>BSBN01000765.1:2833396-4250094 GCA_027924645.1 Cunninghamia lanceolata | reverse complement strand
TTATTTGTAAAAAACTTTTGCAAGAGACAAACCAAATCATTTGATCACATTCCAAACAAAGAAAATCCAAAATTGCAAACAAAAATCTATCTTTTTAGGACATTGACAAACACTGTCTTGTTTTAGCGCCATATCTATCTGAGTGTGGCACCATTTCACCTGTGGATTGGCACTATTCTCAGATTGACTTGCCTGAAATACAGACCTATCCATTTGTGAGCTTCACCATCTGCACCGCCATAATCCATAGTCACATCCCAAAAATCTGACAATAGTACATCCATTTTCCTCCAAAAGTTTCCAAAATCACACCCTCTCTTTGACCTTAGAGAATTAATCACCACCATTGTTAGACCCCATCTCATTTTTCATATCAACCTCATCTTTATTCACATACCTTTTAGACCAAACCAAGATTCTTGTCATAAGAAAATCATTCCCAAAAATCCCCAAAAAGTTCCCAAAATCAACACATCATCAAAATCTGTCATCCTTTTGAGCTAAAGTTAGATCTAGATTTCATCCTTCCAATCACATCTTACTTGGAAAGTCAATAGTCTACCTTCCAAGTGAAATCATTACCCCTCTTTGCGTAAGGTCATTAGTCTACGCCAAACAAAGAAAAACATCCATTTGTGCAAACACAAATCTAGGTCCTACCTAAGCTCAATTTGTTGACTATCAAAATCATCCACATCAAAATCAAATATCAACAAAATATCTTCAAAACAAACGTCATCCATCACCTATCTCTTTGGTCCAAAAATTGTGGAGAAAATCAATATCACCCATCCATATCATCCTTAGGTTAAAACCTTTAGAAAGACATATCAATCTTCCACCACATCCTCTCTTCTACTCCATCTCATTAACACATCCATCTTTGGGTCCAACACAATCAATCCAATTCTCTAAGGTCTCCATCCCCATCTCATCCTATTTCTAGAAATCAACCATATGCGTGCATGCCCATCACAAGATCACAAAGCAAAAAGAAGCAAGAAATGGCAGAACATTGGCAATTTGGCATGCCTAACACCAATAGCAACAACATACCCATCTATCAAACATACAATCCATCTTCATACTCATACATCCCCCAATATGGTCCCAATGAAAATCCTTTTCATTACTTACAACAAAGACAATCAACACCACCACCACCACCACCACCACCAACACAAAACGTCCCCATCATTTCCCAAGATGATCTCGATGTCTTAAGCTTCACGCAAGCTACTTATAACATGGACCTCCTTGATAAAATCCTAAGGTCCGACCCAAGTAGATATCTTGATCATCTTCTCAAAATTGGTGCTCAACTCCCCCCCATCACGACATCATCACAACCATCCACCTCTACAATCATTCCTACCCCATCAAATACCCAAGAATCTACATCACATACCCAACCCACTATCTCTCAAATGCCAACACCTACCGTATCTACCACCTCCACAACCTCAACCGCTACCACATCTACAATTCCCACATGTATTGCTATCCCTACCATCTCCCAACCCGTCATCACTTCTGCTACCACAACTACCATAAACCCTTCCGCTACACAAATTACCATGAGCATACAAGGCAACATCACGCAAGCAAGTACCTCCATAAGTGTGCCCCCACCCAACCCTCAAACCATTGCATACCTACAACAATTATTCTCACAAACACCTCGCAACACATCTAACCAATCCAATGTCCACATACCCAACATCAACCCATCTAATGTCACCTACCCACATAATCCCAATCCCCAAATACCACCACATGTTCTCCAACAACTCTACGCACATCAACAACATCAACTACCAATCCACCAAAACACCAACACACAATAACAACACCTCAATCAAACTAATCCTCAATATCAAATCCCACCCCACCTCCAACATCTCACCAACCAATAGACATACATACAACAACCACAGGATCTCACAACCGTCCTACAAGGACTAATCCAAAAGGTAGATGACCTACAAACTAGGGGTAAACACAAGTACTATTCCTTTGAGGATATTTGCCCCTACCCATTTGATCACACATTGTACATGCCCCATTTCCCCAAGAACTTTGAGACACCTAAATTTGACAAATACAAGGGAAAGGGAGACCCTAGGGACCACCTTAGGGAGTTCTACATCGCTTGCCTAGAAGTCTCTAATAATGACACCTATCTAATGAGACTGTTCCCAAGAAGCCTCGGCGGTCAAGCCATGAATGGTTCGCACATCTTCCCCCAGGTATTAGGACTTTCCCTAAGCTTGCGAAGAAATTTGTAAACCACTTCTCCTACAATTTCGAGCATGAAATGTCTATGACAGACCTTTGCAACACCAAACAAAAGAATGGAGAATCCTTTGCTTCCTTCTTGCAAAGGTGGAGAGGCTTAGCAAGCAAACTCCCATGGCCCATTCCTAAAAAACAATTCGTCACCATGTTCGTGGCCAACCTCAATCAGGAATTAGGGTTTCATCTACAAATACTTTGTGCATCTACCTTTGAAGAGGTCATCGACAAAGGCACCACCATCGAACGAGCCCTCATTGCCAAGGGCTCCATCAAACTGTACGACCATAAATCCAACAACAACAACTACTACTACTACTACAAATCCAATAACAACACCCCCACTACAAATAACAATGCCAACACAATCAAATGACAAATCACATTATTGGGGGAAGAACAAGAACAATCTGAATGACGGCATCACGGATGTGAAAGCCGTCCAACATGTACAAAACCAAACACCTGCACATTCATATGCAACAAATGTAAATAACCTGAGGGGCCCAACTAAACCACGCAAACCACGTAGACAATTCACACCCTTAGGGGAACCCGTCGAAGACATCCTTGATAGATGTCTCAAGCAAAATTTGATCACGCTCCCACCCATTAGACCCCATCAAGAGAATGAACTAAAAGCTACGTGGTACAATGAGAATGACTACTGTGAATACCACCGCGTTGCGGGTCATAAAATAGCTGACTACATGCAATTAAAACATTGCATCTAAGACCTTATTGAACAAAATTTAGTTAGTCTTGATCATAGTGCCCAACCATCACCAAATGCCAACCTAGGGGCTTACAAGGATCCCCTACCTAATCATAACAAATCCTCCTCATCCAACCAAGCATACAATGTCACCCTGCCACCTGCGTCTTATGACTCTATCATAGGATGTATAGAAGCATCATCCCATCATGTCAATATAGTCACCATTCAGGCACAAGCACCCGATTGCGCTGTTACAACCCGCTGTGGCCATGTATCCATCCGCACAGCCCCTCCCACTGAACAAACACCTGCATCCACATCAGATCCCTTACCTCCTCATCCAACCGCACATCCATCACCTACCCACCAATATAACCTCCTAGAACACCTAGGAAAGACACCCGCACAAATCTCCATCCTCGAGTTGCTCCGCACATCTCCCCTTCGTAAGGACGTTCTTGATAAAGCGCTCTTACAAACACAAGTCCCTGCCAACTTGAATGTAACTCAATTCCAAGCCATGGTAGGACACATCACCACACCCTACCATCTCACCTTCTTAGAAAAGGGCCTACCCACCTCCGACCACATACATAACGATGCCCTACACATCGAAGTCCGCATCCACAAGCACACCATTAAAAGAGTCTCAATAGATGGTGGCTCTGGCCTCAACTTATGCACTCTAAAACTACTAAAACACTTGGGGTACTCTGATGTGGTTGTCGACACCAGTGATTGCATCACGATCAAAGGCTATGATGACACTGAATGGCTCTCTGAAGGCACCATCAAGCTTCCCATACAAGTGGGATAGAAAATATTGGAAACTAAGTGTTAGGTTCTTGATCTCGACCTCCCCTACAACATCCTTCTCAATCGACCATGGATTCATGCCATGCAAGCCGTCCCATCCACCTTCCATCAATGCATCAAATTCCCTCACAATGGCATAGAAGTCACAGTCTATGCCAACCCTCACCCCTTCTAATACTGCAGCTTTCTGGAAGGCCACAACCAAACATTCTACCCATATAATAAGGCCACCACTAAAACCAATCCAACGACATTAAACTCATATATCGACCCCATAAACATTGCCTCCACTTCATCCCAAACAACTCCACCACCCAAGGTCCAGATCAAACTATTTGACATGGGATGTCGGGAATATGACCTACACAATACCTTTTGTGTGGGCACATTACCCAATCCTAAGACATTCGGCATCCCAACAACAGAGGCAGCCAATACAGTCATCATCAAGTGCAAACCCTTGCCCATCTTCAAGAAGAGGCATCTCCTGGATCAGGATGTACTCGAAGATATCTCATCTTAGCTTTACAAGGATGAAGAGCCTGAGCAAGAAGCCCCCACAATCCCAACAAAAATCTACGGCAAAGGTTCTAAAATTGTCAAAAGCATGGGCTATAAAGGACAAGGCGGTATTGGCCTTCATGAGCAGGGAATCATAGAACCGCTACAAGCAACAAGAAACCCCTATACTCAAGGGTTAGGGTATGGACAACCACAACGCATCCTTACTATCGGTGAATGTATCTTAGCTGAGGTTGCTATGGTCTCCTTAGACATCGATACCATTAATGAAATGGGCCTTCAAGACTCCTTTAGTCACTTCATCGACTTCTTCGACTCATCCATTTGTACCATCTACTCCGTCACCACTCTCGCTTCACCCTCCAATGACTTGCCACTAGTTTACCCTGACCTCATTGATTGGGACCGATGGGGACCTCCTGTCTTCGACATCACACCTAATGATGAGGCCATCGCTGAAATGATGGGAGTAAGAGATCACTTCCCTTTGGGAGATCATCGAGCATGATACATAATGGAACTCAATCTGGATGCCTATTTTGAGGAGACAACCCCTGCTTCCAGTCACAAAAACAAAAAAATAAAAAATGGATCTGATGGTGAAAATCGTTATACGGCAGTATCAAATCCAAAAATAGTCAAAACAAAAGACGTATCTCTTGGTGAAAACCTCCACGAGGTGCCAGGAGATGGAAGCATGGGCCTCCCTGAGATAGACAAAGTCTATCCAGACAGATCACCCATCTTGGTCGAACCAGCTCAGGAAATGAATCTTGGGATAGAGGAATAGCCGAAAATCACATACAGAGCAGAATCTCTTAGCATACCAGAACAAGAGAACTTCTTGTCCTTCTTCACATGCAAAAATCACAATTTTGTGTGGACCTACGCGGACATGCTAGGGCTAGATCCCGCTTTGATGGTTCATCACCTTGCAGTACGCCCCGACGCGAAACCAGTCAAACAGAAGCTCAGGAAAATGAATCCTCAGGTGGCTCTCCTCGTCAAGGCAGAGCTAAAGAAATTATTAGATGTTGGGTTCATTCACCCAATCGATTATCCTAAATGGGTTTCAAATCTTGTACTAGTTGCTAAACCAGATGGATGAATCTGCTGTTGCACCGATTTCAGGGATCTCAACAAGGCTTGCCTGAAAGATGACTTCCCACTACCCAACATCGACATGATAGTGGATCTCACGGCAGGATATGCAATGTTATCCCTCATGGATGGTTTCTTAGGATACAACCAGATTAAAATTGCCAAAGAGGATCAGCATAAAATGGCCTTCATATGTCCATGGGGAACATACTGCTGGGTGGTAATGCCATTCGGCCTGAAGAATGCAGGAGCCACCTATCAAAGAGCTATGACCATCATTTTTCATGACCTCTTCCACCACGTCATGGAAGACTATGTGGACAACTTGCTAGGAAAATCTAAGACCAGAGAAGAACACTTAGATGTGATGGCCAAGATCTTCGACAGGTTGGAGCAATACAATGTCTATTTGAATCCAAAAAAATGCGTCTTCAGTGTCACCTTAGGCAAACTTCTGGGATACATAGTCTCAAGAAGAGGAGTCAAAGTTGATCTTGTAAAGGTCAAGGCCATCACCGAGATGCTGCCTCCAAAAACACTGAAACAGTTGCGAAGCCTGCAGGGAAAACTCCAGTCTATCCGATGATTCATTGCCCAACTTGCAGATAAGTGCCAACCATTCCAGCATTTGCTCTGAAAAGACATAGATTTCATCTGGAACACCCAGTGCCAAGATGCCTTTGACTGACTAAAAGAATATCTAGCTAATCCTCTTGTGCTAACTCCACCAAGGCAAGGCGAACCCCTCCTGCTTTACATCTCCGCAATAGAGACAGCCATCGGAGCCCTACTAGCACAACTCAATGAGCAGGGGAAAGAAAGAGCCATCTACTATATCAGCTGCACCTTGATCTCGTATGAGCTCAATTACACACAAATTGAACGAGCATGTCTAGCCCTTGTCTTCACGTCACAAAAGTTGAGACACTACATGCTCAATCACAAGACCAAGCTCATTGCTAAGATCGACCCACTGAAGTACCTCCTAAATAGAGCTACTCTTACTGGCAGAATGGCTAAATGGGTCATGATTCTCACAGAGTTTGATATAGAATACACTGAGAGAAAGGCCATCAAAGGGCAAGTTATAGCAGATCAACTGGGTGAGGCACCTATCCCAATAGAACATCCTACAATAGTGGAGTTTCCTGATGAAGCCATCTTGACAATCACACCATCCATAGACACATGGAAGATGTATTTTGATGGATCATACAATCACAGAGGCTCGGGGGCAGGTGTCCTGTTTGTTACCCCTCAAGGCGACACAATTCCTAAATCCTTCAAGATCACATTTCCATACACCATCAACATAGCAGAGTATGAGGCCCTCATCACAGGTCTCTGCATGGCCATACAATGGAAAATTGAAAAGCTAATTGTGTATGGTGACTCTCAACTGGTCATCAGGCAGGTCAATAATGAATACAAAACCAAGGATGACAAGCTCCTCCCCTATAAGAAGATGGTTGATGATTTCAAAGACTACTTTGAAGACATCCATTTTGAGCAAATCCCAAGACTCAATAACAAAGCAGTATATGCCATGGCAACTATCAGATCTCTAGTAGACATGAAGAAGGACAGCAAGAAATGTGAATTCCTAATCGAAGAACTCCCCATCCCAGCATACGATGTTCCTCAATCCGAACTAGTGTGCAAAGTTGTTGGTCCCTTGTCCCTGTGGTACCAAGAAACATACTTATACCTCCACGACAACATCCTCCCCCCTAATCTGTCCACCTCACAAAGAAAATCATTCATCCGTCGAGCCTCCCATTTCATCCTTGTAGGCGATACATTGTACAAAAGGAGTCTTGATGGTACGCTTCTACGATGTTTAGACTCTAGGGAAGCCGAAGTAGCCTTGGAAGAGGTACACGCAGGCATTTGTGGGGTGCATTCAAGTGGACCCACTCTTTCTAAAAAGATTCTCAGGACCGGATATTATTGGCCCACAATGGAACAAGATTCTCATAGGTTTATCAAGAAATGCCTCCCATGCCAACAGCATGGCGATCTCATCCACGCACCAGCATAGGAACTGCAACCGATCACAACACCGTGGCCTTTCTCACAGTGGGGACTTGACCTCATAGGTAAAATACATCCTCCATCCTCCAATGGCCATAAGTTCATTATCACCGCTATTGAATACTTCACAAAGTGGGTGGAAGCAATACCACTCACCTTCACCACAGGTATCCAAATCTCAAAATTCATCCTCCACTATATCATCTGCCGATATGGTATCCCCCATTCCATTGTCACTGACAATGGAAAGCCTTTGAAAAACTAGGAAGTTTGCACCTTGTGCAAAAAATTTGACATTAAACACCACTTCTCCACACCATATTACCCTCAAGGAAATAGTCAAGCAGAAGCTTCTAACAAAACCATCCTCTGCATTCTCAAGAAGACAGTCAATGAAGCTGGCCGTGACTGGCACCTCCAACTCAACCCCACCTTATGGGCCTATCACACAAGCATTTGTACTCCTACAGGAGCCACCCCATTCTCACTAGTATTCGGATCTGAAGCCATTTTACCTATAGAGGTCAAGCTCCCATCTCTCCAAGTGTCCTTGCAAAACATTATCTCTGATGAGGACTACCGCGTCGCAAGGTTGCATCAACTGGAACTACTGGATGAGAAATGCCTGAATGCATTGAATCACCTACAAGCATACCAAAACCACCTCAGAAGAAGCTACAACAAAAGGATCAGAAACAGAAAATTTGAAGTAGGTGACCTTGTCCTAATGGAGAATCAGAAGAACCTGCAAGAGCGTCCTAAGCAAGGAAAGTTTGAACCTAACTAACTAGGACCTTACGTCATCATGGCCGATTATGGGTCAGAAGCTTATTAGCTTGCAATACCTGAGGGGCAGCCTCTAGATGAGCCGATGAACATCCTACATCTCAAGAAATTCTATGCATAACCTATCTGGTACCCCAAGTCAAAAAAATCAAAAAAATCAAAAATCAAAAACACTAAAAAAAAATTAGAAAATCAAGAAAAATTAGAGTGCAATAAAAACTTCCAATGGTGAAAATCACTCCAATGACGCCTTGGATAGGTACCATGGTGAAAACCTGTTTTAGGCGCCATGTGTAGTGGCTAGTTCTACCATCTAATAAGTCCTCTTTCCGTCACATCACTCCATATTTCACGCATCCCATGGCTTGGAATTTTGAAACATCAAGACCTATCACCCAACCCATCCTATCCCATCCCAAGGCCAACTCATGGAACAAGGATCTTTGTAAGCTCCCATTGTACATACAAAATCAAAAAATCTAAAAACATCGCAAAATCATAAAATACAAAAACAGTAGAAAATACAGAAAACCAAAAAAAAAAAACAACACAAAACACACATCAATCTTCATCACATCAAACCCATCACAAACCATTCCCACATCATCAAGTCTTGCCAGAACTACATATTCATTTCACCCGCATCTTAAAAGTACCTTGATCCCATGGACACAAGGTATATAGGTAGTCTGGAATATGAAGGATGTTTCCAGTACTCAGGTATATAAGATGCACCCATCCAACCCGTTTGGATGGTCCCCATTCACTGAGCTTTATGGATCTCATAAATAATACACATGCTACGTATACACTCAAAATAGGTCCCCCAACACAAAAATCATCAATCAACATACCAACCATAATCCTACACATGGCCAGACTGTTCTTTTGCCCATCTTCCAAAAATTCTCCAATCAAACACCAATGGATCTACATCCTAGGATATATCTTTCCTACAATGGACAAAAATCTATCATTCTATCATCACGTCTCTTGGCAAGAGCACACAAAGGCTAGTTGTATCTTTTCATTGGTCTTTTTTATTATTGGTTTTTATCTTTTGTCTCACTCTAAGTCATCTCCAAAGCTACCTTGATCTCATTATATCATGGTATGTAGCGGATAGCACCTAGAGTAGACATAGTCATTGTTTCTGCATGCTGTGCTTGTGGGTTGGTTTCATTACTCCAAGAATAGTATTCATATCTTGAAGTCCAGGTCGGTTCTAGCAGGATGTGTCTTATTTGCATATACAGGTGTCAAAACCTTATATGCATTATTCACACTCATCGCTATGAGTCCCCTTCCTCGACTAGACAAGATTATACTACCTGGGGCATGCATGAAATCAACCTATTATTTGAGGATCTAGTCCATGCAATCGCAGGGTATACATCATCACCTAGGTCATTTCATACCTTTGTGAACTATATCCTACATTGCTACATTAAACTAAGAAATGCTTTCAATTCATATTTGGCAACTACTGTTACTAGCTCAAAGTCATCATCTTAATCACTCAGTCAACTATCCCACCTTAGCCTAGATTTGATCATCACTTTCCCCCCACCCCTCCCCCCCCAAATCTAATCCCCTCACTAACCCCATTCCCCCACCATATCTCCACTTAACACATCTTGAACCAAACCAAACCCCCCCCCTCAATGACGTGGTGTCGTATGACCTAACCATCCTCTCATCTCCCCACTGCCAACCTCTAGACGCTCCCACCCCTATCCTCTCCTCACTTAATCCCCTTTCCCACAGCCTCACCAATCAAGGTTAAACAAAGAACATCACGTGTATCAAGACTGGATCATCTCACCTATCACCTAGTTTGCATACCACCCATCACCTAAACTGCATCTAGCATATCATTTAGCTACATATTTTAATCCATTTTAATTTGCATATCATTTTAGGATCATTTTAATCCATTTAATTTGCATATCATTTTAGATTCATTTTAATACATTTTGCATATCATTTTAGGTTCATTTTAATCCATTTAATTTGCATATCATTTTAGATTCATTTTAATACATTTTGCATGTCATTTTAGGATCATTTTAATCCATTTACATATCATTTTAGGTACATTTTAATCCATTTAATTTGCATATCATTTTAGATTCATTTTAATACATTTTGCATATCATTTTAGGTTCATTTTAATCCATTTAATTTACATATCATTTTAGATTCATTTTAATACATTTTGCATGTTATTTTAGGATCATTTTAATCCATTTACATATCATTTTAGGTACATTTTAATCCATTTAATTTGCATATCATTTTAGATTCATTTTAATACATTTTGCATATCATTTTAGGTTCATTTTAATCCATTTAATTTGCATATCATTTTAGATTCATTTTAATACATTTTGCATGTCATTTTAGGATCATTTTAATCCATTTACATATCATTTTAGGTACATTTTAATCCATTTAATTTGCATATCATTTTAGATTCATTTTAACACATTTTGCATATCATTTTAGGTTCATTTTAATCCATTTAATTTGCATATCATTTTAGATTCATTTTAATACATTTTGCATGTCATTTTAGGATCATTTTAATCTATTTTAATTTGCATATCATTTTAGGTACATTTTAATCCATTTTAATTTGCATATCATTTTAGATTCATTTTAATACATTTTGCATGTCATTTTAGGTGCATTTAGAATCCATTAAAATTTCATGTCATTTAGATTCATTTATCCATTTAAATTGCATATCAAATAGATTTCATTAGACCATTTAAATTGCATGCCATTTAGAAAACCATTTTTGCATATCAATTAGGCTCATTTATCCATTTAAGTTTGCATAATAATTAGGTTCATTATAGAATCATTTAGTTGCACATTAGACATTACATTTTGCATCATCTCATAAATCACGTAGTCACATTACATCATCATATAAATGCATTTAATAAACATCTAGCTGCATATGCATATTTTCATACATAAACATACATTTCCAGCCTAAATGCATCCATAAAATCAAAAACATCATTGCATAAACATCACACATCCATAGCATATAAACTCCATAGAGAAATACTACATCCATCACACAAGCATTATCATAATCATAGCATCATAAACCACCAAAAGGCATCGCATCATATAAAATCACCGCAAAAAAATGTACATCGCTCATATATGTATACAAAAATAAAGTGTCCTGATACAAAATGCCTCCAAGGGCTAACATGATATGACTATCACATGGACGATCCTCTCTCCGAAGGAGTGTGGGACCCTGACCCTAGTCGAGGCTGTGATTTTGTTGGCGGCTGTGGCTGTGACTGTGGTTGTGCCTACACCTGTGGACCCTGCTGAGGCATGTGTGAGGGAGGAGGCATCTTCTGCTGAATGGACTGAATAGATCTTGATCTGTGAGACCTAGAGGCCCCTGATCTACTGACCTAGCTGTAGCTCAAGGCACGCTGCACTGCTGGCATGACCGCATAATACAGGCCCTGATAGTACTCCACCCATGCTCTGGCCTCTATCAAATCCCCCTGTACCTGCATCAGCTGCCCCTGTGCCTGACTCAATTGTGCCTGCAGCTGATAGGTCTGTGTCTGTACCTGGGCCAACTGAGCCTGCATCCTTGTCAAAACTTAGGCAAGTCCACCACCTAAAGCCTATAGACTACCTAGTGCAGTCTCTGCCTGTTGTGCCCTGTCGAGCGATGTATCCTACGCTATGGTCAACACCTCTATATCACCCTGCGCTTGGGCCAACTATGCCTACAATGCAACCACTTGTCCATCAGCCCCATTTAATAAAGCCAATGCCCCCTGCAACTGTACCAACTCTGCATCCTGGCCCTCCAAAGCATCTTGTAGGCTCACCACCTGTGCTCGTAGGGTCTCCATCTCCTTCTCATCCTGTCGCCTCTAACAAGATGTAAGCCTCTCACCCTCGGCCTCTCCAGCTGTACCTGAGGGACCTACCTGCTGCCCTCCCCCAGCTACCTACTGCTGTGCTACCTGTGGTGGGGGTTGATCACCCCTATCCACCCTCGGCTGTCCTCCACACTGTCATGGCCCTCTAGGCTGTCGCCCTGCTCCAACCTATACCTACTCAACAGGAACCTGTTGTATAGGTACCTACTGCCCCACCTGCCCCTACCCTGCTGCTACCGCTGCCAGCATATCTATCAGCTGGCCATCCCTACCAACCACTCTCTCCTCTCCATCATCGCCAACCTCCACGAGGAAGTCCTCAATGATCAACTCACCCTCCTCCATGCAATCCTCCCCTTCTGAGTCATCTCCACCATCTGAATCATCACCCCCTGAACCCACTGCCTCCTTTGCTAGATCCATCAACCGAGTAGGCTGATGCATATGCCACCATATATCATAGGTAGTTGTGGTCCCTGTATCCCTCACTGTGCTCCTCCAATCCCACTGCACTGGCTGTAGAGCTGCAAAATCTGTTAGGGTGACCTGTGGCTATATGGCTGCAGGCCAATAGGCCGCATCTCAAGGTGTCCATGCAAATATCACCATCTGCTACGGAGTGTCTTGTACCAAACCAAACTACTGCATAACCTGCGAAGGGAGATACACATCTATCATATGGTCTCCTCGACCCATCAGGTACCGCTACTGAAATGCAAAAGGAAGATGAAGGTCATCATCTGGCCACGGCTCTACACCGATGTATGGATGCTAGGTCACACTAATCACATCATCTAACATCCTCCTCCAATGCCACACCTATCCAATATATGTGTACTCTGCATCCCGATATAAAAACACAAAGGCCTCAAATTGTCGTCGATAGTACCCACATAGCGGCCTCGTAACTGGGATGTGCTCCCAAATCCATACGTGAAGCAGAGTAACTCCAGCTGATAATGCTCTATCATGTAGGTAGGCAACTATATGCATCTCATGATATAACTGCCCTAGAATAGTAGGTCCCCATGCATAGACGATCTCATGTGTCACCATCCCCTCTATCATCCCCCCAGCCAACCGAAAAACTCCTACCTCACCTGTCAGGCATCACAACCCCCCAATCAATGCATAAAGGAATAAGGCAAATGGATTTGTACCCGCAGCCAGTGTCCCCTCATAGTCCATCTCCCTCCCATCCAGAGAGAGAACAAGATGATCCACACCAAACACCGTGACTAATGCACTCTGCCCTCTCCTCGTGTCATATCTAACACGCCAGCCCCAGATAGGCAACTTGAGGATGCGATAAACATCCTCAAGTGTGATGGTAATCTCTCCCATAGGCAACAAAAAATTGCAAGTCTCAAAACGGTACCACTCCACAGCTGCTGTCATCAGAGCTCTATGAGCTCACAAAACCGGCATCGAGGACACCGTCAGAAGCCCCAACCTCACCAGTCGACCCCACGTCGCATCATCAAAACCATCAAAAAGTGCCATCATAGATGGCACCCATCACTCTCGTGAGGCAAGTATAAATCGCTCGGTATCCTGCATCCATAGCTTTCTGGTCAGATATTAACCCATCTTTTTCTAAATCACACCTTTTCTTCTACTGTCTAGAAGCCAAAATACTTGGCACTAAAATAGGCAATTTTTAGCGCCATTCCAAAAATGGCGCCATGATTTCTTCTTCATAGTGCTATTATAGAGAATAGCGCCAATGAGTCCCCCCTTTTGCACTAAACCCTATGATCGTGCTACTACACAATACCTTTGGCGCCACTTTGAAAAATGGCGTCGATCTACTGTTTGGCGCTATTCCACCTAATAGCGCCAATTTGCCCAAAAGCACTAGCAGAGTGCCACTCCCTTAGAAAGTGCCATTCCAGACAATTGTGATACTATAACCCTAGTTTGGCACTATAGAAGTCAAACCCTATTCTCCTAACAAATAGCGCTAAACTGGAGGATAGTGCCAAAACACCCTCTAAATGGTGATAAACCACCCTACCCTACCTAGGAGGATAGTGCCAATCTTGATGGTGGCACTAATCCACCTTGCTGTTAGCGCTATGTGCTCCTACCCCAAATCCCAAAACCTAAAAAAATGCACGTAAACCAAGAAAATTACAAAGTCAAGGTTAGACCCTACCGGGGGTCCAGCGTCTGGTGCCCGACCAAACTCTCAGAACCACTCGGAGATGTGTCGAAGTCGCAGGAACTGGGGGTTGCGGTCAGCCATCTCTCCTTCATCTTTTCTTCTCCAAAGTCAAAAGTATGCAAATGTGGCACTCTAAGGGCCCACTTTCCCTAATATAGTGGGCCATGTCATACCTCCACCCCCTCCTTTTCCCTCCAGGGTACAGATCTATGCCTTTTTTCTTCATTTTTCTTCCTGTCATCATCTTTTCCCATCACCTATCCAACTTCCACTCCCGTCGCATCTTTTTCGAGAACTCGCCTGGAAAAAATTCATTTTCCCGCCGATCTCTCAAGGGGGCATCCCTTATCCATCTTATTCCTTCCCGGTAGCTGGGGCA
Source organism: Cunninghamia lanceolata (assembly GCA_027924645.1). Taxonomy (NCBI): domain Eukaryota; kingdom Viridiplantae; phylum Streptophyta; class Pinopsida; order Cupressales; family Cupressaceae; genus Cunninghamia; species Cunninghamia lanceolata. The sequence goes on along the minus strand of BSBN01000765.1, from coordinate 4,235,341 downwards.
TATTTTTCTTCGACCTGACGCCACGTCAAAGAGGGGCAAATATAGACACCTAAAAATATCTTCTACCATCTAACCGACTCCATACAACCCTAAACACATCAATTTCCCTTCTAACTAATTAATTAAATTTTTATTTAATTAATTAAACCTTTCGTTTCCCAAATTCACACCATTCTATCCCCAAAATTGAATTAATTTCATTAATTCAATAGTCCAAACCTTAGCCAATTTATTTAATAAATATATAATATTTATTAAATCAATTTCCCCTTTTTCACTAAATCTAATTAATTAGTTAAAACCATGTTAACTAATTAATTCAGCCTATAATTAACCTATCCCTACCCTAGATAATTAAATAGCTATTATTTAATTGCCTACCCTAGCCTACCTCATCCTAGCCCTAGGATTAATTAAATAAAACCTCTGTTTAATTAATCCTAACCCCTTCATTTGGGTGGTCAAACCTTGTTTAACATCCTTCCCCACATCCTCCAAATTAAAAATTGAATTAAGTCCACATAAGTCAATTTTTTATTTAAAAACATCCCACATCACATTTATTTCTCTTTACAACCCCATACTCATTTATTTCCTCTCTTCCCCAAATGAATTTTTAATTCATTTACATTCCCCATATGAATCTTTTATTCCAAAATAATCCTTCACCCCCATGCTCATTAAATAACCCCTCTTCCCAAAATGAATAAAAGAATCACTTTTATTCATAGCCCTCCATTCATTCAAGATTGAATCTAGGCCCTCCACATCACTTTTATCCTCCACCATTGATCTTCCAAATCAATCTCCACCCTTGGATCAAAATCCCTTCCAAAAATCTATAAATAGAACCTCTCCCAAGCCATTTTCATCATCCAAGTTTATGCAAGGTTACCATGCCAAAATAACTCTTGAAGCTAGAATAGTGAGTTGCCACTTTGAGTAGCATTTCACATTTCAATTCATTGTCTAGGGTAATCTTTGTCAAGGAGCTTGTTTGGGTGCAAAGGCTCCTTCCTCCCTTGATAGGATTAGATTTGTATGTGAGGTATAATCTTGTGTTTATTGCATTTGGTTTAGTATTTTCACCTTATTTGTACTTCTAATCTACAACTATTATCAATCCTTTAGTCAAGATATTTTCCAACTATTCTTTTGACTTACAAAATTGAATTTCAATATTCTTATCTTGTACCAACTCTCTCACATAATGGTAATTCAGTTCAATGTGGTTTATCCTTTAACACAATACTAGATTCTTAACCATATTACACTAGACAATTGTGATAAAACATAGTTCTATATAATTTCTTTGTTCTTCTCGTAGATCTTTGAAAACTCTTCTTAACAAAAATTTTTGTGTACATGGTGTTGATGCATCATACTCTACTTTTGTACTTGATAATGTAAATCTATTCCACTTCTTGGAACTCCTTGTTCTCATTCCACTTCCTATTTGTAAAATGATGTCCCAATGTCCTCGATTAGATCTTTTTCAAGGCCTTGATCAGCATGTCAAGATGGTAGTCAAGGCTGTTGCACATATGTTACCTAAGGTTGTTACTATTGTGGTTGTCATTGATGTTAACACTTAGTTTGGGCTATCATTGATGATTATGTTGATGATATACTATGATGGTGTGCTAACAGTGATGATTGTTGATGTTCATGGTTAGATGTCATGCCTTTTTTAATAATGTCAATTAAGGTTGTATTAAGGATCCTTGTTGTCAGCAAAGATGATATCATGATGATACATTAAGATGGGAATTAGAAGCATTAAGATGAGGAATAGAAGTAATGCTGATGTTGAGAAGATGTTGTTGATGGTCTATAGCATGTTGTATGCTCTATCCTATTGTTTCGAAGGAAGTATGTGTTGCTATAAAAAGGCTCTGGTCTCTGGATGTTAGTGAAGGTGTCTGCTACAGGAAGTTGCTTTGAAGACTATTTGGGAGAAGGCTTCGCATTCCTCTGCATTTGAAGATATGGTCATGCAGTTTAGATGTTAAGTTCAATATGTTGTAAAGGTGCTAAATTCAAAGTTTCACATCATTTTCCCCTCCACAGAGAAAGTTGTAAGTGACAGAGTGCAGAACTATATTATCCAGTGGCTAGTTTCAGTGTTTGTGGGCTTGCATCAACTTGTTGCTATATAAAAGGGTGAATTGGATGATGAAGAATGATCCTGATGATCTTATGATGGTTCTTGTTTCTCCACAGGGTGTTTTCTAGTCCTTTTGGAATAGGTTGTGGTCTGGAATGAAGGTGTTGCTGGGTTATGCCTTTGCCTAGTCGACTAAGGTATGTTGGAGGTGTGCGCCACAGAGTTGTTGTTGTGTGGAGTTTACTTGGGAGTGTTTGGAGATGCTATGTGGGTCATGTTGACTCATCTGGGAGAAGTACAAGTAATGATTAATCTTCTTTGAGTACCGCCAAGTTGTAATAACTGATGTACAACAAGCTTCATGTTTTCTTGCTTAAGGGTGACCTGATTCAATTGTATGAAGCGTGCAGATGTTATTCTATGAATGATGTTTAGGAATAGGTTAAGCATGTGTTGGAATTTGCAAGGCGTGTTCCTCTTCCTAGTGTTGTGTAGTTCATTTTAGGGCTTACCCTCCACACATTTCATGTTGTTTAATCTATGGCTGACTTGTAATTGTAATAATCTTGTTGTCTCTAGCCAACTTGTAATGTAATCAATGTAATATCATGTATATATTGTAAACCTAGTTGATCTAGGTGGAGTATGATTGTGAATATGAAAGTGTGAAGTGGAATATGGATGTGTAATGCATTATCATGTGCGACCGAAGGAGAAAGAGCATTTGAAGTAATAGGGCATGTCCGGATTCATTTTGAAGATATTTTTGAGACAGAAGGGAAGTGAAGAGTGTACCTAACTAATTGTTGTAGGTAGTGAGCCAAAGGAAAAATTTATTGAAGGTTGAAAGCAGTGAGTTAGTAAGCTGCAGAGAAGACATTTGAAGAAGTTGCTGAAGTTGTCAAGGTAGAAGTGCAATCATCAAAAGGAGTGAGCTTCATCGTCAGTTTCAGATAGTAGAAGGACTGTCATGCTGTATTCATTTCTAAGTTTGTTCTTAGTTCAAGGAGTAGTTGCTTCCTTGAGTTGTAGCCCTAAAACAAAGTCTACAGGGAGTTGTACCTTCCTTGGGAGTGACCCTAAAACCTTTCTTTAGGGAGTAGTTACTTCCTTGGGTTGAAGCGCTAAAACAAAGTCAGTAGGGAATAATAGCTTCCCTGGGTTGTAGCCCTAAAACAAAGTTGTAATATTTTATAGCAGTGAGCTTCATATATTGTGAGTTAATCCTCAATGTGGTTTTTCCCCTTTAGGGTTTTCCACATACATTTGGTGTTATGTGGTGTTGTGTATTGTGTTGATCTTCTATGTTTTTGTTAACGCTATAAAATTTAAGTTTCAATTTGCTCCAGAGGATTTGAGCTTGTTTGAATACTGATTCATCCCCCTCTCAATATTAGGTCTGTTCAACAATTGTTATTAGAGACAAGTTACTCAGAAGAACCTTAACCACTTGAGGAAGGGCCAGGATGGCTCATAATGGATCTCACAAGGCACCTATGTTTGATGGAACAAATTACTCCTTTTGGAAGCTAATGATGGAAAACTATCTATCCTCTCTAGGGCTTGGTGTTTGGCAATCTATCAAGAATGGTTACACTACTCCTACTAATGACCCTACAAATCTAGATGAGATTAAGTTGTATGATAACAACGCCAAGGAAAAGAGTGCTATCACAAGTGAGCTAGCTGATTCAAAACTACTGAAGGTAATGGGTTTCAAATCTGCCAAGGATGTTTAGGTAAAAGTTAGCAGCATCTATGAAAGAGATAGTAAAGTGAAGAAAGCCAAGATACAAACCTTCAAGAGAAAATTTAAGACACTGAGGATGGCAGAATATGAAGACATTTCTAGTTATATACTCTGAGTGGATGAAATAGTTAATGGCATCGGAGGTCTTGGTGGAATAGTGAAAGAAGATGAGATTGTGAAGAAGGTGCTGAGATCTCTCACTAAATCTTATAGTCATAAGGTCTCTGCTATTGAGGCAACTCAAGATTTGGATCACTATACAGTAGATCAATTGTTTGGTTTTCTCACAACCTTTTATATAAGAGAATTTGCCAAAGGTGCTCCAAAGAAGGAAGCAACATTCAAAGTCAGTAAGAAGGCAAAAGATGAAACAACTGATCAAGATGATGATCTTGATGAGGTAGAGTCAAACTTTATGAGAAGATTGAAGAAGGGCACTGACAAATACAAAGGTAAGTTACCTTTCAAATACATCAGTTGTGGGAAAGTTGGTCATTTTTCCTCTAAATGTCCTTTTCAAGAATCAAGGGGTGGTAACAAGAGAGATCTAACTTTAAAAAGGGTCTTTATTCCATGGAGAACAATTGCTCTTCAAAAAATAAGGATCATGATGATTCAAATGATGAAACACTTTTCATGGCCTTGAACGTTGGTGACAAAGGAGGTGATATTGGGAAATGTAAAAAGTCTGATATCTTGCAGGCTGACCAAGATAATGAAAAATCAATGGTTGTATGGACTACCTTGTTGGCCATATGTGTTGTCATTGATGTCAACATAGTAGCATACATCAATGTCAGCATAGCATACACTAATTGGAGGTCATAAAAGTTATATTCCTAATCAAAGTAGAGTTGTGTTTGAATCCTGATCAATATAAATTAGAAGCACTAAGAGAATCAATTGTGTTCCTAATGCTGAGGAGGTGTTCCTAATTGATCTAAACCATGTTGTATGATCCACAACACTGATCCTAAGTTATATTTTGTGATGCAAAGAAGACTTGGCCTCTATAAAAAGGTGATAGTTCTTGTTTTAGAATGTCTACTCTTTGAAGACTATCTGAAAGATTGGTCTGCATTTTCATCATTTTTCTATTGAGATTCTGTTGTTTGGAACATAGCTTCAAATTGTGTCATTTTATGTATGTTCCAAGTTTCCTGATGTTTTGATCTGAAAGGATGTTTTTCTGCTGATAGCTTGAAGATAGAGTTGGTTTTTTAAAAGGGTCCCTAGCAGGGTGATGGAATGCTCCACATTCCTCCGCAGTTGTAAATGTGGCTATATAGTTTTGAAGTTGTGTCTAGAAGACAGTGAAGGTGTTATTTTCAAAGTTTCAAATCAAAATTCTCTCTGCTGTGAAAGTTAGGTATGATAGAACATTGATATGTGTTTTGGCAGAATGGTGTAGTGTTGAAGACTTAAGTAATGCTCTGCATTCCTCCAGAAATGAATGATTGACCTTGTGGTATTGTGGACATATACTTGGATGTGCATTGCATGCCTCTTTCTTGTTTCAAGCTTCTTGGTGGTGTACATCTCAGTTTCTTAGTTGACAACATGTTGTAGTGTGTTTGGGATAATAGAGTGTTTTTAGAGTAAATGTCTGAAGCTATACGACACAATTCTTTGATGTGTCATGGCAAAAGAATGTATGGGGGTGTTTTATGAGTCATGTGAACTCATCTAGGAAATTCTCACAAACATCTTTCTTGTTTCCAGTACCGCACAAGGTTTTCAAGTTGATGTGGCCGTTATTCTTCAAGTTTTCATAAGTGTTCCTTAAAGCTGTCCTATTTTCAAATGAGCAAAGTGTGTGGAGGTAATTCCTTGATGTTTGAATTTGTGAGGGATGTTTTGTTTCTAGTTAAGCCAGTGTTGGGGTCCGCAAGGCTTGAGTCTTCTACTAGTATAACATGTTGTCCTAATTAGACCTATCCTCTACACATTTCATATTGTGTATTGTATGGCCAACTTGTAAATATATTTTTCATGTTTAATATGGTTGATAAGCTATGTAATCAATTTAATATCATGTATAAATAGTAGATCAAATTGAGTGTGGAAGGTGTGATTGCAATGGGATTGAAAAAGCTCACAAGTAGATAGAAGCATATTGAATGCATTATTAGTGAGCAACTAAAGGAGAAAGAGTAGAAGTTGTTAAGGCTATCTAGATTCATCTTGAAGACATATTTGAGATAGTGATTAAGTGATGCAGAGGTAAACGCAACAGAAGCTTACAAATGGGAAGGAGGAGTCATTAACACAACCAGCATGTTAAAATCCTATCGGCTTATCATCATCATCATATTTCTTACTAACACAGACAACATCATCATATTTCAAAGAGGCATGAAATATCCTCCTGCTGACCACTGTTCACTTCCTTATCGCCTATCGGCGAGAGATGGTTCATCGGCCAAGGGGAAATGTCTTACCCCCGATGACTAATGTCACCCCGATGAATATATCAGTCGTATACCGATCGGCCAGACTTGGCTTATCGGCCGGACTCCAACACTCTATCCCGATGTCTGATATCACCCTGATATCTCTTTTCATCGGTCAGGTTGCCTATCGGCAACACTTCTTCTATCGGCCAGGCTGAAAAAGGTCTCCCCGACGCTATTACTCCTACCGATGCCGAAACGCTTAACGTCAGCAGGATAAATCTGCATCGGGTGATATTCGCAATATCCTGATGACGATGATGTCACATGCAGCTCCTTCAATATCCTGCTGCCCCGATATCCTGATGACGATTATCCTGATGACGATGACGTCACATGCAGTTCCTTCAATATCCTGCTGTCGGCCAAACTTAACATTATCGGCCTGCGATGGTTTTATCAACCTGATCTTCTACCTTATGCCGATACGCTCCTCCTCGGCAACACCTGATGATGATCACCCCAAAACACATTCACCTTATGCAAATGATTGCACCATGCTCATCTCCACTTACTTGGATGACACCCGAAGTAACTGCAGGATATACACAGAAATATCCTGATGATGCCGTTGTGACGAATTTCCAACCTTAGCGAATTTCGATCCGCCGAACCTCCTGAGATGACCCGATCTACTTTCAGGGCAACTTTCCAGACTCTAACTACCAGCACGACCTAGCACATACCCATGCTAGGGTTCTCAACACCTCTCGACGACGATCCTGCACACCTGCATGCAAACGAACACAAAATGCAGACTAAACCCTAAACTACTGTACATAGCCATTCCACCGATTCGACGAATCAACCGGTGGAATGGATCAGCGAATCCATGCAACCACCAAAACAGCAACTCAATTACATGAAGGAATCCAAACAGAGAATTGACACAACAGGATCTCTTTATTGATTTTCAAAAGATGCAATACAATATTCAGTCTCTCCCTCTGTCTCACTCTCTGCAAAGTCTGATCGATGATCGATGATATGCAATACCAACTGATCCTACTACATAAATAGGATTTCCTGCGAGTACTACCACTTGATTCCCAGCGGCTGGGAGCTTCCAAGCGGCTGGGAGGATCCAACCGGACATACAGCATAACAGTTGTCCAAACAAACTATCTAAAAATAGTAAAGTATGGTCAACATGACCTTATTACATGCATTGGTCTTATCAGACCTTCTTGGAAACATTAACAAGACCTAAAACATACTAACTGCCTCAAGGAGGCCAGCTGTCAAGTAGGTGCTCCTGCACAAAGGCAAACCAATGAGGGGAAGAGGATTAGCCCCTACACAAAGGCAAACCAATGAGGGTCAAGAAGACACTGGTAAAGGACAGGGACAGTCTAATTTCAGAGGTGGATGGAAAGGTAATAGAGGCAGATTTGGAAGTGGTAGAGGTTCTACTACATTTTCAGGAAAGTGTTACACCTGTGGTGAGTTTGGTCATCCATTTTTCAAATGTCCAGAAAGCAAAGGTTCATCATCCAGAAATGATAGAACGAATGACAAGAGAGTACAACTTGTGCAAGAAGAGAAAGTAGAGCAAAGTGTGCAGAGTTCAAACACTTATCATGAAGATAGAGTCCCTGACGGTTATGGGTATCCTGAGGAGGGAGAAGCATTGATGCTAAGGAGAACTAGTTTGCAGACATCAAAGGATATGATGCAAAGAAGAGCTCTTTTCAAGACCACATGCAAGAGCAAAGGTAAAGTATGTAAGGTTGTCATTGATACTGGTTCAACAGACAACATGGTATCTCAAGAAATGGTGGATAAACTGAATTTGGAAAGGATTCCACATCAACACCCTTACAAGGCATCTTGGGTGAGTGATAGTCAATCACTTTTTGTCTATGAACAGGCATATGTTGATTTTCAGATTGGAGCATATCATGATAGAGTTTTGTGTGACATTTTGCCCATGGAATGTTGTCACCTACTGTTGGGTAGACCATGGCAATTTGATAGGAGGGTACTGTATGATGGGTATGATAATACCTACACCATCAAGAAAGATGGGAAGACTATTATGTTGATGCCATTGCAGGAAAATGCTGCAGCACAGGGGGCAGCCAAAATCATTTTAGTGGGAAAGAAGGAATTTGTGCAGATGCCTATTGGAGCAGGCATAAAGGCAGTTGCGGACACTGCAGGGAAAGGAGTTGTTAAGGACAACAGGTTGAAGAAAGTTTCAGTTTTGACTGACAGAGGTCAGCAGCAGGTTCAGAAACAGGTTTGCAAACAGCAACCAGTTGAGAGGAATGACAAGGATGTTGTCATAGTTGGGACTATTGTTTGTCCTATAAAGGTTGAAAGAAAGATAGAGTTGAACATTACAGAAGTTCAAGAGGCAGTTCAGACAGAGGTTCTGGTCAGACAACCTGACAAACACAAGGTATGTGAGAGAAAGGCCTACATTGACAGGCATGAGGATTTACTTGCAACAAGGCAAGTTACAGTTCAGAAGTCTTGGAGCAGCCAAGAGACAGCAGAGGATAAAGCTGGAACAGGTCAAAACACTGACATGACAAAGTGTAAAGGTGGAGGACTTCCACAACCTAACTCATGGGACATGAGTTCTTTTCTGTTGGGGAGTATGGTGCAGGAGCACCTACCTGATAGCTGGCCTCCTTGAGGCAGTTAGTTTGTTTTAGGTCTGGTTAATGTTTCCAAGAAGGTCTGATAAGACCAATGCATGTAATAAGGTCATGTTGACCATACTTTACTATTTTTAGATAGTTTGTTAGGACAGCTATTATGCTGTATGTTCGGTTGGATCCTCCCAGCCGCTTGGAGTTGGGTCAGTAGTACTCGCAAGAGATCCTATTTATGCATGAGGATCGGTTGGCTTTAGAGATAGATGTTGAGAAGCTAGGTTGGAGAGAGTGAGACAGAGGGAGAGACTAAATATTGTATTTGCATCTTTTGAAATCAATAAAGAGATCCTGTTGTGTCAATTCTCTGTTTTGGCTTCCATTGTGTAATCGAGTTGCTGTTTTGGTGGTTACATGGATTCGCTGATCCATTCCACCGGTTGATTCGTTGAATCGGTGGAATGGCTATGTATAGTAGTTTAGGGTTTAGTCTGCATTTTGTGTTCATTTGCATGTAGGTGTGCAGGATCGTCGTCGAAAGGTGTTGAGGACCCTAGCATGGGTATGTGCTAGGTCGTGCTGGTTGTTAGAGTCTGGAAAGTTGTCCAGGAAGCGGATCGGGTCACCTCAGGAGGTTCGGTGGATCGAAATTCGCTAAGGTTGGAAAATCCATCGCAACGGCATCATCAGGATATTTCTGTGTATATCCTGCAGTTACTTCGGGCGTCATCCGAGTAAGTGGAGATGAGCATGATGCAGTCGATTGCATAAAGTGAATGTGCATTAGGGTGATCATCATCAGGTGTTGCCGAGGAGGAGCGTATCGGCATAAGGTAGAAGATCGGGTTGATAAAACCATCGTGGGCCGATAATGTTAAGTTTGGCCGACAGCAGGATATTGAAGGAACTGCATGTGACGTCATCGTCATCAGGATAATCGTCATCAGGATATCGGGGCAGCAGGATATTGAAGGAACTGCATGTGACATCATCGTCATCAGGATAATCGTCATCAGGATATCAGGGTGACGTAAGCATCGAAGGAAAGGTGCATGAGGTTGTTGTCATCAGGATATATGGGAGGAACAGGATATTTTATATCCTGCTGATGAACATGATGTTGAACATCATGATGCTGCTGAAAGAGGTTGGTGGTAAGATGTACAGTGAACATTAGGAGGATGTTCGCACTTGCCGAATGTGATGATGCTGCTGATAGCCGGATATGATGATGCTGCTGACAGGCGAAGGGTCGAAGGTTTGTCTGCAGGAGGATATCGGTCGGCAGAGAAAATATGATGACGCTGACAGTGTTAAAGGGAATATGATGATGATGATGAAGGGTGTTAGACATACATGCTGTATGTCAAGGTTTTAGTATGGATGCCTCTGTTTCAAGTTGATGTGGCCATTATTCTTCAAGTTTTCATAAGTGTTCCTTAAAGCTGTCCTATTTTCAAATGAGCAAAGTGTGTGGAGGTAATTCCTTGATGTTTGAATTTGTGAGGGATGTTTTGTTTCTAGTTAAGCCAGTGTTGGGGTCCGCAAGGCTTGAGTCTTCTACTAGTATAACATGTTGTCCTAATTAGACCTATCCTCTACACATTTCATATTGTGTATTGTATGGCCAACTTGTAAATATATTTTTCATGTTTAATATGGTTGATAAGCTATGTAATCAATTTAATATCATGTATAAATAGTAGATCAAATTGAGTGTGGAAGGTGTGATTGCAATGGGATTGAAAAAGATCGCAAGTAGATAGAAGCATATTGAATGCATTATTAGTGAGCAACTAAAGGAGAAAGAGTAGAAGTTGTTAAGGCTATCTAGATTCATCTTGAAGACATATTTGAGATAGTGATTAAGTATAGAGTGTGCCTGACTAATCAGATCTTCTAAAGAAAGTGTGAAGAGATAGAAGTACAATCATCAAGTGTGAGCTTCAAAGGTAGTTTTCAGACAGTTGAAAGATTGATATACTGTAATCATTTCTGAGTTTGTTCTCAGATTAGGGAGTAGTTATTTCCTTGGGTTTTAGCCCTAAAACAAAGTCATCAGGGAGTAGAAGCTTCCTTGGGAGTGACCCTAAATCAAAGCTACTTAGGGAGTAGCATATTCCTTAGGCTAAAGCCCCTAAAACAAAGTTATTATTTGAGCTTCATATATTGTGAGTTAACCCTGACCGTGGTTTTTCCCTTCTAGGGTTTTCCACGTATATCTAGTGTTATGTGTTGATATGCATTGTGTTAATCTTTCATGCTTATGTTAATATTGTGATGCTTAAGTTTTAATCTGCTTCGGATAAGTTGAAGTTGTTAAAGTTGAAGATTGTTTAGATACTGATTGACCCACCCTCTCAGTATCCTTGTGTGTATAACATGCCTTTCATTCAAAATAAGAAGCCAATGCTTGGATAATTGATAGCGGTTGCTCTAACCACATGACTAGTGACAAGGAGAAGTTTATCAGCCTTAAGCAGTGGAATAGTGGAGCTATTAAGTTTGGTGGTGATGAGTCAACACAAATATGTGGAAAGAGTGCTATAACCATTGATGGAAAGAACAAGACTAAGGATGTCCTTTATCTCAAAGGGTTGAAGCACAATCTCCTCAGTGTCATTCAAATGTGCAGTAAAGGATACAATATTACTTTTCATGCCAAAGGATGTGAGATCAAGAACGTAGGGTCTACAAGATTAGTTGCAGAAGGTATTAGGACATATGGAGATATCTATCATATAAAGGAGGTAAATGGAAGAACCTATTCATTAGATCAATTTGGTGAGTGTTGGTTGTGGCACAAGCGAATGGGACACATCAACTTTGATAATATGGTAAAGATCAACTCTATTCATGCGGTGAGAGATATGCCTAAGATAACTAAGCCTGTAAACACATTATGCAAGCAATGTCAAATGGGAAAGTAGACAAAGACAAATTTCAAAAGCAAGGAGTATTCTTCTACAATTCTTCTGGAGCTAATTCACACTGATGTATGTGGTCCTATAAGAACAAAGAGTCAACAAGGTGAAAGATATTATATGTTGCTTATTGATGATTACTCTAGAATGACTTGAATTACCTTTTTAAGAGAAAAATTAGAAGCCTTTGATAAGTTTAAAAGATTCAAAGAAATAGTTGAGAATGAAATGGATGCTAAGATCAAATGCTTAAGATCTGATAGAGGAGGTGATTTTACTTCAAATGAATTTGAAAAGCTTAGTGAAGATCATGGTATTAGGAGACATCTGCCTGCTCCTAGGACCCCTCAATAGAATGGGCTAGTGGAGAGAAAGAATAGAACTATTAAAGAGATGGCTAGGGCAATTTGAAAGATCTAGATTTGAATGATATGTATTGGAAGGAAGCTATTCACACTATTGTCTACCTGATTAATAGAGTATATTTGAGGTTCAATAGCACTAAGACCCCTTATGAGCTATGGTATGCAAGACCTCCCACTATCAAATACCTCAGGATCTTTGGCAGCAAATACTATATCAAGAGAGATGAAGAAGACCTTGGTGTTGAATGCACAAGACAACTAAGAGAGGGGGGGTGAATCAGCTGTAACTTATAATTCCAAAACCCTAAAACACATTTAGATCTACATCAATTCAATTATCTCTTAAGCTTTTATGATGATTAAGCATGAAAGCAAATAACAAAAACTAAATCAAATCAACATCAAATACAAGAGAACACCAAATTTACATGGAAAACCCAAGAAGGGAAAAACCACAGTGAGGATTAGCTCACAGTATAAAGTAATAACAACACCAAAAAATAATAGGCTCACTGCCAAAGAGATCACTGCTCAAAGGGCTCACTGTCCAAAAGAAAGGCTCACTGCCAAAGGGCTCAATGCCCAAAGGGATCACTACCCAAAAGAAAGGCTTACTACTAGAATAGAGAAGAAGATAGAGGAGATTGTTACAAGGAGAAAACTATCTCAATGCAACAGAGGATTCCCCCGCAATGCCATCAACACATTTGTAGTCATACTAAAGAATTGTAGACACCTTCTCACTGCATCTAGTGGTCTAACACATGAAATCTTTTATTGCACCACACATTCAACCACACTATTTTTCACATCACATCCATTGTGTACACACTCAATCACAATTCCTTGACATTTATTTATACTGTCTTCAACCTCGAGAACATTCTCCAAGGTTAGCAAATCACCTTAACCCAAAAAATTCAAATTAGGTCTAGACCTAAACATTCTTACGATGGAAAGGAATGAATGCAGACCACACCACACCTTAGCTCAAGCCTAAATCCACTCTTACATGTTACTCCATGCTTCCACAATCACTGAAGCACAACCGCAAGTAGTGTAAACAACCAAGTCAGTCAAACTTTTGTTAACACAATGAACTTTTAAGTACATGCTTCCTCAAGACAAAATACAACTTTGTGGACCACAAACCAAGATTTAACATAATCTAGAGTATTCCATGAACATCTTGAAATAGCCTGAAATCCAACAAATTCCTCTGCAACAACTTTCATCTGCCACACAGCCTTATCATGTGTATCTAATATACTTAACTATCTCTGTCATGCATTGTATCTCTAGAAATCAACTTCTAGAGCACCAAACCATGAACACCTTCAACAAATGAAAGAGATGAAACTTATAGGCACACTTCTAGAACTTCAAGATCTAAATCCACTTTACGAAGAAATGCGGAGCAAAGACATTTCTCCCAGACACCTCTGTAAAACTTAGAAACACAGTCCACACACTAGTGAACACAACTTCCATTGCACAATGAAATAGAACACCAAATTCAAAATATAACATCTCTTAACATCTCTAAACAACATGTCCAAACCGCAAAGACAAATCTTCAACATAGAGGAAATGCGGATCAAGACTAGAACACTACTCTATAAACCAAAATGCCACTTCAACACACTATTTCCTTTATTAATCAAATTTTCTCAAAAGCACTTGGAAACCAACCAACATAAACATAATCTTGACATCTACAACACCTCTTCAAAGCAACCAAACCATAACTCAACCAAATAGCTCATACCATTGCAACAACCTCATCTCTGCTCAACCTGTTGACACTAATGACAACACCAAGATAACATGTTGACATCAATGACAACACTAACTACTCATACTTGCAACAATCTCCCTCTTTTTCATTGATGGCAACACATGATGTGAAAATCCATCAAGATAACAACATCCTCAATACTATGCTTCATACCAACTCATTTCCTTTCTCTTTCTCTCCTCCCCAGCTTGCTACTCTTTTCTTGACAACTAACTTTCTCCTTTTTCTTCTTTTTCACATTACTCTCTCTCCCACTTTGACATCAATGGAAAAGGGCTTCATCTTTGTCTTTCTCATTCTCATATTTGTACCTACTCACCACTTCTTTGTCATACTCCCACTTAGAAGCAACCAATCATTAGAACTTACTCCCCCTAACTACCACAACCATCATGACCACTACCTGCTCCTCCTGAGAGGTAGCCTCCAACATCAGTCTAGAATGAGGAATGAATTTTAAAATCCACTGGATTGATGCATCTCCTTATGCATGTAGTTCAAAGGAGGAGCAATAATCCCTAACTTCTTCCAGAGATACTCAAATGTATCCTTAGGAAGAGCCTTGGTGAATATATTAGCAACCTAATCCTTTGTAGGCACATACTCAAGCTTCACTTCATTCTCTGCAACCTTCTCTCTTAGAAAGTGATACCGGATTTGTTGGTTTCTGGATTAGCAAGCAGTGAACCCTAAAGGTTTGCCACTTCCTATCAATGGGCTCACTATATAATTCGGCCAATAGAGATGGGAGGTTGTTTGCATGTGCCTCCCCTTCACTTCAGGTTCTGTCGCACCTAGGGGGTATCCCTTCTACAAAATATTTAACTTTGGTTAGCTCAAAACAAAAAAAAATTAACTTTTCAGCACAGGAGGAATGCTCCCATATATACACCAACATTTGTGAGATGAATCCTAAGTTGGCAATGCTTTTGGATTATTTACACCAGCTGAAATAGAGAGCATGAAAGGTCCTAATTCTACTACTACAAACTAATGGATGGATGTGATAAGATGGTTGATGAGTGGAGCCATGAGACTTCCCTAGACACTTTGAATAGTCAAGTCCCCAAACTAGTATCTTACCCGGGTAACAGAGTCAAGCCTAGAAATGTGAATATTCTCTAATGATAACCTAAATTTGTATCTAGGGGACCTAAGAAAATATTGTTGATTTACATAAATATTTCCACAGAAGAGTAATGCTATTGACCATATCTTACAAATCCTTTAACATGACACCCCTCCCTATATCTGATTTAGAGCCTATTTAATCCACTCATTGAGCAAAAGTAGGAAACCATACATACAACACAATGAATGCGTACTGAAGAACTTAGATATCCTAGATAACCTTATTCAAAATAGAGAAGACAATACCAGAGGAGACAATCATGAACAAGACACACATGCAATGTTTTTCATTTAATTCAACCTTGATAGAACATTATCATACAGAAAACTATCATTTACAAACCAAGGACTACTCTATACTTAGACAAAGAACCAACTTTATAGCAAGAAATGCCTTCTAAAGACGTGAATACCTTATATTCAAAGTCTGAGGGAAAAAACCCAACGAACTCACACTCACCTAGTAGAGTGGCCATGATTCATTTTTAAAGGAGAAAACAAGCTATGGGCCATCTACCACTGGTAGACTTCCTAAATGATACAACATATCCTTACAAATTTTTAAGATACAATCAAATCTTTGGGTCAATTTTTACAGGTAAAGCAATCAAAAATCCCTGAAAATCTATTGTTTATGCAACTTTTCCTTGATCAGATGAGCAGATTTGATGTTTTAGTCCGTGGCCGTGCTACAAATTCAATCACTTCAGCATGGAGGAGGGCAAAAATTTTGCTGACAAAGAGCCGCTTTAAGTTTTGAATCTTAGCCATTGATCCTAGCTTGTCCTTCACCAGATCAATGCTTTGGAATGATCACCAACCCCAAGAATCCACACTGGCTCCTTTGAAAATTCCATCACAAATGAAATTTTGCCAAGCTGACAGTCGTACTCCTTTGACTTTTCCCTTCTGTGCATCGGTCCCTGCCATGTGACACCATCTCACGACATCGCATCTAGAGATGGCCCACCACCTTCAGGCTCTGCGTGATTGTGCTAATCCATCCACTTGTCTCTTCATCATTTGCTCTGCGTGCCCTGAATGAGACCAGGCCATGTGTTGTCCTATTGCGCCAACACGTAGAATATTCTATTCTGAAAGATTCCCTTGCACGCTTATTTCATCGTTCTTGTAGATCTCAACATCTGGTAGCACTTAATTCACCACTCTGAAGACCTTGACTGAATGGCTGCAAGCCAAATTCAATCAACAGTTGGCACTCTATCGCAATGTTGCAGGAGGTTAATGATGTCATTGGATATGCCACACGACGGTGCGATATTTACATATGTGGCATCCCCCGACCCCTTAAAAGACTTAAGTTTTAACCTTTCATAATATGACAGGGAATAGGAGGTAATGCTAGGAAGAGGGGGCCGGTCACCCACGATTAAAAAGGCCTTAAGCTAAAACTTATGTGACTGAAAACTCCTAGCAAGCAGTCAACAACAGAATAGAACATAAAGTGAAAATGAGACCATAGGATCTTAGGTTTTTAAAGGAGAAAACATTTCTGAAATAGACCTAAAACCCCAAGGGGCACCACCAGTGACTCTGGTTGGGGATGCATGCCTCTTGTAGGCATGGTGAGAACCTCAGATTTTTGGGATGCAGACCAAGTGCCATTTCCATTGGACCATAGACTCACCTGCACCAACCTGCATCACAAACTACATTTTCAAATTTATTTTGGCGACCTAGGGCCACCAAAAGGAAGAACTAGTACTCCCTTATTTTCTCTTTGATTTCCTCAAGTGAAGCATGCAAACACTGAGTTGTCTGCAGCACTTTGCCTTGTTGCTGATTGTGTCTCTGCCTACACAATAGAATTGATCTGGCCTTACTATCTATTGTTGTAGACAAACTAGTTGAATCTTCATCTAAAAATTGCCTTCCTAATGAGAGCTCCTTTGCACTGAACAAACAATATTCAGGTATAAGCAACATTTCATGATCATATAAACTTTTAGAAATTCCTAGTTATCTACCATCATCAAGCTCAGCAGTTTCATCATTAATTTTCTCCTAGAATGTCCTGAAAAAAGGCATAGAATGTATCCCATTGTTTGAAGCTCCATAGTTACCCAAGTAGTCAATACTATCCCCATGTGTATGAAAATCTGCAACTACTCTATTCATCTCTGAATAACGATCCTATTTTCCTTCTTTACCAATGCAATGAAAATTAAACATTTCAATCCATGCACTGCGAAGGTGGCCATCATCCTCAAGGAAGTATCCATCTAGATATATTTCATCATGTAAAAGGCATGGATCTGAATGTCTACACTCCTTGAGCCATATTTCCCTGTATTTAGAGTGAGGATTTGCATATCCACATCATATAGATATTCATGATTGGCCAGGATATGCCTATTGCTACAGGACGCACCTTTTATTTCATCATCTGAAAGGCACTATGCATTTGCAACTTTCTCTCCCTGAGGCTGAGTAATGTCTTTGTTACCGTCATTATAGGATGGACCAACATTGAAAACTAAACTCTAGCATTATCCTTTAATAACTGAACAAAGGGCCTCATTAAAACATCTTTAGTCTCTAACACATTTTATAGATGTTTGTTTGCTGATTCAAAATTTATTCCACTACATTTTGGCAAACACTTTCTAAGCTTATTCAGAATAGCATTCTAGTAACCTCTAGTTTCCTTGAGATTTAGGGCGTTATATCTTTCAAAAAGTGGCCTTTTTTCTGGGAGCACAACCAAGATTGTTGCTTCATTTAAATCATTTTGAGTGCAAAAGAATGAAATACTTGGAAATGTTTCTGCCTGAAATAGAGTCGACAAATCATTAGGAAGGCACCTTTACTTTCTAGATTCATCACCAGTAGAGCACCACACAGCATTTCTTTGATCTTGCTGCAACAACAGTAAGTAGAGTTGCCACCCTCCAAAGGGAATTATAAATCATTGTTCTTATGCAAACTCTACACAGACCAGCACTGGTACTTCAAAGACCCTATGACAAAAGATGTGACAAATTGTCCCTAGTAGATTCGCTAGTTCTGTTGGTTTTTGGATTAGCAAGCAATGAACCCTAAAGGTTTACCACTTCTTATCAATGGGCTCACTGTATAATTCAGCCAATAGAGATGGGAGGTTGTTTGCATGTGCCTCCCCTTCACTTCAGGTTCTGTTGCACCTAGGGGGTATCCCTTCTACAAAAGATTTAACTTCGGCTAGCTCAAAACAAAAAAATTTAACTTTTGAGCATAGGCAGAATGCTCCCATTTATACACCAAGATTTGTGAGATGAATCCTAAGATGGCAACATTCTTGGATTATTTACACTAGCTAAAACAGAGAGCATGCAAGGTCTTAATTCTACTCCTACAAACTAATAGATGGAGGTGATAAGATGGTTGATGAGTGGAGCCATGAGACTTCCCTAGACCCTTTGAATAGACAAGTCCTTGGACCAGTGTCTTACCTGGGCAACATAGTCAAACCTAGAAATGTGAATGTTCTCTAATGATAACCTAAATTTGTATCCAGGGGACCTAAAAAAATATTGTTGCTTTACATCAATATGTCCACATAAGAGTAATGATCACGATCATATCTTACAAGTCCTTTGACATGACACCCCTCCCTATATCTAATTTAGAGCCTATTTAATCTACTCATTAAGTGGAAGCAGGAAACTAGACATACAACACAACGAATGCATACTGAAGAACTCAGATATCCTTGATAACCTTATTCAAAAGAGAGAAGACAATACCAAAGGAGAGAATCATGAACAAGACACAAATGCGGTGTTTTTCATTTAATTCAACCTGGATAGAACATTATCATACAAAAAAATATCATTTACAAACCAGGGACTACTCTATACCTAGATAAAGAACCAACTCTATAGTAGGAAATGCCTTCCAAAGACATGAATACCTTATATTCAAGTTTAAGGGAAAAAACCCAACAAACTCACACTCACCTAGTAGAGTGGCCATGATTCCTTTTTAAAGGAGCGAACAAGCTACCAACCATCTAACACTGACAGACTTCCTAAATGATACAATAGATCCTTATAGATTTTCAAGATACAATCAGATCTTTGGGTCAATTTTTACAGCTGAAGCAGTTAGAAATCCCTAAAAATCCACTATTTATGCAACTTTTTCCTTGATCAGATGAGCAGATTTGATGTTTTAGTTCACAATCGTGCTACAAATTCAATCACTTCAACATGGAGGAGGACATAAATTTTGCTGACAAAGAGCCACTTTAAGTTTTGAATCTTCGTCAGATTGACACTTTAGAATGATCACCGGCCCCAGGAATCCACACTGGCTCCTTTCAAAAGTCCATCACAAATGAAATTGTGCTAAGCTGACGATCATATTCCTCTAACTTTTCCCTTCTATGCATCGGTCCCCACCACATGGCACCATCTCCCAGCATCGCAGCTAGAGATGGACCATTGCCTTTAGGCTCTATGCGACTGCAATAAGTCATCCACTTGTCTCTTCATTGTTTGATCTACGCCCCCTAAATGAGACTAGGCCACGTGTCATCCTGTCGCCCCAACATGCAGAATATTCTATTCTAAAATATTCCCTTGTGTGCTTGCGCAACCGTCAGATTTCATCCTTCCTGCAGATCTCAACACTTGGCAGCACTTAATTCGCCACTCTAAAGACCTCGACTAAATGGCTGCAAGCCATATTCAATCGATAGATGGCACTCTATCATAGCATCACAGAAGGTTGATGACGTCATTAAATATTCTGCATGATGGTGCAATATTTATATATGTGGCATCCCCTGACCCCTTAAAAGACTTAAGTTTTAACCTTTCATAATACGATGTGGAATAGGAGGTAATGCTAGGAAGAGGGGGCTAGTCACCCATGATTAAAATGGCCTTAAGTTACAACTTATGTGATTGAAAACTCCTAGCAAGTAGTCAACAGCAGAATAGAACATAAAGTGAAAATTAGACCATGGGATCTTAGGTTTTTAAAGGAGAAAACATTTTTGAAATAGACTTAAAACCCTAAGCGGTACCACCAAGATTGATATACGTTTTGTCCTTGAATGCATCACTAGATTCTTTGAAATGTTAATAGCACTTGTATTATCACAGAAGATAGGAATAGGTTCATCATATACAACTCTGATATCCTTCAAGGTTTGCCTCATCCACAACACTTGTGTGTAGAAAAATGCTACAACAACGTATTTTTCCTCTGTAGTAGACAAAGATACTAAATCCTAATTCTTACTTAACCATGACACCACTCAGCCTCTAAGAAAGAATGCACCACCCCTTGTACTTTTCCTATCATCTACACAACCCTCCCAATCTACATCTGTGTAAGCACTTACAGCAAAGTCATTATCCTTTGGATACTACAAGCCATGATCCAGAGAACCCTTTAAATATTTGAATATCCTCTTCACTGTTGCAACATGTGACTCTCTATGATCTTCTTGAAATCTAGCCACAAGACAAACTACATGCATAATATCTGGTCTAGTAGTAGTTAAATATAACAATCCTCCAATCATTGACCTATACCTACTCTAATTAGCCTTAGGAGATTCATCATTCTTGCTCAACTTGCACCCAATTGTCATAGGGGTACATATTGGTTTAGAATCTTCCATTCCAAACTTCTTTAACATCTCCTTGACATACTTAGATTGTGAAATGAAAATACATTTATTTTTCTAATTGATCTGTAACCCAAGGAAGAAGTTCATTGTAAGGAAAGGAGAGGTGCGGAATATAGCTTCCCTAATGTTAATTTTAAGGGGATAATGTAGATGGGTAACTTGCAATGTTAAACACCACAGATGAATACACCAGATAAACTAAATGCACATTCAAGACAACATAGAATGAACAAACAAGATATAGAGAATGACACCAGATTTACGTGGGAAAACCTTTTCAGGTAAAAAACCCACCATCACAATAGAAGCTATCTTTATTACAATAAACTAAAATATTACAATAAAGATTTCTAGCTCTTTTTTGCTCAAGTTACAATTCTCTACAATTATACTTAACAATTTATTTCATCTGTGTATTTACAGAAAATAAACTGTATAATCGAAACTCTTCATCATCTTTTGATGAGCTCACCAAATCTGTATATAAACTATAGTTTTCAAGAGCAAGAAACCGTTTTCACTTCTGCCCTAACTGCACGTTTCACGTTACAATTTATTTCCTCCTTATTCTAGGAAGCTGTGAAAAGAGTTATGAGGTATTTGAAGGGAACTTCTGACTATGCTAGTTGCTATCATGGAAACTCAGTTGGATCACAGAGATCTATTAGCATTCAAGGATATGTGGATTCTGATTGGGCAGGGGATATTGATAGTAGAAGATCCACTAGTGGATATGTGTTCACATTAAATGGTGGTGCTATCAGTTGGATGAGTAAGCGACAGGCTGTAGTTGCTTTGTCAACAATAGAGGCAGAGTACATGGCAGCTACTCAGGCATGCCAAGAAGCCATTTGGTTGAAGAGGTTGTGTTCTGATGTTGGTTTTGATGCAGGGTAGATACAAATACACTGTGACAGTCAAAGTGCTATATGTTTGGCGAAGAACCCTACTTTTCATGCTAGGACAAAACATATTGATGTCCAATATCACTTTGTTCATGATATGGTGGAAGACAGGAAGGTAAAGCTAGAAAAGATTGACACTTTGGAAAATGTTGCTGATGCCTTAACTAAACCAGTAAGCACGGCCAAATTCAAATGGTGTTCAGATGCAATGGGTCTTCGGGCCCATAATACTCAGTAATCGAATGAGACCTAAGAGGTAGCAGTAATATCTTCGACAAGTGGGAGATTGAAGAGATTAATGTCTCATATTATTGTTTGGAACCTCATATATATTCAAATGTTCTTCATCGAGTTGACAGAACATTATCAGCGGGAGTGAGAAGGCATTGGGCGATATGCAAGGTTTCACTGATATGGATATATCGGTGTGAGAACTATTGTCGGCTCAACATTCTGAAGTCCCTCCGATGCTACCCATCATCCTGATGGTGTTTGACATCGATGTGAGAACTTTTGAATACATATGAGGTTCCAAACAATAATATGAGACATTAATCTCTTCATTCATTTCCCCACACATTGACATTTCAAATTATTTCTACATTTCATTTGCAAAAATTTTACACATACTTTCATTTCCACCAAAGATTATATCATCTACATACACTTCCACAATCAGAATTTGATATTCTCCTACTTTGATGTACAAGTTACTATCTGGGATACCTTTATTGAATCCTTTCTATAATAAGTACCTGTCTAACCTTGCATACCAAGATCTGGCGGATTGTTTCAATCCATATAGTGCATTCTTCAACCTGCAAATCATATCTAGTTTAGTTGATAACTGAAATCCATCCAGTTGTTCTATGTATACTTTTTCTTCCAATTCATCATTCAAGAAAGCAGACTTCACATCCATTTGATATACATTGAAATCCTTATGTGTTGCAAAAGCCAAAAACATCTTGATGGCCTCCATTCTTGCCACTGGAGTATAAGTTTCCTCATAGTCTATTCCTTCTACTTGTGAGTAACCTTTACACACAAGCCTTGCCTTGTTTCTTACCACTTCTCCAATCTCATTTAGTTTTTTCTAGAATACCCACTTAGTTCCAATCACATTTTTGTTTGCTGGTCTAGGGACAAGTTCCCAAGTCTAATTCTTTTCAATCTGCATTAGTTCTTCTTCCATAGCCTTGATCCAATACTCATCCTTGGATGCTTCAATCACTATTTTAGGTTCAACTTTAGAGAGTAAACATAGATTTACCTGTTCTTCAATAGCTTTCCTTCTTGTCAACAAACCTTTGTTCTTGTCACCAATGATTTGATCTTTAGAATTCTGCTTCTACACATACTTGGGAGTTTTAGGAGTCTTTTTCAGAGCTTCTTCTTCTTCAATATGTACTTCCTTTTCATCAGCATTTTCTTCTTCTTTGTAAGAGGACTCATCTAATTCATATCTATTAACTTCTGATTTCTTTTGTAGATCTTCATCAACTTTGACATTTGTACTCTCAACAATCCTTCTTAACCTCTTGTTATAGCACTGATAAGCTTTAATTTTAGTAGAATACCTAAGGAAGATACCTTCATCAAACCTTGCATCAAACTTTTCCATATTTTCTTCATCCCTTCTGATATAACATTTGCTTCCAAACACTCTAAAGTACTTGGTAGCAGGAATCCTTCCATACCATAACTCATAAGGGGTCTTTGTACTATTTTCTCTTTCTTGCACTCTGTTTAATATATAAACAACAATATGAATTTCCTCTCTCCAGTAGACCTCTAGAAGATTTGATTCTTTTATCATTGTCCTTGCAGCTTCTTGAATAGTCCTATTCTTTCTTTCAACAACTCCATTCTGCTGAGGAGTCCTAGGGGCAGATAAGTGCCTCTTTATTCCATAATTCTTACAAAACATTTTAAACTCATTGGAGGTGAACTCTCCACCTCTGTTATACCTCAAACATTTAATTGTCGTATCCATTTTATTCTCAACCATGACTTTGAATGCTTTGAACTTATCTAGGGCTTCAAATTTTTCTTTGAGAAAAGTAACCCATGTCATCCTAGAATAATCATCAATCAATAGCATGAAATACCTATCACCTTCAAAACTCCTTACCTTGGTAGGGTCACAAAGATCTATATACACCAATTCCAATAGTCTGGTAGAAGATTGATCCTTGAATTTGAAACATCTTCTTTCTTGCTTCCCAATTTGACATTCCTTATAGACAACATTGAAGGGATTTGTAATCTTTGGCATATCTCTCACAGCTTAAACTGAACTTATCCTTACCAAGCTATCAAAATTGATGTGAAATAGTCTTCTATGGCATAGCCAACTTTCACTGATCCAAGTCATGAAGCAATAACCATCACCACCTTTGAGTTGATAAACATTTCCATCTGTCCTCTTTCCAGCATCTATCACAGTTCCAAAATCTTTTTTGATCTCACAGCCACCATCCTGAAACACAAGATTGTATCCTTTGCTACACATTTGTTCAACACTCAAGAGGTTATGCTTTAAACCCTTCACATAAATAACATCATCAGTATTATGCTTGCAATCAAAACTAATTGAGCCTCTTCCACATATCTTAGCGGCTGTATCATCACCATATCTAACTAGTACTCCATCATCTTTTTCAAGTTTAACAAACTTACTTTTATCACCGGTCATATAATTTGAGCATCCATTATCAATAACCCAATAGTTCTTTTCCTGTCTGGTATGAAAAGTAGCTATCAAAGTGCCTTTAGTATTAAGACTTGCCTCCGAAGCATTTTCCTTCACACATTTCTCAGTGTTAGTAGAAACAATATCATCTTTTAAAGCTATGAACAAACATTCATTATCCTCATCATTTTCATAATTAGATCCATCATCACATATAATTGCATCTTCTCTAACATAGTAGCTTTTCTTAGGCACTCTACTTTTGTTTTCCCTATTCTTACTTCTCAAAATTTTTTCTAGATATCTTGAATCATAATGACCTATCTTTCCATAACTAAAACACTTGAAAGACAGCTTACCACTATACTTACTAGTACCTAATTTCATTTTTCTCACAAAGTTAGCTTCCACATCATCAAAATCCTCCTAATTTGATTTTACAATCTTCTCAGATTTGTTAGCCTTGAAGCCAGTCTCATCCTTTACACTACTTGTACCAAATTCTCTCATTTCAAAAGTAGTTAAGGTGCCAAGCAATTGATCTTTGGTAAACTTATTTAGATTTTGTAATTCTTTAATAGCAGAAACTTTATGACAGTAAGATTTAGGAAAAGTTCTGAGTACCTTCAATACCACTTCTTTTTCATCCACATCTCCACAAAGTCCTTTGATGCCATTGACAACTTCATCCACCTTTTGTATGTAGCTTGTAATGTTTTCATCTTTAGACATTCCCTAGTCTCAAACATGAGCTTCAAATTTTGCATTTTAGTTTGCTTGATTTTATCATCTCCTTCATGAATACTTTTTAACTTTTTCCAGATTTCATTAGCAGGTTTTAAATTCATGACTTTCACTAATTTATAATTAGTAAGATCACTTAAAAGAGCATACCTTGCTTTACTATTGGTTTCAAAGGCCTTGATCTCATTTGTAGTACTTGGACCATTTTCTAGTATTGTGTATTCATTCTCAACAACCTTCCAAATCTCATATCCAAGAGAAATCAAGTAACCTTCCATCCTTATTTTATAGAATGCATAATCTATTCCATCAAACAAAGGAACATCCTTCTTGTGCACCATCTCTGATCTACCTCAAGCAATTAAGCTTTCTTCCAAGGAACTTGGCTCTGATACCAATTGTTGAATGCACAAGACAACTAAGAGGGGGGGGTGAACCAGTTGTAACATAATTATAAAACCCTCAAACATATTTAGATCCACATCAATTCAATTATCCCTTAAGATATTATGATGATTTAGCATGAAAGAAAATAACAAAAGATGAATCAAATCAACATAAAACACAAGAGAACACCAGATTTACGTGGAAAACCCAAGAAGGGAAAAACCATGGTGAGGATTAGCTCATAGTATAAAGTAATAACAACATCAAAAAATAATAGGCTCACTGCCAAAGGGCTCACTGCCCAAAAGAAAGGCTCACTATGAAGGTTCACTGCTAGGATAGAGAAGAAGATAGAGAAGATTGTTACATTGAGAAAACTATATCAATGCAACAGAGGATTCCACCGCAACACCATCAACACATTCGCAGTCATACTAAAGAATTGTAGACACCTTCTACTCACTGCATCTAATGGTCTAACACATGAAAGCTTGTACTACACCACACATTCAACCACACTATTATTCACATCACATCCATTGTGTACACACTCAATCATGATCCCTTGACATTTATTTATACTATCTTCAATCTTGAGAACATTCTCTAAGGTCGGTAAATCAAATTAACCTAGAAAATTCAAATTAGGTCTAGACCTAAACATTCCCATGGTGGAATGGAATGAATGCAAACCAAACCACACCTTATCTCAGACCTAAATCCACTCTTACACATTACTCCATTCTTCCATAATCACCGAAGCACAACCGTAAGTAGTGTAAACAACCAAGTTGACCAAACTTGTGTTAACACAACAAACTTTTAAGTACACACTTCCCCAAGAAAAAATGCAACTTTGTGGAACACAAACCAAGATTTAACATAATCTAGAGTATTCCATGAACATCATGAAATAGCCTGAAATCCAACAATCATTCCAAGTATGTGCAGTTGGTGTTGTCATTGATGTCAACAAGTCTGTGTTGTCATTGGTGTCAACTGTGTTTATTAGGTGAGCAGAGATGAGGTTGTTGTAAGTGTATGAGCTATTTGGTTGAGTTTCCTTATTGATGATGATTTGGTTTCTTTGAAAAGGTGCTAAAGATGTTGATAATATGGTTTTGTTGGTTGGTTTCCAAGTGCTTTTGAGAAAATTTGATTAATAAAGGAAACAATGTACAGAGTAGTGTTCTGGTTTTGCTCTGCATTTCCTCTATGTTGAAGATCTATATTTGAGGGTTTGGATATGTTGTTTAGAGATGTTAAGAGATGTTATATTTCAAATTTGGTGCTCCAGTTCAGTGTGTAGGGAAAGTTGTGTTCACCAATGTGTGGACTGTGTTTCTGAGTTGTGCAAAGGTGTCTGGAAGAAACTATTTTGCTCTGCATTTCTCTGCAGATTTGTTTCAGGCTTTATGGTTCTGGATTTGTTCTTATAATTCTTATATATTACCTCAGTTCAATTTGTTCATGGTTTGGTGCTCTACAAGTTAATTTCTTGAGTTGTAGTCTATGACAGAGTTATGCTCTAGTGTGAACTTCAGTTAAGTGAAAGTTGTTGTGGAGGAATTTGTTGGATTTCAAGATGTTTCAGGATGTTCGTGGAATAATCTAGAATGTGTTGAAGCCTTGCATGTGGTCCACAAGTCATCTTTGGGTTTGAGGAAGCATGTAATTAAATGTTTATTGTGTTAACATAGGTTTGACCGACCTTGGGTGTTTACACTAATTGCAGAGGTGCTTCGGGGATTGTGAAAGTCTAAAGTGGTGTGCTTGGATGAATTTAGGTCTGAGCTAAGGTGTGTTATGGTTCACCTTCATTCCTTTCCACCACGGGAATGTTTATGTCCTGACCTAATTTGAATCTTATGTGTTAAGGTGTAATGCCAACCTTGGAGAATGTTCTCAAGGTTGAAGACAATATAAATAAGTGTCAAGGGATCGTGATTGTGGGTGCACTATATGAATGTGATGTGGATAATAGTGTGAGTGAATGTGTGATGCGACAAGTGCCTATGGAAGTGAATTGAATGAATGCAGAGTAGTAGAGTCTAGTATTTCATAACAGTGTGATGAATATTGTTTTAGTACTTTGAGCTTCATTGGAACTGTACTCCATGGATATGTTAGATGCAATTATAACAATTCAAATCTGGTAGTGAGCCACCTCTTCTATTTCTTTCTTTTAGGATAGTGAGTCCTTTGGCAATAAGCCTTTCTTCTGGCCAGTGAGCCATTTGGGTAGTGAGCCCTTCAGCAGTGAGCTTTTTGTAATTTAGTGTTGATACTACTTATATTGTGAGCTAATCCTCACCGTGGTTTTTCCCTTCTTAGGTTTTCCACGTAAATCTAGTGTTCATGTGTTATGAGTTGTGGTTGTTTACTTTATGCTTAATTTCCCTTACTGTAATTAAATATGTTGAATGGATCAAATGTTGGGTATGTAAATGGTTTAACAAAATACTGATTCACCCCCCTCTCAGTATTCTAGGTTTTCAACAATTGGTATTAGAGCCACGTCCTTTGGAAGAAGCTTAACCGCTCAAGGAAGATCTTGGAGATTGAACACATGGGTGCTAGAAGATTACATATTCCCCTGGAAGAGATTCCTATTGTTAATCTCATTGAAGAAGACTGTATGCTTGAAAAAATAGGAGAACTCAATGCTGCTCTTGAAAATCTTGAAAGAACTAAAGGAGAAAATAGAGATTTGAAAGAAAATGTTAGGAAATTGAAAGAGCAAGCCATGAAGCTCAAAAACAAGCATAAGGAAGTTAGTGAACAATTGGAGAAAGCAAAAGGAACCATCACTAGTCTGAAGGTGCAAGTGGAAGAAAAGAAAAGAATTGAGGATCATCTTAATGCAGTTGTTAAAAAGAAAATTTGAAGAATGTACAAGGCTTGAAGAAGAAGTTGTGACACTAAAATTAGATCTGGAGAAGGCAAGGATTCATGAAGAAAAATTCAGGATGAGCACTACAAGGCTTGATGAAATGATTGCAATTCAAAAAGGTCCAAATGATAAAGGAGGATTAGGATTTGAAAAGGATAAAATGAAAGGAAGCAAGGTATGTGGAACACACTTCCTACACCAACCTAATGAGGGGAATAGTATGCAAATTCTTCGTAATCCTTACAATTGCACCAATGTTAAACACATAACATAAATATTATAGCAACAATACAACACACAAAGAGAGATTGACACAAGATATATCATGGGGAAAACCTTTAAGGTAAAAAACCCCACACTCTAAAACTTGCACAATGTATTATCAAAACAATGGTGTGTTTACAATACAATTGCAATGCAAGTTCTTCCAAGAGTCTTCAAATATCATTTTAGGAGTGATTTCGGTAGCATAATAGTACCTGTACAAAAACTATGCAACTACAACTCCAAAACAATGCATTTTATAGAGTTATAAGGCATAAACAGGAAGCTTCTAGAGATGGGCGTCCATCTTGGCCACATGGCCATTTTCCTACATTAAAGGACACTTTTCCAAGCTACAAATACCTCTCTTACATCTATCATACATGGCAGATTTGACTTCCCAAAGTTGGAGCGCTCCAGGCTAAGAATAGCTATGACAGATGCTATTATGCATCTTACATCTGTCATAAAATCTGCCAAACATAACAACCTTAAATGTTGTAAGAGAATCCGTCATACAAGGCTAAATATAGCATATTCCTCTTACAACATGTCATAGCCCAACATGCGCATGTAAAGATGCCTTCTCCACATGAAAAGATGCTTTTTGACATTTGTCTTCACTTGTCCCAAGAATCTCTATACTTGGCTCTTACGCATCATAGATTCTATCATACACAATAACACCTTTGTCATACCACAAGATGCTAACACATGGCATATTAGTGCCACCTCAAATGGGACTCCTATATCTACATGGCATGAGTTGACCATCCTAGTCACCTTCCAAGTTGAGTGACAAATCACCATGCCACTTCACACTAAATGACAAAACAGGATGTGCAACATAAATTACATCATAGGCAAATAAATAAATAATGAAATTAAATAATCAATGCTAGGAATTTGCAAAGGTTGAGACACCTTAATTCCCAACATTCTCCCGCTTCTCAAACACCTTGCAAGAGCTAATAGACTGACAAGATTTACTACTAGGGGCCAAGAGGCCCATAGACTCCTAACACCATTTGAACTTCTCTGTGCCCACAAGTTTAGTCAATGCATCTGCAACATTCTTCAAAGTGTCTACTTTCTCCAATATCACCTTCCCATATTCTACCATATCATGAACAAAATGATACTGAACATAAATGTGCTTTGTTCTGGCATGGAAAGTAGGATTCTTTGCTAAGCAAATCGCACTTTGACTGTCACAATAGATAGTAATCTATCCTACATCAAAACCAATATCTGAACACAACCTCTTAAGACAAATGGCTTCCTTACAAGTATGAGTTGCTTCCATGTACTCTATTTTTGTCATGGACAAAGAAATCATAGGTTGTAGCTTACTCATCCAACTAATAGCACCACCAAAGATGGTAAACACATAAGCACTGGTGGATCTCCTGCTGTCAATGTCACCTGCCCAATCAAAATCCACAAATCCACGAATACTCATAGAATGCTAAGGTGATGTAGGATAACCATGATAACATAAGGAATACTCAGAAGTATACCTCAAATATCTAAACACTCTCTTAATTGTATCCCAATGTACCCATCTAGGATTAGCAATAAACTGACTAAGGACTTCCACTACATGGGCAATGTCTGGTCTTGTACAGACCATAGCATACATCAAGCTACCAACTGCACTAGCATAAGGTAATCTACTCATATCCTCCATCTCAGAAGGAGAATTTGGACAATCATTAACAGATAACTTTGTCCCCAATGAAACATGAACACACACTAGTCTACAATCTGTCATGTTGAATCTCTCCAACACGGTCTTCACATACTTACTCTAGCTTAACCAAAGTTTTATGTTTTCTCTGTCTCTTCTGATCTCCATCCCTAGAATGTACCTAGCTTCCCCTAAGTTTTTTATTTCAAATTGTGCTAACAACTGAGACTTCAAATCAGAAATTATATTCTTACCATTCCCAATCAGCAACATATCATCAACATACATTGCAATAATGAGAATACAATCATTGTCAAACTTGTAATACACACAATGATCTGATTTCAATCTCATAAATCCAATGGACAACACAAAGGCATCAAAGTTCAAGTACCACATCCTAGGAGATTTATTCAAACCATACAAAGACTTCTTTAACTTACAAACCAAATTTTCTTTAGCTTTCACCACGTAGTGCTCAGGCCGTGACATATAGATTTTTTCCTCCAAGTCACCATGAAGGAAAGTTATCTTCACATCCATTTGTTCCACTTCTAAGTCATAAGTTGTTGTAAGAGATAACAGGAACTAAATAGATGTCATCTTTGCAATGGGAGAGAAAATTTCACCATAATCAACTCCCTCCACTTGTGAATACCCCTTTGCAACCAATCTGGCCTTATACTTCTCAACACTGCCATCTGCTCCAAATTTCTTCTTGA
Organism: Cunninghamia lanceolata; assembly: GCA_027924645.1. Taxonomy (NCBI): domain Eukaryota; kingdom Viridiplantae; phylum Streptophyta; class Pinopsida; order Cupressales; family Cupressaceae; genus Cunninghamia; species Cunninghamia lanceolata. The sequence goes on along the minus strand of BSBN01000765.1, from coordinate 4,204,266 downwards.
ACACCCATTTGCATCCAACAGGTTTTTGTCCATCAGGCAAAGCCACCAAGTCCCAAGTTTTATTCTTTTCTAAAGAAGCCATCTCATCTTCTATGGTCTCCTTCCAAGAACCTACATCTTTTATGTCCATAGCCTCTATCCAAGTTTTAGGCTCACCAGTGTTAGTAATCAAGGCATAAGTACAACTAGAATCTAGCAATGTAAAACCAAACCTTTCAGGTTGCTCCCTGATTCATGTGAACCTCCTCAAAGGCTGAGGTGGAGGTTCTAATTATTCTTCTAAACTTTCAAAGGTACTAGAGCTCTCCTCATCATCAGGTCCAATAGAATCTTTTGGTTTAGTCTTCTTAGGGGTAGAAGGAAACTGAACCACATCCTCTTTCTTTTCTTTCTCTTCTAGCTATAGAACAATAGGAGAAGGTGTTAACTCTCTGAAAATAACACTTCTACTATACAACACTATTTTAGCCATAGGATCCCAAATCTTGTACCCTTTCACACTGACACCATAGCCAATGAAGATACACTTAATTGCCTTATTCTCCAATTTTTACCTCTTCTCCTTAGGCACATGTGAATATGCCTCACAATTAAAAACACGAAGATGTCTCAATGAGGGCTTCTTACTAGACCAAACCTCCATGGGTGTCTTATCAACGAGCGTAGAGGTAGGAGACCTGTTAACCAGGTAGCAAGCAGTGGCTATAGCTTTAGCCCAAAACTTCTATTTGAGGCTAGCACCACTAAGCATATTCCTAGCCCTCTCCATCAATGTTCTATTCATCCTTTCTGCAACTCCATTTTGTTGCAGGGTATAAGGAGTTGTCTTATGTCTTTCAATCCCATGTTCTTTACAGAACTTATCAAACTCTGCAAAACAAAACTCACCACCATTATCAGTTCTGAAACACTTAATCTTTTTACTAGTCTGATTCTCAACAAAATCTTTAAACTCTTTGAACCGACTAGAGACTTCATATTTGCTTCCAAGAAAATAAACCCATGTCCTTCTACTATAATCATCAATGAATGATACAAAATATAACGATTTAGAAATTGAAGGAACATTCACAAGACCAAACACATCAGAATGAATAAGATCCAAAACACCAAAAGACTTATGAGAACTAGAGTAAAACTAAACACAGTTTTGCTTTCCATATATACAATGTTTGCAAAAGTTGAACTTGAGATTACAATCATTCAACCCTAACTAATATTTTATTATTTTCCTAAGAGAGGTGCCCTAATATTATTTTATTATTTCCTTAAGAAACCCTATTCTCTTATTTGGTTTTCTCTTAGTTTTGTTTTCTTCTCTCTCTTGTTTTTGTTTTCTCCATTTTGTTTACAGGCTGAAGTCTTCTCCTCCATGGCAACCCAAAATACTTTCTCATACAGAGGTATATTCTTTTTGTGTATATATGTAGAGTTTTTTTTAAATAAACAATATATATATATATATATATAAATATATACGGTTACCCTAAATCTGAGATGGAAATACTTTTGTTTTGAGCTACAAAATGTAGAGTTAACAATATATATATTTCAGGTATAAACAAGTATTAAAAACCATAGGGGCCATTGAAAACGGTGGGCATAAGTGTTGAGAGGAGCGGCAGAGATACCCCACGATGCCACCGCCATGGGGGACATTTCAGCATATTTAAGTTAGGTTAATATTAAACTTTGGTGGAGGTATGAGGTGTGGGGAGGCTACGTGGGAAGTGGTGTGGGGAAGTTTGGGGGAGAAGGGGGGTAAGGGGGGTGTGGGAAGGGGGGTGTGCCTCCCCCTCCCCACACCATAGTAATAGCAAGGGTGGTGGGACGGCGGCTGGGTCATCGTCCCTCTACTCAACATTTTTTTTTAAATTAACTTTTAACTAAATACACAGACCCTAATCTATAGGGTTCAGCCCTTCATTTAGTTCTCTTTTGTTTTTGTTTGTATTTTAATCTTTGTAAGATATGTTAGAATTAACTGTTATCTGATCTATTTGCACAACTAAAACAGTTTCGAAATATATATATATACATTTATTATATATATATACATATGTAAATAAATATTTATATCTTTATTTTGTTTTGCATTTATACCCACTGCTGTAAATGGAAGGTCAGTGGGTATATATATATATATATATAATAAATGTATATATATAATATATATATATATATATCATCACATCACATACAAAGGAATATAACCAGGCTTATAACTTATATCTAAAATAGATTTGTATTATGATAATAACCAGTAAGTTATACCTCCCCTTTTTTAAAATAAAATGTAATAGAATACCATTCCTTCCTCTCTTTTTTTTTGTTCAAGTGAAAAATGACGATTTATACAAAAAAATCATTTCAGTCATATTTTCAACAACATATGTGCACAAACAGCAACATAATAACCAAGAAATTTCATTGCAAACATAACAGAAATTATACATTTATTTTTCCACATAGCAAACACTATCATTTCAACAGCATCACATAATATATTTTTCTTTTCTCGAAACAATGTAACAGCATACTGTATTTTCCTTTGCATTTCTCCATAACATATAAACACAATAGCATAAAATAATAAATAAATTTTGTGCAAACATTAAAGAGTGCTCACATTAAAACCTCCTTATACAGTCAACACAAGGAATAGTAATCATTTTGTCAAAAATACAATAAGGCCTCAAAGGCCATGGCTCCAAAACAACCAACTAAATGAAGTGATCAAAATTCCAAATATGGACTTCAACAAGCTCCATTCTCTCCAACTAAAATCCTGCAATAAGAAACACAACAAATGGGGGAACCAAACCACAAAGGAAATCCCTCCTCCCTACAATAGACCCACAAGTGGGTCACCCCCGAGCTAGGGAGGTAGAAATCACATGGTTTCACAAACACGCCACAACAAAGAACACAAAACAACTCAACAATCACCCAAGGATTTGCACATAACAAAATTCATGAAAATGAGTTTAATGGGGGTAGGGAAATGGACCCCTCAACTTAAGAGGCCATGGCCTCCATGATCTCAAATCACCAATTCTCAAGGCCTCAAGTCATAACCACCAAAATGCATACCTCCAAATAACTCAAAAACTATCATGGCACTCTTGCCATAAAAAATGTTCTCAACAACAAGAAAAGCCCTCAAGGTTAAAGGTAACACAAAACAAGGAGGTGACCTCGAGGAGGTTCACTCTCCTCTACCCCATACAAGTTGAGCCTTTCCTCCAAATGGAGGTGCTCTCACCAAACTCCCAACCCACACAAAAAAGAAAACAACCAACAACAAAAACCACAATACAACATAAATGAACTATGCAAGGGTAAATGGCCATAGCCATAGAGCTTACCTTCAAAAACCCTAAAAATGGAAGCACATTTGGTGAAGAGCTCCAAGCTTCTCCAAGTCTTCCAATCTCCAAATTTCTCTAACTTCCCAAAAAGAATCTCCAAGAATAGAAAGAAAATATGAAAAATGCAAGAACCCCACACTCCTCATCAAGAGGACATAATATAGGCCTTCTAATTTGGCCTTGAGGAATGAGAAGGTGACACTTGTCACCTTCTCCTTCCTCATCCCATGCCACTTGCAAGGGAGAGGAAGTGTGAGGGTGACAAGTGTCACCCTCCAATTCCATCCCAATCCTCATCTTATCCACTTGTGCTCTCACACATGTGTGAGAGACCAAGTGGTGAGGTGGCAATCCCCTTCAAGCCTCCATGAGGATAAGGGATTCCATATGGCATCCTCTTATTCTCCAAGAGAGCCATCTCCCTCAAAGATGCTCTCACACATGTTTGAGAGTCTTGGAGGGAGATCCCACACACTTGGGAGTCTTGGAGACCTCCCAAGTGTTCTTGGTGAAGGGATCCCCAAACTTTGGGAAGGGAGATGAGTCTTTCCCAAAGCATGACTCATCTCCCACCCTTAGCCATTTCAAAATTCATCAATTTGACTAAACCTTAGTTTAGAGTGACCAAAAGTGGGTTAACCCAAGGTTTAGTTAGTCAAAATTGACCCTAGACCCATGGGTAACCACCTAGGGTGAGTTTTGGGACACTAAGGTTCACCTAGGGAGTTATAAATTCACTTTAAATGGCCCAAAAATGAAAATAATACCAAGTGGTGTAAAACAATAAAAATATACAACACATGATGTAAATTAATTAAACAAAGGGCTACTAGGCCAAAATAATAAAACAAACAAGTACTTAAACAACATCCGAATCAAACGTGATCCCCATCCCTCTTGGGAATGGATCAGTTTCACAGGGAATAACATATGTGTGAATACTACCTCTAATTTCCCGTGGCCTGGGAATATAACCTTGCACAACTAGATCAAGTGTCAATCATATCATGAATAATCATAGCTAAAGCAACTGAAATTAAATTCATGCCATTGTATACAAGATTAATTATTTACAACATAATCCAAGATTAAACTACATTTTCTATCTAATGTCACATAATCATCATCAATTAATAAACCCACATAATGAACTATAAATCACATCAATAATCATCATCTAATATATCTCGCATGTCTAATCCCATCATAGCATCAAAATATGATTTAAATCGAATCACCACATGTCTAAACAATGTCAAACTAGAATAAGGAGATATAATCAAATCTGCATAATGGAACAATAGTCTCTAAAAGTCTGATAATGTCATCAACTAAAATGTAAAACGATCAAAATAAGAAAGGAAAAATAATCGGTCTCACAACCACTTCATCCATCTTGATGGTGGTAGTAGTACTCCCAATGGCCAAGACAAGGTGGTCCTATGACTCTAGCAAAGAACAAAGCAAGGTCATGCAACGATCCTCCTCCATCTTCACACCAATGGAAGTCAATTGTGCAACTAACATGTTGAAGGCATTCAAGTGATCTGTAATCAATCATCCATTGAGAATATAGCTTCTTCCTTAGGAATAACTTGTTTACCAGGGATTTGGCCTGATAAACATCACCAAGTTTCTTCCATAGCTCTTTTGCAGTCTTCTCTTCATGAACATTTAAGATGACGAAATCAACTAAATAGAGTCTCACAAGACCCTTAGCTTTATGATATTTCAGATCCCAATCTACCTGTGCCATTGCCACTGGTTTGTTCTAGATATTGTTTCCCATAGATCTCTATCAACAAGCATGTCTTCCATTTTAAGTTTCCACAACTTGAAATTTATGCCATTAAACTTTTCCAAATCTATTCTTCCGGATGTGGCTGCCATCTTTTTCCTACAAAAATATTATAGAATACTCTACATAGACTCCCACTCAAATGAAGATTACCTCAAAAAACCCTACCCAACAACTAGGATCAAAGGTGATCAAGCTCTAATACCAACTGAAAGGAAGCAAGGTACGTGGAACACACTTCCTACACAAACCTAATGAGGGGAATAGTATGCAAATTATTCTTAATCTTTACAATTGCACCAATGTTAAACACATAACATAAATATTACAACATCAACACAACACATAAAGAGAGATTGACATAAGATATATCATGGGGAAAACCTTTTCAGGTTAAAAACCCCACACTCTAAAACCTGCACAGTGTATTATTGAAAATTTGGTGTGTTTACAATACACTTGCAATGCAAGTTCTTCCAAGAGTCTTCAAATGTCGGTTATAGAGTGATTCTAGCAGCATAACAATACCTATACAAAAACTATGCAACTACAACTCCAAAACAATGCATTTTATAAAGTTACAAGGCACAAATAGGAAGCTTCTAGAGATGGGCGTCCATCTTGGCCACATGGCCATTTTCCTGCATCAAAGGAAACTTTTCCAAGATGCAAATACCTGTCTGAAATCTGTCATACATGGCAGATTTGACTTCCCAAAGTTCGAGCCCTCTAGGCTAAAAATATCTATGATATATGCTCGTTTGCATCTAACAGCTATCATAAAATCTGCCCAACATAACAACGTTAAATGTTGTAAGAGAATCTATCATACAAGGCTAAATATAGCATATTCCTCTTACAACATGTCATAGCCCAACTTGGGCTCCCAAAGATGCCTTCTCCACATGGAAATATGCTTTTTGACACTTGTCTTCACTTGTCTCGAGAATCTCTATAATTGGCTCTTACACGTCATAGATTATGTCATACACAATAACACCTTTGTCATACCACAAGATGCTGACACATGGCATATTAGTGCCACCTCTAATGGGACACCTAAATCCACATGAGATGAGTTGACCATCCTAGTCACCTTCCAAGTCGAGTGACAAATCACCATGCCACTTCACACTAAATGACAAAATAGGATGTGCAACATAAATTACATCATAGGCAAATAAATAAATATATAAATAAATAATCAATGCTAGGAATTTGTAAAGGTTGAGACACCTTAATTCCCCACATAAAAACTCAAAATTAAGTCAGACATCAAATGCTGAAAACAAGAAGAACAATGACAAGCAGGTCCGGAATCAAAGGAATAAAATTAGAAGACCACCGGTCAGACAACCAAATGCTCAAAGGTACACATCTTTCAATGGTTTTTGTCATTTTTGCAATAAGTTTGGACACAAAGCAATAGAATGTAGAAGTAAAAGGAATCAAAATGTTGCATCTTTCTCTAGTCAATGCTTTACATGCAATAAAGTTGGTCATAGAGCTGCTGAATGCAGGAGTAAAGTGAGTCAGAATTCTATTAGGTGTCATGCATACAATAAGATGGGACGCAGAGCAAATGAGTGTAGAAGTAAAATACCAAGGTATAATAGGAACAATACACAACCATTTTATGGATACTACCATACATGTAATAAGTTTGGCCATCAAGCAGCTAACTGCATATCAAAGGCAAGAAGAAGTGGAAATGCTCAGCAAGACATGTGCAACTATTTTGAGTGCAATGAAGCAAGATACCCTCAAAGGTATAAGGAACCCATTGATGTTGCTCCACAAAAGATGGAAATGAATAAGATTTGGATAAAGAAGGATGTAACAGAGGTTAAGGATGAGCATGTGCCAACATCCAGTGTAGATGTTCCCTCCAGGAACTAAGATTAGAGCTTTGGCTCAAGGGGAGTTTCATTGAAAATCTTTTCTCCCCTGCCAAAGGAATGGCGTTGATGCGTCAACATGAAGATATGAGATGAAGGTTGACATGCTTAATCATTTGGTGAAGTCTACAGTAGAAAATATCCTAATGCGAAAGTTTGTGGAGAACTTGAAGATGACTATGTGTATAGTAAAAGGTTTGATAACTTTGTCAGATGAGGCATTTATGGTGAATTAAGGTAAGGTACAAGGAGCCATTTCTAAAAATTCTTCATTGTGATTAATGCACACAACATATAGTTGATCTTAACAAAAGTCCAAAGCATTTGAAGGATCTAAGAAATCCAATCTCATAAGGAGCCAGGTGACAGACACAAGCATGAAATGAGTGAAAAAGGGGTTTTTGGAAACAAGAGGGACTAAAAAGTAGTGGAAGTGAATATTTCTGATCCATCACAGAATGGGAATGGTGAAGGTGATGTAAGAGGGATAGAGAAGGGTGTTGGAAGAAGTGAGGGTGTCAATGTGCACATGACTTGGAATGTCCTTCAAAAAGAATATCAATGGATTAGTGAACAAGGTATTGTATGAAATCCCAAATGGCATTCCCTAGATTTACAAATGTTTATGCTGCCTTGGTTGCTATGGTAAATACAAAGTTTCTTGAAGTTGGCAATATGTTTTTGCGAAGAATTATTTTTGTAGTGCAAGAGGACATACAAATGCAATGACAAGCACATGTTGATAGAAACAACAAAATTCAAAGCTCATTTAGTGAATCAACAAGTTTCTCATGAGATCATTTCCCTGGAACTTCTAACCCTTTTACTAAGAGAATCCTATAGGTAATAGTGTAGAGGTTGCTATTGGGTTTGTGAATGAGTGTGGGTTTTTGTTGCAAGATCTTTCACTGAAAGGTCTCTATGGGATTTTTGAATGATTTAGAGGCATTCTCCATCAGGGGGGAAATTGACAAACGAGTACAATTTTAATTGAAGGTCTTTTTGCAATTCACAAAGCTAAGTTTGAGGGTCATCCAGTTGTGCATGTAGAATTAGACCTTATAGAACAAGAAGATCAATTAACACATGAAGTTTTCTTAGAAGATGAACTTGATCAAGAAGTTGGTTTGGATGTTTTCTCCAATGAAGTAGAAGGGGGTAATGATTCAGGTAATGACTCTAATGTTGATGATGAAGAAGAAGAGGAAGGTGAGGAAGCACTAAGAATATAGGGTGAGTCAGAGACAAAACTGGTCAATTTAAGGCACACAATTTACTTGATAATCATGTCAAGTGTTTTATGAGGAAGCTAGTCATAAGCTACTAAAGATCAAGCTTGAAACTAGTCAAGAGATGGAGTTATGCATCATGTTGTTAGAGTGTTGCAGTCAAGAGAAAATATACCTTTGTTATTATGGTCTTCTTGGGAAAAGATTCTATATGATCAACAAAATTTATCAATAATTTTCTTTGTATTTTGTACAATAGTACTTCATGATCCATAGGCTAGAAACAAATAAACTGCGTAATGTTGCAAAGTTTTTTTTTGCCCACTTACTTGGCACATATGGTCTTCCTTGGCATTGTCTTTCTTATATATGTCTGATAGAGGAGGATACCACTTCCTCTTCCTAGACATTTATAAAGATTCTCTTCCAAGAGCTGGCAGAGCAATTAGGCATATTGTTTCTTAATGAGAGGTTAAATGATCTAACAATGCAAGAGTCCTTTGATTTAATTTTATCAAAGGACAATCCCATAAATTTATGATTTGCTATCAATTTCTTCACTTCCATTGATCTTGGTGGAATCACTAAGAGTGTACGTGAGTATTTGAAGAATATGCCAAGGCTTATAATGCAGTAATAGAAGTCTATCCCCGAGTCAAATGAATCAACCTCTAATGATGATTCTTCTAGTTCATCAGGTTAATCAGATTCTGATACATCAGATTCAGACTCTAAGAATGAAAGTGATAGTGATAGTGACTGATGGGTTGAATTATAAACTTCTTTTCATGTTGTTTTTAGATGCTTTTAAAACATTTTCATATGAGCCTGTAGATACTTTACAAACATCACCATTACTATATTCTATTTCTCATATACTTTTCAAAGACTTTAAACCCATGTTGTTAATATCGAATATGGTGGTGATAGTATCAAGTGAATGACTTAAAATATAAGTATGCATGTAATATAGATAGAATCCTATGGTTTAAATATGAAAGTTATTTTGTGTACATATGTTTGGAGAATTAACCCTATGCAGCAAGCACGTGGCATCAAGGAAAGAGCAATTGCAGCGAGTTGCAAGATAGGGGAATTAAGTGGAGTGCAGTTTGAATGCCAAAAGTGAAGATAGATGGAGGATGAATCTATACCATCATGGATTGGAATAAATACAGAAAAGAAGACTTGCTCTAAACGTAGTCTATGAGTAGTTTTTCATACAAACTATTTCATGAGAGTTCTTGTTTGAGCAGGACTTTTCTTCTTTTGATTAGTTACTGTAAGGGTAAAATGGTGATCAATCAGATGAATTAAACAAGACCCAAACATCAACAGAATAGTGAAACAAGAAAGATTCAATAAACAAAGCAATGAACAAACACAGTGCAAACCTCTCCCGTTTTGAAACTTCTGTTGTTCGCCTATCACAAATCATCCTTTTGCAGATGAGATGAGCCCTCAGAGAGTGCAATCTTTTTAGCTGTTTAAGGAAGTCGATGGTGAATGGCTGTGGTGATATGCAATGAAGATGAGCTCCAATGCAAGTATGTGATCTCAAGCTTGTAGATGACAAAAGGGTGCCAAAGGCGCACTGGTGGTATTTCTGCAAAGTAACGATGTCAAAAGCCTAGATGATTAGAATGGAAGGAAAAAGCTTCATTTATAGACTTGGAAGAATGGAAATCAACGGTTGAGAGGAGATATGAAGATCAACGGCTGAGGATGGTTGAGGAATGTGCAATCAGTAGAAATGTGACAAGTGTCCCAGCTCCATCATGAAAGAGGGGATGTGACAAAATTGATTGGAGAGTTAACTCCATTGACTAAACAGTTAATAGACTTGATTGATTAGTTAGAAGAGTGGATTATGGGATTGACTGAATTGATTGACCAGTGAATTGGATTGATTGAGGAGTCAATAGAATAGATTGACCAGTGAACTCAAATGACCAATTAGTTAACAGATTTGATTGATTAGTTAACTAACTTCTGATTTGAGAAGAAATAGGCCATGTGGGTGAGAGAAAAATAGGTAATTAAATATTAAATATATTTAATTACATGTGCAACCTGATGAGGTGGACAAGGTGAGGTGGAAAAGGTGAGGTGTAAAGGTGAGGTGGATTTTTGAATTTAGAACTTAGGATAGAGGAATTTCGATTAATTAAATAATTTATGATTATTTAATTATGTAGGACATTTAGAAGAATTTTAATTAAATAAATTGAATTTATTTAATTATGGAACAGTGAATCGATTAAATAAATTTAGAATATTTATTTAATTGGTAGAAGAATGGAATAAATATTTAGAATATTTATTTAGGATGATTTGCGTCATTTTTAGGCGTATACATTTTCAAACACTCCAAGAGGATAGTGACGCAAATTCAGATGAGTCGAATAAGCATGAGTGGGATGAGCTGACAGAACACTCCTATGATGACAAGGAGATTGACACCATCCAAACTCTCAGCCCCTACCATGAGGGATAGACGCAACGGGACAGACCACTGGAGTCTGATTTGCCCCTCCCTGAGATTATGGCTTTCGAGGAAAGTTTCGATTCCATTGCGATAAACAACCTAGAGGAGAGTACCACCCAGAACACTACCCCCGCCAGTGCCCATAACATTTCCATTCACAACATTAATGAATCAGATCTCTCATCTGACTCCCTTCCCCTCTTGCACCCTGAGCTTATTGACTGGGATCTACAAGGAACCCCCCAATTAGATATGTTCCAAAATGATGACGCTTACATTGACTATATGGAACTTAGGGATCACTTACCAAGAGGAGATCATAAAGCTGGTTTTGCTATTGAACTCAATACTGTGGCTTACTTTGGGGAGGGTGCCAAGCCTTCTAGTTGCAAAAATATTAAAATCAAAAATGGATCTGACGGAAAAAACCGCCGTGCGGTAGTGTCAGATCATAAAATAGTAAAAAGAAAGGACGTATCCGAAGGTGAAAACCCAACTGTGGCGCCTAACGATGGAATACTTGACACCCTCCCTAGTGATATGTATCAGGAACGGTCACAGATTGTGGTGGAGCCAACAGAGCCAGTGAATATTGGGACCGAGGAGCAGCCCAAGATTATCCACTTCACAAAATCTCTCACACCACCTGAGAAAACCGGGTTTGTACCATTCTTTAAGAAGAAGAGAGGCAGCTTTGCTTGGTCATATGCTGACATGCCAGGTCTAGACCCTAACCTGATTCTGTATCATCTGCCATTAGATCCAGGGGTGAAGCCCGTAGAGTAGAAACTGAGAAAGATGCATCCCCATATAGCCCTTTTGGTCAAGGAAGAACTCAAGAAATTGCTAGACGTGGGGTTCATCAGAGCCATAGATTACCCCGAATGGATATCAAACATTGTGCCAGTGTCTAAACCAGATGGCAAGGTTTGACTATGCAACGATTTTAGAGACTTAAACAAAGCATGCCGCAAGGATGACTTTCCATTACCTAACATCGATATCATAGTCGACCTCACGGCAGGACATACAATGCTGTCACTCATGGATGGATTCTCAGGGTACAACCAGATCAAAATAGCACCAGAGGATCAGCACAAAACAGCTTTCACTTGTCCATGGGGTACCTTTTGCTGGAATGTCATGCCTTTTGGGCTAAAAAATGCAGGTGCTACATATTAGCGGGCCATGACAACTATATTCCATGACATGTGCATGTGACCATGGAGGATTATGTTGATGATATCTTAGCAAAATCTCTCACGAGGGACTCACACCTGGATATCCTAGAGAAAGTCTTCCAACGGCTAGATCAATTCCAAGTTAAATTGAACCCAAAGAAATGTGTGTTTGGGGTAACATCAGGCAAGCTGCTAGGCTTCATCGTGTCAGCAAACGGCATAGAGGTAGACCCGACCAAGGTCAAAGAAATAATGGACATGCCACCGCCAAAGACTCTAACACAGTTGAGATCCTTACAGGGCAAGCTGCAAGCCATCCGAAGGTTCATCTCATAGTTGGCAGACAAGTGCCAACCTTTCAGCCACCTCCTACATAAGAATATTCCATTTAAATGGGATGAGCGGTGCGAAGAGGCATTCAACAAGCTAAAGGAGTACCTTATGAACCCTCCTATACTCATGCCTCCAATCCAAGGAAAACCTTTGATTCTCTACATTTCTGCTACACCTACTGCTCTTGGGGCTCTCCTAGCGTAGCAAGACTATGAGAACAAGGAAAGAGTTGTATACTACATCAGTCGAACCTTAGTGGGCTATGAGTTACAGTACTCACAGGTAGAACGATCATGCCTTGCGGTGGTTTTTGCTTCACAAAAACTCCGACACTACATGTTGGCACATCCTGTCAAACTCATTGCCAAAATCGACCCACTAAAGTATCTTCTCAGCAAAGCAGCTCTCACAGGTCGACTAGCAAAGTGGGTTATGCTTCTTAGTGAATATGATATAGAATATGTGGACAGAAAAGCCATCAAAGGGCAAATCATAGCTGACCAACTGGCTGAGGCACCATTACAGAACACTTCTCCAATGCAGTTTGAGTTTCCCGATGAGTCTTTATTCACTCTGTCAACATCTCCTTGGAAACTCTACTTCGACGAGTCTTACACCAACCATGGATCGGGGGGAGGTATCCTATTTATCACTGCCCAAGGCGACACAATTCCAAAGTCATACAGGTTGTTATTTCCATGCACTAACAATATAGCAGAATATGAAGCCTTGGTAATTGGTCTCAAGATGGCCACTGAGTGGAAAATCCAAGCACTATGTGTCTACGGTGATTCTCAGCTTATCATAAATCAGGTCAACGATGAATATCAAACCAAAGATGAGAAGCTCATCCCATACAAACGGATGGTCGACGACCTCAAGGAACACTTCGAGACCATCTCCTTTGAACAAATACCCAGGATCGAGAACAAAGAAGTAGATGCAATGGCTACCATAGCCTCTCTTCTTGAAATACCTGAATACGAGTCACGGTATGAGTTCTTAGTAGAAACCATTCGGCAACTGGCTTATGATCTCCTCGAAACCCATTCCATTTGCCTCCTAGTAGGATCTGATTCACCTTGGTACGGTAAGACCTACACTTACCTCAAGGACAATATTCTTCCACCAGACCTCTCTTCCAACCAAAAACAAACTTTCATCCGACAAGCCTCCCGTTACACCATCATTGCTAATACCCTTTACCGACGTGGTCTGGATGGTACTTTACTCCGTTGTCTACAACAAGAAGAATCCATAACGGCCTTGCGAGACATACACGAAGGGATCTGCGGAACACACTCCAGTGGTCCTTCCTTAGCTAAGAAACTCATGCGTTTGGGTTATTACTGGCCCAATATGGAAATGGATTCATATCAGTTCGTCAAAAAGTGTAAAAAGTGCCAAATACACGGGATCTTGATTCATGCACCTGCTTAGGAGTTGAGACCTTTAACGACACCCTGGCCCTTTTGCCAGTGGGGACTTGACCTTGTGGGAAAGATCCATCCACGTTCTTCCAACGGCCATAAATTCATCATAACCGCCACTGAGTACTTCACAAAGTGGATTGAAGCCATTCCCCTAACCACCGTCACAGGAAAACAAATTTCCTCATACATTCTAAATTACATTATCTGTCGATACGGCATCCCTTCATCCATCATAACGAATAATGGGAGACCATTCAAAAATCAGGATGTCCAGGAACTTTGTGAGCGTTTCAAAATCCAACATCGTTTCTCCACTCCATACTACCCCCAAGGTAACGGCCAAGCTGAGGCATCGAATAAAACCATTCTGAAAATCCTAAAGAAAACTGTCAATGAAGCTGGTCGCGATTGGCACGTCCAACTCAATCCCATTCTATGGGCCTACAGAACCAGTATATGCACTCCCACAGGTGCTACACCCTACGCCCTTGTCTATGGCTCCGAAGCCATCCTTCCCATTGAGGTCAAACTCCCATCCCTCAGGGTGTCGTTGAAAGGTCTCATATCAGATGAAGAATACAGAGTCTCCAGGCTACAAGAACTAGAGCTACTAGAGGAAAGGCGCCAGAAAGCTTTTGACCATCTCAAAGCCTATCAACAGATGATGTCAAGAAGCTACAACCACAAGGTTAGACCAAGATGCTTCAAGGTTGGGGACCTAGTTCTAAAAGAGAACCCTCGCAATCAACAGGACAGAGAAAAGAAAGGTAAGTTTGAGCCTAACTGGCTTGGGCCCTATGTGATTGTGGCTGCTTACGGATCAGGGGCATATCAGTTGGCCACTTCAGAGGGTGAGTTATTTGATGATCCAATCAACAGCATGCACCTTCGCCGGTTCTATACCTAGGAGAACCCCAGTGCAAAGGGGGCACAATAAAATTAAAAAATCAAAAAATCAAAAAATCAAAAAAATTGAAAAGAGAAAATACAAAAAAATTAGAAAAAATTGAAAGGCATACAAAAAAAATTGTCCTTTGGTGAAAACCTGGCAAACAGGCGCCTTGGATGGGTATCATGATGAAAACCTAGCAAACAGGCATCATGTTTACTTTCTAGCTTCTCGTGCAAATAAAAGCAAGTGATGAAAACCTGGTAAACAGGCGTTACTTGTGATAAACCGCCTTCTCCATCTTTGGGAATCCAATCACCTTGAGTCCATTCTTTCTCTATTCGCCCCATTCGACCCATATCTGTCCCACAATAAACACCTGACAGTTACCTATCATGGCTCGATACTCACCTTGTGGCCTTGTCAACCAAGGTTTTGTCCCATACCGTCTCCTCAATGTGAGCCTAGTATAGTGTCTCTCGTCGGTGTCCATGGTCCAAGTCCGTGAACTACGTTGCCTCTGCATCATCACGTAGGCAAGGCCATTATTCTAATGAGCCCCCGAGGCTTCCATTTCTTCTATAATCCCATTATCCTCCTTCTTGTCTTCATTCTTGTCATCTTTCTTCTAGTCCATCCATGGTCCATTAGGGTTTACCCCAAACTACATTGCCTATGCGTCGTCACGTAGGCAAGGCCATTTAGCAATGAGCCCCTGAGGCACTAGGTCAGTCCCTTAGGGTCCGTCTCCCCAATAAGGATTGAGCAATCTTCTCACCAAGCAAGCAAATGCAAGCAGAACCCGCGCCTCAAGCAGAAATCTTGACTATGAGCATCTTAACCTATCCAACGCAAAGCAAATACCCAAAGTCTTCTAAACGATTTTATGCAAATTAAGGCAAGAGCTCAACACATATCAACACAAATATGCTTTGTAGATCAGAAACATGGTTAACAGTTCGAGTCCTAATTTTTGCTATCATACCCTCCTATGCTACTCAAGGATGCCAAAAGCTAGAGATGCTATGACGGGGGCATGATTATTTTCTTTGTTTGCTATTTGGGGATTAAACTTTAGTAATGTGAAGCCTTGTCTTAGGACGTGATCGGCAAAAGATCATCGAGGACATCAAAGGTCTAACATGAACGGGGGCAATCCTTTCTTGTTGAAACGCAAGAGGTACTCAGGTCATCTAGATGCAATTTTGACTAGATGCTTGTATTAACTTGCTAAATCACAATCCATGTAAGCGGTACTTAGGTCATCTCGGTTCAATTATACCTAGATGCTTGTATTCACTTACAACATTTCAGAAAATGTACCAAAAACACACTACCCAATGATGAAATAAAGCACTCCAATAGCAAAGCATCCATCCTATATCCATTTATACATCCATACCATACCCCATGCAATAAAGATCCAACAATGCAGAGTATCAATACAAATAAAAGCTTGTGAATCTTTCTATCGAGTCTTTCTTCTATCAATCAGATTTCTATCTATCATCATATCTTTCATCCTTGTCCAGTCAATCTGAGCAATGATCCAAATGCAAGGTCCATCCTTAATCCATACCAATCAAGTCAAGTCAATCTTGCACAAATGATCCACTCACAATCAGTGGTCTTGATCCTTGTCTGGTCGTAAACCAACTCGATTAGTTAATCAATCAATTGTCTTATACAGGATGTTGCATTGTCGAAATCAAACCAATACACACGTCTTACACGACATGCATCATTTCCTGAAACTAGACACTATCTTTCATGTTGCTCTAGGGATCTATCATTCCCCGCCATGACAACACGCCTGTCGTGTTGGTCTAGGGATATATTGTTCCCCGCCATGACAACACTGTCGTATATCATTATCAGTATATCATTGGTTTACCGCTTGACAGGGGCAATACCTTGTTTGTTCTTGTGTCATTTGTGCATACTTACTTGCCTGCTTGTGTGTGTCATCATTCCATCTTGCATCGCATATCATTCGACTCTTTCTTCAACCAATTTCTTCATTCTAACCTAGCTTCCCTTCGTCTTCGTGAGATTGTCCGTCTCACGCCTTCTGCCTCCTCCTCGTCCAATCTCCCGAGGGGGCATCCTATCATCAAACTTGTACCAGGGGCAAACTGGGTCATGTATCATCATTCAAACTATCAATTTCTTTGAAGCAATGCTGTAAACTACATTGCATCAAAGAGGGGCAAAATGTATATGCCTAAAAATGTAAGGGTAAAATGGTGATCAATCAGATGAATTAAACAAGACCCAAACATCAACAGAATAGTGAAACAAGAAAGATTCAATATACAAAGCAATGAACAAACACAGTGCAAACCTCTCCCGTTTCGAAACTTCTGTTGTTCACCTATCACAAATCATCCTTTTGCAGATGAGATGAGCCCTTAGAGAGTGCAATCTTTTTAGCTGTTTAAGGAAGTCGATGGTGAACAGCTGTGGTGATATGCAATGAAGATGAGCTCCAATGCAAGTATGTGATCTCAAGCTTGTAGATGACAAAAGGGTGCCAAAGGCGCACTGGTGGTATTTCTACAGAGTAACGATGTCAAAAGCCTGGATGATTAGAATGGAAGGAAGAAGCTTCATTTATAGACTTGGAAGAATGGAAATCAACGGTTGAGAGGAGATATGAAGATCAACGGCTGAGGATGGTTGAGGAATGTGCAACCAGTAGAAATGTGACAAGTGTCCCAGCTCCATCATGAAAGAGGGGATGTGACAAAATTGATTGGAGAGTTAACTCCATTGACTGAACAGTTAACAGACTTGATTGATCAGTTAGAAGAGTGGATTATGGGATTGACTGAATTGATTGACCAGTGAACTGGATTGATTGAGGAGTCAACAGAATAGATTGACCAGTGAACACAAATGACCAATTAGTTAACAGATTTGATTGATTAGTTAACTAACTTCTGATTTGAGAAGAAATAGGCCATGTGGGTGAGAGAAAAATAGGTAATTAAATATTAAATATATTTAATTACATGTGCAACCTGATGAGGTGGACAAGGTGAGGTGGAAAAGGTGAGGTGTAAAGGTGAGGTGGATTTTTGAATTTAGAACTTAGGATAGAGAAATTTGGATTAATTAAATAATTTATGATTATTTAATTGTGTAGGACATTTAGAAGAATTTTAATTAAATAAATTGAATTTATTTAATTATGGAACAGTGAATCGATTAAATAAATTTAGAATATTTATTTAATTGGTAGAAGAATGGAATAAATATTTAGAATATTTATTTAGGATGATTTGCGTCATTTTTAGGCGTATACAGTTACATTAATAAATCAATCATGAAACCTGTATCCTAGTATCTAGGGTTGGATTGATTGAGGATTAGTTAGTAGTTGCATAAAACTCTTCCATTTTTGTATAAGTTGGAGGGATGAGTTCGTTGTTAAGTTAGTTGCTTTTACTTTCCAGTTACTTAGTTATTACTTTGTTTTTCAACATCAATTATCCAGACATGTTTTGATTTGAATAAGATCTAAAGAAGATTCTGTTTATGATATGGAATGAATAGAACCACATGTTACGAAGATGCGTGAGTATCTGTAATTGATTTGATTTGATTTCAAGTGTCTACCTATGAAAATGAGACCTAATATGGATGCAAATTACATCTAAAATGCACCCAATCTCAAGTCCAAGGGACCTCAAGATTGGACTAAACTATTAACAAACTAACTATCTAATTGCACCCTAAAATAAGCCTATTAGTAGTGATATGTCCTAAATAGCTAATAGACTAATCAAAGCTAGTTGAATTACACTAATAGCTATGGATGTGAGCATTCAAATTGGCAGAATAACTTTGCATAAAATGACTTGTTCCAAATGGGAGGTGGAGGCCTCAATTTATAGATTTTTGGAGATGGGATTGGAGGGCTAGGATCAATTTGAAGGATCAATGGTTGAGATTGCTTGAGGATCCTTAAATAAGGATAATTGGACAAATGGCATGATTGGATTGGATGAGAAGGTTGCCCCAAGATTCAAGGGATGATCAATGGATGAGAATGCAAGTTTGAATGGATGGATGGCCAAGATTGAGTAGGTGTATGACATGTAAGGACTCATTTATGAAAAGGTAAGGCTTGGACTTTGTGAGGAATTTTAAATTCCATGGAGAGGACAAGTGGAATTTAAAATTAGAAAAATAGTGTTCAAATAGTGCAACATGAAATTTTAAATTAGGATGAATAGTGACACATGGAGTGGGGTGGAAGAAAGAGGACAAATGTACACAATTTGGAAGATTTGCCCATGCTTCCAAAGTACCACTTGTCATGTACATGTGTGTACATTGGATGACAAGCAGACTTCTAGAAACATGGGGGTTTGTAATGATGAATTAATTAAAATTAATTCATGTGCACATGGATTAGAAGAAAATAATTATGATTACTAAAAGTAATCAAAAGTGCACAAAATAGAGAATTAAATAAATATGATAATTTATTTAATTTTTGGGATGAACTATAGTAAAAAATATTTAATTTTTAAACTATAGTAGAAGAATTTGATTTTCATGATAGGTTAAAGTCGCAGAATAAATTAATTAAATAATTAACAATTATTTAATTAATAGTCGGATTGGATGAAATGATGCGAGTGGATTAGGGTTGAATGCGTGAGTGGATGAACTTGGTTGTGACCATTTTCAAGTGTCTACATTTTGCCCCTCTTTGAGATGATGTTCGAGATGATAAGATTTATGTCGAGTAACATCATTTGAAAGAAGCTAAGGGAATGGATGGATGAAAAGGATAATGGGATGATGATGCCCCCTCGAGAGGATAAGCGGGTTGGACAAACACGGGTATGCTCTCGAAAGTGAACGTATCAGTCAAAGGTGAAAGAGAAGGGAATGGATATTGAATGACGAAGCTATGGGTAGGATGTGAGTACGTATGATGTAGAATGACAAAAGTAAGGATTAGGATGTCATTTAGAGTGAATGTGTCAAGGATGAACGTGTACATGGGAATGTGTAGAATGTTTAGAATGAGGGATGACTATGAGGATCTACACCCTTTCACTTTTTTGTGCAACGATGTCCTTACCATACAAGACATGTGAATTGTGGGATGCTATGAGGATGTCAATGCGAGGTGATGAGGCCCAGACAATGATAGAGGTGAATGATAATAGTCGTCAAAAAGTCTAGCTCCAAGAGGGTACTCTCATCTACTAATGACCTTCTCAAAGTATAAATTAGATTTATCAAGACCTTGAGGTGGGAATGAAATGATTGATTAAGGTGAAGCCGTGGGTTTTCGACTTCAGGTGGAAAGATGATTGATTAAAGTGAATCCATGAATTTTAGAATTCACTTGGATTGATGGACTTAAACTAGCCTTGGAGTATTAAGCCCAAGTTGTGATTGATGTGAAAAAGAGGTCAAGGTCTCTTGGTCCACAGATTTGTACTTGTGATACAGTCAAGCTTCAATAGTTTCACCCTATGTTTCAACCTTAGGAAGACTAATGTTTAGGGTCCTCTATAGATGTCTAGGGATGAATGAAATGAAATGTTGTAATGAAATGTGATTGTAAAGGAATGGAATCGGATATGTAGTGGGTGATGTTGACACAGTCACAATCAGATTCGATAGGGAGAGTAGATACTCAAAGTTTTCCCTAGGGTTGTGATGTATTGTGATTGGGAATGATTTGATTGGATTGAAATGAAGATGATGGTGTATAGTGACGAGATTGGTTGGATTAGGAAGAAGTGAATTGGATTATGAATGTTGATGATTAGGGTTTTGATGAATTGGATGGTTTAGGATGAAATGTGAAATGATTAGGTTTTTGAATATGCTATGAAAAGGATATGGTGGAAGGATTTGGAATGATGACTAGGATATGATGAAGATATGATAAGGATGAGGTGTAATGACTAGGAATGATAAGAATGTGATTAGGAAGAAGGTGCCAAGGGATGATGATGATGTTAATGATGACTAGGATATGGAATGATTGGGATGATTAGGATGATGTTAATTGGATGAAAGAGGTGATTTGGATGAGTTGGAAATGGTTAGGTATGATTAGGATATGATTAAGGCATGAGTAGGATGACGATTATGATGAGGTGGAGTTGTTAGGACATGATGACTAGGGTATGATTAGGATGATTAAGATGATGGTGATTAGGCGAAAGAGATGATTAAGGTTTGATAAGGCTAACTTGGATTGATTAGAAGAATGGTTAGGATGATGAATGGGGTACGGTTAGATGAGGTGTAATGATGAAGGTATAATGAATAGGATAATTTGATTTGGATGAAAGGGGTTGGCTTAGGAGGGTGATTTGGAATGATTAGAATGTGGTGGTTAGGTGTTGGTTTGACTTGGAATTTTTTTTTTTGGTATTTTTGATTTTTTTAAAAATGTTTTAAATTTTTTTTTGATCTTTTTATATTTGATGTGTTTTTTTTTTTCGAAAATGTTTTAAATTTTTTTTTAAAATCTTTTTATATTTGATGTGTTTTTTTTTTTGAAATTTTTTGAAAAATTTTTTATTTTTTATTTTTGAATTTTTTTTTAATTTTTTATGGGTTTTTGTGAAAAAATTTTGATGGGTTGGTTTAAAAAAAATAAAAAAATTGAAAAAAGTGTTTAGTATTGGATTTTATGGATTTTTGAGAAAAAATTGTTTTTATTATTTTTATTATTTTTATTAGTTTTTTTTTTAAAAATTTTTAATTTGGTGTTGTTGGTTCTATTATTATGTTAGAGTTATTACATGTGTTTGTATTTTGAGGGTTTTGAATTTTTTAAAATTTTATTTATTGTTTGGTGAGTTTATTATTATTTGATGGTTATTAGTTTGTATTTATTTATTTTTATATTTTTTGTTATTTTATTGTTTTGATGTTGGGGTTTTTGAAGTTTTTGTGGCATAGGCGTGAGGAGCGGTGCTGAATGAGTGCGGAGGAGTGGAGGTCGGCACCCATAGGATGCGGAGGGTAGGGTGTAGCGCATAATCGGTGGTGACAGCCATGAGAGGAGGGTGGCTCACGAGCGGTGGCAGCGTTGTGGCCGGGGGGGATGGGACGGGAGGGGGTTATTAGTGAGGGGTCGGGGGTTAAACGGGGCGGGGGTAGGGAGTTTAGTGAGGAGCAGGGGAAGGGTAGATTTTAGGACAGGTTATGGGGGATAAGGAGGGGCACAGGGTCGTTTGTATTGGCGTGCATTGGGCGTGCGAGTAGACTCTAGCGCCTGATGGGCACTGCCAAATTTTATTTTTTTATGTTTTTATTATTATTTTTGACATTTATTTGTGTTGGTTAATATTTAGTATTTGATTTTTAATTTTTAATTTTTAATTTTTTGATTGTTAATTTTTTATTTTTAATTGTTTGATTTTTGATATTTTGATTTTTGATTTTTTTATTTTTGATATTTTGATTTTTAATATTTTTGAATTTGTTTGAATTTTGATTTTTTTTTAATAAATTTTTTAATGTGTTTGAATTTTGATTTTCATTTTTTTTTTTAATTTTGATTTTTTTTTATATGCTTAGGGCGATAAGGGGAGAGGAGACAAGGCGTGAGGAGCAGGGGAATTTGTGACAAAAAAATCATTTCAGTCATATTTTCAACAACATATGTGCACAAACAGCAAAATAATAACCAAGAAATTTCATTGCAAACATAACAGAAATTATACATTTATTTTTCCACATAGCAAACACTATCATTTCAACAGCATCACATAATATATTTTTCTTTTCTCGAAACAATATAACAGCATACTGTATTTTCCTTTGCATTTCTCCATAACATATAAACACAACAGCATAAAATAATAAATAAATTTTGTGCAAACATTAAAGAGTGCTCACATTAAAACCTCCTTATAGAGTCAACACAAGGAATAGTAATCATTTTGTCAAAAATACAATAAGGCCTCAAAGGCCATGGCTCCAAAACAACCAACTAAATGAAGTGATCAAAATTCCAAATATGGACTTCAACAAGCTCCATTCTCTCCAACTAAAATCCTGCAATAAGAAACACAACAAATGGGGGAACCAAACCACAAAGGAAATCCCTCCTCCCTATAGTAGACCCGCAAGTGGGTCACCCCCGAGCTAGGGAGGTAGAAATCACACGGTTTCACAAACACGCCACAACAAAGAACACAAAACAACTCAACAATCACCCAAGGATTTGCACATAACAAAATTCATGAAAATGAGTTTAATGGGGGTAGGGAAATGGACCCCTCAACTCAAGAGGCCATGGCCTCCATGATCTCAAATCACCAATTCTCAAGGCCTCAAGTCATAACCACCAAAATGCATACCTCCAAATAACTCAAAAACTATCATGGCACTCTTGCCATAAAAAATGTTCTCAACAACAAGAAAAGCCCTCAAGGTTAAAGGTAACACAAAACAAGGAGGTGACCTCGAGGAGGTTCACTCTCCTCTACCCCATACAAGTTGAGCCTTTCCTCCAAATGGAGGTGCTCTCACCAAACTCCCAACCCACACAAAAAAGAAAACAACCAACAACAAAAACCACAATACAACATAAATGAACTATGCAAGGGTAAATGGCCATAGCCATAGAGCTTACCTTCAAAAACCCTAAAAATGGAAGCACATTTGGTGAAGAGCTCCAAGCTTCTCCAAGTCTTCCAATCTCCAAATTTCTCTAACTTCCCAAAAAGAATCTCCAAGAATAGAAAGAAAATATGAAAAATGCAAGAACCCCACACTCCTCATCAAGAGGACATAATATAGGCCTTCTAATTTGGCCTTGAGGAATGAGAAGGTGACACTTGTCACCTTCTCCTTCCTCATCCCATGCCACTTGCAAGGGAGAGGAAGTGTGAGGGTGACAAGTGTCACCCTCCAATTCCATCCCAATCCTCATCTTATCCACTTGTGCTCTCACACATGTGTGAGAGACCAAGTGGTGAGGTGGCAATCCCCTTCAAGCCTCCATGAGGATAAGGGATTCCATATGGCATCCTCTTATTCTCCAAGACAGCCATCTCCCTCAAAGATGCTCTCACACATGTTTGAGAGTCTTGGAGGGAGATCCCACACACTTGGGAGTCTTGGAGACCTCCCAAGTGTTCTTGGTGAAGGGATCCCCAAACTTTGGGAAGGGAGATGAGTCTTTCCCAAAGCATGACTCATCTCCCACCCTTATCCATTTCAAAATTCATCAATTTGACTAAAC
Source organism: Cunninghamia lanceolata (assembly GCA_027924645.1). Classification (NCBI taxonomy): domain Eukaryota; kingdom Viridiplantae; phylum Streptophyta; class Pinopsida; order Cupressales; family Cupressaceae; genus Cunninghamia; species Cunninghamia lanceolata. The sequence goes on along the minus strand of BSBN01000765.1, from coordinate 4,180,405 downwards.
CTTAGTTTAGAGTGACCAAAAGTGGGTTAACCCAAGGTTTAGTTAGTCAAAATTGACCCTAGACCCATGGGTAACCACCTAGGGTGAGTTTTGGGACACTAAGGTTCACCTAGTGAGTTATAAATTCACTTTAAATGGCCCAAAAATGAAAATAATACCAAGTGGTGTAAAACAATAAAAATATACAACACATGATATAAATTAATTAAACAAAGGGCTACTAGGCCAAACTAATAAAACAAACAAGTACTTAAACAACATCTGAATCAAACGTGATCCCCATCCCTCTTGGGAATGGATCAGTTTCACAGGGAATAACATATGTGTGAATACTACCTCTAATTTCCCGTGGCCTGGGAATATAACCTTGCACAACTAGATCAAGTGTCAATCATATCATGAATAATCATAGCTGAAGCAACTAAAATTAAATTCATGCCATTGTATACAAGATTAATTATTTACAACATAATCCAAGATTAAACTACATTTTCTATCTAATGTCACATAATCATCATCAATTAATAAACCCACATAATGAACTATAAATCACATCAATAATCATCATCTAATATATCTCGCATGTCTAATCCCATCATAGCATCAAAATATGATTTAAATCGAATCACCACATGTCTAAACAATGTCAAACTAGAATAAGGAGATATAATCAAATCTGTATAATGGAACAATAGTCTCTAAAAGTCTGATAATGTCATCAACTGAAATGTAAAACGATCAAAATAAGAAAGGAAAAATAATCGGTCTCACAACCACTTCATCCATCTTGACGGTGGTAGTAGTACTCCCAATGGCCAAGACAAGGTGGTCCTATGACTCTAGCAAAGAACAAAGCAAGGTCATGCAACGATCCTCCTCCATCTTCACACCAATGGAAGTCAATTGTGCAACTAACATGTTGAAGGCATTCAAGTGATCTGTAATCAATCGTCCATTGAAAATATAGCTTCTTCCTTAGGAATAACTTGTTTACCAGGGATTTGGCCTGATAAACATCACCAAGTTTCTTCCATAGCTCTTTTGCAGTCTTCTCTTCATGAACATTTAAGATGACGAAATCAACTAAATAGAGTCTCACAAGACCCTTAGCTTTATGATATTTCAGATCCCAATCTACCTGTGCCATTGCCACTGGTTTTGTTCTAGATATTGTTTCCCATAGATCTCTATCAACAAGCATGTCTTCCATTTTAAGTTTCCACAACTTGAAATTTATGCCATTAAACTTTTCCAAATCTATTCTTCCAGATGTGGCTGCCATCTTTTTCCTACAAAAAGATTATAGAATACTCTACATAGACTCCCACTCAAATGAAGATTACCTCAAAAAACCCTACCCAACAACTAGGATCAAAGGTGATCAAGCTCTAATACCAACTGAAAGGAAGCAAGGTACGTGGAACACACTTCCTACACAAACCTAATGAGGGGAATAGTATGCAAATTATTCTTAATCTTTACAATTGCACCAATGTTAAACACATAACATAAATATTACAACATCAACACAACACATAAAGAGAGATTGACATAAGATATATCATGGGGAAAACCTTTTCAGGTTAAAAACCCCACACTCTAAAACCTGCACAGTGTATTATTGAAAATTTGGTGTGTTTACAATACACTTGCAATGCAAGTTCTTCCAAGAGTCTTCAAATGTCGGTTATAGAGTGATTCTAGCAGCATAACAATACCTATACAAAAACTATGCAACTACAACTCCAAAACAATGCATTTTATAAAGTTACAAGGCACAAATAGGAAGCTTCTAGAGATGGGCATCCATCTTGGCCACATGGCCATTTTCCTGCATCAAAGGAAACTTTTCCAAGATGCAAATACCTGTCTGAAATCTGTCATACATGGCAGATTTGACTTCCCAAAGTTCGAGCGCTCTAGGCTAAAAATATCTATGATAGATGCTCGTTCGCATCTAACAGCTATCATAAAATCTGCCCAACATAACAATGTTAAATGTTGTAAGAGAATCTATCATACAAGGCTAAATATAGCATATTCCTCTTACAACATGTCATAGCCCAACTTGGGCTCCCAAAGATGCCTTCTCCACATGGAAATATGCTTTTTGACACTTGTCTTCACTTGTCTCGAGAATCTCTATACTTGGCTCTTACGCGTCATAGATTATGTCATACACAATAACACCTTTGTCATACCACAAGATGCTGACACATGGCATATTAGTGCCACCTCTAATGGGACACCTAAATCCACATGAGATGAGTTGACCATCCTAGTCACCTTCCAAGTTGAGTGACAAATCACCATGCCACTTCACACTAAATGACAAAATAGGATGTGCAACATAAATTACATCATAGGCAAATAAATAAATATATAAATAAATAATCAATGCTAGGAATTTGAAAAGGTTGAGACACCTTAATTCCCCACATAAAAACTCAAAATTAAGTCAGACATCAAATGCTGAAAACAAGAAGAACAATGACAAGCAGGTCCGGAATCAAAGGAATAAAATTAGAAGACCACCGGTCAGACAACCAAATCCTCAAAGGTACACATCTTTCAATGGTTTTTGTCATTTTTGCAATAAGTATGGACACAAAGCAATAGAATGTAGAAGTAAAAGGAATCAAAATGTTGCATCTTTCTCTAGTCAATGCTTTACATGCAATAAAGTTGGTCATAGAGCTGCTGAATGCAGGAGTAAAGTGAGTCAGAATTCTATTAGGTGTCATGCATACAATAAGATGGGACGCAGAGCAAATGAGTGTAGAAGTAAAATACCAAGGTATAATAGGAACAATACACAACCATTTTATGGATACTACCATACATGTAATAAGTTTGGCCATCAAGCAGCTAACTGCATATCAAAGGCAAGAAGAAGTGGAAATGCTCAGCAAGACATGTGCAACTATTTTGAGAGCAATGAAGCAAGATACCCTCAAAGGTATAAGGAACCCATTGATGTTGCTCCACAAAAGATGGAAATGAATAAGATTTGGATAAAGAAGGATGTAACAGAGGTTAAGGATGAGCATGTGCCAACATCCAGTGTAGATGTTCCCTCCAGGAACTAAGATTAGAGCTTTGGCTCAAGGGGAGTTTCATTGAAAATCTTTTCTCCCCTGCCAAAGGAATGGCGTTGATGCGTCAACATGAAGATATGAGATGAAGGTTGACATGCTTAATCATTTGGTGAAGTCTACAGTAGAAAATATCCTAATGCAAAAGTTTGTGGAGAACTTGAAAATGACTATGTGTATAGTAAAAGGTTTGATAACTTTGTCAGATGAGGCATGTATGGTGAATTAAGGTAAGGTACAAGGAGCCATTTCTAAAAATTCTTCATTGTGATTAATGCACACAACATATAGTTGATCTTAACAAAAGTCCAAAGCATTTGAAGAATCTAAGAAATCCAATCTCACAAGGAGCCAGGTGACAGACATAAGCATGAAATGAGTGAAAAAGGGGTTTTTGGAAACAAGAGGGACTAAAAAGCAGTGGAAGTGAATATTTCTGGTCCATCACAGAATGGGAATGGTGAAGGTGATGTAAGAGGGATAGAGAAGGGTGTTGGAAGAAGTGAGGGTGTCAATGTGCACATGACTTGGAATGTCCTTCAAAAAGAATATCAATGGATTAGTGAACAAGGTATTGTATGAAATCCCAAATGGCATTCCCTAGATTTACAAATGTTTATGCTGCCTTGGTTGCTATGGTAAATACAAAGTTTCTTGAAGTTGGCAATATGTTTTTGCGAAGAATTATTTTTGTAGCACAAGAGGACATACAAATGCAATGACAAGCACATGTTGATAGAAACAACAAAATTCAAAGCTCATTTAGTGAATCAACAAGTTTCTCATGAGATCATTTCCCTGGAACTTCTAGCCCTTTTACTAAGAGAATCCTATAGGTAATAGTGTAGAGGTTGCTATTGGGTTTGTGAATGAGTGTGGGTTTTTGTGGCAAGATCTTTCACTGAAAGGTCTCTATGGGATTTTTGAATGATTTAGAGGCATTCTCCATCAGGGGGGAAATTGACAAACGAGTACAATTTTAATTGAAGGTCTTTTTGCAATTCACAAAGCTAAGTTTGAGGGTCATCCAGTTGTGCATGCAGAATTAGACCTTATAGAACAAGAAGATCAATTAACACATGAAGTTTTCTTAGAAGATGAACTTGATCAAGAAGTTGGTTTGGATGTTTTCTCCAATGAAGTAGAAGGGGGTAATGATTCAGGTAATGACTCTAATGTTGATGATGAAGAAGAAGAGGAAGGTGAGGAAGCACTAAGAATATAGGGTGAGTCAGAGACAAAACTGGTCAATTTAAGGCACACAATTTACTTGATAATCATGTCAAGTGTTTTATGAGGAAGCTAGTCATAAGCTACTAAAGATCAAGCTTGAAACTAGTCAAGAGATGGAGTTATGCATCATGTTGTTAGAGTGCTGTAGTCAAGAGAAAATATACCTTTGTTATTATGGTCTTCTTGGGAAAAGATTCTATATGATCAACAAAATTTATCAATAATATTCTTTGTATTTTGTACAATAGTACTTCATGATCCATAGGCTAGAAACAAATAAACTGCGTAATGTTGCAAAGTTTTTTTTTGCCCACTTACTTGGCACATATGGTCTTCCTTGGCATTGTCTTTCTTATATATGTCTGATAGAGGAGTATACCACTTCCTCTTCCTAGACATTTATAAAGATTCTCTTCCAGGAGCTGGCAGAGCAATTAGGCATATTGTTTCTTAATGAGAGGTTAAATGACCTAACAATGCAAGAGTCCTTTGATTTAATTTTATCGAAGGACAATCCCATAAATTTATGATTTGCTATCAATTTCTTCACTTCCATTGATCTTGGTGGAATCACTAAGAGTGTACGTGAGTATTTGAAGAATATGCCAAGGCTTATAATGCAGTAATAGAAGTCTATCCCCGAGTCAAATGAATCAACCTCTAATGATGATTCTTCTAGTTCATCAGGTTAATCAGATTCTGATACATCAGATTCAGACTCTAAGAATGAAAGTGATAGTGATAGTGACTGATGGGTTGAATTATAAACTTCTTTTCATTTTGTTTTTAGATGCTTTTAAAACCTTTTCATATGAGCATGTAGATACTTTACAAACATCACCATTACTATATTCTATTTCTCATATACTTTTCAAAGACTTTAAACCCATGTTGTTAATATCGAATATGGTGGTGATAGTATCAAGTGAATGACTTAAAATATAAGTATGCATGCAATATAGATAGAATCCCATGGTTTAAATATGAAAGTTATTTTGTGTACATATGTTTGGAGAATTAACCCTGTGCAGCAAGCACGTGGCATCAAGGAAAGAGCAATTGCAGCGAGTTGCAAGATAGGGGAATTAAGTGAAGTGCAGTTTGAATGCCAAAAGTGAAGATAGATGGAGGATGAATCTATACCATCATGGATTGGAATAAATACAGAAAAGAAGACTTGCTCTAAACGTAGTCTATGAGTAGTTTTTCATACAAACCGTTTCATGAGAGTTCTTGTTTGAGCAGGACTTTTCTTCTTTTGATTAGTTACTGTAAGGGTAAAATGGTGATCAATCAGATGAATTAAACAAGACCCAAACATCAACAGAATAGTGAAACAAGAAAGATTCAATAAACAAAGCAATGAACAAACACAGTGCAAACCTCTCCCGTTTCGAAACTTCTGTTGTTCGCCTATCACAAATCGTCCTTTTGCAGATGAGATGAGCCCTCAGAGAGTGTAATCTTTTTAGCTGTTTAAGGAAGTCGATGGTGAACGGCTGTGGTGATATGCAATGAAGATGAGCTCCAATGCAAGTATGTGATCTCAAGCTTATAGATGACAAAAGGGTGCCAAAGGCGCGTTGGTGGTATTTCTGCAAAGTAACGATGTCAAAAGCCTGGATGATTAGAATGGAAGGAAAAAGCTTCATTTATAGACTTGGAAGAATGGAAATCAACGGTTGAGAGGAGATATGAAGATCAACGGCTGAGGATGGTTGAGGAATGTGCAATCAGTAGAAATGTGACAAGTGTCCCAGCTCCATCATGAAAGAGGGGATGTGACAAAATTGATTGGAGAGTTAACTCCATTGACTGAACAGTTAACAGACTTGATTGATCAGTTAGAAGAGTGGATTATGGGATTGACTGAATTGATTGACTAGTGAACTGGATTGATTGAGGAGTCAATAGAATAGATTGACCAGTGAACTCAAATGACCAATTAGTTAATAGATTTGATTGATTAGTTAACTAACTTCTGATTTGAGAAGAAATAGGCCATGTGGGTGAGAGAAAAATAGGTAATTAAATATTAAATATATTTAATTACATGTGCAACCTGATGAGGTGGACAAGGTGAGGTGGAAAAGGTGAGGTGTAAAGGTGAGGTGGATTTTTGAATTTAGAACTTAGGATAGAGGAATTTGGATTAATTAAATAATTTATGATTATTTAATTGTGTAGGACATTTAGAAGAATTTTAATTAAATAAATTGAATTTATTTAATTATGGAACAGTGAATCGATTAAATAAATTTAGAATATTTATTTAATTGGTAGAAGAATGGAATAAATATTTAGAATATTTATTTAGGATGATTTGCATCATTTTTAGGCGTATACATTTTCAAACACTCCAAGAGGATAGTGACGCAGATTCAGATGAGTCGAATAAGCATGAGTGGGACGAGCTGACAGAACACTCCTATGATGACAAGGAGATTGACACCATCCAAACTCTCAGCCCCTACCATGAGGGACAGACAAAACGGGACAGACCACTGGAGTCTGATTTGCCCCTCCCTGAGATTATGGCTTTCCAAGAAAGTTTCGATTCCATTGCGATAAACAACCTGGAGGAGAGTACCACCCAGAACACTACCCCCGCCAGTGCCCATAACATTTCCATTCACAACATTAATGAATCAGATCTCTCATCTGACTCCCTTCCCCTCTTGCACCCTGAGCTTATTGACTGGGATCTGCAAGGAATCCCCCAATTAGATATGTTCCAGAACGGTGACGCTTACATTGACTATATGGAACTTAGGGATCACTTACCAAGAGGAGATCATAAAGCTGGTTTTGCTATCGAACTCAATACTGTGGCTTACTTTGGGGAGGGTGCCAAGCCTTCTAGTTGCAAAAATATTAAAATAAAAAATGGATCTGACGGTAAAAACCGCCCTGCGGCAGTGTCAGATCATAAAACAGTAAAAAGAAAGGACGTATCCGAAGGTGAAAACCCAACTGTGGCACCTGACGATGGAATGCTTGACACCCTCCCTAGTGATATGTATCAGGAATGGTCACAGATTGTGGTGGAGCCAACAGAGCCAGTGAATATTGGGACCGAGGAGCAGCCCAAGATTATCCACTTCGCAAAATCTCTCACACCACCTGAGAAAACCGGGTTTGTACCATTCTTTAAGAAGAAGAGAGGCAGCTTTGCTTGGTCATATGCTGACATGCCAGGTCTAGACCCTAACCTGATTCTGCATCATCTGCCATTAGATCCAGGGGTGAAGCCCATAAAGCAGAAACTAAGAAAGATGCATCCCCATATAGCCCTTTTGGTCAAGGAAGAACTCAAGAAATTGCTAGACGTGGGGTTCATCAGAGCCGTAGATTACCCCGAATGGATATCAAACATTGTGCCAGTGTCTAAACCAGATGGCAGGGTTCAACTATGCAACGATTTTAGAGACTTAAACAAAGCATGCCGCAAGGATGACTTTCCATTGCCTAACATCGATATCATAGTTGACCTCACGGCAGGACATACAATGCTGTCACTCATGGATGGATTCTCAGGGTACAACCAGATCAAAATAGCACCAGAGGATCAGCACAAAACAGCTTTCACTTGTCCATGGGGTACCTTTTGCTGGAATGTCATGCCTTTTGGGCTAAAAAATGCAGGTGCTACATATTAGTGGGCCATGACAACTATATTCCATGACATGTGCATGTGACCATGGAGGATTATGTTGACGATATCCTAGCAAAATCTCTCACGAGGGACTCACACCTGGATATCCTAGAGAAAGTCTTCCAACGGCTAGATCAATTCCAAGTCAAATTGAACCCAAAGAAATGTGTGTTTGGGGTAACATCGGGCAAGCTGCTAGGCTTCATCGTGTCAGCAAACGGCATAGAGGTAGACCCGGCCAAGGTCAAAGAAATAATGGACATGCCACCGCCAAATACTCTAACACAGTTGAGATCCTTACAGGGCAAGCTGCAGGCCATCCGAAGGTTCATCTCATAGTTGGCAGACAAGTGCCAACCTTTCAGCCACCTCCTACATAAGAATATTCCATTTAAATGGGATGAGCGGTGCGAAGAGGCATTCAACAAGCTAAAGGAGTACCTTATGAACCCTCCTATACTCATGCCTCCAATCCAAGGAAAATCTTTGATTCTCTACATTTCTGCTACACCTACTGCTCTTGGGGCTCTCCTAGCGCAGCAAGACTATGAGAACAAGGAAAGAGCTATATACTACATCTGTCAAACCTTAGTGGGCTACGAGTTACAATACTCACAGGTAGAACGATCATGCCTTGCGGTGGTTTTTGCTTCACAAAAACTCTGACACTACATGTTGGCACATCCTGTCAAACTCATTGCCAAAATCGACCCACTAAAGTATCTTCTCAGCAAAGCAGCTCTCACAGGTCGACTAGCAAAGTGGGTTATGCTTCTTAGTGAATATGATATAGAATATGTGGACAGAAAAGCCATCAAAGGGCAAATCATAGCTGACCAACTGGTCGAGGCACCATTACAGAACACTTCTCCAATGCAGTTTGAGTTTCCCGATGAGTCTATTCACTCTGTCAACATCTCCTTGGAAACTCTACTTCGACGGGTCTTACACCAACCACGGATCGGGGGCAGGTATCCTGTTTATCACTGCCCAAGGCGACACAATTCCAAAGTCCTACAGGTTGTTATTTCCATGCACTAACAATATAGCGGAATATGAAGCCTTGGTAATTGGTCTCAAGATGGCCACTGAGTGGAAAATCCAAGCACTATGTGTCTACGGTGATTCTCAGCTTATCATAAGTCAGGTCAACGATGACTATCAAACCAAAGATGAGAAGCTCATCCCATACAAATGGATGGTCGACGACCTCAAGGAACACTTCGAGACCATCTCCTTTGAACAAATACCCAGGATCGAGAACAAAGCAGTAGATGCAATGGCTACCATAGCCTCTCTTCTTGAAATACCTGAATACGAGTCACGGTATGAGTTCTTAGTAGAAACCATTTGGCAACCGGCTTATGATCTCCTCGAAACCCATTCCATTTGCCTCCTAGTAGGATCTGATTCACCTTGGTACGGTAAGACCTACACTTACCTCAAGGACAATATTCTTCCACCAGACCTCTCTTCCAACCAAAAATGAACTTTCATCCGACAAGCCTCCCGTTACACCATCATTGCTAATACCCTTTACCGACGTGGTCTGGATGGTACTTTACTCCATTGTCTACAACAAGAAGAATCCATAACGGCCTTGCGAGACATACACGAAGGGATCTGCGGAACACACTCCAGCGGTCCTTCCTTAGCTAAGAAACTCATGCGTTTGGGTTATTACTGGCCCAATATGGAAATGGATTCATATCAGTTCGTCAAAAAGTGCAAAAAGTGCCAAATACACGGGATCCTGATTCATGCCCCTACTTAGGAGTTGAGACCTTTAACGACACACTGGCCCTTTTGCCAGTGGGGACTTGACCTTGTGGGAAAGATCCATCCACCTTCTTCCAACGGCCATAAATTCATCATAACCGCCACTGAGTACTTCACAAAGTGGATTGAAGCCATTCCCCTAACCGCCGTCACAGGAAAACAAATCTCCTCGTTCATTCTGAATTACATTATCTACCGATACAGCATCCCTTCATCCATCATAACGGATAATGGGAGACCATTCAAAAATCAGGATGTCCAGGAACTTTGTGAGTGTTTCAAAATCCAACATCGTTTCTCCACTCCATACTACCCCCAAGGTAACGGCCAAGCTGAGGCATCGAATAAAACCATTCTGAAAATCCTAAAGAAAACTGTCAATGAAGCTGGTCGCGATTGGCACGTCCAACTCAATCCCGCTCTGTGGGCCTACAGAACCAGTATACGCACTCCCACAGGTGCTACACCCTACGCCCTTGTCTATGGCTCCGAAGCCATCCTTCCCATTGAGGTCGAACTCCCATCCCTCAGGGTGTCGTTGAAAGGTCTCATATCAGATGAAGAATACAGAGTCTCCAGGCTACAAGAACTAGAGCTACTAGAGGAAAGGCGCCAGAAAGCTTTTGACCATCTCAAAGCCTATCAACAGATGATGTCAAGAAGCTACAACCATAAGGTTAGACCAAGATGCTTCAAGGTTGGGGACCTAGTTCTAAAAGAGAACCCTCGCAATCAACAGGACAGAGAAAAGAAAGGTAAGTTTGAGCCTAACTGGCTTGGGCCCTATGTGATTGTGGCTGCTTACAGATCGGGGGCATATCAGTTGGCCACTTCAGAGGGTGAGTTATTTGATGATCCAATCAATAGCATGCACCTTCACCGATTCTATACCTAGGAGAACCCCAGTAAAAAGGGGGCACAATAAAATTAAAAAATTGAAAAATTGAAAAAATTGAAAAGAGAAAATACAAAAAAATTAGAAAAAATTGAAAGGCATACAAAAAAAATCGTCCTTTGGTGAAAACCTGGCAAACAGGCGCCTTGGATGGGTATCATGATGAAAACCTAGCAAACAGGCATCATGTTTACTTTCTAGCTTCTCGTGCAAATAAAAGCAAGTGATGAAAACCTGGTAAACAGGCATTACTTGTGATAAACCGCCTTCTCCATCTTTGGGAATCCAATCACCTTGAGTCCATTCTTTCTCCATTCGCCCCATTCGACCCATATCTATCCCACAATAAACACCTGACAGTTACCTATCATGGCTCGATACTCACCTTGTGGCCTTGTCAACCAAGGTTTTGTCCCATACCGTCTCCTCAATGTGAGCCTAGTATAGTGTCTCTCATCGGTGTCCATGGTCCAAGTCTGTGAACTACGTTGCCTCTGCATCGTCACGTAGGCAAGGCCATTATTCTAATGAGCCCCCGAGGCTTCCATTTCTTCTATAATCCCATTCATCCTCCTTCTTGTCTTCATTCTTGTCATCTTTCTTCTAGTCCATCCATGGTCCATTAGGGTTTACCCTAAACTACATTTCCTCTGCGTCGTCACGTAGGCAAGGCCATTTAGCAATGAGCCCCTGAGGCACTAGGTCAGTCCCTTAGGGTCCATCTCCCCAATAAGGATTGAGCAATCTTCTCACCAAGCAAGCAAATGCAAGTAGAACCCGCACCTCAAGCAGAAATCTTGACTATGAGCATCTTAACCTATCCAACGCAAAGCAAATACCCAAAGTCTTCTAAACGATTTTATGCAAATTAAGGCAAGAGCTCAACACATATCAACACAAATATGCTTTGTAGATCGGAAACATGGTTAACAGTTCGAGTCCTAATTTTTGCTATCATACCCTCCTATGCTACTCAAGGATGTCAAAAGCTAGAGATGCTATGATGGGGGCATGATTATTTTCTTTGTTTGCTATTTGGGGATTAAACTTTAGTAATGTGAAGCCTTGTCTTAGGACGTGATCAGCAAAAGATCATCGAGGACATCAAAGGTCTAACATGAACGGGGGTAATCCTTTCTTGTTGAAACACAAGAGGTACTCAGGTCATCTAGATGCAATTTTGACTAGATGCTTGTATTAACTTACTAAATCACAATCCATGTAAGCGGTACTCAGGTCATCTCGGTTCAATTATACCTAGATGCTTGTATTCACTTACAACATTTCAGAAAATGTACCAAAAACACACTACCCAATGATGAAATAAAGCACTCCAATAGCAAAGCATCCATCCTATATCCATTTATACATCCATACCATACCCCATGCAATAAAGATCCAACAATGCAGAGTATCAATACAAATAAAAGCTTGTGAATCTTTCTATCGAGTCTTTCTCCTATCAATCAGATTTCTATCTATCATCATATCTTTCATCCTTGTCCAGTCAATCTGAGCAATGATCCAAATGCAAGGTCCATCCTTAATCCATACCAATCAAGTCAAGTCAATCTTGCACAAATGATCCACTCACAATCAGTGGTCTTGATCCTTGTCTGGTCGTAAACCAACTCGATCAGTTAATCAATCAATTGTCTTATACAGGATGTTGCATTGTCGAAATCAGACCAATACACACGTCTTACACGACATGCATCATTTCCTGAAACTAGACACTATCCTTCATGTTGCTCTAGGGATCTATCATTCCCCGCCATGACAACACGCCTGTCGTGTTGGTCTAGGGATATATTGTTCCCCGCCATGACAACACTGTCGTATATCATTATCAGTATATCATTGGTTTACCGCTTGACAGGGGCAATACCTTGTTTGTTCTTGTGTCATTTGTGCATACTTACTTGCCTGCTTGTGTGTGTCATCATTCCATCTTGCATCGCATATCATTCGACTCTTTCTTCAACCAATTTCTTCATTCTAACCTAGCTTCCCTTCGTCTTCGTGAGATTGTCCGTCTCACGCCTTCTGCCTCCTCCTCGTCCAATCTCTCGAGGGGGCATCCTATCATCAAACTTGTACCAGGGGCAAACTGGGTCATGTATCATCATTCAAACTATCAATTTCTTTGAAGCAATGCTGTAAACTACATTGCATCAAAGAGGGGCAAAATGTATACGCCTAAAAATGTAAGGGTAAAATGGTGATCAATCAGATGAATTAAACAAGACCCAAACATCAACAGAATAGTGAAACAAGAAAGATTCAATATACAAAGCAATGAACAAACACAGTGCAAACCTCTCCCGTTTTGAAACTTCTGTTGTTCACCTATCACAAATCGTCCTTTTACAGATGAGATGAGCCCTCAGAGAGTGCAATCTTTTTAGCTGTTTAAGGAAGTCGATGGTGAACGGCTGTGGTGATATGCAATGAAGATGAGCTCCAATGCAAGTATGTGATCCCAAGCTTGTAGATGACAAAAGGGTGCCAAAGGCACGTTGGTGGTATTTCTACAGAGTAACGATGTCAAAAGCCTGGATGATTAGAATGGAAGGAAGAAGCTTCATTTATAGACTTGGAAGAATGGAAATCAACAGTTGAGAGGAGATATGAAGATCAACGGTTGAGGATGGTTGAGGAATGTGCAACTAGTAGAAATGTGACAAGTGTCCCAGCTCCATCATGAAAGAGGGGATGTGACAAAATTGATTGGAGAGTTAACTCCATTGACTGAACAGTTAATAGACTTGATTGATCAGTTAGAAGAGTGGATTATGGGATTGACTGAATTGATTGACCAGTGAACTCAAATGACCAATTAGTTAAGAGATTTGATTGATTAGTTAACTAACTTCTGATTTGAGAAGAAATAGGCCATGTGGGTGAGAGAAAAATAGGTAATTAAATATTAAATATATTTAATTACATGTGCAACCTGATGAGGTGGACAAGGTGAGGTGGAAAAGGTGAGGTGTAAAGGTGAGGTGGATTTTTGAATTTAGAACTTAAGATAGAGGAATTTGGATTAATTAAATAATTTATGATTATTTAATTGTGTAGGACATTTAGAAGAATTTTAATTAAATAAATTGAATTTATTTAATTATGGAACAGTGAATCGATTAAATAAATTTAGAATATTTATTTAATTGGTAGAAGAATGGAATAAATATTTAGAATATTTATTTAGGATGATTTGCGTCATTTTTAGGCGTATACAGTTACATTAATAAATCAATCATGAAACCTGTATCCTAGTATCTAGGGTTGGATTGATTGAGGATTAGTTAGTAGTTGCATAAAACTCTTCCATTTTTGTATAAGTTGGAGGGATGAGTTCGTTGTTAAGTTAGTTGCTTTTACTTTCCAGTTACTTAGTTATTACTTTGTTTTTCAACATCAATTATCCAGACATGTTTTGATTTGAATAAGATCTAAAGAAGATTCTGTTTATGATATGGAATGAATAGAACCACATGTTACGAAGATGCGTGAGTATCTGTAATTGATTTGATTTGATTTCAAGTGTCTACCTATGAAAATGAGACCTAATATGGATGCAAATTACATCTAAAATGCACCCAATCTCAAGTCCAAGGGACCTCAAGATTGGACTAAACTACTAACAAACTAACTATCTAATTGCACCCTAAAATAAGCCTATTAGTAGTGATATGTCCTAAATAGATAATAGACTAATCAAAGCTAGTTGAATTACACTAATAGCTATGGATGTGAGCATTCAAATTGGCAGAATAACTTTGCATAAAATGACTTGTTCCAAATGGGAGGTGGAGGCCTCAATTTATAGATTTTTGGAGATGGGATTGGAGGGCTAGGATCAATTTGAAGGATCAATGGTTGAGATTGCTTGAGGATCCTTAAATAAGGATAATTGGACAAATGGCATGATTGGATTGGATGAGAAGGTTGCCCCAAGATTCAAGGGATGATCAATGGATGAGAATGCAAGTTTGAATGGATGGATGGCCAAGATTGAGTAGGTGTATGACATGTAAGAACTCATTTATGAAAAGGTAAGGCTTGGACTTTGTGAGGAATTTTAAATTCCATGGAGAGGACAAGTGGAATTTAAAATTAGAAAAATAGTGTTCAAATAGTGCAACATGAAATTTTAAATTAGGATGAATAGTGACACATGGAGTGGGGTGGAAGAAAGAGGACAAATGTACACAATTTGGAAGATTTGCCCATGCTTCCAAAGTACCACTTGTCATGTACATGTGTGTACATTGGATGACAAGCAGACTTCTAGAAACATGGGGGTTTGTAATGATGAATTAATTAAAATTAATTCATGTGCACATGGATTAGAAGAAAATTATTATGATTACTAAAAGTAATCAAAAGTACACAAAATAGAGAATTAAATAAATATGATAATTTATTTAATTTTTGGGATGAACTATAGTAAAAAATATTTAATTTTTAAACTATAGTAGAAGAATTTGATTTTCATGATAGGTTAAAGTCGCAGAATAAATTAATTAAATAATTAACAATTATTTAATTAATAGTCGGATTGGATGAAATGATGCGAGTGGATTAGGGTTGAATGCGTGAGTGGATGAACTTGGTTGTGACCATTTTCAGGTGTCTACATTTTGCCCCTCTTTGAGATGATGTTCGAGATGATAAGATTTATGTCGAGTAACATCATTGCAAAGAAGCTAAGGGAATGGATGGATGAAAAGGATAATGGGATGATGATGCCCCCTCGAGAGGATAAGCGGGTTGGACAAACACGGGTATGCTCTCAAAAGTGAACGTATCAGTCAAAGGTGAAAGAGAAGGGAATGGATATTGAATGACGAAGCTATGGGTAGGATGTGAGTACGTATGATGTAGAATGACAAGAGTAAGGATTAGGATGTCATTTAGAGTGAATGTGTCAAGGATGAACGTGTACATGGGAATGTGTAGAATGTTTAGAATGAGGGATGACTATGAGGATCTACACCCTTTCACTTTTTTGTGCAACAATGTCCTTACCATACAAGACATGTGAATTGTGGGATGCTATGAGGATGTCAATGCGAGGTGATGAGGCCCAGACAATGATAGAGGTGAATGATAATAGTTGTCAAAAAGTCTAGCTCCAAGAGGGTACTCTCATCTACTAATGACCTTCTCAAAGTATAAATTAGATTTATCAAGACCTTGAGGTGGGAATGAAATGATTGATTAAGGTGAAGCCGTGGGTTTTCGACTTCAGGTGGAAAGATGATTGATTAAAGTGAATCCATGAATTTTAGAATTCACTTGGATTGATGGACTTAAACTAGCCTTGGAGTATTAAGCCCAAGTTGTGATTGATGTGAAAAAGAGGTCAAGGTCTCTTGGTCCACAGATTTGTACTTGTGATACAGTCAAGCTTCAATAGTTTCACCCTATGTTTCAACCTTAGGAAGACTAATGTTTAGGGTCCTCTATAGATGTCTAGGGATGAATGAAATGAAATGTTGTGATGAAATGTGATTGTAAAGGAATGGAATCGGATATGTAGTGGGTGATGTTGACATAGTCACAATCAGATTCGATAGGGAGAGTAGATACTCAAAGTTTTCCCTAGGGTTGTGATGTATTGTGATTGGGAATGATTTGATTGGATTGGAATGAAGATTATGGTGTATAGTGACGAGATTGGTTGGATTAGGAAGAAGTGAATTGGATTATGAATGTTGATGATTAGGGTTTTGATGACTTGGATGGTTTAGGATGAAATGTGAAATGATTAGGTTTTTGAATATGCTATGAAAAGGATATGGTGGAAGGATTTGGAATGATGACTAGGATATGATGAAGATATGATAAGGATGAGGTGTAATGACTAGGAATGATAAGAATGTGATTAGGAAGAAGGTGCCAAGGGATGATGATGATGTTAATGATGACTAGGATATGGAATGATTGGGATGGTTAGGATGATGTTAATTGGATGAAAGAGGTGATTTGGATGAGTTAGAAATGGTTAGGTATGATTAGGATATGATTAAGGCATGAGTAGGATGACGATTATGATGAGGTGGAGTTGTTAGGACATGATGACTAGGGTATGATTAGGATGATTAAGATGATGGTGATTAGGCGAAAGAGATGATTAAGGTTTGCTAAGGCTAACTTGGATTGATTAGAAGAATGATTAGGATGATGAATGGGGTACGGTTAGATGAGGTGTAATGATGAAGGTATAATGAATAGGATAATTTGATTTGGATGAAAGGGGTTGTCTTAGGAGGGTGATTTGGAATGATTAGAATGTGGTGGTTAGGTGTTGGTTTGACTTGGAATTTTTTTTTTTGGTATTTTTGATTTTTTAAAAAATGTTTTAAATTTTTTTTTGATCTTTTTATATTTGATGTGTTTTTTTTTTTTCGAAAATGTTTTAATTTTTTTTTTAAAATCTTTTTATATTTGATGTGTTTTTTTTTTTTGAAATTTTTTGAAAATTTTTTTATTTTTTATTTTTGAATTTTTTTTAAATTTTTTATGGGTTTTTGTGAAAAAATTTTGATGGGTTGGTTTAAAAAAAATAAAAAAATTGAAAAAAGTGTTTAGTATTGGATTTTATGGATTTTTGAGAAAAAATTGTTTTTATTTTGATTTTATAGGGTTTGTGTTTTTATTATTTTTATTATTTTTTGTTAGTTTTTTTTTTTTTTAAATTTTTAATTTGGTGTTGTTGGTTCTATTATTATGTTAGAGTTATTACATGTGTTTGTATTTTGAGGGTTTTGAATTTTTTAAAATTTTATTTATTGTTTGGTGACTTTATTATTATTTGATGGTTATTAGTTTGTATTTATTTATTTATTTTTTTGTTATTTTATTGTTTTGATGTTGGGGTTTTTGAAGTTTTTGTGGCATAGGCGTGAGGAGCGGTGCTGAATGAGTGCGGAGGAGTGGGGGTCGGCGCCCATAGGATGTGGAGGGTAGGGTGTAGCGCATAATCGGCAGTGACAGCCGTGAGAGGAGGGTGGCTCACGAGCGGTGGCAGCGTTGTGGCCGGGGGGGATGGGACGGGAGGGGGTTATTAGTGAGGGGTCGGGGGTTAAAAGGGGCGGGGGTAGGGAGTTTAGTGACGAGCAGGGGAAGGGTAGATTTTAGGACGGGTTATGGGGGATAAGGAGGGGCACAGGGTCGTTTGTATTGGCGTGCATTGGGCGTGCGAGTAGACTCTAGCGCCTGATGGGTACTGCCAAATTTTATTTTTTTATGTTTTTATTATTATTTTTGACATTTATTTGTGTTGGTTAATATTTAGTATTTGATTTTTAATTTTTAATTTTTAATTTTTTGATTGTTATTTTTTATTTTTAATTGTTTGATTTTTGATATTTTGATTTTTGATTTTTTTATTTTTGATATTTTGATTTTTAATATTTTTGAATTTGTTTGAATTTTGATTTTTTTTTTTTAATAAATTTTTTAATGTGTTTGAATTTTGATTTTCATTTTTTTTTTAATTTTGATTTTTTTTTTTATATGCTTAGGGCGATAAGGGGAGAGGAGCAGGGGAATTTGTGGCCGACATGGGTCATGAGGGTGGGGGGGTTTAATCTTGGGGGGGAGGGGGGGGTTAACAGGCAAGGTTAATCAGAGATGGGAGAGAGGGGGGAATAGGCAAGGTTAATCAGAGATGGGAGAGTGAGGGGGGTTTGCTCGACTCAGGCTGCGAGGTCACAGGAAGAGTGACTTAGAAAACATGACAGAGGGGGGAGTAGGCATGCAATGATGACATGGGGCTATGTGTTATGTGTTATGGATGAATGTATTGATTTATGTTGTGTTATATGTGATGGATGTATTTATGAATGTGTATATGATGCATGCATGAATGAGGTATATGATCAATTATATGCTGTAATGTTATTTGGTATGTATATGTTGATGATGTTTGAGATGTGAGGTGTTATGATTTGACATGTGCTTGGATGCAGGGTGGAGCATACACATGTATGTGTATATGTTATACGATGGTATGTCGATACATGCTAACGCATTTGTGATGCAAGATGGGCTACCGACATGTGTGTAATGCAAGATGACAAGTGATCATGCAACCTGATAGAATCTTGAAAATGGTCACAAAATGATGGGAAACGAGCAGATGGTAGAAAATAGGGGGAATGTGATTGTAAGTGCTAATGAATCTTGAGGCAACAACAGAGGAATGGGGTGGATACAAATGTAAGGAACAATGTCATATTAAGATATTCTACCAATAATAATAAAATTGAGTGCTACTATTGATATAGCATGGGATGTTATGCACTAGGGTATGTGGAACCAAGGTGATGATGCATCTATGCATAGGACTTGACTCTACAAACAATAAGATGAACCCATACATGCTCATAATGGTACAACCTTGTCTAGACAAGGGAAGGGGACTCATAGCATAAGTCCTTAATACACCAAAGGTATGAATAACCTTAGATGTAGAAGGGGAACAATGTTCTAGAACTGACCCTGTGATCCACAAGGTATGAATACCTATACGGAGTAATGAGAACCTCCCACAAGCACAACATACAAAAGCAATGACCATGCCCTGTTCTGGATTGTTCTCCACATGCCATGATATAATGAGATCAAGGTAGCTAGTCTAAGAATGACACATAAGATAAAAATCAAAGACCAAAAGACTAACTAACCCAAAACACACAGCCATTGTATCTCTTGCCAAAGGATGGATGGAGGATGTGATGATTTTGTCCATTGTAGGAAGGATGCATCCTAGGACAAGAATTGATGATGGAATAAACTAAACTAAGGATAGGCGGAGGGATATGTACTGCTAGTTATGAAAAAGCCAATATGTTGGTGAAAGATTTTTCGTGAGAGTGTTATGCTTTGATGAGTTGCCCAGCAAGTATATTGATTGTAGGTCAAGTGTAATCAATAAGCTCAGGAATGTGGGACCATCCAAGTGGGTTGGATGGGTGCATCATATGTACCTACGTACTGGATACTTCCTTCATATTCCAAACTGCTTACATACCCTGTATCCACAGGATCAAGGCACATTACAATGCGGGTGATGATGATATGTAGTTCTGGGAGACTGGATGATGTAATGATAGGGGTTGATTCATGTGGAATGACGAGGTGTGGTGTAGATGATGTGGATGTCAACTGGTCAATGAGTAGAATGCTGTTGGTGCAGTAAAGGGTGTGACGTGGTGAAAACATTAAAGGGACCAAGGTCATGGATGGATAGGAGGGTCAAGTGAGTGATGTAATGGTGATGTGGAAAGATGGGAATTAAGTAATGGGGAGACAATGGAAGCTCAGATGATGGGTTTATTCCAAAGCTCAGAGGAGGGGATAGTGGAGTGGATAGTGCAGGTGAAAATGGGAAGGTGATTTGAATAATGGATCCGGTTTGAACCTACACATGACGCCTGCAAGCAATTTTTCATCATGGTACTTATCCAAGGCCCCAGAAGGAGTGGTTTTCACCATAGGGTAGATTATTTCTCTTTACTATTTTTTTTTGTAATTTTTTAGATTTTTTTATTTTTTTGTATTTTTGACATGGGGTATTCAGCAAACCAACTATGAAATTGTTTCAAATGGATGATGTTCATGGGCTCCTCTATTTCTTCTCCTTCAAGGGTAGAGAGGCAATATGCTCGAGAGCCATACTTTGCAGTGACAATGTAAGGGCCTAGCCAATTAGGCTCAAATTTTCCTTTCTTTTCGCACTTAGATAGATTCCTTTAATTTTCTTTCAGGACTAGATCTCCTACTGTAAACTCCCTAGCACAGATCTTCTTGTTATAAGATCTACGAAGCTGATTTTGGTATGCTTGGAGATGATTGAGGGCATTGAGGCATCGTTCATCCAACAACTTGAGCTATTGGAGGCGTGCAATACGATATTCTTCACCAGTGATGACATTACACAAGGAGATGTGCAAGGAGGGCAATTCAATCTCAATTGATAGGATGGATTCTACTCCAAAGACAAGGGAAAATGGTGTAGCTCCTATGGGTGTGCAGATACTAGTGCGATAGGCCCAGAGGGCAGGGTGGATATGGAAGTGCCAGTCATGGCCAGTTTCATTGACAACTTTCTTGAGGATTTTGAGTAGGGTTTTATTAGTTGCCTCAGCCTGCCTATTAGCTTGTGGGTAATATGGAGTGGACCAATGATGTTGAATGTGGAATTGTTCACAAAGGTCCTGAACATCATGGTTTTTGAAAGGCTTACCATTGTCAGTAATAATGGCAGATGGGATACCATAATGGCAAATAATATGGTAAAGGATGAACTTGGCGATTTGGTTGCTAGTGGTGAAAGTGAGGGGGATGGCTTCGACCCACTTAGTGAAGTATTATGTGGTTGTGATAATGAATTTATGTCCATTAGAGGAGGATGGGTGGATTTTGCCAACGAGATCTAGGCCCCACTAAGAGAAAGGCCATGGTGTAGTAATAGGTTGCAACACCTGAGAAGGAGCATGAATTAGATCTCCATGCTGCTGACAAGGCTTACACTTCTTAACATAATCACATGCATCATGTTCCATAGTAGGCCAATAATATCTGATACACAAGAGTTTCTTGGCTAGGAAAATTCCACTTGTGTGCACTCCACAAATACCTGTGTGGACCTCATGTAAGGCAAGGGAAGCTTCTTCTGTGTTTAAGCATTGAAGGAGAGTGCCATCATAGCTTCAGTGATAGAGGGTGTCAGCAAGGATAGTGTAGCAGGCGGCTTGGTGAATAAGTGTTCTTTGTTGTTTACGGGTGGATTTAGGAGGGAAAGTGTGATGTTGGAGGTAGGTGTAAATGTCATGATACCAAGGATTTTCTGGACCAATGATCTCACAAACAAATTTTGACTCGGTGACATGATATGCTGGCATCAGGAGTTGTTCCACAAGAAACTCACATTGGTGGTTGTCAGGAGGCATGTCCAGAAATGAACCGATAGTAGCCATGGCATTAGCTACTTTGTTGTGAAGGTGAGGTACCTACTCAAACTGTATGTAGGTGAAGAATAGTTTGTATTCATCAACCATTTGCTTATAGGGTACTAGCTTATCATGCTTTGTGGTAAACTCATCATTCACTTGTTTGATGATCAACTGAGAGTCTCCATAGACCTGTAGCTGTAAGATATTCCATTGCACATCTATTTTGAGATCAATGATTAGAGATTCATATTCAGCCACATTATTTGTACAAGGGAAGGCAAGTCTGTAAGCTTTAGGGATGTAGTCACCCTATGGGGTCACCAATAGTATTCCTTCTCCTGAACCATGATTAGTGAAGGATCCATCATAGTATAGCTTCCAATGTGTAGGTTCTGTCACAGTGAGAATGGACTCATCTGGGAAGTCAATGGATAGCGGCTGATAATCTATGTGGGGCGCTTCGGCTAGCTAGTCTACTACAACTTGTCCTTTGATTGCTTTCCTATCAATATA
The DNA here is from genome assembly GCA_027924645.1 of Cunninghamia lanceolata. Taxonomy (NCBI): domain Eukaryota; kingdom Viridiplantae; phylum Streptophyta; class Pinopsida; order Cupressales; family Cupressaceae; genus Cunninghamia; species Cunninghamia lanceolata. The sequence continues at coordinate 4,158,265 of BSBN01000765.1, read as the reverse complement.
CTCAATATCAAATTCACTCAACAACATGACCCATTTTGCCATTCGTCCTGTGAGTGCGGTCCTGGAAAGGAGGTACTTAAGGGGGTCAACCTTAGATATGAGCTTGATAGAATGACTTAGCATGTAGTGTCATAACTTTTGGGAGTAGAAAATGACAGCTTAACATGTGCATCCCATGGGGGTGTAATTAAGCTCATATCCAACTAAAGTCCTACTGATGTAGTATATAGCTCTCTCAAGACCAGTATCATCCTATTGTGCTAAAAGTGCCCCCAGTGCTACTGACATTGCTGATATATATAATAACAGGGGCTTTCTAGGGATAGGTGCCATTAGGACCGGTGGTGAAGCAAGATACTCCTTGATGCAGTTGAATGCCTATTGATAGTTCTGATCCCATTTAAAGTGTGCATTTTTGTGAAGTAAATGGGCAAAAGGATGGCATTTGTCTGCAAGTTGGGTGACAAACCTTCGTATAGCCTATAGTTTGCCTTGGAAACTTCAGAGTTGTTTGAGCATCTTTGGAGGATGCATTTCTATTATGGTAGTGACCTTAGTAGGATCTACTTCGATGCCTCTACGGGAGACAATGAACCCCAAGACTTTACCTGATGTTACACCGAAGACACATTTCTTAGGGTTGAGGCGAAGCTTGTACTCTCTGAGCCATGCAAAGATCTATCGTAGGATCACATGATGTTCTTCCCTAGTTTTAGATTTCCCTAGGAGATCATCTACATAGTCTTCCATTATATTATGTATCATGTCATGGAAGATTGTAGTCATTGCACGTTGATAGGTTGCCCCCGCATTCTTTAGACCAAAGAGCATGACTTAACAATAGTATGTACCCCATGGGCATGTAAAAGCTATTTTATGTTGATCTTCAGGGGCGATTCTGATTTGATTATATCTAGAGAAGCTGTCCATAAGGGAAAGCATCTCATGTCCTGCTATGAGATCTACAATCATGTCAATGTTGGGAAGTGGAAAATCATCTTTCAGACATGCTTTATTAAGGTCTTGGAAGTCTATACAACAATAGATGCCCCCTGGTTTCTTAGCAACTAGCACAATATTGGAGACCCACTCTAGATTATCAATGGGGTGAATGAAGGCAACATCTAGTAATTTCTGCAGCTCTTCTTTAACAAGTAAGGCAACTTGAGGGTGCATCTTGCAGAGTTTCTGCTTAATAGGTTTTGTGTCAGGTCGCACCACAAGATGGTGAACAACCAAAGATGGATCCAATCCTAGCATGTCGATGTAGGACCAAGCGAACACATTAGGTGTTTCATGAAGCACTATGGAGATGTTGGATTTTTCTTCTATATCGAGACTTTCATCTAGATGTGTGAGCTTAGGTGATTCTTATGTGCCGAGGTTGATGTCTTGTGTGCCTTCAATCAAAATATTGGAATGGTCTTTCCAGTGAGATGGTATAGGGGGAAGATTGAGATGCTCATCTTCTATTGCCTCAGAGAGGTTTTCACTAGGAGATACATCTTTATTTTTTCTTTTTTGTGTTCGAAAGTGCCTCAGAGAGGTTTTTACTAGGTGATGATTTTCTATTTTGCTCTTTTGTGTCCAAAAGTGCCTCAGAGAGGTTTTCACTAGGGGGCGATTTTCTATTTTTGGATTTTTTATTTTTTAGACTAAGGATCTCTTCTTCCCCAAAATAGGCATCAGCATGCAAGCATATGTCATATTGTGAGGTGTCGTGAAGTTCCAAGAATGCGAAGAGAACCTCGTCATTTGGAAATATGTCAAGAGGTAGAGGTCCTTGATAATCCCAAGCAATGAGTTTGGGATGAACGAGGGGGAGGTCAATAACGAAGATGGCATTGTCGAGGAAGATGCAAGAAAGGTCCAGATCTTCACATGAAGCTATGATGACACTCGGCGTGATGTTTTCAACACTAGAAGAGGATTCCATTACTTGTACCAAGGTTTTAGCAGGTCCACAGATTCACAGTCAGTGGAGCATATCCTAAACCAAAGTATTGAGCATATTTCTTGGGAGATGTAGGATCAACTGGTATGGGCTCTGTAACACCTTGTTCATCAGCACCAAGTCATGTTCCACGGTAAGGTATTTTGGTACAAATTTGGAATGGTACATGATATTTTTCTTTGAAGTATTCTAGATTGACAGGTGCTAGGCTAGTTTCATCACAATATAGCCAATCACTTAGAGCTATTTCTTTGGCTTCTTCTTCTCTAGAGACCTGTGCTAGTACAAAAGGAATTTTATCATTGATCCTACACTACTGTTCTTTTTCCTTCTTGAGAAGATAACGAAGATGGGAGTGGGGGGACAATGGTAACTGTCCCATGTGGAAGGCATTGTGAAGCTCATACTCGCCACACCCTTTGTCTATGATCTTGACCTTTTGAGGGGTATGGGTGGAAGATGAAGTGGAGGCTTGTGACTATTCAATGGTGACTTGTGGTGTAAATGATGATGTGGATGGAGTGGATGAGAGATCTTTGACATGATCCCCATAGGTGCTCGGACAACAGAATTATCAATCATAGACAACCTCTAAGGCCTTGCAGTATTCAAAAGGTTGTTGATCGGTGGGAATAGTGACTTCCATACTGTTATGAGGGAATTTGAGGCATTGATGGTAGGTGGATGGAACAGTTTGCATGGCATCCAACCATGGTCAGCCTAGGAGGAGAATATATGGAAGGTCAAGATCAATCACATGACATAAAGTGGGCATGGTAAGTGGGCATACCTTGATAGGGAGGCATATAGTGCCTTTAGATTCTCTCTCTGTGTTGTCGTATGCCTTGATGGAGATAACCAAAGATTCCAAGTCAGACACTAAATACCCTAGGATTTTTATGAATTTCAATGTACATATGTTCAAGCCAGATCCATTATCCAAGAGGACCCTCTTGACTCTATGGTTGGAGATTTGGACTTCAATATGAAGGGATTTATTATGTGTGGGGTCAATGGGTGGCATGTTAGCATGACTAAAGTTGAGATGATAGGATGCTGATAATTGAACGACAAGGTTTTGGAATTGGACGGGAGGTATGTCGGTAGGAACATGGGATTCCTGGAGAGCCTTGTCAAGTATTTCCTAGTGGATGGCAGATGTCCTAAGGAGTTCCAAGATGGAGATTTGAGCGGGAGTCTTTCCAAGATGGTCAAGGAAGTTGTATTGGGAAGAGGTGGTAGCGGAGGATGGGGATGGTCCCTTCATAGTTATACGCCCACGATGAGTGGTAACAAAACATTTGGGGGTGGTATTTTTTACTTTGATGGTGGTGAGACGAGTAGAATCAAAAACAATTCTACCCACTATATTATCGTAGGGAGGCGGAACATTGTTGTAGTTGATGTTGTTGGTTTGGTTGTTAGGATTAGCAATGGAGGAGGATGGTTGGGATGTGGTTGGATTATTATTGTGGTGGGGAAGAGGGTCTTGGTAGACTCCTAGGCCATCATTGGGTGATGTATTGTTGTGGTCTTGCATTTGGATTCCGTTGCATTCAATGAGGTCTTGGACATAGTTTATTAATTTCATGCATTTGTTTGTGGCATGGCCCTTGATACGGTGATAATCACAATACTCATTTTCTTTGTACCACATAGGTTTAGGTTAGTTTTCATCAAATGGTTTTGTCGTAGAGAACTCAACCATGTTGCCATGGAGTAACTTTTGAAATACAACCTTGAGTGGTTCACCCAAGGGAGTATATTTACGTTTTTTATTGTTGTTATGGGGATTCCTCTTTGGAGGAGTAGGGGGGACTTCTACATTGTTTGAAACATTTTGAACTACGTTTGTCTCTTTTGGTTTTGGAGTGGTGATTTGGATGTAGTTGGAATCAGTAGCACCATCTCCTATGGTGTTCTTGTTTTTAGCCCAAAATTTAGGTTTGTCGTTGGAGTTTTTGTCATTGTCGTTCTTGTTGTAGATTTTGACTAGACCCTTCAGAATAAGGGCTTTTTCAATAGTGACCCCATTTTCTATGATCTCGTCAAAGGTTGATGCACAATGTACTTGCAAATGGAAGGCCATTTCTTAGTTGAGGTTGTCCAAGGTAGCCTACTAGCAAGGGCTCTCCATCTTTGTAGATAAGCAGTAAAACTCTCACCACTTCATTGCTTGGTGTTGCAAAGGTCAAGCATGGTGATCTCATGTTCTACGTTGTATGAGAAGTGGGTGACAAATTTCTCTAAAAGATCAGTGAAATTGGATATGGAGCCATAAGGTAAGTGCATGAACCATTCTAGGGCTTGTCCTCCTAGGCTTCGTGGAAAAAGACATAGGAGGAATTGATCATCATAGGTGACTTCTTGGCATGCCATGAAGAACTCCTTGATGTGGTCATGAGGGTCTCATTTTCCTTTGTATTTATCAAATTTTGGCATTTCGATGTGTTGGGGAAAAGGTGTGATGGCAATGTTTCTATTGAACAGGTAGGGATATAAGTCTTCAAACTTATAGTGTTTCTTTTGGGTCCCTAGTTGGATGTTTTAAAGGGTGTTTTTCATCTCTTGCCATTCTTGATCGAAAGGGTTAGCAAGAGGTGGTTGTGATGACTGTTGGAGTGGAAGTTGTTGTGATGCTGATTGTTGGTATTAAGGATGGATGTATTGTTGTTGTTGTTGGGTGTGAGGTGGAAGACCTATGGTTTGTGTGTAGATGTGACAGCCGTGTGTTTGTTGTTGTGGGATGACTTGTTGAGTTCAAAGTTGGACATATTGTTGATGTTGAACACGTGGGGGTAGGCCTATGGCTTGTGTGTAAACATGGGACCCATATGCTTGTTTTTCTGGGCTGACTTGTTGAGTTTGGGGTTGTGGTTGTTGTTAGATGTTGTAAGGAGGTTGCATGAATGACTCATGGTGGGGTTGATGTGTGGAAGATTGATATGTGTGCATGGGATTAGCATAGTTTGTCAATGGGTTTTGGGGTTGCTTGGGTGGATTTGCAATGGGTGTTTGAGTCGTGGGTGGTGCTACCATTTGCGTGATGATTGACCTTGGTGGAATGCTTAGTGGAGGGAGAGGTTGCGATACAATCATGGTGGCTTCTTGTTGATTGTTTGGTGGAGGTGGTATGGCAGAGATGGTGACATTAGAAGGTATGCCAAAAATGGGTACATTGGAAGGTAGCATGTCATAAGGTAACCCGACGGGAGGATTGGATGCTTGTGGTTGTGAAACATTTCTAGCCCTCATGTTTTGTCCCAAGGTGTGAACGGAGGTGGTGTTGGAAGAAAAACTAGCCCAAGGATTATTGTAGATGGGTTCATTAGGATTAGGGATATGTCCCCATGGTTGATCGTGGATGGGTGTTGGTGGTTTGCAATGAAAGATTGTTTTGAGCTTGTCATGGTCATATGAATATAGGAGGCGCACGCCATGCTCAATGAGACGTTAAAGAAATTCATCCTTATGGTTGTCAATGAATTGGTCAAACTTGTTGTGCAACCTCTTTTCATTAAGGAACTCAACAAAGGTGGGGGAATAAGTTTGATGAGGATGAGTGGATGCTTCACCCATTTCAGGTTGGTTGACATATTCTTCCATGTTGCTCATGGTTGAGCCACTAGGAGAGAGGGGTTGGTAATGAGCATCCATTTTCTTAGCTTGTGATCACGTAATGGGAGGCATAAAAGGTGAATTTGAGGTGGGTTTGTATGACAAGGTGCCAATGATGATGGTAGGTGCAAAATCTAGATCAAGACGATTGGAGGTCGATGGTTATCCTATGTACTTAGGGTAGACAAAGAGCCTAAGCAAAGGGATTATGTGATTGTTTTACTTGGGGTAGGCAAGACGCACCAAGAAAAATGAGATTTCTTGGAGTTTACTAACTTAGGAGTTATCAAGATTCCCAAGCCCACTTATCCAAGAGGGTCAATTGTAAAAGGATAATTTTGATCTAGAGTTTAACCTTAGGATGTGGATGTGGTATTTGGATTGATTTATCAATTGGGTTTTGATGAAATGTTTGATCTTAATTGATTAAAGGTAATGATTGGTTAAGGATGATAAGATTTGTTTTAGGATGGTGAATCTAGTGATAGATGACAAGCAATCTTTTGGCTAGAGATGTTTGGATTTTAGTGAGAATGACGACAAGGATATTGATCGATGATGGAGGTAGATCACAAGCTAAGCATGATAAATGGACAAGATTATGGAGTGAAGTAGCATGTAATGTCGAAGGATGATGTGGAATAGAGGTTTTCAATAACCATAAGGACAAAAACTTGATGTAATGATGGATTGTTAGGATGGGCGTTGATATGAGGGAATGGGAACTAATTTAGAGGATTAAGCACTGATCCAGAGGTTTAGGCACTGATGTGGAGGATTGGGCACTGATTCAGAGGTTTAAGCACTGATGTGAATGTTTGGGCACTGATTCAGATGGTTGGGTGCTGATGTGGAGGTATAGGCGTTGATGTGGAGGATTGGGCACTAATGTGTAGGTCTAGGTGCTGATACAGAGGTTAGGCGCCAATGAATAGGACTGGGTGCTAATGAAGAGGAATAGGCACTGATGAAGAGGAATGGGTGTTGATAAGAAGGGTTAGGCACTGATGTGGGACAGTGATAGTTTTGTGTGATATTTAGGGTGATGAGTTGGATTTTTGACAAATTTTGGGCTTGGGACGTGATGCTTTTGGAGTTTGGAGGTTCAAATGTGTCAATAGTTTACTCTTTCAAATGGCTCAAATGATGTTTGGGTGATGTCAATGAGAATTTTTTTTGGCAAGTGATACAAGTAATTTCAAACAAGTTCATACAATGTCCAAAGGTTTTGTTGTGAAATTAAATAATCACGCACAACCTAACATGAGGATAGGACAATATTTGTTGGATCCCCTAGTTGCGCTTATTCAAAGCGGGTAGCTCCAGGATCTTGGTAGCACCGGCTCCCCCTTATAGTGCACTCACTTCTCATGCATACCAAGATATAGGTTTCCCAAGGCTTGTCCCCCCACCAAACCTTAGGATTGTCTCTGCTACCTTGGCTAAGAACTGCATGAATTGAGGCCACTTCAAAGGTCCCACCTTCTATGCCAACAAATAGAGGGATCTAGGCTACTAGAACAATTGTTCGTAGTAAGTGCTTTCATTCAGGTGGCTATACATGTGGCAGTGCTACTCTTCATTATGGAGTCTGCCAGCCTTCAATGGTTATGCCTTAAAGGATTTTGGGGGAAGTTAGCTGTTGGTATGACACAACAACACCTGTTGTTTGTGACTTTTGTCACAAACACATTATTTTATATAGTGGCTCTAAAAATCTTGGCTTTAGCTTGTTGTCACTTGGGTCATTCCCACCTTTCGAAGCAAGGTGGTAGGCCCTCTAAAGGTTCAACAAAAGCAACACAAGTGTAAAAATACTTTTGATCCCCAAGTTCATACGAAGATACGAGGGGAGAGCATACACATTTTTAGGCTTGGGTCACACTAAACAAGGTTCATTTTTAGCTCTTGGATTATGTTGGGGGTGATTCATGCAAGTGTTGTGAGAATCTTTTGATTCCCAAGATCACCAATGGTGCGAGGGAAGAGCATACACTTTCACTACATAAACACTATCACGAAACACTTTACACACAATTGTTTGTTTTCTTGCTTAGATGAGTGAAAATGCAATTTGTTGTTCGTTTTAAACCCAAATGAGTGAAATGCAAGTTGTTGTTCTTTTTAAACCTAATGAAGATGTGAATGCAATTTGTGTTCTATTAGCCTTATGAGTGATGATGCAAATTGTGTTCATTTTAACCTTATGAATGAAGATACAATTTGTGTTCTTTTTAAGCCTTATGAGTGATGATGCAATTTGTGTTCTTTTTAAGCCTTATGAGTGAATATGCCTAAGATTTGGACAAACAAACTCATACAAAAGGCATCAAAATTAAATGCTTCAAACTAGTAAAACCCTGCAAGAAAGGAGTTAATAGTTTGATATGAGCCTTCGACAGTCGAATGAGGCTGCAAAACCAAATGTTAGATCAAAAAACACAATTTTAGTTAGGCACTAATTTGGGAGATTAGGTATTGATGCACTTTATAGGTGTTGATGCAAAGGTCTAGGCGTTGATCTGAGATAGGTAGCACCTCCCCCTTGTAAATTTGATTTTTCCTTGTTCCCAAATAGGCACTGATTTGTTAGGATGGGTGCTCATGTGCTAGATAGGCACTGATGTATCAGATAGGCACTGATGTGCCAAATAAGCACTGAAATAAAAGATTAGGCACCGATATGACCTGTCACAAGATGAAACATACAAATCATGCAAATTTATTAGCTAAAAGGTGGTGGGAGTCCCACCGAGCATGCCAAAAATGTCTACCTATGAAAATGAGACCTAATATGGATGCAAATTACACCTAAAATGCACCCAATCTCAAGTCCAAGGGACCTCAAGATTGGACTAAACTACTAACAAACTAACTATCTAATTGCACCCTAAAATAAGCCTATTAGTAGCGATATGTCTTAAATAGATAATAGACTAATCTAAGCTAGTTGAATTACACTAATAGCTATGGATGTGAGCACTCAAATTGGCAGAATAACTTTGCATAAAATGACTTGTTCGAAATGGGAGGTGGAGGCCTCAATTTATAGATTTTTGGAGATGGGATTGGAGGGCTAGGATTAATTTGAAGGATCAATAGTTGAGATTGCTTGAGGATCCTCAAGTAAGGATAATTGGATAAATGGCATGATTGGATTGGATGAGAAGGTTGTCCCAAGATTCAAGGGATGATCAATGGATGAGAATGCAAGTTTGAATGGATGGATGGCCAAGATTGAGTAGGTGTATGACATGTAAGGACTCATTTATGAAAAGGTAAGGCTTGGAATTTGTGAGGAATTTTAAATTCTATGGAGAGGACAAGTGGAATTTAAAATTAGAAGAATAGTGTTCAAATAGTGTCACATGGAATTTTAAATTGGGATGAATAGTGACACATGGAGTGGGGTGGAAGAAAGAGGACAAATGTACACAATTTAGAAGATTTTCCCATGCTTCCAAAGTACCACTTGTCATGTACATGTGTGTACATTGGATGACAAGTGGACTTCTAGAAACATGGGGGTTTGTAATGATGAATTAATTAAAATTAATTCATGTGCACATGGATTAGAAGAAAATAATTATGATTCTTAAAAGTAATCAAAAGTGCACAAAATAGGGAAATAAATAAATATGATAATTTATTTAATTTTTGGGATGAACTATAGTAAAAAATATTTAATTTTTAAACTATAGTAGAAGAATTTGATTTTCATGATAGGTTAAAGTTGTAGAATAAATTAATTAAATAATTAAAAAATATTTAATTAATAATTGGATTGGATGAAATGATGTGAGTGGATTAGGGTTGAATGTGTACGTGGATGAAGTTGGTTGTGACCATTTTCAGGTGTCTACATCAAGTTAAGTGGGTTAGTCCCTTGAGCCAGCCACTCAAGGTACTGATCCTCACTTCATTTATTTCGTCATTTCTTTTATGCATTCTTGTCAATCAATTTTCCATTTATGTATAAATGTAGTGCGAGTCAATTAGAATATGTTAGTTGTTAAAATATAGTACTATGATCTATGAGTGAATGCATGCTATCTATTTGAAGTCCTCTAGAGGTTAAAATTAGTTCTTTTATCATTTAGAATGTTTTGAGTTAATTCTGTAATTTCCTGTTATTAATAGTCATCTATAGGTTATGTTGAAGGTACCTGTAGCAACTAGATTTTAAACTATTTTTGTTGTTCTTACATTTCTATGAATGTCAACAGACTAGGGTAATTAGAATAGGTTTGAATGGGATAGTTAAGAGGATTTGAGTCCATAAAGGCACATACACTGTAGTACCATCATAAGCTTATGCTCCTTGGTTGATGATTTAATGTAGGAAGTACAATGATAGAATGGACTGTTCAGATAGGTTTTCTCTTGAATTATGTTAAGTCTACAATGGATTAGCTTTCCTCTAGAGTGACAGTGACAAAAATAGAAGGAAAAGGAAAAGGATTTAAAAAGCTCTCCATTTAGTTATTCATGGCTCTAGAAGATGCTATTTTACCTGGACTGATGATGGCTACCTCTTAGGGGGAGTAGGTAGTGGTGACTGATGATAGGGGGAGCTTGCAAGAGAAAGGTTGCAGATAGATGAGTGTTGATCAAAGGGGGAGAATAGGTAGGTGTTGAATCCCTTTGTCTTTGATGTCAAAAGAAGAGAGATTCTAAAAGGGAGATTGTTGGCCATATGTGTTGTCATAATATGTATTGATGTCATACATTGTCATAAATGTTGTCAAGAGATTAGATGTTATGTTCCTAAAGAAGAAGGAAAGCTCATGGTTGGAAGTCATGCCCTGATCAATGTTGAGCTAAGGTTGAATTGCTGAGAAGATAAGATATGTAGCTATAAAGAAGATGCATGGGTTGATATAAAGGATATTTGGCCACCGGAAGTTCGTGCTTATATCTGTTTCAAGATGACCACTCTTTTGAAGACTGTCTAGAAGATTTCTCTAGATTTCCATCATATTAATGTTTAGCTGTTATGGTTTGGAACATAGCTTTATAAAGTGTCAAGTTATGTATGTTCCAAGTTTCATGAGAATCTGATCACTAGAAGTGTTGGCTTTATGAAGGTGATGGAATGCTTTGTATTTCTCTAGCATGAAATATTTCTCTTTGTAGTTGTAAGGTGTTGCTAATAAATATTCAAAGACTCCAAATCCAAAGTTTCAGGCCCTGAAGTCCTTTGGAATGAGAGTAAGAGTTGATATAGTTTGGTGTGTACTCCTAAGGGGGAGAATTCAGTGCAGTGAAAGAAAAGGTGTTGTGATCTGGTAAGAGTGAAAGAAAAGGTGTGTCACCCTTTGCCATTGATGTCAAAGGGGGGGAGAGAGCAATGTGAAAAAGAAAAGAGTCAATGGTAAGGGAAAGAGAGTAAGATGTTTAAAAGAAAGGGGGAAGTAAGAAAGAAAAGAAGTTTGGTGTAAAGTTGTGTTTTGATGGTTTTTCACATTATGTGTTGCCATCAATGACAAAGGGGGAGATTGTTGCAAGTATGTGCAGTCGATGTTGTCATTGATGTCAACAAGTCTGTGTTGTCATTGGTGTCAATTGTGTCTATTAGGTGAGGAGAGATGAGGTTGTTGTAAGTGTATGAGCTATTTGGTTGAGTTTCCTTGTTGATGATGATTTGGCTACTTTGAAAAGGTGCTGAAGATGTTGAGAATATGGTTATGTTGGTTGGTTTCCAAGTTCTTTTGAGAATATTTGATTAATAAAGGAAACAATGTACAGAGTAGTGTTCTAGTTTTGCTCCTCATTTCCTCTATGTTGAAGATCTATATTTGCAGTTTGGATATGTTGTTCAAAGGTGTTAAGTGATGTTATATTCCAAATTTAGTTCTTCAATTTGGTGTGTAGGGAAAGTTGTGTTCACCAGTGTGTGGACTACGTTTCTGAGTTGTGCAGAGATGTCTAGGAGAAATTGTTTTGCTCCACATTTCTCCACAAATTTGTTTTAGGCTTTGCGGTTCTAGATTTGTGCTTATAATTCTTCTATATTACTTTAGTTCAAGTTGTTCATGGTTTGGTGCTCCACAAGTTGATTTCTTGAGTTGTAGTGTATGACAAAGTTGTTTGAATGCTCTGGTGTGAACTTAATTCAAGTGAAAGTTGTTGCGGAGGAATTTGTTAGATTTCAGGATGTTTGTGGAATACTCTAGATTGTGTTGAAGCCTTGCATGTGGTCCACAAGTCATCTTTGGGTTTGAGGAAGTGTGTACTTAAAATTTTATTGTGTTAACATAGGTTTGGACGACCTTAGGTGTTTACACTAATTGCGGAGGTCCTTCAGTGATTGTGAAAGTGTGAAGTGGTGTGCTTGGATGAATTTAGGTCTGATCTAAGGTGTGTTGTGGTCCGCATTCATTCCTTTCCACCACTAGAATGTTTAGGTCATGACCTAATTTGAATCTTCTATGTTTGTAATGCCAACCTTGGAGAATGTTCTCAAGGTTGAAGAAATGCCAACCTTGGAGAATGTTCTCAAGGTTGAAGACAATATAATTAAGTGTTAAGGGATCATGATTGTGGATAACAGTGTGAGTGAATATGTGATGTGACAAGTGCCTATGGAAGAAAATTAAATGAATATAGAATAGTAGAGTCTATTATTTTAGAATAGTGTGATGAATATTGTTTTAGTACTTTGAGCTTCATTTGCACTGTACTCCATGCATATGTTAGATGCAATTATAATAGTTCAACTCTGGTAGTAAGCCACCCCTTTTATTTCTTTCTTTTAGGATAGTGAGTCCTTCGGCAGTGAGCCTTTCTTCTAGGTAGTGAGCCCTCCAGCAGTGAGATTTTTGTAATTCGGTGTTGATACTACTTTATATTGTGAGCTAATCCTTACCATGTTTTTTCCATTCTTGGGTTTTCCACGTAAATTTGGTGTTCATGTGTTATGAGTTGTGGTTGTTTGCTTTATGCTTAATTTTCCTTACTACAAATAAATATGTTGAATGGATTAAATGTCGGATATGTAAATGGTTTAATAGAATATTGATTCACCCCCCTCTCTCAGTATTCTAGATGTTCAACAACAAATTCCTTCACAACAACTTTCACTTGCCGCATAGCCTTATCCTATTTATTTAGTATACTTAACTATCTCTATCATGCACCGTATCTCTAGAAATCAATGTCCTGGTCACCAAACCATGAACACCTTCAACAAAATAAAGATATGAATCTTATAAGCACACTTCTAGAACCACAAGAACTAAAACCACTTTATGGAGAAATGCAGAGCAAAGACATTTCTCCTAGACAGCTCTGCAAAACTCAGAAACATAGTCCACACACTGGTGAACACAACTTCCTCTACACAATGAACCATAACACCAAATTCAAAATGTAACATCTCTGAGGAACATGTCCAAAGTGGAAAGACAAATCTTCAACATAGAGGAAATGTAGAGAAAGACTAGAACACTACTTTATAAACCAAAATGCCACTTGAACACACTGTTTCCTTTATTAATCAAATTTTCTCAAAAGCACTTGGAAACTAACCAACATAAATATATTCTTGACATCTACAACACCTATTCAAAGCAACCAAATCATAACTCAATCAAATAGCTCATACCATTGCAACAACCTCATCTCTACTCAACCTGTTGACACTAATAACAACACCAAGCTAACATGTTGACATGAATGATAACACTAACTACTCATACTTACAACACTTAGGAAGTTTGATACAAGGTGTGATGAAGGGATCTTTCTTGGTTACTCATCCGGTAGCAAGGCATGTATATGCTACAACAAGAGATTGGGAAAGATGGTTGAAAACACAAATGTTAAGGTAGATGAAGATTTGTATCAGATTTCACAAGAACTAGAGGATTGTCGATCTGATAAACCTCCCTACATTGAAGAAGAAGAAGAAGAGGAGAAAGAAGACAAGGAAAAAAAATCAAGATAGATCCCTAAGACTCCAACAAAGTATGTTCAGAGGAATCATTCAGTAGATCAGATCATTGGGGATAAGAATGAAGGTGTTCAGACTAGTAGAAATATTGCAAAAGCAAGTGAGCAACTGAATCTATGTTTACTGTCAAAGATAGAGCCCAAAACCTTATTTGCTGCCAATAAAGATGATGGATGGATGAAGGTAATAAAAGAAGAATTGAATCAAATAGAAAAGAATCAGACATGGGAACTGGTTCCCAGACCATGTAATAAGAATGTTATAGGAACAAAGTGGGTGTTCCAGAACAAGTTGAATGAGGATGGTGAAGTTGTAAGGAACAAAGCAAGATTGGTGTGTAAGGGTTATTCACAAGTTGAAGGTATTGATTTTGAGGAGACTTTTGCTCCAGTAGCTAGGATGGAGGCAATCAAGATGTTTCTTTCCTTTCAGATGGATGTCAAGTCAACATTCTTGAATGATGATTTAGAGGAAGAGGTCTACATTGAGAAACTGGATGGTTTCTAGCTATCAAAAAATCTAAACATGGTGTGTAGACTCAAGAAAGCTCCTAGAGCTTGGTATGCTCAGTTGGATAAGTACTTACTTCAAAAAGATTTCAAGAAAGGTACTACAGATAATAATCTTTACATTAAGGAAGAGGGAGAAAATATTTTGATAGTTGCTGTATATGTTGATGACATCATCTTTGGTGGAGATGATAGTATGTGTAAGAGGTTTGTAGAAGAGATGCAGAAAGAGTTTGAGATGTCTATGATTGGTGAGATGTCTTTCTTCCTTGGGCTTCAAATTGTTTAGCTAGATGATGGTATCTTTGTTTCTTAGGCTAAGTATGTTAGAGAGATGTTGAAGAAATTTGGTATAGAGGATTCCAAACCAATAAGCATTCCTATGGTTACTAGTTGTCACTTGAGCAAGGTTGATGAGTCACCCGAGGTTGATTAGACTCTTTATAGATCTATGATTGGAGGATTCTTGTACTTGACTACTTCTAGACCTGATATTATGCATCCAGTATGTGTGGTTACCAGATATCAAGCTAATCCTAAGTAAACTCATGAGAAAGCAGTAAAAAGAATATTTAGATATTTGAAGGGAATTTTGGATTATGGCTTATGGTATCTAAGAGGAAATGGCTTTGATCTGAGTTCTTACACTGATGCTAATTAGGCTAGTTTTGTTGATGATAGAAGAAGTACAAGAGGTGGTGCTTTATTTTTAGGAAGCAAATTGGTTTCATGGCATAGTAAGAAACAAGATTCGATATCTTTATCAACTAAAGAGGCAGAGTATATTGCTGCAACATCTTGTTGTACACTAGTGTTGTGGATGAAGCAAATATTGAATGATATCAAGATACAGTATGATGATCCTATTCCTATTTTGTATAATAATACAAGTGCTATCAATATTTCTAAGAATCTAATGATGTATTCAAGAACCAAGCATATATTAGTTAGGTATCACTTTTGAGAGAGAAGGTTGTAGATAAAGAAGTCAAGTTGGAATATGTTCCAACAAAGGATTAGATTGCAGATATTTTTACAAAGGCTCTTTCAAAGGATACTTTTGAGTATCTTTGACAGAAGTTAGGGGTAATTTCCCTTCCTTCTTCCTATGAGATGCATAGTTGGTGCATCTATCCAGGAGGATTAATTCATGCTATATCTTTTCCTAGACTGATGGTAGCTACATCTCAGGGGGAGCAAGTAGTGATTGTTGTTGACAGGAGGAGAAGGTTGAAAAGGAGAGTTTGTGCCCTAAGGGGGAGAAGTAGTTACCCTTTGTCCTTGATGTCAAAGAGGGAGAATGAGTAGATGTGTATTGCCATCAATGTCAAAGGGGGAGATTGTTTCAAATATGTCACCTAAGGTTGTTACTGTTGTGGTTGTCGTTGATGACAACACTCAGTTTGGGTTGTCATTGATGATTATGTTATGATATACTATGATGTTGTGCAAACAGTGATGATTGCTGATATTCATGGTTGGATGTCATGTCTTTTTTATGCTCATGGTTGGATTTCATGCCTTGTTTAATGTCAATTAAGGTTTTAGTAAGGATGTTTGTTGTCAGGAGAGATGATATCATGATGATACATTAAGATGGGAATTAGAAGCATTAAGATGAGGACTAGAATTAATGCTAATGTTGAGAAGATGTTGTTGATGGTCTGTAGCATGTTTTATGCTCTCTCCTATTGTTTCTAAGTAAGTATGTGTTGCTATAAGAAGACTCTAGTCTTTGGATGTTAGTGAAGGTCTCTCCTACAGGAAGTTGCCTTGAAGATTGTTTGGGAGAAGGCTCCACATTCCTCCGCATTTGAAGATATGGTCATGCCATTTAGAAGTTAATTTTAGTATGTTGTAAAGGTGCTAAATTCAAAGTTTCACATTATTTACCCCTCCATAGAGAAAATTGTAAGTGACAGAGTGTAGAACTGTATTGTCCGGTGGCTACTTTCAGTGTATGTTGGCTTGCACCAACTTGTTGTTGTATGAAAGGGTGAATTGGCTGATGAAGAATGATCCTAATGATCTTATGATGTTTCTTGTTTCTTTGCAAGGTGTTTTCTAGTCCTTCTAGAATAGGATGTGGTCCCGAATGAAAGTGTTGTTGGGTTATGCCTTTTCCTGGCCAATTGAGGTATGTTGGAGGTGTGTACCACAAAGTTGTTACTATATGGAGTTCAAGCAGTGGTTTGAGATGTTTTGTGGGTCATGCTGACTCATTTGGGAGAAGCACAAGTAATGTTTAATCTTCCATGAGTACTGCCAAGTTGTAATGACCGATGTACTACAAGCTTCATGTTTTCTTGCGTAAGGGTGACTTAAGTCAATTGTATGAAGCATGCAGATGTTATTCTATGAAGGATGTTTAGGACTAGGTTAAGCATGTGTTGGAATTTGCAAGGCATGTTCCTCTTCCTGGTGTTGTGTGTAGTTCATTTTAGGGCTTACCCTCCACACATTTGATGTTGTTTGATCTCTGGTTGACTTGTAATTGTAATATTCTTGTTGTCTCTAGTTGACTTGTAATGTAATCAATGTAATATCCTATATATATTATAAACCTAGTTGATCTAGGTGGAGTATGATTGTGAATATGAAAGTGTGAAGTGGAATATGGATGTGTAATGCATTATGATGTGCGACTGAAGGAGAAAGAGCAAAAGTAATAGGGCCTGTCTGAATTCATCTTGAAGATATTTTTTAGATAGAAGGGAAGGAAGAGTGTGACTAACTAATTTCTACAGGTAGTGAGCCAAAGGCAAAACATCTTGAAGGCTGAAATTAGTGAGTCAGTAATCCATAGAGAAGACATTTGAAGAAGTTGTAGAAGTGCAATCATCAAAAGAAGTGAGCTTCATTGCCAGTTTTAGATAGTAGAAGGACTATCATGTTGTAATCATTTCTAAGTTTGTTCTCAGTTCAGGGAGTAGTTGTTTTCTTAGGTTGTAGCCCTAAAAAAAAGTCTGTAGGGAGTTATAGCTTCCTTGGGAGTGACCCTAAAACCTTTCCTTATGGAGTAGTTGCTTCCTTGGGTTGAAGACCTAAAATAAAGTCAACATGGAGTAGTAGCTTCCTTGGGTTGTATCCCTAAAACAAAGTTGTAATCTTTTATAGTAGTGAGCTTCATATATTGTGAGTTAATCCTCACCATGGTTTTTCTTCTTTGGGTTTTTCCACGTACATCTGGTATTATGTGGTGTTGTGTATTATGTTGATCTTTCATGTTTATGTTAATGCTATATAGTTTAAGTTTTAATTTTCTTTGGAGGGTTTGAGACTTGTTTGAATATTGATTCATCCCCCCTCTTAGTATTAGGTGTGTTCAACAAAGGCTTCTATCCTTGATAAAAATATAATCTGACAAATCTTTGATAGTGATGAACAAATATCTAGCTTTATCCAGAATGAGGTTGAGTTTTCATCAGGCTTGCAATCAAGATTGCAAGAGTGATATGGTAACCAGATCATACAATTAAATACCAAAAATCTTCCAAAGGGGTTAGTTACTATTAAAGTCATCTTCATTCATGATGATGAGTTCAAGGGGGAAAAGAAGAGCATGACTACCAAGGAGGAAGATTACTAAAAAGTACAATTGCCACAGATAGGGATTTGATGCTAGGGAAGGTATATACAAATGTTAAGGTACAAACTTTCATTTCTCTGTCTCAAAAATATGGTGATATTTTCTCTTGGAGTTATGAAAACCTTAAGGGGTTTGACCCAAAGGTTTCCCAACATTCCATAGACCTAGATCTCAATGTTAAACTTGTCAGGCAGAAGAAAAGGCCGATGAACCCTAAAATTAAACTTCTGATGAGGAAAGAGCTTGCCAAGCTTATAGCATCCAAAATCATCTTTCATATTAAGTAATCCTCTTGGATGGCCAAATTGGTACCTGTTAGAAAAAAAAAAAGGTAAATTATACTTTGTGAACTGAGTATCGAGACCTGAACCAAGCCTCCTTGAAGGACCACTATCCTTTGCTTTCTATAGATCAAATTTTACAGACTATGGTAGGGACAGAAAGGTTCTCACTTCTAGACAGTTATTCTAGTTATAACCAAATCTTTGTGAAAGAAGAAGATAGGCATAAAACAACTTTTACCAAAAAATGGGGGATAATGGCTTATGCTAAAATGCCTTTTGTGTTGTTATATGGAGCCTAATCAGACTCAGAAGTTAAATTTACCCCACTTTTAGTGGTTCAGTTTCCTCGCAAATTATTTAATAGGGTCAAAGGGCAGCACCCCATGCGGGGGTTTGGGGGAAACCTCCAACGATTTTTTATTATTTTATTAAGGCGTCGGGAGTTATTTTTCTATTGGCTGACATAAAAAAAAACCCTATTTTTGTAACCAACATAAGGCTTGATAAAAGCGGCTAAGGGTTAGGGTTTTCGTTGATGTATTGTAGCATTTTGTAGCAGTATTGAGTTGCAAGGATTGCTGGTTGTAATCAACTTGATTTACTAGATAATAATTTTGGACTCTCTATTAGTGGATGTAGCCTGAGTTTAGGTGAACCACCTTAAAACTTGTCTCTCACTGTTATTATTTCTGTGTATTTCCAATCCTCTATTTAATCTTTATTTGCATTTAATTGATATCTTCTACCAGCTAACCCTAACAAGTGGTATCAGAGTAGGTTGTGTTTGATTATTGTCTACAGGAAGATCTCACAGTTGAGTTGGAGCAATGGTAGATGAGGGTAAATTGAAGGTAGATAAATTCAGTGGGTAGAACTATCAGTTATGGAAGATGCAAATGGACAATTATCTCTATCAGAAGGATTTATGGAGGCTGTTGGAAGGAATAGCCAAGAAACTGGTAGCAATGACTGATGAGGATTGGAATCTTCTATACAAAAAGGCATTGGGAACCATTCAGTTGTGCCTGGCACCATCTATGGCATTCAATATAATAGAAGCAACAACAACAAGTGAACTGATGAAAGCTTTGGCCAAATTGTATGAAAAACCCTCAGCCTCAAATACGGTATTTCTCATGAAGCATTTGTTTAATCTAAAAATGATTGAAGGTGGATCTATGATAAATCATTTAAATGAGTTTAATATGATTACTAGTCAATTAACTTTTATAAAAGTGAAATTTGATGAAGAGGTGAGGGCTCTCTTGATATTAAGTTCTTTGCCAAAAAGCTAGAATAGCTTGGTAATGGTTGTAAGTAAGTCTGTCTCTGGTTCAAATACTTTGAAATTTGATGATGTTGTTGGTGTCATCCTTAGTGAAAAAATGCAATGGAAAAGCTCAAGAGGGTCCACATTAGGTAGTTTTTTGAATGTAGAAAGCAGGGGCAAATCAAAGGAGAGAGGAAAAGGTTTTGGAGGTCATGAGAAGTCATGACGAAAATCAAAGGACAAGAGATCCCAATCCAGAGGATAGAAGGATTGCTACTACTATGGGAAACCAGGTCATCTGAAGAAAGATTGCTGGTCTTGGAAGAATAAAGAAGGAGACAAACAAGAAGGCAATAAGGAGGCAAATGTGGTAAGTAATAAATCTGAAGATGATGCTTTGATTCTTTCCCTAGATAATGTTGATGATTCATGGGTTTTAGATTCAGGGGCCTCATTTCATGCTATGCCCCATAGAAGTTATTTTCTTGATTATGTCCAAGGGGATTTTGGGTTGATTTATTTGGGAGATAACGAATCCTGTCAGATTGTTGGAAAGGGAAGAATCAAGATTAAGTTGTAGAATGGGAATCATTGGCTACTACAAGAGGTAAGGCACATTCCAAGGCTGAGTAGGAATTTAATTTCACTAGGCCAGCTATGTGATGAAGGTTGTATTGTTACATTTATTGATAAAAATTGGAAGGTTACAAGAGGTTCCTTAATAGTAACAAAAGGTGTGAAAGTAGACACCTTATATATTTGTATAGGTCATACTGTTCCTTCTACTTTAGTTGTTACAAAGAAAAACCAAACAGGTTTAGGAATAGTTGCTATATGTTTGCAGCAAGAGACTGAAATAGTTACTGTAGGTTATGAGACAACACTATGGCATAATAGACATAGGCATATGAGTGAAAAGGTATAAAGGTATTTCATTCTAAGAAAGTTTTACCAGGTCTAAAATGTATTAATATGGATTTCTGTGAGAGTTGTGTGTATGGAAAACAAAGGAGAGTTAGTTTTCTCAAGGATGGGAAGCAAAAGAAAGATGAAAAGTTGGAGCTTGTGCATATAGATGTATGGGGACCGGCTCAGATATCTTCTCTTGGTGGCTCTCAGTATTATGTTACATTCATAGATGATGCAACTAGAAAGGTTTGGATTTATTTCCTCAGGTAGAAATCTAATGTATTTGAAACATTTAAGACATGGAGAAGCTTGGTTGAGAATGAGATGAGTAAAAGATTAAAATGTCTCAGATCTGATAATGGTGGTGAGTATTGCAGAAAAGAATTTGAGGATTATTGTTCCTTTAATGGAATTCGTAGGCGGAAAATGGAGTGGCTGAGTACATGAATAGGACAATAATGGAGCATGCAAGGAGCATGAGATTACATGTTGGGCTACCTTTAAACATGTGGGTAGAGCTTGTCAATACCACTACATATTTAATTAATAGAGGTCCTTCAGTTCCTTTGGGCTGTGGTATTCCAGAGGAAGCATGGATAGGTAAGAAGGTGAGTTATTCTTTTCTCAAAACCTTTGGATGTGAAGTATTTGCACATGTAGATTTTGAAAATAGAATGATGCAAAATAAAAAAAGTATCTTCGTTGGATATGGCATTGATGAATTTGGTTATAGGCTTTGGGATGTTGAAAATCTAAAAATTGTGAGAAGCAGGGATGTTGTATTCAATGAGAAGGTGTTGTACAAAGTTTAGTTGTAGTAGCATGAGAAGAAAGAAAAGGATTATGTGGTGCTGGATGATACTCCAAATAGTGATGTTCTAGTGGTTCCTCATGCTCCGCAATAGAAACAAGAAATACCACAAACTCTAATGAATGTTAGACGGTCAACAAGGCTAAGTAGACCTCTTGAAAGGTTTTCTCCCTCTTTGTATTCTATTTTGTTAACAGATGCTAGTGAACCAGAAGTGTATAATGAAGCTATGCAGGTGGATACAAAGGTTTAGTGGGAGCTTGCAATGAAAGAAAAAATGGACTCCTTTCTAAAAAATTAAACTTGGGAATTATGTAAGTTGCCTGTAGGTAAAAAGGCTTTACCAAACAAATGGGTTTATAGGCTAAAAGAAGAAGATGGAGGTAAGAAAAGATTTAAAGTCGGGTTAGTTGTAAAAAGATTTGCACAGAAAAAGGGCATTGATTTTGATGAGATTTTTTCTCTGGTTGTTAAGATGACTTCTATTCGTACTGTTTTAAGTATTGTGGCTACTCAAGATTTGCAATTGGAACAACTAGATGTGAAAACTACCTTTCTCCATGGTGATTTGGAGGAGGAGATCTATATGGAATAGCCACAAGGATTTGAGGTCAAAGGTAAGGAGAAACTGACGTGCAGATTGAAGAAGAGTTTATATGGCCTGAAACAAGCACATTGGCAATGGTATTTGGAATTTTATAGTTTTATGGCTAAGCAAGGCTACAACTAGTGTAATTCTGACCATTGTTTTTATTTTAAGAGGTTCGATAATGGCAGCTACATTATTTTATGTTTATATGTTGATGACATGCTTGTAACAGGGTCTAACATGGATCACATAAGAGAGTTAAAACAACAATTAGCACCATCATTTGCTATGAAGGATTTGTGCGCAACAAAACAAATCCTTGGTATGAAAATTTATAGAGATAAGAAGAACATAAAATTGACTCTATCTCAGGCTAATTATGTTGAAAATCTATTGCAAAGATTCCATATGGAGAATGCAAAAGTTGTTAGCACACCTTTGCCTAGTCATTTGAAATCAGCTAAAGAGATGTGTCCAAAGACACAAGAGGAGGAAGAAAAAATGTCCAAGGTACCATATGCTTCAACTATAGGAAGTTTAATGTACGACATGGTATGCACGAGACTGAATATTGCACATGCTATAGGAGTCATAAGCAGGTATATGAGTAATCCCGGTTTGGGGCATTAGAATGCAGTAAAATGGATTCTTAGATATTTGAGAGGTACATCCAATAAACACTTATGTTTTGGGGGCTCTAATATTGATTTAGCAGGTTATGTAGACTTAGATTTGGTAGGGGATATTGATACCAGGTAGAGTACTATAGGTTATGTCTTTACTGTAAGTGGGACAACAATGAGTTGGATCTCATGGTTGTAAAAGGTGGTTGCTTTATCCACCACGGAGGCAGAGTATGTAGCTACAATAGAGGCAAGCAAGGAGATCATATGGCTACAATCTTTCATGGAATAATTAGGCAAACAACAGGATAATAGTTATTTGTTTACAAATAACCAGAGTGTCATACATCTTGCAAAGAATTTTTCCTTGCATTCAAAGAGCAAACACATACAGCTAAGGTATCACTTCATCTGGTCGATGTTGGATGATGGACAGTTACGGCTAGAAAAGATCCATACAAATGAAAATCTAGCGGATATGTTTACAAAGGTAGTAATAAGGGAGAAGTTGAGCTACTCTTCAGATTTGGTTGGTCTTCAAGACTAAACAACAATAAAATTAGAACAACAGAGTCTAGGGTACTTATTTCCAATGGGAGCTACAGGGTTAGTGGTGTTATGTTCAGTCTCCAAGTGGGAGATGATATGGTGTGGAGTCTGGTCAGTCTCCAAGTGGGAGATTATTGTTATATGGAGCCTAATCAGACTCAAAGGTTAAATTTACCCCACTTTTATCGGCGAAGTTTCCCCCCAAATTATTTAATAGGGTCAAGGGGCAGCACCCCTTGTGGGGTCCAAGGATAGTGGGAGTTATTTTTATTATTAAGGCATCGAGAGTTATTTTTCTATTGTCTGACATAAAAAAACCCTATTTTTGTAACCAACATAAGGCTTGATAAAAGCGGGTAAGGGTTAGGGTTTCCGTTGATATATTGTAGCATTTTGTAGCGGTATTGAGTTGCAAGGATTGTTGGTTGTAATTAGTTTGATTTATTGGATAATAATATTGGACTCTCTGTTGGTGAATGTAGCCTAAGTTTGGGTGAACCACGTTAAAACTTGTCTCTCGCTGTTATTATTTTTGTGTATTTCCATTCCTTTGTTTAATCTTTGTTTGCATTTAATTGATATCTTCTGCTAACCCTAACATTTTGGTCTCTCTAATGTTGGTACCACATTCCAAAGGGTAATGGACATTGCTTTTAGTGGGTTCATAAATAAGTTTATTTTGATTTACTTGGATGACATAATTAGTTTTTCAAAAGAAATTGAGAATCACATGGAACACATTGAGAAGGTTTTCAAAAGGTGTAGAGAGTTTGGGATATCACTCAATCCAAAGAAGTGTATCTTTGTTGTCCCTCAGGGTAAACTTTTGGGTCACCTAGTGTCAATAGAGGGTATCTCCATAGACTTTGATAGGAACTCTACTATCATCTCTCTCCCTTTGCCTACACATAAGAAGGCATTGCAATCCTTCTTGGGAAAGATAAATGTTGTTAGGAAGTTCATTCCTAACTATGTAGGACTTCTTAGGCTCATTACCTTAATGTTGAAGAACGATGTTGTTTTCAAATGGACCAAGGAAGGGAAGGAGAGTTTTGGAAAAATTAAGGAGGTAATTTCCCATGCACCTACCCTCATCAATCCAAATTTTGAGAGGGATTTTATCCTCTATGCTTATGGAGGAGAAAGAAGTGTCTTAGCCATTCTAATCCAACAGAATGATTAGGGTTTAGACCAACCTTTGTCTTTTTTCAGTCAAACATTGAAAGATCATGAGCTCAAGTATATCCCTATGTATAAATAGGTGTTTTCTATTTTGAGAGCCCTTAATAAATTCAAATATATACTTTCTAATAATCACATTAAGATGTTGGTTTCTCACCCTAGTGTGAGAGATTTCATAATGGGAACAAAGATAAGTGAGAAGAGGGATAGATGGGTAAAATAATCCTAGAGTATGATGTTACCATAAAGGCCACAAAATTGATGATAGGCACGGGCCTATGTGAATAGTTATCTCAAGATGCAGTGGATAAGGAAAGGTTATCTTATATCTTACAAGAAGAGAAAGCAACAAAAGGGATAGTAGTTAAAGGATCCTAGATAGAGGATATGAGAAGGTTTCTATCTATTGGTGAGTACCCTTATGGACTAAATAAAACCAAGAGAAGACATTTTAGACTATTGTCCATTTGCTACGTCCTAATACACGGTGCCCTTTTCAAAAGGAACCTGGAGGGATTCCTATTAAGATGCATAGATGGAAACCAAATCGACAAGATTCTCAGTAAGTTTCAAGAAGGCTCGACTGGGGGGTCATTTCTCTCCACAAGTCATAGCTATGAAGATCATGAGAGCAGGCTACTTCTGGGCCATATTGTTCAATGACACCCATAGATGGGTGATAAAGTGCAAGGAGTGTGCTCTCTTTGTTGGAATGAAAAGGCTTGCAGCCCTCCCCCTTCATCCCATCCAGGTGGATCATCCCTTTTCACAATGGGACCTAGACTTCATTGGCATGATAAACCCTATATCAAGTGCTAGTCATAAGTGTTTTTTGACTACAACTGACTACTGTACTAGGTGGGCGCAAGTTGTCTCACTTAAGGAGGCCACAAAATCAGCTATCATAGATTTCTTGGAAGAAATTATAATAAGGTTTGGGACTCCTCATACCATCATCTCTGATAATACAAAGGCCTGTACAAGTTTCAAGATGGCTAATTGGGCCCTTAAGTATAATGTATTTCTGAAGACTTCTAATTATTAATG
Source organism: Cunninghamia lanceolata (assembly GCA_027924645.1). Classification (NCBI taxonomy): domain Eukaryota; kingdom Viridiplantae; phylum Streptophyta; class Pinopsida; order Cupressales; family Cupressaceae; genus Cunninghamia; species Cunninghamia lanceolata. Next base: position 4,133,377 of record BSBN01000765.1, on the reverse strand, counting down.
AAAAGGTAATGGTCTAGCAAAATCTACCAACAAAAAATTTGATTAGAAGCATGAAAAGAACCATAGAGATGAATCAAAACTAGTGGCATAGAAAAAGTAGGTTGGAACTTTGGGCTGATAGGATCACACCAAAGAGAGCTACTAGTAACTCTCTATTTTTCCTTGTTTATGGGAGAGAGGCTAGGTTGCCCTTGTCTTTAGAGTTATCTTCATTAGAGCTAGCTCAATAATTGGAATTGAAAGGAGAAGATGCAAGTTCTGTTAGAATGGTTGAGTTAACTCAGTTGGATGAAATAAGACATTCAACCATGATTACATTAGAAGAACATCAGAGGTAGACTAAGAAACACTTTGACAAGAAGACCAGAGATCAAGTCTTCAAGGAGGGAGACCTCGTCTTGAAGTGAGATGATGACTAAGATAAACTAGGGGGGCACAAAAAAATTATGCTATCTCAAGTGGCCCATATATGATAACTGGTTGCAAATAGGCCAATGCATTTCAACTATCTAGGTTGAATGGAGAGGTTCTACCAATACCAGTCAATGGGATTCATATCAAACCTTGCTTTTAGAGTTTTGTTGTGAGATCTTGTACATAGTAGGATAGGTTTTCTTTCCTCCATGTATTGTTGAACATTTTTCTACACTCTCATTAGGAGACAACATGCTTTGTTCTTTTGTTTTGTTATCTTTTCATGCGTTGTTTTGTTGTTGAGGTATGTGCAATTCTATTCTTTAGTAGTTGATGTAGTTTCTTATGACTTCTATGCCCAATGGATGCTTAAGGCCACTGAATCCATCATGTTTAGCAGGAAAACATCCTCAAGACATTGCCAAAATATTAACTTATTTTAGTCTTTCAAACTCAAATAGTCTACCCTTAGGAAGCCTTGCAATTTCTACCTAATTCATCAAAATCCTAAGTTTTTGCCCCTCTTTTCCTTGGTCCATTTAACCCATTGTTGATAACTAATCTCAGATATCCTAAATAGGTCCTTCATGTGTTATAATGCAAGGGAAAGCCCATAAATTATAAGTTTTAAAGTTTCTTGGCTTTTCTCTTAGATTTTCTATCTTTTTCGGAGTTTCAAAACTTTGAGGTTTTCCCTACCGGCATGCCATCCTTTCTAGCTCCAAACTCTACCTTGGTGCCTTCTTATTTATCTAAGTATTTCAGGATCGCTATGTGGGCATTTCTAATTTTCCTTCACTTCTTCAGCATGAGCATGGTTGGAGGCCTGCTCCTTGGTTTCTACCTTTTATTCTGCTAAGTCTTTAAGACTTTAGAGATTAGAAGATTCCTTGTTCCAGTGGTCAAAGTGAATATTTTCCAGTGAAAGCCTGACTCCCAATCCCTAATAATTCCATATTTGTCCAAGTATTTTAGGATCGTGGTATCAGAGAGGTTCTTGTTCTCTTTCTCAAGTAGAAGATGATATGACGAAGGCCCAAAACCTAAAGTCTAACAAGTTTACTTTGTCTTATGTTTCTTTAGACTTCAATGTTCAGAGATGTTCTTGTTCTTCTACTTTTGAGGTAGATGTTATAGTAGTGACCCAATCCACAAAGCTTTATGGTTTCTCTTTGTTCCCTTTTCAGACTTTCGAGTGTAACATCATAAAATTTGCACACCACTATTTTACACCTTGTTTAGCTCCTAGATGGGCCTCAAATATTTACACTTGTTTATTAGGACCTATTTTAACACCTTTTTAAGCATTAAGCATGTAATACTTGATCCCAATGCATGAAACCCAAAAAAGAACTATAAGCCTACATTAAGAAGACTTTAAGTGCCCCTTTTTAGGAGTTAAGTGGCTAAAGGACTAGGCTGCCTAAGCACCCTATGCCCTCCTTTAGCCCTTCCCAAAATTTGTGCCTTGTTAGCTTGGGCCATCTAACACATTCCTAATGTTGGCCTTATGTGGTTGAATTCCTTGGAAATTGATGGGAATGCATATAAAAGTAAGTTAATCCATTCATTTGAACATCTAACTCTATCTAGCAAATATTGTCACTCTAGCTCTTTTTGTCTCTATATCATGCTCTCTATTATAGATTATTGCTGTGACACTAACATATTACAGGTCTTGTGAAGATCTTTGGAGGCTACACCAAAACTTCTTGAGTCAAGTTGTGATGTAGTATACAAGAATGCGAGGGTTTCCATGCTCATGGTGACTTCTTTCCTTTATGCTTTGTGTTAGCATTCCATTCTACTTGAGATTTTACTCTACCCTCCTAGGCCATGCACTCTTTATCAAATCATCTTTGCTATTGTGGAGGTGGGAACACCATTCATGGGGATTGAATAAGGAAAGCTTCTAAATAGTATCCAACATTTTCCCTCTTTTCATGTGTGTAGGTCAGATGGACAAGTTTTGGAAGGTGGCATCAAGGAAGAAGGATAAGCTTGATGGTACAGACTAGACAGAGAAAACAATTTCTAAAAACCTTGATTTAGGACTAGGGCACCCAAGCGCCCTTGTCCTAGGCATTTTGACCTCTGGGAAAAGTTTCTAAGTTGTTCATTGGCCTCTTCTATTCCTTTGGCTACTAGGTTTTAGGTACCGACAATTTGTTTCATTCATATCTTTGTTAGCTAGGGTTACATGCCTTAACTCTAGCTTGATTGATTGGATTTGGTTAATTGCTTCTCTATACAACAAAATGAAAGAATCCCTATAGTTCGTCTCTCCTTCTTGGGTAGAATCCAAGCTCAATTTGTGCCCCAATGTTTTGTAGAAGAGGATTTGACCTAGTTTGATCCATTGAGCCAGTCTCTCTTTTCTGCATTACATTTTGATGAACCCATAGTTTATTACACTTTATCTTCCTTCTTGCATCAGATTTGAGCTATTTTCTTCCCTATATCTGATTAGATTCCATTCATTCATCATTTGGCATAGTTACATAGATTAATTTTACATTATTTCATTCCCAGGGTTAGAAAAATCATTGCATTTCTAGGAAATCTAGCTAATCTTCAACCTAGGGTTTCAAGATTGGTGTGTTGTTGCAGATTTTATTGCATTATTGAATCGATTAAAGGGTTTTATGTTTCTGTACCTTATCATCCTTTCTATTGTAAATCTTATCTTGCATATTTGCATTGGAAAAAGTAAAAAAATCAAGCACTTTAGGCTTGCAAGATGTCATATTTGTGCATTGTTTTCATTGTGTGTGTTGTAGATCATCATAGAATAATTTAAGTTTCTAATTTTTGAAACATATAGGATTGATATTATAGTATATAATAATTTCATGGTGTTGTACCTTGCATTTGAAGCTCTCATTTGCTAGGGTTTTGTTGAAAAGATTGTGTTTTTGAAAAACCTAGTCAATTTCACAAAACTAGGGTTTGTAGTTAAAATCTTGTTTCAAATTTTTTTGTTGTTATCAAAATTTCAAATCTAGTCTTGCATTGCTATATTTTTTGATAAATTTCATTTGAATTCACAAATAAGGCTTACATTTGAAAAAAAATTGTCCAAAAGTGAGCTTTTAAGATCTAGAGTTTGATAGTAAAACCCTAGCTAGTCTCACATTTTAGTGCATCCTTTTTAAAAACAAAGTGTTGTAAATCATTATTGCATTCAAGTGGATACATTATTTAGGCACTCATTTTGCACATACTGTAAGAGTTCGCTAGATAGGATCCACCGAAGATCTAGAACTACTTGAAAGCACAAGAGAGACAATATGAGAGAATAATAATTCTATTCTATCAATGAATGCAAAATTGTTCTTATTATGTTGTTCATGAAGAGGCTTTCTTATAAAGGAAATAATGTGAGCTAAGATGTTGTAGCCATGTGACAAGTGTCTTAATCCTATGACCTGTGACAACTATAGCACATTTGTAGGATAAGACAAGTATAAGACAACTATCAACAACTAGCAACTAGACACAACTAGAAACATCTAGAAGACTCACTAAGTCAACTCAACATGTGAATAATGTGTGAGGATATTATTTAACTAATAAATAGTTAAATAATATGAATTATTCTCACAACAAAGGAAACTATATAGAAAATATCCATATTCACACTAACACCCCCCTTAAGTGCAACTTAGGGAGAAGTTGACTAATGCAAAGATGAATGGGTCCCAACTACTAGGCCATGTTAGGTGCCCATGTACAAACAGGTCTCAAGTGAAGTAAAGGAGAAAACCTCATGGGAAAAACTCCTCTCCAAAGGTGAGAATGCATACAAACATGTATAAAGTGATGGAATGATGGAAGAATCAAGATCCCCCAAATACAACATTCATCACAAATATACAAACAATAGCCCCCCATAAGAAGGAAAGAATGAGATAAGATGTCCCCCCATAATGAAGTAACTCCTCTACTAATGGTGAATGCTCAAAGAAGAAGACCAAATAGGATCCACAACCTGCAAACAACATTCCTTCCTTTGGGAAGAAACCAATCCACTAGTGTATGTTGAAGAAACTTCAACTCCATAACAAGAGATGGGGGAAGAAGTCTCATGAAATATGATGTCTCTAAAAACTACTCATGTGTCTCCATGTCGATGTTGAATGATACCACAATCAAATCAGGAGTCTCAGGCTTCACTGATGAAAGTGACAATCTAGGATCTAGTGGAAACTAAAAATCATCAAGATACAAAGACAATGATGTGGTGACAACAATTGTTCTATGACTGTCATCAAAGAGGAGAGATAACACCTCAAATGTGTCCTCCAAATCTGCAAGATGGGACTCATAAAACAAATATGAAATGTCTATCAAATTCTTATCCCACAAAGGCTATATCTAAAAGACAAGAAGCATATTGCTCAACTGAAGCACTGAACTCTGAAGAAGTGGGAGGTGGAGGAGATGGAAGTGTAGCACATGTCTCAAGAACCAATGAAGAGGCAAGAATACCAAGTGTATGCTCAAAAATTGGTTAATGGAAACATAAGAAGATTCAAATAATACAACCTAAGAATCCTCAAATCAATAACTAAATTCTTACACATAGGATAGAACGAAACAAGTGCACCCAATACCTTGTTTGATTGTTCTTTGATCGATCATGGATTGAATGTGGGCTGCCTTCAAAGATCAACAATAACTAATGATAAGGAAGGATTTAGTTGGATAGGAGAAGATTGGAAGAAGAAATATTTTGACAGCATGTACTTTCTTAGAGGATTCCTCCCCTTTTTGAGTGGGGGGAGATAGCTATATTTAAAGGGTTGGATAGGTAGTTGAGTAGTTGTGAGGTAGTTTTGGATTAGGGACTAATTAGGATTAAGTCTCAATTAGGACATTATTAGGCAATTATTAGGGATTTATGAGGGATTTAATAAATAAAAAGGCTTATTTATGTGAGAGGATTATCTAATGGTCAAGAAATGATAAAAGGAAAGGATTATTTATTTGGTTTTGGATGGGTGAAGAGGAGAAAATAATTAAATAATTAGATTATTTAATTAATTTGGAGAAGATATGTAGGTAAAAAGAGTATTCAGGACCTGCCAAAGGTGTAGGAAATATATGGTCAATTTTAGGTGTCTACATTTTGCCCCTCTTTGATATGATGTTCTATCTAAGGTAATAATGTGTAAAAGATAAAAATAAGATGCCCCAGTTAGCCTACAGGTGGTGGAAAGAGGATGATGGATGGATAGATGCCCCTTCAAGAAATTTTTGGTGAAAAATTCATAATTTTTTCGTAAAACAAATCTTGAAAGAAATGGAGGACAGATGAAAGAGGGAAACATGGCAAATAATGTCCTAATAAGATGGGTAATGGGTGGTTTTGGGAGTACATGGGTAACAAGGTGTCATTGTACCTCATCATTTAATCATATTTTAGATGTCAAAATCCATGGGTTGTGTCCTCGACTATCTGCAATTAGGGATTCTACAGTTACCAGTTTTCCTAGCTAATCTTAATAAATTCTACCAATTTGAAGAAATTAATCTATCTACTTATTGAATGAATTTAAGGAATGCTGAAAATAGAATTAAACAGGAAGTTACTTAAAGAAATCTTAAAAAATAGTAGCATGCATCTATTTATCAAAATTAGTAAATACTTTTCACAGCAAAATCTGAAGTAACAAAATAGTGGTACTAGCCTTCTGCCTTGGTGGTGAGAGTGGGCCCTTGCTCCACACCCTTGGAGCTAAAGGCTATAGTAGGGAATCAACACAAAAGAATAAGATCACAACTAAATTTGGTCCAATTCCATTCACTTTGCATTCATGAAAAATATTGAGATCAAAGAAACTGAGATTACCGAGAGTCAGAATAATCCAATCATTGTATATATTTTCTGTTGTTTCTATCAGTATATATAAAATGAGTGATGACATATCACTTATCTTTATCTACTAGTTCTTCTATGAGATGACATCCATCTCTTTATTATACTAGCCGTCTAACTATGGAAAAATAACCATGCAAATAAAAGTAGATTGAGTGGAATAGAAGTCCACTCAGAATTCTAAGTTTGAGTCTTAATACATTTGGGCAGGGAGGCCCTAAAAATATGGATATTGAATTAGTTTTATCCATAACTCATGCAAAAACTTTAAAAAGATAAAAACTCTAGCAGTTAACTAAAGATGACCCTTCACCACTCAGGTGATGATTTGAGTGAAATGAGGGGTATTATGATCACTACTGAAAGTACCTGATCGGCAGCTTATGCTGGAAATATGCCCTACTCTTAGGAGGCGCCAGAGATATATGTCCCTGTCTACAGCTCTGGAGATATGTCTATAGCTCCGGAGATACCATTGTGACCTTTTTATTTAGCTCCAGAGATGATCCAGACTCCTGTCCAGCTTCGGAGAGGCTTTTCTTTTTACTTCAAAACTTCTGGTGTCATGCTATTCTAGTATTATCTCCAGAGATCATTGAGGACTACCTCTGGAGATGCACAAAATTGCCGTTCCGAGAATCTACACCTATTGATTCAAAAAGAGAGAAGTTTTCTGCATTTTTTCCATCAATTCCATGCACATTAGTCCTTTAATCAGAAATTATGATCTTAAGTAATTTATCTCAATTAATCATTAACTAAAATGATCTTGCTAGCCTATTCAGGTGCAGACATTAGGAAAGATGGAATCAGAAAGGAGAAAAAGAGAGGTAAAAAGATGTATTTCATGGGTGCTAATTGGCACTCATCATCCCCCCATATCTAAGGTTTGGCAGGTCCTCTTGCTTCTCACAATCGGATTTATTCTGGTGAAGTAGCCTGTCAGTCAAGCTATAATCCTGTGCATAGGTAGACCAAGTGGTGCGATTGGTATTATCATTGCCTCTGTATTGATCAACCTACTTCAACTAGTCCTACAATTTCTCATCTTCCAATCTGCTCAGCCCAGACAGGGAGTGGTTCAATTATGAGAGGGGGCCTAAACCATCCACCTATCTATTCCTGCTTATGCTTATCCATCATTTTGGTTATTAACTTTGCTTTCCTCATAAATAATCTTAAGTTTGCAGGGGTGACCACCTCTCTCATTTTCTTCTTCGAGGTCAAAACATTCTATCTTTTCTTTGCTATGGCAAGTACTAGATTTGTTGATCTATTCATGAAAAGACCAAAATTGATGGAGCACTCTTGCAAACATTTTAGGTATAATGGAAAAATTTTGTTCCTACTCTAAGGGTGATAGATATAGGACCTGAATTGGGTCTTAAAAGCATTAGGATTGGGACATTCCTTCCTGATGAAGAGATCTGTTTCTATATCTTTCCTGAGATGATCTTCCATTCATTCATTCCAGATATGATGATTCCTTATTAGGGACATAAATGCTTTAAGCAAACATTCCCCCAAAAAATAATTAAGAATGAAGGTTATATCATTAACACATAAACCATGCGGGTATAATTTACATAGGAAATTCTTGTCCTCATCATTACTCCTTGTATATATTGTCATGAATCCTTCTACTATCTCTATATTCTCAACCAGGTCAGACAGGACTAAAGAGAATTTCCTCTGCAGGACTCTTTCTTGTAAGAACATAGAATAGCTGGCACCTGGGGGTCTGCAAGATAGAATTTCAAAAGAAAGGGAGGCCATCTCAATGATTTTTCCTTCTAGACTTTCTATTCTTTTTCTCTTGGCAGTGACTACCCTTTGTAATTGCAGCATCGGCTTGGAAGCCTCATATTCTCTACATTTCTTCTCCCAATGGAATAGGGCCTTAGGAATGTCAATGGGTATTGGACCCACATATGGATCTGTTTGTATCTCCTACTCATTGGTTGCCTTTGGGCCAGCCAACTCTTGAATATATTCCTCTTGATTATCTAGTTTGTTGTTGGCCCAAGTCAACTGTCTATCTTGGCTATGTATTTTCTCAATTAATGCTGCCATTATTATGACTCCATTCTCTCTAGCCATGGTGAGCTCAGAAACACTCTATGCTGCCTCTATCTCCTTTTCTTCCAACAGTTTGATTGCCTCAGTTTTCTGGGCCTCCAATTCTGCTTCTTTCTCTTGGATGATCTTGTTTTTACTTTGGAGTTTTGTTTGTAGATTTTCAATGACTTGTTTTTGCTCCATTTCTACCTCTATTCTGACCTTCTTGAGGTTAGTAATAATCTGATTTTTCCCCCAGAGTAGTCTCTATAGGTTGTCAATTTCTTCTAACATGTTTTGTTCTTTTGAAATTTCAACATCCTCTTGATCAGAGCGGTGAGGGAAAGTTTCTTCTTTTGCTTCTATTTGCTGAACATCAGGGTTTTCCATGGCCATCTGCCCTACACTGTCAACTATACCCATTTGCCCTATTTCATCTTTTTTGTAGACTCCCTATCCTAAGGGTCCTCTTGGGGTTCCTCTACTTCTGTTGGCACTGATGAAGGCCTAGCCTTCTCCTCATATGTTCTAGTCCCAGGAGTACCTCAGCTAGGAGAGCAGTATCTTCCTCAGCCTGTGAGAGCTATCTTTTCCTTTTGCTTCTCTATAGTAGAGGTGGGGTAGGTGCCTCTAGAGTTGGTCTCTCATCCTTAGAATCTAAGGAAATAGTAAAAGTTTGTCTGTGTTCTATCTCCAGAGCATGTGATGGTTCTGAAATTGGACTTGACCCCAGATAGACAGATGGCACTGGGGAAACTTCTCTTTGTTTTCTCTTCCTCACTAGAGGGATCTCATCTAAATCATGAGATGTTTCTTTAGCCCAGGTTTTCTCTATTTTCTATCCTGACCTCTCCCCTATTAATTCCTTAGGGAAAGATTCCTCAGTTAGAGTCATCTTTCTCCTAACTGATCGAGTCATATATGGGGTTTGTTCAGGAGCAGACTCTCTAACTTCTTTGCCTTTCTTCTTTTTATCAGGAACAGGGGCTGCAGATGAAGTTGCCTCCTATGAGGACTTCTTTCCTCTTTGAATAGCTATGGAGGAGGTTGAAGGCTCTGTTTCTTCTTCTTGGTGAGTAGAGGAACCCTCACCTCCTAGTTGTGCCCTCTCTAGTTCTCTGTCCTGGGAATTTTGTTCAAGAAAGTTTTGCCATAATTCTTCCCCATTGGCCTGAGACAGGAAGTGGTGTTTAACTACTAGAAAGATGAGGCCATGATGTTTCATAGGACCCTTGTTTTGCTGATATCTTTCTACAGTTGCCTTGATGGTAGAATGTAGGAAATTGGGAATGTTTATGCTAAATTCAAGGTGTCCATTCCCATGTCTTAGAAAAATCAGCATTTTCATTATTGGTCCTAAAATTAAAGAAAATTGACCATCACAAGTGAAATATTTCATCAGCCAGGTAGCCTTAGATTGCCAAGGGTTTGGTAGTGTGGACCAAAGAATTCCTTTTACTTCATTTTTATTTGAATGCAGTTGTATTGCAGGTTCACCTTGAACAGAGAAATTCTTAATCAAATCAGTATATAAGGTTTTCAGATGATAAAACCTCTCACCTTGTTCAGGTAGCTTAGAAATGTGATTGATAGTGGTTGAGGAGAGATTGATTTGGACTCCTCTAATAGTTGTTTGATTGTCCCTTAGATTTCTTAGGAATTCATCGACGACATCTTCTTGAAACCCTTCAAATTTTTCTAGAAAGTCCAACCATCCTGCAGTTCTCAGAATGTTTGCTGTAGCTTCATATTGCAACAGACCTGCAACACTCTCTGGTTCAAACTTCTTCTTTACCCCCATTGCTAGATTGGTTCCACCTTCTGTGCTTAATTCCTCACTCTTCTATCTGCAGTTTGTCCCTTCTTCTTAACTCCGTAGGCTCTGAAGGGCTGTTCAATTTACTCTGTTCTTCAGGGTATTTCAAAAGTTCGAATGAGGATTATTATGTCTCTCAGCTTAGGCTTATGGAAGATTTGTAGATTAGTTAGAGTACCTAGTGGTGCCTACATGAGTATTTAGGTTTCAAGCATTTAAATATGTAGGTACCTTCCTAAAAAATCCAAAAATTCTATGTCTTTTGGCCTCTACAGTAGAAAAAATGCAAAAATTAGTTAATGTGCAAGTGGTCATGTATGTCGGCGAGCTTGCAAAATCTCTATCAACCTCCAAAAAATCATGAAAAAAGGAGTTATATGCATTTTTGAGTGCATATCGAGTTTGCATGTACAAGTGGGAATCTTTCGCAGATTCCCAAGAATATTCTGTAGTTGTATACATTTTTGAATGCATATCGAGCTAAGGAATGTGCATATACAAAGTGGGAATCATTGCAGATTCCTAGAATATTCTCAGTTTATTTATCGGATTGCATGTGGAGATACAAAGGAAAAATGTACAAGGATAGAATATACATTACAGATTCCCAGAATATTCGCTGCTTGTATATTGGGTTTACATGTATATTTGGTTTGTATGTTTGGACATACAAAAGTCATATGCAAGGAAAAATATGCAAGGCAGTAGGATATACAATTGGTAGGGCCTGTGGACATACAAAGGTGAATGTATGTGAAATGTACATTCGCAATATGCAAGGAAGGTGATATACAACCGAGACGTGATGGATTTTTCAAGCTACTTCATAAATATTTGAGGTTCGTGGATTGTATAAAGCGCTTGTATATGCCGATATACAAGCTGATGTGCATTGAAAGGATACAAGCTGGACTTCAAAAGGAGGTTCATTCTGATGCATAATGATTTAAATTCTGTGGCTTGTATGTATCTATGTGTTGTATATCACGGATATATAAAGGAGAGAGATGCAAGCCGGACCCGAGTACTTTTCCAATTTATTCTAAACTGGCATGGGGTCCACTTTATATATTAAGTTGTTGAATGTATATGCATTTTGCATATACAAGGGATTTTGAAAGGGGAACAGTGGCGATTGTATATGCATCCATTCTTGCATGCACAAGGGTGAAATGGCAAAATGGAGAAGGTGAAAAGTCAGCGATAGGAACATGGAGTGCCTACGTGGCACATAATCATTGGCACTTTGGCTTTTCTATAGGTTTTTGGGCCATTAGATCTCAGTGATGGAGTTAGGATTGACGGCCATGTTTTAAACCTTCAGTGTGAGTTTTTCCTGTGTGTGTGCAGCGGTTTTGCGCGGGAAAACTTCAAATGTGTTCATTACTGCATCCCGCGGGTAGTAGAATCATTAATGGTGAAATGCAGAGGCATCGATGGATGAAATGACAGATGAACTACTAGGTTTGTGAAAGAAGATCTTTAGGCTGCGGTGTAGATCCCAATTCCACCTACCCTTTCCTCTATTTCTCCCAGCTGCATTGATTATTTTGAGTGCCAACTGAAGATGCATTGAATCTGATGATTTTTTGACTTGCCATGTAAATTTTGCTGAATACACAGTTTGGGTATAAAAGGCAGACTATGTTATTCATTTGAGGTTGTTGAAGACCTAGGCATTTTTGTGTGAATAGCAAAAAATAGGGCATTTCCTTGTTGTTTTATCTCATTTTTGGAGTTTATGAGTTGCATTATGAATGTGCATTGCAGATATCTTCAGTTTCATTGTTGTTCTATATGAAAAATGCTCTTATGCATGTGTTTAGCTACTTGTCTCCATGTGTTGCATGCTTTCCCTTCTTTTGAATCTGGCTGCTAAGGGTTTCTCAGGTTCTAGGGTACGGATTTTTGTATCACATGCTTCATCTCTGACTTTCATTCAAGGAGTTGATTAAATTGTTTTAGGTGAAGTATGGAGAGGGTTGTATGTCAACGGGGATATCTGTAAGTAGAGGCAGTTAAATACCCATCCTTGGGTGATGTTTGTAAGGCAAACATCAAGGTAACCCCTTGAAACTCAAATCCAAAATGCAATCCATTCTTGTGTATGCATCTAGTTGACTCCTTGCCATGGGATAGGCACCGGTCTGCCCTTGTGAAGTAGTTATGATCCAGTCCCCCTATCTTGCATCCGATCCATCAAACCAATCATTCCCTTTTTCCATCTTGTTAGTTGTAGGAGTTGGATTAGGAACCCCTGCATGCTCTCAGCCTGAACCAAACAAACATGTCCAAGAGTGTTGCCAAACTTGTGATTTATCACTCAAATCTTGGTCCATACATGAGAGTATTTTTCCTGTCATTGCAAAGTTAAATCCTTCTGTCATTGGGTGAGTCAAATGTTACATCTTTAGCTATAGGGATACCCCCCTTGGTGAGGCAGCTCACTCAACCTCCTATATTAGTTGGCCGAATCTGCCCATGCATTGGAACTGGCAAACCCTCCGCTGATTTGAAAGTAAACACCAACAGATGGCGACTCTGTTGGGGACGTGAGAGTTAAATATTTTAAAGGCTGGAAAATCTAGTTTCCAGTCAAGTTGTTGTAGTAGGATCCAAAAATGACCATGTGGTGCTCTGCTGGCGTGGTGAATCTAGAAAATACAAGTGCCTTGTTGATATTCTGTCCTCTTTGTGAGAGGTGGTGACTCTGTTGATTGAACCTATCAAGGCTGCAACATATTTCCAGGTATTCCATCTTTTCAAAAATGATGAGTTTAGAACAACAAACCTGGTTGTGCTCTCAAAGAAGACTATTTTTTATTGAAAGGTATAAAGCCCTAAATTTTAAAGGAATATATGGTTACCCAAATGCTATTCCAAATAAAATTAGAAAATGTTTGCCAAAATATAGTGGATCAGATTCTGAATCAGCAAATAAACATTTGCAAAAATTTTATAATTTGATAGAAGATTATGAGGTAGAGGATGAAGATGTAGTAATGAGACTCTTTGTTCAGTCATTAGAAGATGATGCTAGGGTTTGGTTTTCAGACCTACCTGTGTGTTTAGTTTCTTCATGGATAGATTTAGAAGCTGCATTCCTAGGGCAGTTTGGTGAAAGGTTTGATGTGGCCTCATTGACCATACATTTTATGAATATCCAAAAGGAAGATGAGAAACTAGTTCTAGCCTTTAATCTTAGGTTTATTAAGTTGCTCAAGCAGATCCCTGAATATATGAGACCTAATAATGCATTATACTTAGCAATTTATTTGGCTGCATTTGATGAAGAAGTGAGTTATTTATTGAGAGATAAAGAATTAGCCACACTTCACCAGGCCTACCAATTTGCTATGGATATAGAAAACAATGAGAAATATGGAATGCCAGTGGGTTTCATGGCTGTAAGTTGTCAAAATAGTTATCAAAGTGAATGTATTTCTGCTTTTCCACAATGTTCATTAAAGGATGATTTTACAGAGGGAAATATATTTTAGAATATTGTGTGTAGCCATGATGTGATGCATGAAGAAAATATTATAGAAAATGTAGGCATATCCTATGATGAGGAAAACAAAGACTGTTATCAGCCTCTAAAAGAGAGGTCTGCAGACACAAAACGCCCTTCAAATGATCAAATGAAAGATATACATGAGGTTGTGTCTTGCAGCAGTAGGCATATCCCAATTATTCCTGATTATTTATATGAAGTGGATATGCAGAGTTTCACTTTGAATATAGAAAATGTAGGTTCAAGGAATGACAGTGAATATGATAATGATTGTCAGCATTCAGATGCATATGTGAGCCTTTCAGATGATGAAATATATATGGATGCTAAATATGAATGTTTCCTTGAAGATTCTGACCACCTTCATAGTGCAGAGGTTGAAAAATTTTCTTTTGATTATCAGTGCATTGGTGAAGAGGAACAACAAGGTCACTATTCAGAGGTGGATGGACAAGTTGCAGATGTGTGTGCTCACAAAGTTGGGGATAGTGTTGATTGCAGGGGTAACTATGAAGTTTTTGACAAAGGGCTGCATTCTGAGTTATTCATGCCTTCTTTTGAGACATTCCAGGTAGACATAAATGATAAGATTGCTGAGCACACTGATGATGGATATCTAAATGTTTATAAAAATGAATATGATTATGAGATGTTACTTGTGCCTAAGTATTGCATGTTTGATACAGAGGAGCTCTTACTTTTTGAAGAAAGGCAAAATTCTGATGTGGATTTATTTATTTCATGTGAGTCTGTTATTTTTCCAAACGACATCAGTGACTCATATGATGATGACAGTCTACTGCTGAAAATGGTAGATGCTTATGAATTTTGCTGTAGACTTGTTGGAGGAGAAAGGAGCAGCAGTACAATCAATTGCAATGCTGGGTGATGTAAGTGGTTAAATGCTTTCAGGCTTCATTTGAAGAAATCAAAAGAGAATCAAGTATTTGACAAAGGAAAATTTTGGTTTTTCCTTTTTGGTGCCCCTGGGCCACCAAGTATATTTTAATAAATGTGTTTTGTGATGCAGGTTGGTGCAATTTTTGACTCTATTGCCCAATGGATAAGGCCCAATCTATGAAACTAGATATTCTGAGGTTCTCTCCATGCCTGCAAGAGGCATGCATCCCCAGACAGAGCCACTGGTGGTGCATGCATGAGTATTTAGGTTTCAAGCATTTAAATATGCAGGCACCTTACCAAAAAATCCAAAAATTCTATGTCTTTTGGCCTCTGCAGTAGAAAAAATGTAAAAATTAGTTAATGTGCAAGTGGTCATGTATGTCGGCGGGCTTACAAAATCTCTATTAGCCTCCAAAAAAATCATGAAAAAAGGAGTTATATGCATTTCTGAGTGCATATCAAGTTTGCATGTACAAGTGGGAATCTTGCGCAGATTCCTAGGAATATTCTGCAGTTGTATGTATTTCTAAACCAGACCCGAGTAGTTTTCCAATTTATTCTAAACTGGCATGGGGTCCGCTTTATATATTAAGTTGTTGCATGTATATGCATTTTGCATATACAAGGGATTTTGAAAGGGGAACAGTGGCGATTGTATATGCATCCGTTCTTGCATGTACAAGGGTGAAATAGCAAAATGGAGAAGGCAAAAAGTCAGCGATAGGAATATGGAGTGCCTACGTGGCATGTAATCATTGGCTCTTTAGCTTTTCTTTAGGTTTTTGGGCCATTAGATCTCAGCGATGGAGTCAAGATCGACGGCCGTGTTTTAAACCTTCGGTGTGAGTTTTTCCTGTGCATGTGCAGCGGTTTTGAGTGGGAAAACTTTAGATGTGTTTGTTGCTGCATCCCGTAGGTAGCTGAATCATTAATGGTGAAATGCAGAGGCATCGATGGATGAAATGACAGATGAACTATTGGGTTTGTGAAAGAAGATCTTTAGGCGGCGGTGTAGATCCCAATTCCACCTGCTCTTTCTTCTATTTCTCCCGACTGCATTGATTATTTTGAGCGCCAATATGAAGATGCATTGAATCTGATGATTTTTTGACTTGCCATGTAAAGTTTGCTGAATACACAGTTTGGGTATAAAAGGTAGACTATGTTATTCATTTGAGGTTGTTGAAGACCTAGGTATTTTTGTGTGAATACCAAAAAATAGGGCATTTCCTTGCTGTTTTATCTCATTTTTGGAGTTTATGAGTTGCATTATGAATGTCCATTGCAGATATCTTCAGTTTCATTGTTGTTCTATATGAAAAATGCTCTTATGCATGTGTTTAGCTACTTGTCTCCATGTGTTGCATGCTTTTCCTTGTTTTGAATCTAGCTGCTAAGGGTTTCTCAGGTTCTAGGGTATGGATCTTTGTATCACATGCTTCATCTCTGACTTCCATTCAACAAGTTGATTAAATTGTTTTAGGTGGAGTATGGAGAGGGTTGTATGTCAACAAGGATATCTATAAGTAGAGGCAGTTAAATACCCATCCTTGGGTGATGTTTTTAAGGCAAGCATCAAGCTAACCCTTTTAAACTCGAATCCAAAATGCAATCTGTTCTTGTGTATATGTCTAGTTGACCCCTTGCCCTGGGATAGGCACCAGTCTACCCTTGTAAAGTAGTTATGATCCAAAACCCCCTGTCTTGCATCCAATCCATCAAACCAATCATTCCATTTTTCCATCCTGTTAGTTGTAGGAGTTGGATTAGGAACCCCTGCATGCTCTCAGCCTAAACCAGACAAACATGTCCAAGAGTATTGCCAAACTTGTGATTTATCATTCAAATCTTGGTTCATACATGAGAGTATTCTTCCTGTCATTGCAAAGTTAAATCCTTCTATCATTGGGTGAGACAAATGTTACATCTTTAGCTATAGGGATACCCCCCTTGGTGTGGCAAAACTAGAAGTGAAGGGGAGGCAGCTCACTCAACCTCCTGTATTAGTTGGCCGAATCTGCCTTTGCATTGGAACTGGCAAACCCTCTGCCGATTTGAAAGTAAATACCAACAGTACCTAGGCGGTCATAAATGCAATAGAGTGATAGGACACTCTAGAGGAAAGGTGACAGTACAACAGAGATGGTGGCATGCGTGATTTTGGAAAAGAAAATGATGGCAGGAGGATGTGTCATAGTGATGGCACCCAAAAATAGAAATACAAGACAGTTGCTATTTAATGCTTAATTTAAGATAGAATTAACTAGATCATTTTTAATGATGAGGAGTGATGTACTCGGTAAAGATGTTGCATCATTTTATGAGACTGCATGCGTCATGGCACATGAGTAGCTTTTGGTGGCTTGAGATGACACCCACTACTCCATTGGTACATGACCTGCAATCATTTCACTAAGTGGTTTGAAAATCCACGTTCCTTGGATGACGTCAGTGCCATCTTTGTAAATGCCCTTGCAAATGATATGCGTGCTGATTTTATTTTATTCCTGTCATAAAGTAGAGGATGAATCATGATGACCTCATCATATGATGTTTCCACTTTATTTCCTAGAGAGGTGGATCCTCTCCCCCATTGTTGTAAATGACTCTTTATTGATGGAGTGCTGGAGGTGCTCCTAGTTTGTGAAGCGTTGGAGGTGTATTATACTAACTCCTGGCACCTAATCAACTCTGTAGCTCGATTATTTTCAACTGTCCTGAAGAAGGAAACCGCCATTTGTTAGTTTTCAACTCCCTTGGTCAAGAAAGATAGCCATTTATTGGTTTTCCATCTTTCTCTTTTTTTAGAAGGCTGCCATTTGCTAGTTTTCAACCTTCCTTTTTTTTTCTCTCTCTTTTTTTTTAGTCCAACACTGTGACAGAGGAGGTATCCCATGTATCAAAACATAAATCATTAAGGAACTCGTTTCTAGTAGATGGTCTTTTATAAAGTCTGATTTGGTGACCATTTACTAAGAATGTGTCTGTGCTTCCATCAATAGGTTCTAATAATACTATTCCATTTTCAAAAAATTCCTTTATTTGATAAGGACCCATCCAATGAGTTTGTAATTTCCCCTTGAACTCTTTGAATTTAGAATCATAAAGAAGAACCCAATCACCTTGCTGAAATGTCCTCCTTTTGATGTGTTGGTCATGCCATTGCTTCTTTTGATATTGAACCAGTTCTATTTGCTAAATGGTCTCTATCTGAATTTCATTCAACTCATTGAGCTGAAGAATTCTGTTCTATTGAGTTATAGACAATGGTAGACCAATATCCAATACAGTTTTAAGTGTCTGGATTTCAAATTCTCTAGACAAAATAGGCTTTTTCCCATAAACCAATTCATATGGTGAGAACTTTGTTGTGGACTTCCAAGTGGTATTGTAAGCCCAAACTCCTTTAGGTAATCTGTTAGCCCAATCTTTTCTTTTCATTGCTACTGTCCTTGTTAGAATATTTTCAATTTCCCTATTAGTTACTTCTACCTGCCCATTCACTTGAGGATGGTAAGATGAAGATTTTTTGTGCTTGACTTGATATAAATCTATGAATGGTTTGATTACCTGTGAAGTAAACTGAGGTCCTCTGTCTGAAACTATTGATCTTGGGGCTCCAAACCGTAAGAAAATCTTATTATAAAGGAAATTAGCAACTTTTTCTTCTCTTACAAATTGTAATGCTTGAACCTCAGCCCATTTAGTAACATAGTTTGTGCATACTAGAATGTACTCCTTGCCAGAAGATGGTGGAGAAATTGGCCCCACAAAGTCTAAACCCCACTGCTCAAATGGTTCCATCATGACTTGAGGATGCAGTAACATCTCTTGGGTAAAGGTTGGCTGTCCCATCCTTTGGCACTGGTCATAGTGCTACACATACTTCTTTGTATCTTTATGAAGAGAGGGCCAGTAGTAACCAGCTCTGAGGATCTTGTGGACTGTCCGGTGGAAGGAGTAATGGCCACCAGACAGTTCATTATGACATGCTCTCAACACATCAAAAATCTCATCAGCTTTTAAACACTTACATAGAATGAAATTAGGACCACATTTAAATAGTAAACCATTCAACCATTTGTAAGATAAACTTTCTTTAACCAAACATTTTTTTTTGTTTTGAGGTAAAATAAGATGGATACAAGCTTGTAGCTAAAAGAGTAGCTATGTCAGCAAACCAAGGTACAGTAGAGGAGATAGCAAAAAGATGTTCATCTGGGAACTTGTTCTCCACTGGTTGGTTTTCTCCTCCTGTATGCAATCTTGACAAAAAATCAGCAACCAAATTAAACTTACCTAGATTATCAACTATGGTAATATCAAATTCCTGCAATAGCAATAACCACCTGATGATCCTTACACTCACTACTAGTTTATTCATTAGGTACTTGATGGCTTCATGATTAGTGTGTACAAATATTTTATATCCAGTGATATAATGCCTGAATTTATTTATAGCATAGATGACTACCAAGAATTCTTTTTCAGTTGTGGTGTAATTTCTTTCTACAGAGGTAAAGTTTTTGCTGATGTAATAAATGGCATGCATGTTCTCTCCTTCCTCCTTTTGTCCTAAAACTGCCCCAATGGACTCATTTGAAGCATCAATCTGTATGTGAAATTGTAAAGTCCAATTAGGTCCTCTCAAAATTGGTGTGACAGTAAGCTTCTCTTTCAAGGTTTCAAATGTTGATTGACAGTCTTCTGTCCATAGAAATTTTGTGTCTTTGTTAAGCAGGGTAAACAAGGGGGCAGCTATTCTGCTGAAATTTTCTATGAATCTCCTATAGTAGCCTACATGACCCAGAAAACTTCTAACATTTGTCTGATTTTTGGGTGAAGGAAACTATGTGATCACTTCTATCTTGTTTTGATCCACTTTGATCCTCTTTTCTGAAATGTGGTGTCCTAAAACAATTCCTTCCTCCACCATCATGAAGCACTTTTCATGGCTAAGGGATAATTGATTTTTCTGATAGCATTTCAGTACTTTCTCAAAGTTCATGAGAGCTTCTTCAAAATTATCCCCATACACAATAAAGTCATCCATATAGACCTCCATTCATTCAATAGCTAGCTCAGCAAAAATAGCTAAAACAAGTCTCTGAAATGTAGCTAGGGCATTGCATAGTCCAAAGGGAAGAACTTTGTAAGAAAAAGTTCCCCAAGAGCAAGTGAAGGTGGTTTTGTCTTGGTATTCAGGTGCTACTTAAATTTGATTATACCCACTGAATCCATCTAGAAAAGAAAAATACTTTCTCCCAGTAAGGTTGTCCAGTACTTGGTAAATGAATGGTAAGGGAAAGTAGTCCTTTTTTGTGGCCTTGTTTAGTTCTCTATAGTCAATACACACCCTCCATTTCCCATTCTTTTTAGGCACTATGACAAGGGGTGAGACCCATTGACTATCTAAGAATGGATATATAAACCCTACTTGAAGTAATTTTTCTATTTCAGTTTTGACAATGTCCTTTAAAGAAGGATTCAATCTTCTTTGGGGTTGTCTGACAGGTTTAATATCCTTAGTGTATATATGATGGGTATAGATCTTAGGAGGTATACCTTTCATATCTTGGTATTCCCAAGCAAAAGCTACTGAATCAGAAATCAGAAGTTGGAGAAGTTTTTCTTC
The DNA here is from genome assembly GCA_027924645.1 of Cunninghamia lanceolata. Taxonomy (NCBI): domain Eukaryota; kingdom Viridiplantae; phylum Streptophyta; class Pinopsida; order Cupressales; family Cupressaceae; genus Cunninghamia; species Cunninghamia lanceolata. Next base: position 4,113,156 of record BSBN01000765.1, on the reverse strand, counting down.
CTGATTTGCTGTTAATTGAGTATTGATATTAAGTGTTTTCCCTGGTAAAATCATGACCTATTTTGTGATTTGATCCATAGATGTAGTTAATCTATACAATGGAGTCATGGTATTGAGAGGACAAGAATACAGAAGCAACATGTGGAAAGTGGCTAAGTCTCTATAAAAGGTTTCCCCACAAGGAATGATGTTGGTGAGGGTACAAAGAGAAGAAGTAAGAAGTTCTCTCCTAGAATCTTGGGCGAGCTGCATCACATCCTTATTGATTAGTATGTGAGTAATGTCTTCTATTGTATCATAGTATATTTCTTCTTCTAACTCTCCTAGATGTTCCTTGATGGTTACCATAGCTACTGAGGCACTGTTGTCATTGTTCTCTGGTTCATCCACCCATACTCTTCCTGTATAATGTATTGATGGTTTACCTGGAGGATACAAAGATATTTTCTTCAAATCTATCCCATTAGAAATGACCATATCCCCAGTTTGACAATCAATAGATGTTGCTGCTATAGCCAGCCATGGTCTTCCTAAAATTAGTGGATAAGCATTTCTCTAGTTTCTAGGTTCTAATATCAAGAAGTCCACTGGAAATTCCCATGAATCTATCACAACTAGTACATCAGTAATTACTCATTTTGGAACAGCTACTGACTGGTCAGCAAGTTGAAGAATTGTAGTTGTGGATTGGATACCTGATAGAGCTAATTTGTTCATTGTGTGAACTGTCATCACATTAATTACTGCTCCCAAATCAACCATAACATTTGAAATTTCTACCCCTAAGATGAAAATAGTTATGACAGGATTTCCAGGGTCTCCATATTTTGGGAGGAGAATTTCTCCCATCAACAGATCTACTACTTTTCCTTCCACCTGTATTGTGGAAGGAAAGTTTTTCTTCCTACCCTGTATTTTGATACAATACTGTTTAATGAACTGATTTAGTTCCGGTACATCTCTGATTGCTTGGAGAAGAGGAAATTTTGATGTTTAGTTGCTTGATTTCTTGTAAAAGTTCTGATTCCAGGATGGTTTGGACTTGTTTTTGTAAGATCTTTTTCTTAGGAACATACTATTTAAGCCGTTCTAGGTATGGTGCTAATTTTTCCATCTTCGGAGCATCTCTGGAGCTCTTGTCAGAATTGTGTTTAGGAATGTTCTCTGGAGTCGGTCTTTTAGGAGAAACTCCGGATTTATCCAAGGATGATTCTTTTAGCACTTTTTCGTTAGTAATCTCCTCCGGGAGTTGAGTGGATGAATTTTCAAGTTCCTCATCACTAGTTACTTTAACTATAGTTGGAGGAGATGGTCTTGGGAATGCTTTCCTAGAACACAGATGGAGATTATTTGAATATATAGCATTAATACTAGCCAGATTTTCTTACTCTGTCATGTAAACAGTTGTTCCCTGTTTATTCTGTGGGTTTGGTATAGGCTGAGCTGGTAAAGGTGGTTGGCTAACTAGTTCATTTTGTGATTGACCTTGTGTCGTAGAGGGTCCAGTTAGTAAAGCTTGTTGTTGAGGTTGGAAACATCTAGGTTGTCCCTAGTATTGTTGATTATATCCCTGTTGAGAACCTCATTGAGGTTGCATGTTTTGTGATCCAAACTGTGGTGGCCACTATTGATTTCCCCAAGGATAATTTTGCCAATTTTGGTTTTGCCAATGTTGACTTGGCCAATCCTATTGTCCCCAAGGAGGATTATTCTGAGGCCCATGCCAAGTTGGATTCCACTGATTATTTCTCCAATTAGAAGGACCCCTATAAGAAGGCTGGTTTGGATACTGATTATAAGGGAAATTCCCAGCTTGCTTTTGTCCCACATAGTTCAATTCTTCTTCTATTACAACATTCTTCTTACTCAATCTTTTCAAGGCTGGAAGTTGACTACATTGACTAGTAGGATGTTCCCTATCACAGATCTGACAAATCTCTAATTTTTCCAAAGGGCATTCTCTCAACAGATGCTTGTTTCTACACCTAGAACAATAGATGGAGAGTGGTTCAGTTGTTCTATTTTGATTAGTTGTTCTAGTTTTTGCTTGAATTCCATCTAATGTGGTATTTAACTACTATTTTTAGATTTGCAATCTCTTCCATTAACTGTCCTATTTCATTTTTCCCTTTAAAAGTTTTGGATGACCTCACTCCATCTTGGGTTCTAGAATAGTTCCTACAGAGTTCTTCTATAGTAGGTATATCTATTTTGTTGATATTTCCTTTTCCCATTAGATCCAGTGCTTGTTTTGATTCTTTATCCAATCCTTTTACAAACAGGGTTTTGGCCAAGGAGTGATCTACTGGGTTGCCATACCTTCTCAAGGTGAAATTAAACCTATCCACATAGTCCTCTAAGGTCTCTTCCTCCCCCTTCCTAATTTTAAACAATTCTTCACTTTTATTACTAGATCTATAGTAATTGTGATAAGTGAAATCTGGATGAAGATAAGACTAATCTAATGCATAATAGACTGATTATACCTTCAAGAAGACCTCACGAATCCATGCGGGAAGGAGATGCGCCATGTAGCTCCTCAAGATTGTTCCCGTGATCGGAATGACAAATGTGGATTGCTCAAGTGCTCAACACAATGCAAGATGAGAGATAAAGTGATTCAAATGGAGATTGAGGATGGCTAGAGTGATTTTGATAGAGATTCAGTGAGATGAGGGGATTGAGACAGGATTTTGGCAGAGTTTTGATGCATGGAATGGCCTCCAAAAATGGTTTAGAGAGGGGTCAATTTATAGGATTTCAGAGATAAGGATGGAGGGTCAGGATTCATCTGATCAGATCAAGGGCTAGGAACAAAAGTGAATCTTTTATTCCTAGGGATTGAATTAAAAATTCCCATTTTGGGAAGAGTGGAGGTGAGTGGGAGACAACTGAATATTAAATTCAGTGATTGGGAGTGAGTGGGAGACATCTGAATATTATATTCAGTGATTGGGAGTGAGTGGGAGACATCTGAATATTATATTCAGGTTAGTGGATGAGTGGGGGACAAGGTTAATTAAGTGTCATCTTAATTAACTTAAGCATGATTAGCCTAATTAACATGGATTAGGGAAAATGAATAAATTAATTAAATGAATATTAGGAATATTCATTCAATTAATAGGATAGGGTTGTAAGGTTAAATGACTCAATTAGGGTGAATTAATTGATGATAAGGGACATGTAGATTGGGGGAGTGGATTAGTGCGAGGTAGAGAAAATCGGTCTGCAGAGCAGTCCAATTTTAGGTGTCTACATTTAAAATTGGTAAGGGTAATGTTTGGGGATAATTGGTAAGGGTGATGCCCCCTCGAGAGGATAGGTGGGTTGCGAGAACACGGTTGTGCTCTTGAAATGGATAGGATAGAGTGGTTGAACTGGTCAGAGGATAAGTGGTGGGATGAAAGGATGATGATGTTGGGAGATGATTGGTGGATGATCATTGTACTGAAACTAAATTTGAGCAATCCTAGGTTTGATATAGCAAAGTGGATATGTTCACCAAGGTATAGAAGACCAGGGTGATGATGTGTATCTGACATTTGCATGGACTAGACACGCAGACAAAGAGATGATCTCATGCATGCCCAAGATAGTACAACCTTGTCTAGACGAGGGAAGGGGACTCATAGCATAAGCCCTTGGTACATAAAAGGTATGATGAACCTTAGATGCATAAGGAGATCAATATGCTAGAACTGACCCTATGATTGATCAAGATATGAATACTAGCTTGGAGTAATGAGACCAACCCACAAACACAGCATACAAAAGCAAGACTATGCCCCATTCTAGATGTTTTCACCACATACCATGATATAATAAGATCAAGGTAGCTTTGATGTGATCATCAAAGAGGACAAAAGATAAAAATAAAAAACCAAAAGACCAACGAACCAAACAAGTAACCATTGTATCTTTTGCCAAAATGAATGATGATTTGATAGATTCTGCCTATCGTAGGAAAGATATATCCAAAGGCAGAAATTGATAGATGATTTGGTGATGTTTTAAAAGTGGCTCAAGATGTGATGGTGACAAGTTTTTATTGATGCTGATTTGATAGTTGATGATTTTGATTAAGGACAATGCTTTGATAGGTGATGCGATGCTTCGATCTAGTGTAAGTTTATTGATGATAGATGTGATGATGATGAGAGATGATGATAAATGTGATGATGATGAGAGTGTGATGGTTTTATTAGTGTGATGGATAGATTATTTTTGGAATTTTGTGTGTTTTCTATTGTTTTGGGATTTTTTGATATTTGTGATGTTTTGTATTTTTGTGATTTTGTGATGTTTTTGTATTTTTTGATTTTTGGAAAGGAATGGTTTATTATGATGGTTGCCTTGGATTTCATGTGGATAGCCTTTGTGCTAAATACCAATGACAAGGGAACACCAAGTCTAGAGGTGAAAGTGATGGGGTTGGATAGGGAGGGTGGCGATGAAAGGATGATGGATAACTGATTCATGACAGATGAATGGACAAGCGATAGGGATGTATGTTAGATAGATGGGAGATAGGGATGAGGATTTTCTCCAAGGGCTAGGTTGCAAGGAATCATATGCCCCAATGCTTAGGATTTAGCATGATGGGTTCAAGTTTGAATGGATGAATTTTGCAGTAGGTGGATGGAGGATATACTTGGAAAGGAAGTATGCCAAGAGGTCTCCAACGCATGTTGTTGATATGTTGCCCCTTGTCTTTATCAAGATCTAGGGTGAGAGATGGTTAAAACAAGATATGATGGATGGGGGATGATAGGAGACATAGGAGATGGGGGATAGGAATATGATAGGATAATGATAAGATAGTGGATAAGATGTACAAAGGATATGATGGATGTGGATGAAGGGTACGGTTTTGCCCCTGAGTGTAGGGATACAAAATGGATGGAGAAGGGATTACGCATGATGCCCACAAGGGGTTTTCATCATGGTACTTGCCCAAGGTGCCACGAGGATTGGTTTTCACCATTGGACAAATTTTTTTCTCTTTACTATTTTCTTGATTTTTTTTTTTTTTTGTGTTTTTGGCTTTTTTGACTTTTTTGATGGGAAGGGGACTCTAGTGTCTATTTCCATAGCAAGGAGAAGATGGTCCCATGTTGGATAGCATTATGGATGATGATTGCATGGATGTTGGTAGATAGGAGCAGATGGAAGGGATGGTGGATAATGGATGATGTGGACTATGCGGATTATGATGTGGACTATGCAAAAGCATGGACCATAGGAATGTGACGGGGAAGATATGTAGGATAGAAAACAAAAGATGGAGAGATGGAGGTATGTAGGAATTCCAAGTGATGGAGGGGAACCAAGACTAGTTGTGGCACACATCGTGATGTATTTGGAAGCTTGTACTTGGGATGTGGAGTTGGGAGTAATGGGGATCGGGATGGGAGATTTTTGGATGGTCGATTTGGGGTTTTAGGGACCCAAATGGACTTAGACTTTATGGGATTTTTAGATGGGGAGTGGGATGTTTGGGATTTTGGGGTGGATTGGGATGTAGATGCCTCATTTGTTTTGATTGATCTTTGCTTAGGGACCCACACCATTTTTAATTTTACTTTTTCTTGTGATAGTGTGGGATTGGATAGCCTTTTTGATTTTTCATTGTGATTGGAAGGGATAATATCCTTAGGCTTTTGTGCTTTATGAGTTGAGGAATTCAAATATTTGAATCCCATGGATTTTGTGGAAGCTTCATGTTTGAAAGATGTGTGCTTTTGTTGGTCTTGATTCAGGATTTTAGTGGACTTATGGGTGGAGGGGTAAAAAGTGAATTTTTGGATAGATGGATAAGGGGATTTGAGGATGGGGATATTAGGAGTTGGGAGGATGGGAGGATAAGAGGATTTGTGGATGGGTATGTTGGGAGTTGGTAGGATAGGAGGTAAAGTGGATTTGATAGGGATCTTTGGAGTTGGAAGTAGTGGAGGTAAATTGGACGGAGGGAGATGGGTGGTCACATCCTTTTGCAAATGGTAGGATGATGGAGGAGGGATGGCGACATAAGATTTGGGAGTGCGATGAGATGCATCATGCTTGGGATTTAATGAACGGAATTTGGAAGGTGGATGGATGGTATCGACATGTGTAGGTTGTTTGCCTTGAGATGCATAGCCGAGGCCATGCGAGGATGGATGGAATGTGGTGTGAATGGGCTCCAAGATGCCTTGTTCATGAAGGCCTAAGCCTTTGCCTTGATAGTTCATAAGTTGGAGCATGCGACATGCAATGTGATGTTTGGTGCTTTGGAAACAAGACGCGAATCCATTATTTGTTGGAGATAGATAGGTGGTGGATGGAAGTTGTTCACATCCTACAAGGGGTTTACCACGAATGAAGGTGCTTTTTCGAAGTGGATAAGGGGATGGATTTGGGATGGGATTGGTAGATGGAGGTGAAGGATTCATGTGGGATGGTAAAGGGGTGGTAGAAGTTGATGGGGGATCAATGGTGATCTAGAGATGGGAGGGGATCAAGGATGGGATTAGATGGGATGAGTAGATCTTGATTAGGAGAAGGGGTTGATGTTTCGACATGTGTTGGATTTGTTTCTTGACATAGCTCGTGTGCTGGGATAGAAGTGGGATTGACTTGGATAGATGTGGTAGGTGCTTGGATGGGTGTGATAGGTGCTTGACTTATGTGTGCTTGAACATGGCTACATGGTGGTTCTTGACTTATAATAGAGGGTTGTTCAAGAGATTCGGTGGGTGTTGAATTGCATGAGGGTGTTTGATTCCTTGCTAATAGCCAATGGATGACATCCTGCATGAGTGTATGACTGGAAGAACAATATAATGGATGGATAATGATGGTGGATGGTGTAGAAATGGGATCGGGATTAGATAGGTGGGTGATAGGATTAGGTGGTGATGGTTCTTGGGTGGGCTTGAGGATAGGTGTGGGATTGGATGCTGGTGTTGGAGGGCACGCTAGATTGGTATCTCCCTTGTCAAAGGTTATTAGATCTTGCCTAGGATGACTTGGACTCAGTTGATTTATGGACAAGCGACCACTTGGACTTGCATGTGCTTCTTGTTGCAAAGGTGGATTTGGGCTCACTAGTGCTTGGATTGATGTGATAGGTGTAATGGTAGGATATGTAGATGAAAGGCTTTGGGGTTGGTATGAAGTTGAGGGTTGATATGAGGGTGATGGAGGCTGATATGAGGATGATGGAGGTTGATATGATGGAAGTGGATATGAGGTTGAAGGTGGTGTTTGGAGTTCTTATTGTGATATGATTTGTTGTTGATGTTGGTAAATGTGTTGATGTGATGATGATGGAGGGGTTGCATAGGATAATGAGTGTTGTGATATGGATTGATATAGATAAGGGTTGTGATAAGTTGAGAAAGGGTTGATAGGACATGTGGATGAATTTGGTGGATATGAAGTGGGATAAGGTGATGCAGAATTGGTTTGATGTGTAGATGGATATGATGGGATAGGTGCTAGATATGATGGTTGTTTGACTTTGCAAGTGGCCAAGAGGTGTTGGATTGCTTTCGAGAGGTATTGTATGTGTGAGGATTGGCTTGTTTGACCTATTTGAATCAAATATTGAATGCTTTGAAAGGTTCATTGCTCTAAAGGGGATTGGCTTGCATGTATTTGGTGAAGCATATGAAGGAGTTATTCGAAGTCCTCTAAGGTTGCCATGATGTCACACACGTGGTTGAATCTTAAGTCCTTGTTTGGCAAGTGCTTGGTTATGATTCAATGATGATGTGGATTGTTTGGATGAAGTTGATTAGGATGAAGGTGAATGACTTGTCTTATGTGTTTGATGTTTTAGTTTGATTTGGCAATGTTTAGCAAATGATCACATGTACAAACAAGAATCACTCACACAAGACACAAGCAAATTTGAATTGTGAAGTTGAAGAATATGACAATGATTAAAAAGCACACTTGCAAAACAAATCAACATGCCCTAATGCCTAGTTTGATGGGGTATGGCCAGTTAGGTTTGGTCAATGTTTAAATGAGGTTGACTAAGGATTTGAAATTGAAATCCTGTCGCACAGCCGGGAGAAGGGGGTAACCCACCCTTCACTTTCACTTCCCAAAGGTAGAAAGTTCTTTGGGGCTTAGCTAAGAGTGACAGGATTCTAGTTTCAAAGAGGGCATCTTTCGATTCAGCCTTGAATGAGGACGTCCCTAGGGGTGATGAAATCCCCTAGCAGGCCTCCTAGGAAAGGGTTTGACAAAAGCGAATCAGGTGAGGTCTTTTTGATCTCCAAGATCACCTTACGGTGCGAGGAGAGAGCATACACACACCCATGTGATTCACACTCACAGTTGATTAATTGACCCTTAGAAATTGAAATGTGATGAAAAACACATCAAACAATGGTTCTTTTTAGCCCCAATTTCAATATGTGATTGAAGACACTAGTTGATTTTAAGCCTGATTTCAATGTGTGATTGAAGACAATGTTTGTTTTTATGAGCCCAAATTGAAGTGTGTTTTGCAACCAAGAATATGATGGAATGAGAAATAGGATGAGTGCACCTAATTAGTTTGATGTCCAAGTTGATGTGTTTGCTGCTCTAGATGTTTGTCCAGTCCCGAATGCTCACCTGCAAGTCACGAAACCAAAAATGGAGCAAGTAGACTAGCCAAAAAGATTGTGATGCAAAAATTGATAATATGATAAAATATGATAAGAAATGAATTGATATAGAAAAATAGATTGCATGAACAGATTCTACGTGAAATTCTATGCACTTTTGAAATTTTTTTTGGTGAAAATTTGATTAAAAACACAAAAGATATGATGATTTGAAGTTTGAATGAAAGTTTGACTTTTATTGGTGAAAAAGGTGGGAAAAAGGTACAGTCACATACTAAAAACCTCACAACTATGAAGTGCTCGGAGTCCTCTTTCTGACGAGTCCTTGTTTGCGCGATTTCACCTCTGTATGCGAAAGTTATGATCAAGAGAAAAAAAATAGCCTCCTTTGGTATGTGGAGGGAAGACAAGGCTAGCTGACTGTTAAAAAAAAACTAACCACTGGCGGTTAGTGTTGACCTGGTCACATGCTGCAGGTTTACTCCTTCGGCAGTGAGGGTTAAGTTTGGTAGTTTATGTTTGAAAAAGGCCCCTAGTCACTGATATGACCAGGGGCTTATCACTTTGAAAAAAAGATAATATAAGGGGTTTTTTAAGAACCCCTATCCCCAATTGATACAGGGACCACCGGTCGAGATTAGGGTTTGTTTATTTATTTTTGTTGTTTGCAGGAAATGGTTGATGGGCAAGTAGTGTGGGAGGTAATGGCTGGCGGAACAGAGGTTTGCAGTGTGGGTGGAGGGATCGGGAGGTATAAGGGTTTGGGCTCATGCAAGGGAGGAGATCAGGATGCAAGGAGGAGGGGAGGTATAAGGGTCGGCGGAGCACGGGGAGAATGGTGGGAGATCGAAGGTTTGAGCGGTGGGCAACGGGAGAGCTCAGCGGGAGGTGGCTCTGCGGAAGTGTTGGAGTTGCGGTGGGGTGGTGTTTCAGGTGGTGGGGGAATGAAGGAAGAGTGGGAGCAGAGGGTGAGGCAGCAGATGGGAGGTCTATAGGTGGTTGAAGTGGTGGTTAGGGTTGGTTAAGCAGGTGGTCGGGAGATGCAGGGAGGAGACTCGGGTGGAGGATGGGCAAGGAGCGCGTGAGGCGGTTGCTGGAGTTTGTGGGGAGGAAGCAAGAGTTTGGAGTGAGCTGGGAGGGCTAAAGGAGGCCACGGGGTTGTTTGGGTGGGAGGATGCAGGGTGTAGTGTCACAGCGGCGGCCAGTGGGTGGCTCTGTGGACAAGAAGCGGTAGTGGGGGGCTGCGGCCCAATAAAAACCTGCAAATAAAACTTTTAGCTCTCACAACAAACCATTAAACCTTCATGAAAAAAAAAATGTTAACCTACAAATAAACAATGTTATCCCTGCAACAGAAACCAAAGATGGGGGTCGTGCGATCCGTATGGTACGGCCTAGGGCCCCTAAAAAATTTTCAAAAAATTTTCAAAAAAATATATTAAGTTTATAGTCAAAATTCATGGAATCGACGTCCTGAGCACGAAAATGATGTCTATTTTTGTGTAGGATGCAACCCGCAACACTTCCTCACCAAAACTTCATAAAACTTGTTAGAAAAAGGAGATTTTGACAACAAACTTGTAAAAATTGACAATTGGATTCGAGACCGGGCATGCCAAATGTGATAAGTGAAATCTGGATGAAGATAAGACTAATCTAATTCATAATAGACTGATTATACCTTCAAGAAGACCTCACGAATCCATGCGGGAAGGAGATGCGCCATGTAGCTCCTCAAGATTGTTCCCATGATTAGAATGACAAATGTGGATTGCTCAAGTGCTCAACACAATGCAAGATGAGAGATAAAGTGATTCAGATGGAGATTGAGGATGGCTAGAGTGATTTTGACAGAGATTCAGTGAGATGAGGGGATTGAGACAGGATTTTGGCAGAGTTCTGATGCATGGAATGGCCTCCAAAAATGGCTTAGAGAGGGGTCAATTTATAGGATTTTGGAGATGAGGATGGAGGGTCAGGATTCATCTGATTAGATCAAGGGCTAGGAATAAAAGTGAATCTTTTATTCCTATGGATTGAATTAAAAATTCCTATTTTGGGAAGAGTGGAGGTGAGTAGGAGACAACTGAATATTCAATTCAGTGATTGGGAGTGAGTGGGAGACATCTAAATATTATATTCAGTGATTGGGAGTGAGTGGGAGACATCTGAATATTATATTCAGGTTAGTGGATGAGTGGGGGACAAGGTTAATTAAGTGTCATCTTAATTAACTTAAGCATGATTAGCCTAATTAACATGGATTAGGGAAAATGAATAAATCAATTAAATGAATATTAGGATTATTCATTCAATTAATAGGATAGGGTTGTAAGGTTAAATGACTCAATTAGGGTGAATTAATTGATCATAAGGGACATGTAGATTGGGGGAGTGGATTAGTGCGAGGTAGAGAAAATCAGTCTGCAGAGCAGTCCAATTTTAGGTGTCTACAGTAATCTTGATACTTTCCCAAAAATTCTATTTCCATCTGATCCCAAGAATGGATAGAATTCTGCAGTAAACCAACCATCTCATCATAGAATCTTTAGAGTTGAAGGGAACAATTTGATTTTTTGGTTATCTGATCCATAATCATAAGTTTGGTAGACTACTTTGAATTCAAACAAAAACTAATCTGGATCCTCAGAAGAAAGTCCTCTAAAATTTGGCAAGCGTGCTAGTGAGATATTCTTCATAGGAGCATTATCTCCAGCAGCCAAAACAATAGGATATGAGAAGGTTCTTGGAGCCTGGTTTTCCTCTTCTTCATGAATATCATTGTCCATGTTTAGTACTGGTTCTTCTCCCTGAGGTTCTAGGAAATTAGGTTCTATCAAAGGATCTACCTAAAACTTTTGTTGTAATTCTTGGATATAATCAGCGAGTGGAAGATTTGGAGGATCTAAGGGATTATTAATTTGAGGTGCAGCTTCCAAAGTAGGTTCTAGGTTTCTCTCTTCAACAAGATCTTGTGCCACCCCACTGCTTTCCCTTATGGCTTGTTGATGGGGTGTCTGTTTTATATATCTTCCTTTTGAATCTCTAGCTCTAACCATACAGATCTATCCTAAAAACTATTTTAGCTAAGTTTCCCTAATTAACACAATATTGTCCCAGGCAACGGTGCCAAAAATTACAAGGTGTCATTGTACCTCATCATTTAATCATATTTCAGGTGTCAAAATCTAGGGGTTGTGTCCTTGATTGTCTACAATTAGGGATTCTACAGTTACTCGTTTTCCTAGCTAATCTTAATAACTTCTACCAATTTGAAGAGATTAATCTGTCTACTTATTGAATGAATTTAAGGAATGCTGAAAACATAATTAAATAGGAAGTTACTTAAAGCAATCTTAAAAAATAGTAACATGCATCTATCTATCAAAATCATTAAATAGTTTTCACAGCAAAATCTGAAGTAACAAAACAGTGGTACTAGCCTTCTGCCTTGGTGGTGAGAGTGGGCCCTTGCTCCACACCCTTGGGGCTAAAGGCTACAGTAGGGAATCAACACAAAAGAATAAGATCACAACTAAATTTGGTCCAATTCCATTCGCTTTGCATTCATGAAAAATATTGAGATCAAAGAAACTGAGATTATCGAGAGTCGGAATAATCCAATCATTGTATATATTTTCTGTTGTTTCTATCAGTATATATAAAATGAGTGATGACATATCACTTATCTTTATCTACTAGTTCTTCTATGAGATGACATCCATCTCTTTATTATACTAGCCGTCTAACTATGGAAAAATAACCATGCAAATAAAAGTAGATTGAGTGGAACATAAGTCCACTCAGAATTCTAAGTTTGAGTCTTAATACATTTGGGCAGCGAGGCCCTAAAAATATGGATATTAAATCAGTTTTATCCGTAACTCATGCAAAAACTTTAAAAAGATAAAAACTCCAGTAGTTAACTAAAGATGACCCTTCACCACTCAGGTAATGATTTGAGTGAAATGAGGGGTATTATGATCATTACTAAAAGTACTTGATCAACAGCTTATGCTGGAAATATGCCCTACTCTTAGGAGGTGCCGGAGATATCTATCCCTGTCTATAGCTCCGGAGATATGTCTGCAGCTCCAGAGATATGTTTGTAGCTCCAGAGATACCATTGTGACCTTTTTGTTTAGCTCCAGAGATGCTCCAAACTCCCGTCCAGCTCTAGAGAGGCTTTTCTCTTTACTTCAAAACTTCTGGTGTCATGGTATTCTGGTATTGTCTCCAGAGATCATTGAGGACTACCTCTAGAGATGCACAAAATTGTCGTTCCAAGCATCTACACCTGTTGATTCAAAAAGAGAGAAGTTTTCTACATTTTTTCCATCAATTCCATGCACATTAGTCTTTTAATCAGAAATTATGATCTTAAGTAATTTATCTCAATTAATCATTAACTAGAATGATCTTGCTAGCCTATTCGGGTGTAGACATTAGGAAAGATGGAATTAGGAAGGAGAAAAAGAGAGGTAAAAAGATGTATTTCATGGGTGCTACTTGGCACTCATCAATGGGTAAATAATATCCTAATAAGATGGGTAATGGGTGGTTTTGGGAGGACATGGGTAGGGAATAGATAGGAATAAGGATAAGGGATATTTGTTATTGCTGATAAGTTGTAAAAGTCAGTCCTAGTTTGATGTAGCAATTGACATTATGCACCAAGGTATAAAGACCAAGGTGACGATGTGTCATGTGAAAAAAGGGATTCCCCAACATAATACAACCTTGTCTAGATGTGTGGGAAAGGAAACTTGGAGCATTTAAGTCCAAGTACATAAAAGGTATGAAATGACCTAGATGCAAAGGATGATTGATATGCTAAAAGCTATTCCAACACACACAAGATATGAATATTAGCTAGAGGATGTGAAAGATGTGATAGAAATGCAGATAAAATTATAACACACACAAGATAGCAAGCAAGAATGCATAAATGATTTAAAAAGAAACAAGGTGATTGTCCTTGTCAAGTTGAAAACCAATGATCGATTGGATTGATTAATTGGGTTGGATAGTGTTGTCATTGTGGGGAATGATATATCCCTAGATCAACACAAGAATTAACATAGTGTTGTCATTGCATGGAATGATATATCCCTAGATCAACACAATGATGTGGGAACAATATATCCCATTGATGATGATGATTGATTGATTAATCGATCAGGATTACAACAAGGCTAGGATCAAGACCATGGATGTGATTGGATAATTTGCCTAGATTGGTATGGATTAAGGATAAATTGCATTTAGATTTATTGTTTGGATTTATTTGATTTGGTGGATTTTTGTTGGATATTTGATTTGTTTTGGATGTTTAGCATTGGATTGAGCTTGGATAGCCTTTGGATAGATACCAATGACAAGGGAAAACCAAGCCAAAAGGCAGGGATGAGCAATAATGGATAGGATGGATAAAAGGATTTGTGATAAGATAAAGGTAGGATTGGATGGTTGGATAAGAGGATGGGAGATAGGATGAAAGTAGGACTAGATCGACTAAAAAGATTGGTGATAGGATATATGTAGGATTGGATGGATGGATGAAAAGGATGGGTGATAGGATAAATGTAGGATTTGGATGGATAAAAGGATGTACAATAGGATAAAGGCAGGAGTATGGATGGATACAAGGATTGGTGATAGAAGGATAATGATTGGGAGATATATGATAGATGGATGGAGGGAGCCTAGGATGTGATCTCCAAGGACTACGTCAGATAGGAATAACATTCCCCACTTTAGATATTATGCCTTAGGATTTGGCAAGGTGATGCTTATTAGGATGCATGATGGGGATAACGCTTGGAAGGGATGAATGGACTTAGTAGTAGATAGATGTATGGAGGATATTCTTAGAAATGGATGGGTGGAATTTGGAGTATGACAAGAGACGTCAAAAGCATTTTTCAAAATTTTGCCCCTACCCTCATCAAGATTGAAAGGAGGAAGGGAAGATGGATGGTGCAATGAGGAAGGTATGATAGATATGATGGGTAAGGATGGCAAGATATGATGGAAAATAATAGGATAGGATATGAGATCAGATAGATAGGATGGGATAGATGAGATGGGATAGATGAGACACCATGCCCCCAAGTGTAAATCACATAGATAATCACCTACACATGATGCCTGTTTGCCAGGTTTTCATCAGGGTACTTATCCAAGGCACCATAAAAATGGTTTTCACTATTGGACGAAGGATTTATATTTACTATTTTGATTTTTTTTCTTTTTCTTTTTTTTTGTTTTCTTTTTTCTTTGTTAGGGGATAGTTGGATGGAATAGGTAGGGACTCAAGATTTTGTTCCCATAGCAAGGTGGTAATGTTCCATAGAAGTCACTCATAGACCATTTCAATGAAAGAAAGCTAGGTGTACAAAAATTGCTTCCTACACTAATCTAGTGAGGAAAGTGGAGTGCAAATTCTTTTTATCCTTTACAGTTACAGTGTTATTAACCCAAAAATAGAGATATTGTAGAACTACACATACACACAAAAAGAAGATAGAAGAGAGATAGACAAGATATATGTGGGGAAAACCCTTACGGATGAAGAACCCCACACTCTAAAACATAGCTCAAATGTATTCCAGTAAACATGAAGGTTAGAATATAGTTTCAGAGCCAATGCTCTTGCAGGAGTCTTTGACACTCATATCTGGAGACAATCCGGTAGCATAATAGTACCTATCAATCACAAAATACATATGTCTAAAGCACCTGTTTTTATAGAAGATACAAGGCAAAAATGGCTCTATCTTGAGATGGGCGTCCAACATGGCCTCATGGCCCAAAACCCATGCCTAAGGACACTTGTCCAACAATGCAGGTTGTTCATGGCACTTGTCATAGCACCCCATCCCAGAGAGGTCACCTATTCCCAAGTTGGACAATGACAGATACTCTTATGACACTTACGACTGTCATAGAATTCATCATAGCTATCATATCTTACAGTTATAAGAGAATCTATCATACATAGGATAAAAATAATATATTCTCTTACAACATGTCATAACCCTCCTTGGAGTGCCCAAAGATGCCTTGTTCCAAGATGCCTTGTGACATGTGTCTTCACCTGTCATAGAATCTTCCATTTACGACTCTTACATGTCATAGATTTGTCATAGGAATCTATAATAACCATTTCGATTAATATTACCTTACACACTATCCAAGATGCTGACACATGGAAAAATATTCTTACCACTAAGTGGGATGCCTATCTCCTCATGTGAGGACAAATTTACAAGTTGTCACCTTCCATGTAGGATGACACATCATCGTGCCAACTCCCACAAGATGACAATAAGGATTTGCATCCCAATTACAATAATAGGCAATAAATAAATAAATACAATGAAATAATACAAGGAATTACCAAGGTTGAGACACCTTAATTTTGAACATTCTCCCACTTGTCAAACACCTTGTAAGAGCCAATGGAAATAATAGGATTTAATTGCTATAGGCCGAGAGGCCCATATACTTCGAACACCATCTGAACTTCTCTGTGCCCATTGGTTTCGTCAATGCATCTGCAACATTCTTCAAAGTATCTACCTTCTCCAAATTCACCTTCCCATCCTCTACCATGTCTCATACGAAGTGAAACTACACATCAATATGCTTTGTTCTGGCATGGAAAGTTGGATTCTTTGCTAGACAAATTGCACTCTGACTGTCATAATAAATCATAATATGTCCTGCATCAACACCAATATCTAAACACAATCTCTTAAGCCAAATGGCTTCCTTACAACAATTAGTTGCTGCCATATACTCAGCTTCTGTCGTAGACAAAGCAATCACAGGTTGTCACTTACTCATCCAACTAATTGCACCACCAAACATAGTGAACACATAAGCACTGGTGGATCTCCTACTATCAATGCCATCCACCCAATCAAAATCCACAAATCTATGAATACAAACTAAATACGGAGGTCCTGCAACATTACCATGATAACATATGGAATACTCAAAAGTACCCCTCAAATACCCGAACACTGTCTTAACTGCATCCCAATGTACCCATCCAGGATTAGCCATAAATTGACTAAGGACTCCCATAGTTTGGGCAATTTCTAGTCTTTTGCAGACCATAGCATACATCAAACTGCCAACAACACTAGCATAGGGTACTCTACTCATGTCCTCCACCTCACTAGGAGATTTTGGACAATCATGAATAGACAACTTTGTTCCCAAGGAAACAGGAACACACAATGGTCTAAAATCTGCCATGCTGAACCTATCGAACACGGTCTTCACATACTTACTCTAGCTTAACCAAAGTTTTCTGTTAGCTCTGTCTATTTTGATTTCCATTCCCAGAATGTACCTAGCTGCCTCTAGATTTTTCATCTCAAACTGTGCTGACAATTGAGACTTCAAATCAGAAATCATATTCTTACCATTCCCAATTAATAGCATATCATCAACATACAATACAATAATGAGAATGTGGCCATTGTCAAATTTGTAAAACATAACCAATCTGGCCTTGTACTTTTCAACACTGCTATCTACACCAAATTTCTTCTTGAAAACCCATTTCCATCCAACAAGTTTTTGTCCTTCAGGCAAAGGCACCAAGTCCCATGTTTTATTCTTTTCCAAAAAAGCCATCTCATCTTCCATGGCTTCTTCCAGGAACCTACATCTTTCATGCCCATAGCCTCTATCACAGTTCTAGGCTCATCAGTGTTAGTAAGCAAAGCAAAAGCACAACTAGAATCAAGCAATGAATAACCAAACCTATCAGGTTGCTTCCTTGTTCATGTAGACCTCCTCAATGGCTGAGGTTGAGGTTCTGCTTCTTCTTCTAAAATTTCAGAGATGCTAGAGCTCTCCTTATCATCAGGTCTCACATGGTCTATTGGTTTAGTCTTCTCAGGGGTTGAAGGAAACTGAACCACATCCTCTTTCTTTTCTATTTCTTATGGCTATAGAACAACGGAAGAAAGTGTTAACTCTCTAAAGATAATACTTCTACTATGCAACACTTTTTCAGCCACAGGATCCCAAAGCTTGTACCCTTTCACACCAACTCCATAGCCAATGAAGATACACTTGACAACCTTGTTTTCCAATTTAGACTATTTCTCCCTAGGTACATGTGCATATGCCTCACAACCAAAACCACAAATATGTCTTACTCAAGGTTTCTTACTCGACCACACCTCCATAGGTGTCTTACCAACAAGAGCTGATGTAGGAGACCTATTTACCAGGTAGCAGGCAGTGGCTACAACTTCAGCCCAAAATTTTGTTTGAGGCTTGCTCCACTAAGTATACTCCTAGCCCTCTCCATTAGTGTCCTGTTCATCCTCTCTGCAACTCCATTTTGCTGTGGGGTGTATGGAGTTATCTTATGTCTTTCAATCCCTTGCTCTTTACAGATCTTATCGAACTCTATCGAACAAAACTCACCATTGTTATTAGTTCTCAAACACTTAATATTTTACTAGTCTGATTCTCAACAAAATCTTTAAACTCTTTGAACTAACTAAAGACTTCAGTCTTGCTTCTAAGAAAATAAATTGATGTCCTTATACTATAATCATCTATAAAAGATACAAAATATATAGATTTGGAAATCAAAGGAACACTAACAAGATCAAATACATCAAAATGAACAAGGTCCAACGCACCAGAAGACTTGTGAGAACTAGAGTAAAATTGAACATGGTTTTGCTTTCCATATATATAATGTTCGCAAAAGTCAAACTTGAGATTACAATTATTTAACCCCTCAACAAGGTTTTTATTTTTTAGGGTTCTAAGATCCTTCTCACCAATGTGGCCAAATCTTATATTCCATAACATAGTCTTTTCAGTAGGAAGCTTAACTTCCAAAGCATGAGCACCCTTGGGTACACAAGATGCACTACCATCAGAATTTGTTACAACAGATTTCTTCACTGCTTGTTTAGATGGTGGGGATGAAGTGACTTTGAGTCAGAAGAACTATTGCACTATGAAATGCATGCCTCCAACTGAAATAGAGTACCTCTCTGAGTACCCTTCGCAAGCACCATAGATCCTCTAGTCATCTTGCATCCATCCTTTGAAAAGACAACATGTACACCTACATCATTCAACATACTTACAAAAATAAGGTTCCATGCCAAGCCTGGGATGTGCATAACCCCAGTGATCCCCTTCACTCGTCCATTAGGGAATCAGATTGAGACTCTTCCACAACCAACAATCTTCAGATGAAAATCATCACCAGGCACACTCTACCACCATCAAACTCTTCATACTTCATGAACTAGGTTCGATGCGAGGTCATGTGGAATGATGCACCAAAATCTATCAACCACACATCATCAGATGCATGGGTGGCCAGGGCTACGATGAAGGTATCACCATCATTTTGTGACTTGTTAGAATCTGAATCTAGGGTATTCTTCTTCTTCTTTTTCTTTTCCTCTTTTGCATTCCTTTCAGAAATGCCCAATTTTTCCACAGTTCTGACAGAGAGCCTTGGACTTTCTAGGAGATTTAGATCTCCCATGGGATTTGGATCTACCCTTCTCAGCTTTCTTGTCCTTCTTTTTCCCTTTCTCCTTAGGTCTTCCACAAACCACAAGAGCCTTTTTAGCTACCTTAGAAGACTTTCTCCGCATCTCTTAAGATAATAGAGAAGATACCACTTCATCCTTTTTGAAAGTGGATGTGCTGCTCCCAATAGCCATAACAAGATGACCCCACGAGTCTAGTAAAGAACAAAGCAAGGTCATACAATGATCCTCCTCCTCCATCTTCACACCAATGGATGTCAATTGTGCAACTAACATGTTGAAAGCATTCAGGTGATCTGCAATAGACCCTCCATCCTCCATCCTTAGAGAATACAACTTCTTTCTCAGAAAAAACTTGTTCACCAAGGATTCAGCCTAGTAAACATCTCCCATCTTCTTCCAAAGGTCTTTCATGGTCTTCTCCTCATGAACATTTAACATGATAGAATCAGCTAGATTAAGTCTTATGAGACCCTTAGCCTTCTGATCTTTGAGATCCCAATCATCTTGTGCCATTGTGATTGGTTTTACACTAGATACAGTTTCCCATAGGTCATGATCAATAAGCATATATTCCATCTTAAGTTTCCAAAACTCAAAATTTGTGCCATTAAATTTCTCCACCTCTAATCTTCTAGATGTGCCTGCCATCTCTTTTCCTACAACAAGATTATAGAATACTCTACACAGACTCCCACTCAATCTAAGATCAGCTTAAAAAACCCCTACCCAATAACTAGGACCAAAGGTGATCAAGCTCTGATACCAACTGAAAGGAAGCTATGTGTGTAGAAATCGCTTCCTACACTAATCTAATGAGGAAAGTGGAGTGCAAATTCTTTTTATCCTTTATAGCTATAGTGTTATTAACCCAACAATAGAGATATTGTAGAAATACACATACACACAAAAAGAAGATAGAAGAGAGAGAGAGAGACAAGATATATGTGGGGAAAACCCTTATAGATGAAAAACCCCACACTCCAAAACATAGCTCAAATGTATTCCAGTAAACAATGAAGGTTACAATATAGTTTCAGAGCCAATGCTCTTGCAAGAGTCTTCAACACTCATATCTAGAGATAATCTGGTAGCATAACAGTACCTGTCAATCACATAATACATCTCCTCTCCAAAGCACTTATTTTTATAGAAGATACAAGGCAAAAATGACTCTATCTTGAGATGGGCATCCAATATGGCCTCATGGCCCAAAACCCACTCCTAAGGACACTTGTCCAACACTGCAGGGTGTTCATGACACTTGTCATATCACCCCATCTCAAAGAGGTTGCCTATTCCCAAGTTGGGCAATGACAAATACTCTTGCAACACTTACGACTATCATACAATCTGTCATAGCTGTCATATCTTACAGTTGTAAGAGAATATGTCATACACAGGCTAAAAATAGCTTATTCTCTTACAACATGTCATAACCCTCCTTGGGATACCCAAATATGCCTTCTTCCAAGATGCCTTGTGATACATGTTTTCACCTGCCATAGAATCTTCCATTTACGACTCTTACACATCATAGATTTGTCATAGGAATTTGTCATAACCGTTTCGGTCAATATTCCCTTACACACTATCCAAGATGCCAACACATGGAAAAATATTCCTACCACTAAGTGGGATGCTTATCTCCTCATGTGAGGACAAATTTACAAGTTGTCACCTTCCACATAGGATGACACATCACCGTGCCAACTCCCACAAGATGACAATAAGGATTTACATCCTAATTACAATAATAGGAAATAAATAAATAAATACAAGGAATTACCAAGGTTGAGACACCTTAATTCTAAACATTCAAGTGGTATTATGCTCATGGATGTTGGTAGAGGATTGTATGAGAGGGAAATAGAGTAAGGAGATAGTATATAAGGGATAGATGGATAGTGGATTATGGTGGGAATTAGGATGGAAGGATAGTGGATTAGGATGGATATAAATAGATAGATAGAAGGAATTATGCAAAAGCATGGACCATAGGGATATGATGGAAGAAATAAGTGGGATATTAGATAGAAGATTGGGAGATGGAGGCATGTGGGGATGTTGTGGAGTGGAAGGGAACCATGACCAATGTTTACACACACCAAATTGGATTTTGAAGTTTTTTATTGGAAGGGGGATTTAGGAGTAATGGAGATGATCCCTTAGGGGATTTCCTATTTAGGACATTAGGGGCCCAAATGGACTTATGAATTTTAAGATTTTGTGATGGGGAACAGGATGTTTGGGGTTTTACGATTGTGGATGCTCCATTTGAATTAGATGTTTTTTTCTTGGGGACCCAAACCATTTTGATTTTGAAATTATCTTTTTGAGATGTGGACTTGGGTAGCCTTTTTGAGTTTTGATTTTTCTTTGATTCTTTGCATTGGTGCCCTATGGAATGAAGATCATAAGTATTTTTTGCTTTATGGGTGGAGGCATCCAAATTTTTATTTTTGAATCCCATGGGGGTTTTTGTGATAGCTTCATGTTTAGTTGATGTCTGCATTTGTTGATCATGATTAGAAATTGTAGGGGATTTATAGGAACAGGATGTATGGATGGAGGGATTAATGGATTTGTGGCTAAAGTGATAAGGGGATTTGAGAATGGGAATATTAAGAGTTGGAAGGAGTGGAGGTAAAGTGGATGGAGGGATGTTAGGAGTTGGAAGAAGTGGAGGTAAAGTGGATAGAGGGAGATGGATGGTCACATGCTTTTTGGGTTTGTAGGATTACAAAGGAGGAATGGAAACATATGTTTTGGGTATATGATAGGATGCATGGGATTTGGGGTGGAAGGATGTGGATTTAGGAGGCATGGAGGTATTACCAACATCTTGAGCTTGTTTTCCTTGGGGTGTATATCCAAGGCCATATGATCATGTAGTGATTTTGACATGGATGGGCTCCAAAATACCTTGTTCATGAAGGCCTAAGCCTTCACCTTGATAATTCTTTTTTTGGAGTATGCGATGGACAATGGGACTATGTGTGTTTTGGACACTAGACTTAAGCTCATTATTAGATGGAGGTGTGGTGATAGACAATAGTTTCTGCTCTCCTAGGGAAACACATTCATGAATGAAGGTAGTAAGACCAATAGGATATGATGGTGGATTTACAATATGGTCGAAGTGGATAATAAAGGATCATTAGGATCTTGATTATGCTCATTATGCTCATGAAGATCCAGGCTATTTGTTTGATCATCTATGCTTACTTGGCAGTCAAGTGTCTCATCAAGGGAAGTGGATGTTGTTGGATCATGGATAGGGCTAGATGGAGGATGGATAGGAGTAGTTTAGATATCTTTGTCATGGATGGTTATAGGATTATGGATAGGTGGAGTGATAAGATTTTGAACATGAAATGCATAAAGTTGAATAAGAGGATCATCATGGTTTTCCTGATCATAGATAGGATCTTGATCATGTATAGGATCTTGATCATAAATAGGATTAAGTGTGCTATGGATGGGATCATTTTTCTCATGGATAGGCTCATCATCATAGATAATATCTTGATCATAAAAAAGGTATAGGTTGTGGATGGGTTGAATGGAAGGGATTTGATCTTGATTTGTATTAGGGGCAAATGTTTCCACATGCTTAGGACTAGACTCTTGACATAGCTCTTGTGGTTTAATGGAAGTGGAATTGGGAGACTCTTGGAGAGGTTTGATAGGTTCTAGATGATCAACAACATGAGGATTTAATGGACCTTGACTTGGACTCATGGGGGGAGAATCTTCAATTGGCTCGATGGGTTGTTGACTACATAATGTATTTGAATGAATAGACATTATGCTGGAAGACTCTTTGATATGCTCAAGGATAGGTGTTTGATGACATAGTTTATTCCTTGCTAATAGCCATTGGATCACATCCTTCATAAGTGTATGTGTGGAAGGAAAATATAATGGATGGATAATGAGGGTGGAAGTTGTAATCTTATGCTTGGGATTAGGTGGAATATTTGATGGTTAAGACTTTAAGTGAGTTGGGGATTGGCTTAATGGATTAGGATTTGGAAGTTTGAAAAGATTATATGATGGAGGCTCCATAGGGATGGATGAATGAGGGGGACTAGTAGATGGATTGGTGTATGAATCAAAACTTGAGCTGGTATTTCCCTATCAAGGGTAGCATGAGGACCTAAGGATGCTTGATCTTGTTGGAAAGGGTAACTTAGGCTCGCATGTTCTTGTTGTGAAGGTGCTTGATGAATTTGGTAGTGAAGTGAAATGGTGGGATATGTAGGTGAAAGATCTTGGGGTATGGATTGATATGGATGTTGGTAGATATTGGAAGAAGTGGGGTAAGGTGATGTAGATGTTGAGGTGGTTGATGGAGAGAGGGATTAGCTTGAGCCTTTCCCTAGTTTTTTTTCTTTTCTTCATGCTTTTTCTCTCTCAAAGATATTGTCAAGGACTTCAGTCCCAAAATCATAAAGATATCTCATGTAAAAATTAGGATCATGATCCATGGAGAGATGAACAAGTTGTAAGGTTTTAGGATCTTATTAGAGTTGAAGTATAGGATTTGTTTTAGTATGGTCATGTGTAGATCTAGGAGTTTTAGGGGTATCTAGTTGGTCTGTGATGTCTTAGATTTCTACGAAGCTTGAAAGGTCAAGTTTATCATGAGGAAAATGTGATGAAATAGGATCTTGTTGAGGGAGATTGATTTGATCAAGGGTGGGTTCTTCTTCATGGAAACCCAAGGATCTAGGTTGTATTTTTGGGGAAGTGGCATTATATGTCAATGAATTGGGTTGGAATGAAGTTGAGGGGGATGACTCATAGAATTTAGGTGAAAGTTGTTGATATTGTATGGATGATGGTGGTGACTTGGATGAAGAGGCTAAGGTGGATGGATCAATATATGAGGTTGATGGTTGGGCTTTGTCATTGATTGGGTAATATTCAAAAAGATTTGGGTCAGCATCAATGGTAACCTCTTGGTCATTAAATGGAACAACCCTCATGGCATGAATCCATGGGAGTCCTAGGAGGATATTATATGGGAGATTGAGGTCTAGGACTTGAAAAGTGATTTCCACTAGGGCTGGACCTAATTTGATAGGCAATTGAATAGTACCTTGAGATCTCCTTTCAATTTCATCATAGGTTTTAACAGTGATGAAATGGTATTTTTTAATATCCATGGTGGAGTATCCTAATTGTTTAACACACCTTAGAGTGCACAAGTTAAACCTTGAGCCACAATATATTAGGACCCTTTTGACATAAAACCTTTTAATATTAACTTCTATGTAAAGGGGTTCATTACGAGATGAAGGTTTGTATGAAGTTGATGGGGATGACATATAGGATGGTGATGTTGATGGTGATTAGTAGGAGGTATATGGGCTATACATGTCAAAGTATTGTTCATGAGTATCAAAATATGCATTATGATCTACAAAATTCTCATCATCATCATTAGGAGTAAATTTTGGACCACCCTGGATTATGATTTTGGGTTTTGGATTTGACCTAGATTTGTTGATTATCACAACCATTTTGATGAATGAGGATTGGACTTGGTTCAAGGATGGGAATATGAGTAGGATGACGACAAATGGATTAGGTGGGAAATGGATTGGATTTGATGGCTAATATGGTTATGAATGATAATTAGGATGATGATCAGAATTTAAAAGATGATTATGATAGGTGAATAATGATGATGAGGATAATGAGGAATGATTTTAAGATAGAATGGTTAATTAGGAAAATGAGGTCGGATTGGATGATTAAACGGATCTGGATGACTTGAATATGTTGAGTGGATTAGATTGGTTAGAGGCTTGAGTTGAGGCAATTTTCAAAAAAAAATATTTCACATGTACACACATATGATCACACACAAGAGAAAATGATATACTTGATTTTTAAACTTGATTGTTGTGATTTATGAAGAGACTTGAAGACACATCAACAAGCCTAACATTAGTCAATTGGGTGTAGCCAAGAGGTCTTAATCTAGGATGCACAAGTTCTCTAAGGGCATCCTTTATATACAAAAGGTACATTGAGGCCTAATTTTGTGAAATGAAAGTGAATTAATGCCAAACAGCTAGGAGAAGAGGGAAACCCACCCTTCACCTTCACTTCCCCAAGGTATAAAGTTCTTGGGGACTTAGCCTGAATGACAATATTCCAACTTCTCAGAGGTGTGTCTTTCATTTCACTCCCCATTTTTATACTCCGTTGGAACACTAGAGTTGAGGTCATCCCTTGGAGTGGTGTGTATCCAAGAAGGCCTCCTAATAAAGGGTGACAAAAATGTATTAATAGATTCTTTTGATCCTCAAGATAACCAGATGGTGTGAGAGGAGAGCATACACATGCACTTGATTCACACAAACAACATTTATTAACCATTAGAAAATGAAAAGTCTGATATGAAAGTGAATGGGACTAAGGGATGTTTTTGATTCCCAAGATCACACTAAGTGCAAGGGAAGAGCATACACACCCAAAATCAAATTCAAATCCACCAAACAAAGAAAACACTTGTTTTTTTAATGCCCCCCCCCAAAAAAAATCAAATGTGATGTTGGAAACAATGATTCATTTTAAACCCAAATCCAAATGTGAGATTGTAAACAATGATTTTTTTTAAGCACAAATCTAAATGCGAGATTGAAAACAATGATTTTGATCAATTAAGGATGAAGAAATTTATGTTCAAGTGCACCTGGGAAATCACTTAAGATCTGATGATAAGGTGTATTCTTCAAAGTTGCAAATCAAGTCCATCAAGCAAAGAAGGTATAAGCTTTGAAAAAGGTGCTTCCAAAAACAAATGCTAGATTGAAAAGACAATATTTGAAGAATGAGTTTACTGTAAGAAAAACATACATTAGACTTGATAATCAATCCCTTGAAAAGATCAACAAGTAATGCTATAATGAAATGATATAGGACATGTTCATCAAGATTGAAATTTCAAATTTTATTTTCATAGTCAACATAGATCAATTTTTTTAGTTATGTTTTGTGCCTCAAAAATAAAATCTCAAAGAACATACCCCTATTAGATTTTCAAGATCTTTCCAAAAATATAAAGAAATCTAAAAAATTCGTTGATATGTGCCTAGAAATGTGAATTTATGAAAAACATATAGTTTGGAAAGATCTTATTATTTCACCCCCAATTTAACCTCAAACATGAAATTATAAAGAACATACCCTAACTAAAATTGTAAGGGATTTCTAAAAATGTAAATATATAAAAAACATTCACTGATATGAACCTAGAATTGCTAATTTATGAAAAAACCTAAAATTGTGATAAATCACTCAAAAAGGATGATAAAGACCTGATTTTTATTATGTAGCCTCCTCAAGTGATCGCTAAACAACTTTTCAAATATTGTAGAAAAATTACAAGCATTTTGAAAGATATGATAAAATCTTGAAAACTCAGGTTTTTGCCCAAAAAGGCACAAACTTGCATAAAAATGATGAAAAAAGGAGGAAAACTTCCCAAAAAAAGATTAGATGAAGGCAAGTGAGGTCCCATTGGGCATGCCAGAAATGTATGCTAAAAAATTGGTTAATGGAAACATAAGAAGATTCAAACAATACAACCTAAGAATCCTCAAATCAATAACGAAATTCATACACACATGATAGAATGAAACAAGTGCACACAATACCTTGTTTGATTGTTCTTCGATCAATCATGGATGGAATGTGGGATACCTTCAAATATCATCAATAACCAATGATGAGGAAGGATTTAGTTGGATAGGAGAAGATTGGAAAAAGAAATATTTTGATAGCATGTACTTGCTTAGAGGATTCCTCCTCTTTTTGAGTGGGGGGAGATAGGTTTATTTAAAGGGTTAGATAGGTAGTTGGGTAGTTGTGAGGTAGTTTGGGATTAGGGACTAATTAGGATTAAGTCTCAATTAGGACATTATTATGCAATTATTAGGGATTTATGAGGGATTTAATAAATAAAAAGGCCTATTTATGTGAGAGGATTATGGAAAGGTGAGGAAATGAAAAGATGAAAGGATTATTTATTTGGTTTTGGATGGGTGAAGAGGAGAAATTAATTAAGTAATTAGATTATTTAATTAATTTGGAGAAGATGTGTAGGTAAAAAGGGTATTTTGGACCTGCCAAAGGTGTAGGAAAGATATCGTCAATTTTGGGTGTCTACACCAAGGCTTAAGTGACCTAACTTCTCCTCTGAATTATGATTCACACAAGAGGTGTGAATGTCAGCCAATGGATCTGAATCATCATTAGGAGAGAAACCATGAAAGGTGTATAGCTAAGATGTATGATCAACCCCCCAGTAGTAATTACCTTTATTCTCTCCAAGTCTCTAATAATAACCAACTTATGTGTGAACTCCATTGTCTTCCCTGTACCACTATGAGTAATTTGATATATGGAAAGAAGATTATTGGTCAAAGAAGGCACACAAAGTACATGTTGAAAGTACCTTCACCAATATCAATGGTTCCCTTCCTAATTACATTCATATATGTGTTACTACCCATCATGATAGGTGGCATATCACACGACTCAAATGAAGAAAACATATCCTTGTAAGAAGCCTTATGATGAGAAGCACCTGAATCAAGAAGCCATTTGATGTAGAACTTGTACTTGCACAAAGTACTTTACCATTATGTTTGGGTTCTGTGTAATGAAAAATTTGGATTTGCAAATGGAAATGATTAAATAATAAAATGCATAACCTAAACCCAAATCATTCAATACCTCAAAGATGCAAGATGAGCTCAATTGATTGATCAATTTGTTGTGTCGATTGCTCGATTCCGCAACATAACATTGATAAGAAGATAAATGATGGATGATTGATGGTTGATAGATGCAAGATAGATGGATTGAAGATGATGGATGAGGGCTTGAGATGAAAATTCAGCAGGGTGAAGTTGCATGAAGAAGAATCTTCTCAAATCTCCCCAAATGGCTCAAGAGAGGCTTGCTTTATAGGATTGGCTTGGTTCAAATGAATGGCTAGGATCAATTAGGGCTTTAAATGAAATGGATGGATAGGATTAAGTTAGGTTTCCTTGTACATTAAGAAATTGTAGTCAATTGACACGTGTCAAAGGAAATAGGTCTCATGTGTGATTGTGTACACAAATAGTACTACATGTGATTGTGTACATAAAAAGTATTTTAAATGAGTTGTACTACAACACATGATTAAGGGGAAATGGACAAGTGTCAAGGTCAGATAAGGATCATGTGACTTAATTCAAATTAAATATTTGAATTAATTTGAATATAGTTGGGAAATTAATTAAATAAATAAGATTTTATTTAATTAATTGGGTAGATAAATAGGATGGGATAAGATATGATGTGGAAATTAATTAATTAAATAAAATTTATTTAATTAATTGGGATGAGGATAGGATAAATGGGATTATACATGTAAAATTAATTAATTAAGTTAATTTTTTTAATTAATTGGCTAAGTGGGATTAGGGAAATTAGGATGGGAATTAGGACAAAATGGCTTATGATGTCTACGATAATGGTTTAACAAGGTGTTGCAAGACATACACAAATTTGGGACAATTTTGGGTGTCTACATTTTGCCCCTCTTTGAGATGATATTCGAGATGATAAGATTTATGTCAAGTAACATCATTTCAAAGAAGCTAATGTATGGATGGAGGAAAAGGATAGGCTGAAGAAATGAGATGATGGTGATGGAATGATAGGATGATGATGCCCCCTCGAGAGGATAGGCAGGTTGGACAAACACGGGTAGGCTCTCGAAAGAAATGGCTTAGACTACAAAAGATAGATGAAATGGATAGAAGAAATGGAGATGTGTTATGCTGCAATAAAAGTGAGTAGTCATGATGTTTGATATAGCACTAGACGTTATGCACCAAGGTATAAGGACCAGGGCGATGATGTGTCTTGTGCCCCAGTGTATTACAACCTTGTCTAGACGTATGAGGAAGAAAACTTAGAGCATTAAACTCCTAATGCACAAAAGGTATAATATGACCTTAAATGAAAAGGATAGTGAAAAAAGCTATTCCAACATACACAAGATATAAATATTAGCTGGAATGATATGGATTTGATACAAATGAAAGATAAATTATAACACACACAAGCAAGCATGCACAAATGATACAAAAACAAACAAGGTATTGCCCCTGTCAAGCTGTAAACCAATGATCGATTGATTGATAATGATGATAGATAGTGTTGTCATGGCAGGGAAAGCTATATCCCTAGATCAACACAAGGTTGTTTGCTAAGTTGGTTGGCTGATTGGCTGATTGATTAATTGATTTGGTTTACTTCAAGATTAGGATCAAAACCTGTTGATTTGATGGGATAATGTTCCTTGATTGATTAGCTTGCTTGATATGGATTAGTGTGACTTGGATTTAAGATCATTGCTTAGATTGATTTGATTGGAAGAAGTGATTGATTGAAATGGATGAATGAATGTTATTGATAGGAAGAATTGACGATGACGATGATGATGATTTGATTTTGATTGAATGTTGATGGAGTGGATTGTTTTGGATGGTGTGATTGGTTTTATTCCTTGGATTTTTCATTGGATATTTAATTTTTTGGATTTTTTGACATATTTTAATTTTTTTGTGTTTTTGTTGGGATATTTTGATTTTTTTTTGTGTCAATGGATTTACAATTGAAGTAGCCTTTGTGCTAGATACCAATGACAAGGGAAAACCACATCTAGGTGCAAAGATGTAGGAGGATGGATAAAAGGATGGGCTCATAGTGAATGTGACAGCAAGATCATGAGAGTTGGATGGGATGGAAGGTTCATGAGAGTTGGATGGGATGGAAGGTTTATGAGAGTTGATTGGATAGATACGAGGATAGGCCATTTAAGGGATGGATTCATGCCTCATGATAAATGGATAGGTAGGCTATAGTGGAAAGCTCTTGATAAATAGATGGGGATAAGCTATAAGATGGAAAGCTCGTGATAAGGATATACCATAGTGGATGGATCATAAGGGAGCTAGGATGTGATCTCCAAAGGCTATGATGCATAGGAAGAATAACTTGGCCCATTCTAGGTGGTAATGCTTAGGATTTTTACATGACAAAGTTCATGACCAAGGGATGACATGATTGGATTTTACATGGCGCTTATGATGATAGGATGACATGATGGATTGGTTTAAATAAGATGGATAAATGGTCAATGGATAGGACTTGGTTTGGAAAGAAGGTATGTCAAGAAATATCCAAACATGTTTCAACATTTTGCCCCTATATCTTCATCAAAATCAAAAGGCAGAAGGATGGATAAATGGGTTCAATACGATAGGCATGTTTATGTAATGGCTAAGGATGGTAGGATGGTATGGTAATGGTAGGACAGGATATGATGGAAAATGATATAATGGGATAGATAGTTTGGAAATGGATAGGTTGGATGAGACAATGTGTCCCCAAGTGTAAGTGACATAGAAGATCAACCTACACATGACGTATGTTTGCCAGGTTTTCATCATGGTACTTATCCAAGGCACCTGTTTACTAGGTTTTCACTGTTGGACGAAGGGATTTCTCTTTACTATTTT
The DNA here is from genome assembly GCA_027924645.1 of Cunninghamia lanceolata. Taxonomy (NCBI): domain Eukaryota; kingdom Viridiplantae; phylum Streptophyta; class Pinopsida; order Cupressales; family Cupressaceae; genus Cunninghamia; species Cunninghamia lanceolata. The sequence goes on along the minus strand of BSBN01000765.1, from coordinate 4,082,397 downwards.
GATTTTTTTTTTCATTTTTTTTATGGTATGACAATTACACATGGTGCCTGTTTGCCAGGTTTTCACCATGGTAATGGATAGGAGAGAATCAAGTGTCTAGTGCTATGAAAGGTGAAAGTGTCCCTTTAGAGATGGATGATGTCTTCACATGGACCATGTCATTATACTCATAGATGTTGATAAGGGATTGTGTGGGTGAGAGATGGATTAGGTAGATAGTGGATGAAAAGCTAGTGGAGTATGATGTGGATTATATAGGCTTATGGAATGAAGATGGATGAAAAGTTTATGCCAAAGCATGGGCCATAGGGATAGCATGGGGGAGATATGTAGGATAATGGATGGAAGATGGGGAGATGTAGTTATGGTTGCACACACCGTCATAAACATTGAAGCTTTTGATGAGATGATGGTGTAGGAAGCAATGGCTATGTTTGCTTAGGAGATGGTTGATGAAGTGATTTAAGAACCCACATAGATTTAGTATTTTTAGTGCTTTTGTTTTGCTTGTGGGATTTTTGAAGGGAATGAAAGTTTTGGATGGAAATAGGCTCTTGGATGGATATAGGTGGTTGGGATTCTTGAGATGTGGATGAGGATGCCTCATTTGACTTGCTAGCTATTTTTTTAGGAACCCAAACCATTTTGCTTTTGGGCTTTGCATTCAGAGGTAAGGGTTTAGATGGCTGCTTAGATGAACTTTCCTTTGATTTTGATTCTTTATGTCCTAAGGTATGAAGACCTTTAGGATTTTTGGTAGGATTTTTAGCTTTATAGGTAGAGGCATCCAAATTTTTTCTTTTGAATCCCATGGGGTGGGTGGAGTGGATGGAATGATTGGAAGCTTTATGCTTAGGCGATGTGTGCATTTGTTGGTCATGATTAGGGATGTAAGGATACTTATGAATGATAGGTATGTTAGGTGTTGGAAACAACAGTGGCAAGGTGGATGGAGGGATATTTGGAGTTGGTAAAGTGGAGGCAAAGTGGATGGCAGGAGGTGTATGGTCACATGCTTTTGACATTTATAAGATGATGGAGGTGGAATGGAAACATATGTTTTGGGTAGATGATGGGGGGTGTGATGGAAAATGGTAGGTTTAGGATGCATCAAGGGATTACCAACATCTTGGCCTTGTTTACCTTGGGGTGTGTATCCAAGGCCATATGAGCATGGAGGGATCTTGACATGAATCAGCTCCAAAATACCTTGTTCATAAAGGCCTAGACCTTTACCTTGGTAGTACATGTTTTGGAGTATGTGATGGACAATGGGACTATGTGTGATTTGGACACTAGACTTGAGTTTGTTATTGGATGGAGAAGATGAAGTGGAGGACAAAGTTTGTTGTTGTCCTAAGGAGGAACACTCATGAAGGAAGGTGGTAAGACTACTAGGACATGATAGTGGATTTGAAGTGGAGTTGATGGTGGATGTAGAAGGATCATTAGGATCTTGATTATGTTCACTAAGATCCAAGTTCTTGATCTTTTATGGTCACTTGGGGGACAAGTGTCTCATCATGACAAGTGGATGTTGTGGGATCATGGCTAGAGGAATAGATCTCTTTGATTTGAAGGAAGGCCATGAAATGGGGTGAATTCTGAAGTAGGTCAACAAGACTTTCATTGGATAAAGCATGTAGGTCTTGGGTGTCTTGTTCATGGATAGTTGTAGGGGTATGAATAGGATCAAGATTCTCATGGATAGGTTCATCATTATGGATATCATCTTGATCATGGAAAAGATATATGTTATGGATGGGGTGGAGGGAAGTGTTTTGATCTTGACTTAGACAAGGGGTTGATGTTTCCACATGCTTAGGATTAAACTCTTGACATATCTCTTGGGTTTCTTGAATGGAAGTGGAAGTGGGATACTCTTGGATAGGCTTGACATGCTCTTGAGAGTTGTCAACATAAGGGTATGATGGCTCTTGACTTGGGTTCATGGGGGTTTCTTGAATAGGCTTAATGGATTGTAGGTCACATGATGGGACTGTAGGATTGGACATGACCTTTGGAAGTTCTTTGATAGGCTCATGAGTGGGTGTTTGACATGGGGATAATTTATTCCTAGCTATTAGCCAATGGATCACATCCTTTGCAAGTGTATGGGTATAAGGACAATATAATGGATGAATGATAAGGGTAGATGGTGTTGTAAGCTTAAGATTAGGATTTGGTTCAGGGATAATTAGGTTGGATAGATTAGGAATAGGATTGGATGGGGGGATAATGAGATTGGATATATATTGCTCTCTTATTGTATGTCGATACACCTTGTAAAAAAATGGGACAAATATTGGGCATTTATTTGTATTATGGCCTTTGGTCCTATGGTATGCATAATAATCATGTTCATCATACGGACTTTCTTCACATGGTTTGACTTTGGGAAGTTTAATGAGTTTTGTTTCAAGCATCCTTTATAAAACTATCTTAGCCACATCCTTTGGTGAAGGATTAGAATGACATGGTGATGAAGGTAATGGAGGGCTTGGTGGTTTAGAAGGTAGAGGGATTAATGGACTAGGAATGGGATCACATGGTGGTGTTAGGATAGGACTTGTTGGCTCATGTGTCGGCATATGATTAGATGGTGGAGGCCACTCATAGGATGAATTAGCTAGGTTGGTATCTCCCTTGTCAAAGGTAATTAAGTCTTGTTATATTAAGATTGCATGGTTTATATACAAAGGGCCACTTGGAGTTGCATATGCTTCTAGTTGCAAAGGTGGACTTGGGCTCATTTGTGTTTGTTGGGGAGGCCATTGATAGTCTTGTTAGCTAGGTGTAATGGTAGGATATGTAGATAAAAGATCTTGAGGTGGACTCAAAGATGCGGGTATTTGATCTTGTTGGCAAGGTTGACTTGTGCTCACTTGATTTATATAGAAAAAGCCATTTGGACTTGCATGTTGTTCTTGTGAAATCACTTGATTTCCTTGTGGATGGGCTTGGTAGTGCATTAGAATGTTGGCATGAGGGATTGAATAAGCTTGAGGTGGATGTTCATAGGTTGATGTGGCATTGACTTGGTGGATAGGTGGATTAGGTTGATAAGAAGTGGATGGATATGACATGTGGCTATAAGGTGGATTAGGTTGGGAGTGAATGGATAAGGAATGATGTACTTGTTAGGCTTGACTGGTGGTGAAAAGGTGTTGGACTTGGGTTATAAAGTATTGCAGTTGAGGTGATTGGCTAGATTGGGGTTGAACTTTTTGGATGAAGAACTGTAATGTTTCAATGACATCTTGGTTTAGGGGTTGTGATCCTTGATAAAGATTTTGGAGAAATCTTTGGAATTTGATTTCTAGGTCTTCCGGTTTAAACATGTTGTCACCCAAATGTTTGTCTTAAGTCCTTTTAGCAAGTGCTTGTTTAGGGATTTGGATGATGATGTGGCAAAAGTGATTTGGCTAGGATAGGGATGCAACTAGGATAAGTTTAGGATGGTTTGAATGACTTGGCTATGAAGGGTGACTAGGATGAAATTGATTTGGATGTGTTTAGAAATACTGTTGATTTGGGTGTGATGTGTAGTATGACTTGTTTATGTGTTTGGTGTTTAAAGCTTGATTTGGGAATGTTCAAATGATTATGCATATACACACATGAATCACTCATGCAAGACACATAATCAATTTTGACCTTGAAATTGAAATGTGATGATTATTAAACAAGCACATGAAAACACATGACAAGCCTTAATGTCTAGTCAAGTGGGTATGGCCAATTAGGTCTTAGGCTAGATTGCATAAGGTTGACTAAGGAATTGAAAGGGAATTCCTGCCACATATCTGGGAGAAAGGGGTAACCCACCCTTCACCTTCACTTCCCAAAGGTATAAAGTTCTTTGGGGCTTAACCAAGAGTGACAAGATTTCAACTCCCAATGAGGGTGTCTTTTGATTCAGCCTCGATTGAGGTCATCCCTTGGAGTGGTGTGTCTCCAAGCAGGCCTCCTAGATAGGGTATACAAAAGCAAACCAAGTGAGCTATCGCTTGATTCACACTCACACTTGTTAATTGACCATTAGAGAATGAAATGTGTGGAAGACAATTCAAGCACTTGTTTTTTTTAGATCCAAAATCCAAATGTGTAAGAAAACACTTTTTCATTTTAACCCAATTTCAATGATGTGATTACAAACAAGTTGTTCATTTTATGCCCAAAATCTAAATGTGGTTGCAAATAATGATTAAGAGATGAAATATTAGAATGAGTGCACCTGATTATTTCATTGTCCAAATTTGTTGTATATGATAATGCCAATGTTGTTCCAGCTCCTTTGATTCACCTACAAGTCACAAAAATAAAAAAAGACCAAGTAAACTTGCACATGAAAGTGATATGCAAAATATAAAGAATCTAATAAAATATAATTAAAATGATTTGATACAGAAGAATGGATTGCATAAACAAATTATTCAAGAAATTCTATGCACTTTTAAAAAAAGTTTCATTCAAATTCAATCAAAATTGCTCAAGTTATGCTCAATTGAAGTTTATGTGCATGGTTGACTTTAACTGATAAAAAAGGTAGGAAAATGGTAGTCACCTAATAAAACCTTCTTAGATACAAATTTCATCCTTCCAGCTTTTCAACAAGTCCAAATTTGCATGATTTGACCTCCGTATGACCAAGTTATGAGAAAAAGAAAAAATTAGCCTCCTTTGGCATGTAGAAGGCATAAGGCTAGCTCTGACTGTTTGTACTTGACTGTCTACAGTTAAAGGTGTTTTGGTCACATATCATAGTTAAGATTGTCGATAAAGATGTTGATGCTACCTTTGATCACTAGTATAAAGTTACGACTACAGACTGTGAATGCAAACTAAAAGAGTCACTGCTAATTAACAAAATGTCCCCTGTTTGCAAAGATATGAAATCCTGAAGGTTTGAAGACCACGCTTTGACCACCAACGTATATGGAAGGGAATGAAAATTGCCAAACTTAGATATTGGTTAAGGTGGTAGGAATGAGTGTATAAAGCCTGATGGGATTTTATAAAACACCGACTTTATATGCTGACTACAAAAAAAATGGTCATTGAAGTTTTGTAAGATCGTAGAACTAGATTTGGACGGTAGGTTTGTATTGACCGAAGGAATGCCGACCAAATAAAACTTCACTTGATATATAAAATGCTGACTACCAAAGTGTTAATGCATGTTCAAGACCATCAAATAACTTGTAAATGCTGAAGACTGTTGGATTTAGATTGACCGATGCCGATGATATTGGAAACTACTAACTACTATTTTGAAGACTGCCAAGGGAGGATCTAAGACTGTCGGAATGGTTGATGTATGCCACAGGAGATGCCAATGTTAAACTTACAAACTTTTCTAGTGTAAGATAACAGATGTAGCCACCAGTACGAAATCTATAGTCGCTGATAGATGTATTGTCATGCCCGCATTTCCCATGCGGTAATGACACACAACACATGTGTCATGTCCACATTTGCCATGTGGTCATGACACGAACTGTGAAAAACTTTTCTACCTATCCTTAGGAACCCCCTCGCACGTGTCTACGTGCTTGGTGGCAATATGCCTAAGGCGTAAACATGTCAACATAATCGATAAGGTGAAGGCCATCTAGGGGGGTATGCGACACATAGTGTGTCGTGTCTAGGGTTAGACCGATTTAATATGAACCCTAAGTTCCTAGGTGAAGATGATTTCATCAGCATCGAACCCAACATATCTCAGATCAAAAATTGATAAGGCAATATGGTAAGATGGCGCGCGATTAAAGTGGAATGATAGATTTAAAATAATTAAAACAACGCATAAAATAATCCCTAAAGATCTAGCAAAATTCTGTCAGCATAACACGTTTTCGATAAACGCAAATTAAAATTAAAAAATAAATCACCCTTAGGAAATTAAGTAAAAATTAAATCAACTTAAAGGATAATTTCAAAAACGAATTAAAATGAATTAATAAAGTTAAATGACAAGACGTCAATAAAATTCTACCGAAAAATTGAGTTCGTTATTAAATATAATTTTGGCATTATGTTTAATAACTCACTCAAAAAATAAAATAGATGAGGTAGGAGAGTTTAATTAACTCATTCTGTAAAAACAATGTTAAAATCGACAATAATTAAAAGGTGTAAAAAAATTATGCCCAGGGAAACAAAAATAATAATCCCATTAAGAAAATTTAAACACATGAAAGAAAATTACCCTTCCCAACCGAAATAAAAATTAATTTCCCAAAATGAAATGGAAGCACAAAGTCATAAAAGAAAGCGTAAAATTTAACCCCATGCAAGAATTGAAACAAATTTAAAAGTTCCCCAAAAAAAAAATTAAAACAAGGAGAAATAGAGGTAAACAAAAAGAATAATTTAAAATAGAAACCTCACATAAAAAAAACTTCACACAAATTAAAATATCCACATTTGCTTCCTAAAAAGAAATAACCCTAATAGAAAATAACACTAAGTTTTCAAAAGAAACCCTATTCTTATTTTCTGAGTTTACTCTCCTTTTGCTTGCCCTAATCTTCTATTCCCATTCTTCCATTTGCTGTATTGTTTTCTCTCTTGCAGGTCTAGGGTTTTGAGTTGCCTTTAAAGGCCATGATCCACGGATGTGTGCGTTCAACACTCAAATAGCTTCAATGTTTGTATTTATATTACATATACATATAGTTTCATTCAAGAGAAGGTGTAATAAACAATATAATGAGGAGGGTTTTATTTTTTTATTTTCAAAATAATGCAGGACTATCAGAGGAAGGCGAGTGGTTGCTGGTGGACCTTTGCTGTGAAGAGGGTGGTGTGTTGTGGCGGAGGTGAAGCCGTAGTGGAGATCAGCTATCGGCGATGAAGCTGGAGATGGAAGTATGGAGGCTGTGGAGCTAACTGGCGGAGGGTGGAACGCTGAGGGGCACAAGGGTATGAAGGGGTCGCTGCGAGGGTTGGGGTGTGGTCGCAGTCTTGGGCAACAAGAAGTGTGGAGTGTTTGGTGCGCAGAGGGCAGCGCAGTCTACAGGCGCTATGGAGGTTACGATGGTGTTGGGGTGTGGGGGAGACGGTGCCTCCACCCACACCCACTCTGGGTAGCGCGGTCTGCAGGTGCTATGGAGGTTACGAGGGTGTTGGGGTGTGGGGGAGATGGTGCTTCCACCCACACCCATAGGTGTGGGTGGAGGCACCGCCTCCCCCACACCCCTTACCTTAAGGATATACAAGGGACTGTGGGCAGTGCCCATAGTCCGTCCCTCAATATATTTACTTTGAAAACTTTTTTTTTTATACATTTAAACTGTTAACTACAAACAGTCCACCCTCTTTAAGTTCCATTCACAGCATTTGTTCAGTAATGTTTTCAGATCTATCAGCATTTAATATATTTATATATATATATATATATATACATATGTATATACATATGTATATATATATATGTATATATACATAAGTATATAGACTGTTTCAAGAGTTAATACAGTTTATTTAAAATACCCAAGATAAGTGTATGCACCCATACGTATATATATATATATATATATATATATATATATATATATATATATATATATATATATATATATATATATATATATATATATATATATATACATATTTATTTTGTGCAATGGTCAATAAGTTCCCTGAAATCTATTTCTAATTTTCTGTATTCGTACACAGCAAAATAAACTAAAAGAATGAACTGAGTATATATATATTTTTGGACATTTAATTCACTGAATCAAACAAATGCCTTAGCATTAACTTTTCTTTTGAAAACTATATGAATAGAAGTATGTAAATATACTTTTTTTTGGTTCTCTTTCCTTTTGCAACATTAAAATAGAAACCATGATATTCATATAAATTTCTAACAGATCCTTCCACTTAACAACAACCATTATTTTTAACCTATCAAGTAATAATAGATAACAACTCTCAAGTTTCTCTTTTCATGGCTACAACTAACACATATAAATTTTCATTTCAATATAACTGGAAGGAGTTACATTATTTTTTTTTTGCAAAGGAAAATGGTAGCAATATAAATACAACTTCACATGCATTCCCCAAATCTTAACTCACAAAAATAGGGAAGATAATAGCCTTTTTAATTAAATGAAGAACACTTTTCCTACAACATTTGTTACAGCCAACTCATGGCATAGATATCCAACAATCTCATACAAAATAAAATACAATAAGGCCACAATGGCCATGGCTTCAACAACCATAAAAGTACTACAAAGCCACACAAAGAGGGGCTCCCATCCACTTCATTTCTCCACTCAAAACCTATAATAAAGTCAACAACAAGAACAACAAAACCAACCACTTCAAAAGCTCTCCTCCCTACCATAGACCCGCAAGTGGGTCACCCCCAAACTAGGGAGGTAGGGATTCACACGGGTATAACAATCCACAAACAAGTATCAATCTCAACAACACAAACAACCCATAGGTTTAACACAAAACTCAACTCAAGAACATGAGTTGTTGAGGGTAGGGAATTGACTCCTCAACTTCAAAGGGCTCCCAAATGATAGAATGTCATGCTCATGGCCTCAAGCCAAATAAAATCTCCAAAACACCACTCTCCACAATATCACAAAGATAACCTCCATGGCACTCTTGCCATTCAATAACCTTCTCAACAAAATAAAAGCCCTCAAGGCATAAATACATAATGTGGGAGAGACCTCAAGGAGGTTCCTTTCCCCTACCCATACAAGTTGAGCATTACCTCCATTGGAGGTGCTCTCACCTTAACTCCCATCCCAACAAAAAACAAAACAATGCAACAACAAAACAACCAAAAATTTATAACACAATACATTAAATAAGCTAAGGTGAAAAAACAAGTTAAGACGCCTACCTTCAAAGCCCTTATAATGGAAGTAAGTTGGTGAAGAGCTCCAAGCCTTCCAAAGCCTTCCTATCCTTCAAGAAAAATCCTCTAACTCTCCCAAACTCCTCCAAATTAGCAAGAAAAAAAAATTGCAAGAACCCCATACTCCTCAACAAGAGGAGATAATATAGGCCATCAATTTGGCCTTAAGGAATGAGAAGGTGACACTTGTCACCTTCTTCTTCCTCCTCCCATGCCACTTGCAAGGGAGAGGAAGTGTGAGGATGACAAGTGTCATCCTCTCATTCCCTCTCAAACCTCACCTTATCCACTTGTGCTCTCACACATGTGTGAGAGGACAAGTGGTGAGGTGGTAATTCCACTCACATCTTCAAGAGGATAAGGGATGCCATATGGCATCCTCTTATTCTCTCAAGGAGCCATGTTCCTCCAAGATTCTCTCACACGTGTGTGAGAGTCTTGGAGGAAGCTCCCACACACTTGGGAGTCTTGGAGACCTCCCAAGTCTTCCTTGGGAAAGGGTTCCCAAACTTTGGGAAGGGAGATGAGTCTTTCCCAAGGCATGATTCATCTCCCACTTCCCTTATTTCAAATTTTCGTCACTTTTACTAAACCATGGTTTAGAGTGACCAAACATGAGTCAAATCTAGGGTTAGATAGTCCAAGTTGACCCTAGACTCATGGGTAACCACCTAGGGTAGTATTTGAGACTCTAGGTGTCATGCCCATATCAGGCCCACCTGTATGTCAACCATACAAGTGGGCAAAAATGGTGGAAACATTTTTTTTTTAAAGGAACAGAGTTAAACATGAAATGAACTAGCCAGTTTACCTATCCACCACTTAAGTATCACAATCAAGGTTAGGTTTTAAAGCAATATTAATTTCTCTAGTTTGCAATTATATTAATAGTCCATTGTGGCAAGTTAACGCCATGAAGATATTTAAGTAGATTATACAACTTAGTCTATAAGGTTTCCGTAATAAAATCCTCGACTAAGCTAACTAACTTAAGGAATTCAATATTGCATTATTACATAAATTACCCATAACTAAATATTTTTATTTTCTAATAAAAGATTATAACATTAGAACACACAAAAATAATAATACTTCAACACATGATAATATTCACTTCCTTTAAATTAATTAAAAATACTTAATTTATTATTTAATAATAAGTTATAACTATCAAATTTGATAATGCCAAAATATTAATTTAATATAATCTAATTCTTCTAACCTCAATTCTTGACTAAAAAATCATATTTGAAAACTAATTTTCTTTTAATAATAAAATAGCTAATCTTCCTCTATGTGGTCAAAAATTGTACATAAAAAAAATAACTAAATCTTTCAAATAAAGCAATAAAATATTAGAGTTTACATTATGTCCTTAAAACGCTAAAACATTCTTTTTTACAAATAACAAGAGAACAATTGCCTTTTTTTTAAATAATAGAATAAAGCTTGTTTTTACTAAATTACATTCATTGTTATCTTTTAATATTGAAAGAATAAAACTAATTTTAATTTCTAAATTAACAACTTACTAAAATATTTCATTTAAATAAAATAATAAATTAAATCCTTACAAAATATGAAGTTAAATAGTCTAATTAAATAAATAATTTAAAATCGGCTAATTTCTATCTTTAGTATAACATCTAGTAATTAAAAACTTTATCTTATTCAGAAAAGCGATAAATATCCTTAAAACTAAATTACTAAAACAATTTCTTTCTTTTGTTTAACTAAAACTTAAATGTTTTCTTTCTAAATTCATAGAATAATGTTAATTATTTCTTTATCTAAAGCCATTCTTTTTGAAAAAATAGAAACTTGTCTTCTTTATTATAATATATCTAACTTTCTTTATAAAAAGGATAGAATACAACTAATATAATTACTTTTCTTCCTTTTTATTTCCATAAAAAAATGCTTTCTTTTATATTTATAGAATAAAGCTAACTTAATTTCTTTCTGAATAATTTAATAAAACAACTCTCTATTGCCGTTTTGTTTCTTTTTCTAAAATTCCTTTTTTTTTCCTATTTTAACAATAAAATAGATCTAATTTATTTCCAATATATTAAATCCATTAACTTCAAAATTACACTACTTAATTATAATATTCTTTTATATTCTATATAAAATAATATTAATAAAATTTTCCATAGCTTTCTAAATAGATCATAAACGGCCTTTCCCTTTTTTAAACTCAATCAAGAAAAATACTTTTTCTTTATATTTTTAGAATAAAGCATATTTGATTTCTTTTATAATTTAATAAAACATCTGTAATTGCTTTTCAAAATAAACCACACATTAAACTTTTTTTTTTTTAAAACAAAATAACTAATAATATCTAAATCCTTTCCTATAATTCGAATGCTTTTATTTTTCCAACCAAGGAATAAAACAATTAATAAAATATTCCTTCTTTTTCTTGAAATAAGTCCTACTATTTCTTTTTTAAGCAGCAATAAAATAACTTTTTTTTTCATTTTAAAACAATGAAATAAATATAACATTCTTTAAATATAACTAATTTTTTTTATGATTGAAAAAAAATAAAATAAAATAATTAAAAATTATATTTTATCCTTACTATCCTTATTATAATTTCAGTATAGCTACCAAGGACTTATGAATCCTTCCATTTTTTTTTCTGTATGTGGTTATTGTGCAAGGGCAGATTGCAACTACAGTATAAGCATACACATAAAATATATAAATATGCCCATATTTTTCAGTCAACCCAATAAACTTATAAAATATAAAGAGAATGAGATTAGATATATAGATATAATTTAAAACAGAATAATTATTTTCAGATTTGTTAACACATATACATCAATCAAACTATTTTCTTTTCTTTATAGGTATCAAATTTTCAACATTACAAAATAGATCTTCTACTTCATATTCATGATTATTACAGATTGATTTATATAGCAGAAAACAAATTTATGAAATAAACCCAATATCACAATATGAGTAAAATAGAAAAAAATGTTTCTTTTCTTTTTTCAAATTTAAAGGAAATCATGCTCATAATTCAAATTTCTCAATGTACCCACAAACACAAAATTTATACATCTTCACAAAAGACTCAACATATAAATTGAATGGAAGGGATTTCTTCCACTAACATAAAAATTTCCCAAAACTTTTGACACACAACAAACAGAATCCAACGAGGATCATAACCAAGGCACTTTTGCCAATATTTACAAAAATAACTTCTTCCAGAAAAACAAGATATTCTTTCCAACTTTCAATCCTTGATTGAAAACTTTTTTGATAACCTGCACACATACAAGGGCCAAAATAGGTGGCCAAGTCCTACTCTCCACCCTACCATAGGGATTGCCTAAGCACATCCCACCCCCGAGCAGGAGAACTCCATAAACCGGGTAAAACACTCATGCAAACACATAAATCCATAAACCAGAAAAGATCATTTACACATAAACATGAAAAATCCCATTGGTCAACTCACAAACAAAGGATCCAAACTAGATCCAAAACAGGAGGAGAGAGGGGATAATCATCTCTCTTGGGGGGTAAAATAATCACATCAATCCTCCTTAATCTTCAATAACAATACCATCCATGCAGTACCATAATCCACCACCAACAACACCATTACTCAAATCATAGCCATTATTACATTATCTTTTAAATAAATATATTTATTTTAATTGTTATTTCTTCATTTCAATTCATTTTTATTTTATTACCATTTCCTTTCATCTCCACAAAACTCCATAATCACAAACCTCCTCCAACAAACCTTCATAATTATCCTCAACAAAATATCAATAAAATATGGGCACTCATGCCCAAACCCAACTCCACTATTAAATTACTCCACAACACCATCACATATAAACAAATCCCCCAAGAGAGGCTCCACGCCTCTCTCAAACCCCATTACGTAGGAGGCTCTCATCAGATACGGAGAGCCGCTCCTATTACAACCCAACCCACAATAACAAAAAAAAAAATACAAAAACACATAAACAAAGGCTTTCATAAGCATGCATACATTTTACAAAAATATGAAGAGGAGATAATTTCCTACCTCAGATCCCCAAGTTAGGTGAGCTCAAAACCCCAAATGAGACAAAAATCTTACTCTTGAATTCACAATCCAAATTCTGAAGCCAAACTTATGTACCAAAATTCTCTTCCAAATATTCCCACAAAGAAATTCTCTTCCAAAAAAAACTTCTCACCATTTCCAAATCTCCAAATCCAAGCATAGCAAAAGTGTGAAGACTCTTCCCAAAGATTTCCATAAATAAAACTCAAAGATTCCAAAAAGGAAAGAAAATAAAAAAAGAAAAAAGAAAGAAAAACAAAAAGAAAGGAACTTTCTTTATTTTTCTCAATAAAACTCTTATTTTTCTAAAATTAAAACAAAGGGATAAAATCCTTTCATAAAATAAACTAAAATATTAAATTATTAATTTTAAAACATTATCCACATCCCACAAAAGAAATAAATTAAAATGAAATAATTAATTAAAAAGACTTTCTCCCAAACTACAATTAAATAGAATTAATATAAATAAATAAAATATCACAAACACACACAAAGAAAATTAAAATAAAAATCAAATAACAATATTACATCACATATTAGCCTTAACCCCTTCCACAGGTTAAGCTAGGCTTAACTGGTCTGACATAGGGTTTATGGAGTCTCCGAGTCCACTTAAGGAGCTTGACCACCCACCTGCACACTTAATTTTTGAGCATCATTTTGTCAAGAAAATATAGCCGAAGCAACTTCAAATGCATAGAAAAATTAATTAAATAATCCAACTTCATTCATGATTACATAATTCAAATAATATAATTTATTCTATTTAAAGACTATCACAAAATCATTTAATTCATTCAATACTTTCTTTTCCCACATAATTAATTATCTAATAGTAACTCATCAGAATAAAAAAGCATATAATCCAAACATAATTCCCAAAGATTTTAATTATATCATAATGTCCAATCACACATATCAAAATAGACAATTATAAATAGTATCATATCATGGTCTCAAGTGCAGTACTAGCTAGGCCTCACACTAGGGTTCACAAAGGGGGTTAAAAATCTACTTTTAAATGGCCCATAATAAAATAAATACCAAGTGGTGTAAAACAAGTAAAATTATACAACACTTATTATAAATTAAATAGACAAGGGTACTAAGGCCAAAATAATAAAATTAAATCAAGTACTTAAATCAACATTCAAATTCAAACATGATCCTTATCCCTCTTGGGAATGGATCAGATTTATAGGGGATAACATAGTGTGAATTCTACCTCCAATTTCCTGTGGCTAACGAATGTAAAACCTACACATCTCGATCAAGTGTCAATCATATCATGAAAAATCATAGCCGAAGCAACTGGAATTAAATTCACAAAATTGAATACAACAATAATCATCAATACATAATTCCAAATTAAACTGCATCATTCAATCACATGTCACATAGTCAACATCACATAAATAACTAGAATCACATCACAAGCATCATCACATATATATCTCATATGTCGAATCACAAAATAGCACCTAATCAAATCGAATCACAAATGTCTAATCAATGTCCTATCATAATCAGGAGATAAAAACCAAGTCTGCATAACAAAACCATAGTCACTATAAATCTGATAATGTCATCAACTAAAATGCATATCGATCCAAAATAAGGGAGGTAAAATAATCGGCCTCACATCCTCCCCCCTAGGACTAAACTTCCTCCTAGAAGTCATCAAAAAGGTGAGGATAGAGTGCCCTCAAACTAGCTGCATCCTCCCAAGTCGCTGTGACCTCATCATAACGATCCCACTAGACCCTAACCTGGTCCAGCTCTCGACCTCGAAGGCCCAACATTCGACGAGCCAATATGCAAATTGGCTCCAAAGCTAATTGCTCGTTCACCTCTACCTGTAAAGCACTCTAGTCTAGCACGTGAGACAAATCAGATATATATCGCCTCAAAACAAAAATATGAAAGACATCATGGATACGTGACAGGCTAGGTGGCAACGCTAGATGATAGGCAACTGGTCCTATCCGCTCCAAAATCTCAAAGGGTCCTACAAACCGTGGTGCGAGCTTAGAGCCCTTTCCATAATGGATTGGACTCTTGTGTGGCCGCACTCTAAGGAATACCCTATCACCCACTGAGAAGCTTCGATCAATCCTCTTAGCATCAGCATACTTCTTCTGTCTATCCTATGCCTCCTGTAACCTCTGTCTAATCAGTGTGACCTGCTATTCCATATCCTGTACTAACTCCAGACCAATGGCAACTTTGTCCTCTATGCGATCCCAACTCAATGGTGTCCTGCATGGTCTGCCATATAAAGCTTGAAAGGGAGGCATACCCAACGAGCTGTGATGCCCATTATTGTAGGCAAACTCTACCAGATATAGATACTTCTCCCATCTAGACTGATGGTCCATAACATACATCCAAAGTATGTCCTCCAACACTTGATTCACCTACTCTATTTGCCCATCTGTCTCGGGATGATAAGTAGAGCTAAAGTTGAGCTATGTGCCCAACGCCTGCTGTAAGGCTTTCCAGAATGCTGAAGTGAATATAGAATCTCTGTCTAAAATAATGCGGTGAGGTACTCTGTGTAATCTCACAATATCATCTAAGAATACTCTCGCCACTACTGGCGCATTGTACGTCATGCGTATAGGTGAGAAATGCGCTACTTTGGTCAACTTGTCAATTGTCACCATGATGGCATCATGGTGACACGAAGACATAGGAAGACCAATGATAAAATCCATGGAAATGGTGTCCCATTTCCACTCAAGTTCTCATGTGGGTATAGAAGACCTGTTGGATGCTGATGCTCGGCCTTGACCCTCTGGCACTCAAGGCATTGAGCAACAAACTCTGCTACATCTCGTCTCATACCCGCCCAATGGTACAGCTATAGTAGATCGGCATGCATCTTCTTCACCCCTGGATGTGCCGCATGAGGTGCTCTGCGAGCCTCTGATAACACTACAGTACGTAGGTCACCTGCACGGGGTACATAGATGCGCTGTCGATGGCAAAGTAAACCATCTACCTCTGGTGAATACCCTGCGAACTTGCCCACAAGGGCCCTCTGTGAACTGATCTCTTGCTACACCTCAAGAAACCACTCATCCTTTAGCAGATGCTAAATAATGCGACCCCTCAAGTCCACACTCAAAGTCAAGGTCAAGAGCTCATGGCGCCTCTGACTCAGTGCATCGGCAACCATGTCCTCCTTCCCCTTGATGTAGTGGACATCAAAGTCATACTCACAGAGGAACTTCATCCAACACCGCTAACGGGTGTTTAGATTCAGCTATGTAAAGATGTACTGAAGGCTATGATGATCAGAAAGGAGCTCAAAGTGATGACCTAACAAGAAATGTCTCCAATGGACTAGAGCATGAACTACTGCCGCTAACTCCAAGTCGTACGTGGGGTAGTTCAGCTCATGGGTCTTGAGCTTTCAGGACTCATACACAATTGCTCTATCACCCTGCATAAGTATGGCTCCTAATCCCTTAAGTGATGCATCCGTGCAAACCATAAAATCTATTGCAGGATTAGAAACCACTAATATAGGAGTGCTGGTAAGATGCTCCTTGAGGACCCCGAAGGCCCTCTCACACTGCTTAGTCCAAAGAAAGCTCTTCCCTTTCCACTGAAGGGAAGTGATGGGGTGTGCAATCTGAGAAAAGCCCTCAACAAAGTGATGGTAATATCTAGCTAACCCCATAAAACTCCTAACCTCTGTCACACTAGTTGGTGCTAGCCAATCCTTGATAGCCTTGATCTTCGATGGATCTACAGAGATTCCATCACCAGATAGGATATGCCCTAGATACTAAACCTCTGTCTTGAAAAATGCACACTTCGCCAAGTTCCCATAAAGATTTTGCTCTCGCAAACACTGTAGAACCTGACGAAGCTGCTCCTCATGCTCCTCCTCGGTCCGTGAATAGATCAAAATGTCATCAAGGAAAATGATCATGAACTGATCTAAATAGGTACGGAACACCCTGTTCATGAGACTCATGAACACTACAGGGGTGTTCGTCAAGCTGAAGGGAACCACTGTGAACTCATAATGGCCATAGCGAGTCCAGAAAGTAGTCTTATAGATATCTACCTCTATGATACATAGCTGATGATACCCAGACTTCAGGTCTATCTTAGAGAACACCTTGGCTCCCTGCATCTGATTGAAAAGATCATCAATCCTGGGAAGAGGGTAACAGTTCTTCACCGTCACCTTATTCAACTGCCTGTAATCCATGCACAAATGAAGAGACCCATCCTTCTTCTTCACAAAGATGATAGGAGTGCCCCAAGGTGAAATGTTTGGTCAGATGTGCCCCTTCTCGAGCAAGTCCTCCAACTATAACTTGAGCTCCATGAGCTCATGTGTGGTCATCCTGTAGGGTGCACAAGACACTGGCTCGGCACCCGGCACTAAGTCTATGTGAAAGTCCACCTCATGTCGGGGTGGCATCCCCAGTAAATTTGCTGGAAACACATCGGCAAACTCTCTAAGGATGGGATGATCATCCAAAGATGCCTGTGGCTCATCATCTGATCTGTCCTTCACTATGATGGCGAACATCTAGCATCCCATCCACATGTAGTGTTTAAGCTGCTGAGCGGATATCATATGCACTGCTGTGGGCTTCTGCATGCCCACAATCTCAACTGATGTGCCGTGATCATCTAAATAGCTGATCACCTTTCAGCGACAATCTAGCTTGGCTTGATGAGCCACAAGCCAATCCATGCCCAACACCACATCATAGGATCCTAATATCATGACTCTAAGGTCACATACTGTGGTAAAGGGTCCCAAAGCAATCTCACAGTCGTGGACTAAGGCATCTACTATCAATTTGGCACCTGAGGCCAACTCAACCACCCACCTATCACTTTGCCTAGAGGCCATCAGCCTGCAATGCTCCACTAATGGTGGAGATATGAATGAATCAGTAGCACCAGAATCAAAGAGAATAGAAATGGGGTTACCCCCAATCATACCTAATGTCTTAATCACTGACACCTAAAAATCAGCCTGACGATTATCAACTGCCACAAACATACGGTGGGATCTACCCACATCACCAACGGTCTACTCGGATCCTCCTACACGAGGCTGTCCCCCTACTGTAAAACCCTATGGACACTTTCTAGCTAGGTGTCCTACTCCACCACAAACATAACAAAGGCCCCTAGCCTGTACCTGCCCAGTCTGAGTCCTACTCGACTGCTGCTACCCTGGTCTACCAGTAGACCCCTGCGAGCCCCTATAAGACTGCTATGACCTCGTGGGTCCTGCAGGTGGTCCCTGCTGCCTCTGATCTCTGCGCGGGCCCTACTACTGCCAACCTCTATTATGTCCCCCATGTGACTGTTGCTGTGTCCTAGCTCTCTACTGCTGCTATGGCTGCTGCTGCTGTGGGGGCCTAGGAGGTAAAGGTGCGGAACTAAATCCTCCTCTATGAGGTGGCTATGATGGTCTACAGAAACTTTGCTAATGCTGCTGCTGTCCCCAATCCTAAAACTAAGGGTGTGAACCTTACCCTCGTCCTTGAATCTCCTCAGCGATGTATACCTTCTTGGCAGCATCACTCAAAGTCTAGGGGTCTGCCATCCGAACAGGCCCTGCTATACTGTGGTTCAGTCCTCTGATAAACTTATGCACCAGGAGTTTCTCATCATGGAGATACTCCACATATCTGGATAACTCTGTAAACCTACCCTCATACTGAGCCACTGTAAGTCCTCTCTGCTATAGATCATGGAACACATCTATATGACGCTGCCTGTAATGGTCTGATAAGTAGTGCGCATTGAAGTGCTTAATGAAGGTCTCCCATGTGAGGGTGTCTAAAGAAAGGTGATGCTTGCACTCCTCAGTGTGCCACCAGGTAGCTACTGCATCTCGCAACAAGTGCACTGCCACATGGGCCTTCGTGTTGCCCTCGTAAGGATGCAACGCAAAGCATCTATCTAAACTGATAAGTCAGGCCTCTACCTCGGCTCCCTCTGTGGTCCCGACAAATGTAGGAGGGTTCAACCTCAATATATCCCTAATGGGGTCTCCTCTACCTCCTGATAGGCTCATCTATATAGTAGTCATAAGGCCTATGACCAAAGTGCTCTACCCGTACTGCCTCGTCATATCTAGCATGACGTGAAGGACTCTTGTTACGGGCCCTGTCGGCCAAACCAACCTCCTCTATCTCTGGAAACTCGACATAAGGCTCCACATGTGGTGCCCGTCGTGGCTCTACACAAGGCTCCACATGTGGCTCTACATGGGACTCAGCTTGTGGCTCCATGCGTGGCTCCTCTCACAGATCCTCATGGGGCTTGACACGTGGCTCTATGCGTGGCTCAACTACAGCCAGTGGAAGCTTATCTAGAACTGCCTATAAGGCCTGCAAAATCTGTGGCCCAATATTTGGTATGGCTGGTGGTGCCTGCAGTATCTGTGGAACTGGTTGTGCCTGTACCTTAGTTGAAGAGTCACTGTGAATCTTGGGGGATGGAGTACGGCAGGACCGCTCTCACTGAACTCGTCAGGGAGGCATCCTACAAAAATGAGGTAACCACAAATCAGTCCAAGTTGCAGAAATAGTTATGTGCCCAAACAAACCTAGTGTTTAAACTTAGGCTCTAATACTAAATGTCATGCCCGCATTTCCCATGCGGTCATGACACACAACACACGTGTCATGTCCACATTTGCCATGTGGTCATGACATGAATTGTGAAAAACTTTTCTACCTATCCTTAGGAACCCCCTCACACATGTTTGCGTGCTTGGTGGTAATACGCCTAAGGCGTAAACATGTCAACATAATCGATAAGGTGAAGGCCGTCTAGGGGGTATGCGACATGTAGTGTGTCGCGTCTAGGGTTAGACTAGTTTAATTTGAACCCTAAATTCCTAGGTGAAGATGATTTCATCAGCATCAAACCCCAACATACCTCAAATCAAAAATTGATAAGGCAATATGGTAAGATGGCGCATGATTAAAGTGGAATGATGGATTTAAAATAATTAAAACAACACATAAAATAATCCCTAAAGATCTAGCAAAATTCCGGCAGCATAACGCATTTTCGATCAACGCAAATTAAAATTTAAAAATAAATCACCCTTAGGAAATTAAGTAAAAATTAAATCAACATAAAGGATAATTTCATAAACGAATTAAAATGAATTAATAAAGTTAAACGACAAGACGTCAATAAAATTCCACTGAAAAATCAAATTCATTATTAAATATAATTTTGGCATTATGTTTATTAACTCACTCAAAAAAAAAATAGATGAGGTAGGAGAGTTTAATTAACTCATCCTGTAAAAATAATGTTAAAATCGACAATAATTAAAAGGCGTAAAAAAATTTTGCCCAGGGAAATGAAAATAATATTCCCATTAAGAAAATTTAAACACATGAAAGAAAATTACCCTTCCCAACCGAAATAAAAATTAATTTCCCAAAATGAAATAGAAGCACAGAGTCATAAAAGAAAAGGTAAAATTTGACCCCATGCAAGAATTGAAACAAATTTAAAAGTTCCCCAAAAAAAAATTAAAACAAGGAGAAATAGAGGTAAACAAAAAGAATAATTTAAAATAGAAACCTCACATAAAAAAAACTTCACACAAATTAAAATATCTACATTTGCTTCCTAAAAAGAAATAACCCTAATAGAAAATAACGCTAAGTTTTCAAAAGAAACCCTATTCTTATTTTCTGAGTTTACTCTCCTCTTGCTTGCCCTAATCTTCTATTCCCATTCTTCCATTTGTTGTATTGTTTTCTCTCTTGTAGGTCTAGGGTTTTGAGTTGCCTTTAGAGGCCATGATCCACAGATGTGTGTGTTCAACACTCAGATAGCTTTAATGTCTATATTTATATTACATATACATATAGTTTCATTCAAGAGAAGGTGTAATAAACAATATAATGAGGAGGGTTTTATTTTTTTATTTTCAAAATAATGCAGGGCTCTCGGAGGAAGGCGAGCGGTTGCTGGCAGAACTCTGCTGTGAAGAGGGTGGTGTGTTGTGGTGGAGGTGAAGCCGCAGTGGAGATCAATTATCAGTGGCAAAGCTGGAGATGGAAGTATGGAGGCTGCAGAGCTAACTGGCGGAGGGCGGAACGCCGAGGGGCACGAGGGTATGAAGGGGTCACTGCGGGGGTTGGGTTGTGGTCGTAGTCTTGCGTGACGGGAAGTGTGGAGTGTTTGGTGTGCAGAGGGCAGCACGCTCTGCAGGTGCTATGGAGGTTACGGGGGTGTTGGGGTGTGGGGGAGATGGTGCCTCCACCCACACCCCTTACCTTAAGGATATACAAAGGACTATGGGCAGCGCCCACAGTCCGTCCCTCAATATATTTACTTTGAAAACTTTTTTTTTTATACATTTAAACTATTAACTACAAACAGTCCGCCCTCTTTAAGTTCCATTCATAGCATTTGTTCAATAATGTTTTCAGATCTATCAGCATTTTATATATATATATATACATATGTATATACATATATACATATATATATATAAGTATATACACTATTTGATGAGTTAATATAGTTTATTTAAAATACCCAGAATAAGTGTATGCACCCATACGTGTGTATATATATATATATATATATATATATATATATATATATATATATTTTGTGCAATGGTCAATAAGTTCCCTGAAATCTATTTCTAATTTTCTGTATACATGCACAACAAAATAAACTAAAAGAATGAACTGACTATATATATTTTTTTGGACATTTAATTCACTGAATCAAACAAATGCCTTAGCATTAACTTTTCTTTTGAAAACTATATGAATAGAAATATGTAAATATACTTTTTTTTTGTTCTCTTTCCTTTTGCAACATTAAAACAGAAACCATGATATTCATATAAATTTCTAACAGATCCTTCCACTTAACAACAGCCATTATTTTTAACCTATCAAGTAATAACAGATAACAACTCTCAAGTTTCTCTTTTCATGGCTACAACTAACACATATAAATTTCATTTCAATATAACTGGAAGGAGTTATATTATATTTTTTTTGCAAAGGAAAATGGCAGCAATATAAATACAACTTCACATGCATTCCCCAAATCTTAACTCACAAAAATAGGGAAGATAACAACCTTTTTAATTAAATGAAGAACACTTTTCCTACAACATTTGTTACAACCAACTCATGGCATAGATATCCAACAATCTCATACAAAATAAAATACAATAAGGCCACAATGGCCATGGCTTCAACAGCCATAAAAGTACTACAAAGACACATAAAGAGGGGCTCCCATCCACTTCATTTCTCCACTCAAAACCTGTAGTAAACTCAACAACAAGAACAACAAAACTAGCCACTTTGAAAGCTCTCCTCCCTACTGTAGACCCGCAAGTGGGTCACCCCCGAGCTAGGGAGGTAGGGATTCACACAGGTATAACAATCCACAAACAAATATCAATCTCAACAACACAAACAACCCATAGGTTTAACACAAAACTCAACTCATGAACATGAGTTGTTGAGGGTAGGGAATGGACCCCTCAACTTCAAAGGGCTCCCAAATGATAAAATGTCATGCTCATGGCCTCAAGCCAAATAAAATCTCCATAACACCACTCTCCACAATATCACAAAGATAACCTCCATGGCACTCTTGCCATTCAATAACCTTCTCAACAAAATAAAAGCCCTCAAGGCATAAATACATAATGTGAGAGAGACCTCAAGGAGGTTCCTTTCACCTACCCATACAAGTTGAACACTACTTCCATTGGAGGTGCTCTTACCATAACTCCCATCCCAACAAAAAATAAAACAATGCAACAACAAAACAACCAAAAACTTATAACACAATACATTAAATAAGCTAGGGTGAGAAAACAAGTTAAGATGCCTACCTTCAAAGCCCTTATAATGGAAGTAAGTTGGTGAAGAGCTCCAAGCCTTCCCAAGCCTTCCTATCCTTCAAAAAAAATCCTCTAACTCTCCCAAACTCCTCCAAATTAGCAAGAAAAAATAAAATTGCAAGAACCCCACAATCCTCAACAAGAGGAGATAATATAAGCCATCAATTTGTCCTTGAGGAATGAGAAGGTGACACTTGTCACCTTCTCCTTCCTCCTCGCATGCCACTTACAAGGGAGAGGAAGTGTGAGGATGACAAGTGTCATCCTCTCATTCCCTCTCAAACCTCACCTTATCCACTTGTACTCTCACACATGTGTGAGAGGACAAGTGGTGAGGTGGCAATTCCACTCACACCTTCAAGAGGATAAGGGATGCCATATGGCATACTCTTATTCTCTCAAGGAGCCATCTTCCTCCAAGATGCTCTCACACATGTGTGAGAGTCTTGGGGGAAGCTCCCACACACTTGAGAGTCTTGGAGGCCTCCCAAGTCTTCCTTGGGAAAGGGTTCCCAAACTTTGGGAAGGGAGATGAGTCTTTCCCAAGGCATGACTCATCTCCCACTTCCCTTATTTCAAATTTTCGTCACTTTTACTAAACCATGGTTTAGAGTGACCAAACGTGAGTCAAATCTAGGGTTAGATAGTCCAAGTTGACCCTAGACTC
This sequence comes from Cunninghamia lanceolata, assembly GCA_027924645.1. NCBI lineage: Eukaryota > Viridiplantae > Streptophyta > Pinopsida > Cupressales > Cupressaceae > Cunninghamia > Cunninghamia lanceolata. The sequence goes on along the minus strand of BSBN01000765.1, from coordinate 4,058,843 downwards.
ATGGGTAACCACCTAGGGTAGCTTTTGGGACTCTAGGGTTCACAAAGGGGGTTAAAAATCCACTTTTAAATGGCCCATAATAAAATAAATACCAAGTGGTGTAAATCAAGTAAAATTATACAACACTTATTATAAATTAAATAGACAAGTGTACTAAGGCCAAAATAATAAAATTAAATCAAGTACTTAAATCAACATTTAAATTCAAACGTGATCCTTATCCCTCTTGGGAATGGATCAAATTTACAAGGGATAACATAGTGTGAATTCTACCTCTAGTTTCCCGTGGCTAGGGAATGTAAAACCTGCACATCTCGATCAAGTGTCAATCATATCATGAAAAATCATAGCCGAAGCAACTGGAATTAAATTCACAAAATCGAATACAATAATAATCATCAATACATAATTCCAAATTAAACTGCATCATTCAATCACATGTCACACAGTCAACATCACATAAATAACTAGAATCACATCACAAGCATCATCACATATATATCTCATATGTCGAATCACAAAATAGCACCTGATCAAATCGAATCACAAATGTCTAATCAATGTCCTATCATAATTAGGAGATAAAAACCAAGTCTGCATAACAAAACCATAGTCACTATATATCTAATAATGTCATCAACTGAAATGCATATGGATCCAAAATAAGGGAGGTAAATTAATCGGCCTCACATGTATATTGCAGGTGAATATGATGATGTCACCAGAAATAGTAAAACAAGCACCATTAAACAGTTACTATTATTAAGGTATGGTCGACCAAAATTTGCATCAATGATTTCAAATGAAAAAGTGAGTTCTAGAATGTCATGGTGACTAGTGCTTGTAGATGGTAAGTTACAAGGTGGAAGCTGAATGATAGAGCTTAGACTCCATAGGAAATAATGCAAAAGGTGGAGTGATTTAGAGTTTTGAAGAGGTGACTATGGCAGAGACAATACTGATTTGGAATGTCGACTTGAGAAGGCCACTCAAGGATGGAAATCCATTGTTAGGGGGTTTGACAGGAGCCGACAATGCTAATTTTGTTGGGTAATGACAATGGAATGCAAAGATGACAGGAGCCAAGCTATCTGAGATGCCGACTTGGGATTACACCAAGCGACCAACAAAGCATGGCTTAGGATAGTGATCAGAGTTTATAAATGGTGAGTGAGCTATGATAGGAGGTAACTTGGTGTATGTCAGGTAGATCTAATCTAGAGGATGCAGGAAGCAATGGATAGGATAATGTCGATGAAGCTATTTATGAAGTTTAGGACCTGGGAGGTCAGAGTCGCAGGAAGAGCTTTAAGATTGGTGATGATAGGGAAATTCAATAGACAGCATACCATGGTGTTTGAGTGGAAGAAGCAGTGACTATAGGGTTAGGCTGATCACAAGCAGAGGGTGGCCACTGCGATTTAAAAAATGATGACAAGGTAGATAAATGGATCGGGTGACGGTTTAGAATTTACCGTCGACCACAATCACCGGTGGCAAGAGATCTTTAGCGGTGAGTAGGGCTTAAGACACAAGAAGGATGTGGAATGGATGGAGCAAATGGGTGGTAGGAAATTTCACAAGGATAGGCACTAGGGTTAATCTACAACAGAAATTTTTAAACCTAGAGCATCAAAATCATCTACAACAAACAATGTCAGATCTATAACACAAAACATGCGACCACAACATACAAACAAACTGTAATAGGCCAAATTCAACCTATCAACATCAAAATTGAACCTGCACCATAAAATGAAATAAAAGAGTTGATTTGCACAGAAGGATATCTACGTAGGCCATATGGATCCGTATGATCCATATGGTAGACCTGCAAATCTAAAAAAAAATTTTAATTTTTTTCAAAAATTCCAGTCACCAAAACCTATCAAGTTTATAGTCAATAAACTTAGAAACAATGTCCTGATTGCAATGGTGAGGTTAGATTTCGCCCAGGACATAACCTGCAATAGTTCACTCCCAAAATTTGCAAATCTTGACAAAACTAGGGTTAGAGAGATGAATTTTTTGCAACAAAAACCTGTAAAAATGAAAGATTGACTCTCCAAGAGATCTGATCTTCACAAAACAACTCAAACAAGAGGGTTCATCAAGGACATGAGTCCCACTGGGCATGCCAAAATGTGTAATGAAAAATTTGCATTTGCAAATGGAAATGATTAAACAATAAAATGCATAACCTAAACCCAAATCATTCAATACCTCAAAGATGCAAGATGAGCTCGATTGATTGATCAATTTGTTGTGTTGATTTCTTGATTCTGCAGCATAACATTGATAAGAAGATAAATGATGGATTATTGATGGTTGATAGATGCAAGCTAGATGGATTGAAGATGATGGATGAGGGTTTGAGATGAAAATTTGGTAGGGTGAAGTTGCATGAAGAAAAATCTTCTCAAATCTCCCCAAATGGCTCAAGAGAGGCTTGCTTTATAGGATTGGCTCGGTTCAAATGAATGCCTAGGATCAATTAGGGCTTTAGATGAAATGGATGGATATGATTAAGTTAGGTTACCTTGTACATTAAGAAATTGTAGTCAATTGACATGTGTCAAAGGAAATAGGTCTCATGTGTGATTGTGTACACAAATAGTACTACATGTGATTATGTACATAAAAAGTATTTTAAATGAGTTGTACTACAACACATGATTAAGGGGAAATGGACAACTATCAAGGTGAGATAAGGATCATGTGACTTAATTCAAATTAAATATTTGAATTAATTTGGATATAGTTGGGAAATCAATTAAATAAATAAGATTTTATTTAATTAATTGGGTAGATAAATAGGATGGGATAGATATGATGTAGAAATTAATTAAATAAATAAAATTTATTTAATTAATTGGGATGAGGATAGGATAAATGGGATTATGCATGTGAAATTAATTAAATAAATAAATTTATTTAATTAATTGGCTAAGTGGTATTAGGGAAATTAGGATGGGAATTAGGACAAAATGGCTTATGATGTCTACGATAATGGTTTAACAAGGTGTTGCAAGACATATATAAATTTGGGACAATTTTGGGTGTTTACAGGTTCCTTAGGGATAAATGCACAAAGATGAGGGACCAAAAGGGGGTCTTAAGATGCCAATTTTTTCTGAAATCAGGAAAGGTTGATGTTGGATGAAAAATTGAAGATAGTCACACTCAAAATTTGAAGATACAACAAAAACAAGAGTTGCAGTGCTCTGAATCTAGTTTCTAAACTACTAATTTTTTCAAAAATGGTTGAGATTAAGGGGTTCAAAGAGGGGGAGCACACAAATTGGTTCTATTTTTGTCAAAAAAACATAACATAGCATCTAGTGTGCTCCCCCTAAAATGTTAACTTTTTTTTAGTATTTCAAAAATTGCTTAAGTGAGAAATTAGCTAATAGCATGTAGTTTATCCTTGATTTTTCTAATAATTATTTCCTAAATAATTGATTTTTTACTAATTTTCAAAGTGGACACATCCTATAAAACATAAAATTGAGCATGCTCCCCCTAAAATTTTTGAAAACTAGTCAAAAAAATATTTTTTTTAAATACGTGGAGAATGGAGTCTATTTTCTAAAAATGTAACTAATTTGAAATTTTGGTGAATGGCTGAAAAAGAAAGTCAAAAATACTAGACACTAGTTTTTGACAAAAATGGATACACTAACAAAATAAATTAAAGATGAAATCCCTAACATACTCAAAATGTGAAAAAAATTATATGATTAGATAGCTAACAGAAAGATTAATATTATGGTGGTATTTTTTAATTTTTCATTGAAAAAGTGCGATCTTGATGGGGAGCACAGTCCAGATTATGTGAATTTTGTTAGATTCTTGAAAAGCACATCCTTGGATGACCTAAACATAGTCCAAGCCTTTGGGTTGGAATCCCAAGGCAAATCCAATCCTAAGGCTTAGAAATTTCCAAGGTAATGCATAACGTGAGTGCGTTATAATGCGCTCGTGTTATGCTAAACTAAAACATCTCACTCCCTTGCCTCCTCTCTCTTTCTCACCTCTACTTCCCTCCTCTCTCTCTCTCTCACTCTCTACTTCCCTCCTTTCTCTACATCCTACCCTGTCTCTCAATCTCTACTTACCTTCCCTCTCTACCTCCTATCCTCTCTCTCACTCTCTACTTCCCTCCCCTCTCTACCTCCCACCCTCTCTCTCAGTCTCTACTTCCCTCCCCACTCTACCTCCTACCCTCTCTCTCACTCTCTATTTTCTCCCCTCTCTACTTCCTACCCCCTCTCTCACTCTCCTTTCCTCCCCTCTCTACCTCCTACCTTCTCTCTCACTCTCTACTTCCCTCCCCTCTCTACCTCCTACCCTCTCTCTCACTCTCTACTTCCCTCCCCTCTCTACCTCCTACCCTCTCTCTCACTCTCTACTTCCCTCCCCTCTCTATCTCCTACCATCTCTCTCGCTCTCTACTTCCCTCCCCTCTTTACCTCCTACCCTCTCTCTCACTCTCTACTTCCCTCTCCTCTCTACCTCCTACCCTCTCTCTCACTCTCTTCTTCTCTCCCCTCTCTACCTCCTACACTCTCTCCCACTCGCTACTTCCCTCCCCTCTCTACCTCCTACCCTATCTCTCAATCTCTTCTTCCCTCCCCTCTCTACCTCCTACCCTCTCTCTAAATATCTACTTTCCTCCCCTCTCTACATCCCACCCTCTCTCTTACTCTTTACTTCCCTCCCATCTCTACCTCCTACCCTCTCTCTCACTCTCTTCCTCCCTCCCCTCGCTCTCACTCTCTACTTCCCTCCCCTCTCTACCTCCTACCCTCTCTTTCACTGTCTACTTCCCTTCCCTCTCTACCTCCTACCCTCTATCTCACTCTCTACTTCCCTCCCCTCTCTACCTCCTACCCTGTCTCTCTCTTCTTCCATCTCCTCTCTACCTCCTACCCCCTCTCTATGTCTCTACTTCCCTCCCCTCTCTACCTCCTACCCTCCCTCTCACTCTCTACTTCCCTCCTGTCTCTACCTCCTACCCTCTCTCTCACTCTCTTCTTCCCTCCCCTTTCTACCTCCTACCCTCTCTCTCACTCTCTACTTCCCTCTCCTTCACTCTCTTCTTCCCTCCCCTGTCTACCTCCTACCCTCTCTCTCACTCTCTACTTCCCTCCCCTCTCTACCTCCTACCCTCTCTCTTACTCTCTTTCGCCCCCCAAAGAGCTCTACCTCCTACCCTCTCTCTCACTCTCTACTTCCCTCCCCTCTCTACCTCCTACCTTGTCTCTCACTCTTCTTCCCTCCCCTCTCTACCTCCTACCATCTTTCTTAGTCTCTACTTCCCTCCCCTCTCTACCTTCTACGCTCTCTCACTTTCTAATTTCTTGCCCTCTCTACCTCCTACCCTCTCTCTCACTCTCTACTTCCCTCCCCTCTATACCTCCTACCCTTTCTCTCTCTCTCTCTCTCTACTTCCTTCCCCTCTCTACATCCTACCCTCTCTCACTCTCTCTCTACTTACCTCCCCTATCTACCTCCTATCCTCTCTCTCAATCTCTTCTTCCCTCCTCTATCTACCTCTTGCCCTCTCTCTCTCTCTACTTCCCTCCCCCCTCTCTCTCTATCTCTCTCTCTTTGACCTATCTATCTCCTAGTTTTCTGTTTCCTTTAGATCCCACAAAATTTTTCCTATTTTACTATTTTCCACCTCTCCTCATAATTATACCCATCCAATGAAATTTCATTTTATCTTGTTTCCATTTCATCCTCCCAATTTATATCCTCATCCCTCTTTGCATGTCCTAGTTTTCTTGTTTCTATATTCTTTGTTGATAAGGGAGTGGGATAGGGAGGAACAGGGAGAGAGTGTGGAGAGAGAGAGTCCTAGTTTTCTTGTTTTCATTTCCTTCATTGATAAGGGTGAGGGAGAGATAGAAGGGAGAGATAGGGAGATAGAGGAATGATAGAGGAGAGAGAGGCAAGAGATAGGGAGATAGGGAAAGATAGATAGGTAGAGAGATCTAGAGGGGACAAATAGGGAGAGATAGAGGAGATAGAGGGGAGAGATAAGGAGATAGAGAGTGAGAAAGATGTTTAGAGAGATAGGGAGAGAGATTGAGAGGTAGAGGGATGATAGAGATATAGGGAGATAAGGGAGAGATAGGGAAATAGAGGTCTAGTGTTGCTCAGATTTAGGGGTTAGGAGTTAGTGTTTAGGGGCATTATTTAGGGTTTTGGGGTTTTTGGAGAGAGAGATAGAGGGTTGATTGGGTTTATGAGTTTAGGATTGCTTAAGTTTAGGGTTTACAGGTTAGGGTTTAGGTGAATTATTTAGGGTTTAGGGTTGCTCAAGTTTATGGTTTAGGGGTTTTGAGAGAGAGAGAGAGATTATTTAGGGTTTATGAGTTTTGGGTTGCTCAAGTTTAAGTCTTTAAGGTTAGGGTTAAAGGGGAATTATTTATGGTTTAGGGGTTTAGCCTTGTTGCTCAAGTTTAGGGTTTAGGGGTCAAGGGCATTATTTGATGTTTATGAGTTTAGGGTTTCTCAAGTTTAGGGTTTAGGGGTTAGGGTTTAGGGAAATTACTTAGGGTTTAGGGGTTTAGGGTTGCTCGAGTTTAGGGGTTAGGAGTTTAGGTTTTCTTAGGTTTAGGGTTTAGGGGGTTAGGGTTTAAGGTTTAGAGAGAGATAGAGAGAGGGGACTGATAGAGATTAGGAGAGATACGGAGATAGAGGTTGAGGGTTGCTTCCAAGTTTTATGGTTTAGGGGTTAGGGTTTAGAGGCATTATTCAGGGTTTAGGGTTTATGGTTTAGGGATTAGGGGTTAAGGTTTTGAGGTTTATGTTAGGGTTTAGAAAGAGAGGACCGATAGGGAGATATATAGGAGACCAAGGGAAGAGATAGGGATACAGAGGGTGAGGGACATGGACAAAGACATAGGCAAAGAAATTAAGAGGTAGAGGGATGATAGAGACAGGGAGATAGGGGTTTAGGGTTGATCAAGTTTAGGGTTTGGGGATTAGGAGTTTAGAGAGGAAGAGATAGGGAGATAAAGGCTTATGGTTTATGGTTTAGGGGAATTTTTTAGGGTTTAGGGGTTTAGTGAGAGAGGGAGATAGAGAGGTAGAGGGATGATATAGATATGGATATTAGGTAGAGATAGGAAGAGAGGGGTTTAGGGTTGCTCGGGTTTAGAGTTTAGGGTCGCATGTCAAAAGCAGTCTCTCTATCTTGATCTCTCTCCATTCAGGCTCTTAAAACACTTAAAAAACTTAAAACACTTAAAACACTTATTCTTGTTTGCATGCATGAAAGTATAAAGGTTTCTTGCTTCCCAAAATGCACTCACGTTATAACACGAGCACGTTATAACACTAGTGCATTTTGTGAAGCAAAAAAATGGGATAAAAACATGTGGGATCCATGATTCAGACCCCACATGTTTGTTATTAAATGCTTTTCATAAATTCTATCAGACAAGAAAACTCGTTTTCATGGTGTTTGACATTTTAAGAATCATTGTTTGATTAATCCACCACTTTTTTTGTTTTTTCAACATAGAAGAACTAGTTTTGCATGTTTTTGGACAAAATTTGATTATTTAAACTAAAATGTTCATGTTTCATACTATTTCAAAGCTAATTTTCATGTATTTAGATTGAATTTGATGATATATGTTTGTTTTTTTCATAAATTTCACTAATCCTATTCTAGAGTTATATAGAATTCAATATTGAATATGAAGGAACTTTCCAAAAAGATCAAATTTTTGAGGATTTTGAAGCCAAATTTTGAAGAATTGGTCAACTTGAATCTTGAATTCTAAGTATGTTCTTTATGTATATTTTTACTTCACTTTATTCTCTTTAGAACACTCACAAACACTAAAAGTGGAACTATCTAAGTTAAAAAAGTCATCATTATGTGCATTAATAGAATTAGAATAATTAAAATATGATATATACATGAATTTGTTATATTTTTAATCATTAATAGAATTTGTTGTATCTTGAATTTGAACTATGTCATTAATACCTCCCGATAACAAAGTATTATCATCATTCTCTCTAATGCAACCAGTTGTATCAACATTTAAAATATTGTACTATTGATGCTAAAAATATGATATATTTGGTTCTCATATAGTAATAAGTTGTCACTATCATCCTCTTAGCCATTTACCTCTAAAAAATTAGTTTGAGTTTCCTTTATTGGACCTATACTAGATAAGTTCTTTGTTTTTTTCAAGTACCCTCTAAATTGTTTGGACTGCCATCTCTAGGTTTCTCCAAGAAATTAGACTAGTTAGGCTGCAATAAACTCTATATTTTAGTCTTTTGTCATCATAAAACTTAGTCAAAAGATCACCAACAAGTCTGCCATCATAATTAGCCTTAAAATTATTCCTTTCTTGATGATTTCACCCCTTGGCTATCTTGAATAGCTAATTCAAACTATACTTTATGCTCTTTACATGTTCACCATGACTTTCTTCAAGTCTTGCATCATCAATCTAGTTTCTAATGTTAGTTAGCATTTTGTCTCTTAACATTTCAAACATATCTATTGAAGGAAAGGAGTCTTGATTAGTTTCTTACCACTTAGACCAATTGTCACATCATTTCTAGTCAAACCAAGGACATTATCCTAACTTTTGAAGATTGCACCATAGTTAGGATTACACAAAAGAGATGAAAATTTAAGAGTTTTATCATGGTAGAATATGAGATCAACAATCAACATTTCCTCATCTATGTCATCAAGAACATCTAGGCCTAGACTGTCATTACACATTTGACTTCTAATCTAATCATATCAAAATCAACAAGTTTGGATTCATTTATTAGACAAACATAATCATAAAAGCCCTCTTCATTTCTACTCTCAATAGTGACATATAAACCATTCAACTCATGCTCATCATTGGGACTAGGTGTGCCATCATACTCAATGTATTCTTTACTGCCAATTGACTTATTTGTATTCATTGATTGTGATAATTCAACACTTTTAGTGCTTACAAGGGTACACCATACTTAGCTTGTTTGTCATAACAATCATCATGCTGATTATTCATTATGCTTCTAACATCATCATTGTGTTCCTTGTCATGAAATCCATTGGTTTTTTCTGAATTACCTTTGTGATCATTACTCCCATGCCCTTGATTGACAATAGATTGCCGTTCTGAGATGACTTCATATTTGTCTTCATGAGCTACTCTAACTAATTCACCACCTACAATATAAGAATTTGGGTTGTCCTTTAACATATAGGTAGGTCTAGTTTTACCTTGTGAGTCTCCATTTGGAATGGTTGGTCCATCACAATGTGCTTGTTATAACTCTCCTTAGTGCTAGTGACTTCTTATATCTTGTCTTGAGTAGGTGTATCCATGGGAGGTTAAGATAGCGTGTTTGAGAAGATATGTTAAGAAAATGTGAATTTCACTTTAATTATATATGATTATATATTTTGAGATTTGTGTATGAGATTACTTACTCTATTGTACCAAGATGGACTAATTTATCCATGTCTTATTCATGATGCATATATAAATCATCATCATGTTGAGGAAATGAGCAAAGACTCGAACACTAGAAGAGTGTGAAGCTAAGAATGAGAGGAAAAGAGAAAGAATGAGGTGAATTTGTGAAAGTAGGAAATTATCAACCATACAAGAAGACATTCCACCATTGCCAATTGAAGAGGAACATGACACATCTAATGAAGCTAAGAGAGAGATGGAATTAGCGGCACAAAGGGAACGAATGCCAAAGCTCCATTCAATGAGGAAATCAAATCTCAAAGTTGGAGGCACTCCATCGTCCACAGGTCAAGTTGAAGGAACATGATCATTATCTTCTCAAATTAGAGGCACTCCTTCTTTCACAGGTGTGGTTGAAGTTACATCTTCATTCTCTTCTCAAGTTGGTGGCATGCCATCATTCACATGTCAAGTTGAAGGTACACCATATTCTCCATCTCAACTCCAAGCCTTTTCATCATTTTCATCTCTAATTGAAGGTACATCATCTATCCCATCTCAAGTAAATATTGAAGAAATTCCTAATGTTGAGTCAACTTTACCAATGAAAATGCCTCCTAGAATTTTGTATAGAAAGCCTAAGTTTCTAATTGATATAGATAAGAATGTTTTGAAGCCCATGGAAGATAAGATTCCCAAGCGTACTTGCCAAAGATATGCATATAAGATATGGAAATCATTCTTTGAGAACTTAAATGAAACCGGAAGATGTCAACTATTTGTTTAATTGATGAGAAATCTAAAATTTAAGCCCATTATGAAGATTCTTGGCCTAAGAAAATTAGATGCCTCAAGTGAAAAAGCAATTGTAAAGAATCTAATGAGTGCATATGAGAGTGTGGGTTGCACCTCATGCACCAAGGATAGTAATGCCACATGACATGGAATTACATCGACAATAGTAGGCCAACAAACAAAGAAAGCTCATCTCATTAGAAAGACAAGCCAAGCATTGAAAATAAGTAGAAAAACTCTAATGAGAGCCATTGGAAGATGTGAAAGAGTTGAGGACCCAAACACCAATGAATTATGGGTATTCTCTGAGAGACTCCCATAGAAAGACAAAGTTTTTGTTGAGGCCTTGAGATCCCTCTAAAGACAAAGTTTTTGTTGAGGCCTTGAGATCCCTCATTGAAGAATTTTGGAAAAATAACATAAGGGTATCTTCTAATGCAGGAGATGTTGTAAGAAGGAGAATTGGTTGTTGAAACCATAAGCCACATCCAAAGCATTTTTTTGATGTGACTCAAACACAATTTTTCAAGAAATTTCAAGAGATGTATCCAAAATCCAAGCACTTGCTCTTTTTAGATCCAAAATCCAAATGTGTAGGAAAATACTTGTTCGTTTTAACCCAATTTCAATGATGTGATTGCAAACAAGTTGTTCATTTTATGCCCAAAATCCAAATGTGTTTGCAAATAATGATTAAGAGATGAAAGATTAGAATGAGTGCACCTGATTATTTTGCTGTCCAAATTTGTTGTAGATGATAATGCAAATGTTGTTCCAGCTCCTTTGATTCACCTACAAGTCACAAAAATTGAAAAAGACCAACTAAACTTGCACATGAAAGTGATATGCAAAAATGAAGAATCTGATAAAATATAATGAAAATGATCTGGTATAGAAGAATGGATTGCATAAATAGATTCTTCAGGAAATTCTATGCACTTTTTTAAAAAAAATCATTCAAATTCAATCAAAATTGCTCAAGTTATGCTCGATTGAAGTTTATGTGCATGTTTGACTTTAAATGATACAAAAGGAAGGAAAATGGTACAGTCACCTAATAAAACCTACTCATCTGCAAAGTTCATCCTCCCAGATTTTCAACGAGTCCAATTTTGCATGATTTGACCTCTGTATGACCAAGCTATGAGAAAAAGAAAAAATCAGCCTCCTTTGACATGTAGAAGGCACAAGGCTAGCTCTGACTGTTTGTACGCGACTGTCTGCGGTTAAAGGTGTTTTGGTCACATATCATAGTTAAGATTGTCAATAAAGATGTTGATGCTACCTTTAACCACTAGTATAAAGTTGCAATTACAGACTGTGAATGCAAACTAAAAGAGTCGCTGCTAATAAACAAAATGTCCCTTGTTCGCAAGGATATGAAATCCTAAAGGTTTGAATACCATGCTTTGACCACCAAGGTATATGCAAGGGAAAGAAAACTGCTAAACTCAGACATTGCTTAAGGTGGTAGGAATGAGTGTATAAAGCCCAACAGGATTTTATAAAACACTGACTTTATATGCTGGTAAGTTTGTATTGACCGAAGAAATGCCGACCAAATAAAACTTCACTTGATATATCAAACGCCGACTACCAAAGTGTTAATGCATGTTCAAGACTACCAAATAACTTGTAAATGCTGAAGACTGTTGGATTTAGATCGAACCATGCTAATGATATTGGAAACTGCTAACTGCTATTTTGAAGACTGCCAAGGGAGGATCTAAGACCGCGGGATTGGTCGATGTATGCCACGGGAGATGCCAACGTTAAACTTACAAACTTTTCTGGTGTGAGATAACAGATGCAGCCATCGATAGGAAATCTATAGTCACTAACAGATGCATACTGCGGGTGAATATGATGATGTCACCAGAAATAGTAAAACAAGCACCATTAAATAGTGACTATTATTAAGGTTTGCTCGACCAAAATTTTCATCAAATGATTTCAAATGAAAAAGTGAGTGATAGAATGCTGTGGTGACTGGTGTTTGTAGATGGTAAGTTACAAGGTGGCAGCCAGATGATAGAGCTTAGACTCCACAGGAAACAATGCAAAAGGTGGAGTGATTTAGAGTTTTGAAGAGGCGATTAAGGTAGAGATGATACTGATTTGGAACGTTGACTTGAGATGGCCACTGGAGGATGGAAATCCATGGTTAGGGGGTTTGACAGGAGCTAACAATACTAAGTTTTTTGGGTAACAACAGCAGAATGCAAAGATGACAGGAGCCAAGCTATCTGAGATGCTGACTTAGGATTACACCAAGCGACCAACAAAGCATGGCTTAGGATAGCGATCAGAGTTTATAAATGGCAAGTGAACTGTGACGGGAGGCAACTTGGTGTATGTGGGGTAGATCTAATCGCAGAGGATGTAGGAAGCAACGGATAGGATAATGTTGATGAAGCTATTTATAAAGTTTAGAACCTAGGAGATTAGAGTCATAGGCAAAGCTTTAAGATTGGTGACGATAGGGAAATTCAATAGACAGCATACCATGGTGTTTGAGCGAAAGAAGCAGTGACTATAGGGTTAGGCTGATCACAAGTAGAGGGTGGCCACTATGATTTGAAAGATGGCGATGGGGTAGATAAATAGATCGGGTGACGGTTTAGAGTTTACCATTGACCACAATCACCAGTGGCAAGAGATCTTTAGTGGTGAGTAGGGCTTAAGACATAGGAAGGATGTGGATTGGGTGGAGCAAATCGCTGGTAGGAAATTTCAAAGTGATAAACGCTAGGGTTAATCTGCAATAGAAAGTTTTAAACCTGCAATAAACAATGTTAGATCTGTAACACAAAACATGCGACCACAACATACAAACAACCTGCAATAGGCCAAATTCAACCTGTCAACATCAAAATCGAACCTACACCATAAAATGAAATAAAAGAGTTGATTTGCATAGAGGGATATCTATGCAAACCATACGGATCCGTATGATCTGTACGGTATGGCCTACAATTTTTTTTTTCTTCAAAAATTCCAATCACCTAAACCTATCAATTTTATAGTCAAAAAACTCAGAAACAGTGTCCTGATTGCGATGCTGAGGTTAGATTTCTCCCAAGATGTAACTTGCAATAGTTCATTCCCAAAATATGCAAATCTTGACAAAACTAGGGTTAGAGAGATGAATTTTTTTGCAACAAAAACCTTTAAAAATGAAAGATTGACTCTCCAAGAGATCTGATCTTCACAAAAACAACTCAAACAAGAGGGTTAATCAAGGACATGAATCCCACCAGGCATGCCAAAATGTGTAATGAAAAATTTCAATTTGCAAATGGAAATGATTAAACAATAAAATGCATAACCTAAACCCAAATCATTCAATACCTCAAAGATGCAAGATGAGCTCGATTGATTGATCAATTTGTTGTGTTGATTTCTTGATTCCACAGCATCACATTGATAAGAAGATAAATGATAGATTATTGATGGTTGATAGATGCAAGCTAGATGGATTGAAGATGATGGATGAGGGCTTGAGATGAAAATTCGACAGGGTGAAGTTGCATGAAGAAGAATCTTCTCAAATCTTCCCAAATGGCTCAAGAGAGGCTTACTTTATAGGATTGGCTTGGTTCAGATGAATGGCTAGAATCAATTAGGGATTTATATGAAATAGATGGATAGGATTAAGTTAGGTTTCCTTGTACATTAAGAAATTGTAGTAAATTGACATGTGTAAAAGGAAATAGGTCTCATGTGTGATTGTGTACACAAATAGTACTACATGTGATTGTGTACATAAAAGGTATTTTAAATGAGTTGTACTACAACATATGATTAAGGGGAAATGGACAAGTGTCAAGGTGAGATAAGGATCATGTGACTTAATTCAAATTAAATATTTGAATTAATTGGGATATAGTTGCTAAATTAATTAAATAAATAAGATTTTATTTAATTATTTGGGTTGATAAATAGGATGGGATAAGATATGATGTAGAAATTAATTAAATAAATAAAATTTATTTAATTAATTGGGATGAGGATAGGATAAATGGGATTATGCATGTGAAATTAATTAAATAAATAAATTTATTTAATTAATTGGCTAAGTGGGATTAGGGAAATTAGGATGGGAATTAGGACAAAATGGCTTATGATGTCTATGATAATGGTTTAACAAGGTGTTGCAAGACATACATAAATTTGGGACAATTTTGGGTGTCTATAGGTTCTTTAGGGATAAATGCACAAAGATGAGGGACCAAAAGGGGGTCTTAAGATGCCAATTTTTTCTGAAATCAGGAAAGGTTGATGTTGGATGAGAAATTGAAGATAGTTACACTCAAAATTTGAAGATACAACAAAAACAAAAGTCGCAGTGCTCTGAATCTAGTTCCTAAACTACTAATTTTTTCAAAAATGGTTGAGATTAAGGGGTTCAAAAAGAGGGAGCACACAAATTGGTCCTATTTTTCTCAAAAAAACATAACATAGCATCTGGTGTGCTCACCCTAAAATGTTAACTTTTTTTTAGTATTTCAAAAATTGCTTAACTGAGAAATTAGCTAATAGTATGTAGTTTATCCTTGATTTTTTTGATAATTATTTCATGAATAATTGATTTTTTACTAATTTTCAAAGTGGACACATCCTATAAAACATAAAATTGAGCATGCTTCCTCCTAAAATTTTTGAAAACTAGTCAAAAATTAATTTTTTTAAATACGTGGAGAATGGAGTCTAGTTTCTAAAAATGTAACTTATTTGAAATTTCAATGAATGGTTAAAAAAGAAAGTAAAAAATACTAGACACTAGTTTTTGAAAAAAATGGATACACTAACAAAATAAATTAAAGATGAAATCCCTAACATACTCAAAATGTGAAAAAAATTATATGATTAGATAGCTGACAGAGAGATTAATATTATGGTGGTATTTTTTCAACTTTTCATTGAAAAAGTGCAATCTTGATGGGGAGCACGGTCCAGATTATGTGAATTTTGTTAGAATGTTGAAAAACACATCCTTGGATGACCTAAACATAGTCCAAGCCTTTGGGTTGGAATCCCAAGGCAAATCCAATCCTAAGGATTAGAAATTTCCAAGGTAAACCATAACTTGAGTTCATTATAACACACTCGTATTATGCTGAACTAAAACATCTCACTCCCTCACCTCCTCTCTCTTTCTCACCTCTACTTCCCTCATCTCTCTCTCTCACTCTCTACTTCCCTCATTTCTCTACATCCTACCCTCTCTCTCACTCTCTACTTACCTTCCCTCTCTACTTCTGTCCCCTCTCTAACTCCCACCCTCTCTCTCAGTCTCTACTTCCCTCCCCTCTGTACCTCCTACCCTCTCTCTCACTCTCTACTTCCCTCCTCTCTCTACTTCCTACCCCCTCTCTCACTCTCTCCTTCCCTCCCCTCTCTACCTCCTACCTTCTCTCTCACTCTCTACTTCCTACCCTATCTAACCCATACCCTCTCTCTCACTCTCTACTTCCCTCCCCTCTCTATCTCCTACCCTCTCTCACTCTCTACTTCCCTCCCCTCTCTACTTCCTACCCTCTCTCTCACTCTCTTCTTCCCTCCCCTCTCTACCTCCTACCCTCTCTCTCACTCTCTACTTCCCTCTCCTCTCTACCTCCTATCCTCTCTCTCACTCTCTTCTTCCCTCCCCTCTCTACCTCCTACCCTCTCTCTCACTCTCTACTTCCCTCCCCTCTCTACCTCCTACCCTATCTCTCAATCTCTTCTTCCCTCCCCTCTCTACCTCCTACCCTCTCTCTAAATCTCTACTTTCCTCCCCTCTCTACATCCTACCCTCTTTCTTACTCTTTACTTCCATCCCATCTCTACCTCCTACCCTCTCTCTCACTCTCATCCTCCCTCCCCTCTCTCTCACTCTCTACTTTCCTCCCCTGTCTACCTCCTACACTCTCTCTCACTCTACTTCCCTCCCCTCTCTAACTCCTACCCTCTATCTAGCTCTCTACTTCCCTTCCCTTTCTACCTCCTACCTTGTCTCTCACTCTCTTCTTCCCTCCACTCTCTACCTCCTACCCTCTCTCTAATTCTCTACTTCTCTCCCCTCTCTATCTCCTACCCTCTCTCTCACTCTCTACTTCCCTCCTGTCTCTACCTCCTACCCTCTCTCACTCTCTTCTTCCCTCCCCTTTCTACCTCCTACCCTCTCTCTCACTCTCTACTTCCCTCCCCTCTCTACCTCCTACCCTCTCTCTCACTCTGTTTTTCCCTCCCCAGAGAGCTCTACCTCCTACCCTCTCTCACTCTATGCTTCCCTCCCCTCTCTACCTCCTACCCTAAATCTCACTCTTCTTCCCTCCCCTCTCTACCTCCTACCCTATCTCTCACTCTTCTTCCCTCCCCTCTCTACCTCCTACCCTCTCTCACTCTCTATTTTCTTGCCCTCTCTACCTCCTACCCTCTCTCTCACTCTCTACTTCCCTCCCATCTGTACCTCCTACCCTCTCTCTCTACTTTCCTCCCCTCTCTACATCCTACCCTCTCTCTCACTCTCTACTTACCTACCCTATCTAACTCATATCCTCTCTCTCACTCTCTTCTTCCCTCCACTATCTACCTCTTTCCCTCTCTCTCACTGTCTACTTCCCTCCCCCGTCTCTCTCTGTCTCTCTCTCTTTGACCTATCTATCTCCTAGTTTTACTTTTCCTTTCCAATTTTCATTTAGATCCCACAAAATTTTTCCTATGTTTCTATTTTCTACCTCTCCTCATCATTATCCCCATTGAATGAAATTTTGTTTTATCTTTTTTCCATTTCATCCTCCCAATTTATATCCTCATGCCTCTTTGCATGTCCTAGTTTTCTTGTTTCTATATTGTTTCTTGATAAGGGAGAGGGAGAGGGAGGAAGAGGGAGAGAGCGTGAAGATGGAGGGGAGAGAAAGGGGAGAAATAGGGTGAGAGAGAGAGAGGGAGTCCTAGTTTTCTTGTTTTCATTTCCTTCATTGATAAGGGTGAGGGAGAGATAGAGGGGAGAGATAGGGAGATAGAGGAATGATAGAGGAGAGAGAGGCAAGAGATAGGGAGATAGGGAGAGATAGATAGGTAGAGAGATATAGAGGGGACAAATAGGGAGAGATAGAGGAGATAGAGGGGAGAGATAAGGAGATAGAGAGTGAGCAAGATGTCTAGAGAGATAGGGAGAAAGATTGAGAGGTAGAGGGATGATAGAGATATAGGGAGATAAGGGAGAGATAGGGAAATAGAGGTTTAGTTTTGCTCAGGTTTGTTGTGTGGTTACACAACACGCCCATTTTTGATGTGGCAAAAAAGGGACCCAACTTTTATGCCTTGGCTTGTGTTTTCTGCTCCCTAGTGGTCTGGTAAAAGTATGTCATGCAGATAACCCTCTATAGGAGGATGTGGTAAGTCATCATCATGAGGTTAGTTTGTCAAAGTTCTTGTTTCATGACATTAACCTCATATTTGGAAACAACATTAAAATTCATGTAGGTTTGCCTTTCACATCACCCTAATATTCCTTAGGATGTGAAAGTTATGAGTGGTCAAAATCCCGGTCAGACCTAATATTCACAAAGGGGGAGGATCATATTTCTTAATATCAGTCATATTTCAAAAGATCACCCTGATCCTATTTATCACCCAATAAATCATTTGATTCATAACATGCAGACGTCAAACTTAAGTGGTAGTGATACTTACCTGTCAACAGCATCATATATTTTGTAGGGATGATATTTCAAAACATCACCCGATATACTAAATATCACCCTATATTTCAAATATCCCCCAATCTCAAAATATCACCCTGAAGAAATTATCATGATGACATCATCTGATCCTGATAACAAAAGAAAATCAACATGATGATGATGTCATCATCATTTTACCTCGCGGAGGTATATTTCATAACATCATCTTTTCACTAAAACATGACGATGATGTCATAGTGCTTCAGCGATAGACTCAGCCATTATCATGGTGACGTCATCATGACATTCTGAGAAAGGTCACTTAAAGAATGCTTAGGGTCATCATCCTTTTCAAAATATCACCTGATATTTTGAACATCACCAGATCTATATAACACGACTCGATGGTCTAAACATAACCTGATATGTTTTCCCGCCATGGTGAGGATGGTCATATTACAAGGGATGATCATATTTTAAAATATCACCCGATATTTCAAAAGATCCTCCTCTTCGTCCCACCATGCGAACATTGAATGCCCATTAATGTGGTAGGTGCTTCCCACTGACTGTCACCACGATGATCACACCTAGCAAGATTCTACATTTCCATGCACAAAATTAACGATTAAGATTGATTCAATTAGATTATGCCCTAATTGACCAGATGAATAGGTTTAAAATGAATTTGCAACGTCATTATACATTTACCTTGTGAAGAATTAAGTGTTTACACAGAGCCGAGCATCTAAACCTTGCTATGAGTCACCTGCGGAGATACACATCCTGAACAAAGTGAAGAATGTGATTACAATCAATCTCAAGGGTATTTCCATAAAATTGTCAACAGCATAATTCGAAGGATAAATGCATCAGGTAAGTAGCAGATCCCTTCTGCTGTGTTTTGTAGGCATACACAGGTAATATGATGTTTCTAGTTTGAAATTATGCGTTCTACATATCATGATGAAGTAATGCTTGCAAACACTGCATAGAAGTCATAAAATGTAATATATGTATGCATGTATAAGATGAGGTGCATGATTGTGAGACCAGTTTTTGTCATTGCAGGAATCTATGGTGGATAAGCGATTGATGAAATCTGAGGCAGAGTTCGTTAAACTGATGTTTGCATAGCCTGAAGGGGTGTAATTCAAATATGGAGTTATTGGGGATACACACCAAGGAAACATAGATCTGGCTGCATGGACGGACATGATGCACAATCAGGAAGATAATCCTCTACTTGAGGCTGTTTTAGTGTCCAGAATGGGAAATACCACTGGTTTACCGTATAGCATGGAGGCTCCTGAACTGGTTATAGAATGTGCCAGAAATTATAATTCATAGACAAGAAGAGTTGAGAAACACGAAAGGGTGTATGTCGACTTCTCCATAAAGAACCTATCCACCATGTTAGGTTTGCCGTTGGGCAAAGGTGTGGTTAGCATAAACCTGAAGAAGCTAGTAGTAGAGTATGAAGCTAATAAGAAGGCTGCCAGGAAAACAATGTATGGTTGGAGAGCTAAGAATAGTGCATATCCAGCTGCAGCCAAGCTCCCTATCCATTTATACAAATATGATTTTGATGATGAATATCAGTTCATGATTGCCTTACTCAGTCAAGCTACAGGTTAGCCAACAGTTGGAAGTTTCAAGGATTGGATGTATGGGATCATCCTAATGTGTATATATACTAATAACAGGCCATTATGGGCCAAAATAATAAGTGATGCTATTGATGAGCAGCTGTCGAATCTGGGAGGTACAGATTGTGCATTTTATATGACCTCGTACTTGATCTATGCATGTACATACAAAGGCACATTCAATGCACTAACAACAGTGGGGAAGATTGGTGGCACCACCAATGATGCACATATCTAGGATCACTATCCCCAATTGCAAAGAGTGAACTATCTCCAGGACTATAAGCTAGTGAATGATGCATTTTCAATGCATCTGGTTAGAACCATGGAAGAGGACAGAACAAAGAGACTGAGCATGGAAGCTCAGGAAGTCATCTACATGCATGGAGCCTGGTATATACAATTTGTGACCTTCTCCTATATTAGGATTGAAGGATTTGCAGGACAACCCCTCATGCTCCTAAGATATCCAACTAAGGCAGTAGTGCTCATGGAGTTCATGAGGCAGATTGTAACAATATTGGATGCCTACAAAGCCAACAACAAAATTCCACCAGTATTGTTTCTAGTGACAATGGGATATTACATGTGCCCAGATAGTGAAAATATTAAGAAAGCCATAGCTGGCTTGACAATGATGAAGTTACAACTTTTCCCATTTGTAAGGTCATATGATCCTTATGAAAGGATGCACAAAATCATGGGGTAGCCAATCCATAGGAGGCATCTTGAAGATTTTTGGGTAGATTGTGAGGATGAGGTTGAGGCAAGAAGAAGAAAGTATCAAAGGTTAACCTTGAATCAAATTAGAACATTTCGTTGCATTTCCATCCCAACACAAATGAAGAAAGATGATGGAAAGATAATGGCTAAAGAATATGAAGAGAAGAAGATATACATAGACAAAATATCAGCCCCAGACCTTACACTGCAGGAGGACATCTCCTTGGATCCATTCATGGCCAGGATATTGCAGTTAACCAAGCTTGGGTTGATGAACAGGTAAATATATTAAAGAAAAAAGGTGTGGTCCTTACCATAGATAACAAAAAGAAAGGACAAGAACTCTCTGCTGATGAATGTGATGAATTCTTGATTGAGAAGAGGAAATCCAAAGGAGATAGGTTACCACCTCCACTAAAACAAAGTAAAAGACCTCCTAGAGGCAAGAAAGCGGGAGAAGAACCCAAAGGGGTTATTATAGAGAGAATAGTAGAGACTACTGTATAGGCACCAGCATCAGAAGAAGCATCAGCTTTAGGACATGCAGGACATGCTTCAGCACCAGCTACACCTCCTCCAAGAGATGGACAGAAGTCCAAGAAAATTCAGAGGGCAGAGGTAGTAGTCACTGAGACTCATGAAGAGGGTCAAACCTCACAGAAAAAAATAGAGGAAGATATCCCTCTAGAAGAGGAGCCTGAGGAAGAAGAGGGCCCTTTATTGTTCAAAAGGAAAAGAAAGGTGCCTCAGGTGATAGTCCCCACATCGAAGAAAACAAGGACCTCCATGAGAGGTGAAATAAGACAATCCCCTATAATGTTGAAAGGGGCAGGTGGTGAAGTATTCAATAAAGAATTGCAGCACAGTGTTTCACTTCCCACCATTGTAAAGTTCAAGATTGAACTTGCAGAAGAGAAAATAAAAGAAACCTCTAGGATAATCCAAAGTGGCATTGTCTCATTGGATGAGACAGTAGACTTATCCAATGATGAGGTAGTGAAGGATGTAGCTTCACAGAGGATGGAAACTCTTGCTGCTGACACTAGGACAACTCCTCATGGAACTCCATCAATGCAGACAGTGTTAGAAGAAATGAAGCAAGTGGAGTCATAGAAAGAAAAGAACCCAGAGAAAATTGCAGAACAGATAGGGCTAGATACATTAAGTGAGCAGGTGACAAGTCCTGTAGTTGTAGATTTGGCATATGTAGAGGATGTGAATCCTCAGGATGTGGCAGGAACGCCTGATAAGATGGAAAATGTTGAAGAGCTAAAACAGAAAGAAGTGGAGGGCAAAGCTCCAAATATGGATCAGCAGCAGCATGATACATCAGCTGAACCTGGGATAGTAGAGGTAAAAGATAAGGGAGAAGAAGAAAAGGATGCATCAGCTGATCCTACTCCCAACGCTCAAGAAGTAGTCATCACAGGTGCAGAGAAAGATGTGGTAAAGGATCCAATAGAAACACCTAAGGAGGATGAAATAGTAATCAAAGATATTAATATACCTTAGGAGGAGGAAATAAATAAGGTAGATGAAGCCAGAGTGGAGGAAATAAAAGATAAGGATCATGGTACACATGCAGATGATCAGCAAGATCAACCTCCAGAGAAAGAAGATCCTCATCAGGAAGATATATCAAAAGATCCCCCTCATGGTGAACATCATGGGGAAGAGAAAGGAAGATCACCCTCCCCATCGAATATGGTGGTAGACGCAGGAGATCAAAGTGATCATCAGGATGATGATATTGGAAACCAAGGACCCAAGGATCAAGTTCCTCAATGGTTAGAGAATGAAATTGGCATGCAATTAGGAATGCAAATGCCAGAGTTTGATGTATCTACTTTGTTTTAGGAAAACCTGATAAAACCAAAGAGGAAGGCTAGAATGACTTCGACCATTAAAAGGGATCCTGCAACAGGAAGAAGAACTGCACAGATAGCACTCCCTATTGTAGATAAAGAGAAAGGTAAAATTACCTTGGATGAATTTTAGA
The DNA here is from genome assembly GCA_027924645.1 of Cunninghamia lanceolata. NCBI lineage: Eukaryota > Viridiplantae > Streptophyta > Pinopsida > Cupressales > Cupressaceae > Cunninghamia > Cunninghamia lanceolata. The sequence goes on along the minus strand of BSBN01000765.1, from coordinate 4,036,540 downwards.
TTAGCATAGTAGACTTAGGGTTTGCTAATGAAGACCAAGAGGGTCAAGAAGGCAAAGACATTATAGATTCTTTAATTCAAAAGGTTAAGAGAAAAAAGGAGAAAAATAAGCAACACAAAGAGCACATTGCTCAGTTGCATGCATATATAAGGAGGTTAACCAATCTTGAAGATAATGCTATTGATCATGTGGTCCCATTGACTGCTATTTCCCAAGATGAGGTAAATAAGTTGGATCTCATCCATATTGAGAAGGTGGATGTACTCCACATTTGACATAGCAGAAGAAGTAGTAAATGCCTCTTTACAGAGGTGGAGTTCTCTTAGTGACTCTAGGAAAAAGGTAGATAAATTGCAAATGGAGACAGGGAAAAGGTCTTTCCAATTGGAAAAGATAAAGGATGTCCTGGGAGAAATAAGGAGGATCAATCCTCAGATACTTATACATAAGCAAGTACTGAATAATAACAATGCATTACTGATAGATATATGGTATAAAGACATCCAATTTGAATGCGATGTACTTAAAAGATGCAACAATAAGTTGAGAGAGATCAGCATGAAGTTACATGATATGATGTCTTTTGAGGCAGAAATTCTGGAAACATTGGAAGGAAAAGTGGAAGGAAAAATAGAAAATCAATACGAGGAGTTTACAATTCAAGCTCTACATAATAACTTCCAATTCGTTGCTGATGATCCACTGGGCCAAATGACAGAAGAAGTCATCGATAGACTGGTGAAGACCAAGGTGAAAATAGAAAATTATAATGAGACATTATACAACAAAAGGAATAAACTAGATAACATCTGAAATAGATACCAAGCACATAAACATGTCATTATCAAAGCAAAGACTCAAGATGGTGGACAAATAGATAAAATAGTGTAGTTGTATGAGAATGTCAGGGTAGTCATGCAGGCTCATATACAGGGTTGAGGTCATTAGGATGATGAGGATACAGAAAGCGATGCACCTGATGATGGAGCACCTAAATCTGATGTAATAGATAAAGATGCAGCATAAAGTAGATATCAGCATCTGACACTTAAGGAAAATAAGTATCTCAGATGGTTGCCCGCTGGCAACTAGTGCCACTTGATAGACTTGACAAAGTCAAAGGGAATATTCACTGTAGATATTTATAGACAAATCTGGATCGTAGATCTTTTGTAACGGATTCCTCACCTTGTTCTATAAAAGGTGTAGGAATGCCTCTTTTGAAATATTCGAAACTTAATTGAAATTTGTTTGCTGAAATATTCGGGACTCATTTCAAAGCTATTATATATGTACATGTCTTTTTCATATTTAATGAAAGAGAGGAGTATTTCAATTACAAATCTTCGTAAATCTTGAGTAATTTGTGTCTGAATTCTAGATATGTGCTTTGGTTGGCTGCGTCCCTTGGAGTGCTCATCATTTTGCATGTATTGTTTTCATTCATCATCCTCTGAAGTTTGCATCAACTGTATCTAGCTGTGGAACATCCTAGTGAACATATGGTTTGATTTCTTCTCCTAATGATAGTATCAAGTATGTATGTGGATCAATAACTAAAGGTTCAACTTTAATTTGAAGTATTTCTTTCAATTTCTTTCGATTTCAGAGAATTCCACCATCACAATTACAAATAACTCCCAATCTTAAGAAAATTATACAAATATGTAGACATCCTGTAGATAAATGAACATACTCACCATATTTGAGGTTAAAGAATGTGACAATGACAAATATCATGCAAAGTCTTAAAGATAGACACAATATTTGAGGTATATCCTATGTAGAATAACTATCTTTGTAGCATCATTACAGGAAACATCATCTTTCTGAGAAGATCTATGTAAGGCCCCAAAATAGAAACAGCAACACACATCAACCTCTAAGTAACGTCAGAAGATTAAGAACTAATTAATGGAGACTTGAGATTATGAATTCTCTGAATTCATCATATCTTTCAAGATGAGTAAAGGTTAATGTGTACTTTTATTCTATGTTTATTTATGACTAACATCATGACCAACATAAATTGGTGCTAGAAGGAGGGCACAAGACGAGGATCATCATCAGCAGTTCAGGTGATGATAAAAATTGTAAGGTAACACACAGACATCGCTGAATTTCTGAGCTATACGCAAATTTTTGTTGTTCTGAGTCGATATGCGCTAATTTGGTGTAAAGTTTTTAGAATCAGTCATAAATATTGCAATCTTCATAGTAGATCATCATGTATTTGCAAAGATCAGCCTTATTTCGGGTAAATTTGTCAAAACTCTGAGGTATCTTGCTGCAGAAACCCAATATCAATTTGCTAGTGTTGCCAAACAAAAAATCACCTCATATTTGCAGTATAGTTGCAAATATTCCGTAAATACTTGATCAATTCTCAATCCTGACCATAAATATAGTCATCACTGGTATATTCCAACTAATATTTACAAAGTTCCAGCCAATTTGCCTCAAAATTGAGAAATCCTGGCTCACAGGATAAATACTAGGTCTAGATTAGAGGAATCTTTGAAGAACTACCTGTTAGAGGGTTTAGACCTAGAACTATGGACATCCATCACACTCCAGGGTCTAGTGCATCAGGAGCATCACTAGAACCTCCTCATGTAACTCCTATTAGTTTGCAAATACCTTCTGGGATATTTGTGACACCTCCTGTCCAACCTCAGCCAACTGACCACAGGGCCAACCTCCTCTGGCTGTAATGTCATTCTTTACAGCAGAGTCACCTTTGACCTTTATTGCATATCATGAGTTACCAAAGAATCTAGATAAACTTTGTCTAAAATATCATCCTTATCAAGATGTGGATGATCATATCAGAACCTTTAAAGAAGCCTGTTGTCGGGCTAGAATAGAACATCAAGATGTTGTATGCAGATTATTTCCTTTTTCCTTAGGGGAAGAGGCTTATAATTGGTTTATTAGTCTTGGTCAGGGTTCTGTTGGATCATGGGCTATCTTAGAGAAAGATTTCACTAATAGGTTCAAGGTACCAATTGATCCTTCAATGAACTATCACCTATTTGCTACAATCAAGCGGTTTGAAGGAGAACCTATTGCCAACTTCAATGCTAGGTTCCAAAAAATGCTATCCAAGTTAGTTGCCCCATATGAAGTAACAGATGCTGCTGCCAGGAGTATCTATTATTCAGCTTTGGATCCATTGACTTCCATGTTTATCAGGAGAACACATCCTAAAATCACAACCTTGACAAGAGCTTTTCAAGAGGCTATCAAAGTAAATCAGCAGCTAGTACCTGCTCCTACTCCAAACATTGCATTCCCTACATTGCTTGGCATGTATCCAACATATCCTGCACAATATCCTCCCCAACCATAGTATAATGGAGCTATGATGCCTCTAGCAGTAATGCCAACACCATTGCAGATATCTCCATTGAGTATCATGCCACCTCCTAATGGGAATGGCCAAGTACCATAGAATCCTGCACAATTACCGACACCTCAAGGTGTAGATCAGAACAATAACACTTGATCCTCTTTCTTCAAGCCTCAAACTAAAAATGTAGTGGCTAAAGCTCAGGAGGAGAAAGAAGAAATCAAAGAAATCTCTACTCAACTAAGAAAACTAACTACAGAGGTCGCTCATCTGAGAAATCAGAACTTCTATTCTCAGCCTAACCAAAACAGAGGTTATTCTAATGACAGACCAAATTATCCTAACAGAGGATACAACAATAGTAATTTCAATAATAATAGTGGAAATAACAATAATCCTTAGAGACAGCCTACAGTATGGAACTCCAGGCCAAATAATGGCTCATTACCATCACCCTTAGATAAGCAGCCACCTGGTCAAGCCAAACAGACTACTAGAGTCAATCTTGCTGAGGCAGCCCTCACCAATTGGTGTAGAATACACAATACAAATGCTCATGCAGAGCTAGACTATCCACAATTTAGAATTGCTGCTAGCATTTTCCAGACAGAAGTGTCTAATACTATAGGCAATCCACCTCAGGTGGAAGGAAATGAAATTGTCCCTTATGGATATGACTCTACATTTGTATTAGAGAGTTATACTAATTAGCATCATTAGTAGACTGTGTCTTACCATCAGAACTGTCCCCAAGCATGTGAAGAATCTGCTTTAGCCTTTAAGTCAAATTATGTCTTCCCCTTTGAGGATGAGAATGAGCCTTCCACCAAACATGAGGAGGTGCATGCATACTAGCAGCAATATCAGGGTAAGCACAATTACAATCTGAGAAGCAATGCCAAGAGACCTCCTAGCCCATTAACATCTTCTCTACCTCTAAATAACTTCAACACACCTCTTGATCCCAAAGCTAACAATAATCCAGGATTTCCCAAGGTGAATACCCAATATCTATCACCTCAGAATACAGCATCAAAGGCTGTTAGCCTACCTCATGAATCTGATAAACTTGTCACATATCTGACAGATGAGATGAAAAAGATAAAGATTAGCCTATCTCTATCAAAATTGTTGAAAACTCATGCAATCAAGAAGGCATTCATGAAATCACTAGATCATCTTGCTCCTAAAGAGGATATTCATTCTCCAGGCCAATCTAGTAGTAAAGATCATGCTGCTAGAGATAAAAATATCAAACATAAAGTGCCAGCTATTGTCCAAGCTGTAGAAACCTCTCATATGACATTATACTGAGATAAGTGTGAGTCACCACCTTTCCTCCTTACCATAAGGATGTTTGGAAAGAATTTACACAACTGTTTAGTGGATTCAGGTGCATCTACAAATGTGATGCCCTTGTCTATATGCAATGCTTTAGGACTGCATCCTGCTAAATCCCTAAAGAAGGTGACACAGCTAGATAAAACAGAAGTAAGTGTGATAGGTGAACTAACTCATATCCACATGCAACTAGCATCTAATCCTAGGATCTAGTACTACATCGATATCCAGGTAGTAGATATACCTGATACATACAGGATGTTACTTAGTAGAGACTGGTCTAACACCCCCAATGGATATATGGCTACTGACTTCAGTCACATGTGGTTACCTTGGAAAGGCATACCAAACCAGATAAGAATAGATGCTGAGCCTAGAATGAAGCACATGATCACCGAGTACAACAAAACAAATGAGATCATGTATGTGAATGTTGAACCTGGAGTTTATGCCATTAGACCACAGACTATCAGGATAGAAGAGATCCTGATGCTTGACTTTCATCATCATCATCATCATGATCATCAGGAAGACATACTGACTATAGAACTTGATGGTAATTTTGAGAATGAGAATGAAATAGATTGCTTCAAAAATTTTGAGATGCATCTGTCTAAGTAGGTAAAACATTGCCAATTGTTAGATATACCTGTTCATGACATTTTGATTGATGGTTGGTGCAGATTACACGACGAAGCACATTTAGAGAGAACTTGTGAAACATGCTTAGATATGATGGAGCTAGAACAGACATGCAGTGAGGCATCATTATTATATTTTGAGCTAAGTTCTACATCTGGTGATGAGGATGATACCAGTTCTTGTTTGTCTTCTGTAGGAAACACAAAAAAGGTGACAGATCATGACAGAAATCAAGTTTTGAGAACAGAAGAAATCTTAGTATATGACCAGATAAATGTTAAGAAGAAAGAAAAAATCACCCCTGGGAGTGATTGTCTGATGGAGTCAGATTATGAACTGTCTGATGAAGACAGAGGTAGTAACCTGACTAGATTCGAAGAGTTTTTATCAGGAGAAATTAAGAAGACGATAGAACAAAAGAAGCATCCACAGGATGCACTAACTGAAGGATGGTGTAGGTTGCATGAGGCACCTCACTCAAAGACTACCTGTTCACTGTGCCTACATGTCTTAAAGAGACATATAGAGCCAGATCTAGAGGATCATCCTCTTGATACTGAAAAGAAAGAAAAGGAATCAGATTCACAAAAGAAAAGAAAAATGAAGTCTGAGAAGGCTGAAATTCCTAAGTTAAGGTGGATATCAGGGGGAGCAGCTGCCAGAGCTACAAAGAAAAGAGAAAGCTCAAGTAAACCTCCTGCTAAAGATAAACCCTAGACCCTTAGATTTGATGGATCCAAGTCCAAACAAGGAGCTGGAGCAGGGATTGATCTCGTTGATCCATCAGGAAAGTCCTACTTAGCTGCTTACAGACTATAGTTCCCCTACACTAACAATGTGACAGAGTATGAAGCTCTAATTCTCAGGATACTATTTGCTCTCAAGAAGAAGGTAAGAATTCTACATGTCTTTGAAGACTTAGAACTAGTTGTTAGATAGGTAAGAGGAATTTACTCTTGCAACTATAAGAAATTGTCAAACTATAGACACAGAGTGTGGGATTTGATTGAAGACTTTGATGCCTTTAATATCACACACATACCAGGAGAACAGAACCATAGGGCGGATGCCTTAGCACAAGCTGTCAGTACATTAGAGCCCTTGTCTATATCAGGCCTAAAGAGATTTTTAGTAGAGCTAGTATCAGTGCCATCAGTACCTGATAATGTTACCAACCTCTGGGTTTTTGATGATGATCAGTATATTCTTGATTTCATCTCTAACAGAGACATATTTGATGCTCAGATCATAGATGAGAACAATGTGGAAGATCATGTTTGGGAAGAAGATGAAATATTAGAACTGCCTAGCAACAGGATTCCCAAAGGTATGATTGAATTAGAAAGAGCTTTTGACTTGGATAATATGCTAAAGCAGAAGGATCTTCCCAAGGCTAATGGAGGTCAATATTCACAAGTGAATATTGGACAAAATGATGACAAGAGAAATGTCTTGATTGGTAAAGTTTGCACACCAGTAGAGTTAGAAGGAATAACTCAGGCCCTTAAGGACTACATCCATGTAATTGCATGGACTTATGATGAGTTGAAGACATATGACACATCAGTCATAACTCACACTATACCTCTCAAGCTAGATGCTAAACCTTTCAGACAAAAGCAAAGGCCAGTCAATGCTTTGCTTGAACCAATAATTTTTGAGGAAGTCAAGAAGCTGTTGAATGCCAGGATAATATTTCCTATGAGGCACTCCACTTGGGTGGCTAACCTAGTGCAAGTAAGAAAGAAGAATGGAGACATCAGATTGTGTGTAGACTTCAGGACCTTGAATAGAGCATCAGAGAAGGATAATTATCCTTTACCCTCATTAGATGAAGTTCTACAGATTGTCAATGGAGCTAAAATGATGTCCTTCCTAGATGGCTTCTTAGGTTACAATCAGGTCATGGTTGACAAGATTGATAGGCTAAAGACTGCCTTCACTACAAAGTGGGGGATATTTTCTTATAGACGCATGCCATTTGGGCTGATAAATGCTGGAGCAACATTCCAGCGAGCAATGGACATAGCCTTCAGAGGCTTAATAGGAAAATGTATAGTCATCTACATGGATGATCTCATAGTGTTCTCCAAAGAAAGAACAAATCATGTCACAGATCTCAGAAATGTATTGAAAAAATGTGAAGAGTATGGGATATCTTTGAACCCCAAGAAGTGCATATTTGGGGTGACAACAGGAAAGTTGTTGGGCCACCTAATAACTAAAAATGGAATTATCATTGATCCTGACAGGGTGGAGTCCATTATGAAGTTACAACTTCCAGGTAGCAAGAAAGAGCTCAAATCTTACTTTGGTAAGATAAATTTTGTCAGAAAATTCATCATTGGCTTTGTAGAAATAGTCAGGCCTTTAAATGCTATGCTGAAGAAGGATGCAAAGATTGAATGGACATCAGAAGCCAAGGCAGCCTTTGAAGACATAAAGAAGGCTATTTCTGATGCTCTTGTCCTTATCAGTCCAGACTACAATAGAGACTTTTATATTTATTCATTTGCTTCAGAACATACTTCTGCAGCAGTGCTAACTCAGAGAAATGAAGAAAAGGAAGAGAAACCAATTGCCTTCATGAGCTACCCTTTCAAGGATGCTGAATTGAGATATGTAGATGTTGAAAGGCAGGCACTTGCTTTGGTCAGAGCAGTAAAGAAATTTAGGCATTATATCTTGAGAAGCAAGGTGATTGCTATGGTGCCAGATGCAGCAGTGAAGATGCTGCTAATGCAAAGTGAGCCTGGTGAAAAAAGGGCCAAGTGGATCATAGTTTTACAAGAATATGATATGGAAATTACACCCATGAAGCTGGTAAGAGGACAGGCCTTAAGCCAAATGATCTCAAAGATTGATCCAAACATAGTGAGTCAGTAGTATGTTATCAATTCTAGAGACAATGAAGAGTGGTATGCAGATATCAGGCACATCCTGATTACTGGAAGATGTCCTCCTAGACTGCAGGCTTCACAGAGAAGGGCCCTGAAGATAAAATCCCAGAAGTACATGATGAAAGCAGGAGTGCTTTTCAAGAAAAATTATGAAGGCATATATTTGAGATGCTTAGAAAAGCCAGAAGCAAATAAGGTTTTATCAGAATTACATGACAAGTTTGGAACAGTACATGGATCAGCCTTGGCCACAACACATGCAATCCTTAGAGTAGGATATTATTGGCCCATAGTTTTCAAAGATACAGCTGAACATGTTAAATGTTGTCATGTATGTCAGGTTGCTGCCAACAGAGAGAGATATGCTGCACAACCTCTGCAACCAGTGATGGAAGCGCGCCCATTTGCTCAATGGGGCATGGAATTCATAGGACCGATTAATCATCCATCATCATCAGGCCATAGGTATGTTCTAACAATTACTGATTATTGTACCAGATAGACTGAAGCTATCAGCAACAAGACTTGTACTGCAGATGATGTTATTAAATTTTTGGAAAGCAATATTGTTACCAGGTATGGAATTCCTTATGCTCTGGTAAGTGATAATGGTTCTGCCTTCACTTCAACTAAATTGTCAAGTTGGGCTTTTGATCATGGGATCATACTCAAGTTCTCATCCAACTATTATCCCCAAGGGAATGGATTGGCATAATCTACCAACAAAAATTTGCTGAATATCATAAAGAAACTAATAGAGAAGAACCCTAGAGAATGGAACTCATTTCTGAAATATGCCTTATGGGTAGACAGAACTAGAATGAAAATTGCACTAGGAAATTCACCTTTTCATTTAGTCTATGGGGTAGATCCAATCCTCCTTGTTAATCTGAAGATTCCTACCTTGCAGTTTGCCCAAGAGTACCTAGGCATAGACTATAACCAAGAAGTCAGGTTACTCCAGCTGATGCACCTAGAAGAGAAAAGAAGTCAGGCAATTGATCAATTTGCCAAACACCAGGCTATTGTTAAATGCAGGTTTTACAAAAGAGCTAGAGTTAAAGCCTTCAGGATATCTGATTTAGTCCTAATGTGGGATAAAGCCCATGAGAGGAAAGGAGACCATGGTAAGTTTGACAAATTATGGATAGGTCCTTTCCAAATTTTTGAGATATTAGGAGACAACACTTATAGGCTTAAGAACCTGACAGGTGAGGATGTCCCATTACCAGTCAATGGGCAATTCCTTAAACATTATTTTCAAGTTTGAGTGACTTCATGATAGTCATGTGTATCATATTGTACATTTGTATAGTTGCTTGTACAGTTTTGTTTCTATTTTCTGTTTTGTTTGTTGTTTGTTTTGCTTTGTTTGCTTGTTGAGTTTTTGTTTTGGTTAGTCAAGATGATGCACTTCATCACCCCAGAAAATAATAAAATTGTTAAGATTCAAGTGATGAGATCAAATTTAAATATAGGTTATAATTCATGTTGAGAAGTATTCATGATCAGGTCTGTAATATCCTTCATCAGGGTGCCTTTTCTTGGTCAAAGTGAATCAATCACAATGAAACACTTAACAACCTTGGGTTTGTTGAGCACACAAGTATAGGTGTTAAGTGAAAAATCTAAAGGGACTCCCTTGCTACCAATACAGTCTCCAACCTAAAGCTGCAAGTGACTATACCTTGTACAAATGAGTTGACATGATGATATCATATACAAATAAAAAAATAAAAATAAAAAAATTAGGCCATCTAAGTAACTCTACCAGGGCTATGAACGTCTGCTGGCAGTGGGGCTCTACTTAGGGAGATTGTATAGATAACCTTGTCGGGGCTATGGATGCCTGCTGGCAGCAAGGCTCTATCTAGGTTGGCTATGAGGGATGATCTCCAACTATGTAGTTTAACATCAGTTACTTATGTTTTCAACTTACTTTCAAGATGAAGATAATTAATCATTTGCACACACCTGATCCTTTGTTAGCATTGTTACCATGATGAAGCTTCATTATTCAGAAAGATTATGATGCTTATGCTTAGGAAGAATTAGAATACTATATAAGAATGTGATCACATTACTTGAATCATTAGAATTTTGATGTTTTCTGTGGTGGCAAGTTGTTGTGTGGTTACACAACACGCCCCATTTTGACTTGGAAAAATAGGGACCCAACTTTTTTAGCTTGGCTTGTGTTTTCTACTCCCTGGCGGTCTAGTAAAAGTATGTCATGCAGATAACCCTCTATAGGAGGATGTGGTAAGTAATCATCATGAGGTCAGTTTGTCAAAGTTTTTGTTTCATGACATTAACCTCATATTTGGAAACAAAATTAAAATTCATGTAGGTTTGCCTTTTACATCACCCTGATATTCCTTAGGAAGTGAAAGTTATGAGTGGTCAAAATCCTGGTCAAACCTGATATTCACAAAGGGGGAGGATCATATTTCTTAATATCAGTCATATTTCAAAAGATCACCCTGATCCTATTTATCACCCGATAAATCATTTGTTTCGCGACATGTGGACGTCAAACTTAAGTGGTAGTGATACTTACCTGTCAACAACATCATATATTTCACGGGGACGATATTTCAAAACATCACCCGATATACTAAATATCGCCCTATATTTCAAATATCCCCTAGTCTTGAAATATCACCCTAAAGAAATTATCATGTTGACATCATCTGATTCTGATAACAAAAGAAAATCAACATGATGATGATGTCATCATCATTTTACCTTGCGGAGGTATATTTCATAACATCATCTTTTCACCAAAACATGACGATGACGTCATAGTGCTTCAGCGATAGACTCAGCCATTATCATGGTGATGTCATCATGACATTCCAAGAAAGATCACTTAAAGAATGCTTAGGGTCATCATCCTTTTCAAAATATCACCCGATATTTTGAACATCACCCAATCTATATAACATGACCCGATGGTCTAAACATAACCTGATATGTTTTCCCACCATGGTGCGGATGGTCATATTACGAGGGATGATCATATTTTTAAATATCACCTGATATTTAAAATATCACCTGATATTTCAAAAGATCCTCGTCTTCGTCCTGCCATGCGAACATTGAATGCCCATTAATGCAGTAGGTGCTTCCCACCGACTGTCACCGTGATGATCACACCTGGCAAGATTCTATGTTTTTGTGCACAAAATTAACGATTAAGATTGATTCAGTCAGATTATGCCCTAATTGACCAGATGAATAGGTTTAAAATGGATTTGCAACGTCATTATACATTTACCTTGCGAAGAATTAAGTGTTTACACAGAGCCGAGCATCCAAACCCTGCTACGAGTCACCTACGGAGATACACATCCTGAACAAAGAGAAGAACGTGATTACAATCAATCTCAAGGGTATTTCCATAAAATTGTCAACAGCATAATTCGAAGGATAAACGTGTCAGGTAAGTAGTAGATCCCTTCTTCTATGTTTTGTAGGCATACACAGGTAATATGATGTTTCTAGTTTGAAATTGTAAGTTCTGCATATCATGATGAAGTAATGCTTGCAAACACTACATAGAAGTCATAAAATGTAATATATGTATGCATGTATAAGATGAGATGCACAATTGTGAGACCAGTTTTTGTAATTGCAGGTATCCATGGTGGATAAGTGATTGATGAAATCTGAGGCAGATTTCATTAAACTGATGTTTGCATAGCTTAAAGGGGTGCAATTCAAATATGGAGTTATTGGGGATACACACCAAGGAAACATAGATCTAGCTGCATGGACAGACAGGATGCACAATCAAGAAGATAATCCTCTGCTTGAGGCTGTTTTAGTGTCCGGAATGGGAAATGCCACTGGTTTTCGGTACAGCATGGAGGCTCCTGAACTAGTTATAGAATGTGCCAGAAATTATAATTCACAGACAAGAAGAGTTGAGAAACACGGAAGGGTGTATGCGGACTTCTCCATAAAGAGCCTATCCACCATGTTTGGTTTGCCATTGGGCAAAGGTGTGGTCAGCATAAACCTGAAGAAGCTGGTAGTAGAGTATGAAGCTAATAAGAAGGCTGCCAGGAAAACAATGTATGGATGGAGAGCTAAGAATAGTGCATATCCAGCTACAGCCCAGCTCCCTGTCCATTTATACATATATGATTTTGATGATGAATATCAATTCATGATCTCCTTACTCAGTCGAGCTACAAGTCAGCCAACAGCTGGAAGTTTCAAGGACTGGATGTATGGGATCATCCTAATGTGTATATATACTGATAAAAAGCCATTATGGGCCAAAATAATAAGTGATGCTATTGATGAGCAGCTGTCGAATCTAGGAGGTACAGATTGTGCATTTTATATGACCTTGTACTTGATCTATGCATGTGCATACAAAGGCACATTCAATGCACTGACAACAGTGGGGAAGATTGGTGGCACCACCAATGATGCACATATCTGGGATCACTATCTGTAATTGCAAAGAGTGAACTATCTCCAGGACCATAAGTTGGTGAATGATGCATTTTCAATGCATCTAGTTAGAACCATGGAAGAGGACAGAATAAAGAGACTAAGCATGGAAGCTCAGGAAGTCATCTATAGGTATGGAGCCTGGTATATACAGTTTGCAACCTTCTCCTATATTAGGATTGAAGGATTTGCAGGACGGCCCCTCATGCTCCCAAGATATCCAACTGAGGCAGTAGTGCTCATGGAGTTCATGAGGCAGATTGTAACAATATTGGATGCCTACAAAGCTAACAACAAATTCCACCAGTATTGTTTCTAGTGACAATGGGATATTACATGTGCCCAGATAGTGAAAATATTAAGAAAGCCATAGCTGGCTTGATAATGATGAAGTTACAGCTTTTCCTATTTGTAAGGTCATATGATCCTTATGACAGGATGCACAAAATCATGGGGCAGCCCATCCACAGGAGACATCTTGAAGAGTTTTGGGCAGACTGTGAGGATGAGGCTGAGGCAAGAAGAAGAAAGTATCAAAGGTTAACCTTGAATCAAATTAGAATATTTGGTTGCATTTCCATCCCAATGCAAATGAAGAAAGATGATGGAAAGATAATGGATGAAGAATATTAAGAGAAGAAGATATACAATGACACCATATCAACCCTGACCCTTATGCTGTAGGAGGACATCTCCTTGGATCCATTCACGAGTAGGATATTACAGCTAACCCAAGCTTGGGTTGATGAACAGGTAAATATACTGAAGAAAAAAGGTGTGGTCCTTACCATAGATAACAAAAAGAAAGGACAAGAACTCTCTGTTGATGAATGTGATGATTTCCTGAATGAGAAGAGGAAATCCAAAGGAGACAGGTTGCCACCTCCACAAAAACAAAGTAAAAGATCTCCTAGAGGCAAGAAAGTAGGAGAAGAACCCAAAGGGGTTATTATAGAGAGAATAATAGAGACTACTGCATAGGCACCAGCATCAGAAGAAGCATCAGCTTCAGGACATGCAGGACATGCTTCAGCACTAGCTGCACCTCCTCCAAGAGATGGACAGAAGTCCATGAAAATTCAGAGGGTAGAGGTAGTAGTCACTGAGACTCATGAAGAGGGTCAGACCTCACAGAAACAAATACAAGAAGATATCCCTTTGGAAGAGGAACCTGAGGAAGAAGAGGGCCCTTTACTGTTCAAAAGGAAAAGAAAGGCGCCTTAGCTGATAGCCCCCACACCGAAGAAAACAAGGACCTCCATGAGAGGTGAAATAAGACAATCCCCTATAATGTTGAAAGGGGTAGGTGGTGAAGTATTCAATAAAGAATTACAACACAATGTTCCACTTCCCACCATTGTAAAGTTCAAGACTGAACTTGCAAAAGAGCAAATAAAAGAAACCTTTAGGATAATCCAAAGTGGCATTGTCTCATTGGATGAGACAGTAGACTTATCCGATGATGAGGTAGTGAAGGATGTAGCTTCACAAAGGATGGAAACCCTTGCTGTTGACATGAGGACAACTCCTCATGGAACTTTATCAATGCAGACGGTGTTAGAAGAAATGAAGCAAGTGGAGTCATAGAAAGAAAAGAACCCAGAGAAAATTACAGAACAGATAGGGCTAGATACATTAAGTGAGCAGGTGACAAGTCCTGCAGTTGTAGATTTGGCATATGTAGAGGATGTGAATCCTCAGGATGTGGCAAGAACACCTGATAAGATGGAAAATGTTAAAGAGCTGAAATAGAAAGAAGTGGAGAACAAAGCTCTAGATATGGATCAGTAGCAGCATGATACATCAGCTAAACCTGGGATAGTAGAGGTAAAAGATAAGGGAGAAGAAGAAAAGGATGCATTAGCTGATCCTACTCCCAACGCTTAAGAAGCAGTCACCACAGGTGCAGAGAAAGATGTGGTAAAGGATCAAATAGAAACACCTAAGGAGGATGAAATAGTAATCACAGATATTAATATACCTCAGGAGGAGGAAATAAATAAGGTAGATGAAGCCAGAGTGGAGGAAATAAAAGATAAGGATCATGGTACACATGCAGATGATTAGCAAGATCAACCTCAAGAGAAAGAAGATCCTCATCAGGAAGATATATCAAAAGATCCCCCTCATGGTGAACATCATGGGGAAGAGAAAGGAAGATCACCCTCCCCATCGAATATGGTGGTAGACGCAGGAGATCAAAGTGATCATCAGGATGATGATACTGGAAACCAAGGACCCAAGGATCAAGTTCCTCAATGGTTAAAGAATGAAATTGGCATGGAATCAGGTATGTAAATGCCAGAGTTTGATGTATCTACTTTGTTTTAGGAAAACCTGATAAAACCAAAGAGGAAGGCCAGAATGACTTCGGCCATTAAAAGGGATCCTGCAATAGGAAGAAGAACTGCACAGATAGCACTCCCTATTGTAGATAAAGAGAAAGGTAAAATTATCTTGGATGAATTTCAGATCAGCACAGTAGACTTAGGGTTTGCTAATGAAGACCAAGAGGGTCAGGAAGGCAAAGACATTATAGATTCTTTAATTCAAAAGGTTAAGAGAGAAAAGGAGAAAAATAAGCAACACAAAGAGCACATTGCTCAGTTGCATGCATAAATAAGGAGGTTAACCAATCCTGAAGATAATGCTACTAATCATGCAGTCCCATTGACTGCTATTTCCCAAGATGAGGTAAATAAGTTGGATCTCATGAAACATGAGTCATCCATATTGAGAAGGTGGATGTACTCCACATTTGACATAGCAGAAGAAGTAGTAAAGGCCTCTTTGAAGAGGTGGAGTTCTCTTAGTGACTCCAGGAAAAAGATAGATAAATTGCAAATGGAGACAGGGAAAAGGTCTTCCCAATTAGAAAAGATAATGGATGTCCTGGGAGAAATAAGGAGGATCAATCCTCAGATACTTATACATAAGCAAGTACTGAATAATAACAATGCATTACTAATAGATATATGGTATAAAGACATCCAATTTGAATGTCATGTACTTAAAAGATGCAACAATAAGTTGAGAGAGATCAGCATGAAGTTATATGATATGATGTCTTTTGAGGCAGAAATTCTGAAAACATTGGAAGGAAAGGTGGAAGGAAAGATAGAAAATCAAGATGAGGAGTTTGCAATCCAAGCTCTACATAATAACTTC
Source organism: Cunninghamia lanceolata (assembly GCA_027924645.1). Lineage (NCBI taxonomy): Eukaryota > Viridiplantae > Streptophyta > Pinopsida > Cupressales > Cupressaceae > Cunninghamia > Cunninghamia lanceolata. Next base: position 4,020,670 of record BSBN01000765.1, on the reverse strand, counting down.
CAATTCATTGATGATGATCCACTGGGCCAAATGACAGAAGAAGTCATCGATAGACTAGTGAAGACCAAGGTGAAAATAGAAAATTATAATGAGACATTATACAATAGAAGGAATAAACTGGATAACATCTGAAATAGATACCAAGCACATAAACATGCCATTATCAAAGCAAAGACTCAAGATGGTGGAGAAATAGATAAAATAGTGCAGTTGTATGAGAATGTCAGGGTAGTCATGCAGGCTCATATACAGGGTCGAGGTCATCAGGATGATGAGGATACAAAAAGTGATGCACCTGATGATGGAGCGCTTGAATCCGATGAAATAGATAAAGATGGAGCATAAAGTAGATATCAACATCTGACACTTAAGGAAAATAAGTATCTCAGATGGTTGCTAGCTGGCAACTAGTGCCACTTGATAGAGTTGACAAAGTCAAAGGGAATATTCACTATAGATATTCATAGACAAATCTGGATCGTAGATCTTTTGTAACGGATTCCTCACCTTGTTCTATAAAAGGTGTAGGAATACCTCTTTTGAAATATTCGAAACTTAATTGAAATTTGTTTGCTGAAATATTCAGGACTCATTTCAAAGCTATTGTATATGTATATGTCTTTTGCATACTTAATGAAAGGGAAGAGTAGTTCAATTACAAATCTTCGTAAATCTTGAGTAATCTATGTTTGAATTATGGATATGTGCTTTGGTTTGCTGCATCCCTTGGAGTGCTCATCATTTTTCATGTATTGTTTTCATTCATCATCCTCTGAAGTTTGCATCAACTGTATCTAGCTGTGGAACATCCTGGTGAACATATGGTTTGATTTCTTCTCCTAATGATAGTATCAATTATGTATGTGGATCAATAACTAAAGGTTCAACTTTAATTTGAAGTATTTCTTTCAATTTCTTTCGATTTCAGAGAATTCCACCATCACAATTGCAAATAACTGCCAATCTTAAGCAAATTATACAAATATGTAGACATCCCGTAGATAAATGAACATACTCAGCATATTTGAGGTTAAAGCATGTCACAATGACAAATATCATGCAAAGTCTTAAAGATAGACATAATATTTGAGGTATATCCTATGTAGAATAACTATCTTTGCAGCATCATTATAGGAAACATCATCTTACTGAGAAGATTCATGTAAGGCCCCAAAATGGAAACAGCAACATACATCAACCTCTGAGTAACGTCAGAAGATTAAGAACTAATCAATAGAGACTTGAGATTATGAATTCTCTGAATTCATCATATCTTTCAAGATGAGTAAAGGTTAATGTGTACTTTTATTCTATGTTTGTTTATGACTAACATCATGACCAACAAGGTTTAGGGGTTGGGAGTTAGGGTTTAGGGGCATTATTTAGGGTTTAGGGATTTTGGGAGAGAGAGAGAGAGAGAGGGTTGATTGGGTTTATGAGTTTAGGGTTTAGGGGTTAGGGTTTAGGGGAATTATTTAGGGTTTAGGGTCTCTCAGGTTTATTGTTTTGGGTTTCTGGGAGAGAGAGAGAGAGAGAGAGAGAGAGAGAGAGATTATTTAGGGTTTATGAGTTTAGGATTTCTCAAGTTTAGGTCTTCAAGGTTAGGGTTAAAGGGGAATTGTTTATGGTTTAGGGGTTTAGCCACATTGCTCAAGTTTAGGGTTTAGGGGTCAAAGGCATTATTTGATGTTTATGAGTTTTAGGGTTTCTCAAGTTTAGGGTTTAGGGGAATTATTTAGGGTTTAGGGGTTTAGGGTTGCTTGGGTTTAGGGTTTAGAGGTTAGGAGTTTAGGGTTTCTTAGGTTTAGGGTTTAAGGTTTAGAGAGAGATAGAGAGAGGGGACCGATAGAGATTGGGAGAGATAGGGAGATAGAGGTTGAGGGTTGCTTCCATGGTTTATGGTTTAGGGGTTTGGGGTTTGGGGTTTAAGGGTTAGGGGTTAGGGTTTATGGTTTAGGGATTAGGGGTAAAGGTTTTGAGGTTTATGTTAGGGTTTAGAAAGAGAGGACCAATAGGGAGATATATAGGTGACTGAGGGGAGAGATAGGGAGATAGAGGGTGAGGGACATGGCCAAAGACATAGGTAAATAAATTGAGAGGTACAGGGATGATAGAGACAGGGAGATAGGGGTTTAGGGTTGATCAGGTTTAGGGTTTGGGGATTAGGAGTTTAGAGAGGGAGAGATAGGGAGATAAAGGCTTATGGTTTATGGTTTAGGGGAATTTTTTAGGGTTTAGTAGTTTAGTGAGAGAGGGAGATAGAGAGATACAGAGGTAGAGGGATGATACAAATATGGATATTAGGTAGAGATAGGAAGAGAGGGGTTTAGGGTTACTCAGGTGTAGAGTTTAGGGTCGCATGTCAAAAGAAGTCTCTCTATCTTGATCTCTCTCCCTTCAGGCTCTTTAAACACTTAAAACACTTAAAACACTTATTCTTGTTTGCATGCATGAAAGCATAAAGGTTTCATGCTTCCCAAAATGCACTCACGTTATAATGCGAGTGCGTTATAATGCTAGCACATTTTGGGAAGCAAAAAAAATGGGATAAAAACATGTGGGATCTATGATTTAGACCCCACATGTTTGTTATTCCATGCTTTTCATAAATTCTATCAGACAAGAAAACTTTTTTTCATGGTGTTTGACATTTTAAGAATCATTGTTTGATTAATCCACCACTTTTTTTGTTTTTTCAACATAGAAGAACTAGGTTTGCATGTTTTTGGACAAAATTTGATTATTTAAACTAAAATTTTCATGTTTCATATTGTTTCAAAGCTAATTTTCATGTATTTAGATTGAATTTGATGATATATGTTTATTTTTTTCATAAATTTCACTAATCCTATTCTAGAGTTATATAGAATTCAATATTGAATACGAAGGAACTTGCCAAAAAGATCAAATTTTTGAGGATTTTAAAGCCAAATTTTGGAGGATTGGTCAACTTGAATCTCAAATTCTAAGTATGTTCTTTATGTATTTTTTTAGTTCAATTTATGTTCTTTAGAACACCCACAAACACTAATAGTGGAACTATCTAAGTTAAAAAAGTCATCATTATGTGCATTAATAGAATTAGAATAATTAAAATATGATATATACATGAATTTGTTGTATCTTGAATCATTAATAGAATTTGTTGTATCTTGAATTTGAACTATGTCTTTGATACCTCCCTATAACAAAGTATTATCATCATTCTCTCTAATGTAACCAGTTGTATCAACATTTAAAATATTGTGCTATTGATGCTACAAATCTGATATATTTGGTTCTCATATAGTAATAAGTTGTTGCTATCATCCTCTTAGCCATTTACCTCTAAAAAATTAGTTTGAGTTTCGTTTATTAGACCTATATTAGATAAGTTCTTTGTTGTTTTCAAGTACCCTTTAAATTTTTTGGACTGCCATCTCTAGGTTTCTCCAAGAAATCAGACTAGTTAGGCTGCAATAAACTCTATATTTTAGTCTTTTGTCATCATAAAACTCAATCAAAAGATCACTAACAAGTCTGTCATCATAATTAGCCTTAAAATTACTCCTTTCTTGATGATTTTGCCCCTTGGCTATCTTGAAGAGCTAATTCAAACTATACTTTATGCTCTTTACATGTTCACCATGACTTTCTTCAAGTCTTGCATCATAAATCTAGTTTCTAATGTTAGTTAGTATTTTGTATCTTAACATTTCAAATATATCTATTGAAGGCAAGGAGTCTTGATTAGTGTCTTACCACTTAGACCAATTGTCACATCATTTCTAGTCAAACCAAGGACATTATCCTAACTTGTGAAGATTGTACCATAGTTAGGATTACACAAAAGAGCTAAAACTTTAAGAGTTTTATCTTGGTAGAATATGAGATCAACAATCAACATGTGCTCATCTATGTCATCAAGAACATCTAGGCCTAGACTGTCATTACACATTTGACTTCTAATCTAATCATATCAAAATCAACAAGTTTGGATTCATTTATTAGACAAACATAATCATAAAATCCTTCTTCATTTACACTCTCAATAGTGACATATAAACCATTCAACTCATGCTCATCATTGGGACTAGGTGTGGCATCATACTTAATGTATTCTTTACTGCCAATTGACTGATTTGTATTCATTGATTGTGATAATTCAACACTTTTAGTACTTACAAGGGTACACCATACTTAGCTTGTTTGTCATAAGAATCATCATGCTGATTATTCATTATGCTTCTAACATCATCATTATGTTCCTTGTCATGAAATCCATTGGTTTTTTCTGAATTATCTTTGTGATCATTACTCCCATGACCTTGATTGACAATAGATTTCTGATTTGAGATGACTTCATATTTGTCTTCATGAGCTACTCTAACTAATTCACCATCTACAATATAAGAATTTGGGTTGTCCTTTAACATGCAAGTAGGTCTATTTTTACCTTGTGAGTCTCCATTTGGAATGGTTGGTCCATCACAATGTGCTTATTATAACTCTCCTTAGTGCTAGTGACTTCTTGTATCTTGTCTTAAGTAGGTGTATCCATGGGAGGTTAAGAAAGAGTGTTTGAGAAGATATGTTAAGAAAATGTGAATTTCACTTTAATTATATATGATTATATATTTTGAGATTTGTGTATGAGATTACTTACTCTATTGTACCAAGATGGACTAATTTATCCATGTCTTATTCATGATGCATATATAAATCATCATCATGCTAAGGAAATGAGCAAAGACTTGAACACCAGAAGAGTGTGAAGCTAAGAATGAGAGGAAAAGAGAAAGAATGAGGTGAATTTGTGAAAGTAGGAAATTATCAACCATACAAGAAGACATTCCACCATTGCCAATTGAAGAGGAACATGACACATCTAATGAAGCTAAGAGAGAGATGGAATTGGAGGCACAAAGGGAATGAATACCAAAGCTCCATTCAATGAGGAAATCAAATCTCAAAGTTGGAGGCACTCCATTGTCCATAGGTCAAGTTGAAGGAACACGATCATTATCTTCTCAAATTAGAGGCACTCCATCTTTCATAGGTGTGGTTGAAGTTACATCTTCATTCTCTTCTCAAGTTGGTGGCACGCCATCATTCACATGTCAAGTTAAAGGTACACCATATTCTCCATCTCAACTTCAAGCCTTTTCATCATTTTCATCTCTAATTGAAGGTACATCATCTATCCCATCTCAAGTAAATATTGAAGAAATTCCTAATGTTGAGTCAACTTTACCAATGAAAATGCCTCCTAGAATTTTGCATAGAAATCCTAAGTTTCTAATTGATATAGATAAGAATGTTTTGAAGCCCATGGAAGATAAGATTCCCAAGCGTACTTGCCAAAGATATGCAAATAAGATATGGAAATCATTCTTTGAGAACTTAAATGAAACTAGAACATGTCAACTATTTGTTGAATTGACGAGAAATCTGAAATTTAAGCCCATTATGAAGATCCTTGGCCTAAGAACATCGCATGCCTCAAGTGAAAAATCAATTGTAAAGAATCTAATTAGTGCATATGAGAGTGTGGGTTCCACCTCATGTACCAAGGATAGTAATGCCACATGACGTGGCATTACATCGACAATAGTAAGCCATTAAACAAAGAAAGCTCACCTCATTAGAAAGGCAAGTCAAGCATTGAAAATAAGTAGAAAAACTCTAATGAGAGCCATTGGAAGACGTGAAAGAGTTGTGGACCCAAAAACCAATTAATTATGGGCATTCTCTAGGAGACTCCCACAGAAAGACAAAGTTGTTGTTGAGGCTTTGAGATCCCTCATTGAAGAATTTTGGAAAAACAACACAAGGGTATCTTCTAATGCAAGAGATGTTGTAAGAAGGAGAATTGGTTTTCAAAACCATGAGCCACATCCAAAGAATTTTTTGGATGTGACTCAAACACAATTTTTCAAGAAATTTCAAGAGATTTATCCCCAAGTCAAAATTCATCAAAGGTATTTTGAAATGGTAAAGCCTTTTATGTCAAAATAAATCACACATGCACAACTTGTTGTAGAGTACATATTGAGGTTTCTAATCATTATAATGTTTATAGATATATATGTGTAGATTTGTATACTAACATTGCTTTGTAGGAGTGTGATATAAAGTGCCCACCTAGATCTTCAAGAGATTTCATATCGAGCATCTTAATCGAGAGAGTAGATGGTCAATTATTCCACAATAGCTTATGCTTGGATGACACATGTGATCATTGTGGTGGGTTACAAAATTTGCCAATTTATCAACATATGGAGTACACATATGCAATTGGAAATGAGCTAGTAAGTTTTGGCAAATACAAGATAGTGGCATATAGTTTGAAAGATGACAAAGAAATAAAAAAGTGTGAATTGGTCATTCAAAGAATTCTAGTGTATCAGTTTATGTCTATTTTTTGAGATAATATAGTTTACAAGTATGCAAGGCATACCCATAGAGCTCGATGGTTTGATTTTCAATTCAAGTTATGCAAGGACACATTTCCACTTGGTACCATCATTTTAGTTGTTGACTTTGCAGAGAACTACACACTATAGCCTCAAAATGAGGTGCAATCGCAGTATTACAAATCTACACAAGTTTCTATATTTGTGAAAATAGAATTCATTCATGCAGAAGATAGTACAGAGGACAACATGAAGATCTTGAGGGAATATCATTTTTATATCAGTGATGATCACACACATTCTACAGAGTTCATGCAAGGTTACCTTCAAATGTTCTATCATGATTTGGCTAGCAAGAGCATATCATTTCGTTAGCATATCATATGGTCAAATAATTGTGCATCACAATTCAAGAACTTATGGATGTTCTATCAGTTGAGCAAGATGCATAAGATGAATGGTGTTCAACATATGTGGAATTTTTGTGAGGCTGGACATGGAAAGGGGGAGCATGATGGTGCAGGAGCATGTGTCAAAAGAGCATTGGCACGAGAAGAGTTGAAGTACAAAGACAATGCAAAGTTGATAAATGCAAGGTCTATTATCGAATGCTATAATGCTACAATGGGTCCAGGTAATGAAGGTAAGTCTACATTTCATAGATATTTTTGGTTGGTTGATGATACTAACATTGCAAAATATGAGGACTATTGTACATTGATAGGATCGAGTGAGATACACTCTTTTAGAATCTCTAATCTAGGTTCATGGAGTATTCATAGGTGGTGGATGGTATGCTTTTGTTCTTCATGTATAGATGAATCTTTGTATGATTGTGAGTAAAAGGAGTGGGTGGATGATTAGTGTAAGAGAAGCCTAAGTCCGATTGACATGTATCAACTACTGACAATGCTACAACTCACAAAGACTAAATAATCAGTTGACTTTGACCATGTTTCAGATCTAGTTCAACTACGTATTATTAGCATTCAAATTTAATTAAATTCAATATTCCATCTTATTTATTTTCTTGTATTGTTGACTATATTCATCGAACTAAATGCATGGCATGTTTATGCAGTTATTGTAGCTGAAGAAAATGAAGAAGGAATGGATTATTATTTGTGTTGTTGTGTTGAGGCAAAAAAGAAATTAGATTCCCTTGTTATAGATGGAGAAAAAATTGAGTACCCTATAGGATCAATGGTTGTTACTGGAACATGGCTTAGAAGGTACCCAATGAAGAAGTATAATGTGTGGTTGTTCAAGGACTTTGACACACATAGGAAGATTCTTCATTATTCTAACCTTGTTGTGGCACCAAATGTTCATTTGATCAAATATGAGGGTAGACTATTGAACAGGACCTTGTGGAAGGTTCATGAGTCTGACCATGAGGCAATACTTGACATAATAAAGAGTAGAGTAGACCTGGATGGTTTATTGGATTGAATCAGTGGAATGATAGAAATGTATGTTATTTTTCTTTGCTATCATCATTTTACCTTCTATATTTTAGCTACTCATTTTAGCTAAATAGTGCAATTGCATTTGCATGCAAGATTTTAGTATGATGGAGGTAGGCATAATCCTTATGAAGTTTCCTTTAGAAGGAAAGTAAGGTATGAGCTTTAATGATGTTACTATAAGTTTTAATTCACTTTAATGATGTTACTATTTCATAATGAGTCTTAATGAGTTTTAATGAAAAACCCTCATTTGTTTCTTCACATTTGGTGCTAACAATGAATAGTGGTGGTAAGGGTAGCTTCAATTGATGCCCTACAAGAGATCGGGTCAAGTGAGAACACCTTTATAGTACTAAATTTTCATCTACCAGAAATGTATTATGACTAAATTTTTACATTTGGCATCTCCTGGGGCCAAACAGATGGAACCAACACATCCGAGTGGGTGGGTAAATGATAGGGGAGATATCTTTTTGATGGCAAAGCTTGATGGTGGTTCTCGGTTATATCGATTGCAGACAATCTCTCAAGAGCCCTAAGATAAAAAGGTGACAAACTTTGAACTGACTGTTTCATCAAACTGTGACACCTAGGAACATCTTCTTTGCATGTATAGGTGGATGTTAGGTCCACCTACAAACACCTACCTTGATTTTTGTAAATCAATTTAATTTTCCTATTGTGGCAAAGAATGCATTATTCCAAAATGCTTCAGTTTCATGTAGTAGAAAGGTGCTAGGAGTGAAATTTTGCTTTCCCTAGGTCATGGGGTTAAACTGACTATGTTAATGCATTGAGGTGGGTAGGTAAATGCTAGGGGAGGTCTCGTTTCATGCACCAAGCATCCCAATCATTCAGGGTAGCAAGCTACTAACAAAGTCCCTTAAGATCCCTAAGAGAAAAAACCTGCCAAACTATGACGGATCAATTTTTAGAATTCATGGTAGTTGGGAACATTCTGTTTGGACCTACAGGTGCATGTGGGGTCCATCCAAAATAGCCTCTCTCAGTTTGGGTCAACTCCAGTCTGTTTGAAGTGTTGAATTCAAATGCATTCTTGAAAAATACTTTAGTTTCATGTAGTGGAAATGTGCTAGTAGTGACATTTTGCATTCCATAGCTCGTGGGACTGAATTGACTAATCCAATGCATTAGGGTGGGTGGGTAAATGCTAGGGGAGTTCTCATTTTATGCACCAAGCATCCCAGTCATTCGGGGTAGTAGGCTACCGGCAAAGTCCCTTAAGATCCCTAAGAGCAAAAAATTGCAAAACTATGATGAAGCAATTCTCAAAATTTGTGGCAGCTAGAAATGTTCCATTTTGACCTACAAGTGCACATGGGGTCTGTCCACAATAACCTCTCTTAGTTTTGGTCAACTCTAGTCTATTGGACAGTGCCGAAATCAAATGCATTCTTGCAAAATGCTACAGTTTCATGCAATGGAAAGGTGCTAGGAAGGACATTTTGTATTCCATAGCTCATGGGGCTAAACTGACTGCACTAATGAGTTGGGATGGGTGGATAAATGCTAGGGGAGGTCTCCTTTCATGCACCAAGCATCCCAGTCATTCAGGGCAGCATGCTACTGGTAGAGTCCCTTAAGATCCCTAAGAGCAAAAAATGACCAAACTATGATGGAGCAGTTCTTAGAATTCATGGTAACTGGAAATGTTCTGATTAGACCTATAAGTACACATGGGGTCTATCCAAAATAACCTCTGTTGGTTTTGGTCAACTCCAGTCTATTTGATCATGCGGAAAACAAATGCATTCTTGCAAAATACTTTAGTTTCATGCAATGGAAAGGTGGTAGGAGTGACATTTTGCATTCCATAGATCATGGGGCTGAACTAACTATGCCAACATGTCACGGTGGGTGGGTAAATGCTATGGGTGGTATCGTTTCGTGCGCCAAGAGTCCCAGTCATTCAGGGCAGTAGGTTACTGGAAAAGTCCCTTAAGATCCTTATGTGCAAAAAATTATCAAACTATGATGGAGCATATCTTAGAATTTGTGGCAGTTGGGAACATTCTATTTAGACCTACACGTGTACATTGAGTTAGTCCACAATAACCTCTCTCAATTTTGGTCAACTCTAGTCCGTTTGACTGTGCCAAAATCAAATGCATTGTTGAAAAATGCTTCAGTTTTATGGAGTGGAAATGTTCTAGGAGTGACATTTTGCATTCCATAGCTAGTGGGGACGAATTGACTATGCCAACACATCAAGGTGGGCAGGCAAATACTAGGGGAGGTCTCATTTCATGCACCAAGCATCTCAGTCATTCGGGGTAGCAGGGTACCAGCAAAGCCCCTTAAGATCCTTAAGAGCAAAAAACTGTCAAACTATGATGGAGTAATTCTCAAAATTTGTAGCAGATAGAAATGTTCTATTTTAACCTACAGGTGCATGTCGAGTCCATCCACAATAACCTCGCTCAGTTTTGTTCAACTCTAGTCCATTTGACCGTGCTGAAATCAAATGCATTCTTGCAAAATACTTCAGTTTCATGCAGTGGAATGGTGCTAGGAGTGACATTTTGCATTCCATAGCTCACGGGGCCAAGATGACTATACCAACACATTGAGGTGGGTGGATAAATTATAGGTGAGGTCTCATTTCATGCACCAAGCATCCCAGTCATTATGGGCAACAAGCTATCGACAAAGTCCCTTAAGACTCCTAAGAGCAAAAAAATGCCAAACTATGACGGAGCAGTTCTCAAAATTCATGGTAGTTGGAAACATTTTGTTTAGACCTACAAGTGCACATGGGGTCCATCCAAAATAACCTCTCTCATTTTTGGTCAACTCCAGTCTGTTTGACCATGCTGAAATCAAATGCATTCTTGCAAAATGCTTCAGTTTCATGCAATGGAAAGGTGTTAGAAGTGACATTTTGCATTCCATAGCTCATGGGGCTGAATCAACCATGTCAACATCTTAGGGTAGGTGGATAAATGCTAGGGGAGGTCTTTTTTTATGCACCAAGTGTCCCAGTCATTCAGGGCAGCAGGCTACCAACAAAGTCCCTTAAGATCCCTACGAGTAAAAAACTACCAAACTATGATGGAGTAGTTCTAAAAATTCATGGTAGCTGGGAACATTCTTTTTGGACCTACAAGTGCACATGGGGTCAATCCAATATAACCTCTCTTAGATTTGGTCAACTCAAAATTGTTTGACCATGCCAAAATTATATGCATTATCTGGAAATGCTTTAGTTTCATGTAGTGGAAAGGTGCTAGGAGTGACATTTTGCATTCCATAGCTCGCGGGGCTGAACTGACTATTCCAATGAATTGGGGTGGGTGGGGAAATGTTAGGGGAGGTATTGTTTCATGCACCAATCATCCCAGTCGTTCGGGGTAGCAGGCTACCAGTAAAGTCCCTTAAGATCCCTAAGAGCAAAAAATTGCCAAACTATGATGGAGCAGTTCTCAGAATTTGTGGTAGTTGGAAATATTTAGTTTAGACCTACAAGTGCACATGGGGTCCATCCACAATAACCTCTCTTGGATTTGGTCAACTCAAATCTATTTGATCATGCCAAAATCAAATGCATTCTTGTAAAATGCTTTAGTTTCATGCAACACAACCTTGTCATGTGCCCTATTTTTTGTTCTAGTCATCGTGGGGTCAAACCAACTGCACCAATGTATCAGGGTGGGTGGGTAAATTCTAGAGGAGGTCTTGTTTCATGTGCCAAGAGTCCCAGTCATTCGGAGCAATAGGCTATCAGCAAAGTCACTTAAGATCATAAGAGCAAAAACTACCAAACTATGATGGAGTAGTTCTTGTAATTTGTGGCAGCTAGGAATGTTTCATTTAGACCTACAAGTGCATGAGGGGTCCATAAACAATAACCTATCTTAGTTTTGGTCAAATCAAATCCATTTGACCATGTCAAAATCAAATGCATTCTTGCAAAATGCTTCAGTTTCATGCAGTACAACCTTGCTAGGTGCCATATTTTTTGTTTTGCTCCTTGTGGGGCTAAACCAACTATGCCAACACATCAGGGTGCATGGGTAAATGCTAGGGGAGGTCTCATTTTGTGTACCAAGCATCCCAGTCATTCAGGGCAACAAGCTACCAACAAAGTTGAAAGGTGCTAGGACTGAAATTTTGCATTCCAAAGGTCGTGGGGTCGAACCAACTATGCCAACATGTCTGAGTGGGTGGGTAAATGCTAGGGGAGGTCTCGTTTCATGCACCAAGTGTTAGTCATTTCGGGCTACAAACTATCGGCAAAGTTGAAAGGTGCTAGGAGTGAAATTTTGCATTTCATAGCTTGTGGGACCAAACCGGCCATGCCAACATGTCAGGGTGGACAAGTAAAGGCTAGGGGAGGTCTCATTTTGTGTGCCAAGCATCCCAATTGTTCCAGGCTATAAGCTAATAGTAAAGTCAAAAGGTCCTAGGACTAAAATTTTGCATTCCATAGGTCATGAGGTCAACCTGATTGTACCAACACATCTGAGTGGGCAGGTAAATCCTATGGGAGGTCTCGTTTCATGCATGAAGTGTCTTAGTCATTTTGGGCTACAAGCTACTAGCAAAGTGACTTTACCTGTAGCTTACAACCTAGAATGACTGGGACGCTTGGCACATGAAACGAGACCTCCCCTAGCATTTACCTGCCCACCCCAATGTTGCAAGTATGGGCCTAACCAGTGTTGTCATTGATGTCAACATACTCCTATTGCATTAATGATAAATATTGGATGAGCTGTGTACTGAGGATATTGAAAAAATTAGTCCTAATCAGGAACAGTGAAGAACAGTGAAGACAGTAAGGCAAAAGTCCAAGATACGATGAGGATCAGAGGATGCGGTTTAAAGGATTTGCAGATATGTGTCCTATGGTGATCAAGTAAAGATTTTAGAGGTCCGTATGAAGCTCTAAAGAAGTTGTGACTGCTCATGTAAAACTGGTTCCGGTAGGTTTTTATAGGTGATAGAGTGACACAGACAGGTTTGGTGAGATTCGGAAATGTATTATCCTATTCTACGGATTTGAGGGAGTGTTGAGGAAGTCTTTGTGAAGTGTCAACTTGATTGGTTCATGGTTTGAAGGTCCACAAGCATCTATTCCTTTGTGACAGTGATGACAGACTGTGTTCTTGAGGTTCCGGATGAAGGAGAGAAGGATTTCATTAAGCAGATGAAGTGTGGATGTTTTTGGTGATTCAGGAAATCTTGTGAAGGTCCTTGGATCATGTCTAGTTTGTGTTGGTGGTCCGCATTGGAGTTGGAGCTCACACTTGAAGAACAACTTCTAGATGATGGTGGTCTTCTTGAGACTAGCTGACCGAATGAGTTACACATCCTACGGATGTTCCTATAGATGTTTGCTGACTTAGATGATTATTCCTATGTCGATGTCTTGTATAAATAAGGGATTGTAAAAGTCATTTCAAATGGTGTCTTGTGGAGATGTGAGTGTGGTAGCGAGGAGGAGAGCAAAAGGTAGAGTAGAAATATTAGACTTAAATGGAACTGATTCAAGCATGGTGAAGATGCTATTCTCTAGTTCATGTATGTAATACTTATTATTTGTAGATAGTGTGTCTCTTGTAGGCAGTGAGCCTCTTGTGAGTAGTGTGCTCGGGAAGTGAGCCCTAATTGGCATGTGCCATTTTGTTCTTTCTATTCTTCTAACAGAGAATACAATCTTGGGTTAATCACCCCATGGTTTTTCCCTTAACCAGTTTTCCATGTCAAAATCTTGGTGTTCTGTGTGTTAATGTGTTTCTGCTCTTGATTTAATACATTATGTTTTCATGATTGATTTATCATTATGCTGCTGAATTACAAAATGGATTTAAGTGCTTAATTGGAAGAAAGTTTTAGACAACTAATTCACCCCCCCTCTTAGTTGTCTGCCCTAAATCTAACAATTGGTATCAGAGCCAAGTTCCTCTAAAAGGAGCTTAACCACTTGAGGAGATCCAGGATGTCGTCCTACAAGAAGGATAGTCTAAAGTTTGATGGAACCAATTTTAATCTTTAGAAAAGTCGCATGAAATGTCATTTGCAATGTATGGGAATGCAGTACTGGACCATGGCTTCAACAAAGTATACTCCTCCACATGGTGGTCTAAAAGCCCCAAATGAAATCATAGATGCTAAAAATAATCTGCGGACTATAGAAGCTCCTCTAAGCGCATTATTTGATTCAGAGCTTTCAAATGTTATTGACCTACCAACTACTTTTGAGATTTGGGAAAAACTAGAACTTCTGCATGAAGGAGACAAGTATGTTAAATGTGCAATGCTACAGAGTCTGAAAGGGAAATTTGAAAATCTGAAGATGAGAGAAGATGAAAATATCACTACTTTCATGCCAAGAGAAAATGAGCTTGTTTGTGGAATTAGATGTGCTGGTGGAGTCTTGGATGAAAATGAGATTGTTAGCAAAATTCTCAGATCCCTTCCTGCTTCTTATAAAATCAAGGTTGCTACCATTGAAGAATTCAAAGCCCATACAACTATCACAAGAGATCAATTGGTTGGTAAATTGGCTACATTTGAAATGACTAAGTTTGGAGATGACCCTCCCAAGACTGAATCTGCATTCAAAGCCAGTGCCTCTGTAAAAGGTAAACAAAGGTTTGATCTGGGAGAGAACTCTTCAAGGAAACTATCATGGTATGAAAAAACAAGAAAAGACCTGGAAGAAGAAGAAGTAGAAATAGCTCAACTTGAAGCCCTTATTACAAAAAGACTGGAAAGAGGATCTGGTAAGTATGAAGGAAAATTGTCTTTTAAGTGTTTTAACTGTAATAAGATTGGTCACTTTGCCTCAAGATGTCTGGAAAGATTTTCAAGGCCAAATCCTAACAGATCAAGATTCCAAAAGAATTGTTACTATGTTCATGAAGAAGATGATAATGAAGGAGTAATAGATGATGAATCAGAGATAGGAAACAAATCTGAAAGTGATTGGGTGTTTATTTCCATCAAGGAAGAAGATCTAATGCCCTCTGAATCTGTCAATCATAAAGTTGTAGAAAGGGCTCTGGCTGCCCAAGTTGAAGAAAAGGATGACTGGGTCATTGACAGTGGATGCTCTCACCATATGACAGGTAACAAAACTAAGTTCATAGATTTGGAAAGGTATGAAGGAGGAGTGGTAAAATTTGGTGATAATTCTGCTGGTAGAATCAGAGGTAGAGGAACTATTTCTTTTGATGGAAGGAACTAAACCGGTAATGTACTGAATGTTGAAGGATTGAAGCACAATCTTCTTAGTGTTGGACTATTGGTGGACAAAGGCTATGATCTCTGATTCAAGAATGGAAAATGCAAGATCTTTGAAAGTTTCAAAATAGAGATTGCATCCGGTACTCAAATAAAAGGTAATATCTTCCATTTAGTCGATACTGGTAAAAGTTGTCTATTTGTGCAAATTGATCAAAGTTGGTTATGGCATAGGAGGATGTGTCATGTGAATTCTAATAATATCATCAAGATAAGCAATACTTAGGATGTAAGAGATCTTTCAAAATTGGTGAAACCTACAAATAGTTTGTGCAAGGAATGTCAGTTGGGTAAACTAAGCAAAATCTCATTCAAAAGCAAGGAACAATCTTCTACCAGGTTATTGGACTTAGTTCATACTGATCTTTGTGGTCCGGTAAGAATTAGGAGTGTGCAAGGTGATAGATACTTCAGGTTACTAATTGATGACTATTCCTGGATGATGTTGATAACTTTTCTGAAAGAGAAATTAGAAGCTCTTGAGAAATTCAAAATATTCAAGGCTATGGTAGAGAATGAAACCGGATTAAATATAAAATGCCTGAGGTCTGATAGAGGTGGAGAATTCACATCCAGTGATTTCATAAAATTATGTAAGAAACATGGAATAAAGAGACAGTTGTCTGCTCCTAGGACTCCATAGTAGAATGGAGTAGTGGAGAGAAAGAACTAGACCATCCAGGAAGCATCTAGGACAATGATGATGGAAACAAATGTTCCTCAGATCTATTGGAGAGAAGTTGTCAGTACTGCATGCTATACTCTCAATCAAGTACAAATTAGAAGCAATACTGGTAAGACTCCTTATGAACTTTGGTTTGGCATCACTCCTACTGTGAGGTATTTCAGAGTCTTTGGTAGCAAATGTTACATTAAGAGAGATGAAGATCTAGGCAAGTTTGATGCTAGAAGTGATGAAGGAATATTCTTGGGTTACTCTACTCAAAGAAAAGCATATCGGTGTTATAACTAGAGACTGAGAAAGATTATAGAAAGTACAAATGTGAAGGTTGATGAAGGAATTGAAAATCCCTCAAGGTTTTATGAATATGATGAAGATGATTAGAATGGTGCTTTGATTCAAGGAGTCCAAGCCCCTTCTGAAATTTAGATTCAAACTGATCTGGTAAATCATGAAGAATAGATGAGTTTTAATGAGCCTGATCAAGAATCAGATGTACAAGAAACTCCCAAAGTTCCTGGGTATGTAAGACTGAACCACTCTGAAGATCAGATCATAGCTGATAAAAGAAAAGGTGTACAAACAAGAAGAAGGATTACTCAAGATTCAGAAGAGTATTGTCTGATTTCAAAGATTGAACCTAAGACAGTGAATGAAGTTTGCAATGATGAAAACTAGACTAAAGCAATGGAGGAAGAGCTGATGCAAATTGAGAAAAATCACATTTGGGATCTTGTCCCCAGACCTAGAAATAAGAATGTGATTGGAACCAAATGGGTCTTCCAGAACAAACTAAATAAAGTTGGTGAAGTAATCAGAAATAAAGCTAGATTGGTCTGCAAGGGTTATTCTCAAATAGAAGGAGTTGATTTTGAAGAAACTTTTTCTTCGGTGGCAAGAATTGAAGTAGTCAGACTATTTCTTGCTTTTGCTACCTTCAAGGACTTCAAAGTATATTAGATGGATGTCAAGTCTGCCTTCCTAAATGGTGACTTGGAAGAAGAAGTATACATTGGGCAACTAGATGGATTTCAATTGTATAATCATGGTGATATGGTCTACAAGTTGAAGAAAGCTCTGTATGGACTAAAGCAAGCCCCAAGAGCCTGGTATGAAAGATTGGATAAGCATCTTTTGAAGATTGGTTTCAACAAAGGTACTGCTGATAGTAATTTGTATTTCAAAATTGATCATGAAAACATCTTGATTGTTGAAGTGTTTGTTGATGATATCATTTTTGGAGGAAGAGATAGTATGTGTAAAACTTTTGCAAACCAAATGAAAAGTGAAATTGAGATGTCTATGCTTGGGGAAATGAATTTCTTCTTGGGTCTACAAATCACTCAAACAAAGAAAGGAATCTTCATTTCTCAAACCAAATATGTGAAAGAATTGTTGAAGAAATTTGGGATGGAAGACTCAAAGCCAATGAATACTCCCATGGCAACTGGATGTAAGTTGAGAAAAGATGATGAATCTCCCAAGGCTGATCAGAAAAAGTATAGGTCAATGATTGGAGGACTGTTGTATCTCACTCAAACTAGACCTGACATTATGAATGTTGTTGGTCTTGTTGCTAGATTCCAAGCTAATCCTAGAGAATCTCATGTCATGGTAGTCAAGAGGATTTTTAGATATCTAAAAGGGACAGTTGAGTATGGTTTGTGGTATCCTAGAGATCATGATTTCTCTCTTCATGCATATACAGATACTGATTGGGTAGGAGATATGGATGACCGAAAGAGTACCAGTGGTGGAGCATTCTCTTTGGGGAAGAGATTGGTTTCTTGGATAAGCAAGAAATAAGAGGCAATATCTTTGTCCACTACAGAAGCAGAATATATTGCAGCAGCAAGTAGTTGCACTCAAATTTTGTGGATGAAGCAAATGCTAAGAGACATAAGAGTGGAGTATGAGGAGCCTATCACAATCTTCTGTGATAATTTAAGTGCAATAAATATATCTAATAATCTGGTGTTGCATTCAAATACTAAACATATATCCATCAAGTTTCACTTTTTGAGAGAGCAAGTAAACAAAAATGAAGTCAGACTGGAGTTTGTGCCTTCCAAGGATCAGATTGTAGATATCTTTACTAAACCTCTACCTAAAGACTCTTTTGAGTATCTCAAAGAGAAGTTAGGGGTTATTACCCCTCTGGTGATGAACTAAGATGCACTAATGTGCATCATTCTAGTGGATATCACAGTCATATCTTGTGATCTAGATTGATGATGGGGATCTGCCACTTAGGGGGAGCAGCTGGTATGATTCTGAAATGTTGAAGTTGCAAGTATGAGCCCTTTGCCATTGATGTCAAAGGGGGAGAGAAGACATGAAAACCAAGTGTTTTCTGATCAAAGGGGGAGCAGGAAAGGAAGAGAAGACATATGAATGGTTGTTGATAGGGGAGTTGTGACAGTAAGGAGAAGTTCTTGTCTTGATGGTCATAACAGTTTTTCACATCATATGTTGCCATCAATGACAAAGGGGGAGATTTTTGCAACTATGGGCCTAACTGATGTTTTCATTGATGTCAACATACTCCTGTTGCATTAATGATAAAGATTGGATGAGTTATGTACTGAGGATATTGAGAAAATTAGTCCTAATCAGGAACAATGAAGAACAGTGAAGACAGTAAGGCAAAAGTCTAAGATACGATGAGGATCAGAGGATATAATTTAAAGGGTTTACAGATATGTGTCCTAAGGTCATCCAGTAAAGATTTTAGAGGTCCGTATGAAGATCTGAAGAAGTTGTGACCGTTCAAGTAAAACCGGTTCCGGCAGGTGTTTAGAGGTGACATAGTGACACATATAGGTCTGGTGAGATCCAGAAATGCATTATCCTGTTTTGTGGATTTGAGGGAGTGTTGAGGAAGTCCTTGTGAAGTGCCAACTTGATTGGTTCATAGTTTGAAGGTCCACAACCATCTATTCCTTTGTGACAGTGATGACAGACTATGTTCTTGAGATTCTGGATGAAGGAGAGAAGGATTTTAGTAAGCAGATGAAGTGTGGATATATTTTGGTGATTCAGACAATCTTGTGAAGGTCCTTGGATTATGTCTAGTTCGTGTTGGTGGTCCGCATTGGAGTTGGAGCTTGCACTTGAAGAATAACTTATGGATGATGGTGTTCTTCCTGAGACTGGCTGACCGGATGAGTTACACATCCTGCGGATGTTCCTATAGATGTTTGCCGACTTAGATAATTATTCCTAAGTCGATGTCTTGTATAAATAAGGGATTGTAAAAGTCATTTCAAATGGTGTCTTGTGGAGATGTGAGTGTGGTAGCGAGGAGAGTGAAAGGCAGCGTAGAAGTATTGGACTTAAATGGAACTGATTCAAGCATGGTGAAGATGCTATTCTCCAATTCATGTATGTAATACTTATTATTTGTAGACAGTGTGTCTCTTGTAGGCATTGAGCCTCTTGTGAGAAGTGTGCTCGAGAAGTGAGCCCTAATTGGCATGTGCCATTTTATTCTTTCTATTCTTCTAATAGAGAATACAATCTTGGGTTAATCACCCCGTGGTTTTTCCCTTAACCGGGTTTTCCACATCAAAATCTTGGTGTTCTATGTGCTATGTGTTTCTGCTCTTGATTTAATACATCACGTTTTCATGATTGATTTATCATTATGCTGTTGAATTACAAAGTGGATTTAAGTGCTTAATTGGAAGAAAGTTTTAGACAACTGATTCAACCCCCCTCTCAGTTGTCTACCCTAAATCTAACACCCAACACATTGGCATAGTTAGTTTAGTCCCACAACCTATGTAATGAAAAATGCCACTCCTAGTTCGTTTCCACTTTATGAAACTGAAGCATTTTGTAAGAATGCATTTGATTTTATCATAGTTAAATGAATTGAAGTTGAGCAAATATGAGAGAGTTTATTGTGGATGGACCCCACATACACTTGTAGGCCTAAATAGAACATTCCCAGCTACCATGAATTCTAAGAACTACTCCGTCATAGTTCAGTTATTTTCTACTCTTAGGGATCTTAAGGGACTTTGCTAGTAGTCTACTGCCCCAAACGATTGGGATGCTTGGCATATGAAACAAGACATCCCCTAGTATTTACCCACCCACCCCGATGCATTGGCATAGCTAGTTCTACCCCATGACGAGTAGAACAAAAAATATGGCACCTATCAACGTTGTTCTGCATGAAACTAAACCATTTTACAAGAATGCATTTGATTTTGGTACGATCAAATGGATTTGAGTTGACCAAATCTGAGAGAGGTTATTGTGGACAAAACCCACATGCACCTATAGGTCCAAATAGAATTCCCAACTGCCACAAATTCTGAGAGCTGCTCTATCATAGTTTGGTAATTTTTGCTCTTAGGGATCTTAAGGGAATTTGCCGGTAGCCTGCTACCTCGAACGACTGGGATGCTTAGTGCACAAAATGAGACCTCTCCTAGCATTTACTCACCCACCTTGATGTGTTGGTGTAGTCGGTTTGGCCCCATGGGGAGCATAACAAAAAATATGGCATCTGGCATGGTTGTGCTGTATAAAACTAAAGCATTTTTCAAGAATGCATTTGATTTTGGCATGGTCAAAAGGATTTGAGTTGACCAAATCTGAGAGAGGTTATTGCGGATGGACCCCACATGTATCTGTAGGTCAAACAAAACATTAACAACTGCTATGAATTCTGAGAACTACTTAGTCATAGTTTGGCAACTTTTTGCTCTTAGGGATCTTAAGGGACTTTGTCGGTAGCATGTTGCCCTGAACGAATAGGATACTTGGTTCATGAAATAAGACCTCCCCTAGTATTTACCCACCCACCCAATGTGTTGGCACAGTCGGTTCGGCCCCACGAGCTATGGAATGCAAAATGTCACTCCTAACACCTTTCCATTACATGAAACTAAAGTATTTTGCAAGAATGCATTTGATTTTGGCATATTTAAACAGACTGGATTTGAACAAAATTGGGAGAGGTTACTATGGATGGAGCCCACATGTACCTGTAGGTCTAATTGAAACATTCCCAACTGCCATGAATTCCTAGAACTTCTCTGTCATAGTTTGGTAGTTTTTTGCTCTTAGGGATCTTAAGCGACTTTGCCAATAGCCTGCTGCCCTGAATCACTAGGACACTTGGCACAAGAAACAATACATCCCCTAGCATTTACCTGCCCAACCGAATGTGTTGGCATAGTCGTTTTGACCCCATGACCTTTGGAATACAAAATTTCAATTCTAGCACCTTTCAACTTTACTAGTAGCCTACTATCCCAAATGATTGGGATGCTTGGTACACAAAATGAGACCTCCTCTAGCATTTACTTTCCCACCTTGAGATGTTGGTGTAGTAAGTTCAGCCTCATGAGGAGAAGAACAAAAAATATGGCACCTAGTAAGGTTGTGTTCCATGAAATTGAAGCATTTAGCAAGAATGCATTTGATTTTGACATGGTCAAACAGATTTGATTTGACCAAAAATAAGAGAGTTTATTGTGGATAGACCCCATGTACACCTATAGGTCCAAATAGAACATTCTTAGCTACCACAAATTCTAAGAACTACTCCGTCATAGTTTGGTAGTTTTTTCTCTTAAGATCTTAAGTGACTTTTCCAGTAGCCTATTGCCCCAAATGACTGGGATGCTTGGCGCATGAAACAAGACCTCCCCTAACATTTACCCACCCACCTTGATACCTTGGCACTTTCGGTTCGGCCCCATGAGCTATGGAATGAAAAATGTCACTCCTAGCACTTTTCCACTGCATGAAACTGAAGCATTTTGCAAGAATGCATTTGATTTAGGCACAGTCAAATAGAATGGAGGTGACTAAACCTAAGAGAGGTTATTGTGGATAGAACCCACATACACCTGTAGGTCCAAATGGAATGTTCCCAACTGCCACAAATTCTGAGAACTGCTTTGTCATAGTTTGGCAATTTTTTGCTCTTAGGGATCTTAAGGGACATTGCCAGTAGCCATTGCCCCAAATGAATAAGATGTTTGGCACATGAAACAAGACCTCCCCTAGCATTTACCTACCTGCCCTGACATGTTGGCATAGTTGGTTCAGGCTCACAAGCTATGGAATGTAAAATGTCACTCCTAGCACCTTTCCACTATATGTTACTGAAGCATTTGAGAGATTGTCTCCAAAATGTCACTCCTAACTTCACACCTCTAACAGTTGTGCATTAATTCATGTTTTGTTAGTGCAATGATGTGGCATTACATGATTGGTTGCTTTTAAGATCTAAACAGCACATTTCATTCAATTGTAAGTACTTATAGTCAATACTAACAACCTTAAAGTCACAACTAGTAGTGTTAAACTTTTAAAAATATTAAACTTTAAATCCACAAATACTATCATGGAGAGGCTTATTATGCTTATTATGATAGTCATAGGAGGATAGTCAAGGACCGCCATAGTTTTAGGGGCAGTTATGTAGTCATTTCTTGTTTGAAACCCTCATCAAGATGGTATTATATGTAGATATAGGATATCTTTAGTTATGCATACCTAAAACAAGGACATGTTGTAGTGCCAAAAATGTGACCATGTTGCAAGAGATAGTTTTGATGTCATACATCACAAGGCTTAAACTATTGATCAAAACTCCTAGCATGAACTCAAGTTTGGAAAAGGACTTCATCACTAGTCTTAGATAGCGTATGGACAACCAATATTGCAAACATGGTATGGACAACCATATAAGCATAAAGGATATAGGAATTTTGTTAGAAGTTATTTGCTAGTTTATCTTAGACTACCTCCTTTTCACATGCACTCCTTATTTCATAATCATCACTTGAGGACTATCTCTTTGGTTGTCACATTTTGTGAGTGTTTCACATGATAATTGTTCAACCTTAGTGATAATAAAGGATATAGGAATTTTATCAGATGTTGTAATTGTAGCTGCCCTTGTAGACATATATGCAAAGTGTGGAAGCATAGACAAGGCATGTGGACTATCTAAGAGAACACCACAAAGAGAGGTCCTCTCATGGAATGCAATGATTGTAAGATATAAAGAAAATGGATTTGTTGAAAAGTTTTTAGAAACTTTCAAGCAAATGCAATTGGCAAGTGTAAAGCCAAATTCCACAACCTTTGCCAGCATCCTCCCTATCTCTACCAAATTAGGATCTTTGGAATAGGGTATGGACAACCATCAAAGCATAAAGCATATGGGAATTTTGTCAAATCCGTTGTAGTTGCAACTACCCTAGTAGACATGTATGCAAAGTGTGGAAGCATAGACAAGGCACGTGAACTATTTGACAAAACACCTCAAAGAGTGCCATCTCATGGAATGTAATAATTGCAAGATATGCATGGTGCAGGAGCACCTAGAGAATCATGTTTTCTTTTGTAATAAGGTCTATTTGACCAATGCATTTTCATTTCAGTTTGTATCTGGATTTATTTTGTCAGTTTCAAGTGACTTAGGGGACATGTGTCAAATTGTAACTGCATAATACTAGAATAGGGCAGTAGGGTAGTTGGAGGCTGTTTAGACAGTTGTCTCCTAGCCGCTTGGAGTCAGTTCGGTACTACTTAGGGCAAGTTGATAAATGCCTAGAGGAATGAACCAATGATCATCAATTGTAATCTGATCAAAGAAGTAGTGTGATCGAATGTGATTGTATTGTGCTCAGGAGAAATAAAGCAATTCTATTCTATCCATTTAATTTCTGTTTCTTATAACTACAAATCATGTAACTGTAGATTTCCATTCTTTCTGTGTTTTCCATTTTGTTGCTGTATGTTGTCGTGAAGCATTCCACTGGTGAGATTTCTGTCGAAATCAGTGGAATGGCTTTGTTATACCAGTATTCATTTTGTTCCTTGTTTATTTTATGTTGACAATGCAGAGGATTCAGACAGGGCGTTTCGCATAGTAGGATGACCTAGCATCTCCATGTGTTAGCATTCGCGGGAAGTAAACTGTGTGACGGCGTATAGGTGCATTGGCCAAAGGTTACAAGTGTTCACCAATGGCATGAGTCTCACCAAGGGCAAATGCCATCGGGGCATTGGCAAAAGGATGAGAGACTTGGCCGATGGAGTTTGAATCGGTGGCTCATTCGTTAGTTTGTTGACTGTGAGAAATTAGGGCATCAGTCTGTGGTTTCTGTTGTGCACTCCCCATCAATACACAAAATGGATTTGTTAATAAGGCTTTAGAAACTTTCAAGCAAATGTAATTGAGAGGTGTAAAGCCAAAATACGATCTTTGGAACATGGTATGGACATCCATCAAAGCATAAAGGATATGGGAATTTTGTTAGATCTTGTAGTTGCAACTATCCTAGTAGACATGTATGCCAAATGTGGAAGCATAGACAAGATACATGAATTGTTTGACATGATGCCTCAATGAAATGCCATCTCATGGAATGCAATGATTGCAAGATATGAAAAAAATGGATTTTTTTGATAAGGCTTTATAAACATTCAAGAAAATACTTGATTGGCAGGTACAAAGACAAATTCCACAACCTTAGCTAGTATCCTCCTTGCCTATGCCAAAATGGGATCTTTGGAACATGGTATGGACATCCATAAAAGCATAAAAGATATGGATATTTTGTTAGATGTTGTAGTTGCAACTGCCCTCGGAGATATGTATGCAAAGTATGGAAGCATAGACATTGCACGTGAACTATTTGGCATGATGCCTCAAAGAAATGTCATCACATGGAATGCAATGATTGCAAGATATGAAAAAAATGGATTTTTTGAAAAGGCTTTAGAATCTTTCAAGCAAATGTAATTGGCGGGTGTAAAGACAAATTCCACAACCTTAGCCAACATCCTCTGTTCATATGCCAAAATGGGATCTTTGAAACATGGTATGGACATGTTGAAATACACTGGACAACTGAGAGGGGAGGGGTGAATCAGTTGTCACAAAACTTATCTTCATATGCATATCAAACCATCAAAAACTTAATTATTCATAATTAGATTTAACCATGAAAGCATGACGCCATTAACTTAATCACAATTACACATTAAACACAGTAGACACTGATTTTTTATGTGGAAGACCCTAAAAGGGAAAAACCACGGTGGGTGTTAGCCTACAAAAATATATAAGTTATAGCAATACCAAAAAATAGAGGCTCACTTCCTAGAAGGCTCACTGCCCAAAATGCTCACTGCAAAAATGGCTCACTGCCTAAGAATGGCTCACTATCGAAGGATGGATCACTACCAAGATGGTGAACTGATTGAATAACATCTACTTTATGCCAGAGTTTGGTTCCATTGAAGCATAATATGACTACTCTGCTTTGCTCTTTCACACTTTCACACTTATCTCTTTATATTCACCACACACTCACACTTTTGCAACTTTATTACATACTTTTATACAATTCATCAACCTTGGAATGTACATCAAGGTCGGCATTACATTCATCAACTGTTGGATCAATCTCCAAGGTTGGCATTACAAACATACATAAAATAGTCTAGACCTAATACAAATTTAGGTAAGGAAAAGATGTAAGAATGTATGCAGATCATGCCATGCCTTAGTTGGGACTCAAACACAATCCTCCACACCACATCATGCTTCTACAATCTTCAATGCATCTCTACAAATAGTGAATTCAACCAGGTTGGCCAAGACTGATGAGAGCACTAGGTCTGCCAAGAACATTCTTCATCCATGATACAATTTTCTCTTTCTGGACCAATTAAAAGGTAGGAACATGATCAAGAGGCATCCACAAGCACATTGTAATCACCAAGAACAACTACACAATCTCTAACAACTTTGTCAAGAAGATTCTTCAAACTAGAGCACAAGAACAACACTAACAACCACTATCAAAAGTAAAAGATAGCTTGCGGACCACCAAATCACGAACCATTGTAGTTGAAGGCTCTTAACATCATCACAAAATTGATTCTAGAACCATAGACCAAAATACTTCAATGTGGAGGAATGCGAAGCAAACTACTTTCTCCTTGTCACAACTAAATACATAGAAAAAAAAGGTTTTACTTTGGTGAACACAACTCACTCAAATCTTCATGCTGAAGGCTCAAAATTGGAATATAACATCTTCAGATAGGCTTATAAATAAGTGCCAATCTATAGGCAAAGATATTTATTCTACAGGAAATGCAAAGCATTCTTCTGGACTATTCTTTTGCATGTAATGCACTGTTTCTACTACAATTCACTATTTTTATCGGATGAGCTAATTTTCTCAATATCCTCAACATCTATAAGAAAGTAACAAAATAAAGGTACAGTTGACACCAATGAAAATGTAGATATGTTGGCATCAATGAAAACACCGATTAGGCACATACTTGCAACAATCTCCCCCTTTGTCATTGATGGCAACATATGATGTGAAAAACTGAAAAAACCATCAAGACAAGATTCTCCCCCTTTCTATTTACACATCTATATTCTTTCTCCCCCTAAGTTTTTCACATAATTTTCTCTCCCCCTTTGACATCAATGGCAAAGGGCACATACTTGCATGTCACTACTCTATTCTACTTACTTTATCATAAACATCTAGCTACTCCTCCTAAGAGGTAGCCTTCAAAGCATCAATCCAGATCAAGGAATGACAATTTGAGCTCCACTGGACTGATGCATTCCTATGCATCTTAGTTCATGGTAGGAGGGGTAATGACCCCTAACTTTTCTTTGAGATACTCAAAGGTATCTTTAGGCAGAGGCTTAGTGAAGATGTCTGCATTCTGATCCTTTGTGGACACATATTCCAACTTTACTTCATTCTCTGTCACCTTCTCTCTCAAAAATTGATACCTTTTTTATATGTGCTTTGTTATTGAATGCATCACTAGATTTTTGGAAATGTTTATGGCACTTGTATTGTCACAAAATATTGCAATTGGATCTTCATATACAACTCTTATATCCTTCAATGTCTGCTTCATCCATAACACTTGAGTGCAACAACATGTTGTTGCAATATACTCTGCTTCTATAATTGACAAAGAGATTGAGTCTTGTTTCTTTCTCAGCCATGAAACTAATCTATTACCCAAGAAGAAAGCACCTCCATTTGTGCTCTTTCTGTCATCAACATCTCCAGCCCAATCTGTATCTATATAAGCACTGAGAGTGAAGTCATTGTCCTTTGGATACCATAAGCCATGATCTAAAATGCCTTTTAAATACCTTAGGATTCTCTTGACTACCATCACATGTGATTCTCTTGGATCAGCTTGAAACCTTGCAACAAGAGATACTGCATGCATAATGTCAGGTCTGGTTTGAGTTAGATAAAGCAATCCTCCAATCATGGATCTATATTTTTTCTGATCAGTCTTAGGTGATTCATCAATTTTGCTCAACTTGCAGCCAGTCACCATGGGAGTAGACATCGGTTTAGAGTCTTCCATCCCAAACTTCTTCAACAACTCTTTCACATACTTAGACTAAGATATGAAGATTCCTTTATCTAATTAATTTATTTGTAGACCTAAAAAGAAATTCATCTCACCAAACATGGACATCTCAAAATCTTTTTGCATTTCACCAGCAAATTTCATACACATACCTTCATTGCCTTCAAAAATGATATCATCAACAAAGACTTCAACAATTAGTATTTGATCTTCATTAATCTTGAAATAAAGATTACTATCAACAGTACCTTTATTGAACCCTAACTACATTAAGTACTTATCCAACCTTGCCTATCATGCTCTAGGGGCTTGCTTGAGTCCATACAAGGCTTTTTTCATTCTGCACACAACATCTCCTTGGTCTGATAAATTAAATCCTTCTAGTTTCTCAATGTAGACTTCCTCTTCCAACTCACCATTCAGGAATGTAGACTTTACATCCATCTGATACACTTTGAAAGCTTTGTGGGCTGCAAATGCCAAGAAGATTCTGATTGCTTCAATCTAAGCTATGGGAGAAAAAGTCTCTTCAAAATCTATTCCTTCAATCTGAGAGTATCCTTTACATACAAGCCTTGCCTTATTCCTTACAACCTCTCCATTCTCATTCAACTTATTCCTAAAAACCCATTTTGTTTCAATAACATTTTGTCAAGCGAGTCTGGGAACTAATTCCAAGTATAATTCTTTTCTATTTGCATTAGTTCTTCCTTCATATCTTTTACCCAGCTTTCATCATTGCATGCTTCATTCAGTCTTTGGTTCAACCTTTGAAAGTAAACACTAATTCACTTGTTCTTCTGCAGCTCTTCTCCTTGTTAGTACACCTTTGTTTTTGTCACCTATAATCTGCTCTTTAGAATGATTGATCCTTACATACCTGGGATTCTTGACAACACTTTTTAGAGTCTCTTCTTCATCATGATTGTCTACTTGCTCATCATTCATTATAGTCATAGGTTCATCTGGTTCATAGCAATTTAGGTCTGATATTTTTTCCTTGCCTTCATCTACCTTCACCTTTGCACTCTCAACAATCTTTTTGAGCCTTTTGTTGTAGCACCGGTAAGCTTTACTCTTGGTAGAGTATCCAAGGAAGATTCTTTCATCACACCTTGCATCAAATTTTCCTAGATCTTCATCTCTCCTGATATAACATTTGCTTCCAAAGATTTTGAAATATTTTACTGTAGGAATTTTTTCATACCATAATTCATAAGGAGTTTAAGTACCATTACCTTTCACTTGAACTCTATTTTGGATATAAACAACAGTATGACTAGCCTCTTTCCAAAAGACTTCCGGTAGATCTGCTTCTTTCATCATTGTCCTAGCAGCCTCTTGAACTATCCTATTTTTCCTTTCCACAACTCCATTCTGCTGAGGAGTCCTAGATGCAGATAGTTGTCTCTTTATCCCATACTCTTCATAGAAAATGTTGAATTCATTTGATGTGAACTCACCTCCTCTATCAGACCTCAAGCATTTGATCTTCAAATCTATTTCATTCTCAACCATTGCCTTGAAAGATTTGAATTGCTCTAGGGCTTCTGATTTGTCTCTTAGAAAAGTAACCCAAGTCATTCTAGAATAATCATCAATAAGCAACACCAAGTACATGTCACCTTGTAGGCTTCTCACCCTTGTAGGACCACAGAGATCTGTATGTACTAGATCCAGCAAACCGGCAAAGAATTGTTCTTTTCTCTTGAAACTTGTCCTTGTCTGCTTTCCCAACTCACATTCCCTACAAATTGTATTGGAGGGTTTAACAAGTTTTGGTAAATCTCTCACAGTCTCACCTAAAATTATTTTTACCAGATTGTCAAAGTTTACATGACACATCCTTCTATGCTATAGCCAACTTTCATTTGCCTGAGCCAATAAACAATAATCATTAGTTCTTCTTAATTGATAGATGTTACATTTTGTCTTCTTACCGGTGCCAATCATAATTTTGGATCTTTCCATAATCTTGCATCCATTGACTTTGAATCTCAGATCATATCCTTTGTCACATATCTGACCAACACTCAAAAGATTATGCTTCAAACCCTTCACATATAGAACATTGTCAGTATTATGCTTTCCATCAAATGAAATAGATCCTTTTCCACAAATCTTACGAGCTGCATTATCTCCTAACCTAACCAGTCCCCCATCATACTTTTTGTTAAGGGAAAATTGGATTCAAATGAGTAATCAATATAATCAATATCAAAATACCCAAAACTCAACGAAATATAGAAACAAAGAGATCAATCAAACAAAAGAACTTCAAAAACCTTTACAAACCTCAAAGCTTCATAGCTTCCATTGGTTGCCTATCTCGATCGATCTTGCATGTATGAATAAGGTTGTCAGAGGGTGTACTTCCTTACTATGATTCCAAGATTGTCAATGGAGAACAGCTATGATAGTATCGCCATGAAGAGGAGCTTCACAACAATGATAGTAGTATGCAGTAACAAGTGTGATCACAAGCAATGAAGGAATTGGTGTCAAAGGCGCGCTGTAATTCCTGTAGAGTAACAATACTTAAAGCTTGGATGAATGAAATGGAGGAAGAGGGTTGAATTTATAGACTTGTGAGAAAGAAGATCAACAGTATAGAAAGAATGAGAAGATCAATGGTATAGAATGGTTGAGGAATGTGCGCGAATAAGAAGAAGACATGTGTCTTGCTATATTTTGCATGAGAAGAATTAATAAAATAAAAGAATGAGTTAACTGAAGAGATTAATCAATTAAAAGAATAGATCAATCAGTTAAGAGAATAGAACTAGACAATGGAAATTGCATGAGGATGAGAAGATATTTTAGCTCAATTAAATATTTAGAATATTCAATTTCATGTACACAAGGATTGAATTATATTTAGAGATAACTCAATTTAGAATAAATTGACAACTTAAATAAATATTTGATTTATTTAAATTTAGAGAAGATATTATTGGAAGAAATAATTAAATAATTGATATTATTTAATTTAGAATGATTTTGGAAGAACTAATAAAATATTTAATTATATTTTATTTTTAGAGATTGAGAGGATTTAAATAAATTTGATTTGATTTATTCAAATCTGGTAGAAGAATTGATTTAATTAAATAATTAAGAATTATTTAATTGTTTGGAAGAATTTAATTAAATAAAGGATTTTATTTAATTTTGACTTTAGAAGAGGTAATTAAATATTTTGATATTTAATTAATTTAGAGGAATATGAATCAAATAAATAAATTTGTTTATTTACTTATTGATAGAAGAATTAGGAGGGAATAAATATTAAGAATATTTATTTAGACAGAGTCATGTCATTTTTAGGCGTATACATTTTTCCCCTCTTTGATGCAATGCAGTTTATGGTGTTGCTTCAAAGAAATCGATTGTTGAATAATGATAGATGCCCTTGTTTGCCCCTGGTACAGGTTATGACGATAGGATGCCTCCTCGGGAGATTGGATGGGAAGAAGGCAGAAGGACGAGAGACAGACAATCTAATGATAAAGAAGGTGAAAAATAGGTTGGGGTGAAGAAATTGGTTGAAGAAAGAGCCAAATGATACGTGATGCAAGATAGAATGATAACACACAAAAGCAAGCAAGCAAGTATGCACAAATGATACAAGAACAAACAAGGTATTTCCCCTCTTGAGCGGTAAACCAACAATATACTGATAATGATATGCAACAGTGTTTTCATGGTAGGGAATGATATATCCCTAGACCAATACAGCAGGTGTGTTGTCATGGCAGGGAATGATAGATCCCTAGAGCAACACAAAGGATAGTGTTTGGTTTCAGGAAATGAAGCATGTCATGTAAGACGTGTGTGTTGGTCTGATTTCAACAATGCCACATCCTATATAAGACAATTGATTGATTAACTAATCAAGTTGGTTTACGACCAGACAAGGATCAAGACCACTGATTGTGATTGGATCATTTGACAAGATTGACTTGACTTGATTGATATGGATTAAGGACGGACTTGCATTTGGATCATTGCTCGGATTGACCAAATTGAGAAGAATGGACCACAATGATAGATAGAATACTAATTGATAGAAGAATGACTCGATAGAAGTAATCACAAGATTTTATAAACATTGAGACTCTACATTCTGGATCGTTATTGCATGGGATATGGATGGTTTGGAATTTTTTATTGCATGCGATATGGTATGGATGCTTTGTGGATACGAGTGGATGTGAATGGTTTTTTGGACATCTTGAAAGTGCAAGTATTTTGAAGTGCTTATTTCATCATTGGGTGATTTTTTTGTACTTTTTCTGAATGTTGTAAGTTAATACAAGCATCTAGGTATAATTGAACCAAGATGACCTGAGTACTGCTTACATGGATTTTGCTTTAGAAAGTTAATACAAGCATCAAGGTATAATTGAACTGAGATGACCTGAGTATTTCTTGCATATCAATAGACAAGGATTACCCCTGTTCATGTTAGACCTTTGGAGTCTTCAATGATCTTTTTCCGATCATGTCATTAGACAAGGCTTCACATTACTAAAGTTTAATCCACAAACAACAAAACAAAGAAAAATAATCATACCCCCATCATAGCATCTCTAGCTTTTGGCATCCTCGAGTAGCATAGAAAGCCATGATAGCAGAAACCAAGACTCTTGTATTTTAACCATGATTCCAATCCACAAAATATATTTATATTTAGATGTGTTTGTTTCTTACCATAACTTGGGTAAAATCATTTAGAATGCCTTAGGTGTTTGTTGGCTTTGCTTTGGATAGGTTAATATTTGGTGCCAAGATTTTTGCTTTAAAAAGAGCAGGTTTTGTTCATGCTTGCTTGCCTGATGAGAAGATTCAAAAATCTTTATTAGTGAGACGGACCCTAAGGGACTGACCTAGTGCCTCGAGGGCTCATTGTTAAATGGCCTTGCCTACGTGATGACGTAGAGGAAATGTAGTTTGGGGTAAACCCTAATGGACCTAAGACCTAGGTGATAGAAAGTGGTATGGACTCAAATAGATAGAAGGACTAGACACATGATGGATGGGATAGTGGAGCCTTGGGGGTGCATTGAAAATGGCCTTGCCTACATGATAATGTAGAGGCAACGTAGTTCATGGACTTGGACCATGTGGATACTGACGATAGACGCTATGCTAGGCTAACACTATGGATAGGATATGGGATAAAACCTTGGTTGACAAGGCAACAAAGAGATAGAATATCAAGCCATGATAGGTTATTGTTAGGTTTTTATTATGGAATAGACATGGATCAAATGGGACATGAGTGAAGGAAGAATGGACACAAGGTGATTAGTTTCCCAAAGATGGAAGAAGCAGTTTATCACAAGTAATGCCTATTTACCAGGTTTTCACCACTTGCTTTTATTTTGCACGAAAGCTAGAAAGTATGCATGACGCCTGTTTGCCAGGTTTTCATCATGATACCTATCCAAGGCACCTATTTTCTAGGTTTTCACCAAAGGACAATTTTTTTGTATTTTTTTTTATTTTTTTTTTGTATTTTATGCCCCCCTTACATTGGGGTTCTCCTAGGTATAGAACCTTCGAAGATGCATGTTGTTTATTGGGTCATCGAACAGCTCACCCTTTGATGTTTCTAGCTGATATGCCCCCAATCCATAAGCAACTATGATCACATAAGGCCCAAGCTAGTTGGGTTCAAACTTGCCTTTCTTTTCTTGATCCTAATTATTGTGGGGTTTCTCCTTAAGTACTAGATCTCCAACCTTGAAGACTCTTGGGCAAACTCTGTGGTTATAGCTTTGTGACATCATTTATTGATATGCTTTGAGATGATCAAAGGATTTATGTCTCCTTTCCTCTAGTAACTCTAGTTCTTGCAATCTGGAAACTCTATATTCTTCATCTGATATGAGACCTTTTAATGACACCCTGAGATATGGTAACTCAACCTCTATGGGGAGGATAGCTTCTGAGCCATAGACAAGGGCATAAGGGGTAGCACCTATGGAAGTGCGTATACTAGTTCTGTAGGCCCATAGAGTGGGATTGAGTTGGATGTGCCAATCATGGCCAGCATCATTGACCATCTTCTTAAGGAGTTTCAAGATGGTCTTGTTGGATGCTTCTACTTGGCTATTGCCTTGGGAGTAATAGGGTGTGGAGAAACGGTGTTGGATTTTGAATCAGTCACAGAGTTCTTGGACATCCTAGTTTTTCAAGGGTCTTTCGTTATCCATGATAATGGATGAGGGAATTCCATAGCTGCAAATGAGGTAATTGAGGATGAATAAGGAGATTTGTTTACCTGTGACAATGGTGAGGGGAATGGCTTCAATCCACTTGGTAGAGTACTCAGTGGCAGTTATTATGAATTTATGGCTGTTGGATGAGGGTGGATGGATTTTACCCACAAGGTCGAGTCCCCATTGGCAAAAGGGCCAAGGTGTCGTTAAAGGTCTCAAATTCTTGAGCTGGTGCATGTATCAGGTTCCTATGTATTTGGCACTACTTGTACTTCTTCACAAACTGATATGAATCTATTTCCATGTTCGGCCAGTAATAACCCAAACACATGAGATTCTTAGCTAAGGAAGGACTGCTAGAGTGTGTTCTACAGATCCCTTCATGTATGTCTTGTAAGGCAGTTTGGGATTCTTCTCGTTCTAAACAATGGAGTAAAGTACCATCTAGACCATGTTGGTATAGGGTGTCAGAAATAATGGTATAACGAGGGGTATGGCATATAAAGGTTCATCGTTGGTTTGAAGATAAGTCAGGTGTGAGGGTGTTGTCCTTGAGGTAAGTGTAAACCTTACTGTACCAAGGTGAATCAGATCCAACTAATAGGCATATGGAATGGGTTTCAGGAAGAT
This sequence comes from Cunninghamia lanceolata, assembly GCA_027924645.1. Lineage (NCBI taxonomy): Eukaryota > Viridiplantae > Streptophyta > Pinopsida > Cupressales > Cupressaceae > Cunninghamia > Cunninghamia lanceolata. Next base: position 3,986,583 of record BSBN01000765.1, on the reverse strand, counting down.
CATAAGATGGTTGCTGAATTGATTCCACTAAGAACTCGTACTGTGACTCATTCTCTAGGATTTTGAGAAGAGAGGTGATGGTTGCCATGGCATCTGCTGCTTTGTTCTCAATGCAAGGTATCTGCTCAAAAGAGATGATCACTAAGTATTCCTTAAAGTCCTTGACCATTCGCTTGTATGGGACAAGCTTCTCATCCTTGGCTTGGTAATCATTATTGACTTGATTGATCACTAGTTGAGAGTCACCATAGACATGTAGCTCTTTGATTTTCCACTCTGTTGCCATTTTGAGGTCAATGACTAAGGCTTCATATTATGCTATGTTGTTGGTGCATGGTAATAACTAATGGTAAGACTTCGGTATGGTGTCACCATGAGGAGTTACAAACAAGATTTTGCCCTTGATCCATGGTTTGTGTAGGACCCATCAAAGTAAAGTTTCCAAGAATGTGTTGATATATTGAATAAGGATTCATCTAGAAACTCAAATTGCATTGGTGTGGTGTCCTATAGTGGTGCATTTGCTAACTGATCAGCAATGACTTTCCCTTTGATAGCCTTTCTGTCTACATACTTAATGTTGTATTCACTTAGGAGCATTACCCATTTGGCTAGGTGACCTGTTTCTTTTCTTAGTAGGTACTTCAGTGGATCTATGTTTGTAATAAGTTTGACTGGATGTGCTAGCATATAATGTCAAAGTTTTTGGGAAGCAAAAACTATCACAAGACATGATCTTTATATCTGAGAGTATTGCAACTCATAGCCCACCAATGTACGACTAATGTAGTAGATGGCTCTTTCTTTATTTTCATAATCTTGTTGTGCTAGAAGGGCCCCAAGAGCTGTTGGTGTAGTAGATATGTATAATAACAATGGCTTCCCTTGGATGGGAGGCATGAGAATAGGTGGATTCATAAGATATTCTTTCATTTTGTCGAATGCCTCTTCACATTTCTCATCCCATTTGAATGGAATGTTCTTATACAGGAGATGACTGAATGGTTGACACTTCTCTGCCAATTGTGATATGAATCTACGGATTGCTTGTAGCTTGCCTTGTAGAGATCTTAGTTGAGTAAGATTCCTGGGTGGTGGCATGTCCATAATAGCCTTGACTTTGGCGGGGTCCACTTCTATTCCATTTGCTGATACAATAAAACCTCAAAACTTGCCTGAGGTGACTCCAAACACACATTTCTTTGGGTTCAACCTGACTTTGAATTGCTCTAATCTCTGAAAGACTTTTTCTAACACATCCAGGTGTGATTCTCTTGTGAGTGACTTTGTAAGGATATCATCTACATAATCTTCCATGGTGACGTGCATCATATCATGAAATATGGTGGTCATAGCACGTTGATATGTGGCTCCTGCATTCTTTAGCCCAAATGGCATGACATTCTAGCGGAAAGTGCCTCATGGACAAGTGAAAGCTGTCTTGTGCTGATCTTCTGGTGCTATCCTAATCTGATTATATCCTGAGAATCCATCCATGAGAGATAACATGGTATGCCCTACTGTTAAGTCGACTATGATATCTATATTTGGCAATGGAAAATCATCCTTGAGGCAAGCTTTGTTTAGATCTCTGAAATCATTACATAGTCTGACTCGGCTATCAGGTTTGGACATTAGTACTATGTTGAAGACCCATTCCGAATAGTCTATAGCTTTGATGAACCCTACATCAAGTAGTTTCTTGAGTTCTTTTACAAGTAGTGCTATGTGTGGGTGCATCTTTCTAAGCTTCTGTTTCACTGGTTTCACTCCTGGATCTAATGGAACATGATGTAGAATCAAATCTGGATCTAACCCCAGCATATCTGCATATGACCAAGCAAATTGATTTGCTTTCTCTTGAAGAATGGTACAAACTTAGTCTTCTCTAGTGGGGTTAGAGACTTAGCAAAGTGAATGATCTTAGGCTGTTCCTTTATTCCAATGTTAACAGGCTCTGTAGGTTCCACAACAATCTAAGACTTCTCCTGGTGGATGCTGTTGGGGAGAGTGTCAAGTCTTCCATCGTCATGTGCCACAGTTGGGTTTTCACCATTGGATGCCTCCTTTATTTTTACTATTTTGGGATTTGACACTGTCGTGGAGTGGTTTTCACCATCAGATCCAGTTTTTATTTTGATATTTTTGTGACTGGAAGGCTTGGCACCCTCTCTGAAATAAGCCATGGTATTAAGTTCAATAGCAAAGCTAGCTTTATGATCTCCTTTAGGTAGGTGGTCCCTAAGTTCCATCTAGTCAATATAGGCATCATCATTTTGGAACATATCTAGCTGCGGGGTTCCTCATAGATCCCAGTCAATAAGTTCAGGATGCACAAGGGGGAGGGAGTCAGAGGATAGATCTGATTTGTTGATAGTTTGAATGGATATTCTAGGAGTATTGGTAGGGGGAGTGTTCGAGATGGTACTTTCCTCCAAATTGTTTATCGTGATGGAACTCGAACCTTCCTCAAAAGTTGTATTCTCAGAGATAGGTAAATCACACTCTAATGGCCTATTTGGTAGCTTTTGTCCCTCACGGTAGGGGCTATAAGTTTGAATGGTATTGACCTCTTTGTCATCATAAGAATTCTCTGTCAGCTCATCCCACTCATATTCATTGGAATCTGTGTCACTATTCTCTTGAAGGGTATGGATCATTTCCACAAGACAAGCATTTGATTTTGCGTTGCCTTTATCTTTATATCCTAGACCTTTTGTAGTTCTAGCTAATGAGGATGAAGAAGGTTGAATGGGTTCTATAACTCCTTCTTTTCTTAGGCCAATGGGGCCTTGTCCTTCATAACCCATTCTATGTAGGATAGATTCACCTCGCCCATAGATTTCTGTTGGGAGCTTAGGGGGTTCTTGTTGTGTGTTCTCTTCTTCTTCAGTGTAAAGCCATTGTAGGATATCTCTTTCCTCTGTTTCATCTGATAGGGTTCCCCATTTTACAAAGGTAGCTGTGGGAGGTGTAGGAGGAGCAGATGGCTTTGGAAAATGCTTGGGTCACCTGAAGGATCTAGGAGATAAAGGCATCTTGGCTAGATTGAGGCTATGCTCAATGGAGTATTCTCCTACTCCTATTTCTTTGATGGTAATTTCCTGCTCTCTGGGCTTGGATGAGGAAGCTTCAGAGGTAGAATCATGCTATGGGGTAGGGGATGTAGATACTCTATTGTTTGGTATGATGCAATCATGTTTTGAAAAGATAGAGTTGCAATGCTAAAAGGGGTCAGGGTCACCTTGGATGGTGACTTGCTTGCCGTTATGAGGGAATTTTATGCATTGGTGATAGGTAGAAGGCACAGCTTTCATGGCATGAATCCATGGTCTACCTAGGAGAATATTATAGGCGAGCTCCCTATCTAGGACTTGGCACACAATGTCCTTTATCGCTGGTCCCACTTGTATGGGTAATACCACTATTCCTTTGGTAGTTCTCTCCTCTTCATCATAGGCTTTGATAGTTATCTTCTTCCTTGGATCAACTGCATTTTTAGAGAACCCCAATGTAAGGACTAGCTTCAACGTGCAAATATTTAAACCGGCTCCCCCATCAATGAGAACCCTCTTGATGTGGTGCTTATGGATGAAGGCAACAATGTCTAAAGGGGTGTTATAAGGTTGAGACACTGAGAGGTCATCTTGTTCAGTAAATGATATGGTACTTGAGGAGGTCAGATTATCTACCGTGGCTTGAAACTTCTCTTGGGCCAAGTTAGTGGGTACTATCATTTCCACTAAGGCTTTATCAAGAATCTCCTTGTGGGAAGGAGATAGACGCAACAATTCTAAGATAGAAATGTGAGTAGGGGTCTTCCGTAGTTGGTCTATGACACTATACTGATGGAAGTTAGACTAAGAAGGTGACGACCTTGGAGGGATGGTATTCAATGTGACCTTACCACTATGGATAATGATACTACAATCAGTTTTGTTGGGCTCTAATTGTTGGCTGGGCATGACCACATTGATTTGTGGGACATGCTCTGATATGCAATTGATGGTAAAGTCAAATGACACACTTGTGTAATTGGCATTACTATTCCCATTATTCTAATTTTGCCTATTGTGGTTGTTGTTGTTGCCATTGTTGTTGTTGTTGTTGTACAGCCTATCATGATTGAGAAGCAGATCTTTGTAAGCCACATGTGTCTCATTAGAAGTATGTTGATGAGCACCTCCTTGATTTTGATCAAGTACATCTTGAATAACATGTTTGAGATGGATATAATTGTTGGTTGTATGTCCTCTTCCTCTATGATACTCACAATAGTGAGGTTTAATTTGAGGCTCATAATCACTTATTGACGGTAGAGAGATTTCATTGTTGGCCAATAGCTTCCTTAATGCAAATTCTTGGGACTCACCAAGCGGTGTGAACTTTCACCTTGGATTTGAGTTGAACCATGGTCTTGGCTCCCAAGAGAATGTTTTGTTGGGCGTAACATTGCTTGCCTCTCCTTTGAGAGTAAATATCAGTTGTTGTTTGGGAGCCGCCACCTTGGCATGAACCACTCCATTGTTGATGACATTTTTATTCTTAGTCCAAAACTTTGATTTGTTAGTCATGTAGGTGGAGGTAGGTGTGTCCTTGTATAACTTGATTTGTCCCTTGGCGATCATAGCTTTCTCGATGAACAATCCCGTTTGAATGACCTTTGAAAATGAAGTAGGGCATTGAATTTGTATTTGGTAGCTAAGATCAGAGTTGAGGTTGTGGACAAACATCTCCATTAATTTCTTCTCAGGTGCATCATATGAGCATTTGCTTGCTAGTTGTCTCCACCTTTGTAGGAAGGAGGTGAATGATTCGCCACTCTTTTGCTTGGTGTTGCATAGGTCAAGCATGGAGACTTCGTGTTCAATATTGTATGAGAAGTGCATGATGAATTTGTTGACTAACTCATCAAAAGTTTTGATGCCCGATGGGAGCTATGAGAACCACTCCATGGCTTGACTACCTAGAGATCTAGGGAATAGTCTCATTAAGTAAGTCTCATTGCGAGCTACTTCCATGCATGCTACGTTGAATTCCCTAATGTGATCTCTAGGGTCCCCTTTCCCTTTGTATTTGTCAAACTTAGGAACTTTAAATCGAAAGGGAAATGGTGTCATGTTCAAACTTTTATCAAAGGGGTGCAGTGCAATATCTTCTAAGGAGTAAGTTTTAGTGTTTGTACCTATCTTGAGATCCGTCATTTGTTGCGTTAGACCCTCAATTTGTTTCCTCATTTCTTCCATAGGAGTGCTTGGGTCTATGGATTTCTTTCCTTTTTCATGATTATCTTGTTTGGTTTCTTGGATTTTGCTTAGATCGAAGTCAGCAGGGAGCTTAATTCCAAGATTTGCAAGATGATAAAAATACTTGTGAGAGTCCTCATGGAGCACTTTCTCTAGCAAGCGTTGGAATTTCTAATCTTAGAGGGTTCCTTGATACTATTCATGAGAGATTTCCTCATCACTATCATGAGGGGTGATAATGTGGTTGGATGATCCTACCATTTCAAGTTGCTTTTTGTATTGAGATCTAGTAAGAACCATGCAAGGTGATGTGGGATGAGGTGGGATGAATTTAGAGATTTTGGCAAGGTATCGATGGAGACTATTGAGAATAGGATACTTATGACAAGATTTCGACAAGGGACTCGTTCAATCAACTATTCAAAGTAAGATGGCTGATACAAGACGATAGCCACTAGTAAGGGTACTTGATACTTGTCTTATTGTATAGGGACTAGTCGTACACCAAGACCACTAGCGAAGTTATGTGACTTACTAGGGCTACTTGAATCCAAAATGATATGAAAAAAGGGACCTATGCTGATTTGATATGGGATATTTTGACTTTGGACTAGGAAGACCTAGTAGAAGGTGAATGGGATGACCAACGAAAGAGGGGTTTTGACGTGAAATGGATGGGCACCAAAAATGTTAAGGGAAAATTAGATTCAAATGAATAATCAATATAATCAATATCAAAATACCCAAAACTCAATGAAATATAGAAACAAAGAGATCAATCAAACAAAAGAACTTCAAAAACCTTTGCAAACCTCAAAGCTTCATAGCTTCCATTGGTTGCCTATCTCGATCAATCTTGCATGTATGAATAAGGCCCTCAGAGAGTGCACTTCCTTGCTATGATTCCAAGATTGTCAATGGAGAACAGATATGATAGTATCGCCATGAAGAGGAGCTTCACAACAATGATAGTAGTATGCAGTAATGAGTGTGATCACAAGCAATGAAGGAATTGGTGCCAAAGGTGCACTATAATTCCTACAAAGTAATAATACTTAAAGCTTGGATGAATGAAATGGAGGAAGAGGGTTCAATTTATAGACTTGTGAGAAAGAAGATCAATGGTATAGAAAGAATGAGAAGATCAACAGTATAGAACAGTTGAGGAATGTGCGCGAATAAGAAGAAGACATGTGTCTTTCTATATTTTGCATGAGAAGAATTAATAAAATAGAAGAATGAGTTAACTAAAGAGATTAATCAATTAAAAGAATAGATCAATCGGTTAAGAGAATAGAACTAGAGAATGAAAATTGCATGAGGATGAGAAGATATTTTAGCTCAATTAAATATTTAGAATATTCAATTGCATGTACACAAGGATTGAATTATATTTAGAGATAACTCAATTTAGAAGAAATGGACAACTTAAATAAATATTTGATTTATTTAAATTTAGAGAAGATATTATTGCAAGAAACAATTAAATAATTGATATTATTTAATTTAGAATGATTTTGGAAGAACTAATAAAATATTTAAATATATTTTATTTTTGGAGATTGAGAGGATTTAAATAAATTTGATTTGATTTATTCAAATTTGGAAGAAGAATTGATTTAATTAAATAATTAAGAATTATTTAATTGTTTGGAATAATTTAATTAAATAAAGGATTTTATTTAATTTCGATTTTAGAAGAGGTAATTAAATATTTTGATATTTAATTAATTTAGAGGAATATGAATCAAATAAATAAATTTGTTTATTTATTTATTGATAGAAGAATTAGAAGGGAATAAATATTAAGAATATTTATTTAGACAGAGTCGTGTCATTTTTAGGTGTATACACTTTTCCAAACCTACAAACTTACTTTTGTCACCTGTCATGTGATGTGAGAATCCACTATCAAGGATCCATTCATCCTTATCTTTCTCAACTTGAATAGCCAAAGCACTTTCTTCCACTAGTTTTTCTTCCTTCACACAGCTAGTAGAATTAATAGACATGAGATCTTCTTTAATAGAAATAAACAGACATTCATTTGCACTAACATCATTAGATTCATCATTAGTCACACCTTCATCATCAAAATCTCTGACATAGTAGAATTTATTTGGAACTCTAGGCCTGCTCTCATATTGCTTCATATTTCTTTCAATTCTTTCAGGACATTTGGAAGCCTAATGACCTACTTTACCACAAGAGAAACATTTGAAAGGTAATTTACCTTTAAACTTACCAGAGCTCTTTGTAGCCTGTCAACAAAGTTACCTTCAATTTCATCAAAGTCATTATCCACCTTGTATTTCTCTGCTTTAGAGATCTTTTCTAAAGTACTGGCTTTAAAAGATGATTCAACTTTAGGCAGGGCATCAACAAATTCTCTCATCTCAAAGGATGTAAGCTTTCCAAGTAACTGATCTCTGTCAATAGTTTTCACAATCATGAATTCTTCAATAGCAGCTACCTTGTGACTGTATGACTTTGGTAGTGATTTGAGAATTTCCATCACAACTTCCTTATCACCAAGAGTTCCTCCCATACCCTTTATTCTAGTGACAATTTCATCAACTCTTTGCATAAAGGCTATTATGTTTTCATCTTAATTCATCTTTAAACCCTCATATTTCACTTTTAGGCTTTGTAGCTTGGCTTCTTTTACAGAATCATCTCCTCCATACAAAATTTTCAGCTTCACCCATACTTCATTTGTAGATTCAAGGTCCACAACTTTTGTCAATACTGAGCCACTTAAGGAACTTAGTAGAGCATCCTTCACTTTGACATCCAACTCATATCCTTTGATTTCATCTTCAGTTGTCAAACCATTTTGAGGCATAGTATATTGTGTTTCTATAGCCTTCCATACTTTATAACCAAGACAAAGAAGATTCATTCGTACCTTCCAAAGAGCATAATTTGTCCCATCAAAATGTAGAGCTTCCTTTTTATACGACATCCTAGATATTCCTCAAGCTATTAATCTTTCTTTAGAGGAACCTTGCTCTGATAATAATTGTTGAAATACACCGAACAACTGAGAGGGGGGTGAATCAATTGTCACAAAAACGTAGCTTCATATGCATATCAAACCATCAACAACTTAATTATTCATAATCAGATTTAACCATAAAAGCATGACACCATTAACTTAATCACAATTATACATTAAACACAATAGACACCATATTTTTACATGGAAAACCCTAAAAGGGAAAAACCACAGTGGGTGTTAGCCCACAAAAATATATAAGTTATAGCAATACCGAAAAATAGAGGCTCACTACCTACAAGGCTCACTACCCAAAATGTTCACTGCAAAAATGGCTCACTGCCTAAGAATGGCTCATTGTCGAAGGATGGCTCACTGGAAAGATGGTGAACTGATTGAATAACATCTACTTTATGCTAGGGTTCAGTTCCATTAAAGCACAATATGACTGCTCTGCTCTACTCTTTTACACTTTCACACTTATCTCTTCATATTCGCCAAACACTCACACTTTCACAACTTTATTACATACTTTTATACAATTCATCAACCTTGGAATGTACATCAAGGTTGGCATTACATTCATCAACCGTTGGATCAATCTCCAAGGTCAACATTACAAACATACATAAAATAGGTCTGGACCTAATACAAATTTAGCTAAGGAAAAGATGTAAGAATGTATGTGGATCATTCCATGCCTTAGTTGGGACTCAAACACAATCCTCCATGCCATGACATGCTTCTACAATCTTCAATGCATCTCCACAAATAATGAATTCAACCAGGTCGGCCTAGACTGATGAGAGCACTAGGTCTGTCAGGAACATTCTTCATCCACGATCCAATTTTCTCTTTGCGGACCAATCCAAAGGTAGGAACATGATCAAGAGACATCCACAAGAACATTGTAATCACCAAGAACAAGTGCACAATTGCTAACAACTTTGTCAAAAAGATTCTTCAAACCAGAGCATAAGAACAACACTAACAACCACTGTCAAAAGTAAAAGATAGTTTGTGGATCACCAAATCACAAACCATTGCAGTTGAAGGCTTTTACCATCATCACAGACTTGATTCCGGAACCATAGACCAAAATACTTCAATGCAGAGGAATGTGAAGCAAAATACTTTCTCCCTGTCACAACTAAATACACAGGAAAAATAGGTTTTACTCTGGTGAACACATCTCACTCAAATCTTCATGCCAGAGGCTCAAACTTGGAATATAACATATTCAGACAAGCTTCTAAATAACTTTCAATCTATAGGCAAAGATATTTATTCTAGAGGAAATGTGGAGCATTCTTCTTGACTATTCTTTTGCATGTAATGCATTGTTTCTACTACAATTCACTATTTTTACCAGATGAGCTAATTTTCTCAATATCCTCAACATCTATAAGCAAGTAACAAAATAAGGGCACAGTTGACACCAATGACAACACAGATATGTTACAATCAATGACAACACCAATTAGGCATATACTTGCAATAGGACATCCATCAAAGCATAAAGGATATGGGAATTTTGTCAGATCTTGTAGTTGCAACTACCCTAGTAGACATGTATGCAAAGTGTGGAAGCATAGATAAGGTACGTGAACTATTTGACATGATGCCTCAATGAAATTCTATTTCATGGAATGTAATGATTGCAAGATATGCAAAAAATAGATTTTTTTAATAAGGATTTATAAACTTTCAAGAAAATACAATTGGCGGGTGTAAAGCCAAATTCCACAACCTTAGCCAGTATCCTCCTTGCCTATGCCAAAATGGACATCCATCAAAGGATAAAATATATTTGAATTTTTTTAGATGTTGTAGTTGCAATTGCCCTCAGAGACATGTATGCAAAGTGTGGAAGCATAGACAAGGCATGTGAATTGTTTGGCATGATGCCTCAAAGAAATGTCACCTCATGGAATGCAATGATTACAAGATATGAACAAAATGGATTTTTTGATAAGGCTTTAGAAACTTTCAAGCAAATGCAATTGGTGGGTGTAAATCCAAATTCCAAAACCTTAGAAATGGTATCTTTGGAACACAGAATAGACATCCATCAAAGCATAAAGGATATAGGAATTTTGTCAAATGTTGTTGTTGCAACTACCCTATGAGACATGTATGCAAAGTGTGGAAGCATCTACAAAGAAAGTGAACTATTTGACACGATGCCTCAAAGAAATGTTGTCTCATGGAATCCAATGATTGCAAGATATGAATGAAATGGATTTTTCATAAGGCTTTAGAAACTTTCAAGAAAATGCACAAAAGAAACTTTCAACCAAATACAATTGGCATGTCTAAAACCAAATTGTACAACCCTATCCAACATCCTCCTTGCCTATGCCAAAATGGGATCTGGGGAACATGGTGTGGACAACCATCAAAGCATAAAGGATATAGGAATTTTGTCACATATTGTATTTGCAATTGCCCTTGTAGACATGTATAAAAAGTGTGGAAGCATAGACAAGGCGCGTGAATTGTTTAACATGATGCCTTAAAGAAATGAACATTATCATGGAATGCAATGATTGCAAGATATGCACAAAATGGATTATTTGAAAATGATTTATAAACTTTCAAGAAAATACAATTGGCACGTGTAAAACCAAATTCTTGTAATGATAATTAATCATTATATTAAATATTTAATATAAACTATCATATACATAATGTCATGAACATAACATCTAGTCTATATATAGAGCCATATAGACATGTCCAAACAAAGCCATACAGGAATATACAAAAATATACATCAGTAACATACAAAAGTATGCATACAAAGCCATTTAGGAATACAAAAAGGGTCCCAAAATCTAGTTTCCTATGGACTTCTATCAAATAATCAGCGCCCCTTGGTTGGCCGTGAAGATGGAGAGCCAATCAGTGACTCATCCTCTCTCTCGTTGAGTAGACCTCCTCGACAGAGATTTTTGTAGCTCCACCTATCAATACAATCAAAAAATATGTACATTAATAGAGAAAAAATTAAATATATAACATCACATATGTAATCAATCACTTACCACTACCCAATGATCACTCTCGGTCATATTCTCTCTCTCTTCATCCGTAGTTGGATGGGTTGGAGTTGTGACCTCCTGTGAGAAGCATCAAGAAGAAAAATTGACTAAACATAAATATCATAATTTATGTACATCAAATGACATGAGATAAAACAAGAAATACAAAATGACATTTGCATGTTATTGGCTCATACCTCGGTCAAAGGATTTGAAGATACCATGGATGCAACAATGCCTACCTGCGTCGACTCATAGAGATGAGGAGTCTCCATATTTAGCATCTGAAAATAGAGTTTAAGGTTATTCAACAAAAATAGATACATAACATTATTTAAATGCATAATGAGTACAAATGGTTAAATTTACCTCCGTATAAGTCTAGTTTTGCATGCAGGGGACCAAGGAAACTGCGGAGTGCTGGTGAAGCTCCTTGTTGAAATCATAAAATTGTCACTAAATAATATTACCATTGATATATGTACTATATTTACGATCATGTGATTAATTACATACCTACTGACTCGACCTCCTCTCATAACTTGCCAATGGACAGCTAATAGAGGCAGGATGAAGACTTTGACCTTAGAATTTTATTGTACAGATTGTTGGGAATTAAGGTGTCTCAACCTTGGTAATTCCTTGTATTATTTCATTGTATTTATTTATTTATTACCTATTATTGTAATTAGGATGCAAATCCTTATTGTCATCTTGTGGGAGTTGGCATGGTGATGTGTCATCCTACGTGGAAGGTGACCACATGTAAATTTTTCCTCACATGAAGAGATAGGCATCCCACTTAGTGGTAGGAATATTTTGCCATGTGATGGCATCTTATATAGTGTGTAAGGGAATATTGACTGAAACAGTTATGATAGATTCCTATGACAAATCTATGACATGTAAGAGTCGTAAATGGAAGATTCTATGATAGGTCAAGACATGTGTCACAAGGCATCTTGGAAGAAGGCATCTTTGGGTGCCCCAAGGAGGGTTATGACAAGTTGTAAGAGAATATACTATTTTTAGCCTATGTATGATAGATTCTCTTACAGTTGTAAGATATGACAGCTGTGATGGATTCTATGATAGTCGTAAGAGTTGTAAGAGTATCTGTCATTGCCCAACTTGGGAATAGATGACTTCTTTGGGATGGGGTGATATGACAAGTGTCATGAACACCTTGCAGTGTTGGACAAGTGTCCTTAGGCATAGGTTTTGGGCCATGAGGCCATGTTGGATGCCCATCTCAAGATGGACTCATTTTTGGCTTGTATCTTCTATATAAACAAGTGCTTTTGAGAGGAGATGTATTATGTGATTGACAGGTATTGTTTTGCCACCAGATTGTCTCCATATACAAGTGTCAAAGACTCCTTCAAGAGCATTGGCTCTGAAACTATATTGTAACCTTGATTGTTTATTGGAATACATTTGAGCTATGTTTTGGAGTGTGGGGTTTTTCACCTATAAGGGTTTTTCCCACATATATCTTCTCTCTCTCTCTCTATCTACATTCTGTGTATATGTGTATTGCTGCAATATCTCTGTTGTTGGGTTAATAACATTGTAATTGTAAAGGATAAAAAGGGTTTGTACTCATCTCTCCTCATTAGATTAGTGTAGGAAGTGATTTACGCACACCTAGCTTCCTTTTAGTTGGTATTAGAGCTTGATCACCTTTGGTCCTAGTTGTTAGGTAGGGGTTTTTTGAGCTAATCTTAGGTTGAGTGGGAGCTTTTTACAGAGTATTATGTAATCTTGTTGTAAGAAGGAGATGGCAGGCACATCCAGAAGATTAGAGGTGGAGAAATTTAATGGCACTAATTTTGAGTTATGGAAACTTAAGATGGAAGACATGCTTATTGATCGAGACCTATGGGAAACTGTATCCAATGTAAAACCAACCGTAATGGCACAAGCTGATTGGGATCTCAAAGATCAAAAGGCTAAGGGTCTCATAAGACTTAGTTGAGGAATGTTATTTCTAATTCTACCTTTGATGACTGTGCAAAAAAGTGCCTCCTGCCCAATAAAGAAATTACTCCACGAATCTATGGTGTGCCAAAAATTCACAAAGCCAACTTTCTATTGAGACCGATCATCGACACGACCTACTCCCCCACTTACAAACTTACTGCCTACTTGGCCAAGTTGGTTTCACCCCTAACTAGAAAAACCTCTTCCTTCATCAAAGACTCAGCCCACTTTGTTGACTTCATTAAAGATAAAAAGGTTAATGATGATGACATTCTTGTCAGCTTTGATGTGGTCTCCCTCTTCACCAAAGTCCCTCTTCAAGACTCCATTACGCTTGTCAAGAAAAAAACCAACAAAGAGATTGCTTCCTTAGTCAAACTGTGCCTTAAATCCACATTCTTCACCTTCCAAGGCATGGTTTAAGAACAATCCGATGGGGTTGCTATGGGTTCACCTCTGTCTCTGGTCATAGCCAACCTATACATGGAGCATTTTGAAGAGATTGCCCTAAACTCCTTCCCTCTCAAACCAACCTGGTGGAAGCGCTATGTGGATGACACCAACATATGTTGGCCACATGGCCATGATCAACTTAAAATTTTCCACAATCACCTTAACAACATTGCCCTTTGCATCAAGTTCACCAAAGAACTTGAAACTAGTCATCAACTCCCCTTCCTAGATATCCTTCTCATTAGGAAAAATTATGGTACCCTTGGTCACTAGGTCCTTAGGAAATCCACCCACACTGACCTCTATCTTCTCTCTTTCTCCCACCACCACCCAACCCACAAGGCTAGTGTCCTCAATACTCTAGCTATGAGGGCCTTCTGGATTTGTGATAATAAGCACCTTAACCAAGAGTTGTCCCATCTGACCAAAGTTTTCAAACTTAATGGGTACCGCATCAAGCAAATCAAGAGAGCTTTCAAACTAGCCCAAGCCTTCCTCAACTCCAAACCTAACAATAAGAACACCAAGATTTCTTATGGTGCAACCCTTCCTTACATCGAAGGTCTCTCTCTTCCCTATTATACTCCTCTTGTTTTTTAGCCTTGATCCCTCTCTTTCTTTATTTCCTTTTCTTCCTAGACTGGTTCTTCTCTTGGTTAGTTTATGCATTTTTTGGTTATATGTGTTGCATTTATATGGTTTTATATATATAGTTCCCATCCTTACCCTTGGTCCTTCTTTTCCTCTATTATTTTTATCTTCCTTTCTTGATTTTTCATGTATAATTTTAGTATGCTTCCTTTTTTGTAGCTTTATCTTTATTATTATTATATATATAATACTTATTAATATGCATATAAATAAATATTATGTATATAGATTTAGATATTTGCATAGATAGATAAATTAATATTATATATATTAGATATTTTACATTTATATGATTTTTATATTCTTGTTGATATTTAAATATTATATATGTATAGGTAAATTTATATATTATATATACTTATGTTTTTATAGTTTATATACTTGGATGTCTTTGAGTCTATTTCTAACATTTTTCTTTTTGTTTTTTTCCTCATTTCTTTATGGTCTATCATTTTTTAACTTTCCATTATTTCTAACGTACTTTTTTCTTCCTGAAAATTTGTTTTCTTATAAAATTTGTTATGGGTTTTTACCCCTTCTTTATATTTATTTTCATTTACTTATTTACACTTATATGTTTTTATGTGTTTATTCTCTACTATGTATGTCTTTACTCATATTATAATGATATTTATACACAAAAATAATGAGTGTTAGACTATACACATTTAAATTTATAGTATATTTGATGATGTCCTTTATCTCCTTTGATTTATTTAATCTTTTCCATCTCTTGGTTTCCTCTCCTCTAGTTGAACTCTATGCCCACACACCCCTCTTTCTCTATTTTTATAGAACTATCTCTACAATCACAACTCACTAATTTCTCTTCTTTTCATCCTGATGATGGATCATGGAGTGTGATCCGAAACGTCGATCCAAAAAAGCAACATGCAGTCGCATCCAAAAGCACTTTATCTTATCTAATTCTGTCATGTTAAATGTCCATGAGGAGAAGACCACAAAAGACCTTTGGAAGAAGCCAAGTGATGTTTATCAGGCCAAATCCCTGGTGAACAAGCATTTTTTGAGAAAGAAGTTATATTCTTTGAGGATGGAGGATCTATTGCAGATCACCTAAATGCTTTCAACATGTTATTTGCACAATTGACATCCATTGGTGTGAAGATGGAGGAGGATCATTGTATGACCTTGCTTTGTTCTTTGTCAGACTCATGGAATCATCTTGTTATGGCTATTGGGAGCACCACATCCACATTCAAAATGGATGAAGTGGTATCTTGACTATTATCTAAAGAGATATGGAGAAAGTCTTCTGAGGCAGCCAAAGAGGCTCTTGCGGTTTGTGGAAGACCCAAGGAGAAAAGGAAAAAGGACAAGAAAGCTAAGAAGGGTAGATCCAAATCCCGTGGGAGATCCAAATCTCTTGGAAAGTCCAGGGCTCTCTGTTGGAACTATGGCAAAACTGGACATTTCTGAAAGGAATGCAAAGAGGAAAAGAAAAAGAAGAAGAAGATTGCCCCAGATTCATATTATGACAAGTCACAAGATAATGGTGATGCCTTCATCACAGCCCTAGCCACTATTGTGGTGTTCACAACATGCCGCATTTTACTCCTTAGCAAAATGAGGACCCCTGCTGTGGCTTTTGCTTTTGCTTGTGTGTGTGTTGTTCTGCTTGGTGGTAAAGGGAAAAGGGAGTGAAATATTACAAATCTTGTTGAAAACAATGAAAAGTTGCATTAAGTACCAGACTAGAGTATAGGTGAATTCCTTGTCAAAAATGAGTAGGGGTTTCTTTTTGAACCATCTTAAAATTCCCTGTATTTTGCAAGTTATGAGTATTTTGGTAAAATGTACAATCAGGTTTGTATCTTGCATATACTAGGTCCCTTGTATGTCAGGTCGCTCATATACAAAGTCCTTTGTATATCGGGTCCTTGAGTTAGTCGTAAAATGGGTTGTTGAGTTTTCTAAGTCATCGGGTTGCATATACAAAATGGGTTACATATACAAAACGCGTTGCATATACAAAGTTGTTTGTATGCTTTTATATTTGTATGTGTTTACGAATGCTTTATTTGTACATACAAGCGCCAGAACTCAAAACAGATTTAAATCAGTATAATGCAATGTATCTTAACTTAATGTATATCTGATATACATTGCATTATATACAAGGTGGACCTGATGTAGTTAAAAGTTGAAGTGAATGTTTGGTTAAATCCGCTGGTTGTATATTTGGTGTTTGTATGTTTATACATACAAGCGAAACATACATTGCAAGATGCAGGGCCCGCATGCAAGTCATGGACCTGAAAGGTTTGTCAACTACGGTTAAGTCGTATGTTTGTGCTTTGTATGTATCTTACATACATTCTGATATGCATTGGTTATATACAATCCATGGATATGAAATCGTTATGAAAAGGAGTTAAATGCTTGTACATTCCGCACTTTATATGTATGTTTCGAAACATACATTGCTTGATACATACAAGATGGAATTCAAATGGAATTTAAATTTGGTTAATGCAATGTATCACACCCAAAGCATATTAAAAGATACATTGTGTTTTATGCATTGTGGAGCTAAGGGTAAATAAACTATGGTTTATAAAAGGCGACAAGTTTGAAAGGGTTATACAAATGTGTTTGTATATATTGGGCGTTGTATCTAAAGTTTGATACAAGTTAAAGATGCAAGCCGAACGCGAAGCGAAAGTAAAAAATGGCAAGGTTGTTGTATGTTCGGAATGGTTTGCATGTTTATAAGATACAAATCCAATATACAAGGAATTGAGAATGTGATATACAAGGAAAAAGGTAGGAAAGAAAAGCAATAGGATTTTTGAAGCTGTTTTGGAGGCCGATGCATGTTTTTGGTCAACGATGGTTGACTCGGCCATTTTTGATGCTGTGTATGCGTTTGGATGCGCATTTTCATGGATTCATAACCTGATCTTTGTGCTTGCATATTCTATACCTATTTTAAATGTTTATCTTCCTGCTAGCTTATTAGAAGTGGTGCTTAAATCTTGTTTGTTTGTTGCAGGATGTTGGAGCTATTTCAAAGTAGCTGAAGGTCGCAGAGTTGCTGACATAGTGGTGGCGTGCAGGTAGATATAAAGGTGGAGCTTTAATGGCAATGACATCATAGAGAGATGAGAGGAGTAAAGGCTTTCAATGCAGAGGAAATTGCAGGTGGAAACATTATTAAAAGAATGACGGAGGGCATCCTTACTCTCGGTATGGGTATGCTACTCAGGGTTTTGGCAGGATTTATTTTCCATCAGTGGATGTTACACTTGAGAAGCAGACTATTGATTAGCTAGGGTTTCTTGGGCACTGTATTGGGGACAATCAGAGCCATATATTGTGCCCCTTGACTTTGTACAAAGGAGGAGGTCAATCATTTTGTAAAATCAGACCGAGACAATTTCATATAGGAGATCGGATTACTGAGACTAATGAGGGCTAAACTTTTGAAATGTCAAGGTTCTTTCTTCAGATCATTGTAAATGTGCTTGTTCTAAAGCATACTGAATGGAGATGAAGCTTTAGATTACATCCTGATTATAAACTTTACGTAATCTTCAAGTTGATTTCTAGATATGTAATGGTGAATGTTGTGTTCAAATAGAAGCGCTTTCATTTTATTACATGTTGTTGTCAACTTTACCTTTGAAGATTTGCACTGGATCATGTGGATTTGTAGAATGTCCTGGTGAAGTATGATTTCTAGTTTTCTTCTCTTCATTGTTGTATGGGAACATGTATGTGGACCAGTGATCTCAGTCAAGTAATCTTGGGAATCTCATTCTCTAACCCTTTTTCTCATTTTAATTTCAATGAATCACTTTCATACTTGCAAATCATGATAAATAACAAGTAGAACAAGAGAAATATGCTAACATCTTGTAGATAACTGAATATCATTAGCATATTTGAGCCAAATGCATGTAGTGTTGAAAATATCATGCAAAGAATTACAAATAATGGTAGAGCTCATGCAAATATCAACCTGTAGACACCTTATTTGAAAAAATATACTGTGTGGAGTAACCTTTCTGCATAGCATAGTTGTAGAAAAATATAATTTACTGATCAGCATAAGGCTCCTGAATAGAAAACAACAACACACATCAACCACTAAGTAACATTAGTAGATTATGAACTAATCAATGGAGACTTGGGATCATGAATTCTTTGAATTCATTGTATCTTCCAAGATAAATAAAGGTTGTTGTGTAACTTTTATTTCTGTGTTGGTGTGTGAGCAACATCCTCATCAACACCTAATTGGTACTAGAAGGAGGGCTAGATTTTTAACTGATCTTCGCAGTAAATTACTAATTCTCCCTAAATTTAAGAAATCCTGGCTTTTAAGACAAATACCAGGTCCAAATCTAGTGGACTCTTTGAAGAACTACCTGTCAGGGGATTTAGACCTAGAACTATAGACATTCATCACTCCCCTGACTCTAGTGCATCAGAAGCTTCACCAGAGTGAGCTCATGTAACTCCTATTGGCTTACGAACACCTACAAGACCACCTGTCACACCTCAGGTCCAACCTCAACCTGTCATACCCCAGTTTCAACCTCCACCAGTTGCAATGTCATTCTTTATAGCAAAGTCACCTTTGACATTCAATGCATATCATGCTCTACCTGAGAATCCTGATAAAATTTGTCCTAAGTATCATCCATATCAGGATGCTGATGATCACATCAGAACTTTCAAGGAAGCTTGTTGTAGGGCTAGAATTGAGTATCAAGATGTTGTATGCAGGTTATTTCCATTTTCCTTAGGGGAAGAGGCCTATAACTGGTATATTAGTCTTGGTCAGGGTTCAGTCAATTCATGGGATGCCTTGGAAAAAGCTTTTAAGGATAGGTTCAAGGTACCTATAGATCCTTCAATGAACTATCATTTGTTTGCCACGATCAAATGATTTGAAGGGGAACCTATTGCCAACTTCAATGAAAGGTTCCAAAAGATGTTATCTAAGCTAGTTGCTCCCTATGTTGTAACAGATGAAGCTACTAGGAGCATTTATTACTCAGCTTTAGATCCCTTGACTTCCATGTTTATCAGGAGAGCACATCCTGGTGTAACAACTTTGGAAGAAGATTTTGAAGAAGCTATCAAAGTCATCCAGTAATTGGCTCCTACTCCCACACCAAATATTGCCTTCCCTACACTTCCTGGTTATCCTACATATCCTATTCACCAACAGACCAATGGAGCCATGATACCTCCAGCTGTGATGCCAGCCCCTTTGTAGATACCTGCACTTAGTATCATGCCACCACCAAATGGAAATGGCTAGATGTTACAATAACCAGGACAAACACAAGCACCTCAGGTTGTGGAGCAATCCAACAATAACAATGGATCTTCCTTTTTCAAGCCCCAGACAGAGAATGTAGTGGCCAAGGTTTAGGAAGAGAAAGAAGAAATTAAGGAGATATCAGCATAGTTAAGAAAACTTACCATTGAGATCACTCATCTGAGGAGTCAAAACTTCTATTCTCAATCAAATCAGAGAAGAGGTTATACCAATGACAAACCTAATTATCCTGATAGGGGGTATAACAATAATTACAATAATAATAATGGCAACAATAATCTCCCTAGACAACCTAGAGTGTGGAACACTAGGCCAAACAATGGTTCCTTGCCATCACCCCTAGACAATTAGCCTCCTATTGAACCTAAACAGACCACTAGAGTAAACCTTGTAGAGGCAACACTTACAAACTGGTGTAGGATACATAACACCAATGCTCATGCAGAGCTAGACCATCCTCAATTCAAGATTGCTACAAGTATTTTCCAAGCTGAGGTGTCCAATACTTTAGGAGATCCACCTTATGTAGAGGGAAATGAAATTGTCCCCTATGAATATGATTTTGCCTTAGTGCTAGAAAGCTTCATGCATCATCCTTATCAGTAGACAATTTCATCTCATCAGGATTACACCTCAACATGTGAGGAATCAGCCATGGCTTTTGAAACTATGTTTTTCCATTTGAGGATGAGAATGAGCCATCAATTGAGCATGAGGTAGTCAATGCTTATCAATAGCAACCTTAGGGTAGGCATAATTACAACTTGAGGAATAACTCAAATAGATCTGCTGATCCTTTGACTACATCCTTGCCTCCAAACAATTTCAACACTCCACCTAATCCCAAGGCAAGTAATAACACTAGATTTCCCAAAGTTAATGCTCAATACTTAGCACCATAGAATACAGCACCAAAAGCTGGTAATCTATCTCCTGAATCTGACAAATTGGTTACATATCTGACAGATGAAATGAAAAAGATTAAAATCAGCTTGTCATTGTCAGAGTTGCTTAAAACTCCTGCTATCAAGAAAGCATTCATGAAATCATTGGATGATCCCGCTCAAAAGTAAGATAGTCATACCTCAGGCCAGTTTGGAAACAAAGATCATGCTGCTAGGGATGTTAATGTTCAACATAAAGCCTCAGCCACTCTTCAAGCTACAGAGACTTCCCACATGACCCTATACAAAGACAAGAGTGAGTCACCTCCTTTCCTCCTTACCATAAGGATGTTTGGTAAAAATTTGCACAACTGCTTAGTAGACACAGGAGCATCTACCAACGTAATGCCCCTATCCATATGCAATGCTTTAGGGTTACATCTTGCTAAATCATTAAAGAAAGTAACACAACTAGATAAAATAGAGGTAAGTGTGGTAGGAGAACTAACTCACATTCGCATGTAGTTAGCATCAGATCCCAGAAATCAACACTATATTGATATTCAGGTAGTTGATATACCTGATACATATAGGATGTGTTGATGATTGTTTTAACATAGTCATAACAATAGTTAAAATTCACATAAAATGAACCTAACTAACTTGAAAGATATGAAGGAATCAATTAAGATTCGCTTAATCGGGCAAGTTTAATATGGTCAGGTCTTGACCTGTCGGGCAAATTCAGTAGGTTGATGTGAAGCTGTAATATTCAAGGGGCCTTACGTGATTTAGGGTTAGGTTTCTCAATGGTTTACCGGGCTCAAACTATGCAAAGATTATAAAAAAAGCATGTTGTTCATTCTTTTGCATAAAAGTGTTACTATGTTGCAAAGCTTTTAATGATTTTTTCTTGAATTATTGCAGCTTTCTTCTCTTCAATATTATGAAAACTATCTACTTTCAACTTTGTTGTTTATGCTTTTTGAATATGAGACAAATTTCCTTTAAATTTCTGCATTTTAGGCTAAGTATTTTAGATGGGTTGGGAAAATTTAGAAAGATCTACTAAACTTCATTCAATCTAATAAAGGATCTAATTGTTCTATTATGCACTTTGTAAGTCATACAGCAACTTGATCAAATCCACAGACAAAAAAAACTTAGATGTAAGTTCTGAGTATTTTCACAAACATACATTTAAGATTGCAAGCTCTAAGAGAAAATGTTTCAAACACAATAAAGAGCCAGAAAACACTCAGAAGATGGATGCATAATTCCAGATTCAATTGTATTGGAAACAGACAGTCACATAAGATTTACAATGTCTGAATGACTCTTAGCTTCATTGATCAAATTACATAAAACTTACAAGCTTTACAGATACAACAAGGAGGCAGGATGTTCCACATGCTCCCTGTTGCAGACATAGGCGACCTCCTTCTACTCCTAAATGCTATGCTAAGTGTTACTTTTACAAAATTCTTGCTGCTACAAATCCCTATGTAACCCCTGTGTAAAGTTTTACAGTGTAAAGAGGCACAATATATAGACTTGATTGTCCTCAATACAGCCCAAAAAACCCTAGTTAAAACCCCTAGTTCAAACCTCTAGTTACAACATTAAATGGTGGAGAACAAGTCTCCCAAAAAATATCTCTAAGCATACATCAAATCTGGGCAAAATATGCCCTTCTGGAAACCCTAGCAGCTCAATAATTTATGTTGTCTGTCGTAATGATGTCTTCAGTTACATTTTATTCTTCATTAATGAAGACCCTTGACTTCCTCTCCCTTCATCCTTATCTTCCTCTGCTCTTGAGATCATTTCTCCTTTCCATGATGTCATTGTCATCAAGTTTTAGCTCCTCCTTCAACTTCAAACCTGCAAAAAAATAGATCAGTAATAAGTACCACTTTACCTAATAAATAGCAGGAAATTAAAACACTCATTAAATCAAAGTGTGATTGTGTCAACGCGGAAATCGGGCCCCAAATCTATGAAAAAATGCAGGTTAAATGCATATGCAATGCTAAAACCAGTCGGGTCAACCATCACTAACCAAAAAATATGCATTCAGGCTTAAAAAATGCCTCAAAAACCCTATCGCTTTGCCTTCCCGCTCATTTCCTTGTTTAAATTCTTGTATCTTCCGATATACAAGCTGAACATGATATATTCGATATATCGGATTTGAACCTATTTTAAATTCTGGCTTGTATGTATGCAATGCATATCGCAATGTATCCTTGATATACAAGCCGGATTTGATACAATGTATTCATCGGATTCTAATTTCTTTAGGATCCCGGCTTGTATGCATAATGAAATGTATGTTTTGGAACATACATACAAACGCGAAGATACAATGATTTAACTCTCCTTATTTCCCCTTTCATGTCCGCACAATGTATAAGTCATTGTATATTGGCTTTGTATGTCGAAATATACAAAGCACAAAAAATATACAAAGCCTTAACTCTTTTCAATAAGTCCACCGGGTCTGCGCAATGTATCTCCACTTTGTATGTTTCGGAATGTATGTATATCAAAACATATATACAAGTCGAAACATACAAAGACTTAATTCTAATTCATAAATGTTTCGGGTCCACCACTTGTACATTTCGATGCATATCGGCTTTGTATGTAAGATACATACAAAGAGCAAACATACAACAAATTTACCCCACTTCATAACATTTGAATTTCGTGCGATGTTTATGCCTTGTTCATTTTACCTTGTATGTTTCGACCTGCCAAACATACAATGTGAGATACATGCGGTGAAACTCAAACATTTATTCATTTCAACTCTAAGTTATTTTGGGTCCACCTTGTATGTACTAAAATGCATGTATTAATATACAAGGCGCGAAATATACAAGGACTTTCCGTTATTTCATAGTCATTTCAGGTCCGCCCCTTATATATTTCGTTGCATGTTACTCCGATATACAAACCCCACTTCCGCGACCCTGTATGTGAATGATATACAAGAGACCTTGTTTATGCATGATGCGACATACAAACTACTTTGTATGTGCGACATACAAACTACTTTGTATGTGCAACATACAAAGGCCAAACATACAAAAAAAGTCAAATGCATACGTAACCCGAAATGCAAAAAAAGGGCCAAGTATAAAACAAACCCTTTGCATATACAAACGACCTTGTATATGAACAGTGATATACAAAGGCCTTGGTATAGAAGTGAACTTGCATACAAAGGGCCTTGTTTATGCAACCCAATATACAAGTAGGCTTGTACATACAAACAACAAACCCTTCCCTTGTACCTTTTACCAAAATGATCATAACTTGCAAAATATGGTGAATTTTAAGATGGTTCAAAAAGCAACCCTAGCTCATTTTTCACAAGGAATCCAACCATATCATGCCTTGGTACTGAAAATGTATTTTTTCTCTAGTTTTAACAAAGTTTACAAATTTAACCATCTTTTCCCTTTTACCACCAAGCAAAACAACACACACAAGCAAAAAGCAAAAAACCACAGCAGGGGTCCTCATTTTGCTAAGGGGTAAAATGGGGCGTGTTGTGAACATCATAACAACTAGCAACCAAACAAAACAATTAGATTCAAAGCATTTAGGAAAACTAAATGAAATAAATCCATAACTTCCAACTATCTTTCCTGCAAATTATTATTCAACTTGAGACCTAAGGTATTCAATAAGGGTGCATGAATTTTCACTTTCAGTTTAGGTGTGTGCACGTGATTAATTATCCTCATCTTGAAGATCAGTTGAACAAACCAGTGACTGATATTAGCCTACGTAGTTGAGGATATTCCCTCATAGCCGACCGGATAGAGCCTTGCTTCCAGCGAGTATCTATAGCCTCGGCAAGGTTATCGTTACAATTCTCCTAAGTAGAGCCCCACTGCCAACGAGCGTCCATAGCCCCAGTAGAGTTACTTAGATGGCTTAATCTAGATTTTTAGTATAATCCACTTTATTTATTTATTTATTTATTTTATTTTATTGATATTTGATAGAAATTTTTCATAAGATGATGCAATTGTAACTTCATGATGCAAGGAATGGTCACTTGCTAGAATTAAGCTGAGAATTGTAATGGTAGCAAGGGTGACCTTGGATTTTTCACCTAATATCTACACTGGTAGTTTCAACAAACCCAAGGATTTGAGGTGTGTCATCGTGAGAAACATCCCTTGAATTCTCAATCACTATTATTGAATATGAAATTTCAGAAGCTAAATAACTCTCTACATTCATGACAGTCACAACAAGTTATGCCTAAATTGCAAATGATTAACTTGAATATTCCAAATTTTATACTATTTTCAATGGTTGTTAGCTTACTCCTTAATACTCTAAAGGAAAACAAAGATCCCTATTGAGGAGACAACAACAGACCAACAACAGACTATACAAGAAAAACAAAAACAAAGCAAAAGAAAACTGTACAAACAACAAAACAGAAACAAAACAACAAAACGGAAAGAAACAAAAACAAAACTGTACAAGCAACAAACCAGAAACAAAACAACAAAATAGAAAGAAACAAAAACAAAACTATACAAGCAACTAACCTACAAAAGGAAATAGCAAAAGAAAATTGTACACTACTTACACTATATTACACAAAATATGGACTGTCCTTTTACCTCAAGCTTGGAAGTAGTGTTTCAAATGTTGGCCATTAACTGGTAATGGTACATCCTCCCCAGTCAAGGTCTTGAGTCTAAATGTGTTGTCTCCTATTATTTCTAAAACTTGTAATGGACCTAACCATTGTTTATTGAGTTTTCCATGACTCCCTTCTTTTCATGTGCTTTATCCCAGCATAGTACTAAGTCTGATATCCTAAATGTTTTGACTCTTGCCCTTTTATCAAACCACCTCCTAACTACTGCTTGGTGTTTGGCAAATTTCTCGATGGCTTGTCCTCTTTTCTCATCTAGTTGTAGCATTTGTACTATCCTGGCTTCCCTATGATTATCAAAGCCTAGATACTCATTGGTAAACTTCTAGATTAGTATTCTCAGATTTACTAGAAGTATGGGATCAGTCCCATAAACTAAATGATAAGGTGCACTGCCTAAAGCTGTTTTAAACTTGGTCCTATCTACCCACAATGCATACTTTAACAAGGTATTCCACTCTCTAGGACTCTTTGCAATTAGCTTCTTGATTATATGTAATAAAATTTTGTTTGTAGACTCAGCTAATCCATTACCCTGAGGGTAATAATTTAAAGAAAACTTTAAAACAATCCTATATTCAAATGCCCATTTAGAAAAGTTTAGAGAAGAGAAAGCAGGGCCGTTGTCACATACCAATGAATAGGGAGTTCCAAACCTGGTTATGATGTTTTCTTCAAGAAACTTGATAACTACCTCAGTTGTGGAGAACTTGTAGTATGTGGCCCCAGTCCACCTTGTAGAGTAGTCTGTCACCATCAGTATGAACTTGTGTCCTGTAGAAGATGGAGGATTGATGACTCCAATAAAATCTAGGCCCCATTGTGCAAATGGTCTTGATTCAATCATAGGCTGTAATGGGTTGGCCTGATTTCTTCCCTTATCTGCTATAGTCTGATAGGTGTGGCAACTCTTAATGTGACTCTCTGTATCTTTGAACATCATGGGCCAGTAGTAGCCTGCTCTCAATATTTTGTGTGTTGTAGCTAGATGGGAACCATGGCTAGTTCCGTACTTGTCATGCAGTTCTGTCAACACCTTATCCACCTCAGCTCTATTTAGACATCTCAAATAAATTCCATCATGGTTCTTCCTGAATAGAAGACCTCTCTGCACCATATAATTTTGTGATTTAATCTTCAAATCTCTCCTCTGAGAAGCTTTCATCCTACTTGGGTACTTTCCAAATATCAGAAAAGTGTTTAAATTACCATACCAGTCTGATGTGTTATAGGAATTTAGTATATACTGTTGTTTTATAAAATTTGGGTCTGTGTTCGCTATTGTTTGCACCAATGCCTACCCTCTGACTAGCTTCATGGGAATGATTTCCATGTCGAACTCTTGCAGCATGGTGATCCATTTGGCCCTCTTTTCCCCAGGTTTGTTTTGCATTAGCAGCATCTTTACTACTACGTTTGGCACTATGGCTTTGACCTGGCTGTGCAAAATATAATCCTTGAATTTCTTCATGGCCCTCATTAGTGTGAATGCTTGTCTTTTGGTATCTAGCTATCATATTTGTGCATCCTTCAGTGGTGCGCTCATAAAAGCTATGGGCTTTTCTTCATTGTCTACACCCTTCGGTGTTAAGGCAGCGACAACTGAATGGGAGGATGCAAAGGAATATATGTAAAATGGCCTTGTGTAGTCTGGGCTTGTCAGTATAGGGGGGTCAGAAATGGCCCACTTGATATCTTCGAATGCAGCCCTAGCCACAGGTGTCCACTCTATTTGCGCATCTTTCTTCAACATGGCATTCAACGGCTGCATGATTTCTGCAAAACCCGTGATGAACTTTCAAACAAAGTTAATTTTACCAAAAAATGATTTCAACTCTTTCCTACTATTTGGTATTTACAAATTTTTTATTGATTCTATTCTATCTGGGTTAATCGATATTCCAGTTTCAGAAATGACATGCCCTAGTAATTTACCTTCAGTTACTCCAAATGAACATTTCTTAGGGTTAAGGGAATTTCCATACCTCTCACATCTCTTATGTATTTTCTTGAGATCTTCAGCGTGATTGGATGCATCCTTGGAATACACAGTTAGATCATCCATATACACAATAATGCACTTACCTAATAACCCACAAAATGCAATGTCCATGGCTCTTTGAAAAGTGGCACCTACATTGATCAGACCAAAGGGCATTCTCCTATATGCATAATTTCCCCATTTACAAGTGAAGGTGGTTTTTAATCTGTCATCTCTATCAATTAAGACCTAGTTATAGATTGAGAAACCATCTAAAACAGACATCATCTTTGCCTCGTTCACTGCTTGCAACACTTCATCTATTGGAGGTAGAGGATAATTATCCTTTTTAGATGCTTTGTTCAAATTTCTAAAGTCTACGCATAACCTGATGTCTCTATTTTTCTTCCTTACTAGTACTAGGTTAGCCACCTAGGCTGAATGTCTGACTGGGAAAATTATTCTAGCAGACAATAACCTCTTTACTTCTTCGAAGATTAAAGGCTCTAAAATGGCGTTCATAGGCCTTTGTTTTTGCCTAAATGGTTTAAGATCTGGTCTCAAAGGTATCACATGGGTTATGATGGACATATCATATGTTTTCAAGTATTCATACGTCCATGCTATAATGTGTTTATAATCTTTCAGAGCATCTATAATTTCTTTTCTAATCTTCTCAGAACATGCCTTTCCAATTTGTACATTTTGAGGATTCTGCTCTATTCCTAAGTTGTACGGATCACACTTACCTCTCTCTATTTTAGGCAAGTCCTTCTGTTTTACTACTCCATTAAGGTCAAAGATTTTCTCTAACTCAATTACTCCTTTAGGTAAGAAGTTACTTTTTAAGTTGATTATATCCTCTTCGTCCCATGTTATCTCAGGCCTTTCTTGTTCGTCAATGATTTGAGCCTCAAATACCTCATTACAAGTCAGAAAATCAATAATTTGTTGATCCCCTCCAAATACCTGAAAGTGTGTAACATTGTCTGGGATACTGGGAACATTAACTAATTCAACAGCAAATCACCTCAATCCTGATAGTGTCAAAGGTTCTAGTGTGCTAGCAGCAACTGCTAGTGCATCCAGTCTATGGTTTAGTTTTCTAGGGATATGCTCTATGTCGAAAGCATCAAATGTATCTATTAAACCCCATACCCTATGTTTGTAACAAATCATTTTCTTGTAATTACATGCATATAGTTTCCTTACTTGTCTGACTACTAGTTCATAATCTAAAAATACCTTAATCATTTTCACCTTTTTCTTGACGGCCATGACAAGTCCCAAAATTAAGGCATCATATTTAGCCATATTGTTAGTATAGGAAAATTGCAGTCTATATGCTACTAGATATGATTTACCCTGAGGATCTATGAGTTCAACACCTGCACCCACACCCTATTTTGATTTGGACCCATCACACTTTAGTGTCCACATGCCATCTTTACTCTTCTTACCTTTTGCCTTGGCATGCTTTGTCCCTTTTATCACCTGTGAGGTGCTGGCCTATTTATTCATGGGTATATCTATTTGGTCAACTTGCATATGTGTATTTTCAGCTTGTAAATCAGAAAGACAACTACCTTTGTCCTTTATTCCTTTTCCTAAAATTGAAACCAGAGCATCCACATTACTCTGAAAGTATCTCTGTGGTTGATTAGGATTCACATTTCCCTCTTGCAGTCCTACTCTCTTTGTACATTTTTTGTATTCATATTCAATGATGTCCTTGCACATTCTACAACTCTCCTTAGAATGTGGCCTATTGTGAACTCTACACGTGTTTATACAGTTTACATTAGACTGGCAGATTTTGTTTAATGTACTCTTCCATCTCTTGTCTAATGGCATGACCAAATTTGTTCATTGCACTGTTTTCTTCATCCAAAGAATTTCCATCAGACTCAATGAATAATGTTGTCTTTCTCTAAAGTTTAACACCATGATCTCTTCAATTTGTATCCCATTGTTAGTAATCCTATAAACACCAGGTTCAACAACAGCATATAATATTTTATTAGTTTGATTATACTCTGTTATCATATGTTTCATCCTGGGTTCTGCCTCTATTCTAATATGGTTTGGGACACCTCTCCAAGGTAGCCACATATGCGAGAAATCAGTGGCCATATATCCGTTTAATGTCTTGGACCAATCCCTACTCAGTAACATTCCATAATTTACCTGTATATCCACTATTTGAATGTCAATGAATTGGCTTACCCTAGGGTTTGAAGCTAATTGCATCTGAATGTTCATTAGTTCTCCTATCACACTAACCTCAGTTTTATCTAACTGTGTGACAACCTTGGCAGATTTGGTGGGGGTCAGCCCTAGAGTTTTACATATCCCTAAGGGCATTATGTTGGTTGATGCATCAGAGTCTACCATGCAATTGTGTATGTTCTTCCCACACAATCTAATAGTTAGCAAGAAAGCAGGAGCATCCTTCTTATCAGCATACATTACTACATTTGTATTGGAAGGGTGCTCAACTTTCTTACCCTTCTCTTTAGGTGGTGAATCTCTATTAGGAACAGCTATATTAGCAGCAACCTCATTTGTCATGGATGTATCCAGAGATTTTATAAAAGCATTTCTGATCCCTGGGGTTTTCAATAATTCATTTAGAGGTATACTAACCTTAATTTTCTTTATTTCCTCTGACAAATAACTCATTAATCTTGTTGTCTCTATTGTTTCAATTTTACTTGTTTGAATCTTTTGTACTGTTGTTCCACTATTTGTATGATGATTAGCTTTAAGTATGGCGGCGAGATTGTTGCTAGCATTCTGATCTGGGGGTGTATTGAAGTTGTTAGGAGGGATGGAAGTGGTGAAAGGTCCTCCTGGCCTAGTGTTGTTCCTTAAATTGTAGGTGTGGTTTTTATTTGTTTCTTGAAAAGCCTACACCTCTTCTGTTTCAGTCAATAATTCATTTTCAGTTTCAAAGGGAAACTGAAAAGCATTTAACACGAAGGCAGATTTAGGATAAAGATGTTCACAAAAATATGGTTCATCTTCTAATAATTCATCCTCTTCCTCTTCTGTAGTTGCAAAGGTAAAGGTTTTTAAAACTAAAGATGTATCATACCCTAAGGGTACTACCTCATTACCCTTGGGAATGAGAAATTCAGAAGTAGGAGGCTACACATCTATATTAAAAATGCTAGCTGCTAAATGGAACTGTGGATAGTCAAGCTCAGCATGGGCATTGGTATTGTGAAATCTGCACCAATTTTTTAGTGATGTATTGGCCATTTGGATGTCAGCTATTTGTTTTGCATCATGATTATCTGTATTATCAAAAGGAGAAGCTAGAGTACCATTGTTTAGTCTGGTGTTCCATGCTTTGGGTGGCTTGGGCTAATTCTAATTTTTGTTATTGTTACCCTAGGCCCTATTGTCTATCATTGGCCCTCTATTTTGCATTAGTTGCCCTTGGTTATGACCCTGATGCTGATTATAGTTTTGGATTTGATTTGAATATTGGCCTTGGCTATTATTTTGGATATGGTTCTGATTGTGGTACTGATTTTGATTTGAATTATAGTTCTGATTTTGGCCTTGGTTATAATTCTGATTTTGATTGTATCCCTGGTTACCTCTTCCATAGAGATTCTCATTTCTTAGTTGTGTCTCTTCGGTGGTTAATCTTTTCAAGTGTGTAGTGATCTCTTTGATTTCTTCCCTTTCTTCTTTTGCCTTTGCCATAGTTGTATCTCTAGGAGGTCGGAAGAAAGGCTGACCACTATTCTGACTGTTATTAGTAGTGTTACCAGTATAAGGAGCTATAGCTTGGATTGGGGTAGGACTATACACAGGTGTGTATGTAGGAACTGGATTTAATAACGGAGTGTGATGCATAGGGGCTCCATTCCAAGGCTATGCCTGATTTTGCACCCCAAAATTTCCTCCATTAACAAATGGGCTATAAGTTGTATGCCTCATCTCTTGGTTTACTAAGGCTACCTCTTTATAGGCTTTGGATATTAAATCTATGTTAGGTTTTCTTTTGACAAACATGGCAGTTAAAGGGTCCAAGGCAACATAGTACATAGCCAACAAGGTATCACCATCCACGGTGTAAGGGTCTACCAACCTAGAGTAGGCCTTTTGAAATCTGTCATTGAAATTATCAATCAACTCTCCTTCACCTCTTTTTATGGTAGCTAATTTGTGATACAAGACGCAAGGATCAATGGGTCCTCTAAATCTAGACAGAAATGCTTCTTCCATAAGTGACCAAGAAGAAATATAGCCATTGGGTAAGTTTACATACCAGTTAGAGGCTTGTTCATTGAAGGTGTAGGGAAACAATCTACACACAACGTCCTGGTGCTCTAATCTGGCCCTAAAGCATGCCTCCTTGAATATTCTAATATGATCTTCTGGATCCTGATGTAACTAGTAATTAGGACATATCTTCTCAGGATTTTTGGGCATCTCATGATAATCAGTGAACGCTATGGGAGAATGAACATTGAAATAAGCCATTGTAGGTGCTTGTGCCTGACCTGGACCTGTAGAAATACCTAGATTTACTAGTGGGATAGGATCTCTAGGAGGACTAGGACCTCTAGGAGTACCTAAACCAAGATTTAAAGATCTGAATGCAGAAATGTTAGGACTCACAATATTATGGATAGTATAAGGTGATCAAGGAGGTGTGTTGGATGAGCCTCCTGGGTGAGTTATTTTAGGGTTCTAGATCAAAGGACTCTTACTTCATCTTATATCAGGTAATTGCACAAATATATCCCCTGAACTAGATTTAGATCTAGTCACTCTACTGTTGTTATGAGCCAGCTCTACTTGAAACAAGTCCTAACTCAAAGGGGGCCCTCCTTCTAGCACCAAAAAACTGTTGATGATGGTTTTAACACAGTCATAACAATAGTTAAAATTCACATAAAATGAACCTAACTAACTTGAAAGATATGAAGGAATTGATTAAGATTCGCTTAATCCCAAGTTTAATATGGTTAGGTCTTGACCTGTTGGGCAAATTCAGTAGGTTGATGTGAAGCTATAATGTTCAAGGGGCCCTACGTGATTTAGAGTTTCTCAATGGTTTATTGGGCTCAAACTATGCAAAAGATCATAGAAAAAGCATGTTGTTCATTCTTTTGCATAAAAGTGTTACTGTGTTGCAAAGCTTTTAATGATTTTTTCTTAAATTATTGCAGCTTTCTTCTCTTCAATATTATGAAAATTGTCTACTTTCAACTCTGTTGCTTATGCTTTTCGAATATGAGACAAATTTCCTTCAAATTTCTGTGTTTTAGGCTAAGTATTTTAGATGGGTTGGGAAAAGTTAGAAAGATCTACACTAAACTTCATTCAATCTAATAAAGGATCTAATTGTTCTGTTATGCACTTTGTAAGTCATACAACAACTTGATCAAATCCACAGAAGAAAAAAAATTAGATGTAAGTTCTAAGTATTTTCACAAACATACATTTATGATTGCAAGCTCTAAGAGAAAATGTTTCAAACACAATGAAGAGCTAGAAAACACTCAGAAGATAGATGCAGAATTTAGGATTCAATTGTATTGGAAATAGACAGTCACATAAGATTTACAATGTTTGAATGACTCTTAGCTTCATTGATCAAATTACATAAAACTTACAAGCTTTACAGATACATCAAGGAGGTAGGATGTTCCACACACTCCTTGTTGCAGACACAGGCAACCTCCTTCTACTCCTAAATGCTATGCTAAGTGTTACTTTTACAAAATTCTTGTTGCTACAAATCCCTATGTAGCCCATGTGTAAAGTTTTATAGTGTAAAGAGGAACAATATATAGACTTGATTGTCCTCAATACAACCCAAAAAACCCTAGTTAAAACCCCTGGTTCAAACCTCTAGTTACAACATTAAATGGTGGAGAACAAGTCTCCCAAAAATATCTCTAAGCATACATCAAATCTGGGTGAAATATGCCCTTCTAGAAACCTAAGCAACTCAATAATAACTTCTGCTGTCTACCACAATGATGTCTTCAGCTACATTTTATTCTTTATTAATGAAGACCCTTAACTTCCTCGCCCTTCATCCTTATCTTCCTCTGCTCCTGAGATTGGATCTCCTTTCCATGATGTCATCATCATCAAGTTTTAGCTCCTCCTTCAACTGCAAACCTACAAAAAAATAGACCAGCAATAAGTACCACTTTACCTAATAAACAACAGGGAATTAAAACACTTGTTAAATCAAGGCGTGACTGTGTGAACGTGGAAATCAGGCCCCAAATCTATGAAAAAACGTAGGTTAAATGCATATACAATGCTAAAACCAATCAAGTCAACTATTGTTGACCAGAAAATATGCATTCAGGCTAAAAAATGCCTCAAAGACCCTATTGCTTCGCCTTCCCACTCATTTCCTTCTTTAAATTCTTGTATCTTCTGATATACAAGCCGGGCGTGATATATTCGATATATCAAATTTGAATCTATTTTAAATTATGGCTTGTATGTATGCAATGCATATTGCAATGTATCCTTGATATACAAGCTGGATTTGATACAATGTATTCATCGGATTCTAATTTCTTTAGGATCCCGGCTTGTATGCATAATGAAATGTATGTTTTGGAACATACATACAAACGTGAAGATACAACGATTTAACTATCCTTAATTCCCCTTTCACATCTGCACAATGTATAAGTCATTGTATATTAGCTTTGTATGTCGAAATATACAAAGCACAAAAATATACAAAGCCTTAACTCTTTTCAATAAGTCCACCGGGTCCATGCAATGTATCTCTGCTTTGTATGTTTTGGAATGCATGTATATCGAAACATACATACAAGTCAAAACATACAAAGACTTAATTCTAATTCATAAATGTTTCAGGTCCACCACTTGTACATTTTGATGCATATCAGCTTTGTATGTAAGATACATACAAAGTGCAAACATACAACAAATTAACCCCGCTTCATAACATTTGAATTCCACGCAATGTATATGCCTTGTTCATTTTACCTTGTATGTTTCAACCTGCCAAACATACAGCGTGAGATACATGCAGTGGAACTCAAACATTTATTCATTTCAACTCTAAGTTATTTCAGGTCCACCTTGTATGTACTAAAATGCATGTATTAATATACAAGGCATCAAATATACAAGGACTTTCTATTATTTCATAGCCATTTCAGGTCCGCCCCTTGTATATTTCGTTGCATGTTACTCCAATATACAAACCCCACTTCTACAACCCTGTATGTGAACTATATACAAGAGACCTTGTATATGCATGATGTGACATACAAACTACTTTGTATGTGCAACATACAAAGGCCAAACATACAAAAAAAGTCAAATGCATATGCAACCCGAAATGCAAAAAAAGGGCCAAGTATAAAACAAACCCTTTGCATATACAAATGACCTTGTATATGAACAGCGATATACAAAGGCCTTGGTATAGAAGTGAACTTGCATACAAAAGGCCTTGTATATGCAACCCGATATACAAGTAGGCTTGTGCATACAAACAACAAACCCTTCCCTTGTACATTTTACCAAAATGATCATAGCTTGCAAAATATGGCAAATTTTAAGATGGTTCAAAAAGCAACCCTAGCTCATTTTTCACAAGGAATCCAACCATATCATGCCCTGGTATTGAAAATGCATTTTTTCTCTAGTTTTAACAAAGTTTGCAAATTTAACCCTCTTTTCCCTTTTACCACCAAGCAAAACAACACACACAAGTAAAAAGCAAAAAGCCATAGCAGGGGTCCTCATTTTGCTAAGGGGTAAAATGGGGCATGTTGTGAACATCACAACAGGATGTTACTTAGCAGAGACTGGTCAAAAACCCTTAATGGATACATGTCAACTGATTTCAGTCATATGTGGTTGCCCTGGAGAGGGATACCAAATCAAATAAGGATAGATGTTGAACCTCACATGAACACATGATCACTGAGTATAACAAAACCAATGAAATCATGTATGTGGATGTGGAACTCGGAGTTTGCTCCATCAAACCCCAAACTGCTAGCATAGAGGAGATCCTGATTTTTGACATTCATAATCATGATGATGACCCTCAAGAGGATAAAATAACTTTGGAATCTTATTGTAACCATGAAAGTGAAGTAGAGGTAGATCATTTCAAGAATTTTAAGATGCATTTGCTTAAAGTGGTGCAACGATGCCAGTTGTTAAAACTGCATGTTCATGATATTCTAATTGATGGATGGTGCAGGTTGCATGATGAGGCACATTCTGAGAGGACTTGTGATGCCTGTTTAGACATGTTGGAGCTAGACCAGGCATACAGTGAAGTATCTTCATCGTCATCTGCGGTGAGTTCTGTAGATAGTGATAGCAAAACTAATTTCTGTTTGTCTTTTGCAGGAATGGGAGAATGCACATATCAAGATGAAAGTCATATTCCAATGACATAAGAGATACTGGTATGTGACAAGAGTGATGCTAAAAGTAAGAAGAAAATCACCCCAGGGAGTGATTGTTTAGTAGAATTAGATTATGAGCTATCTGATGAGGATAGGGGCAGTAATCTATCCAAGTTCAAAGATTTTTTATCAAAAGAGATTCAAAAGATGATACAACAACAGAGATCCCCACAGGATGTTTTGATTGAGGGATGGTGCAGGTTACATCAAGCACCTCATTCAGAAACTACTTGTTCATTGTGTCTGCATATTCTGAGAAGGCAGACGTTGCCTAGTCCAAAGGACTTTTCTTCTAAGGATAAAAAGAAAGAAGAAATATCAGTTTCACATAAGACAGAAAAGGTGAAGCCTAAGGAAGTTGAGACACCAAAATTGAAATGGATATCAAATGGAGCAGCCGCTAGAGCTAAAAGAAAGAAAGAAGGCCCAGATAAGCCTTTAATTGAAGATGAATCGTGGACCCTTAGATTTGATGGATCCAAGTCGAAGCAAGGACCTAGAGTAGGGATAGATCTTATTGATCCATCTGGAAAATCCTACTTAGTAGCATACAGATTGCAGTTCTCATGTACAAACAATGTGACAGAGTATGAAGCTCTAATTCATGGGATACTGTTTGCACTTAAAAAAAGGTGAAAATTCTGCATGTCTATGGAGACTCAGAATTAGTTGTGAGATAGGTAAGAGGTATATACTCTTGCAATTACAAAAGGCTGTCCAATTATAGACATAGGGTATGGGACTTGATAGAAGATTTTGATGCATTCAACATCACGCACGTGCCCATAAAACAAAATCACAGGGCAGATGCCTTAACCCAGGCTGCAAGTACTTTGGAACCTCTGTCCATATCCGATTTAAAAAGATTCTCATTTGATTTAGTATCAGTACCTTCTGTGCCAGATAATGTAACCAATCTTCAAGTATTTGATGATGATTAGCATATATTAGACTTTATTTCCAACAGGGATATTTTTGGGGCACAGATCATAGATGAAACAAATATGGAAGATCATGTCTGGGAAGAAGAAGAAATCCTAGAGTTGCCTAGTAATAAGTTTCCTAAGGGAATGATAGAGCTAGAAAGAGCATTTGGTCTAGACCATATGCTAAAATAGAGGGATCTCCCAAAAGCGAATGGAGGACAGTACTCTCAGGTCAACATTGGACAGGATGATAAAAAAAGAAACGTTCTGATTGGGAAGGTCTGTACAAAGGAGGAGTTGGAAGGAATAATCTAAGCTCTCAAATATTATATCCACGTCACTGCTTGGATGTATGATGAGCTAAAAACTTATGGCACATCAGTCATCACTCACACTATATCTTTGAAGCCAAACGCCAAGCCTTTTCAGTAGAAATAAAGACTCATCAATGCTTTATTGGAGCCCATCATTTTTGAAGAGGTTAAAAGGCTGCTTGATGCTAGGATCATATTTCTTGTGAGACATTCCACATGGGTGGAAAACTTGGTCCTAGTAAGGAAGAAAAATGGTGACATCAGATTGTGCGTGGACTTCAGAAACTTAAATAGAGCTTCTAAAAAGGATAATTATCCTTTGCCTTCTCTAGATGAGGTCTTACAGATTGTGAATGGTGACAAGATGATGTCATTCTTGGATGGTTTCTCAAGTTTAAACTAGGTGATGGTGGACAAAATTGACAGATTGAAAACCGCATTTACCACAAAGTGGGGGATCTTCGTTTACAGGTGCATGTCGTTTGGGTTAATAAACGCTGGAGCCGCATTTCAGCGAGCAATGGACATAGCCTTCAGAGGCTTGATTGGTAAATGCATAGTCATATACATGGATGACTTAACAGTTTTCTCTAAAGATAGAGAAAACCATGTAGAGGACCTGAGAAAGGTGCTGAAGAAGTGTGAACAATATGGGATATCCCTTAACCCTAAGAAGTACATATTTGGGATAACCACAGGGAAATTATTAGGCCACCTGATAACAGAAAATGGGATCATCATTGATCCTAACAGGGTGGAATCAATCATGAAACTACAGCGTCCTGGAAGCAAGAAGGAGCTCAAATCTTACTTTGGTAAGATTAAATTTGTTAGGAAATTTATTACTTGCTTTGCAGAGATTGTCAGACCCTTGAATTCCATGCTCAAGAAGGATGCTAAAATTGAGTGGACACCTAAATCTAGAGCAACTTTTGAAGATATTCAGAAAGCCATATCTAATGCTCTAGTTCTGATCAGTCTAGATTATACCAAGGATTTTTACATTTACTCATTTGCTTCAAAGCATACTTTTGCAGCAGTGTTGACATAGAGAAATGAAGAAAAGGAGGAAAAGCCTATAGCCTTCATGAGGTATCCTTTCAGAGATGCAAAACTTATATACATGGACATTGAAAGGTAGGCACTTGCTCTGGTTCGAGCAGTCAAGAAATTCAGGCATTACATTCTGAGAAGTAAAGTGATTGTTGTAGTACCTGATGCAGTAGTAAAGATGTTATTAATGCAAAGTGAACTAGGAGAGAAAAGAGCTAAATAGATCACTATTCTCCAAGAGTATGATATGGACATTACACCCATGAAGTTAGTGAGAGGACAAGCATTGAGTCAGATGATATTAGAGATTGATCCTAATATCATGAGCCAGCAGTATGTTGTAAATGCAAAGGAAGATGGAGAATGGTACTTGGACATCAGACACACCCTGATTATTGGAAGATGTCCTTCAAGATTGCAGGCCTCACAGAGCCTTAAAGATAAGGTCACATATGTACATGATAAAAGGAGGAGTTCTTTTCAAGAAAAACTATGAGGAGATATACCTTAGGTGCCTAGAAAGATTAGAAGCGGACAAGGTGTTAGCAGAGTTACATGATAAATTTGGGACCGCACATGGATCACCTTTAGCTACCACTCATGCTATCCTCAGGGTAGGGTATTACTGGCCCACTATTTTCAAAGATATTGCTGAGCACATCAAATGTTGTCATATGTGTTAGGTTGCTACAAACAGAGAAAGATATGCTGCTCAACCTTTGCAGCCAGTGATGGAGATGCACCCATTCACTCAATGGGGAATGGACTTCATAGAACCCATTAATCCTCCATCATCTTCATGCCACAGGTATGTTTTAACTATTACTGATTACTATAGTAGGTGGACTGAAGCTGTTAGTAGTAAGACATGTAATGCTAAGGATGTCATCAGGTTTTTGGAAAGCAATATAGTAACCAGGTATGGAGTTCCCTATGCTTTGGTATGTGATAATAGATCTGCCTTTGCTTCAATTAAATTATCAAGTTGGGCTTTTGATTATGGGATCATCTTGAAATTCTCCTCAAACTACTATCCCCAAGGGAATGGATTAGCAGAATCCACAAACAAGAACCTATTGAACATCATAAAGAAATTGATAGAAAAGAACCCAAGAGAGTGGAATACTTTATTAAAATATGCCTTATGGGTAGATAGAACTAGGAATAAAGTTGCATTAGGAAATTCTCTTTTTCATCTAGTGTATGGAGTGGATCCTATCCTCCCTGTTAACCTAAAGATTCCTACACTATAGTTTGCACAAGAATAGTTGGGCATAGATAATAAGAAAGAAGTTAGGTTGCTGCAGTTGATGCACCTAGAAGAAAAAAGAAGTGAAGCAATTGACTAGTTTGCTAAACATCAGGCTATTGTCAAGCACTGGTTTGACAAAAGAGCCAGAATTAAGGCTTTTAGAATCTCAAATTTGGTCCTGATGTGGGACAAAGCACATGAAAGGAAAGGTGATCATGGTAAGTTTGATAGACTCTGGATAGGTCCCTTTCAAATTTTTGAGATTTTAGGAGATAGCACCTACGGGCTTAAGACCTTAATAGGTGAGGATGTTCCATTACCAGTTAATAGATAGTTTCTCAAACATTATTTTCAAGCCTGAAGTAGCGCCATGACGGTCATGTGTATCATAGTGTACATTTTTGTATAGTTGTTTGTACAGTCTATTTGTTTTGGTTACTTTGTTGTGTTTCCTCAGCTGGGATCTTTATTTTGTTTTAGAGTATGAAGGAATAGACTAACAACCACTAAAAACAATGGAAAATGCAGATCATTCAGGTTAATTATTTGAAATTTATGCATAACTTGTTGTGACTATCATGAATGTAAAAAGTTGTTTGACTTGTGAAATTTTGTATTCAATAACTGTGCGTTGAGTATTCAAGGAAGGTTTCTCACAATGACACACCTAAAATCCTTGGGTTTGTTGAACTTACCAGTGTGGATATTAGGTGAAAAATTAGATGTCACCCTTGCTACCATTACAATTCTCAACTTAATTTCAGCAAGTGACCACTCCTTGCATCATGAAGTTACAAATGCAATATCTTATGAAGTTCTATCAAATACAAAAATAAAAATATAAATATAAATAAAATGGAATATATACTAAAAAATCCAGATTAAGCCATCTAGGTAACTCTATCGAGGCTATAGACGCTCGCTGGCAGTGGGGCTCTACTTAGGAGAATTGTAACGATAACCTTGTCAAGGCTATGGATGTCTACTGGCAGCAAGGCTCTATCTGGTTGGCTATGAGGGAATGACATCAACTACATAGGCTAATATCAGTCACTGGTTTGTTCAACCGATTTTCAAGATGAGGATTATTAATCATGTGCACCCACTTAAATTGGAAAATTCATGCACCTTATTGAATACATTGAGTCTCAAGTTAAATAATGATTTGCAGGAAAGATAGTTGGAAGTTATGAATTTATTTCATTTCAGTTTCCTTTAATGGTTTTAATTTGATTGTTTTGTTTGGTTGCTAGTTGTTGTGGTGTTCACAACATGCCCCATTTTACTCAGCAAAATGAGGACCCCTGCTGTGGCTTTTGCTTTTGCTTGTGTGTGTTGTTCTGCTTGGTTGTAAAGGGAAAAGGGAGTGAAATATTACAAACCTTGTTGAAAATAATGAAAAGTTGCATTAAGTACCAGACCATAGTACAAGTGAATTCCTTGTCAAAAATGAGTAGGGGTTGCTTTTTGAACCATCTTAAAATTCCCTGTATTTTGCAAGTTATGAGTATTTTGGTAAAATGTACAATCAGGTTTGTATCTTGCATATACAAGGTCCCTTGTATGCCAGGTCGCTCATATACAAAGTCCTTTGTATATTGGGTCCTTGTGTTAGTCGCAAAATGGGTTGTCAAGTTTTCTAAGTCATCGGGTTGCATATACAAAGTTGTTTGTTTGCTTTTATATTTGTATGCATTTACTAATGTTTTATTTGTACATACGAGCCCAGAACTCAAAACAAATTTAAATTGGTATAATGCCATGTATCTTAACT
The DNA here is from genome assembly GCA_027924645.1 of Cunninghamia lanceolata. NCBI lineage: Eukaryota > Viridiplantae > Streptophyta > Pinopsida > Cupressales > Cupressaceae > Cunninghamia > Cunninghamia lanceolata. The sequence continues at coordinate 3,945,561 of BSBN01000765.1, read as the reverse complement.
TAATGTATATCCTATATACATTGCATTATATACTAGGTGGACCCGACATAGTTAAAAGTTGAAGTGAATGTTTGGTTAAATCCGCCGGTTGTATATTTGGTGTTTGTATGTTTATACATACAAGCAAAACATACATTGGAAGATGCAGGGCCCGCATGCAAGTCGCGGACCCGAAAGGTTTGTTAATTATAGTTAAGTCATTGTATGTTTGTGCTTTGTATGTATCTTACATACATTCTGATATGCATTGGTTATATACAAGCCACGGATCTGAAATCATTATGAAAAGGAGTTAAATGCTTGTACATTATGCGCTTTGTATGTATGTTTCAAAACATACATTGCTTGATACATACAAGCCAAAATTCAAATGGAATTTAAATTTGGTTAATGCAATGTATCACACCCAAAGCATATTAAAAGATACATTGCATTTTATGCATTGCGGAGCCGAGGGTAAATAAACTACGGTTTATAAAAGGTGACAAGTCCGAAAGGGTTATACAAATGTGTTTGTATATATTGGGCATTGTATCTAAAGTTTGATACAAGAGGTATATGCAAGCGATAGATACAAGTTAAAGATGCAAGCCAAATGCAAAGCAAAAGTTAACAATGGCAAGGTTGTTGTATGTTCAGAATGGTTTGCATGTTTATAAGATACAAATCCGATATACAAGGAATTGAGCATGCGATATACAAGGAAAAAGGTGGGAAAGCAAAGCGATAGGATTTTTGAAGCTGTTTTGGAGCCCGATGCATGTTGTTGGTCAACGATGGTTGAATTAGCCATTTTTTACGCTGTGTATGCGTTTGGATGTGCATTTTCATGGATTCATAACCTGATCTTTGTGCTTGCATATTATGAACCTGTTTTAAATGTTTATCTTCCTTCTAGCTTATTAAATGTGGTGCTTAAATCTTGTTTGTTTGTTGTAGAATGTTGGAGCTATTTCAAAGTAGTTGAATGTCACAGAGTTACTGACATAGTGGTGGTGTGCAGGTAGATATAAAGGCAGAGCTTTAATGGCGATGACATCACAAAGAGACGAGAGGAGTAAAGACTTTCAATGTGGAGGAAATTGCAGGTGGAAACATTATTAAAAGAATGGCGGAGGGCATCGTTACACTCGGTATGGGTATGCTGCTCAGGGTTTTGGCAAGATTTGTTTTCCACCGGTGGATGCTGCACTTGAGAGGTAGACCGTTGATTAGCTAGGGTTTTGTGGGCACTGTATTGGGGACAATTAGAGCCATATATTGTGCCCCTTGACTTTGTACAAAGGAGGAGGTCAATCATTTTGTAAAATCAAACCGAGACAATTTCATATAGGAGATCAGATTACTGAGACTAATGAGGGCTGAACTTTTGAAATGTCAAGGTTCTTTCTTAAGATCAATGTAAATGTACTTGTTCTAAAGCATGTTGAATGGAGATGAAGCTTCATATTACATCCTGATTGTAAACTTTACGTAATTTTCAAGTTGATTTCTGGATATGTAATGGTGAATGCTGTGTTCAAATAGAAGCGCTTTCATTTTATTGTATGTTGTTGTCAACTTTACCTTTGAATATTTGCACTAGATCATGCGGATTTGTGGAATGTCCTGGTGAAGTATGGTTTCTAGTTTTCTTCTCTTCATTGTTGTATGGGAACATGTATGTGGACCAATGATCTCAGTCAAGTAATCTTGGGAACCTCATTCTCTAACCCTTTTTCTCATTTTAATTTCAGTGAATCACTTTCATAACTACAAATCATGTAAATAACAAGCAAAACAAGAGAAATATGCTGACATCTCGTAGATAACTAAATATCATTATCATATTTGAGCTAAATGCATGTAGTGTTGAAAATATCATGCAAAGAATTACAAATAATGATAGAGCTCATGCAAATATCAACCTGTAGACACCTTATTTGAAGAAATAAACTATGTGGAGTAACCTTTCTACGTAGCATAGTTGCAGAAAAATAGAATTTACTGATCAGTGTAAGGCCCCTGAATGGAAAACAGCAACACACATCAACCACTGAGTAACGTCAGTAGATTACAAACTAATCAACGGAGACTTGGGATCTTGAATTCTTTCAATTCATCATATCTTTCAAGATAAATAAAGGTTGTGTAACTTTTATTTCTATGTTGGTGCGTGAGCAACATCCTCATCAACAGCCACCCATGCATCTGATGGTGTGTGGCTGATAGATTCTAGTACATCATTCCACATGACCTCGCATCGAAGCTGGTTCATGAAGTATGAAGAGTTTGATGGTGGAAGAGTGTACCTGGATAATGATTCTCATCTAAAGATTGTTGGTCATGGAAGAGTCTTAATCTGATTCCCTGATGGATGAGTGAAGGGGATCACTAGGGTTATGCACATCCTAGGCTTGGCATGGAACCTGCTTTCTGTAAGTATGTTGAATGATGCAGGTGTACAAGTTGTCTTTTCAAAGGATGGATGCAAGATGACTAGAGGATCTATGGTTCTTGCAAAGGGTACTCAGAGAGGTACTTTGTTTCAGCTAGAGGCATGTACTTATAGTGTAATAGCTCTTCTGACTCGAAGAAAAGAGTTGCAGTCACTTCATCCCCACCATCTGAACAAGCAGTGAAAAAAATATGTTGTAACAAATACTGATGGTAGTGCATCTTGTTGGATCTAGGGCATACAACTGAGAGGGGGGGTGAATCAGTTGTTTAAAAACTTGCTCTACTTCTAATACTTGATTCTTCTTTGTTAGTTAACAGCATATCAATTAACCATCCATGAAAGCATAATGCATAAACACAAGAGCAGATAAACATCAACACATTGAACACCAAGATTTTGACGTGGAAAACCCGGTTAAGGGAAAAACCATGGGGTGATTAACCCAAGGATTATTCTCTGTTAGAAGAATAAGAAAAATGAATGGCACATGCTAATTAGGGCTCACTACCTGAGCACACTGCTCACAAAGAGGCACACTGCCTACAAGGAGACACACTGTCTACAAGTGATAAGAATCACAATCTTGAACTAGAGAATGACATCTCTACCATGTCTGGATCAGTTCCATTTAAGCCCAAAACCCTTGCTCTGCCTTTCGCACTTCTCTTCGCTATACCACACTCATCTCCACAATCCACACATCAAAATGAATTCCCAAACACTTATTTATACAAGACATCAACTTAGGAACAATCATCTAAGTCAGCAAACATCACAATAACATCCGCAAGGCGTGTAGAACATCCGGTCGACATCCGGTCGACCTGTTACAGGAAGAACACCAATAATTGGTAGCCATAACATCAAATCCAACTCTAACTTCAATGCGGACCACCAACATGAACTAGATATGATCCAATGATCATCATAACCTTCCCTGAATCATCAAAAACATCCGCACTTCATCAGCTTACCAGAATTCTTCTCTTCATCATCCGGTACTTCAAGAACATAGTCTTTCGCCACTGTCACAATGCAAAAGGTACTTCCAGACCTCAAAATCATACACAACTTGAGAAGACACATCACAAGGACATCCCAAACACTCCTTCCAATCTGTAGATTAGGATAATACAATTTCGGACCTCACCGGACCTTTCTGTGATCCTCTGTCACATCTGAACACTTGCCGGAACTAGTTCCACACAGACAGCCACAACTTCTTCAGATCTTCATGTGGACCTCTGAAATCTTAGCTGGAGTATCTCAAGACTCATATCTACAAACCCTTTAATCCACATTCTCTAGTTCTCAACCTATACAGTACATTTGCCTTCTTCTCATTACTGTTCTTCACTGTTCCGGATAGAGACTGATTTCCTCAATAACAACAGTACACAACTCATCCAAACCTTCTTACTAATGCAATATGAGTAAGTTGACATCAATGACAACACTGGTTCACCTCATACTTGCAACACATCTTGTGTACCCAAGGGTGCTCTTGCTTTGGAAGTTAAGCTTCCTGCTGAAAAGACTATATTATGGCATATGAGATTTGGCCACATTGGTGAGAAGGGTCTTAGAACCCTAAAAATTAAAAACCTCATTGAGGGGTTAAATGATTGTAATCTTGAGTTTGCCTTTTGTGAACATTGTATATATGGAAAGCAAAACCATGTTCAGTTTTACTCTAGTTCTCTCAAGTCTTTTGGTGTATTGGACCTTATTCATTATGATGTGTTTGGTCATGTTAGTGTTCCTTCGATTTCCAAATTTGTATATTTTATATCTTTCATAGATGATTACAGTAGAAGGACATGGATTTATTTTCTTAGAAGCAAGACTGAAGTCTTTAGTTAGTTCAAAGAGTTTAAAGGTTTTGTTCAGAATCGGACTAATAAAAAGATTAAGTGTTTGAGAATTGATAACGATGGTGAGTTTTTTTCAGCACAGTTCAATAAGTTTTGTAAAGAGCAAGGGATTGAAAGACATAAGACAACTCCATACACCCTGCAGCAAAATGGAGTTGCAGAGAGGATGAATAGGACACTGATGGAGAGGGCTAGGAGTATGCTTAGAGGAGCAAGTCTCGAACAAAAGTTTTTGGCTAAAGTTGTAGCCACTGCTTGCTACCTGGTAAACAGGTCTCCTACATCAGCTCTTGTTTGTAAGACACCTATGGAGGTGTGGTCTGGTAAGAAGCCTTTAGTTAGACATCTTCGTTTTTTTGGTTGTGAGGCATATGCACATGTGCCTAGGGAGAAACGGTCTAAATTGGAGAACAAGGCTATTAAGTGTATTTTTATTGGCTATGGTGTCAATGTGAAAGGATACAAGCTTTGGGATCTTGTGGCTGAAAAAGTGCTGTATAGAAGAAGTGTTATTTTCAGGAGCTAATGCCTTCTTCTGTTGTTCTATAGCCAGAAGAAACATAAAAGAAAGAGGATGTGGTTCAGTTTCCTTCTACCCCTGAGAGGACTGAACCAACAAACCCTGTGAGACCTGATGATGAGGAGAGCTCTAGCATCTCTGAAAGCTTAGAAGAAGAAGTAGAACCTAAACGTCAACCATTGAGGAGGTCTACACGAACAAGGAAGCAACCTGATAGGTTTGGTTATTCATTACTTGATTCTAGTTGTGCTTTTGCCTTGCTTACTAACATTGATGAGCCTAGAACTATGACAAAGGCTATGGGCATGAAAGATGCAAGTTCCTGGAAGGAGGCCATGGAAGATGAGATAGATTCTTTGGAAAAGAATAAAATATGGGACTTGGTGCCTTTACTTGAAGGATAGAAACCTGTTGGATACAAATGGGTTTTCAAGATGAAATTCGGTGCAGATGGTAGTTTTGAAAAGTACAAGGCCAGATTGGTTATGAAGGGGTATTCACAAGTGGAGGGAATTGATTATGGTGAAATTTTCTCTCCCGTTGCAAAGATGACATCTATTCAGTTTCTGTTATCTCTTGTAGTAACTTATGACTTAGAGATGGCGCAAATGGATGTAAAGACAACATTCCTTCAAGGTGATTTGGAGGAAGAGATTTGCATGTCACAGCCAGAGCATTACATAGGGAAAGGTAAAGAAAATTTGGTTTGCAAGTTAAAAAAGTCTTTGTATGGTTTGAAGTAGTCTCCTAGGATGTGGTACTTGAAGTTTGATGCCTTTGTGTTGTCGGTTGGATTTCTAAGATCGAAATCAAATCATTGTGTGTATTACAAATTTGACAATGATCGCATTCTCATTATTACATTGTATGTTGATGATATGTTGTTAATTGGGAATGGTAAGAATATGATTTCTGATTTGAAGTCTCAGTTGTCAGCACAGTTTGAGATAAAAAATCTACGGGCAACTAGGTACATTCTGGGAATGGAAATCAGAAGAGACAGAGCTAATAGAAAACTTTGGTTAAGCTAGAGTAAGTATGTGAAGACCATGTTGGATAAGTCAACATGGTAGATTGTAGACCATTGTGTGTTCCTGTTTCTTTGGGGATAAAGTTATCTATTAATGATTGTCCAAAATCTCCTAATGAGGTGGAGGACATGAGAAAAGTACCTTATGCTAGTGCTGTTGGTAGTTTGATGTATGCTATGGTCTACACAAGACCAGACATTGCCCAAACAGTGGGAGTTCTTAGTCAATTTATGGCTAATGTTGGACAGGTACATTGGGATGCAGTTAAGAGAGTGTTCAGATATTTGAGGGGTACTTCCGAGTATTCCATATGCTATCATGGTAATCTTACAGGACCTCCACATTCAGTTTGTATTCATGGATTTGTGGATTCTGATTGGGTAGGTGACATTGACAATAGGAGATCCACCAATACCTATGTGTTCACTATGTTCGGTGGTGCCATTAGTTGGATGAGTAAGAGAAAACCTATGGTTGCTTTGTCCATGACAGAAGTTGAGTATATGGCAGCAACTCATGCTTGTATGGAAGCTATTTGGCTTAAGATATTGTGTTCAAATATTGGTGTAGATGTAGGTGTTAGTAATAATTTATGTATGGGGTTTTGAGTTAGGTCTCCTCCTAAAAATCCAAAAATCTTGACATGTTTTAGCCTCTGCAGTTATTAAAAATGCTAGAAATCAGTTAAGGTGCAAGTCAAAAAATGTTGTGGTGGGTCAAAAATCTCCATCGGCCCCTGAAAAATGATAAAAAACTGGGTCAAATGTATAAAAATGCATATCGGGTCACAGTGCTCAGTTACTGTGATTGTTTCTTGTAGTGGCTAAGAGCATCTCATGATTTAAAGTGCCATAGAGTGTGCCACGTGTCAGCGGTGGAAGCAACCCCTTAAAGTTTCAACCGAGTACAAAAGGTGCCACATGTCAGCTTTTGCTAGAGTCTCAACGTAGTTTCTAAAAGTTTCTGAGAGTGGTGCAGAGGGCACCACGTGGAGGCTCCCGAAAGAGTCTAAATGTTTCACAGTCTCCGCCAGAGGCTTCGAAGACCCTTTAAGTGTTTCTTTTATGTTTCAAGTAGCTCAGAGCCCTACGGACAGTGCCAAGTGGCAACCTCTACCCATGTTTCAAAAAGTTTCTAAAAGGTTTCAAAGAGGGGCCTTAAAGTTTCTGAGTGTTTCGAGGTGGGTCCCAGTTAACAGTTGTTGCCACAGATGTTGCCAAGTGGCAACCTCCGCCTGAGTTTCGGGAGCCCCTTCCTAAAGTTTTGAAGTATCGCAGAACCTGCAAGATGTTAGCTTCCGCATGAGAGTCCCAAAATGTTTCAAATGTTCCTCAAGAGCCCCATAGAAAGTGCCATGTGTCACTCCCCGTTAATGTTTCCAAAAAGTTTCCGAGTAGGGGCGGAGCATGCCACGTGTCTTTTGTAGTTGCTGCGGAAGCTGACACGTGTCAGACTCCATGTTGTTTCTTTTTATTTCTTGGTTTGGCAAGGCTAGAGGTGGGACCCAGTTTCAGTATCAAGTGGAGCGCGGAAAGTGCCAAGTGTCTACTTCCGCATTAGTTTCTGAATTGCTTCCTAATGTTTCTTCAGTGTTGCGTAGCCTGACATGTGTTAGCCCCCGCGTGAGTTTCAGAAAGGGTCTCTAATGTTTCTGGAGCATTGCGGACGATGCCAAGTGTCGGCATCCATGTGAGTCCCAACTGTGTCTCCGTTGTTTCTTGAGAGGGGCACGGAAAGCGCCAAGTGTCGATTCCCGCGGAAGCTTCAACAAGTCCCTTCTATGTTCCTAAGGAGTGTCTCAAGTGTCGCGGGTGACAACAAATGTCACCATCCACATAAGTTTCAAGGCGACCGCTTAAAGTTTCTTTAAAGTTTCAAGAGGCCACGGATCCTGCCAAATGTCGCAGTCTGCAAAGTTTCAAAGATGAGTCTCAAATGTTTCAAGGGTGCCGCGGAGCTTGCCACATGGTGGCTTCCGCATGAGGTTCCGACGGTAGACTCTCGATGGGAAAAGATAAAGGAAAGGCAATGCGATGGCCCAGCGATAGAAACTACAAGTGCCTACGTGGCACGATTTGGTTGGTGGGCAACTTTTCAACATTTTTTGGGGCCGTGGATCTCAGTGACTAGGAAATCATCGACGGCCATGTTTAAAGCTTGCAGTGACAGGTTTTTCTTTGTATCTGCAACCGTTTTTGGTAGGAAAACTCTGTGGCTTGGTGCGGCTGTGTTTCTAGAGGCTGCGGGTAGGTGAAGCAGTAATGGTGGTTGTTGCAGGAATGTGGACGGATCTATGGTGTGACTGAAGATATCAGTCCTAGGCAGTGGCACATGACTCGAGGCCCCTTCCTGTCTTCTCCTCCACTAACTGCATTTATGTTTGAGTGCCATTTCTTAATGCATTGCATCTGGTGGGATTTTTGGCCTCCCTTGTAATTAATTGGTTCAAGTATAGTTTTGCTATAAAAAAGGCAGACTGTGTCACTCATTAAGGTTGTTGAAAACTGGACATTTTGGCTCTGTAATAAGATACAACTGGTTTTGGTTGCTCTGTACAGGAGGTCTTAAGAGTTTATGTATCTCCTATTGAATGTCTCATGCATGAATCTATTGATTTCATGATTGATTTTATATGAGTAATGTTGTATTTGCATGTGTTTTGTTAATTCTGTCTCCAGTATTGCATGTGTCCTTCTTTTGAATCTAGATATCTAAGGGGTGTCTGGTATTCTAGAATATAGAGTACCTGTATTAAATGCTTGATCTTTTAACTTCTGCTCAAAGGGCAGATTAAACTATTTTCAGATTAAGTGTTGGGAAGGATATACTATAATAGGGATACCATAAGTAGAGATAACTTAACACTCTATCCTGGGAGGTATCTGTAAGGCAGGTATCACACAAATCCCCTTGAAATCTAGTTTTATTGTGTTCATGCTAATCATTCACAGGTGTATGTCTACCAACTCCAAGCCCTGGATAGGCACCGATCTAGCTCTATGTTGAGGTTATACACCAGGTCCTAGTTTTGCATCCACATAAATCAAACTCATACTTCCAAATCAAACCATTAGGATAGTAGAATTAGTTTTAGGATCCCAAGTCCTTTGTCTACAACTGAAAATAGGCCCAAAGCTAGCCCCTATGCTCTTATCTTGCAGTTTTGGTCTACTTACAGGAGGACTTATCTGCTTCATGTCAGCATCCTAGCCTTTGTATGCATATTCTCATGGATGTTGAGTAGGGAATACCCCCCTAGGTTTTGCAAAGCCTGAAGAAGAAGAGGAGATAAAAATAGAGTCTATCTCCTATACTGTTGGCCCCTGGTCCAGAGATCCTATTGATCATTGATGGCTACCTTGTAGGGAAATCTGGGAGTAAGCATCCAGTCTGGGAAAAAACCAACAGTAGGTCAGATTACAATTTGTTGTGACAGTCAGAGTGCGATTTGCCTAACAAAGAATCCAACTTTCCATGCTAGAACAAAGCATATTGATGTACAGTTTCACTTCTTGTGAGACATGGTAGAGGATGTGAAGGTGAATTTGGAGAAGGTATACACTTTGAAGAATGTTGCAGATGCATTGACGAAACCAGTGGGCATAGAGAAGTTTAGATGGTGTTCGGAGTCTATGGGCCTCCCAACCTATAACAGTTAAATCTTGTTATTTCCATTGGCTCTTACAAGGTGTTTGACAAGTGGGAGAATGATGGGAATTAATTTGTCTCAACCTTGGTAATTCCTTGTATTATTTCATTGTATTTATTTATTTATTACCTATTATTGTAATTAGGATGCAAATCCTTATTGTCATCTTGTGGGAGTTGGCACGGTGATGTGTCATCCTATGTGGAAGGTGACCACATGTAAATTTGTCCTCACATGAGGAGATAGGTGTCCCACTTAGTGGTAGGAATATTTTTCCATGTGTCAGCATCTTGTATAGTGTGTAAGGGAATATTGACCAAAATAGTTATGACAGATTCCTATGACAAATCTATGACGCGTAATAGTTGTAAATGGAAGATTCTATGACAAGTAAAGACATGTGTCACAAGGTATCTTGGAAGAACACATCTTTGGGCCCTCCAAGGAGGGTTATGACAAGTTGTAAGAGAATATACTATTTTTATCCTGTGTATGACAGATTCTCTTATAGCTATAAGATATGACAACTATGATAGATTCTATGACAGTCATAAGAGTCGTAAGAGTATCTGTCATTACCCAACTTGGGAATAGGAGACTTCTTTGGGATGGGGTGATATTACAAGTGTCGTGAACACCCTTCAATGTTGGACAAGTGTCCTTAGGCATGGGTTTTGGGCCATGAGGCCGTGTTGGATGCCCATCTCAAGATGGACTAATGTTTGCCTTGTATCTTCTATATAAACAAGTCTTTTGAGAGGAGATGTATTATGTGATTGACAAGTATTGTTATGCCATCGGATTGTCTCCATATACGGGTGTCGAAGACTCTTGAAAGAGCATTGGCTCTAAAACTGTATTGTAACCTTTATTGTGTACTGGAATACATTTGAGCTATGTTTTGGAGTGTGGGGTTTTTCACCCATAAGGGTTTTCCCCACGTATATCTTGTCTCTCTCTCTTCTGTCTACATTTTGTGTATATGTGTATTGTTGCAATATCTTTGTTGTTGGGTTATTAAGACTATAACTATAAAGGATAAAAAGAATTTTCACTCATCTCTCTTCATTAGATTACTATAGGAAGTGATTTCTACACACCCAGCTTCCTTTCACAGATAATTACATACATTAATTTTGACTAATAATATAGATAGTCACATAAAATTAATTATAAATTTCAAATAGGAATATATTAAATCAAGATGAAACTTGTAAAAAGTTATCTGGGAGTCAATACCAAATGTATGTTGTAAGACATCATCTGTGAGAACAAGATCATCCAATATGGATATGTCCATCATTGGATGCTACCCCTGCTTCGCAGCATCCTACCGAGAGTCTTGTCACAAGTCCTGTGTCTTGTAATTGCACAAGTTCCCACATGAACTGCATAGATGTGGGGACAAATGATGCCTACTACACTCACCCTCATTGGCCTGGGTGAGATCATCATCGTGTTTTGCTAGAGACTGTGTGAGAGCACTCAATGAATGTAGTGTCTCCACCTCAACACTCTCCTTCAAAGTCAAATGGAGTGACACATGTTCTAACCTCAACAGGGGTCTAGGTACATGGTTTTGGTCTCATTGTGCCCCCTCTCTAACTTGGGTAGAGCCACTAGCTCTACCATGGAACTATTGAATGTCAAAATAATTAGGAATCTTCTTGAGGATGAACTCACAATGGAGTTTCATCAAGAAATATTTTGGCACCACATTGTTGTTGCATGGATGCTCATCAAACACTATGTACCACCTATCCCAAAAGTTTTGGGATATATCTTCCTTCCTACACCAATGAATAGGGAAGCATTTGCAAGTCTCTTCTAATCTTTGGCTAGTTTTAGGATTGATAAAATGTGAACATAATGTAGATTTTGCAATTTTAGGTCCTTCACTTGTTCACAAGACAATTTGTCGACATAGTATTGCCGACACCTCTCCCTATAGTCATGAAATTCAGTGATTTGGTTTGTCACTGATTTAGTGTGAGAAAATTTCATCACTAATGACTTTGCAAGTGCTTTCCTATGATCAGTGCTTGTACTTGGATTGTTTAACATTTCAATTAGGGTTTGAAGATATTTTTTATTTTCTTCTATTTGCCCTACATATTTTTCCTGTCTATCTCCTTCACTATGAGGACATGAAGGTGCAGGGTTTTGAGGGTTTTTAGGCTTGTTTTGACCCTCATTTGATGGATTTGTATTTTGTGTTGCCTCATTGACTATAAATGCAGTATAAAAAATAATCAAACATTGACAAGGTAAAAAAAATCATTTCAAACTCACAAAAATTAAGCAAACCCTACCTTCTTCGACTGTTGCACCCTCTACATTGCCTTCATGACGTCTTTGAGAGTGGGATTGGTGAGGTGGCATGGCAGAAATGTTGATTACCCTTAGCACTTGGTTGATTTCTCCTTCTTGCAATGCGCTCACAGTTTTGTACTAGTTTTTGCCTCCTATGACTACAGAAATGGCTGAAATCCTTGTGTTTTATGTTTTTTTTTTCTTTTAGCAAGAAATAATGTGAGTGTGTTATAACACACTCATGTTATAGTCTAAATGGGACCAAAAAGTCATGTGGCAACTTTTTGGTCCCATAACTCCATGCATACACCCTTAGCTTTCCTTGCATGACCTGATTCAGAAAATTTTGGCTGTGTAGATGTTGAAGGAGTGGAAAAAGAATCGGGTGATGAAAGTTTGTTCTTTTGAACAAGTTGTATCAACGTGTCAATCTGTTTCTTAAAACAATTATGTTCATCATGCCCTAATTTCTTACAATAACCATATGTAGGCTTCTCCTTCTTAGTTGGATTTTGTGCTTGATCTATTTGTGGATTTATTTTAGATTTTTTTTTATTTCTTGTTAGAAGGACCTGACGCTTTCTATTCCTTAGGTTGTCCAACCACCAAAGCATGAGTCTGTGATGGCTTAATGATACCCATAGAAAGAAGATTCTATTGTTCATGCATTAACATCTCAACCAAGGATGCAAATGAAGGCATAGTGAAAGTAGATCCCATAGTTAACCTATGAGTGTGAAAGCTAGAAACAAAAGCTACATAATCAAGACCAAGTTTATTCAACAGATTGTAGATCAACTGGATGTTTTTTTTATCAATACCATATGCTTTGCATTATGCTTTTAGATCATTAACCTTAGTTATGTAATCTTGTATGTTGCTAAAGTTCTTAGGATCAAGGCTCATCAATTCATTATCAATTTGATAGCCTTTAGCTTCATCTGTTGTAACATACAATGTTTTTAATTTATCCCAAGCATCATGTGAATTTGTACATACCTCAATCTAAAACAAGAAATCTAGGGAAGTGAAACTATGAAGACATCCAAGAGATTTAGTATGCTTAATCATCTATTTTATCTTTTCCTTATCATCTTTGGGTTTAGGTATCTTGTTTTCAACATATAATGAATGTCCAAGATCCATTAGGGAATTCCATGCATCTTGACTCCAAGTTGCATAGTTATAAGGTGTTAAGAATGGAACCCTTGATTTATCCATTATGTAGAGGAAAAGAAGAGCACAAGCAGCTATATCAAAGAACAAACTCAATCAACACTATAATTGAAGCCCTCTAAACCAAAACAACCACCAATTTCAACTCTTTTCTAATCAATGAGTGATATGTACCCAAAGTGATTCAAAATAAAAATTTGATGTATAAAGAAAAATATAGAAAAAATGGCATGGATAGAACTATAGAGTATAGAAATACCTTTCCAATGCCTATAAATAGTTGAAATTCTGATAAAGTGGGCGAAATTTGTGAGCTTGAGAGTGAAAAATAAAGATTTGACTTCAAATAGTTGTATCAATCGCCTATAGTAGAATATGAGAAAACTACCTACACCATTACGAAGTGCTCAAAACTAACTTTTTGAGCATATCTTGTTTGCCAATTTTTGATATCGTGGTGAAAAGTTATGGATCTCGAAAAGAAATCACCCTATTAGGGATAGAAAGGGGCCAAAGGGGGCCCTATCATTGATGTCAGTACTGACGGAATATTCTGTCAAGATGAAATATTTTGAGTAGAAGGCAAAATCACCCTTGGTGTGATGGAAAACTACCTGTGACCTACCAAGAAACCACCTATATGAGGAAACCACTGGCTGAATGGTCAAAACCGCCTTCTCTTAGAGAAAACCACCTTCACCCTGTTGCATTGAAAAACCACTTGGTTTGGGAGTAAAACCACTATTGACCACAAAACCGCTAGTATCAGTGTAAAACTACTGATAGGTTTTTAAAAAATCTACCAATTTGCAAGTTTGGGAGAATATTCCCCATAATATTTGCTGCTGAGTGGATTGTTTCATTGAGCAGATTGATTTTTGGTTTTTTGAAATCTGCAGAAATGATTTTTTTACTACTAAATTCTTTTTATAAAAGGTTGAAGCCTGTTTGAATTTTCCCCAAAGGGGATCGCAAATCAAAAGGTCTACATGGGAGTTTAAGGCCTCCACGTGGCCTTTAAAGGCCACAAAATCCCTTTAAAGGGTTATGGTCTAAAGCTTATGCTTTGGGTACCGCAGTACCCTTTGATGCAGGGCCTGTGCAGGTCCGTGTGTATGGGCCTGCGCAAGGCCCTAAAATTTTTATTTTATTTTATTTTATTTTATTTTTTCTATCAACAAAAATCTGTAGTAAACTAATTAAAATGCTCATATAAAAAACCATATGTTGATTCGCTAATGATGTCTTCCCATAGGTAGTGCACAGAAGATTGTCCCTGTGCAATGATGATGCCTACAGAATATTCCACATAATATTCCATACGGCTAAATTACAAAAAAATTGCCTTTTGTTCCAACTTTGTCTAATTTGAGCAATTCGCCAGTTGATCTATAGGTTTTTGGGCATCTTGAGCATGATGGCAGGATTGATTTTCCCCCAAACTACTTTGAAATTGCAGCTACCTCCCTGATTAGGTAAACACTCCTAAAATTTAAAACCCCATAGATTTGACCTCTGGTGTCTAATCTAGACGAAACAAAAGGTGATCTCGACTATCTCAAACCTTTTGAACACAATGGTGTGCTTAGATTTGCAGCATCATGCTCCAAAATGAACCCTCAATATAAGGCATAAAGAGGAAACCCTCACAAATCTGGTATTTCCATCAAGTCTTTCTGATTCTCCAGATCATTATTTGATGCAAGAGAAGAGCATAGTCAACTATCAAGATCCACCATGAATTTGCATTCAAATCTCTCATCAATTTGGCTAACAAGAAGAGATTCCACCTAGAGAGCTCTAATACCATGTAAGAGTTGGCTAGATAGGAGCCACCCAAGATCTAGGACTTCATGAAAGCACAAGAGAGATAATATGAGAGAATAATAATTCTATTTTATCAATGAATGCCAAATTATTCTTATTATGTTGTTCATGAAGAGCCTTACTTATAAAGGGAAGAATGTGAGCTAAGATATTGTAGTCATGTGACAAGTGTCTTAATCCTATTACATGTGACAACTATAGCACGTGTAGGATAAGACAACTATAAGATAACTATCAACAACTAGCAACAACTAGACACAACTAGATTCAACTAGAAACATCTACTAGACTCACTAAGTCAACTTAACATGTGAATTATGTGAGAGGATATTATTTAACTAATAAATAGTTAAATAATATGAATTATTATCACAACAAGGGAAACTAGATAGAAAATATCCCTATTCACACTAACACATACTACACATCCTACATTTGCAAGACTTAGTTGTTGTGGTTACCAAGAATTTCACAATTTTTGGAAGCCCTGCTTCTCTTGCACTTGTAGGTCTCTAATTGCCATCTTATTTTCACATCAGTGGTACTTGATTAATGAATAGATCTGATTGTACATTTTTGTTCCATGACATTTCATTATGGCATCTTCATGTTATTCCTCTTTGGAATATTTGCGTGCATATATCCTAAATTTTGAAAATTTCTCTAAATTCACTAACGTGCATCCTCATGATTTAGATCATATAGTATCCATCAATGATATTGATATTTCTAAATGTTCCATAAATGAAATACAAATCCTTTGTTATATGTATGATTTTGATAGCTTCACAACCCTCATGAGTGTATATCCATCAATATTAAAGGACCTAATAAGATTCATCTCCATGAATACTCATGAGAAAGGTGATTGTGGTAGTTCTTCATCTACTTCTACTACAAACCATATAAATTCCATGTCTATTCCCATGGACCTACTCTCTAATACATGTGATGGTGACCTAGCTTTGTCTATTTCACCCTATGATTTAGATCCCTCTCCCAAAGTTGTTCCCACTTGTGAGGACATTTTGGCACAAAAGGATGAAATAATTGATACATTCCTTAATATCACCCTACCCTCTCTTCATTCTAATGCTCTACCTTTGAAAGATGAAGAATTAGTGAATGAAGAGCCACCTCACACCAATAACCCTCCATGGATAGATAATGGGCATTCATCTAACAATATTAAATCTTCTATCCATACCATAGTACATGAAGCTTCTATGAATCATCCTATTCATTTTCCTCCTTTGGTTGAATGTCCAAATACCTTGGATATCACTAAGGAAGTGAAGACCCTTGATCTTCCTCCTTTGGTTGAATGTTCAAGCACCTTGGATATCACTAAGGATGTGAAGACCATGGATAGCTCTCCTTTGGTTGCATGTTCAAACCCATTTGACATCACTAAAGATACAATCATCAATAATTTTCTTAACAACACTTTACCCTCCCTTCATTCCAATGCTCTCCCTTCAAAAGATGACATGCATTAGTGGATGAGGAAAGGACTCTCATATTAAATCCCTTGGGGATGGATGTTGAGCTTAACCAAAATTAAAACAATGTTGATTTAATCATCATTAATAGACTTATTCCAACTGCTAAGGGGATAGTTTCAATAAGTGTACTAATGTTCCTAAAATCATTGTGCATGAGGCACCTAATGTGCCTCCTCGCTTCAAATGGGTGATTATGGTTCAAGGTTATCCAACACCACCTCGACCCCTAGGTTACATTCTAAATTATGCAAGGCAAATTACTCAAATAAATCAAGTTGTTCAAAGTGTGTTGCTGTAATCCCATTATGATGTGGTCACTCACACATGCAATACCCATAATAAAAAATGAAGAAAGCAAGCACCGAATGTGCCTGTTTCTCTTCCATCTTCTCAACTTATTCTACCTCATGAACCTTGTATTCCTACTCATATTAGTAAAGAATATGATCTTGTCAAGTAGCTTTGTGCTACTCTAGCTAGGATCCCTCTATGGGATTTAATACAAACATCACCTACATACAACAAAATTCTCCATGAGGCTCTACAAAAGGTGAGTGTTCCACCTGTTGTTACTCTAAATGATGTAGCATCTCTTTTTAGTTGCATGCAGGTGACAACATCTGACATATCATTTCAACAACATGAGTTACCTCCCATAGAAGTTCAACAACAAAATGAGCCTCTTATGATATTAATGTTCTTCAATAAAAGGAGGATAAGACAAACTATGATTGATGGTAGATTAAGTCTTAATGTTTGTAGAATAGATTTGTTACATAAACTCAATGTCGATACTTCTCTCATTCAACTAGATAAAATGAACATTTGTGGCTTTGATAATGTTGGTAGGCAATCATTGGGTACTATTACCTTACCTCTTAGAGATGGACTTGTGACATTGCCTATGTTGGGAATTGTGACTCAATCTTACTGGCATAATTAAGTTGTTCAGCTTTGTGAATCTGGCTTCATCTGCCAAATAATCACATTATCAGTAGGAGTCTCTAGACAGTGTCCTTGATATACCGACGAGATGGTTAACATGTTGTATTAGGTGGAAAAGTTGATATCGGAGGGACTTAGAATCATGTCTCTCTGATATCTCAATGGACTCTTCATCGGTAAGAAATTATGTGTTCAGCGGGACTTTAGATGGTGTCCACTCAACAACCCAATGTGAGGCTGTGTATCATTAGTGGGACCATATGACTTTGGAGGCACTCTGAATATAGTCTCCTCGAAACCCCGATGGAAGGTATGTCTACAATGCATAGGTGGTAAATCTTTATCGATGGCACAATATGATGTCAAAGAGACTCTCATCGGCAGAAGAAATGGAAGTTAGCAGGACTTTGAGCTCAGTCTCTTCGAAGAGCTGATAAGGCAGTTTTGTATGTCAATGTGGATCCTGTGGTGCTACATGTTTTATCAATGAGACATTCTTATGTCGAAGGGATTTCCTAAGACATCTCCTTGACATCCTGATGGGATGGAGTTGAAGGCTATGTGGTTCGATGGTTTGATGTCTTTGACAATTAATCATTATAGAGACCGTTTCGTCAGTGGAAGTTGATTCGCACTATTTCCTTGGATTACTTGGAATGTAGAGATCAAATTGAATGTGATGTGAGGAGAAATTGCATTCAGAGGGGTTTAGTTGTTTGATTTTCTCTAGATGGAACAGGATGTTAATCTTTGTGAAAAGACTTAGAGCATGCAATTGTATTGTACCTGTGTATACCTGGTTACTGAATAATACAATGGGTCTCTAGCTTTTGGAGTGTGGAGTTTTTTACCTGTAAGGGTTTTCCCCATGTAAATATGTGTGTTCATATCTTCTATCCTTTCATTCTTTATGAATCTGTTGTTTAGTCTATTTTCTACATGTTGAAATTGGTTGAACTTGCATGAACTTTTCTTAGTAGGATTAATGATGGGAAATGAACTATGTCTGATTCTGCTTTATGGCATAGTTGTACATGTTTTTGAGGCAATCTAAATAAATTTAAATCTACTGAAGACACTACTATTCTCAGATGTTCATTCTGAGATGAACTAATTTTCCTTCAATTGGTATCAGAGCCTTCTTCTGGGATTTGATTGTTCCTAGTGTTTCTGGTTCTAGGTATTCCTTCTGTGAAGATTTGTTAGTTTGGTAAGCTTGAGGAAATCAGAAGGAATTAGTTGATGATTGATCCTTTGGTGAGTGGAAGTGATTGCTCATTTATTTCAGTTTCATGAGATAACACATAGCTTGAAGGATTGTGAAGATGGAGAAACTGGAGCTAGTCATATTGAAATGATGTGGTTTGAGGCTCCTAGTTGATAGCAGAATAATCCAGATGCATGGGGTGGGACTTTTTTTCATTGTGGTAATGTTGTAGCAAAGCTTTCATATTGGGTGTCTGTGTGAGAGGCTCCCTAGTGATATGAAGAAGCTTGTGCTGTTGTTCAGCCTTAGAGTAATGTGCTTATGCTAGGTATTTATTCTTGGTATTGGAAGACATTATTTTTGTTACCCTGATTGCATGTAGGCTATGAAGCTGATCATTGGATGATCTAAAAGATTCTACAATAGCCAAACTCTCTCAAATGTATGTGCATGTTGGTGGTTTTGGAGTTGGCTTGATATGGGCTTGAAGTTCCTAAACTTCTATTTCCTTTTAAGGATGTTTTGTACTTGCATGCCTTAGATTCATGTTCCTTGGATTTGAGGGGTTTTATAGTTTTTTTTAAAAAATCTATGGTTATGCTCATCTATGATTATCCATTATATTGGTTTAACCATTATGGGTGTATGCAGACTTTAGGGTCTACCAGATGTAAAGTGGGTGTGGATGCACATGGGTACTAGATGTAACACTGTGGTTTTGTAGGTTTTACACTGTCAAGAAAAACTCATGGTTTTATGGAGCTGCTGGTAAGCTATTTTCTAGATCTTGTCTTTTGGGGTGTTGTTGGATGAGATAGTTGCAGTTTTACATGCATGCTTTCTCTGCATAGGACTATTGGTATGTGATTTGTCACTCAACATTTCTGTGGTGATGCTTGGTGGATTCCTAGACTATGGTACTGGGGTTGTGGACATGATTGGCGAATTGGATCTGTACATGATCTGGTGCTTGAGTCATGTTGTCTACATGGTAATTCTATTTTGAATCTTTTTTTTCTAATTAGTAGTGCAATGATGGGTTTGCATGTGTCAATGTAATTGGATCTATAAGTTATGCAGTTTGTGGATTAGCTACCCATTGGCTTTAGTGGGATGACTTAGAAGTGGACTATCTATATCCACGAGGTTGATTCAGTGTTGATGCAGGCTTGTTATCTAGCCTTGTCTGTGGTCACTTGTACATTGGTGTGGTTGCTTTGAGATGAGAGGATGGATGATGTTGAGTAATTGGATAGTCAGTGGTGGGGACCTATAACATGTGTATCATGATGTCATTAATAGCTTGGATACACAATTTTGTGTAAGCTTTTGACAGTGATGGTGTATTTCCTTGGTTTGGAGATCTTGGTGCCACTTGGTTTTATTGTCACATGGACATGTTCATGTGTGGACTTGGAGGATTTTTAGATTAGGAGATGTTTGGTCACGATGCTTGGAAAGCTCAGTTGTCATGGTTTAGTGGGAGCTTTAGCAAGGACTGTGAATTCATCACTTGGTGATGGATGATCTTCTTTAGTGTTGCAGATGTTACTAGGAGGATCTCTTAGATCTTGTTGCTATAGAAGGGTTCTTTCGCATTTGCATGGATACTATTTGGAGATGGGTCATCTTCATGATATTGAAGATGTGTAACATCTTGGATCCATGGAGGACTCATGGAGTCTTTGGTTGAGGTTCCAGTGGTGCTTGATAGGTGATGTTGGTTTAGAGTTTGTTTGTTTTATCTCTTGGTATACTCTTGTTTATGCATTAGAGTTTTGGCATGATACATTGCTCTTAAAACCATGATGTGTTCACTTGGAAAATGGAATCTCTTAAGGGGGGTGGTAAGATCATGATGTCATGACAAGTTCCTGATTTAGATGATTGGAGCTTTGACAGTGGTCTAGTGATTCTCTGTGTTTTGGGTGCAATGGTCATTTGTTTGAGAACTTCATGATGATCTAATCATGCATTTGGAGTTTAGTATGAGATGATTGTTTGTAGGTGCTCATGGATACATGGAGAATGAGGTAAGGCTGTATTTATCTTAAGATGAGAGAAGTGTTGTTGAGATGGTTACTCTTGATGAGATTTCAACAGAAAGTCTGGAGAGTCTACACCTTGGTTGGATGTGAGTTCAATAGAGACCTATGAGGAGATTGCTTTTGGAGGTGTCATGATGGCTTGCATATCTTGGAGGAGCATTCTCATTCCCCACTCTTGGTCTTCTTAGCAATTTATTATTTGAAAGGTATTTGCCCATTATATCTTTCATATGTGATATGTTGCGTGCTTTGGTTCTCATGGGATTGAGTTGATTCATGGTGATTGATTATTGAGACTCATTTGAGGATGGTTTATCATGAGTCTATATGCTTTATCTTTCATCGATATGGATCTTGAGCTATGTAGTTAGTTCTGGAGGATTCATTTGATGGATGTTTGGAAAAGTTATCTCCTTGTGCATTTGAGTTTAGGATATCATTCATTAATGAGGACTATTAGTAGATGGTTTATGGACTGATTTCTTGAGACAAGAAATGGAGTAGTTTGATCTTATTTGAGAATCTTATATCCATGTAGTTTACATATGTTGTGTTTGATCTCTTGAGATTGAAAGATTTTGGGTGTTGTTATGTTGTTCTCTTTGGGGTTTTGTGGAGGAAATCTTACTTGACACAGTTGGCATTTAGAGGTGTATGTAGAAGGTTTTTCTATAGGTATATGATGTGTAGTGATTCTCCCTTTTGTCTTGGTTGTCTTCCTGGATGGTTTGTTTCACATTACATTGGTTTGAGGTTTGATTGGAGCTATTGTGATCACTAGCTTGTGGTCATGTGTTTTCACTTATGTTCTTAGGTGATGACATGGATGTTCTATTATCTCTTTCCTTTGTTGGGTGTGGAGAACTTGGGAGAGTTCTAGACTGGTGGTGAGAATTGTTCTTGCAGGTTATTTGTTTACAAGTTTTGCATATTATTGTGGATGATTCCTTGGTGCTACATGATGTTGTTTACACTTTCTATATAGACGCTATTGGTAGACTTGGTATGCCTTAATCTTTTTTTAGATTTACATTACCCATGTAGTGGGAACTCCTGGATGTGTACTTCATTCTTTGACAGGTTTTGCACATGGAGTTTATGATTGTAGTTTGTGGGTGTATATGTTTATGGCATGAGTTTACTATGTTCTTTGATATCTTCGAGGTATGGATAGATTGGATGGATTAGCACTTGATGTGTGTGCTATTTTTAGTCATGTGGGTTGATCAGTTGGATGGGAGTAGTCAAGTGACTGGTTGTTGTTCTAATTGATGATTCTATCTTGCTTTCTAGAGGAAGACTTCACGGTTGTGTTCAGGTTGGAGGCTTTAAAGTAGATGTTGTTTCTTTTGTAGAGCTTGTGAGCACAGTGAAATGGAGGTAGTTTTTTGTAGCCTTTACTATCAGTTAGATCTAGCACTTGTGTTCTCTGGACTAGTGCATATTTTCCATGGCTTGTTCCTTTCATTAGAAGATGGTAGGAATTGTTTCCTGAGAATGGTAGACATCTTGGATGTTGTTGTGGGTGTCTTGGCTAGAGCACGAAAGTATTGTTCAAGTTTCTTATGAATGCATTAATGGCTATGATACAATGACTTAAATCGTTGAAAGAAGAGCCTGTAAGTTCTTTGTCAAGTGGGAGCATGTTGGGAATTGTGATTCAATCTTACTGGTGTAATTAAGCTATTCATCTTTGTGAATATGACTTCACCAGTAGAACAATCACATCATCGACAGGAGTCTCTAGACAGTGTCCTCAATATACTGATGAGCTGGTTAACATGCTATATTAGGCAGATAGGTTAATATTAGAGGGACTTAGAATCTTGTCTCTCCTATATCCCAATGGACTCTTCATTAGTAAGACATTATGTGTTCAACGGGACTTTAGATGGCCTCCACTCAACAACTTGATGCGAGGCTATGTATTGTCGGTGGGACCATATGACTTCAGCGGGACTCTGAATATAGTCTCCTCTATACCCCAATGGATGGTATGTCTATAGTACATAGGCAGTAAATCTTTATTGATGGGACAAGGTGTTGTCAAAGAGACTCTCATCAGTGGGAGAAATGGAAGTTGGAAAGCTCAGTCTCTTTGAAGAGCCGATAAGGAAGTTTTGTATGTCGATGTGGATGCCATGGTGCTACATGCTTTATCAATGAGACATTCTTATGTCGAAGGGAGCTCCTAAGCTGTCTCCTCAACATCCCGATGGGATGGAGTTGAAGACTATATGGTTTGACAGTTCAATATGTCTTTGACAGTTAATCGTTATGGAGACCGTTTTGTCAGTGGAAGTTGAATCGAACTATTTCCTTGGATTTCTGGGAATGTAGAGATCAAAGTGAATGTGACGTGAGGAGAAGTTGCATTTAGAGGGATTTGGCTATTAGATTTTCTCCAGATGGAACAGGATGTTAATCTCTATGAAAAGGATTAGAGCCTACAATTGTATTGTACTTGTGTATACTTGGTTACTGAATAATACAATGGGTCTCTGGCTTTTGGAGTGTGAGGTTTTTCTACCTGTAAGGGTTTTCCCCATATAAATATATGTGTTCATATCTTCTCTCCTTTCATGCTTTATGATTCTGTTGTTGAGTCTATTTTTTTTATGTTGTCGAAACTGGATGAACTTGCATGAACTTTTCTCAGTAGGATTAATGGTGGGCAATAAACTATCTGATTCCACTTTATGGCATAGTTGTACATTTTTTTGAGACAACTACCCTTATCCTTGTCATGCCTAATTATCTTTCATAGAATCTTCTTCTTGGTAGATCATGGATTCATGCCATGGGGGCAATGTTGTCTACCCTACATCATTCAGTAAAGTTTATCTTTGAAAATAAAGTACATATGATCAAAGCTGATCTAACTCATGATAGTTGCTTGAAAATAGAAGCGAGACATAAAACTCCTTTGATTAGTTTGATCTCTTCTTCAACACTACCCTCCACTCCTAACAAAAGTATTGGCTAGTATAGTGTTGGTCCTTTGAATGCATTTTTTGGTGATGATTGAGGCTCATTGGATTTTACACCCTCCTTCGTGAGTGAATATAAAATGCCACCCACACACAGTAAGACCTCAAAGGTAAATACAATTTCTTTGAAACAATCTCATACTCCTACAAAGTTTAAACCTAAATTTAATAGTGATGGGACCTTTAAAATGAATGAAGATCTACCTTCCCATACACATATGGTGGTCATTTGTGATAAAGCATAATCTCAATCTAATGAATCATCTAGTTCTAATGCATGTGTTGGTAATGAAGTGACCTCTTTAGATTTCAATCCCCATGGGATGATTGAAACAAAGATTGGCCCTCCTGACCATGATAAAAATAATGATCCTTCTTTCTCAACATATAATCACACATCTAAAGTCAACAAAGCTAGCCATATGACCTCTCTTCATCTTTTGGTCTTGGAGAAGCATTATGGGCATGTATTCAAAATGCTTTCAAAACAAGGGTACAATGGAAATGGGTTAGGATGTAAAGAACAAGGAATTAAGGAACCCGTAGAACCTGACCTGCACTTGTCTAAAGTAGGTTTGGGTTTCTAGCCTTCTCTTATGTTCTCACCACCATGTTCTTAAAAAGAACGTTTGCTTCCTACTCCTCCTACATCTTCTCTTTTATCTCAACAAGAGTGTATTTTGTCGAGTCTACTCAAAGACCGCTTAATCACTCTTCCTCCTCTAAAACACAAAAAGAGTCAACACAATCATTCAACACATTATTGTGCATATAATCAAGCACTTGACCAATCCAATAATGAATGCTGAGTCTTGAGTAGAAAAATTCAACAACTTCCAATAAGGTTTGGCTCTAGTGCATCTCACCATGCTTAATGTAGTCCCTAGAACACCTTTTCCTCCATCCATTTTTATCAAGTTGGAGGGAGGATGATTTGTTATAGTCTGACTCCCAAGAGTGGTCCCTTCTTCTCATTTGTGTTCTGTTTATGTGTAATGTGATCACCATATTGTGATTTGTTGGTTCTCCCTTGACACCTTTGTTAGCACAAAGGTACAAGGAGTTAGAACACAATTGT
Organism: Cunninghamia lanceolata; assembly: GCA_027924645.1. Lineage (NCBI taxonomy): Eukaryota > Viridiplantae > Streptophyta > Pinopsida > Cupressales > Cupressaceae > Cunninghamia > Cunninghamia lanceolata. Next base: position 3,920,958 of record BSBN01000765.1, on the reverse strand, counting down.
GTCATTCTTCTCTATGTACCTTCATTCTTCTATATGTTTTGATGTTCAATTTTGTTATTTTCTCTTGGATGATTTAGGATCCTTTCATGTTGATTTAATTCTTGTGTATGTGATCTTTCTTCTATCTATGTGGTACCTTGTAGTAATGCTCAGTGTCATACCATGACTACACAAGCCATTGTGAATCATGCCTATAAGCATTACATTGCTATTCTCATTCTAGGGGCAACCCCTTGTTGTGGGGTAGCTTTTGGAAAACACATATCATTTTAGCATGTGCTTTAGAAAGCTCTCATTCTTGTCTTATGTTTCTTTCTCACTCTACCTTAAAGATAATTGCTCCCTGTTGGAGTTAGCAATCGCTCTAAGGTGGGGGCATATAGTTCTATGTGCCTCACCTTCTTCTTTCTATCTAGACACTTGTTTATCATCTTGGTTACTATTCTCTCTTGGAGAGGACTATGGAAAGCTTGGAAACGAGATCTTGAGTCATCTTGTTCTCCTAGGTTGAAGTTCCTTCCATGATTGGGAGAAGGGTTCAACCACCAACTTGAGCTTGGTAGTATGGTCGCTTCACCTTCTTATTTTGCAAGACTTACCTTGTATTCTTGGGATAAGGGTTGCGCCACCAACTTGAGCTTGGTAGTAAGGTCGCTTTGCCTTCTTATTTTGCAAGGCTTCGCATAAATCCTCTTGCGGGAGGTAGTTTGGTGTATTCCCTTGAGTGGAAACATGTTTCTTTGGAGATGGTGTGTTTGATGTGTTTGTCCTCCTCCTATGCTTCTTCTCTTTTCTAACTAACCCCTTAGCATTCCTCTTCTTTATTGCATTTGGGGGAATGATACATGATGATCGAGACATCACTTAGACCGAGGTCTCTTTTGTCTTGTTGACTCAAGGTCTTTTGCATTATGTATATTATTATTCTCACATGTATTCCCTATGTATTCTGTGTATATTTTGTGCCTTATATGTGTATGCTTTGTGTATACTTTGTGTATTGTGTGTATGCATTCTGATTTCTCAAGTGTATGCCTTGTGAATGCCTTGTTTTATCTTTAGTCTTCTAAATGCTTCATGTATGTTATGTGTCTTATGTGTATGCCAATCATCATAGAATCCTAGAATCCTAAACATGGGGGCTTGGCCACCCTTCAATTTTAGTGTCATTCTTTAGTTTCTATGGTATTGTGTTTGAACTATGTTTTCCCCATCCTTTAGTATGAGTTTGAACATAAGTTCATACCCACACTAAAGTGAGGGCTATATGTAACGTCATAAAATGTGCACACCACCGTACTATTTGACACCTTATTTAGCTCCTAGATGGGCCTCAAATATTTACACTTGTTTATTAGGACCTATTTTAACACCTTTTTAAGCACTAAGTGTGTAATACTTGATCCTGATGCACGAAACCTAAAAAAGAACTATAAGAGTGAGCTAACAAGACTTTAAGTGCCCCTTTTCAGGAGTTAAGTGGCTAAAGGACTAGGGTACCTGAGCGCTCTGGGCCCATCTTTTAGCCCTGCCTAAAATTTGTGCCTTGTTGGCTTGGGCCCTCTAAGACATTCGTAATGTCAGCCTTATGTGGTTTAATTCCCTAGAAATCAATGAGAATGCATATAAAAGTAAGTTAATCCATTCATTTGAACATCTAACTCTATGTAGTAAATATTGGCACTCTAGCTCTCTTTCTCTCTTTATATCATACTCTCTATTATAGATTATTGCTGCGACACTAACATATTGTAGGTCTTGTGAAGATCTTTGGAGACTACACCAACTTCTTGAGTCAAGTTACGATGCCATCTACAAGCATGCTAGGGTTTCCATGCTCATGGTGACTTCTTTCCTTCATGCTTTGTGTTAGCATTCCATTCTACTTTGGATTTTCCTTTGCCCTCCTAGGGCATGCACTCTTTATCAAATCATCTTTGCTATTGTGGAGGTGGGAACACCATTCATGGGGTTTTACTGAGGTGAGATCTTAAATAGCACCCAACACTTTCCCTCTTTTCATGTGTGCAGGTTAGACAGATAAGTTTTGGAAGGTGGCATCTGGGAAGAAGGATAAGCTTGATGGTACAAACCTAACAGAGAAAATAGTTTCTAAAAATCTTGATTTGGGACCAGGGCACCCAAGCGCCCTTGTCATGGACATTCTAACCTCTGAGAAAAGTTTCTAATTTGTTCATTAGCCTTTGTTCTTCCTTTGTCTACTAGGTTTCAAGTACCGACAATCTATTTCATTCATATCTTTGTTAGCTATGGTTAAATGCCTTAACTCTAGCTTGATTGATTGGATTTGGTTAATTGTTTCCCTATACAACAAAAGGATAGAATCCTTGTAGTTTGGCTCTCCTTCTTGGGTAGAAGCCAAGCTTTATTTGTGCCCCAATGTTTTGTAGAAGAGGGTTTGACCTAGTTTGATCCATTGAGCTAGTCTCTCTTTTCTACATTACACCGAGATTGGGGATCTCTTTTGTTTCATTCCAAAGGCATGGGTGACACTCTGTATCTATGCATTTCTTCTAAATAACCATATGGATATAATGTAGTAGACATGGGGAACATGTAAAACATGTTGACTACTCTTCTCCCCTTCATCCAAGGCAACAATAGTGATTATAAATAATATATATGCATGTAAAAAGATGTATTTTTAGTTGTTCTTTGATAGTTGTGACTCTGTATCAGGTGTAACACTTTGACTCTTTGATCAATACAACATTGATTTTATACCTTCTCATTTGCTTTGTTGTGTGTGATTATGGATTCTTGATTTTCTATTTGTGAATGACATATTCCTTCTAGATTGCATTTCATTTCTTTACCTCTGTAAGGGTTTGTGATTTGTTTATGTGTATCATTTGTTTGAGATCACCCTATGCATCTAGGGTTGATATTGTAGTTGAAATACTAAATATGGTGCACCACCCTTTACATTTCTTGTCTTCCTCCTCCCTTTTCCTCAGTGGTGTTAGATTAGGTTTAGTTTCATCATTTCTCTAAGCCTTAAGCTTAGAAAGAGGAAATAGCCTTCTCTGGAGGTGTGATCTCATCTGCAAGGTCCCACACCTTGAGATAATTCCCATTGTGTCATTGGAATTTTTGGACAATAGGTCGAACCAAGGTGCAATTTTATGTGACAACAAATATAAATAAATAAACATTTTTTTAAATTAGGACATACAAGGTGTATGACACTCCTAACCCCAACATCCTCCCACTTGTCATATATCTTGCAAGAGAAAAAGAAAGACCCAACATATCTATGGACTATCTACCAAGGGTATAACCATGTTATCCCATTTGAACCCCAATGTGTTCATGGGCATCATAGAGGCATCTTTAATAATCAACTTTAGAGCACACTCAAAGCCAACCAAATCTAGAGCACACTTAGGATCCACCAACTCCAAAGTGCACAAAACCAACACTAGAGCATACTTAGGAGCCACAACTCTAGAGTACATAAGACCAAATTCAAAGCATAATCAAGATCCACAACTTTGAAGAACACAAAACCAACTTTAGAGCACACTTAAGAGCCCAACTTTGAAGCACCAACTTAGGAGCCCAACTTTGGAGAACCAAATTAGGAACCACATAACCAACACAAGAGAAACAACTTCCTATAGCTTTCCTTAACCTATTATTATAACACACATCCAAAAGTCCAATCTCCTCTAAAATAGGATTGAGTATGCACCACATAATCCAATATAGCTAGAACAACATCTACAACTAGTCATTCACATGTAACTAACCCCAACCACTAATAGATCTTTTTATCCTAACATATCCAGCTCACACTATCCTACTCAATATTACCATCTCCCATGGTAACAAATGCATAAATTTGCTAAAAACATAAATATCTTTGATGCCACAATCTAATGAAACTTATCATCCAAGGACACATGGAAATCCCACTCCTTGGGGGATTTTTAGTTTGGTTTCAACCAAAGAAACACAAAGTCCACAAACAACACACTCATAAAAGGTATGGCTCATTTAATCAAAATATCAAAGAACATAGACAATGATTTGTACACTACAACAAAAATGCTACAAATAGAGCATACTTCTTCAAATAGTTGTCTACTCACTCTCTCAGCTTTAATATCCTCAACTCTCCCAAGTTCTCCAAATCACATGAATTTGAACCTCTAGGAAGAAATAATAGACCATAGAGAGAAAAACTACAAACCATATCACATGTACCATGTCCTTCTGCCAACACAATCAAGTTCTCAAGTTGTGACAAGTAAGATTCTCACTTCCAAAATCCAAAATAGAAAAGCCTTAACAACATCCAATAGTTTTGTTAGATTTCTACCCAAGCATGCAAGTGATTGAGAGAAAGCAAAATAGAAATCAGATATGAGTTAAATAAACTGTATTCAACTCAAGAGAATGCAAAGCATTACAAGTGAAGGAAGATCAAACCTACACTAACAAGTTTAACCCCAAGGTTAAACACAATATTAATAAATCAATAAAATAGTAAGGATGTAAGCTTCTCAAGTGAAGGAAGATCAAACCAACAACCATTCCCATTACTATAGAATACACCTAAAACCATCCTCTAAACCCATAACCAAGACTTTGTAGAACATTCCAAAGCATCGTCCTACTTTGGTGCTTAGTCTTATGCACTATCCTACTCAAGGTTACTATCTCCCATGGTAACAAACACACCAATGTTCTAAAAATTTGAAGACCCTTGATATCAGTCTAATGAAACTTATCCTTCAAGGACACATATACCTCCTAGAACTCCCACTACATGGCTAATGTCTAGTTTGGTGTCAAATAAAGAAACACAAAGTTCACCAACAACACTCTCATAAAAGGTGTGGCTCATGTCATCAAAACCAATATCGAAGAACATAGACAATGATTTGCACACTATGGTACAAAATAGAGTATACTTCCTCAAATATTTTTCTACTCACTATCTCACCTCTGATTTCCTCAACTCTCCTAAGTTCTCCACATCACATGAAAAAAAACCTCTAGGAAGAAACAACAAACCATAGAGATAAAAACTACAAACCATATCATATACCATGTCCTACCAACGCAACATAGTGCTCAAGCTATGACAAGTAAGATCCTCACTTCCAAAACCCCACATAGAAAATCCTTAGCAATATCTAATAGTTTGACCCCAAGGTGCAACGTCCAATATGAATAAATCAATAAAATAGTAAGGATGTAATATTCTCAAGTGAAGGAAGATCAAACCAACAACTATTCCCAACACTTTGGAATATGACCAAAACCATACTTTGCACTCATATTCAAAACTTGATAGCACATTTGGATCATATTCCTATTTTGAAGCTCAATCCTACTATGGATCTTAGTCCTAGTTTAGATATTAGTCTAGATGATACTCCAAAATGATGCTTTGGAGTTCACTCTCATGAGAAAATAAATGGAAAATAAACCATGCCATTTAATCCTCAAATAATCCCTCCAGAACTGGCATCTACATCTCAAAACCCATTTCCATGAGAAACAAAGCATAGAAAATAGAATACATATGAGTACTAGGTTAGAGACACCTCTTAGATAATTCTCCACTAAGTAGACTAAGAGTGAGGAATGATATTTCTCCTCCTAAGATGCATTGAACCACATAAAATCTCTCCATGGATAATCTCCTCATCAAGTCCATGCTAAACTTATGTCTAGCTCCAAGTGAAGGATCCTGAATATTTTTGTTGAAACCTCATTAAAGAGTCACCATTTCATAACACATTCCCCATAGACAAGTGATCTCTAGCCTCACCCAAATTTGAATAGTAGCAATAGGTGCACAATTGATAATCTCATGCTAAACTTCAACAACAAAACTACAAGCTCTACAAGTATCCAAGTACAATTATTATGGCATATAACTAGAAGATTACCACAAACCCACACCAAATATTTCTCCACATCATTAGTATAGAATCTAGGAATGTTTCATGATGTCTTTATTTGCATCTTCATCACAGATGATCATCTACCTCCAAAAGATAGATCCGCTCCCAAGAGGATCATAACATGCCAAGATTGCAAATAGGAAAGAGCTAGAGTCCTCCATGGCATAATATCACATAATTAGTATATCTCCCACTACAAGTGGTGTAGATATATCCATGGAATCATGATGAATCTCCTAATTGTGGATCATATGTATCCCCCACATAATCAAATAACTCAACTGCAATATCGAGAACTCCTAATGGGAAAAGTAAAACCACAATCTCCAAAAGAAGATAACTACTATAAGTTACATGAAGATACAACTACAAGGGACTTAAATTAATTTTACATGAATATCATGAAAATCCCAAGTACTACACCATGAATCACATGTGCTCTATCCTTCTATCTCATTATCTCACTACTACACTGAACCAATACAACATGATGGGTGAAGGACCACCAAAAAGAATTTGTAACACCATGGAATCCAAATATTTTACAACCAAACCTTGTTGCAACATGATACCATTAGCATTACAAAGATCCATAGGTATAAATAATCCACATCTGAGCTATGTATGTAACTTGCAAGTATGGAAAACCAACAAAATTGTACAACTCGTAGATGTCAAAGTAGCACAACATGGATCCATGTAGTAATGTAGACCCAAAATGAAGTAGACTCGATATTGTATCATTAACAAGAAAATCATATACTTCAAGATATAAATATAGATTATTCCATGAAACTTACATTAGATCTAAAACCCAAATCCAAAATATTAAAAATCCACAACTAGAGCCAACATCAACTCAAGAACTAGAAAAAACTATTGCAGAAATTCTATGAATGATCATGTACCAGCACTTCTACACTAAGAAAAAATTGACAACAAATCTTATTTAACAATGCACTAGGTATGCATGCAAATATAAATCTATCTTTCATCTACAATCACCTCCACAACATTCATAATTTAAAAAATAGTCTCTCCACATATCTACAAAACCATAGATATTGGTTAACTTGCAAAACCTACAAAAGCATCCATGGCAAAGACATACATGAAAATCTAAATCCACTTATCATCTAGAAGACCCACATGTTTAAAAATATCAAAATGATTAAACTAGAACAAAATAATTTCATAGATAAGCTTAATGATAGTTTTTTAATAGAAAATTTCCAAACCCATAGATCTAGTCAATATGAATTTAAAACATGCAAGTATAACCATCCATTAGGACCAAGAGGCTATCTAAGAACTCAAAGCCATTAAATAATCCAACTCCACAACCACCATCATGTACATACATATGGAAGAGCTAGGTTGCTCTAGAAGCTTCTAGGTCATCCAATGACCAACTCCATAGCCTACATGAGTTTGGAATTTGATAAACTAGTGCTTTCCAATCCTAGGGGCTAAAATCAAGCACCCAACATAAGCACACCAAATTGGAGTATAGAAAACTAATACTTTCCCGTGTATCCAAGGAGCCAAATCTAGGAACCAAACATGAGGACTTAGTTTCACATGACCACATGATCAAAATACTCTGCCATAGTTCCATACTATCAAATAGGAGGTCTAGGTAGAAAAAAACACTATGTATGCAACCACATGACCAACCTCATGATGCTCTACCTTCTCTATCATTTAGGTGCCTATGATATTGTATCTTTAAAAATAAATTCAACTACAAGAACTCTACTCATATAAGGATTAATAATGAATTGATTTCTTCCTATAGATTCCCACATGCTTATTAGGCTAGGAAATAAAAATGGAGGAATGTACCCAAGACCAAATCCCCATGGTCCATCACATGCAACATGTTGTATACACCTAAAAATGACACGATTCGGTCTAAGTAAATATTCTTAATATTTATTCCATTCTAATTCTTCTATCAATAAATAAATAAACAAATTTATTTATTTGATTCATATTCCTCTAAGTTAATTAAATATCAAAATATTTAATTACCTCTTCTAATGTCAAAATTATATAAAATCCTTTATTTAATTAAATTCTTGCAAACAATTAAATAATTCTTAATTATTTAATTAAATCAAATCATTCTTCCAAATTTGAATAAATCAAATCAAATTTATTTAAATCCTCTCAATCTCCAAAAATAAAATACAATCAAATATTTTATTTATTCTTCCAAATCATGCACAACAATTAGATAAATTTATTTATTTAATTTGTTTTCTTATCTTCTAATTCTTCAAATATCTTCCAAATCTTCTAAAAATAAGTCTTCTTCTTCATGCACACAAAATTAAATAATTTATTATTTAATTTCTCTCAAATCATGCAAAAACAAATCTCAAGTTAAGTTAACTGACTCAATCAACCTTGTTTTTATCAATATCTCTTAAATTAGAAAAAAGATTTCTAATTTATGAAAAGCATGTCTTATCTTTAGAAAAGAAAGTAGTTAACTCAAATAAAATAGCTTTTGTGTGACACTTGTCTTCTTCTTATTTGTGCATATTCCTCAACCATTCTCAACCATTGATCTTCTCATTATTTCTATACCGTTGATCTTCTCTCTCACGAGTCTATAAATTGAACCCTATTCTTCCATTTCATTCATCCAAGCTTTTAGTATTGTTACTTTGCAGGAATTACAACATGCCTTTGGCACCAATTCCTTCATTGCTTGCGATCAAGTTGTTACTACACTCTACTATCATTGTTGTGAAGCTCATCTTCATGGAAAAACTATCATAGCCCTTCCCATTTGAACATCTTGGAATCATAGCAAGGAAGTGCATCTTCTGAGGGCCATATTCATAGACAAGATCATTTGTGATAGGCGATCAATGGAAGTTGAGAATTAAAAGAGGTTCGCTTTGTATTGTTCATTGTTTGATTGACCTCTTTTGTTCATTATTTCATTGAGTTTTTGGTATTATTGATTTACTATATTGATTATTCATGTTTGCTCCAATTTTCCCTTAACATTTTTGGCACCCACCATGGGGCCTAGCCCCAATTTAACCCAAAAACTAAGTTTTTCTGTGTTAGAAAGCCATACACAGGAGGAAACCATCCATCTACCTCATTCTAACACACATCTGCTATCTGTTCTGGTGCATACATTATTTTGATGCATACAGACTCTGTTCTGGCGCATCTATCCTCCGATACGGTGCATTTGTCAGTTTGGCACATATATATTATTTTCCTATGCTTTTGACCTATGTCTTAGCGCATATGTACTGCAGTGTTTCTGAGCTCTATTTCTATGCATTCAAGCTCTGAAGCTGTGCATCTAATCTATGTAGTGATTTTTAGGGTTTCCTTGAAGTTTTTGCTAACGCTAACATTTTTTTGCAGGAACACTCTTGATCTGTTTTGTAGGCTAGGTACTGGTTTAGAATCATATAGTTGCACTTGTTAACTCACACTTCAATTTCTAATGGGAAAGTAAATGGATGCTCATGCAAATCTCACATAGTCTTAACTAGGAAGGCGGTAACGGAATCATTACTATCTTTCTTATCATTGAATCATTACTATCTTGGTAATACTAGACCATTGCTATCTTGTTATCACTTCAAAGTTAACAAATTTCTATGCTTGCCCAAGTAGATAGCTCATCTAGTTTTTCTCATTTTAACTAGGGGAAAAAAACCATTGTCTTCTGTGTTTTGGGAATGATACCAGGCCTATGCTCTCCCCTATCTTGGGTGACCAAAATGCCAGACATATCATTTTTGCATGTGTTTTTCCTTTAGAGGGGCCTGCTCTTGGATATTGTTCATCCAAGTAGGAACGAACCTAAGTGGTAATAGGCTAGACGCTAAGCCCTACCAATCCACTATAATATAAATTGTGTTTGGAGAAAAAGCTTCAAACAATGAGTGAAGTTGTGTTATACTGACAGGTAACCTCCCCCAAAACCCTCCAAGGCGCAACCCTTGCAAGTTGGGAGACTCCATAACAGAGAGTAGTACTGCCACATGTATAACCACTCGAATGGTTGCCTTTATTAAACACCTTTGTCATAGTGGCCAAAACCCCCTATAATCTAGTGCAGGGAAGGGTGATTATCACCTCCCGAAGATGCTTCACTAGAGATAGTGAGAATTCAATTTTATACTATCCTTTGAAATCTAGGATTGTACTTGCTTTCTTTTAGTCCAAAAAGAGTAAAAAAAATCACAAAAAAAAAACCGTAAAAACATTCTTTGTGTTTGCTGTGTCTTCTTGCCATAATTTTAGAAATCAGATCAAAAAGACCTTCTTGCAGCCAAGGATACCAAAAACATCAGAAAAATTGCCAAAAATTTGCAAAAACACTGAAAAAACTAGAGCGGCGCATTTATCCTTTTTTGCTGTGCATTTGTACTGACTTGTTGTGCATCTGTGCTGACTTATTGCACATTTAACACCTTTTGCTATGCATTTGAATTTTACCAGTATTGTGCATCTATACCAACTTTTTGTGCATTTACCAGTTTTTGTGGCACATTTGTTCTGGCGCATGCATGACAGTGAGTACTTCCACACTCTTTGAGAGGAAAATTTTACCATTTTTGGGTACCCATTTCAGTCTTGTTCAAGATTTTGAGATCAAATTTCACCTTGCAGTCACTCTTTCCATCCATTCTATAGCATACCCTCTCTTTTGTCGGTCATCTCGTCCACCTTCAGCCAGGTCTTCCTAAGCCAAGTCAAAGTATCCCATATCAGATTAGCATAGGCCCCTTTTTCAGATCATTTTGGATTCAAGTAACCCTAGTAAGTCACAAAACTTCGCTAGTGGTCTTGGTGCACGACTAGTCCCTACATAGTAAGGTATCGAGTACCCTTACTAGTGGCTATCGTCTTGTATCGGCCATCTTACTTGGAATCATTGATCGAGAGAGTCCCTTGTCCAAATCTTGCAACAAGTATCCTATTCTCAACAGTCTCCACCGACATCTTACCAAAATCTCTAGTTTCATCCCACCGCATCCCACGTCACCTTGCATGGTTCTTACTAGAACTCAATACCAAAAGCAACTTGAAATGGCTGGATCATCTAACTGTATTGTCACCCCTCATGATAGTGATGAGGAAATCTCTCACGAAGATTATCAAGGACATGTCCAAGATCAAAAAATCCAATGCTTGCTAGATAAAGTGCTCCATGAGGACCCTCACAAGTATTTTTATCATCTTGCAAATCTTAGACTTAAGCTCCCCACTGATTTTGATCTAAGCAAACTCAAAGAGACCATAGAGGATAATCATGAACACCACACCGGTGAGGACAAAGGAAAGAAAATCATAGACCCAAACACACCTATGGAAGAAATGAGGAAACAAATCGAGAGTCTAACACAACAAATGATAGGTTTCAAGATGGGTACAAACACTAAAACATACTCCTTGGAAGATATTGTACCATACCCCATTGATAAAAGTTTGAACATGGTACCATTCCCCTTTCGATTTGAACTTCCTAAGTTTGACAAGTACAAAGGGAAAGGGGACCCTAGAGATCACATTAGGGAATTCAACGCCGCATGCATGGAAGTAGCTCACAATGAGACTTTCTTAATGAGACTACTCCCCAGATCTCTAGGTAGTCAAGCCATGGAGTGGTTCTCATGGCTTCGACTGGGCCTCAAGACTTTTGATGAGTTAGTCAACAAATTCATCACGCACTTCTAGTACAATATTGAACATGAAGTCTCCATGCTTGACCTATGCAATACCAAGAAAAAGAGTGGTGAATCATTCACCTCCTTCTTACAAAGGTGGAGACAACTAGCAAGCAAATGCTCATATGATGTACCTGAGAAGCAATTAATGGAGATGTTTGTCCACAACCTCAAATCTGATCTAAGCTATCAAATAGAAATTCAATGCCCTACCTCATTTTCAAAGGTCACTGAAATGGGATTGTTCATCGAGAAAGCTATGATCTCCAAGGGACAAATCAAGTTATACAAGGACACACCTACCTCCAACTACATGACCGAAAAATCAAAGTTTTGGACTAATAATAAAAATATCGTCAATGATGGAGTAGTTGATGCCAAGGTGGCGGCTCCCAAACAACAACCAATATTCACTCTCAAAGGAGAGGCAAGCAATGTTATGCCCAACAAAACATTCTCTTGGGAGCCAAGACCATGGTTTAACTCAAATCTAAGGTGAAAGTTCATACCACTAGGTGAGTCTCAAGAATCTGCATTAAGGAAGCTATTGGACAACAATGAAATCACTCTATCACCAACAAGCGATTATGAACCTCAAATAAAACCTCACTATTGGAAAGACACCCACTTTTGTGAGTATCATAGAGGAAAAGGACATACAACCAATAATTGTATTCATCTCAAACATGTTATTCAAGACATACTTGATCAAAATCAAGGAGGTACTCAACAACATACTTCTAATGAGATGCATGTGTCTTACAAAGATCCACTTCTCAATCACGACAGGCCATACAACAACAACAATGACAACAACAACAACAATGGCAACCACAAAAACAACTGCAATAGGCAAAATCAAAATAATGGGAATAGTAATACCAATTACACAAGTGTACCATTCGATTATACCATCAATTGCATATCAGAGCATGTCCCATAATTCAATGTGGTTATGTCTAACCAACAATCAGGACCCAACAAAACTGATTGCAACATCATCTCCCGTAGTGGTAAGGTCATGTTGAATACCCTCCCTCCAAAGTCATCACCTTCTCAGTCTAACTCCCACCAGTACAGTGTCATAGACCAACTACAGAAGACTCCCGCCCACATTTCTATCTTCGAGTTGCTGTGTCTATCTCCTTCCCATAAGGAGATTCTCGATAAAGCCTTGGTGGAAACAACTATACCCACTAACTTGGCCCAAGAGAAGTTTCAATCCATGGTAGGTAATTTGACCTCCTCTAGTATCATATCATTTACCAAACAAGATGACCTCTCAGTGTCTCAACCTCATAACACCCCTTTACATATTGTCGCCTTCATCCACAAGGACCGCATCAAGAGGGTTCTCATTGATGGGGGAGCTAGTTTAAATATTTGCATGCTCAAGCTAGTCCTTACATTGGGGTTCTCTGAAAATGTAGTTGATCCAAGGAAGAAGATCACTATCAAAGCCTATGATGAAGAGGAGAGAACTACCAAAGGAACAGTGGTATTACCCATACAAGTGGGACCGGTGATAAAAGACATTGTGTGCCAAGTCCTAGATAGGGAGTTAGCCTATAATATTCTCCTAGGTAGACCATGGATTCATGGCACGAAAGTTGTGCCTTCTACCTATCACAAATGCATAAAATTCCCTCATAACGGCAAGCAGGTCACCATCTAAGGTGATCTTGACCCCTTTCAGCATTGCAACTCTGTCATCTCAAAATATGATTGTATCATACCCAACAATAGAGCATCTACATCCCCTACCCCACAACATGATTCTACCTTTGAAGCTTCCTCATCCAAGCCCAAAGAGTAGAAAATTACCATCAAAGAAATAGGAGTAGGGTAATACTTCATCAAGCATAGCCTCAACTTGGCCAAAATGCCTCTATCTCCTAGATCCTTTGGGTGACCCAAGTATTTTCCAAAGCCATCTGCTCATCCTACACCTCCCACAACTCCCTTTGTAAAATGGGGGACCCTATAAGATGAAAGAGAGGAAAGAGATATCTTACAATGGCTCTACACAAGAAGAAGAAGAGAGCACACAACAAGAACCACCTAAGCTCCCAATAGAAATCTATGGGTGAGGTGAGTCTATCCTACACATAATGGGTTATGAAGGACAAGGCCCCATCAGCCTAAGAAAAGAAGGAATTATAGATCCCATTCAACCTTCTTCATCCTCATTGGCTAGAACTACAAAAGGTCTAGGATATAAGGATAAGAGCAAAGCTAAAGCAAATGCTTTGTCTTGTGGTAATGATCCATACCCTTCAAGAGGATAGTGACACATATTCCAATGAGTATGAGTGGGATGAGTTGACAGAGAATTCCTATGATGACAAGGAGGTTAATACCATTCAAACTTATAGCCCCTACCATGAGGGACAAACGCTACCGCATAGACCATTAGAGTATGATTTGCGTATACCTGAGAATACAACTTTCGAGGAAGGTTCAAGTTCTATCGCAATAAACAATTTGGAGTAAAGTACTATCCCGAACACTCTCCCTACCAATACTCCTAGTATATCCATTCAAACTATCAATGAATCAGATCTATCCTCCGACTCCCTCCCCCTTATGCATCCTGAGCTCATTGACTGGGATCTACAAGGAACCCTGCAACTAGATATGTTCCAAAATGATGATGCCTATATTGACTACATGGAACTTAAAGACCACCTACCTAAAGGAGATCATAAAGCTAGCTTCGCCATTGAACTTAATATCGTGGTTTATTTCAGAGAGGGTGCCAAGCCTTCTAGTCACGAAAATATCAAAATAAAAACTGGATCTGATGGTGAAAACCGCTCTATGGTAGTGTCAGATCCCAAAATAGTAAAAAGAAAGTATGCATTTGATGGTGAAAACCCAACTTTGGCACCTAACAATGGAAGGCTTGACACTCTCGCTGATGACATGCACTAGGAGAAGTCTCAGATTGTTGTGGAACCTATAGAACCTGTTAACATTGGAACAGAGGAACAACCTAAGATCATTCGCTTTGCTAAGTCTCTAACCCCACCAAAAAAGACTAAGTTTATACCATTCTTCAAGAAAAAGCAAGTCAATTTTACTTGGTCATACACAGATATGCCAGGGTTAGATCCAGATTTGATTCTACATCATCTTCCACTAGATCCAAGATTGAAACCAGTGAAACAGAAGTTTAGAAAGTGCATCCACACATTGCACTGCTAGTAAAAGAAGAACTCAAGAAACTACTGGATGTAGGGTTCATTAGAGCTATAGACTATCTAGAATGGGTCTCCAACATAGTACCAATATCCAAACCGGATGGCCGAGTCAGACTATGCAATGATTTTAGAGATCTAAACAAAGCTTGTAAGGATGATTTTCCATTGCCAAATATAGATATCATAGTTGACTTAACAGCAGGGCATACCATGTTATCTCTCATGGATGGCTTCTTGGGATACAATCAGATCAGGATAGCACTAGAAGACTAGCATAAGACAACTTTTACTTGTCCATTGGGCACTTTCTACTGGAATGTCATGCCATTTGGGCTAAAGAACGCAGGAGCCACATACCAACATGCTATGACCACTATATTCCATGATATGATGCATGTCACCATGGAAGATTATGTAGATGATATCCTCGCAAAGTCACTCACAAGAGAATCACACTTGGATGTGTTAGAGAAAGTCTTTCGGAGACTAGAACAATTCAAAGTCAGGTTGAACCCAAAGAAATGTGTGTTTGGAGTCACCTCAGGCAAGCTTCTAGGTTTTATTGTATCAAAAAATGGAATAGAGGTGGACCCCACCAAAGTCAAGGCTATTATGGACATGCCACCACCCAAGAATCTTACTCAACTAAGATCTCTACAGGGCAAGCTACAAGCAATCCGTAGGTTCATATCACAATTGGCAGACAAGTGTCAACCCTTCAGTCATCTCCTACATAAGAACATTCCATTCATATGGGATGAGAAATGTGAAGAGGCATTTGACAAACTGAAAGAGTATCTTATGAATCCACCTACTCTCATGCCTCCTATCTAAGGGAAGCCATTGTTACTATACATATCTGCTACACCAACAGCTCTTGGGGCCCTTCTAGCATAACAAGATTATGAAGGTAAAGAAAGAGCCGTCTACTACATCAGTCGCACATTGGTGGGCTATGAGTTGTAATACTCTCAGATAGAAAGATCATGTCTTGCGGTAGTTTTTACTTCCCAAAAACTCTGACATTATATGCTAGCAAATCCAGTCAAACTTATTACAAAAATAGATCCACTGAAGTACTTACTAAGCAAAGAAGCTCTAACAGGTTGCTTAGCCAAATGGGTAATGCTCCTAAGTGAATACAACATTGAGTATATAAATAGAAAGGATATCAAGGGGCAAGTCATTGCTGATCAGTTAGCAGATGCACCACTACAGGACACCACACCAATGCAATTTGAATTTCTAGATGAATCCTTATTCAATATATCAACACATTCCTAGAAACTTTACTTTGATGGGTCCTACACAAACCATGGATCAGGGGTAGGACTCTTATTTGTAACTCCTCATGGCAACACCATACCAAAGTCTTACTGTCTATTATTCCCATGCACCAACAACATAGCAGAATATGAAGCCTTGGTCATTGGCCTCAAAATGGCAATAGAGTGGAAAATCAAAGAGCTACATGTCTATGGTGATTCTCAACTAGTAATCAATTGAGTCAATGATGATTACCAAACCAAAGATGAGAAGCTTCTCCCATACAAACGGATGGTCAAGGAATTTAAGGAATACTTTGCGATCATCTCTTTTGAGCAGATACTTCGCATTGAAAACAAAGTAGCAAATGCCATGGCAACCATTGCCTCTCTTCTCAAAATCCCAAAGAATGAGTCACGGTATGAGTTCTTAGTGGAATCAATTCAGCCACCAGCTTATGATCTTCCTAAAACCCATTCCATATGCCTATTAGTTGGATCTAATTCAACTTGGTATAGTAAGGTTTACACTTACCTCAAGGACAATACCCTCCCACCTGACTTATCTTCAAACTAATGACGAACCTTTATATGCCAAACCTCTCATTATACCATTATTGCTAACACTCTATACCAACGTGGTCTAGATGGTACTTTACTCCATTGTTTAGAACGAGAAGAATCCCAAACCACCTTACAAGACGTACATGAAGGGATCTGCAAAACACACTCTAGTGGTCCTTCCTTAGCTAAGAAACTCATGCATTTGGGTTATTATTGGTTGAACATGGAAACATATTCATATCAATTTGTGAAGAAGTGCAAGTAGTGCCAGATACACGGGAACCTGATACATGCACCAACTCAAGAGTTGAGACCTTTAATGACACCTTGGCCCTTTTGCCAATGGGGACTCAACCTTGTGGGCAAAATCCACCTGCCCTTATCCAACAGCCAAAAATTCATAATAACCACCATTGAGTACTTTACCAAGTGGATTGAAGCCGTCCCCCTCACCACCGTCATAGGTAAACAAATCTCCTCATTCATCCTTAATTACCTTATCTACAGATACATAATTCCCTCATCAATTATCATGAATAATGAAAGACCCTTCAAAAACTAGGATGTCCAAGAACTCTGTGACCGATTCAAAATCCAACACCGTTTCTCCACACCCTATTACCCCAAGGCAACGGCCAAGCAGAACCATCCAACAAGACCATTTTGAAACTCCTCAAGAAGACAGTCAATGATGCTAGTTGTGATTGGCACATCCAACTTAATCTTGCTTTGTGCACCTATCAAACCAGTATACACACTCCCACAGGTGCTACCCCTTACGCCCTTGTCTATGGATCAGAAGCTATCCTCCCCAATCCACATGGTCCAAGTCCATGAACTATGTTGCCTCTATGTTGTCACGTAGGTAAGGCCATTGTCACTGCACCCCCGAGGCTCCATTGTCCCATCCATCACATATCTAGTCCTTCTATCTATCTCAATCCACACCACTTTCTATCACCTAGGTCTTATGTCCATTAGGGTTTACCACAAACTATGTTGCCTCTGCGTTGTCACACAGGCAAGGCCATTTAGCAATGAGCCCCCAAGGCACTAGGTCAGTCCCTTAGGGTCCGTCTCACTAGTAAGGATTGTGGAATCTTTCACTAGGCAAGCAAGTGCAAGCAAAGCCCACTTTCAAACAAAAATTTTGATGCAAAACATCAACCTATCCAAGGCAAACCAAACAAGCACCTAAAGCACTCTAAATGATTCTATCCAAATTATGGCAAGAAAAACACATCTAAATGTAAGAATGTTTTGTGGTTGTGATCATGGTTAGCCTACGACGTCTTGATTTTTGTTATTATGTCTTCCTATGCTACTCAAGGATGCCAAAAGCTAGAGATGCTATGATGGGGGCTTGATTATTTTCTTTGTTTGTTGTTTGTGGATTAAACTTTAGTAATGTGAACCCTTGTCTAAAGACATGATCGGCAAAAGATCATCGAGGACATCAAAGGTCTAACATGAACGGGGGTAGTCATTGTTTATTGATATGCAAGAAATACTTAGGTCATCTTGGTTCAATTATACCTAGATGCTTGTATTAAACTTACTAAATCAAAATCCATGTAAGCAATACTCAGGTCATCTCAGTTCAATCATACCTAGATGCTTGTATTAACTTACAACATTTGGAAAAAGTACCAAAAAAAACAAATCACCCAATGATGAAATAAGCACTTCAAAATACTTGCACCATCAAGATGTCAAAAGCAAAGCATCCATCATACATCCATTATACATCCATACATCCGTGTCCCATGCAATAAAGATCCAAACAATGCATAGTATCAATACAAATTAAAGCTTGTGAGTCTTTTTATTGAGTCATTCTTTCAATCTATCTTCTATCTACCATTATGTCATTTCTGTGTTGATAGATTACATTTGGACATCACAAAAACATAGCATACAATTGCATATCATATCACATGAGATACTCATTTACATGATTAAATCAGTTGCATACATAATAAAGTGCATTAGGTCATCCATATACATTTTTGCAATCATCACATAGTGTCAATAGAAAAATTCAAAAACATAGATAAGTGCATCACATAAATTGCATAATCATATAGATACCATTTGCATTTACACATTTGAGGCATATCAAGTAAAACATCTAAGTCTGCATTAAGTCACATAGCATCACATAGCATCATCTAAAATTGCATTAGATAAACATCATATAGACATAGTCAAAATATCCATCACGTGAGTACCATCATACAAATAGAAATTCATCCATAGCATAGAATGAACAAACTGCATATAAAGAGCATCAAATAGATGCATCATCATACAAATATCATAAACATGTCCAAGTGTACAATATCAAAAGGTCCATCTCTGAGTCAATGTCATATACAGTGTATACATCTCAAAGATAATGATACATGTCTCAAAATACAAAAGTGGTACATGTACATATCCGGCTATCTAAGCCATCAAAAGGTAAAGGTAGGTACATAGGACTCAAAATCTGTGCAAGTGTCTGCTAACCTTGCTACTGTCAACTGCTGCTCCCAATAGTGTCCTCTATGTCCCCTCCTCTGCTAGCCCTAGACTACTATGGGCCCATCACAGAGGCTCCCGACCATGATCCACCTACTCTCTACGAGGCCATGGACTGGCTCCTATAGCTCAGAGCCCTCTGATCAACTGGAATAGCACCATGGTATAATCCCTGATAGTATAGTGTCTAAGCCTACGCTCTGGCAAGCTCACCCTGTACCTGCACTAACTGTCCCTGCACCTGTGCCAACTATGCCTGTCTGTGCTAGCTGTGCCTGTGCCTACTGCACCTATCAAACCAAAAAGCTACTAGCAGCATCTATACCCAGGGATGCCACTGTTGTGTCTCTCTCTCTACTTGGATAGCCTGTATCCTCACCTCTACCATATCTCTCTCTCTAGTGAGCCCTGAGATAACACTTACATCTGTCTCCCACTGAGCCTCGGCCATCCTAAGTTGTACCCGCAGCTACCGAACATGTCCTCTCAGCATGGAAATGGCTCTCCCCTAGACATCTGGCTATGCTGGATCCTGAGAGACTTTTGCCTATCCCTGCCCCTGCGGTTGGGGTACCTGCTACTGCGCCACCTACTGAGGTGGCAGCATCTATCCCTGTTGTGCAGCCTACTGTCCAACCTATTGTGCAGCCTGCTGTGCAACCTGCGGCTACACCACCTGCTAAGCATGGGAGGATCCCTCCCCAGCTCTCCTCCTCTGCCTAAGTCTACCTCCATCTCCCCCATCTCCACCATCTCCTCCATCTCTCCATCCTCCTCTCCTCCTCCTCCTCCTCCAACCAACCCTTCCCTCGTCATCTGAATCTACCTCGTCTATGCGAGGAACCAGCTCTCCAGGCCTAGAGTATCTAAGAAATAGATGCTCTATGAACCACTCCTCGTAGTCCTGTGTCATCCCTACATCTACAATCTCTCTCCTCATCGGCCAAGTAGTATAAGGAATTTGTCAAAACTCTATCACTGCCTCCTTGTAGGACGCCACTGGGCCCCATCTAAACCTCTCCGCATGTGTCCATGCAAATAGAGCCTACCCTTATGGCATGCCCTGTCTCCTCCCAAACTGCCTCCGAACCCGGTTGACAATCTATCTCTCCAAGATGAACTATGTCCAGCCTATAAGCCACCAAGTCTGATAGTAGTATGGCAGCTCATCCACCTCGTCATCCCAAGGCTCACAGTCTAGATATGGTCGCCAGACGACCACATCTACCCCATCTAGTGAGTGCCTCTAGTACTCTAGCTTCCCCAGTCTATGCTGGGAAATCACTCCTACATAGCCATAGTTGTAAGGCTCTCCGCTCTGTCTTTGAAAAACACATATTGGTCTGGTAATGGCGATATGCTCCCACAACCAAAATTGTAACAGTGAGACACTTGCTGATAAACTAGCACCCCTATGGTATAGCACCTGATGCATATCATGGTATAGGTGTGCTAAAACACAGACACCCCAAGCATATCGGGTGCCCTCTAAGATCATCCTCTCCATAATCCGTCCCCATCCAATCGGGAACCCGTGTGATCTCCTATTGGGGCATACAATGCCTCTGATCAATCCTGCAACTATCCTAGGGAAATAGTCATAGTAATCGTGTATATCCTACCAAGAGATAACCTGACAATCCAACTCAGGGTTGTCAAATACCCACTTGCACTCTGTGAGTCTTGTATCCCGTTGTGGATCATACTCCATGAGCTCTCCCTGAATCAGCAAGTGGAGTATCCTGTATACATCCTATAGAGTCACCGTCATCTCACCAATTGGGAAGTGGAAGGTCCCATCCTTGCTATGAAACCTCTCCACTGCTATAGTCAGTAAGTTGTGGTTCACTTGAACCTCGAGCATAAAGCACACATAATCCAACCCCATCACGCTGAGTGCCTCTTGATCTATCTCTGTCAACATGTGGCGCTGCAACATCGGCATGGGAAACTGCTCCCTCAACATCAGTGTATCTCGTATGTCCTCCTGCAAGTACACAAAGTAAGGCGTCAACTTAAAGCTACAAGTACCATGCTCAACATATCTATAGAATCATATCAACCAACTTAACATATTAAATTGATCAAAATAGCACACTACATCTCTTGACTAGATTCTTGCAATCTCAGAGATAGCTTATTGATTGACGCATCAAACAGGGTGTCAATTGAGTCAATTTTGTTAAGTAAACTGACTATCTATATCGTATGTGCTAGAATAGAAGGTACATGCACCATTTCTTAGCAAATGTGCCACTTCTAACACATGTGCCGCAACATTTCATGCATGTGCCATGCCATACTGTATATACGCCGCCCAAGTGCATGTGCCGACTCATACTGTAAATGCACCGCCAAATAATGCATACGCTAACCTTCCTCATGCATTTGCAACTTTCATGCATGCACCATTTCATATCCTAGATGCATCGCAGAATGACAGATGTGTAGTTCTGCATGTCAGATGCACCGAACTGCGATCTTGCACATTTGTTTTGCCTAATTTTGCCTAGCATTTATTGCACTCAAAATCAACCCTAGGTAAAAAATTTTGAGATACATACTGGGGGTCCTGCCTCTACTGGCTGGTCAAATTGTCAAATGTGCTCAAAGAGGTGCTCCTCATGCGGAATATCCATCTTAGTGCTGACTGCTCTATGCTCTGTACTCTCCTAAGCTCTCAAAGACAATCCAACAAAAGCCAAGTGTGCAAATGACTTGTCTTGTGGACCCAGCTCCTATATATAGCATGCAAACCCTAAACTGGCTATGTGGTGACTATGACTACTTCTTGCACCCGTTTCTTCCCATTTTCTTCCCATTTCCCATAAACGCACCCTTTTTTCTTCAATCCTAACCAAGTTTTCCCTTCATCTTCATGAGATTGTCTGTTTCACACCTTCTGCCTTCTTCCCATCCAATCTCCTGAGGGGGCATCCTATCATCGTTAAACCTCTACCAGGGGCAAACTGGGGCATTGTATCATTATCAGAAAAATTTATTCTTTGAAACAACGTGATAAAACACATTGCATCAAAGAGGGGCAAAATGTATATGCCTAAAAATGACACGATTCTGTCTAAGTAAATATTCTTAATATTTATTCCATTCTAATTCTTTTATGAATAAATAAATAAACAAATTTATTTATTTGATTCATATTCCTCTAAGTTAATTAAATATCAAAATATTTAATTACCTCTTCTAAAGTCAAAATTAAATAAAATCCTTTATTTAATTAAATTCTTCCAAACAATTAAATAATTCTTAATTATTTAATTAAATCAAATCATTCTTCCAAATTTGAATAAATCAAATCAAATTTATTTAAATCCTCTCAATCTCCAAAAATAAAATACAATCAAATATTTTATTTATTCTTCCAAATCATGCACAACAATTAAATAAATTTATTTATTTAATATGTTTTCTTATCTTCTAATTCTTCAAATATCTTCCAAATCTTCTAAAAATAAGTCTTCTTCTTCATGCACACAAAATTAAATAATTTATTATTTAATTTCTCTCAAATCATGCAAAAGCAAATCTCAAGTTAACTGACTCAATCAACCTTGTTTTTATCAATATCTCTTAAATTAGAAAAAAGCTTTCTAATTTATCTTTAGAAAAGAAAGTAGTTAACTCAAATAAAACTTTTCTATCACACTTGTCTTCTTATTTGTGCACGTTCCTCAACCATTCTCAACCATTGATCTTCTCATTCTTTCTATACCATTGATCTTCTCTCTCACAGGTCTATAAATTGAACCCTATTCTTCCATTTCATTCATCCAAGCTTTTAGTATTGTTACTCTATAGGAATTACAGTGTGCCTTTGGCCCCAATTCCTTCATTGCTTGCGATCAAGTTGTTACTACACACTACTATCATTGTTGTGAAGCTCATCTTCATGGTGAAACTATCATAGCCATTCCCATTTGAACATCTTGGAATCATAGCAAGGAAGTGCACCTTCTGAGGGCCATATTCATATACAAGATCATTTGTGATAGGCAATCAATGGAAGCTGAGAATTAAAAGAGGTTCGCTTTGTATTGTTCATTGTTTGATTGATCTCTTTTGTGCATTATTTCATTGAGTTTTGGGTATTATTGATATACTATATTGATTATTCATGTTTACCCCAATTTTCCCTTAACAGATGTAGCCACAGGTAGCTAACATGTAAAATTCTATGCAATTAAATACAAACAACATGCAAGTACATGCACATACATTGAAAGATATGTAAACACATTCTAGCAACATGCAAGTCCATGAATGTACATAAAAACAAAATGCAAGTACATGCAACTCACATGAAAGAACATGAAATCCATTGAACTAGATTGGGATACCAAATGTTGTTAGGAACCCGTGTTTAATCCTTCTCTTTACTTTGTTAGTATATTGTTGTTGGACGCATATGATTTGTAAGTCGTCCTGTGAGTATATTGTATTATCCCACATTCATGGGGAGTAATAGTTGTTTAGATTAGACTTAGTATATAAGTACATGTTGAGGCCAATGAAGGCATCCATGAATTTATTATATTGAGCTTGCTCAAAGGAGGTTGCCCCCTCGAAGTGGCCTGCGATCAATATATTCTTTCTGTGTTTCTGTTATTTCTATTATTTTGTGTATTTTTCATTATATTGTTGCAGGAGGTTCCTCTCATCTAGTATCAGAGCACTTTCTTGGGCTCGCTGGGTGGAATTTCTGATGATTTTTTTTTCTATAGTGGCCTCCAAGTGCTGTGATTATTGCAGTAGTTCTTTTTTTGTATCTGTATTGTTCATTTCAATTACAGGTTAGGATCAGGGAATAATCCCTATCCACTTAACTATGCGAAGTGCCTGGGTATAGCCCTAAAACTCATTGTGAGGAGTACCATAGGAACCCCGAAGTAGCTGGCCCATTGAGAGGACCTGCCAGCAAAAAGGGTAACGACCCCTACCTAATTGACTAGTTCCCATCTGTGAGGTAAACCAAGAGCTATCGTTTGTGGAAAAGTGGTTATTAGTTTTACCTGAGTTGTGGAGTGAGGGGTACTGCCCCAATACGCAAGCCGTTAGACAACATTGGTAGCTGAGTGAATCCCCTAAACCTTTAAGAAGCTGAACATACATGGGGTCCATATCTATTGACAGCTGGCAAATCACAAATTGAATCAGTCTAGAGTAGTTGGCAGATAGTTTCCAGAAATTTTTTTTCCATTTTTTTGCCATATCTTCCTTGCTTTAGCTTCGTTTTCTCTCAAAATTCACTGGAACCCCTGAAATTCCATTCTGCATAATTCCTTCCTTGAGGACCCTATCCCAAATTCCATTTATCGAAGCCATAAATCCCACATTTGTCTATTTTTAGGGTTTTCCATAACTTCTTCGATTCTCACCCAATAGCCTTCAATTTTTGGCACAGTGTTCATTTCCTATTTTTGCTCCTTTGTCCCTCTTGGACAAATTTTTCCATTCTTTCACCCTGCTTCTAAAATCCCCATTTTTTGCTTCTCTATCCCTTAGAAAGTGTCCAAAACCTAGTCAAACCCCAATTACCCATCAGATTTTTTCCCAAATCCAAATTTTCTTTTACTAAAAAAGTTTCTATTTTTTTTTCTACCCATTCCACAAAAAAAAAATCCTGGTTATGGTTGTCACCCGTGTAGGAGCAAAAAACATGGAGGATGAACTTGCAATCCTCAAGACCAAACTCCAAGATCTGGATGAAAAAATTCTCAGCCTCAATCTTCAGCATTCAGCCATGAACAATAGATGGCAATCAGAGTCTTCTGCAGATACTGGGTTCTCTTCTTCCAACAATTTTCGTGGGTTGAAGCTTGATTTTCCTTGCTTCAATGGTGATGATCCGTTTGGATGCATATACTGGAAAGAACAATATTTTAGTCTGCATAATACTTTTGATGTCAACAAAGTCCCACTTGCATCCTTTCATTTAGAACATGAAGCCCTTCAATGGTTCTGTAGTTAGGGTAAAATTGCAAATCAGGGCAAATGAATAAACAACAATGATAAAAACCCTAGCAATGCACAATGAAGCACAAGACAACATGAAAATCAAAATAACAAATATGAATGCAAACCGATCTCCACGCTATGCTCGATTTATCTCCATTGCTCTTCTCCACCTCGCATGAGCATGCAAGATTTTGAAGGATTATTGTTGGAAGAATGTTGGGTGCTCACTTCTACAGCATAACATTGATAAGGATGCAAAGGCTCTAATGATATTTCAACAGCATGTGGATACTTGAGGATCAATGCATTATAGAAAATTTGACAGAATAAGGGTGCTTGAGGCTCAATGCATTGCTAATGGCTTGTGAGGGGTTTGGTTTATAGGCTTGTCTTAGTTCAAATGGATGGCTAGGATCAATCAGGGCTTTAGATGAAATGGATGGATAGGATTAAGTTAGGTTTCCTTGCACATCAAGAAATTGTAGTCATGTGACATGTGGCAAGGGAAGATAAGGCTTAGGTGTGCTTGTATAGATAAATACTAAAATTAGGTCCCATTAGTTGTGCATGTGAAAGATAAAAGTTGTAACACATGATTGACTGGACAAGTGTTGGAATGTGATGAAAGGTCATGTGATTTAATTCAAATAAAATATTTGAATTAGTTGGGATATAGTTGGATATTAATTAAATAAATAAAATTTATTTAATTAATTGGATAAATGAATAGGATGGGATAAGATATGATGTGGAAATTAATTAAATAAATAAAATTTATTTAATTAATTGGGATGGGGATAGGATAAATGGGATTATGCATGTGAAATTAATTAAATAAATAAAATTTATTTAATTAATTGGCTAATGGATAAATGGGATTAAGAGTGGGATTTAGGACAAAAATGGCTTATGATGTTTAGGATAATGTTTTTGACAAGGTGTTGTAGAATATGGACAAAGTTGGGACAAATTTGGGTGTCTACATTTTGCCCCTCTTTGAGATGATGTTCGAGATGATGAGCTTTGTGTCAAGTAACATCATTTCAAAGAAGTTAAGATATGGATAGAGGAAAAGTATGGTGATGATAATGATGATGTAAGGATATGATGAGGATGATGATGATGATGGAAAGATAGGATGAGGATAGAGAGATAAGATGATGATGCCCCCTCGAGAGGTTAGGCAGGTTGGACAAACACGAGTAGGCTCTCGAAAAGAAATGGCTTAGCTGCAAAAGAAAGATAAGGGGATAGATAGAAGAAATAGAGATGCGTTATGCTGCAATGAAAGTGAGCAACCATGATGTTTGATATAGCACTAGACATTATGCACCAAGGTATAAGGAACCAAGGTGACAATGTGTCTTGTACCCCAGTGTAATACAACCTTGTCTGGATACAAGATATAAATATTAGCTGGAAATGATAAGGATTTGATACAAATGCAAGATAAAATGATAACACACACAAGCAAGCAAGCAAGCATGCACAAATGATTTAAAAACAAACAAGGTATTGCCCCTGTCAAGCTATAAACCAGTGATTAATTGCTGATTGTTTATGATAGTGTTGTCATTGCGGGGAAAGCTATATCCCTAGATCAACACAAGGTTGTTTGCTAAGTTGGTTGGCTAGGTGATTGATTGATTTGGCTTACAACAAGGCTAGGATCAAGACCATGGATTGCGATTGGATAACTTGGCTTGATGGATTAACTTGATTGGTATAGATTAAGGATGGGCTTGCATTTGGATCATTGCTTGGAATGGTTGGAAGATGATGAAATGCTAATTAGATTGATTTGATGGAGGATGGATGATTTGTGGTGGATTGAGCTGCTTTTGATTTGCTGAAGTGATTGGATTTGATCTGATGGTTGGCTTGATGTGCATGAGTTGATTTGCTTTGGTGTTAATGTTGATGATTGATAGGATTTGTTTTGATAGTTGGCTTGATGTGCTTTGGTTGTGATGTTTGTTGTTGCTGCGTTGATTGTTTTGATGATTGGATTGTTTTGAATGATGGTAGTGATGGTGTGATGATTAGAGTGTCGATTCAATCTAAGCTTAAGCAAGTGTTCTTAATATGCTCAAAGGATGTAAAATAAACAAGGTATTGCCCTTGTCAAGTCATAAACCAATGATGCATTATTTCATTGATAATGATAGATAGTGTTGTCATTGCGGGGAAAGCTATATCCCTAGATCAACACAAGGATGTGGGAACGCTATTTCCCATTGATGATGATTGATGATTGATTGATTGGGCTCATGACAAGATTCGGATCAAAAACTTGTTGATTTGATTGGATAATGTTCCTTGATTGATTAGCTTGCTTGATATGGATTAATGTGACTTGGATTTAAGATCATTGCTTAGATTGATTTGATTGATATGATTGGAAGAAGCGATTGATTGAAATAGATGAATGAATATTATTGATAAGAAGAATTGATGATGATGATGATGATGATGATTTTGATTGAATGTTGATGGAGTGGATTGTGTTGGATTGATGATGACTGGTTTTATTGCTTGGCCTTTTCGTTGGATATTGATTTTTTTGGATTTTTTTGACATATTTGATTTTTTTGTTTTTTTTAAAAATGTTTTGGGATGTTAATGGATTTACAATTTGGGTAGCCTTTGTGCTTGATACCAATGAAAAGGGGAAAAAAAACCAAGTCTAGGTGCAAGGGATGGATAAAATGATGGGCTCATAGTAAATGGGATGGAAGGCTCATGATAAATGGATAGGCCATATAAGGGATGGATGCATGCCTCGTGATAAATGGATAGGTAGGCTATAGTGGAAAGCTCATGATAAATTGATGGGGATAAGCTATAAGATAGAAAGCTCATGATAAGGATACACCATAGTGGATGGATCATAAGGGAGCTAGGATGTGATCTCCAAAGGCTATGTTGCATAGGAAGAACTTGCCCCATTCTAGGTGGTAATGCTTAGGATTTGTACATGATAAGGCTCATAACAATGGGATGACATGATGGATTGGATTTGGATGGGATGGATAAATGGTCATTGGATAGGCCTTGGTTTGGAAAGAAGGTATGTCAAGAAATATCCAAACATGTTTCAACATTTTTCCCCTATGTCTTCATCAAGATCAAAAGGAGGAGGATGGATAAATTGGTTCAATAGGATAGGCATGTTTATGTAATGGCTAAGGAATGTAGGATGGTAAATGATATAATGGGATAGATAGTTGGGAAATGGATAGGTTGGATGAGACAATGTGCCCCCAAGTGTAAGTGACATAAAAGATCAACCTACACATGACCCCTGTTTGCCAAGTTTTCATCATGGTACTTATCCAAGGCACCTGTTTACCAGGTTTTCACCATTGGACGAAGGGATTTCTCTTTACTATTTGATTTTTTTTTCTTTTATTTTCTTTATTTGCTTTTAGATGGGTTGACAATTACACATGGCACCTGTTTGCCAGGTTTTCACCATGGTAATGGATAGGAGGGACTCAAGTGGCTAGTGCTATGGATGTTGGTGGTCCCATTAGAGATGGATGATGTCTTCGCATGGACCATGTCATTATTCTCATCGATATTGATAAGGGATTGCGTGGATGGGAGATGGATTAGGGAGATAATGGATTATAATGTGGAAATATGGTAGGGTAGGCTAGTGGCTTATGGTGTGGATTTATATAGGCTTATGGAATGAAGATGGATGAGAAGTTTATGCCAAAGCATGGACCATAGGGATAGCATAGGGGAGATATGTAGGATAATGGATGGAAGATGGGGAGATGTAGCTATGTGGAAATGTTTTGGAATGTAAGAGAACCATGACCAATGGTTGCACACACGTGATAAACATTGAAGCTTTTGATTGGATGGTGGTGTAGGAAGCAATGGAGATGTTTGCTTAGGAGATGGTTGATGAAGTGATTTAGGAACCCACATAGATTTAGTATTTTTAGTGCTTTTGATTTGCTTGTGGGATTTTTGAAGGGAATGGAAGTTTTGGATGGAAGTAGGCTCTTGGATGGAGATAGGTGATTGGGATTCTTGAGATGTAGAGGAGGATGCCTCATTTGATTTGCTAGATATTTGCTTAGGAACCCAAATCATTTTGCTTTTGGGCTTTTCTTTTGGAGGTATGGGCTTGGATAGCTTTGTGAATGTACTTTGCTTAGAAGATGGATGATTTAGAGACTTTTCACATTTATGCCCTAAGGCATGAGGGTCCTTAGGAGTTTTAGTTGGATTTTTGGCTTTATAAGTAAAGGCATTAAAAGTTTTGCTTTTGAATCCCATGGGGTGGGTGGAGTGGATGGAATGATTGGAAGCTTTATGCTTAAACGATGTGTGTTTTTGTTGGCCATGATTAGGGATGTAAGGATACTTATGAATGATATGTATGTTAGGTGTTGGAAGCAACGGTGGCAAGGTGGATGGAAGGATATTTGGAGTTGGTAAAAGTGGAGGCAAAGTGGATGGTGGAAGATGTACGGTCACATGCTTTTGACATTTGTAGGTTGATGGAGATGGAATGGCAACACATGTTTTGGGTATATGATAGGATATATGATGGTAAGTGGTAGATTTAGGATGCATGAAGGGATTACCAACATCTTGGCCTTGTTTACCTTGGGGTGTGTATCCAAGGCCATATGAGCATGGTGGGATCTTGACATGGTTTGGCTCCAAAATACCTTGTTCATAAAGGCCTAGACCTTTGCCTTGGTAGTGCATGTTTTGGAGTATGCGATTGACTATGGGACTAGATGTGTTTTGAGAACTAGACTTGAGCTCTTTATTGGATGGAGAAACTGAAGTGGATAAAGGTCGTTGTTGTCCTAAGGAAGAACACTCATGTATAAGGGTGGTAAGACCAATAGGACATGATGGTGGACTTGAAGTGGAATCAATGGTGGATGTGGAAGGAGGATCATTAGGATCTTGATTAACATTGTGTTCACTAAGATCCAAGTTATTTGTTTGATCTTTTATGCTTACTTGGGGGACAAGTGTCTCATCATGACAAGTGGATGTTTGCTCATTATGGATAGGGCTAGATGGTGGATGACTAGGAGCAATTTGGATATCTTTCTCATGGATAGATATAGGATTATGGATAGGATCAAGGTGCTCATGGATAGCTTCTTCATAGGTATCATCTTGATCATAAAGAACGTAAATGTTATGGATGCGTTGCATGAAAATGTTTTGATCTTGAGTTGGACTAGGGCTTAATGTTTCCACGTGCTTAGGATTATGCTCTTGACATACCTCGTGACTTTGGATAAAAATGGAAGGTTCCTGAGTGGACTTGATAGACTCTTGAGGGTTATCGACATGAGGGCATGATGGCTCTTGACTTAGGCTTGTGGTTGGAGACTCTTGAATAGATTTGTTGGCTTGTAGGTCACATGATGGGCTTGAAGGTCTAAGAATGTTAATTGAGGGCTCTTGGATAGGCTCAAGGATAGGTGTTTGGCATGGGGATATATGATTATACATGACCTTTGGAAGTTCTTTGGTAGGCTCATGAATAAGTGTTTGACATAGAGGTAGTTTATTCCTAGCTAGTAGCCAATGGATCACATCCTTCGCAAGGGTATGAGTGGATGGGCAATATAATGGATGGATGATAATAGTAGATGGTGTTGTAGGCTTATGATTAGGATTAGGTTGGGGGATAATTGGGTTGGGTGGATTAGGATTTGGACTAGATGGGGGTGACACATAGGATGGGGATGATGTGGCATGATTTTGCTTTATAGATAAGTAGACTTTATAAACAATTGGGACAAATATTGGGCATTGATTTGTATTATGGCCTTTGGTCCTATGGTATGCACAATAATCATGTTCATCATATGGACTTTCTTCACATGGTTTGACTTCAGGAAGTTCAATGAGTTTTGCTTCAAGCATCCTTTGTAAAACTCTCTCAGCCGCATCCTTTGGTGAACGATTAGAATGACATGGTGATGAAGGTGATGGAGGGCTTGGTGGTTTGGAAGATGGAGGGATTAATGGACTACGAATGGGATCACATGGTGGTGTTGGGATAGGACTTGTTGGTTCATGTGATGGCATGTGATTGGATGGTGGTGGCCACTCTAGATTGGTATATCCCTTGTCAAAGGTAATTAAGTCTTGCATAGGATAAATTGGGCTCATTTGATTTATGTACAAGGGGCCATTGGGATTTGGATATGATTCTTGTTGGAAAGGTGGATTTAGATCTATCAATGGTGCTTGGTGGTCTTGTTGAAAAGGTGTACTTGGACTTACTTGATTTATGTACAAAGAGCCATTGGGACTTGGATGTTGTTCTTGTAATATCACTTGATTGCTTTGTGGATGGGCTTGGTAGTGCATTGGAATATTAGCATGAGAGATTGGATAATGTTGAGGTGGAGGTTGATATGTTGATATGGCATAGGTTGATGTGTAAGGATTAGGTTGGATGGATGACACATAGAATTGATGTGGAATTTGTTGAGGTTGGGATGGTGTTTGGACTTCTTGTTGTGATATGATTTGTTGTTGATGTTGGTAAATGTGTTGATGTGATGATGATGGAGGGGTTGCATAGGATAATGATTGTTGTGATATGGATTGATATGGATAAGGGTTGTGGTAGGTTGATAAAGGGTTGATATGACATGTGGATGAATTTGGTTGATATGAAGTGGGATAAGTTGATGCAGAATTAATTTGATGTGTGGATGGATTGGGTTTTGGACTTGTCTCATCCTCATCAATAAAGATATATCCTCCTCAAAGTATAAACTTGGTCTTAGGAGGAGAGGCTCCTTTGACTGTGATCTTTGGTCTTGGATTGTCTTCATGACTTGGATTAGGAGGATAGCCACCTTTAATTGTGATTGGTTTCTTCTCATGATTTGGATTGGGAAGATAGCCACCTTTAATTGTGATTGGTTTCTTATCATGATTTGGATTAGGAAGATAGCCACCTTTAATTGTGATTGGTTTCTTCTCATGATTTGGATTAGGAAGAGGGGCTCCTCTAATTGTGACCTTAGGCTTTGGTTTTATTTCATTATTTGAATTAGAGGGGTAGCCTCCTTGAATTGTAATTATAGGCTTAGGTCCGGTCTCATGATTAAAAGGATAACCCCCTTGAATTATCACCTTAGGTTTGGGATTTGTCTCATGATTTGAGGGATAACCCCTTTGAATTGTCACCTTAGGCTTGGGATTTATCTCATGATTCGAGGGATAGCCCCCTTGAATTGTTACCTTAGGCTTGTGATTTGTCTCATGATTAGAGGGATAACCCCCTTGAATTGTCACCTTAGGCTTGGGATTTGTCTCATGATTTGAGGGATAGCCCCCTTGAATTGTTACCTTAGGCTTGTGATTTGTCTCATGATTAGAGGGATAACCCCCTTGAATGATTACGACCATCTTGACAAGTTTTGACTAGGAATAGGTTGATGATGATGTGGAGATGATTTGGAATGAGTATGAATGTGACTAGGATATGTTCAGAATAAAATTGATTTGGGTATGATTAGGATATAATGTGGAATGACAAAATTGGGTGATGTGGATCAAATGTAGGATGAATTGTTTATGTGTTTGGTGTTTAGAACTTGATGTGGCAATATTCAAACAAATGATTATGCATATACACACATGAATCACTCACGCAAGACACATAAGCAATTGTTGACTTTGAAAATGAAATGTGATGATTATGCAAGCACACATGGAAGACACATCAACAAACCTAATGTCTAGTCAAGTGGGTATGGCCAATTAGGTCTTAGGCTATCTATTGCACAAGGTTGACTATGGAATTGAAAGTGAAATCCTGCCACACAGCCGGGAGAAAGGGGTAACCCACCCTTCACCTTCACTTCCCAAAGGTATAAAGTTCTTTGGGGCTTAGCCAAGAGTGACAAGATTCACAACTCCCAATGAGGGTGTCTTTCAGTTCAGCCTCGATTGAGGTCATCCCTTGGAGTGGTGTGTCTCCAAGCAGGCCTCCTAGATAGGGTTTACAAAAGCAAACCAAGTGAGCTATCACTTGATTCACACTCACAGTGGTTAATTCCCCTTTAGAAATGAGATGTGTGGAAGACAATTCAAGAACTTGTTCTTTTTAAACCCAAATCCAAATGTGTTGGAAGACAATGGTTCATTTTAGTCCAATTTTTTGATGTGAATTTGCAAACAATTGTTCATTTTATGCCCAAAATCCAAATGTGTTTGCAAACAATGATTAGAAGATGAGAAATGAAATGATTGCACCTAGTTAATTCACTATCTAAATTGCTGTAGATGTTGATGTCAATGTTGCTCCAGCTCCTTATGATCACCTACAACATAAAAAATGATATTATAATGTAGGCATAAAAAATAGGCTCATCAGGCAAAGAAAATTATAATTTTAGATGCATAGCTGAATTAGATTTGATTATTTCGATATATTTTTGGTTACAAAATTAAATTATCAAAGAAAAGACCCCCATTAATTTTTAGAGAGCTTTCCAAAAATGTAAAGAAATCAGAAAAACTCCTTGATTTGCGCCCAAAAATATGGATTTATGAAAATAGTATAGTCGGCAAAGATCTAATTTTTTTGCACTATAAACAAGCTCTAAATTAAATTTGTAAAACATAGACCCCTATTAGAATTTTGAGAGCTTTCTAGAAATGTAAAAATTTATGAAACATTCGCTGATTTGAGCCCAAAATTGTAATTTTATGAAAAAACATAAAAACATGATAAATCCTGTAAAAATTGCAATAAACCCAAAATCTTTCTGCTGTAGATTCCTTATATCATGGACAAACTTTTGCTAAATTTTTGTAGAAAAATTCATAGTCGTTTTGAAGATATGATGAAATCTTTAAAACCTAGGGTTTTGTCCAAAAAATAGCAGATCTGCAACAAAAAGTTAATTAAACCTGCAAAACTCAACAATGGGGGTTATATGAATGCAAATTTTTACTACAAAAACCTGCAAAAAAGATCAAGTGAAGTGAGTCCCACTGGGCGTGCCAAATGTAGTTAGGGTAAAATTGCAAATTAGGGCAAATGAATAAACAACAATGATAAAAACCCTAGCAATGCACAATGAAGCACAAGACAACATGAAAATCAAAATAACAAATATGAATGCAAACCAATCCCCACGCTATGCTCGATTTATCTCCATTGCTCCTCTCCACCTCACATGAGCATGCAAGATTTTGAAGGATTATTGTTGGAAGAATGTTGGGTGCTCACTTCTGTAGCATAACATTGATAGGGATGCAAAGGCTCTAATGATATTTCAACAGCATGTGGATACTTGAGGATCAATGCATTATAGAAAATTTGACAGAATAAGGGTGCTTGAGGCTCAATGCATTGCTAATGGCTTGTGAGGGGTTTGATTTATAGCCTTGGCTTAGTTCAAATGGATGGCTAGGATCAATCAGGGCTTTAGATGAAATGGATGGATAGGATTAAGTTAGGTTTCCTTGCACATCAAGAAATTGTAGTCATGTGACATGTGGCAAGGGAAGATAAGGCTTAGGTGTGCTTGTGTAGATAAATACTAAAATTAGGTCCCATTAGTTGTGCATGTGAAAGATAAAAGTTGTAACACATGATTGACTGGACAAGTGTTGGAATGTGATGAAAGGTCATGTGATTTAATTCAAATAAAATATTTGAATTAGTTGGGATATAGTTGGATATTAATTAAATAAATAAAATTTATTTAATTAATTGGATAAATGAATAGGATGGGATAAGATATGATGTGAAAATTAATTAAATAAATAAAATTTATTTAATTAATTGGGATGGGGATAGGATAAATGGGATTATGCATGTGAAATTAATTAAATAAATAAAATTTATTTAATTAATTGGCTAATGGATAAATGGGATTAAGAGTGGGATTTAGGACAAAAATGGCTTATGATGTTTAGGATAATGTTTTTGACAAGGTGTTGTAGAATATGGACAAAGTTGGGACAAATTTGGGTGTCTACAGGTTCCGTTGGTACGTCAAGGGTCATGAAGAGCCAAAATGGATAGATTTTTGCAAACTCATTTTGCAACAATTTGGCCCTAGTGCTTTTGATGACTTCATAGGAGCACTCACTAAACTTTGCCAAACTGGCACTGTGAGAGAATATCAAACAAAATTTAAGAAATTGGTCAATCACACAAAGGGATTGTCTGATGATTTATTCAAGAGTTGTTTTGTCAGTAGTCTAAAGGATGCAATCCGATCTGAGGCTAAAATGTTCCGTCCCAGCATAATGATGGAAGCCCTAGGGTTGGCTAAGTTGGTGGAGGATAAGATCACAACTCAACAGCACTCCAAATCCAATTTTGTTCCATTCAGAAACATGGTTTCCCAAAGACCTCCAATCAAGCCAGCTCCTAGAACAACTCCTATCAAGCATTTGACTGAAGCAAAGATGCGGGCAAGTAGAGAAAAAGGGCTTTGTTATAACTGTGATGAGAAATTTACTCAGGGACATAGACGTGTTGAACAAAAGCTCTATCTCTTGGATGTGGATTCTTTGCCTACAACTAAAGTTTATGACGATGCTCAAGATACAGTAGATGATCGGGACAAAACTTAGCAGCCGCTTGTTGAGCCTACTTCTCAGGAAGACCACCTAGAGATCTATCTCTATGCTTTAGCAAGAGTCACCACCCCACAAACCATGTAGGTCAAGGGTTACTTCAAGAAGCTCCCTCTTACAATACTCATTGATTCTGGTAGCACTCATAAATTCATTAACCCTCAGATTGCCAAATAGGGTTGATTGTTTTGTCCATCCTTGCTCCAGCTTTGAAGTCATGATTGCCAATGGGGGCACATTACGTTGCAAAGGGAAGTGACACAATGTGCGTATCTCTATTGGAGATTATAACCTGTGCTCTGACATGTCTGCCTTGCCCTTAGGTGGATGTGATGTGGTTTTGGGTGCTTAATGGTTACGCACATTTGGACCCATCTTATGGGATTTTGCTGAACTTTGGATGTAGTTTTTAGACAATGGGCAAAAACACACATTGAAGGGCTTACAACTAGGGCCTCTCAGCATCATCAGGTCACATCGCATGGAAAAGTTCCTTAAGAATAATTCACATGGTGTCATCACTTAGCTCCATTCCATTCAGATGTAACCATCAATAGTCTCCACTACTCCTTCAGATCTACAACACATTTTGGATAGATACACATGTGTCTTTGTTGAACTAGTGGGATTGCCACCTTCACGACCAGAGGACCACCATATTTAGCTCCTTACTAGAAGCGTTCCCCCCAACATCAAGCCCTACCGCTACCCATTTCACCAAAAGACAGAGATTGAGATGCTCATTTTGGGACTTACTAAAGCAAGGTATTATTCACCCTAATACCAATTCCTTTTCTTCACCAGTTCTTCTTGTCCAGAAAAAAGACGGGTCATGACGCCTCTGTATTGACTTTTGAGCACTTAATCACATCACAATCAAGGATAAGTTTTTTATTCCTATTGTTGATGAGCTTCATGGCGTTCATTTTTTGTCCAAGTTGGATCTTCATTCTAGGTATCACCAAATTTGGGTTCATGAGGATGATATCCCTAAAATAACTTTCTGCACACATGATGGCCACTATGAGTTTTTGGTCATGCCCTTTGCCCTCACTAATGCTCCTTCAACATTCCAGGCATTGATGAATAAAATATTTCGGCCCTACTTGAGGAAATTCATTCTGGTCTTCTTTGATGATATCCTAATCTATAGTAAAACATGGGCTGAGCATCTCCAACATTTGGATCTTGTACTACAACTTTTCTCTAATCATCATGTTTATGCAAAATAGTCTAAATGTGTTTTTGGCTAGGAGGAAGTGGAGTATCTTGGGCATATTGTTTCAGCCCAAGGGGTTCTAGCGGATCTTACCAAAATAGACGCCATGAAAAATTGGCCGCATCCTCAGACACTCTAGAGCCTCTATGGTTTTTTGGGACTGACTGGCTACTATCACAAGTTTGTCAAGGATTACGAGAAGATTGTAGCTCCACTAACAGCTATGTTGAAAAAGGATGCTTTTACATGGACACATGTTGCTGAGTGTGCATTTAAAAATTTGAAACAAGCTATGTGTACTACACCTATTCTAGCTATGTCATATTTTTCCAAGACCTTCACTATTGAGAGTGATGCTTGTGGCAATGGACTTGGTGCTATTCTCCTTCAAGATGAACATCACATTGCGTTCACCATCAAAGCCCTTTCTGGTAAGAATTTAGTACTCTCTACATATGAGAAGGAAATGATGGCTATTTTACATGCAGTAAAGAAGTGGCAGCCATACCTACTAGGGAATCAGTTCTGCATCAAGATTGATCACCAGACTCTAAAATATTTCGTAGAACTGTAAGAAAAGCAGAGGTACGGAAACAACCTCCCTAATGTCAATTCAAAGGGGATAATGTAGATAGATGACTTTTAATTGAATTATAACTCATTAAGATGCACATACAAGGAATTACAGAATAAACATAACAAATTTGAACATAGAGAGAAGATACCAGATGTACGTGGGAAAACCCTTTTAGGTAAAAAAACCACCACCACAAGAAGACAATTTTATTCATAGTAAACACAAGAGGATTACAACAAATTACTTAGCCTCCTTGTTCAGGCATAGAATCTTAGAACATTCATGACAGTTCACTTTCACTGTACTATTACAGAATGAACACACTGTTCTTCGATCACCAACTGAACTCTCTCTCTCACTCTATTTGATCTCCAATTTCTTTGCAATCAAATCGAATTCACTTGCAACTAACCGAACAACTAATCGATTCAGTTGTTGTTTAGTTCAACTGTCAAAACTGTCATTTCTAACTATTCGCATATCCATGAGAACCCATTAATCCCACATGCACAAGTTGTTAGTCACTGTCCTAGTTCATATACATGACCATGAGATAGATAACCGTCAACACTTTTTCTGACAAGACCAAATGGTCTACCATTCACTAACCATTGGGAAGACCTTGGCCGACATCGCATTAGAGTGACAAAAAGGCATTTTAAAACTACACTGATAGTTATAGTCATGCCGATCCAAAACTCCATCAGAATGACTTAAAGCATCGGAGCCAGACTTCCACAACACACTGATAGTGATTCTCACGCCAATGCCAACTTCCATTGGTGTGACCCAAACATTAGAGAGACTTCTCAAAGCTGGGCTGATAGGGATTTTCATGCCTATGTCCTTTCTTTGTTGGGATGACTCTCACCGATGTCGAAGTACCATCAAAGAAACATACACCATCGGTGATAGTCCCTCAGATCACATCGATAGTTCATGTCTCACCGATACAAGAAACAAACCACTGTGAACCATGCTTTCATGTGATCACTGAGACTCTTGCTGATCACTGAGACAAAGAACAACTCTTGCCGACATAGACATAGATCAACATTATAGAGGTTCAAACAATAAATTGAGACACATGATCTCATCAATCTTCCATTTGACAAAAAAAATTATTGTTACCTCCAGATCAGTCTAAATTCACTAAGAATCTCGATTACAAAGACCCATTGCATTTGAACACCATTTGAACTTGGCCGTGCTCATAGATTTAGTCAAGGCATCTGCAACATTTTTCAAAGTACCAACTTTTTCTAGCTTTACCTTTTTGTCTTCCACCATATCATGAACAAAGTGATATTGGACATCAATGTGTTTTGTTCTGGCGTGAAATGTAGGATTTTTTGTCAAACAGATAGCACTCTAACTATCACAATTAATCTAAATTTGCCCTGCATTAAAACCCACATCAGAACACAACCTCTTCAACCAAACAATTTCCTGGCATGCACGAGTAGCTTCCATGTACTCTGCCTCTATTGTGGACAAAGCGACTATAGCCTTCCTCTTGCTCATCCAACTGATAGCACCACCATTTAACATGAACACATATCCACTGGTGGATCTTCTACTATCAATGTCCCATGTCCAATCATAATCAACATATGCCTAAATGTTGATAGACCTATGAGACTCAACTAAGTTTCCATGATAGAAAATAGCATAATCAGAAGTTCCCTTCAAATACCTAAAAACTCTTTTCATAGCATCCCAATGTGATCTACTTGGATTTGCCATAAACCGGCTTAAGACTCCCACTACTTGGGCAATGTCTGGTCTGGTATAGACCATTGCATACATTAGACTACCAACAACACTCACATAAGGTACTTTCTTCATATCCTCAATTTCATCTGAAGATTCTAGACAATCTTCAACAGATAATTTTGTTCCCTGCAAAACTGGAACAATTAACTATTTACAATCAGACATATTAAATTTATCAAGAACATTGTTAACATACTTGCTCTGGCTAAGCCAAAGATTTCTACTTGATCTGTCCCTCTTAATCTCCATTACCAGAATGTACTTCACTGCCCCCAGATCCTTCATTTCAAACTTCAAGGATAGCTAAGATTTTAATTCTAAGATCATACCCTTACCATTGCCAATAAACAACATATCATTGGCATATAATGCAATTATAAGAATCTAATCACCCTTAGTTTTATAATAAACACAATGATTAGATTTAGATCTCATAAATCCCAAAGATAAAACATACATATCAAATTTCTGATACCACATTCTAGGAGATTGCTTTAAACCATAAAGAGACTTTTTGAGTTTGCATACCAAATGTTCTTTACCTTTTTCAACAAAATGCTCTGGCTGGGACACATAAGTTTCTTCTTCAAGATCCCCATGAAGAAATGTTGTCATCACATCCATTTGCTTAATTTCTAAGCCATACTCTGCTGCAAGTGACAAAAGAAATCTAATGGATGTCAGCTTAGCTACGAGAGGAAATATTTCTCCATAATCTATTCCTTCCTTTTGAGAATACCCCTTTGTAACCAGTCTTGCCTTATACTTATCAATACTACCATCTGGACCATATTTCTTTTTAAACACCCACTTACAGCCCACTAGTTTTCTACCTTCAGGCAAGGGCACCAGATCCCAGCTTCCATTTTTCTCCAATGGTGACATTTCACCATTCATAGCTTCTAGCCAAGAATCTGAATCAGGCATATTAATAGCCTCTTTCATAGTCCTAGGTTCATTAGTATCGGTTAGCAAAGCATAGGCACAACTTGTATTAAGTACTGAAAATCCATACCTATCTGGTTGTCTTCTTTCACATGTAGATCTCCTCAATGACTGAGAATGAGGTGTAGGTTCTTGCTCTTGATCATAGCCTTTAGAGTTGCTTGAACTCTCTTCTGTTTCATCTACACTTGGAGCTCATTTTTCCTCTTTTTCAGGGGTCAGAGGAATACTCACTTCACTTTTTTCTTTCTTTTCTTCTGTCTTTCCTAGCTGAGGATCAATGACCAAAGTTTTCAGCTCTCTAAAAATTGCATTCCTATTGTAAAACACCTTTTCTGTTTCTAGATTCCAAAGCTTGTATCCTTTAACACTGACTCCATAGCCAATAAAAATATATTTGACATCCTTGTTGTCCAGGTTAGATCTCTTTACCTCATGAATATGAGCATATGACTTAGCCAAAAACACGAAGATGTCTCAAAGAGGGCTTCTTACCAGACCATGTTTCCATAGGTGTCTTATCAACCAATGTTGAAGTAAGAGAATGATTCAGCAAGTAACAAGCTGTAGCAACTACCTCAGCCCAGAACATTTGTTCCAAACTAGCATAACTCA
Source organism: Cunninghamia lanceolata (assembly GCA_027924645.1). Lineage (NCBI taxonomy): Eukaryota > Viridiplantae > Streptophyta > Pinopsida > Cupressales > Cupressaceae > Cunninghamia > Cunninghamia lanceolata. The sequence goes on along the minus strand of BSBN01000765.1, from coordinate 3,880,025 downwards.
ACATACTTCTCTCTTTCTCCATCAACAATTGATTTAGCCTTTCAACAACTCCATTTTTCTGTGGAGTATAAGGCGTAGTCTTGTGCCTTTTAATTCCATGGTCTACACAGTACTTATCAAAATCTGCTTTGCAATATTCACCACCGTTGTCTATTCTCAAACATTTAATTTTCCTACCAGTCTAATTTTCAACAAGATTTTTAAATTCTTTAAATCGACTGAACACTTCTGATTTGCTCTTCAAAAAATAAGCAAAATTCCCTTCTTGAATAATCATCAATAAATGATACATAATATCTTGATTTAGACACAGAAGGAACATCAACTAGACTAAAAACATCAGAGTGTACATAGTCCAACACACCAAAAGATTTATGAGAACTTGAGTAAAAAGAAACATGGTTATGTTTTTCATATATGTAATGTTCATAGAAATCAAACTCAAGATTACAATCAATTAGCCCATCTACTAGATTTTTATTCTTCAAAGTTTTTAAACCGTTTTCACCTATATGGCCAAGCCTATGATGCTAGAGCATTGTTTTCTCTGTAGGAAGTTTGACTTCCATAGAATTTGCATCATGTGTTACAACAATGACTTTTTTAGACTTTTCAGAGACTATATTACATCACACAGGTTTAGAATCTAACTTATATAGTGTTCCAATGCGTTCACCCTTTTATAGCACAATAGAACCTCTAGTCATCTTACAGCCATCATTCACAAATGTTACTTGAACTCTAGTATCATTAAGCTTACTTACAGAGAGTAAATTATGAGCCAGACTTGGTATGTGTAGTACTCTATCGATTCCCTTTATTCTACCATCCGGGAACTAGATTCTGACTCTTCCTTGGCCAATAATGTCTAGTGTCGAATCACTTGCTAGGAACACCTTCCCTCCAGCTTACGATTCATACTTTGTGAACCACTCTCTATAAGAAGTCATGTGGAATGATGCCCCTGAATCCACTAACCATACATCTTCAAATGTAGGTGTTGCCAAGGCTGCTACAAAGGCATTTGCATCGCTTTGAGAAGATTCATCATCAAAAGACTTATTCTTCTTCTTCTTTTTCTCCTCTCTATAGTCTTTCCGAATATGTCCTTTCTTCCCACAGTTCCAACACTTCACCTTGGACTTCTTTCTAGGAGATTTTTATCTCTCCTTTGACTTCAATTTGGATTTAGATTTCTTGTCCTTTTGATTGCCTTTCTCCTTTGATTTGCCTCGAACAACAAGGGCCTCTTTAGCCATCTCAGAAGATTTCCTTCACATTTCTTCTGACAGAAGTGAAGAAAACACCTCATCCATCTTGAAATTGGATGTAGTACTTCCAATAGCCATCACCAAATGATCCCATGTGTCAAGCAAGGAACACAACAAAAGCATACATTGTTCTTTTTCACCTATTGTTACACCAACAGATGACAATTGTACAATCACCATGTTAAAAGAATTCGGATGATCTACCACAGATGCACCTTCGTCCATCTTTAGGGAGTATAACTTCTTTCTCAAGAAAATTTTGTTCACCAAGGACTTGCCCTGATAAATATCTCCTAACTTCTTCCATAGAGAATCTGTTGTCTTCTCCTCATGGATGTTCAATAAAACAAAATCTGCAAGACTTTATCTTATTAGTCCTCTGGCTTTCCTATCTACTAAGTCCCAATCTTCTTGCTTCATGCCTGAGGGTTTAGTCTCAGACACAGTAACCCACAGATCTCTATTGACCAGCATATCTTCAACTTTAAGTTTCCACAACTCAAAGTTTGTGCTATTAAACTTCTTAATGTCTATATTTTTTTATGTGCTTGTCATCTTAATTTGTATATTAGACACAATAGACTTCTACAGAACTCCCACTTGCAGGATTGACACAAAAACCCAAACCTACCCACAAGGATAACACAACTGGCCAGGCTTTGATACCACTTGTAAGGAAAGCAGAGGTGCGAAAATAGCCTCCCTAATGTCAATTCAAAGGGGATAATCTAGATAGATGACTTTTAATTAAATTATAACTCATTAAGATGCACATACAATGAATTACAGAATAGACATAACAAATTTGAACACAGAGAGAAGACACCATATGTACATGGGAAAACCCTTTGGGGTAAAAAACCCACCACCACAAGAAGACAATTTCGTTCACAGTAAACACAAGAGGATTACAACAAATTACTCAGCCTCCTTGTTCAGGCATCAAATCTCAAAACATTCATGACGGTTCACTTTCACTGTACTGTTACATAATGAACACATTGTTCTTCGATCACCAACCGAACTCTCTCTCTCTCTCTCACTCTATTTGATCTCTAATTTCTTTTGCAATCAAATTGAATTCACTTGCAACTAACCAAACAACCAATCAATTCAGTTGATGTTTAGTTCAACCATCGAAACTGTCATTTCTAACTATTCACATATCCATGAGAACCCATTAGTCCCACATACACAAGTCATCGGTCACTGTCCCAATTCATATACATGACCATGAGATAGATAACCATAAACACTTTTGCTGAAAAGACCAAATGGTCTACCGTTCACCAACCATCGGGAAGATCTTGGCTGACATTGCATTGGAGTGATGGAAAGACATTTCAAAACTACACCGATAGTTATAGTCATTCCAATCCAAAACTCCATCAGAATGACTCAAACCATTAGAGCTAGACTTCCACAACATGCCAATAGTGATTCTCACATCGATGCCAACTTCCATCAGAGTGACCAAAACATCAGAGAGACTTCTCAAAGCTAGGACGATAGGGCTTTTCATGCCGATGTCCTTTCTCTATCGGGATGACTCTCACCGATGTTGAAGCACTGTCAAAGCAACATACACCATCAGTGATAGTCCCTCAGATCATACCGATAGTTCATGTCTTGCCAATACAAGAAACAAACCACTATGAACCATTCTTTCATGTGATCACTAAGACTCTTGCTGACATAGACATAGATCAACATTATAGAGGTTCAAACAATAAATTGAGACACATGAGCTCATCAGAAACAATGGGTCTCCTCCCCAACACAACAGAAATGGGTTAGCAAACTCATGGGTTATGACTATGAGATCACTTACAAGAAGGATAAGGACAATATTGTGGCAGATGCTCTTTCTCATACATTTGATGACCAAGCTTTTCTTTTAGCTATTTCTATGCCTATTCCAAATTGGTTGGAATCTGTCCAGCAGGGCTATGTCAATGACTCTTCATTATCTCAAATCATCCAGCAATTGGCCAATAACCCTTCTTCTATACCCTATTACTCTTGGGATGGTCTTCTCTGAGATACAAGGGTCGTCTAGTCCTTCCCCAGAGCACAGATCTTCAACAAGATGCCATCTATGAACTCCATGCTTCTCCATCGGTAGGGTACTCTGGGTTCCTCAAAACTTATGAGCGGGCACAACATAACTTCTTTTGGAAGGGAATGAAAAGGGAAATTCAATAGATGGTGGCTAAATGTGATACCTGCCAATGCAACAAGGGTGAAAGGACACTCCTTCCTAGATTGCTTGAACCCTTGCCCATCCCTACATGGATTTGGACATATATTTCTATGGATTCATTGAGGGGCTCCCTAAATCTGGAGGGAAGGTAGTGATCTTGGTTGTGGTTGATCACCTCTCCAAATATAGTCATTTTTGTGCCCTCAGCCATCCCTATACCTCCTCCTCAATTGCACAAATTTTCATGGACCAAATCTTCCATCTTCATGGCATCCCTTCTTCCATTGTCTTAGATCATGATGCAACTTTCACTAGTCATTTTTGGATAGAACTATTTCAACACACTTGCACCAAACTGAAGATGAGTTTAGGGTATCACCCACAAACAGATGGTTAGACTAAAATTATCAATAAATGTTTGGAAACTTATCTTCGTTGCTTCACCTCAGAATAACAGCATCAGTGGGCAAAGTGGCTCTCTCTTGCTGAATGGTGGAACAATACCTCCTACCACACTGCATCTAAAATGACTCCATATGAAGTAGTCTATGGTTAGGCACTGCTAATGCTCCTTCCATACACCCCTAGTAGTTCACTAGTTTAGGTGGTCAACATGGTTCTCCGAACTCGAGATCAGATTCTTTGCATTTTGCAGGACAATCTTCACATGGCAAGAAATTGAATGAAACAACAAGCCGATCAGCAACGTTCTGAGCGCACTTTTCAAGTAGGTGATATGGTTTTTCTTTGTCTACAGCCATACAAGCAATCATCCCTAAAAATCAAAGGGCATCATAAGCTGGATCCAAAGTTCTATGGGCCATATAAGGTTCTTCAGAAGATTGGGTCAGTTGCTTATAAATTGGAGCTTCCTCCTTCCCACATTCATCTAGTATTTCATGTCTCTTGTCTAAAGAAAGTTCTTGGCACCAACATTAGAGCACAAATTGTTTTACTAGAACTGGATAACGAAGGATCCATCATTTTGGAGCCAGAGGAAATCCTCGATAGGTGCACTTATTAGCTTCGCTCTCAATCCATCACAGAGGTATTAATTCAATGGCACGGAATGCAATCAGAGGATGCTACATGGGAACCACTCCTTCAGATTCAGCAACAATTTCCACATCTTAAGCTTTGAGGACAAAGCTTTTCTAAGAGGGAGGGGATGTTAGGAACCGGTGTTTAACCCTTCTCTTTACTTTGTTAGTATATTTTTGTTGGACGCATATGATTTGTTAGTCATCCTGTGAGTATATTGTATTATCCCACATTCATGGGGAGAAATAGTTGTTTAGATTAGACTTAGTATAAAAGTACGTGTTGAGGCCAATGAATGCATCCATGAATTTATTGTATTGAGCTTTCTCAAAGGAGGTTGCCCCCTCAAAGTGGCCTGTGATCAATAAATTCCTTCTATGTTTATGTTATTTCTGTTATTTCATGCATTTTTCATTATATTGTTGGAAGAGGTTCCTCTCAAATGTATGAAAAATTCCTAGTATGTACCTTTAGTACCATATTATCTACTAAATAAAAAATTGATTCAAGTGCTCAAAAACTAGCCTATAAAGTGGAATCATGACATATATTCATTTCCCACAATGTAGATCTTAGATCTATAAAAATTATAGTAACATAATGGCATGTAAAATAACACTTTAAGAACAAGAAATGAAAGAAGAAATGAAGAAGCATCTAGACATAAGAGAAAAGAGACCAATATGAATTGGGAAAACCATTTCAAGTAAAAGACCCACTCTCCAAAGCATAGAACCAATGTATTATTCAACAACAAATAACAATTACAATACACTTCTAGGCTCTTACCTTAGCATGGATAATATCATATTTCTCCTCTAGATTAAATCTGACAACATAACCCTACCATGAAAAACTCCTTAATGCCTCCATATTAATGGACCTCAATGTTATGATCCTAGTATGCTATATTCCAAATTATAATAAGGATAAGAAATTGTGGTATGCTTTACCTTAATAGTTTCATTTATTAGTCTTAGTTATTCCTTAAGCTGACTTAGTTAGGATGAAGGGGTGTGGCCCTACATAGTTATGCATATAAGTAAGGAAGAGAGACTCTCCCAAACCATCATATCCTTTAATATTGAATTCACATTTTTACTTCTGATTATTGGAGGTCAGCCCCTTGAAGTGGTCTACTATTTTACTAATTTTTACATTTATTTCCAAGAAATATCGTAACAAGTGGTATTAGAGCTATAATTTGGGCCAACACTTTTTTCCACCATAACTTTCAAACCATTGTAATTTTGGACCTGATTCTTTCCATATTTTGAGTTATAAAATAAATAAAAGTTTAAGCAAAAAATCAACATTTTGGGATACATTTTTCACAAGTTATTTTAATTTTATGTTTTTCCAATAATTGGCTCTATAGACCACAAATTTTTGAAAATTTCAAAAAAAAATTACATTTTTGAAATCTTATTAAAAATTAGATTTAATTAGTTCTTTATAATTTATTATTAGATAAAAAATACATTCCATAATTTAGTGTTCAAAGTTAGGTCAAAGTATTTAATTATTCTACTCTATAGTCCATACCTTTGAGATTTTTTTTAATTTTTCTACACTTTTGGAATGATATTGAAAACCTAGAGTTTAAAATACATACACATAAGAAGTCATGTCATCTTTAGGATTCAAAGAATTTTCTACAAAAATTGATTCCAATGACCTTTATTCTCAATCACCTAAAATTGAGGATAAAATTGTTGCAAGCATGTGCTAATCGGTGTTGTCATTGATGTCAACATGTTTGTGTTGTCATTGGTGCCAACTATGTCTTCTAATGTTGATGTTGTTATTTGATTGAGTTCTTGTGTTAAAGTGATATGAATGCCTTGTAGAGGTGCTGATGATGTTAGTAGATTGATCCTGTTGTTGTGTTTGCAAGTGCTTTTGAGAAAATTTGATTAATACTGGAAACAGTGTGTTGAAGAGTCTTTCGACTTACAAAATACTATTTGAAGTTTTGCTCCACATTTCTTCTATGTTGGAGCCTGAGTGTGCAGTTTGAATATGTTGTCAAGACATTTTTGAAGATGTTAAATCCAAAATTTGGTGCTCCGGATTGCTGTGAAGCAAAATTTATATTCACTAGTTTGAGAATAGTATTTGATAGTTTTTCTAAGTTGTGCAAAAGTGTCTAGGACAAAGTATTTTTCTCCACATTCCTTTGCAGAAAGGTTTTAGGGGCTATGATTTTGGATATGTGTTCATAAGGATGTTACTTATCCTCATTCCAAAAAGTTTGTGATTTGGTTCTCTAGAAAGCAATTTATTGGGTGGCAGAGTTCGACAATGTTGTTGTGTTTAGGTGAAAGTTGTTGTGGCTGAATTTGTTGGTTTCTAGGTGACTTCAAGATGTTCGTGGATGTTTCTAGATTGTGCTAAAGCCATGTGCATGGTCTGCAAGTTATGGTTGTGATCATGGAAGCATGTGGTCAAGAATTCCTTATGTTTATTTTGTTTGGCTAACCTTGAATGTTTGCGCTAATTGAGGAGTTGATTTGATGATTATGTGAATGTTGTGTAGCATGCCTGGATATATTTGGGTCTAAGCTAAGACATAGAGTGATTTTCCTTCATTTGCTTGTGCTATGGAATGTTTAGGTCTAAACCTAATTCAAAAATTATCTATTTTCTAACCTTGGAGATTGTGTTGCTAGCTTTGAAGATTGTTTCAAAGGTAATGATGGTATAAATAAGTGTTAAGGATTTGTGGATACGTGTGTGTGAATGGGGGATATGAGGTTGTGATGCAAATTTGATCAGGGCAGCTAGGGCTTTCATGTGTTAGGCTACCAAATGCAGTGAGTAAAAGGTGTCTACAATTTTTGGTGATGCTGCGAAGGTGTTGTGTATGTTGTGGTGTGTAATGAGCTTCATTGGAACTAAACTTCATGCATAGGTTAGATGCAACTATATCAGTTCAAAGTCTGGTAGTGAGCCATTCTTTTCTTCCCTCTTTCTTTTTCAATGGGCAGTGAGTCCCCTGCAGTGAGAATTCTCTCTATGGTAGTGAGCCTTTGTAATTCAGTATTGTTAGTACATTAAATTGTGAGCTAATCCTCACAATGGTTTTCCCTTTTAGGGTTTTCCACGTAAAATTTTGGTGTTCTCTTATGTATGGTGTTGATGTTTTTAAGTTTATGTTATCTACTTTTCATGTTTAAAAATCATAACAAATTAAGGGTTTAAGTGAACTGATGTTGATATGATTATGTTTATGAGGATTTGATGTCTTTGATATAACTAATTCATCCCCCCTCTCAGTTGTCTTGTGCCTTCAACAATTGGTATCAAAGAAAGGTTCCTTTGAAGCTTAATAGCTTAAGGTAGATCTGAGATGGAACACAAGAAATATATTCCCTTGTTTGATGGATTGGATTATGCACTCTGGAAGGTAAGGATACAAGCCTTTCTAATTTCTCTCGGTTATGAGGTCTGGAAATGTGTCAAGTCTAATTACACTGTACCTGAGAAAGGTATAAATACCAAAGATGAAATCAAATATGTCAAAATAGATGGTAAGGGAAAACACGCTCTCTTAAGTGGACTTACTAATTCTAAGTTGGTAAAAGTTGTGAATTTGAAAAATGCTAATGTGATTTGGAAAAGGTTGGAAAGTGTCTATGAAGGAGATGAGAAGGTTAAACGGGCTAAAATGCATAATTTGAAGCTCACTTATGAGACCATGCATATGTCTGAAGATGAAAATGTTACAAGCTAGTTATAGAAGGTGGACCAAGTTGTCAATGGCATCAAGGGACTTGGTGGAAATATAGATGATTAAGAAGTAATACTAAAGGTACTAAGAACCCTTCCTAAATCTTACAGTCGTAAGGTTTCTACTATTGAAGAATTACAAAACTTGAGTAATATCACCAAAGATCACTTGCTTGGTACACTAATTACTTTTGAAATAAGAGAGTTTGGTACACCTAGTGGAACTACAAAAGATGAAACTACTTTTAAAGCTGGTAGAACAGAGAAGACTATTGAGTTATAACCGGAAGACTTTGATGAAGTGGAAGCTAACTTTGTGAGAAGGATGAAAAAGGGTACTAGTTCAGTGGTAAGTTACCTTTTAAGAATTTCAGTTGTGGAAAAAAAGGTCATTATGCTTCAAGGTGTCCAAATAGAGATCTGAGAATTAAGAATAAGGAAAATAGAAGAAGGATTCTCAAGAAAAATTACTATGCTAGTATTTCTAATGATGAATCTAACTTTGAGGATGATAATGATGGTGAATTCTTATTTATTTCCATAAGAGATGAAACTAGTTCTACTAACTCTGGATGCTGTGTGAAGGAAAAGAATCTGGAAACATGTATTAACCCTAAAGGCATTGTAATATCTGCTTTTCATTCTAGAAGTGAAAAGGATGACTGGGTCATTGATAGTGGATGCTCAAATCATATGACAAGTGATAAGAGTAAGTTTATTAAACTTGAAAATTTTGATGGTGGAGTAGTTAAGTTTGGTGGTGATGAAGCTGCTAAGATTTGTGGAAAAGGTTCGATTAGTTTTGATGGAAAGCATAACACTAATGATGTACTTTATGTCAAAGGTTTAAAGAATAATCTCTTGAGTGTTGGATAGATGTGTAGAAAGGGTTACAATCTTATGTTTCAGAATGATGGATGTGAGATCAAAAAAAGATCCAGAACAGTAATTGCTGCTAGAAGGAAGACATGTAGAAATGTTTATCATCTCGAAGGTGGTGTTAGTTATTGCCTTATGACTCAGATCAGTGAGAGTTGGCTATGGCATAGGAGATTGTGTCACATCAACTCTGATAGCCTACTAAGGATAAGTTCAGTCCAAGATATGAGAGATCTACCAAAGTTAACAAAGCTTATTACTACTATATGTAAGGAATGTCAGTTTGGAAAGCAAACAAGAAGAAGCTTCAAAATCAAGGATCAGTCATCTACTGGACTGTTGGAGTTGGTGCATATGGACCTGTGTGCTCCTACCAGAGTAAAGAGTTTCCAAGGTGACAGGTATTTCATGCTATTTATTGATGATTGCTCTAGAATGACTCGAGTCACTTTTCTTAAGGAAAAATCAGAAGCCCTAGATAAGTTTAAAGCTTTTAAAGCAATGGTTGAAAATGAATTGGATATGAAAATGAAATATTTGAGGTCTGATAGAGGTGGAGAGTTTACTTCTAATGAGTTTAACATGTTTTGTGAGAATCATGGGATAATAAGGCATCTATCTACTTCTAGAACTCCTCAACAGAATGGAGTGGTTGAAAGGAAGAACATGAAAGTTCAAGAAGCTACAAGGACAATGACAAAGGAAGTAAACCTACCAGAAGTCTACTAGAGAGAAGCAATTCATACTTCTGTCTACATATAGAACAGAGTACAAGTGAAATCAAATGACACAAAGACTCCCTATGAACTATGGCATGGAAGTATTACCACTGATAAATATTTTAAAGTTTTTGGAAGCAAATGTTATATAAGAAGAGATGAAGAACTAGGAAAGTTTGATGCAAGATGTGACGAAGGTATTTTTCTTGGATACTCTAAGGAAAGCAAAGCTTACCGTTGCTACAATAAGAGGCTAAGAAAGATTGTTGAAAGTGCTAATGTTAAGGTTGATGAAGATATACAGAAATTTTTAGAGATTAATGGATATGAATCAGATGAGTCTTCTTGTGGAGAAAAAGAAGAAACTAAAGAACAAGAAGTATAGGTTGAAGAAAAAGAAGCTCTAGAAATAGAAGCACAAGTTGAAGAACAAGAACCTTTGGAAAAAGTTCCTAAAACTCCTAAATATGTGCAGAGGCATCACACTGAAGATTAGATCATTGATGATAAGAGCAAATGTGTATTAACAAGAAACAGAGTTGCTGGAGAATAGGTAAATCTATGCTTACTTTCCAAAGTTGAACATAAAATAGTGGATGAGGCAAGCAAGGATGAGTATTGGATTAAGGCTATGGAAGAAGAACTAATCTAGATTGAGAAGAATCAGACTTGGGAACTTGTCCCAAGACTAGAGAATAAGAATGCGATTGGAACTAAGTGGGTATATAGGAATAAGTTGAATGAGAATGGAGAAGTGGTAAGGAATAAGGCTAGACTTGTGTGTAAGGGGTACTCACAAGTGGAAGGAATAGACTATGAGGAAACTTTTGACCTGGTGGTTAGAATGGAGGCTATTAGGTTGTTTCTGGCTTATGCAGCACATAAGGATTTCAAGGTATATCAAATGGATGTGAAATCTACTTTTCTGAATGGTGAGTTGGAAGAAGAAATATACATAGAGCAACCAGATGGATTTTAGTTGTCGAACAAACCTGATATGGTATGTAGATTGAAGAAGGCATTGTATGGATTGAAGCAAGCTCCCAAAGCTTGGTATGCAAGGTTAGATAGGTATTTGTTGCAACAGGGATTCAATAAAGGGTCTGCAAATAGTAATTTGTACATCAAGCTAAGCAAAGGTCAAATTTTGATTGTTGAGGTCTATGTGCATGACATAATCTTTGGTGGAAATGAAGGTGTTGGTTTTTTCCCAGACTGGATGCTTATTCCCAGATTTCCCTACAAGGTAGCCATCAGTGATCAACAGGATCTCTGGGCCAGGGGCCAACAGTGTAGGAGATAGATTCTATATTTTATCTCCTCTTCTTCTTCAGGCTCTGCAAGACCTAGGGGGGTATTCCCTACTCAACATCCATGAGATACGCATACAAGGATTGGGATGCTGTCAGAAAGCAGATAAGTCCTCCTGTAAGTAGACCAAAACTGAAAGATAAGAGCAAAGGGGCTAGCTTTGGGCCTATTTGCAGTTGTAGACAGAGGACTGAGGATCCTAAAACTAATTCTAATGTCCTAATGGTTGTTTTAGAGTTTGATTATGATTTTAAGTTTGGATGCAAAGCTGGACATGGTTGTAACACAAACACAAAGCAAGATTGGTGCCTATCCAGGGCCTAGAGTTAGTAGACATACACTTGTGAATGATCAGCATGAACAGCTAAAACTGGATTTCAGGGGGATATATATGATACCTACCTTACAGATATCTCCCAATACAGAGTGTTAAGTTATCTCTACTTATGGCATCCCTACTGCAGTATACCCTTCCCAATGTTCAACCTGAAAATAGTTTAATCTACCCCTTGAGCAGAAGTTAAAAGATCAGACATTCAACATAGGAATTCTATGTTCTAGAGTCTCAAATATTGCCCAAATATCCAGATTCAAAAGAAGAATACATGCAATACTGGAGATAGAATTAACAAAACACATGCTAAGATAGCATTTCTCATATAAGATTAATCATGAAATCAGTGGGTTCATGCCAAAACATACAACAGGAGATACATAAACTCACAGGTTTAGCTGTATAGAGCAACCAAAACAAACTATATTGTGTTACAGAGCCAAAATGTTCAACTTTCAACAACAACAAAATGAGTAACACTTCCTGCTTATAACAGCCAGAAAGTGTACCACAGCAATTAATTACATGGCTACAACAAAAAAAATCGCCAGATACAGTCCTCAGAAGGAATGGCGCTCAGAAAATGTTAATACAGCAGACAAAGGGGGCCCTCGAGCCACGCGCCACTATCTGAAAGTCTTCATTCTCAATCAGGCAGCCTGATCGCTTGTACCATCGCCCATACTCCTGCTACAGTTACCATTAAGGGCCTCAACCACCCGCGGTCGCTTGAAAACCGTCACTGCAGTCAAAAAAGAAACTTCCTGCCAAAATGCTTCCTCGCAGGTTCAAAACATACAGGGGAATAATCCCACATTGGTGCCGCGGAGACAACTTTAGTATTTTAAAAATATGGCCGCATGCATACCAAGTGTCGAGCGCTTTTGCCGCGCTCGACACACATGCCTTCGTCAAAACCCATCGCCGTGACACAAACCATCGGCCCAACCCACGAATCCTTCGCCGACCTCATTAGTCTAGCCGATACAACACTATGCTCCCTTCTGTCAGCCAGACATAGACCATCGGGCTAGCCCTCCAGACCTCCACCGACAGACCAACTCTCACCGATGACCAAAAGAAACACATTTCCCCATCGGCCAGAGAAAGGCCATCAGAGCAACACCAAGCCCCTCCGCCGATAACATAAGTCACCCTAATAATCTTCAAAACATCCCTTCGTCGGTGTGATCCACGCCGATAACATCACATCAGCCAAACATCCACATATCGGCAGCTCCCAAAAAACCTTCGCTGACGACAACTGTCTCGCCGATCGCTACTCCATACTCCGCTGTCAGTGTGACCAACACCATCGACCAACCCAAAAGTCTCCCCGCCGATACGCCGAGTCTCGCCGAAGACCACCATCAACTCCATCATCGGCCAGAGAAAGAGTACGCTATAGCGATGTCTCCCGATCGGCAAGAAAAACATCATCGGCCAAGCATTTCAAAGTTGACCCGATACTCAATCTCACTCCGATGGCACTCCCCATCGGGGTGACCTCCCTCCATCGGCAAACTGCAAAAGACCTCTGCCGATATGCTAAATCTCACCGATGAACACTTAACTCATCCCCCATCGGCATGACCAACGCCATCGGTGGAACCATAATATCCTTTGCCGATAGGCAATAGTCTTGGCGATGGACAAGAACACTTAGGGTTTGAAAGAAGAAACCCTCCAACAAGCAAGCTCAACCTCTAGGCCAAAATGGGTACCAACACTAGCTCTGTCTGGGGACGTGCAGGTGCAAAACTGTAGCGAGGATCCCCGAATCTCTGGTTTCGCAGATTGGGCCATATCTATTGGGCAACAGAGTCAATCATTGCACCAACCTGCACAAAAACTATATTTTAGTCATCACTTGGGTGGCCCCGGGTAGCCAAAAAGGAAGAACCAAAATTTTTTCCTGCCAAATGCCTGATTCCAAACTGAAAGATCCCAATCCCAACTGAAAAGATTGGCATAATCTACCCATAATGTCATCTGCTCAATTAGATACTCCACCACTTTTGAAAGCTTATCACTATCACTTTCACCTCTGTCATATTGGATTTCAAAATTAGACATAGAATCATACATATTATATTCTCCAACATTAGGTAACATATGTATGTTATATCCCTCAGACAGTACATCATGTTGCTCTTGGCAATCCTCATCACCTACCTGGCTGCTGCATACCATCAGGCACTCATCTAGCTGATCCAAAAATTGAAGATATTCAGAAAATATGAGACCCCCAATATTTGTTGATATTGAAAACAAATCCTGATCCACACACCTGATGTTGCACATGTCTGGATCAAGTGATGATGAACATACATTATCCACAGTTTGCAAATCCATACTATCTTCACAAGAACTGAAGATATCTTATTCATATGCCCCCTCCTCACAAACTGATGTATCACCTAGGTCAACTGTCTCTTTATATTCATCATCATCCTCAAAAAGAGGATTAATCCTGCACCACTGAAAGTCAAGATTCATAGCATCAAAGGCACCTGTAGACTCATCATAAAGGGGATTAACACTCACCGCAAAGGCCTCTGCTTCTTCTTCATGACACTCCAATTCTTCTTCATTATTATTAGATCCAGAGTCATAAGAAGAACAAACCTGATCCATGAATTGATCATGGATATCATTTTTATCATCTGATTGCCCCATATACAAGATTTCTGCTGTTTCAATGTACTCTGAAGTTGAACTATCTGTATCATTCTCCATCCCTCTAATACTTCCTGATGAAACTGATACTGACTATTGATCCGCATGATCACAACCTTGCACAACTGGATCATTTAAACATGATGGCTCTTTGATAAGGGCTGGTATGTAAATATTACTTGAAGAACGATTGTTTTCAACTTCATTTGTTGGGCAAAACAAGACATCCTCCTTTATAACAGAAACATCATCAACTTGGAATGATGCAAAAACTGGGACAACAGGGGTGTGAATACTTTGACATTCATTGTCAACTCTTGAATTAAATCTTTCATTAACACTGGGGGCTGCAGGACAACAAAAATTTTCAGAAAAATAACCCTTTTGTATTCCATACCTCCAATTGTTTTCAATATCAATTGCAAATTGATGTGCCTGATGCAATGTGGTGGGCTCCTTGTCTCTTAATCTGTAACTCATTTTCTTATCAAAAGCTCCCAAATAGACAACTAAGCACAGTGCATCATTAGGTCTCATACACTCTGGTATTCTATTCAATGCCCTCATAAATCTGAGGTTAAAGGCTGGGATCAACTCATCTTCTTCAATATGGATGTACATGGAGTCACTAATAGCTACATATTCAGAAATTCTTTCACCATATTGTACTAGAAATACAGATTTAAAACCATGCCAAGAGCTGACAGAATGAGCTGGAAGGTAGGAAAACCAGTCCCTTGCATCTTCACCTAGAGATTGAACAAATAATCTCATAACCACATCTTCATAGTCAATCTCAAAATCATCTATCACATTTAAGAATTGCTGCAAGTGTCTTTCAGCTGATTCATCCTTTATACCCTTAAATTTAGGCAAAAAATTTCTGATTTTAGGTGGAAAAGCATTTGGATAGCCACAAATGCCACTAAAATTTATGGGCTTATATCTATCTATGTTGAAACTTCTTTTATTACATGGTTGGGACTGACTACTATACATTATTGCATTTGACACCTCACAAGGGTGCATAAGCTGACAATACATCCTTTATGTTTTTGCAACCCTCCTCTCTACTCAGATTTTCTACAAACAATGACTTTAGGCACTCAAAATTTAGACTATTTTTTCAAACTTTCCTAAAGTCCTTTAAATGAGTCCTTTTAGCAACATTGCATGCCCTTTGAAATACAGAATAAGTTCTAATAAAAGCATGCAAGCTCTGCTTTCACCAATGTTTCCCTTTTAACCAGTGCTATCTCACCAAATAGGGAGTCTATCAAACAATATAAAATACCTGGATATGTTGCAGGAGCTGCAAATTCTTCTCTGACTAATTTTGTTCTTTTATCAGGTTCTTTGATGCAGAGTCGCCACCTCCTTGAAGAGGAATGAGCTTCAAACAAGCTGAAGCTACAAATTGATTTCTTTCTTTCTGGGTCATCCACCAGCAGAGTCACATATACAACCTTTTTCTTTGCGGCAACAAACACATCTAGGCCTAATTCTTCAATCTCGTAGACTCAAACTTTCATGGATATGACATTGATCTTCCCAGCGGAGTCGCCAATTTCTGTTGACTCGGATGGGTCACAAGATATAACCCTTTCTCAAATTTCTTCCCCAGTAGAGTCGCCAATTTCTGTTGGTGACTCAGATGGGTCATAGATATATTACTGGAGATGATTAGATAGTACTTTTACTTCTCAATCCCCAGCAGAGTCGCCATTTACTGTTGGTTTTTTCCCAGACTGGATGCTTATTCCCAGATTTCCCTACAAGGTAGCCATCAGTGATCAACAGGATCTCTGGGCCAGGGGCCAACAGTGTAGGAGATAGATTCTATATTTTATCTCCTCTTTTTCTTCAGGCTCTGCAAGACCTAGGGGGTTATTCCCTACTCAACATCCATGAGATACGCATACAAGGATTGGGATGCTGTCAGAAAGCAGATAAGTCCTCCTGTAAGTAGACCAAAACTGAAAGATAAGAGCAAAGGGGCTAGCTTTGGGCCTATTTGCAGTTGTAGACAGAGGACTGAGGATCCTAAAACTAATTCTAATGTCCTAATGGTTGTTTTAGAGTTTGATTATGATTTTAAGTTTGGATGCAAAGCTGGACATGGTTGTAACACAAACACAAAGCAAGATTGGTGCCTATCCAGGGCCTGGAGTCAGTAGACATACACCTGTGAATGATCAGCGTGAACAGCTAAAACTGGATTTCAGGGGGATATATATGATACCTGCCTTACAGATATCTCCCAATACAGAGTGTTAAGTTATCTCTACTTATGGCATCCCTACTGCAGTATACCCTTCCCAATGTTCAACCTGAAAACAGTTTAATCTACCCCTTGAGCAGAAGTTAAAAGATCAGACATTCAACATAGGAATTCTATGTTCTAGAGTCTCAAATATTGCCCAAATATCCAGATTCAAAAGAAGAATACATGCAATATTGGAGACAGAATTAACAAAACACATGCTAAGATAGCATTTCTCATATAAGATTAATCATGAAATCAGTGGGTTCATGCCAAAACATACAACAAGAGATACATAAACTCACAGGTTTAGCTGTACAGAGCAACCAAAACGAACTGTATTGTGTTACAGAGCCAAAATGTTCAACTTTCAACAACAACAAAATGAGTAACACTTCCTGCTTATAACAGCCAGAAAGTGCACCACAGCAATTAATTACATGGCTACAACAAAAAAAACCGCCAGATACAGTCCTCAGAAGGAATGGCGCTCAGAAAATGTTAATGCAGCAGACAAAGGGGGCCCTCGAGCCACACGCCACTATCTGGAAGTCTTCATTCTCAATCAGGCAGCCTGATCGCTTGTACCATCGCCCATACTCCTGCTACAGTTGGCATTAAGGGCCTCAACCACCCGCGGTCGCTTGAAAACTGTCGCTGCAGTCAAAAATAAAACTTCCTGCCAAAATGCTTCCTCGCAGGTTCAAAACATACAGGGGAATAATCCCACATTGGTGCCGCGGAGACAACTTTAGTATTTTAAAAATATGGCCGCATGCATACCAAGTGTCGAACACTTTTGCCACGCTCGACACACATGCCTTCGTCAAAACCCATCACCGTGACACAAACCATCGGCCCAACCCACGAATCCTTCGCCGACCTCATCAGTCTGGCCGATACAACACTACGCTCCCTTCTGTCAGCCAGACATAGACCATCAAGCTAGCCCTCCAGACCTCCACCGACAGACCAACTCTCACCGATGACCAAAAGAAACACATTTCCCCATCGGCCAGAGAAAGGCCATCAGAGCAACACCAAGCCCCTCTGCCAATAACATAAGTCACCCCGATAACCTTCAAAACATCCCTTCGTCGGTGTGACCCACGCCGATAACATCACATCAGCTAAACATCCACATATCGGCAGCTCCCAAAAAACCTTCGCCGATGACAACTGTCTCACCGATCGCTACTCCATACTCCGCTGTCGGTGTGACCAACACCATCGGCCAACCCAAAAGTCTCCCCGCCGATACGCCGAGTCTCGCCGAAGACCACCATCAACTCCATCATCGGCCAGAGAAAGAGTACGCTACAGCGATATCTCCCGATCGGCAAGAAAAACATCATCGGCCAAGCATTTCAAAGTTGACCCGATACTCAATCTCACTCCGATGGCACTCCCCATCGGGGTGACCTCCCTCCATCGGCAAACTGCAAAAGACCTCTGCCGATATGCTAAATCTCACCGATGAACACTTAACTCATCCCCCATCGGCATGACCAACGCCGTCGGTGGAACCATAATATCCTTTGCCGATAGGCAATAGTCTTGGCGATGGACAAGAACACTTAGGGTTTGAAAGAAGAAACCCTCCAACAAGCAAGCTCAACCTCTAGGCCAAAATGGGTACCAACAGAAGGTATGTGTAAGGACTTTGTAAATGAAATGTAAAAAGAATTTGAGATGTCAATGTGTGGAGAGATAAACTTGTTCCTTGGGCTACAAATTAATCAGAGAGATAGGGGCATTTTCATTTCACAATAAAAGAATGTCAAGAAATTGTTGAAGAAGTTTGAAATGGAAGATTCTAAACCACTTTGTACCCCCATGACAACTAGTTGCAAGCTAAGAAAAAATGATGAATCCCCTAAGGCTGATCAGAGCAAATATAGATCAATGATTGGAGGACTATTATACCTAACTGCTACCAGACTAGATATCATGCATGTGGCAAGATTTCAAGAAGATCCTAGAGAGTCACATGTCATAGCAGTGAAGAGGATATTTAGGTTTTTGAAGGGCACTCTAGATCATGGTTTGTCGTATCCTAAGAATAATGACTTTACCCTAAGTGCCTACATAGATACAAATTGGGCCAGATGTGTAGATGATAGGAAAAGTACAAGTGGTGGTGCATTCTTTCTTAGAGATAGAGTTGTATCATGCCTAAACAAGAAGTAGGATTTAGTGTCCTTATCTGCTGCAGAGGTAGAGCACATTGTACCTGCATCCTACTGTACACAGGTGGTATGGATGTGACAAACCTTGAAGGATATTAGAGTTGAGTATGATGATCCAATCCCCATCTTCTGTGCTAATACCAGTGCTATTAACATTTCAAAAAAATTGATGATGCACTCAAGGACAAAGAATATTTCAATTAGGTAACACTTTTTGAGAGAGAAGGTTGCAGAGAATGAAGTGAGACTAGAGTATGTGCCTACAAAGGATCAGGTTGTTGACATATTCACTAAGGCTCTTCCTAAGAATACATTTAAGTATCTTCAAGAGAAGTTAGGGGTTATTGCCTCTCCTTCTTTCAAGATTCATAAGGAAATGCATCAGTCCAGTGAATTTCAAGATTCATTCTTTTCTGGACTAATGTTGGAGTCTACCTCTCATGGGGAGTAGGTAGTGGCATTGATGATTATTGCAGTCAGGGGGAGTAAGAGTTCATATAGGTTGGTGTGTAATTCTAAGGGGGATTATTCAAAGCAATTGAGAAGAGTGCAAGTATGTGTAGTATCATAATTAGGGGGAGAAAGCTTGAGAAAGATGTGTCACCCTTTGCCATTGATATCAAAGAGGGAGAGAGTTTATGTGAAAAACAAAGAGAGAGAAAGAGAGTAAGATGTATAAAAGAAAGGGGGAGAGTGAGATTGGTGTAGAGTTGTGTCATGATGGTTTTCACATCATATGTTGTCATCAATGACAAAGGGGGAGATTGTTGCAAGTATGTGCTAATCGGTGTTGTCATTGATGTCAACATGTTTGTGTTGTCATTGGTGTCAACTGTGTGATCTGATGTTGCTGTTGTTATTTGATTGAGTTGTTGTATTAAAGTGATCTGAATTCCTTGTAGAGGTGCTGATGATGTTAGTAGATTGATCCTGTTGCTAAGTTTTCAAGTGCTTTTGAGAAAATTTGATTAATACTGGAAATAGCGTGTTGAAGAGTCTTCCGAATTACAAAATAATGTCCGAGGTTTTCCTCTACATTTATTCTAGGTTGGAGATCTAAGTGTGTAGTTTGAATATGTTGTCAAGAAGTGTTTGAAGATGTTAAATCCAGAATTTGGTGCTCCAGATTGCTGTGAAGTGAAAGTTATGTTCACTAGTTTGAGAACAGTATTTGACAGTGTTTATGAGTTGTGCAAAAGTGTCTGAGAGAAAATATTTTCTCCGCATTCCTCCACAAAAAGGTTTCAGGGGCTATAGTTTTTGATATGTGTTCATAAGGATCTTACCTACCCTCATTCCAAAAGGTTTGTGATTTGGTGCTCTGGAAAGTAATTTATTGGGTGACAGAGTTCACCAGTGTTGTTGTGTTTAGGTGAAAGTTGTTGTGTTCAAGTGAAAGTTGTTGCAGCTAAATTTGTTGGTTTCTAGGTGACTTCAAGATGTTTGTGGATGTTTTAGATAGTGCTAAATCCATGTACATGATCTGGAAGTTATGGTTGTGATCGTGGAAGCATGTGATCAAGAATTACTTATGTTTACTCAGTTTGGCCAACCTTGAATGTTTATGTTGATTGAGGAGTTGATTTGATGATTATGTGAGTGTTGTGTAGCATGCCTAGATATATTTAGGTCCAAGCTAAGGCATAGAGTGGTTTTCCTTCATTCCATTGTGCCATGGATTGTTTAGGTCTAGACCTATTTCAAAAATTATGTGTTTGCCAACCTTGGAGATTGTGTTGCAGGCCTTAAAGATTGTTTCAAAGGTAATGATGGTATAAATAAGTGTTAAGGATTCATGGATGTGTGTGTACAAATGGGGTATATGAGGTTGTGATGTGAATTTGATCAAGGAAGCTAGGTCATTCATGTGTTAGGCTACCAAATGCAGTGAGCAGAAGGTGTCTATAGTTTTTGGTGATGCTGTGAAGGTGTTGTGTATGTTGTGTGTAATGAGATTCATTGGAACTAAACTTCATGTATAGGTTAGATGCAACTATATCAATTCAAAATCTGGCAGTGAGCCATTCTTTTCTTCCTTATTTCTTTTTCAATGGGTAGTGAGTCCACTTGGACAGTGAGTCCCCTACAGTGAGCATTCTCTCTATGGCAGTGAGCCTTTGTAATTTGGTATTGTTACTACATTATATTCTGAGCTAATCCTCACCATGGTTTTTCCCTTTTAGGGTTTTCCACCTAAAATTTTGGTGTTCTCTTGTGTATGGTGTTGATGTGTTTAAGTTTCTGTTATTTGGTTTTCATGTTTAAACTTCATAAAAGATTAAGGGTTTAAGTAAACTGATGTGGATGTGATTATGTTTATGAGGATTTGAAGTTTTTGATACAATTGATTCACACCCCCCCTCTCAGTTGTCTTGTGCCTTCAACAAAGATTCCTCCGGGATGTGAAATAGTGGTATATTTTATTAAGGATAATTTATTTGGCCAATTTGCATCATCTTTAAATAAAGGTTTAGATAGGTTTAAAAAAGAACTATTATATGAATTGAAGACCCAACAAAACCACTTGGACAAATACAACCCTAATAGATAAAATCTTTAGGATAAAAAGACTTTTCTACAAAAATTGATTCCAATGACCTTTATTCTCCACCACCTAAAATTGAGGGTAAAATTCCTTTGGGATGTGAAATAGTGGTATAATTTATTAAGGATAATTTGTTTGACCCATTTTTATTATCTTTAAATAAAGGTTTAGATAGGTTTAAATAAGAACTATTATATGAATTGAAGCCCCAAAAAAAACCATCTAAGTGAGTACAACCCTAATAGATAAAATCAAGAGATAAAACAACTTTTCCAAGATAAAAAATTAAACCTATCAAAAATAAATTATCCTTAAATTTGATGGTATTGATGTAACTTCATGGATATGTCTCATGGAACAATACTTTAAGCCTCATAATGTACTAGACAATGTAATGGTTGATGTATCCTGACGACATTTAGAATCAAAACCTTACTAATGATACCAATGAAGGATGAGTGACAAGCAAGCTAAAATTCTTATTTGGAAAGAGTTTAGTAATGAGTTAGCAACCCTCTATGAGAAACTATGGAATGTAAGCTAAGTTACCTAACTAAATTTTTTTTTAAAATTAAGGTCTATAGTTGAATATAATGTAGAGCATATAAGATTAGCAATCTAATCTTGCAAGGTGACACCTTATCAAAGGCTACAACTCTACATCAATGGACTTAATGAACAAATTAAGAATGATGTTTGTTTGTTGGAACCTTGCATAGATATGAAAGCTATGGAATAAGAATTATAGATTGAGAAATGTAACTCCACCACTACAAGTTCCTCATGAGGTCAAACCATAGAATTGAAGTGACTAATCCTATTGATAGAAATGAGAACAACTTATTTAACCTAAGAAAAATTAGTGAGCAACCTCCTCAACAAGAGGGAAATAAAAGAAAAAAAGACCTATGCTATAATTGTGATAGCAAATGGTCTAGGTGTCATAAGTATGCTAATAGTGATAAAATACTAATGGTTATTAATAATGAGGTTGAAGATACATAAGTAGATATAAAAGAACCAAATGTGGAACTTGACCATGAAAATTACAAGGAAGAAGAAAGAACTATTGTCTCTCTACATGCACTGAATGACACAAGTGCACCAAAAACACTCAAAGTAATTTGTTTTATCAAAAAGTGAAAGGTGATATTGTTGGTTGATATTGGTAGTACACACGAATTTATTGATAGAAGATTAGATAATGAGCTCAATTGTTTTTCTATCAAATATATAATTTCTAGGTCATGATAGTTGATGGGAAACAACTCTCTTGTGGTGGTAAATGACATCATATAAAACACTCAATGGGAAATTATCAAATAGATTTAGAATTGTTCTCTATCCCAATTGGGGAGTAGATGTAGTTTTGGGTGTAGAATGGCTTAAATAGTTAGGAACAATGAATTTCAATTTTCAAGACTTATCCATGGCTTTTAGTACCCATGGTAAAGTACAAACTTATATAGATAAAATCACCATGAAGTCAAATTATTAGCTTCCATAGGATGGAAAAATTACTTAAGAAAGGTTCTTATAGAATAGGGAACCAACTACATTTTGTAGAAGCACAAGATGTAAAAACTCAAGATCAACCAAAGATTCAAGAGATCATTCAAAACCATCAAAATGCATTTTAAGAACCCAAGGTTCTACCCACAGTCAAAGATAATGATTGTTCCATTGAATTAATACCAAGAAGTATTGTTCATCCCAAAAAAAAATGCCTATTCATCCCCAATGATTATGGTTAACAAAAAGGATGAGTCATGGAGAATGTGCCCACATTACAAGGAGCTCAACAAACTTACTCTTAAAGAAAAGTTTCATATTCCTGGTATTGATGAATTGGTAGATGAATCTAATAATGTTGTTTTCTTTACTAAGTTAGATTTACATTTAGATTATCATCATTTTCAACAAAAGGAAGAGGATATAAATAAGACTACATTTATAACACATAAGGGTCATTATGAGTTATTAGGTATGCCATTTGGTGCCATTAATTCCCAAAAAACTTTTCAAAGATTCATAAATTTAATGTTCCACCTATTTCTTTGAAAATTAGTGTTGGCATGCTTCGATGGCATCTTCATCTATAGTAAAACATGGAATGATGAACAATTCATAGAAAAGATTATAGAGTTGCTAAGTGTTGAGGGTAATTCTTTTCTAAAGGGATGGGAATGTTATGATCCTAGTATGATATATTCCTAATTATAATAAGGATAAGCACTTGTGGCATGCTTAACCTTAATAGTTTCATTTATTAGTCTTATTTATTCCTGAAGGTGACTTAATTAGGAAAAGGGGTGTGTCCCTACATAGTTACACATATAAATAAGAGAGATAAAGACTCTCCCAAACTATTATATCTTCTACTATTGAATTCACATATTATTTTCCAATTATTGGAGGTCACCCACTCAAAGTGGTCTGCTATTTTACTAGTTTTTATATTTATTTCAAATAAATATCATAACACTCAAATATAGACTCAAGGATGCCTAGAAAACTATAAAAAGGCATTACCATGGGCCAAAACAAGCTCCAAAAATACCATGGTAAGAATTATCATGACCCACAGCTTTTTTGACTCATTATTTATCATTTACCTCCTTTAGAAAGATGCTCTATGATGCATCAAAACATGCATCATAAGTGGATCAAGATTCCTAGTTCACTTTGCAACTTCCTATAATCATGTTCTTACATGCGTTATAGAATCTATCATAAGTAACTCCCACATGTTACAATGTTATAATGAGATTAGATTCTCTTCTTACACACACGTCATACAAAGGCATAAACATGGTACAATGGATATCATAACTGGGATGCTCCATTTTCCAAATGAGGACAAAACAATTATTAAATATTTTGAACATTGAGACTTGCAATGTGTATGACACCTAATCCCAAAATTCTTATAGAGGATGAATTCTAAATTTTTTGTAAGAAGGGCATTGAGAAGACTGATGAAATCCTCAAGTATTATTACATAGAGACTGTAGATCATTAGAATTTTGATCTTGAGTACTTCATTATTAAATTGAGGCAAAGTAAATTGAAAAGTGTCTTCCTACATGTTTTGTATGAGCATGAAGATTTGATAAGAAACTGTCAATTTGACATGGAGAGGATTGTGCTTGAGAAAACATGAATTCATATTTTCCATGTAGAGAATAAGATAAAGGAAATGGATCCTAATTATAAAGGTGCATTCCACAAAATTGAGGATCCATTTGAGAGGATGAATAAGAAGATAGAAACCACAACACAAATTTCTAAGGTACCCAATTAAATTTTTTTCCACATTACTACACTATCAAGGATCCAAGATAAATCTTCTTTTCCACCTATCCTTGTTACTAAGAAATCCCCAAGTACATTAGAGGTGTTACCTATTGAAGAAACACTTATGGGATATGATATAATAACTTATTTAGAAAAATTGGTCAACCATTAGGTGGACTACTTCACTAGTGGCATCAGTCATGGGAGAAAAAATTGAGAAACTAGCATCATTAGGGCTAGCCCAAAGTAGATCCATATGAGTGGTTGATTATGAAGTAGTTGGTAGTGCTAGAGAGGTGGATCCTATGAATGAGGAAAGTATTACAATTTCCAAACCCATGAGGGAGATACTATAAATTTTATCCCTCCTCCAACCCCAAAATTAATTTAGGAAGTTTTATAGGAGACTGATATGGATTATGTGAAATAAAATGCCTATGATGAACTTTTGGCAGAAGATTCTTTTGTCAAGACCAAGAAGTCCCAATCCTTTGCATGCTCTTTATTTATTAAAGAGAAGAGGATCTTGGAAAAAAGAAAAGGATAAGTGAGTTGCATGTGGAAGATATTCAAGATATAGAAACATTTTCAAATCCTTCCCTTATTTTTGATGTCCCTATTAAGAGAATCACTCATAAGGGGAAAATTAATGGTGACAGAAAGTGGTTTCCTCTAGTTCCTAGGATGGAGCAACTCTGATGCCATGGTGTTGGAGACTATCAAAAGATGAAATGTTTGGTATCCCAAAAAAGGTTTGTAAATTTATTGAAGGGTCAAACATGACCCATAAAATGAAGTCTTGGCCATTTTGGAAATTTCACCAATAGTGAATAAACTAAATGTTGATTATATTCCTCTTGATTTGAAAGGTCAACTTATTGTGAAGAGTTTTGGTGAAGTGTATGCTTCTCAAGCTACATATTTGGTTGTGCATGTAGAACAATTTAGTGAGGTTACCATTAAAAGGATATATAAAGAGAATGAGAAGGCTTGAGATGAGATACCAATGCTCAATTATAAACTCTCAAATGAAGAATCAATGGTGAATAGGCTTAAGGAACAATTAGCAATCCTAGAGAGGAAAGACCTACTCCTTGCTCTAGTGTTTCTCAAGACAAACAATTGTTACAAAGTGAAGTGAGTAGGTTGAAGGTGTTGGTAGAGGAAAAGGATGCAAAGACCATGTAAATTGTAGAGAACTTGGTAAATGGTATTTTGAAGGGTAGAGCCCAAAATTTAATAGGAGAAGTTCATGAACTTTACAAAAGCTATGAGAATATAAATGTTGCATCAAACAAAATATAAAGACTTGTTCTTAAACTAAATTAAGTAAATGTTGGATGGATACCTAGGGTGTTCACTATGAAGGGTATTTATCATAATATAGGAGACTCCAATGAAAGTTCTCCATTAGTAGGAGAGATCCATGTGGCCTACAAATTGTTGCAACCAACTACTACCTTTATGGATAAATTAAAATTGGACAGCAAGGAAAAGGTCTAAGAATTTATAGGCCTTGTGGACTTTGGCATACCAAAAGTAGAGGATGCTAGTGGAGAAAAAAGATTATTGTGGTGTTAGAAATATGACTTCCAAATTTTGGTTCCTATCTTTGTCAATGATATCCTCACCGTTGATGAAGTAAATCCCATCCTGCTCAACCTTCAAGTGGATAATATTATTGCCTTGGAGGTAAAGGTGAATATATTTATAAAAAACACCAAGGTAATGCTAGATGTTAGGTATGAAACTAGCCTAAACAAGGATGAGACTATTATCATTACCTATTGAATTGCAAATGAAAAATGGGAGAAATGGGTTAGAAATTTTCAAGGTAGCTACTAATTAATGTGTTGAATTATTTATTATTTATTTGTTAGAATGATTTATTCTCTTATCTTGTATTAATTTATTCTTTTTAAGCCCTATGAATTATTTAAATAATGCCTAATTTTGGTGAAACAATACAATTACCAATGTAATTAGATATTTAAGGTTGGTGTCATATGATCACTATTAAAAAAGTGTTTTTTTAGTAACCAAGGTAGGAAATGTAGTATATGGTGTAGTGATGTAACAAGACACCTGTAAGACATATGGATAGAGTAGTTAAAAGGATGAAAATTCATTGATTACCATGCAGTAGGTGTTGTGCCCTGCACACATGCCCCACATTTTGCTTCCACAAAATGGAGACCCCTTTTTATGGCATGACTTTCAATGATTTCTTCGCTTCTTCTCAATTCTTCAGCTTGTCCTAAGTACTTCATGTCTTGGTTATCCACTTGGCTCAATTTTTAGCACTTGTGATCCATTACACTAATTTCACATCTCTTGATGATCTCCTAGGTTTTGATGCTTTGAGAGATTACATTTTCTATGGTCTATCCTAATATATCTTGTTTGAGTCAATTTGATGGTTTTCTTATCCACCTGATAGGTCTTAGCATGTTGCAAGTTTGATGAGTTTTGATTGGACATTTTCTTCATTATTTCAATGGATTTCTTGGATGGTATGGAAAAGTTTGATGAAGTGTCTTATCTGGCCTTACTTGAATAATCATTTCAATAGGAGTGTTTTGGCCCATTCTATGATGGCTAGGTGACTAGAGGCATGTAGCCTTGAGCACCATATAGAGTCCTTAAATTTTCATCTTTTAGTTACTCAACATGGAGATGGTTAGTAGTGTTTGAGTAGGTGCATTGGGATTTGAGTTAATGTCTTAACCTACTATACCATTAGGAATGATTGTGAAGTCATATTTTATGCCCTTATCAGTTATAATGGTCATATTTGTTTTGAGATAGGGTATATGAGGTATCATGTCACAAGTTTTATAACATTGGATTTTGTAGATGAACCCAGATCATGATGAATTATTGTTGTGTCACCTTTATGGACCATGAAAGAGTCATGACCTATTTCAAGATTTTCAATGCCAATAAAGGTGCAAGTCCATAAAGATAGAATCAATGTTTAACATGACTATTACTATTAGATTATCATAAGTATTGCAATAGTTAATGTACTGAAATCACCAAATAAGAACAGAGTTTGAAGTTGTGGGAGTTTTCACTTTACTAGGACATTGTGGGATCTTGAGACCCATTGGGATATATCCCAATGGGCCTTAAAGTTTCCCTGCCTATAAAAGTGTGCGAAGTATGTTATCATTACCTTTTGTGAGGATCCACCACTCACATGGATATATCCCTTAGACCTTTTATCTCCTGCTATATCTTGTATACATGTATTTCCTTGCAAATATACTGAATTCATTAGACCTTCGCATTCCTATTGAATCTGCATCTGTCATGCCCACATTTTACACATAGTCATGAAAACCCAACTAACAAAAATTTTCTAACCTTACGCTAAAATCCCCTCTTGTGCAACATGTGCGCTCCATAACATACACATGTAATGTTGTTGCATTTGCAACACATGTTAGGCATTCTGCACTATGGCGGGGAAGTCAATCAGGATGCGGGAAAATGTGAAACTTCTTTTACAGCTGTTACATCCCCAACTTTGGCTATATTTTACTTTTACTTTTCATGAGATTAACTAGATTAGTAATCATAGATTAATGATTTGATGTTTGTGGAAAATGTCAAGATAAATCATTAGTTATATGGATTATGATTAATGTTGATAAATTAGACATGAGATTAAATGAAATAGAGATTATTTTGGTATAATGCATAATGATTTGATGATGATGCATTGATCACAGTTTTGAATGATTGTGAGTGTAACTAGGAAAAGAGAATTCCAATTCTGAGAAGAAAAAGAGAGTATCACCTGGGAGAAGGAAATAGATTTTTTGGAAAATGAGACATTTTTGCCATTTGAAGTTTGAACATTATTATTTTTTAGAACCATTGCAAGACAGGGTATGTTTTGGTCAATCTATCTTATTGAGTCGTTTTTGGGTTGGACTAATTGTTTTTATGGCAAGTCAAGGTTTCTCGATGTCCTTTACATAGACCTATTTAAATAAATGTCCTTGGAACATTTTTGTTAGTTAAAATTAACCTTGTCTTCACTGAGCTCTCCTATATGTTTACTTTTTATGTCTGAGTAAATTGACTATTCTCTCTCTTGATATTTTGCTAAGGTTGTGAAATGGGAGTTTAGTTTCGATGCCCTTGTTAGCATTTTGATGCTTACTTTATGTTTACCTAGTTGATTACAATGTCATTTTGGTAATGGTGAAGATTACCATATTTTACATTATAATATGCTTTATGATATATATATTTATATTATTATATGATTATCATTATTTGTTTTCACCACCTTTTCCCTTAATGGCTTCGTGATATTCATCACCACGTGCTCTAACTTGATGTAGCCTTATCCCTCAAATGAAGGGGAGTGGGCAAACTCTTTTCTCAAGCCCAAAAACTGACTTAGGTAAGTGGTTGAGTGGGTGTGTTGTGTGCTCTTAGATAGAGAGTTTGTAGGAGAGTGGAGGAGCCTTTTTAGGGAGAGGGTTAAAGAGAGTAAAACTCTCGATATCTTACTAGAGTAAGGATCTTTTTCTTAGTTTTTGGCATGAAGAGAGACTAAGGAGAAGAAGAATAGAGATTTGGAAAGAGTAGAGTGGAAGTTGAGAGTAGTGGAGGCTCATTAGAGACTACAATCCACAGCAAACATATATACATATATTGTCACCTTTCGCTACAGGTAATCTATAGAAGTGATATACATAGACAATACAGTATTACATTATGTGATGCATGTGGCCTTGAAGGCCAAACTTTGTATATCTTTTTGTTATGTTGGTTAACACCCAATGAGGCCATGATGCCGAGGGCCATAACAATTGTTTTGATTGTTTAATCCATCACAGTTGTGAAGCCAAGAGCTGTAGATGCTATAATGGTTGTTAACACCCATTGCAAATGTATGGCCAAGGGTTATATTATTTCTTATGATTATTTTTTTATTGTCAAGGCCATGATGACTAAAGGTTATAATCTATATTGTGATGGCTTTGCTATCGAGGCCATGATGACTAAGCATCATCAACTTTTGGTGATTAATGGATCCCTATGAGCTATGAAGCCATGGACATTAAGAACTATGTTTAAACTTATATGTGTGCCTTAAGGCCATAGTATGTTCAATACTTCTAATTGCAACTGTGGAGGCTAATATGGCTATTAGTATATTCCACAAACTTGAGTTATATTCATGGATGTTGTTACAACCGACGTGTTGGTTGTATACCTTTATGCGATATTTAAACTGTAGGGTCTTCAACCTTGTATAAGACTGATTCAAAGAACCCTAGCTATGACCATGCTTTCAAAGAAAATGAAAGGTGGGAAAAACACTGTTATTAGGGAGATGGCCATGAGCCACTCTATGTATGCTATGTGCTATTTGGTTATTGACATAATGTTGTAGACTAGAACCATAGAGTTCTCAACATATATTTACATTATAAAGATTATTTTTGTTAAGCATTCTATACATGCATGGGGTTATCATATGATAGAAAGAGAGAGTGGATAGGCTCTTCTTAATCATTTAAGATAACCAAGTTGATAATGATGATACTATCATACTATGAGTTTATATAAACTAAGAAATTTGATTATGAGATAAGTGGCATGAAAGTAATCTTGCTTCATTTTGAAAGAAACCATTAAAGCAACCTAGCTTAATGGTAGTGTTGTCTTTCAAACACTATTTTTATAGATGTTAAGTAATATTATTACCCATCAAGTCTTTATTAGACTACATGAATATCATATTCAACAACCAAAAGATATATATATATATATATATATATATATATATATATATATATATATATATATATATATTGTTATCTTGGATAACTAAGGGATTTTATATTGACATCAGAATTGGAGATGATGGCTCTCACTATGTGACATTTACATTAAACTATGAACTTATTTTACTTTGATACTGTCGATAAGAATGAATTATGTTTTAGTCGACAAGGATCTGATGGAGATCCATTAACCTAAACAATTATTCAATTTCATCTCATAGAGATGCTATCTATAACTAGTTTTACAAAAAAGAAACCAATAGTTTATGTATTTAAAATAGGAATGAGATGAGATGGAGTCACTTAATTCCATGTTACAAAAGCAGAAAGTTAATCAATGAAATTCATGTTAGAGATGGAGTTGAAGGTCCAAGAGGATGGATTGAATTATGACAGGGAAATGGTCACCCCAAAATAAAGAAAACTCTATAGGATGTGATAACTTCTAAGTCAAGTTAGAGGTGTGTGAACAATCAACTACGTTCATTGTGAAACATTATTTATATTAAAATTTTGGCTAAAGTGATGCATCCATCTCTACATGCATTAGTCGGTTCACTATGCTCCAGATGGCATAGCCATCTAGTAGTGTCATACATAGTTAGAGTGGATCTATAGTTCTATGACCATGATGAGTTATGAAGGACACAACACTAGAACTCAAATGGAAAACCTTATGGTTCCTTATATCTACTTCCCTCGTGAAGGGTAGGGTAGGAAGTTGTGTGGGGGACCTCCAGTTTGTGGTTAGAGGAAAAGCACTTGGGTGATGCTCTCCTTCCCAAGAAGATTACAAGCTGAGACTTATGAAGATAGATATCGATATTCCTGATGCAATATTTTCTATTATATGACTTGACATGCAAGAATTCCATGTAAAATTTATCATTATTGCCTAGAGCAAAACATTGTGATTGTAAAGTGAAGGAATTCACTATTGTGTTATCTTTGAATATGTTGCAAATTTTAGTTTGAAATTATTCAAATAAGATATGCACTAATACTTTGATTATGAGTTGATTATATTGTAAATAAAAATGATTTTTTTGTGACCATGATCATTTACTTAATGGTAAATTGAGTTGGTAATTAAGGTAAATTGAGATGGTATGTTACATATGGTATCAGAGCTACCGGTTTTTATACATGGACATATGAGCTCACTACATAAAATTTTCCTCCAACAGTAATAGTTGCTAATGTTTGGATGTTCTTATGCCAGAATGGTAAGAATAAGAATGACACCCAGGAAGAAGGTAAGGGGAAATTGACGTTACCTTAAGGCTATAAGGGAGCGAGCCTCAAGAATGAAAAGACTTGGTCAAATTGGTTGCTTGAGATGCGCATGGTTGACCGATGATGAAACTTTCACTAATTCTATTAAATGCATCAAGAAGGAGAAGGGAAACATAGTTAGGGCTACTGCTCCTATCTCTGGAAATGAATCAATGAAACCCTCTGCACCTAAGGAACTAGCCTTGGGAAGTGATCTTAAGGATCCTATTTTCATTCAAGAGGTTATGGATGAGTACCTGCAAGTACATCCACTTCCTATGTATGACTCAATGAACCTCAAGGATGAGGATAAACTTGGGAAGATATCCCAATCTAAAAGAGACTTGCAGTTGCAAGATGTAAAAGAAAATTGTAACAATTGATGGATTATATGTAATCCATGGAAACTATAATGTAATTTTGAATTTTGGAAAATCTTTCCTTTCTTGTAAGATTGCATAAATGAGAATGGATTTACATTTATGAATGGATTCAATAGTATGAAAAACTAATTGAATGATTAATTTGCAAACTTTAGGAGAAGTAGATTGCAGCACAGTTCAGACAGGAAACAATATGGGAGATAGCTAGGAAGAAGAGAAACCTTCAAGCCACTCTAATTCAAAACTTGACTAGATCCTTGCCTTGATCCGTGAGATCAGAGCAAGAATTGGAACTCTTGAGTAGGAGATCAAGGATTAGCAAGGACATAGGTATGAAGCCTACCACGGGGGTGATGACGGGGAACGTCATGAGGTCACCACCCAAAGTGGATGCAGAGAGAATAACTCTGAAATAAGACATGATCAGGATAAAAGAAGCCATTTGGCTCTAGAACTATCTAGAGATATGAAAAAAGTTATGCCTCCCAAGTTTGATGGGACTATAAGTGGAGATGACATGGAGGCATGGCTTATAGAACTGGAGAAATACTTTGAAATAAGAAAATATTCTAAAATCACCAAAGCAGTATGGGGAGCATACCAATTAGTAGGTGAAGCATCCACCTTATGGATGAACAAGAAAATGGAGTTGAAATTGAAGTCCATGATCCAAACCTAGGAAAGGATTGTGGAACATTTTAGGCAAAGATGGTTGCCTTAGTTGTATTTTGATCAAAATCTTATAGATTTCTAAAATTTGAGACAGGGTGACTCAACTGTGAACAAGTACCAGGAAAAGTTCACTCACCTCCTCAAATATGTTCCACAATATCAACCTGATGAGAGGTTTCGCATCTGAAAGTTCATCATGGGATTGAATACCTAGATTGGGGGTGAAGTGGATGTGCATGGTCCCACTATAATGGACCAGGTTTATGAGAAAGCTATTAAACATGAACATAAATTGAAATCCATGTTTGCATATAGGGAAAGGAATTGCAAAAAGTTTAATTGGTCCCAATCCTCCTAGTCATTTAAGAAAAAGGGCAAAAAGAAAGACTTTTCTAAGAAAAGTGATAAAGGGTCCAAGAACAATCAAAATGAGTCCAAGGGAAAAAAGAAAGGCAATAATAACTCCAAGAAAAATGGAGAAAATTTTGAGAAGCCTTATGAAAGGAGAGGACCCATGGGAGGGTGTTATTCATGTGGTGGTGATCATTATGCCAACCAATATCCTAATAAGATGTAGGAAACTTAGCCATAAGGAAATCCTTTACCCTCTCAGCAGGTAGCTTTTCAGTAATGCATACATGTAGCGCTGGATAATAGGCAAGCTGAATATCAAATCACTCCTATTGAAACCACATGTATTTTATCTGGTTTTCCAATTTTAGTTTTGATAGATACCGGTGCAACATAATGTTTTATTTCTCCTAAAGTTTTGAGTAAGATTTCTAGAAAAGATGGATACATGGCAAATACTTGGTTAGTTGATTATGCAAATCAAACCAGAGCTCAAGTAGAGCAATGCTTGTTTAAGGCTAAGGTTGAACTTCTGAGTTTCTCCACTGAAGTGAACCTTTAGGTAGCCCCATTAGGCTCATATGATGTCATCCTTGGAATAAACTGGTTATGGAGACATAGAGCTAAAGTGGATTGTTTTTCTAAAACAATAGAATGTCTAGATGACCTTGGGAATAAAGTCTTTCTGCAAGGTAACCCTAGAGAGGTCAAAATTAGACAAATATCTACCCTGCAAATGAAAAGAGCTCAAAGAAAAGGATGCCAACTCTTTGCTATTAAAATGGAGAAAATAAATAGTCATAAGGAAACTAATTTCCAAGATGATTTGATGTTTTATGAATCTCAAAAACTCCAAGGAGTTGACAAGAGGGAATCCATAGATTAGGAGAGATCAGATATGGATATATACCCTTTTCTTAGAGATATTGAGGATGTATCTTTGGATGAGCTACTGGGATTGTGTTGACAACATCAGTGTTGGAGAGATTGTTACCATGCAGAAGATAAGGCAGAGCAAGATGTTATGTAGTGTTGTCATTGATGGTAACAATAGTTGTAAGGTGCATATCAATTTGAATGGGAATTTTGCAAGAGGGTTTGATCCTCTTCCATTTTGGATTCATCTACTCTCTCTTAGAAGTTAACTGTGCTAAGAGATTTGGTCTAGTAAAGTAATTTTGCTAAGTGTCAGTATAACTGCTTTCAATGTATAGTGTCCCAATTTTTTGGTCTGCATTGTTCTTCCATGGAAGATCATGTCTTGTGCCTTTGATATGTTATTATTTATCATTAAATGCATCTAATTCCAAAATTTTATCTACTGGTGTCCTCCGGTATGAAAGATATGATTAACAAAAGTTCACATGACAGAGTTCAGTCATATCTGATACAGAACTTGGGAGTAATTTGGTCTGCATTCCTTCGGTATAGAATATTTTTCTATGTAGTTGTAAGGTTTCGTAAACACATGGTTAGAGATTGTAAATCTAAAGTTTCAAGTTTTGATGTTCTCCAGAATGAAAGTTAGGGTTGTCTGAGTATCACATCCTAAATAGATAGTGCATTGATAGTGCTAGAGGTGATTTGAATTACCCCACATTCCACTGCAGGTGAACTTTTTTCTGTGTGGATTTGAAGATAATTATATGATTACCTGAAGTGTGTATATTCTAGGTCTGAGGCAATTTGGAGTTCTGGAAACCATTTTGTGGTTTGACAGTTGGTTTATATTAGTGTTACTTTGCCAGTGAAGCTAACCTGAAGGTAGTGATGGTGTGCAAAAGGTAAACTTGTTTTATGAAGTTAGGTGGGAGCTATTTTAGGTCCATCCCAACCTATTTGAAGTTGTTTCATAGTTTTATTCTTGGCACGAAGCCTGTGCCTGAAGATTTGGGGCCGACTGCTTGCAAGTTTGATATTGTGACCATTACACTCAATTAGGCTAACCTAATTGGTGTTGTGGATGTTATGGATATATAGAGGAATGTTTCTAGTATCTTGGCTATGATGTGATGTGTGTGATCCAATGTATGTGACAAGTGCCTACAAATGCAAATTGAGGAAATACAGAGCAGGACAGTGAGATATTTCAGATTAGTAAGAGAACTTTTGTTTCATATATACCCTGAGCTCCATTGGAACTATAATCCATGTATATGTAGATGCAATTGTAATAGTTCAAATCCTGGCAATGTGCCACTCCTTTTCTCTTCTATCTTTCTTTCTCAGTGGGTAGTGAGTCCACTTGGATAGTGAGTCCATCTGTAGTGAGCATTCTTTCTTTTGGGTAGTGAGCCCTTTGGCAGTGAGCCTTTTGTAATTCAATATTGCTACTGCATTATATTATGAGCTAATCCTCACTATGGTTTTTCCCTTTTAGGGTTTTCCACGTAAAAAATCCTGGTGTTCATGTGTTGTGGTTTGTGGCTATATGTTTTATGCTTAATCTACTTTATTGTTATTGAATTAGGTAAATGGATTAAATGCTTATTATGTGAAGGGTTTAAAAGAATATTGATTCACCCCCCTCTCAGTATTTTAGGTGTTCAACAATTGGTATTAGAGCCAAGTCCTTTGGAAGAAGCCTAACTGCTCAAGGAAGATCTTGGAGATTGAACACATGGGAGCTAAAAGGCTTCCTACTCCTCCGAAAGAGATTCCTGCTATTGAATTTTTAGAAGATGAATGCATGTTTGCCAATAGAAAAGAACTCAAGGTTACTCTTAAAGACCTAGAGAGGACTGAAGAAGAAGTCAAAGATCTAAAGGAAAATATCAAAGAAGCAGATGGATGATCAAGAAGTTAAGAGATCAAGTCAAGAAATTCAAAGAAAAACTTAAGGAGGTAAGTGAATAATTGAGGTTAGTAAATGAATCCATGAGTCTGAAAGTGCAAGTTGAAGAAAAAGCAAGAATTGATGAATATTTGAACTCAATGGTGAAAGGCAAATTTGAAGAATATACAATGCTTGAACAAGAAGTTGTGAAATTGAAATCACATATAGAAAAGGCAAAGAATTATGAAGAAAAAATCAAGACAAGTTCTGCAAGGATTCATGAGATGATTGCAAGTCATAAAAATCTTGTTGATGATGATTGTTAGTCATAACAACATGCATAAAAATTTGCACAATAAACCTTTATTATCTTGAAAAATACGATCAATTTGGAACAAATTGACGACTACAAGTCTCTGTTGATCATATCATGATCTTCTAACGTTACTCAAAGGTTGATCTGACATGTTGTTTTCCATTTCAAGGGATCTTACACTATCTGTATTGTGAATCATTGCTGTATATCTAGTTCTGCATCTATTTCCTGTAAACTTACTTCACAAACAAGGCTATTTCCACTATGCTCCACAAATAATGATTATATTCATAAGTTTGATCAATTCTTTTAAGCATTTACTGTCATGAACTTATTTTATGCTTATGCACTATACATTTAATTGAATAATGTGCTTATAAGCAGATCTTTAAATGTTTATCATTGATATTCATATGTATTTGCATGATATTTATCATTTTGACATGTTTTCATTCAAAATATACTCTATGTTCAAGTATTTATGAGTTATAGGCATATTCCATGTTTATTTGCAATTGTGCAGGTGATTTGCAATAAAATTAAAGAAAATTTAAAGAATACTTCTAAATGTAGTGAACCTTTAGCTAGTGAGTCACATACATTCTAAATACATTCATAAATAGAAGAAAGCAAACCATAATTTCACTAGGTTGTTCCGCAACTAGGTATGGTTAATGCTAACTTAAAAGGAACAAGGAATGAAAACAATATGTGTAGACTAACAAGCACTCCAAGGGATGCAGCTAATCAATGCATATATCCAGATTTCATCGACTGATTACTCAAGATTTACAATTATTTGTAATCAAAATAGCTTCTCTTTCATTAAGTACATGTATATTCACAAAAGCCTTAAAAGTAGTCCTGAGTGTTTTAGAAATCTAACTTCAATTAAGTTTCTAATGCTTTAAAGAGTACACTCCATCCCTTTTTATAGAATAAGGGGAGGAGGTAGCTACAAGTGACCAACAGTCAAGATTTATTTATTTAGATCCATGGTCAATATCATCTCATTGACTAAGTCAACACTTGTAAACAAGAGCACAAGTTGCTAGCTGGCCACTATTTGTCAGACTCGAGCATCCTTCATGCTGATTATGCATATGACTTCCATCATCATGCATCCCTATTTATTCTTCATCTCTCTCCTCTTCTTCACTTTCATCTTCTTCTTCTTCATTTTCATCTTCTTCATCATCATTACGGTCATCTTCATGCAGATCACCCCTTATGTACACCTTTATCACTGCCCTGATGGATTCATATAGTTGCACTATTCTCTCAACTTCCCCTCCATCCTGGAGCTTAGCCTTTATTACTGCATGCCTATGGAAATAAAACTTTGCTTGAAGAGAATCCCATTTATTCTTTCTGCTGATCAATGTTTCATTATATGTTTCCACCTTGGCTTTCATTCTCATCACCTTGTTTATCACCTCTTCTGTCAAATGGTGAAGGGGATCTTCTCCTACACCTTTAAAATTATTATGGAAAGCCTGGACAGCACAATTAGTATCTTGATTTTCTATTTTTCCTTCCACCTTATCTTCTAAAGCCTCTAAGGTTTCTATTTCTTTGGCCATGAGATCATGTAACTTGACACTTATGTCCCTGAGCTTGCCACTGCATCTCCTCAAGATATCACATTCAAATCCAACATCTTCATACCAAATGTTCAGCAATTGCGATGTGTTACTATCCAATATTTTGTTATCCATAAGTATTTTCATATCAATTCTTTTCATCTCTCTCAAAGCATCTAGGTGCTTTTCTAACTTGAAAGACCTTCTGCCTACTTCATTCTGTAATTTATCTACTTTACTTTTCAAAACACCAAGAGAATTCCAATTTTCTAAGGAGGTTTTCACCACATTTTATGCTTCAAATATAAAAGAAATGAACTAATTTTCCATTAATTGTGACTTATGCTTCATAAGATCTAGTCCTGTCATCTCTTCCTGAGATATGATTGTTAAAGGGGTAGCTAGACTAATCGATGTGTGTTTTGGGTCAATCAACTCTTTAATGAAAGAATACAATTGAGCAATGTGCTCTTTATGTTTCCTATTCTTATCCTTTTCTCTCTTTACCCTCTGTGTCAAAGAATCAATAATATCTTTACCTTCTTGATCTTCTTGGTCTTCATTTGCAAAACCTAAGTCAACATTTGTTATTTGAAACTCATCAAAGCCTATTTTACCTTTCTCCTTTTCAACCATTGGCAAAGCTATTTGGGTTGTCCTCCTACCTATAGTAGGGTCTCTTTTTATGGCTTATGTAGGCCTCACCTTCCTTTTAGGTTTCAACATACTTGCAGTAAACAATGTAGACACATCAAAATCAGGGACCTCATCTACTTGCAGATTTATTTCTTGTTGCAACCAATATTGAACATCACCCCTGGGCTTCTACTAGTCATTTTGCTTATTCTGAGTATCATGAGACTCGGTATTATGCCCTTCTCTTGGTAGTGAATTCAATTTCCTTGGTTCTTCCTCATGCAAATTCTCATGAGGGGGATTTGATTTGGGTACCTCCTGTTGAGGGTTTTCTTCTTGAGGTGAAGGTTCTTGTAAAGTGTGTACCTTTTTGCCATGTACCTTTTCTTGTAACTTCTCCTCTAGGGTTTCTTGAACATTTTGACTTTGTGCATCATGTGGCACTTGGTTTTCTTGAGAAGATTGTGTATTTTGACCTTGGGGATTACCCTGATCGCCCTTGGTCATATTTTCTATTTCCTTCTCCTAACCTCTGTTTTGTGTCAGATTTTTTTCTTCATTGTTAGATACTTATTTCTCCAAGGCCTAATTCTTTCTCATCTAATTTCTCTCTTGGTCCTGGTTTGTTTCCTTGATTACTTTCTTCTATATGTGGTGATGAAACATTTTGATCTTCCACCCTATCAGGGATTCCTTTATTTGTTTCCTCATGCACAGGATTATCCTATTTATCATGCATTCCTTCATCATGACCAATATCTTTGTCATGTATTTCTTGATCACCCCTCCTCTATAGCTGGGCTTCTATCTATTCTTGCTCTGGAGGTGGATTATTATCTCTATTTTGGCTCATATCACCATGGTAGGCCAAGTTATTGCTGCAGGACTAGTAACCTACTCTACTAGATTAGTCAATCCTATTTGTTGGCCTATCTCTTCAGGATTATCCTGCCCCATTTCATCTATTTCAACCTCTCCTTGGCTAGTCACCTTCTGAACCACAGGGGTCCCATGAGAAGTCATTTTGGTATTGGCCACTAGAGCCTCTATCTTTTGTGATGCAACATTAGTGACTACCTCATCATCTGATAAGTATACTATGTCATCTAGAGGAAGGGGTTGATCTTTTCTAGCCTCATGTCTCTCTTCTCTTATCTCTTTCACCTTCTTAGTTTTGAATTGAATAATATTTGGAATTGGGACCTCATGTTGTAATTCCTTCATGAAAGTCAAACCACTTGCACCTCTTAACATGATAGGATCAATGTTAACATTTCCCCTCATTTTTGTCTTCTACTTCTTCTGAGGTGGCATTTGTTGCACTTTCTTTCTTTTCTTCTTTGTTATCAATAAGTCATCATCCCTAGGTTCTTCATCCAATGGATCATTTTGTAATAGTTCATCTTCCATTGGTTCTTCTACAATCACAAGAATAGGCTTTATGATGCTTCTGCCTTTTTGTCTAACAGGGGTTTGTGGTGATGTATCCGTAGATGTAGATGTTGATACCACATCACCTTTTGGTTGAATCCTTTTAATAATTACCCCTTGATGTACATGAACGACCTTCTTGTTCTTGCCTGGTTTCTTTTGTTCTTCAGCAAGTAACCTTTCTCCATTAGATTTTCTCTTTTCAATGAGGAAGTCATCATATTCCTCTTTAGAAAACTCTTGTCTTTTCTTCTTATTATCAATAGTAAGGGCTACACCCTTCTTCTTCAACTTAGTGACTTAAGTATCAACCTAGTTTTGGGTCAATTGGATAACCTTTTACATTATTTGGTCAAGCAAAGTCTCCTTAGGCTGAGTCAAATTAGGAGCTGAGATGGTGTCATTATACACCTTATTATCCTCATATTCTCTGGACATAATCTTTCCATCATCATTGTGCAACTGTGCAGGCACTGAAATGCAGTCAAAAGTCTAGATCTGATTGAGGGTAAGCCTTTGATAGGTCCTTCTTCTAACCTTTGCTTCATTATCACAGTCAATCCAATAATCTTCGATGTGTCTTTGATGTATTTGTTTCCCCAATAACTTCTGCATTCTGCCATATAGGTCATATGACCTAGCTATAGAAAATGGTTGCAAATGCATTAGCTTCAATCCTCCCATGGCATCTTTAATATTTTGTCTATCAGGACACAAATACCAACCAATGAATACTGGAAACAAAATAGGTGTGATCTTCCCTTTCTCCAAGTGGGCTTCAACTAAGGTTGACACTTGCCTAACAAACTCCATTAAAATGACCTTATCAATGGGGTATCTAGGTAACATGAGGGGTTGTCCCTCAAATCCTTCTATTCTCATGTATGAAAAGGTGGGGAACTAGATAAACCAAGCCCCATATTTGTAGATAATAGTTTGAGCTTCCATACTTAATCTTTTCATTCTATCTTCTTCCATGGTTCTGATCAGATGCATAGAAAAGGAGTCATTCACTAATTTGTAGTTTTTGAGGTACTCCCTCCTTTTTAGTTGTGGGTAATGTTCCCATATGTTTACCTCACCAGGATTATTTCCAACCCTGCCCACCATTTGCAAAGAATTAAATGTGCCTCTGAAAGCACATGCATTTATGACATAAGAGGTCATATGGAAAACACACATTTTACCACCTAGCCTTTTCATCCCTTCATCTAAACTATCACTAATGATCTTGGCCCAGAGAGGCTTGTTATCCAAAAATTGTACCATCTAGATAATCCCATACATCCAATTCTAAAAGTTCCTAGCATGTTGTCTCTCAGTCGTTCTGCTTAACATGGTCATCATATACTGATACTCCTTAGCAAAATTAAACTTGAACAAGTACTTGCAAAGCTTAGCAGAAGCCTTGTATGTGCTACTCTTATTCCTCCACTAATACATGATTATCCTGGCTTCCTTTTCATTACCATTGTATTCCTTTTCCAGCCTACTTAGGCTTAATCTAACCACATTATTCCCTACAAGCAAATTGAACGCAGAAGTGATGCCCTTGATTGAGAAGTCTGCATACACTTTGTCATGCTTCTCCACTTTTCTAGTCTTAGGGTTGTAATTCCTTGCACATTCTACTACTAACTCAGTAGCTTCCATAGCATAGGGAAATCCCCTGGTGTACCACATTCCTGTGGAATATATTCTTTGCAGTATAGGGTTCCCGCTTCCATTGTCTAACCTTCTTGTCCAAGCATCTAAATTTGTCTTCCCTTGATGCATGTCATCTATCACCCCATATCTAAATCCTACCCCCTCAAGTTGTAAGAACATGGGCTTTAGGAACTCCGAGTTAGACCTATTTCTCCTGTTACCCATCAAACCCTATGATAAAGACATGGATTTCTTACCCTAACATGTTTGTATGGAGGAGGATCGAGGGTGTTATGCATTTCATAGTAGTCATTCAACATTTTTAATTCATTCCAAGCATCACCATACTGACTAATTTGATAAAAAAAACATTTTACCTTAAGATTTACAGTAAACAACAAAAGTGAGGGTTTTAACTTTACTTACCTAATATTCATCCTCCTTTTAACTATATGACTGATAACGAGATAAATGTGAATGCATTATATCATCTGTTCCATTCTGTTTGTAGATGAGTGGGAGGCGCTGACTTTCAGAACTCTGTAAATTTCAATTATCGTAGAGTAAATGTAAATAATCCCTTAAATTTACTTTTAAACCAATCAATATGACAAATTAGGCCACACAGTATCATTTTATTTGAATCCATTGATTATTCACATGACGTTTGTGGATTCTACCAAGTGTCAGGTTTACATTTGAAATCAGTAGGGCATGACCTACCATTGGACTCAATATTTAATGCTGGAGGGTGATCTCTTAGAAGATCATGGATATTTGAGAATATGACCCTTCGAGACATCCGTTAATTAATGATCAGGGGATTTGACCTTCCATATGGTCAACATTTGGCTAATAAGCAAGATTGGGTCATATTACTTTTATCAATAAATCATGATAATACAACACACATATGATCCCAAGGATTTTGCCACATGGTGTGATTGGATTAGTCATTGCAAAGCTAGTTATATCAGGGCATAAAATTCAAAATGAGGGATATTAGTAATATCTAGATCTTTGATACTCAGAAATATCCTCCTCACTCAAAAGTGCAAGGATGATGTCATGGACTTATAGATATCAATAGTCACTTGCAAAAGATGATGTCACTGTCATATTTACTAAGGTCAGGGGATATTTCAAAATGTGACCTCTTCGATTTAGATCATGATGACATCATCATGCTGTTATGTTTTCTTTGTTATCAGGTTATGGTTATGTCATTGTCATATTAAGAAATATGATGGATGTTTGGAAATATGACCCTTCGAGGGTTGGGTGTATTGATTACGTCATCATCATGGTGATCTTTTCTATTCATTAAAATTGAATGATGTGATGGACTTATTTGTGAAGGGTGATATTTGCAAAAAGTGATATTTTGTAAGATGACGGATATTTGGAAATATAACCCTTTGGGTGTACAAGCTCTTGACGGGCAGATGCTCATCCTCATTTAAGTTTGACATTCACATATCGGGGAACGAATGGACATTGGGTGATCTTTTTAAATCAGGGTCATATTTGTGAATGTTACTGATATTTAGCAATGTGACCCTATGGGAAATATCTGGGTTGACCAATCTTTGACTTAGCATAACTTTCTACCCTTAGTGAATATTAGGGTGATCCAAAAGGCAAATCTGCTTAGAATTTTGTATCCTTTAGAATTATGTGGTATGTGCTAGAAAATTCTAACTTTGGCAATTGACCCCTCTTTGTGATGCACATGCATAAGTAAGGGTAACTTACATGATCATATTTTACCAAACCAGCCCAAAGCAAGAAAGTGAAACAAGCAAAAGCAAAAAGAGACACAACAACTTGCCACCAAAGAAAAAAATCAAATTCAAGCAATTCAAGTGATGAGATCACATCAAGACATAAGATCATAGCTCTCCCTAAGCATAAGTATCATGACCTTTTTGTATGATGTCAAGTTCATAAGTACAACAAAGTTGATAAGGGATCTGTTGGATTAGGTCTGGTAAACTGAGAGGGGGGGTGAATTAGTTGATACTTATTTAACCTTTTCTTCCTTTATTCAACTTATTAACAAATAAATGAAATAAGGATTTCAGCATCACATAAACAGAAACATAAATAACACACTTGACACTAAGATTTTGACATGGAAACCCGGTTAAGGGAAAAACCACAGTGGGGGTTAACCCACAAAATTAATACCCTGTTAAAAGTATTTTACAAAAGAGATTGCACATGCATTCAGGCTTACTTCCCTGAGCTCACTACTCAAGTGGAGGCTCACTACCTACAAAACATTTACAAGAGATTTATAGAGATTTTGAACTGGTAAGATGCATCTGCCAATGCTAGAGATCAGTTCCGGTTCAGTGTAAATACTAACTTTGTACACTTCATCTTTATTCTTCTCTTCTCTCTGTTCTACCTTCATTTAGATATTAGATTTCTGCTCTTTTTCACATTTTCTCCATAACTGCCTTCATCACAAAATATCCACAATCATCGGCTATATAAATTTATCTGGAATTGCAATCACTTGTCAGTCGACAACAACAAACAAATAGAACTTTTTTAAGAGTGCTCTGCTCTGTCAGCTAGATCCATACACCATTATTGATGCGTACCAAAAATAACACATGTAGATCATCATACATGTCGGCCACTAACATCCTATCTCATACATAGTTCATCAAAACACTTCTATTGGGTCTGCACAAGGATTTACATAAGTCTGCTTGTTCTTCACTGAACTATTCTGTCATAAAAGAACTCGGTATTCAAATGTTCATAACTTCTTATCCCATTATCACCAGAGGCCAAAAACTTGGATTTAGATTGTCCTAGTGTCCCTCTACACTCCTTCAGATCTGCAACACATAATGATTAGCTAGAGAGATCTACTGACCAAAATACTAGACTCTACTATATGCTCTGTTTTAGGCTCCCAGACATAGATAGATTATCATTCTAACTTCTGTTATGATCAAATACTGTACTGTAGATGTGTGGAACAATCTTAGTTGCCATCAATGACAACACCTATCAATGCTATGCAGTGCCTCTTGCCAACAATCTCCCCCTTTGGCATTGATGGCAACACTTAGTGAAAAATGACTAAGTGTCCTTGCGCAACTCCCCCTTTGTCTATACATTTGTGCACTTCACTTATTCTAGTTCTCCCCCTTTGCTAAGTACATCATTTTTCACTGCCCTTCACTCCCCCTTTGACATCAATGGCAAAGGGTGGGATCCACAAAATTCTCCAAAATTTTTGTATACATTGCCACATATGTATTAGTAACCATTAGGTTCCATTCACATGAACTTGAGGATGTCTGCAAAACTAGCTTTTATTTACACAAGTTTAGAGGCACAAGTACTCTTCATTCAATCCAAATTTGAAATGTGCCCATTTAACACAAATGAGTATGC
The DNA here is from genome assembly GCA_027924645.1 of Cunninghamia lanceolata. Taxonomy (NCBI): domain Eukaryota; kingdom Viridiplantae; phylum Streptophyta; class Pinopsida; order Cupressales; family Cupressaceae; genus Cunninghamia; species Cunninghamia lanceolata. The sequence continues at coordinate 3,835,259 of BSBN01000765.1, read as the reverse complement.
TTCTGCCTTTGACAAATCTGATGGAACACTGGTCTGAACTGCAGTCTGAGCTTCAGACAAGGCATTATACATTGTCTCTAACTTAGGGGCAATTAATCCCTGGAGCTCACACATTCTTTTCATAATGTTGCTTTTCTCTTTGAAAATTTTCTTTATTTCCTTAGTCATGTTAATTACTTGACATTCTTGACTTATGGGTAAAACCATTAGGGGATCAAATTTTGAGAGAGATTTGACAAATTTTGTTCTTGTTCCTTTATCTTGTTCTCAATATCCTTATTAACTTTGGGCCATGATAGACAAAATTTGTACATCTCACTTCCATCATTTAGAGCATTTTAAATACTCTTTATGCCAATACCAAGTATTCTTCCATCATTTCCTATCAGGTTCTTTATTTCACATAGTTTCTTATCTAAGAATTCTTTCTGAACTTTCACCTCTGTAGACTTCTCAAAGGACTCAAAATATGAATTTACTAAACTTACCAGATTCTTTAAATGTCTAGAGGGGGAATCATTTTGATTCTTCTGATAGGTTGGCAATAATTTCTCCAAAACTTTGGTTGCAAGTCCCAATAGCTCATTCTCCTCCATGTGGAACTTTAACATCTTCTCTCTAGCCTTTACTTGGGTGAATGATGCTATCTTCATCAGTTCAATTGGAGAGAAGGCATCTAGATTGGCTAGAACTTGGAGTAGTTCCAGTTCATTAAGTTCAATTACTTCTTTTCCAAGAAGACCTTTTACTGTATCTACAGTGTCTTTTGCAGCCATTTCAGAATCAACCTTTTGATCTCCTAATTTCTCAATCTCTACTTTAGGTGCTTCAACGTTTGCACCATCTTCTTTTGTATTATATTTCTTTTCTCTTTCTTTTTTTAACTCTGCTTTATCCTTTTCTGTGTTCTCTACAGAGGAACTTTTTCTTGTTTATTCATCACTTGTTATCTGATCAGGAGGGCTTTGTGAAACAGTAACATTATCCTCCTTTCCTGTTGTATTAGATGGATTGGGAGTATCTTCTATATCAAATATGTATCCTCCTGAATTGCTTGTTCTACTTCCAGAATAGTGGCTTCACCCAACTCAGATTGCTGCTCAATAATGTTCTCTTCTTCACCATCTGGCACTTCTTTTGTGACTATATGAAAATTATGCTTCTTTAATGCTTTCAAAAGAATATCTTGAGTTTCTTCAACTATTTCACTTGTTTCTCCAAACATGAGCTTGTTCATTCTCCTTTTGCTTTTGAAATCATCTTTGACTTCCTTAAATACCATATCTATTTGTTCAGGAGGAATTTGAGGACACAGATTTATTAGCTCATGTTCTCTAATTTCCACATCCTTGCACTTGGCATTTTCTTTTCTCAATTCCAAGATATTTTCTAGAATTTGTGGTAACTCAGAAGTTATCTCAATCAGTGCCTTGTTGTAGATGTTGAGATATCTAACTGTTGCTTCCTCCAACACCTTTTTATCCATATCATTGTATTCATCATAGAATTCAATCATGGGTTTTAGATCACCATCCATAGTGACTGATTTATCACATCTTCTAGCAAGAGTGAGGGTTTCTCAACATATTCTTCATATTCTTTAGTCTTTTGCTTTTTTCTAGTCCTTTTGTTTCCATATGACTTTTCTTTGGTTAACTTTGCAACTTTTGTTCCAGAGACTTTTGGTTCCTTGATTTCAATGTCAGAGTCTATATCTATTTCAACTTCTCTTATTCTTTCATAGGTTCGGGAAGCTTTTGTTTACTTCCTTTTCTCACATGTTTTGGATGATTCTACTTCTAGTTTTGTAGATTTAGAGGCAGTAGTAGAACTTTTAGTAGTTCTTGAAGTGGAACAAGGTTCCATCAGATCACTTGTTTGTCTCTTTTCTTGTTTTTCTTTCTCATCCTTTTTTGTTCTTTCTCTAAATTTCTTCACATCTTCCTTTGTTAGGCCAAGATTTTTAGCTAGCTACTCAACTTCTTTTCTCACTCTCCTATTTTTTTCAGGTTCTCTAAGCTCAGTATGCAACTTTAAACTCAGCTCCTCATAAGTTCCACATCTTTCAACAGTTGTGCCTTTGGGCTTTCTTAGTAGATGTTAAACATATATATCCAAGATCCTTTCATCCACTTCATACCCCATGGGCATGATCCAAACAGTTTTGGGTTCCACTGCTTCCATTAAACACTTATCAGTATCAACCATGAAGCATATTTCATTTTTGTATTTGTCAGCAATTGAATTGGGGATTCTTTCCCTTGAGTGCATCAGATTCTAAATTTTTTTGAAGTTACCCCATATTGCCATTTTCTGAGCATTGAAATCACCAATGTTGTGAAGATGATTTTTGATTTGAATGGCAACTGGCTCATCCTTAGTCCAGTGTACACCTTTTACCCCAGGTACCTCATTCATATAGTAAAAGAATAGACATAAAATCAGTGTACCATACTTGAAGGTGTTTTTCTTGTCCCTTTTGATCTTGTTCAAATTTTCAATCAATTGATTCTGCAATAGTTCACACAAGTCATAATCAACATTTTCTTTTAGCATCTTGTATGCAACATAAATGGCTATTCCAGAAACATAATGTTCTTTGCTCAAGTGGTAAATCTTGTATCTAATCATTATAGAGGTGAATTTGACATCTAGCTCTATAATATAATTTATGGTCATTACTCTTCTATCAAACTTAGCTCCGGTAGCATCAGTTACTGTCTGGTTTTTCATAGCTTTCAGCATGGATAATCCTCTAATTGAGTTCAAACTAGTTATATTTCTGATAGCATCCTTGGTAATCTTGAACAGTTTTAACAACCACATCAATTCATCATGTATCCGACTTAAGACATATCAAACCCACTCATCCTCATCGAATGTTGGAAACCCCATAACTTGAACAAAGTTTTTATCTTATAGAGCCTTGTATTCAGGTTTAAGTTCTTTATTTTCATCCATGAGTTGTTTTCAAACAAATCTACATACCTTGAATCTCCAAACTCATCTATATTTGCATGAATGTAAACCCTAATGTCTTCTACATGTAGCACCGCATTCAGAACACTTGAGAAAGCACCTAATGGATTGACTTGAATTGATTTGTGAGAATGCTTCTTGAATTTGGGTCGAGGCCTTTCGGTAATGTCAATAACATGAGGGGTAACCATTTCAGCAAATTTTAGATTCAAAGATTTACAGAGAGGTACCTTTTTCTTTTGTGGTGTTAGGGTTGACTACTTTCTGATTGAATTCATTCTCTGCCTCAGTCTCTAGACTTTATAGCTCAAGTGCTCTTCTTCTTGTTTACTTCAAATGCAAAGTGATTCAAATGAGTGATCAAGTTACCTTTTAAAGCTCCACATTACCTAATTTGCCTTTGCAATAAATGTGTTTCCCTAATTGTATCCAATTACATTGTTTAGATAGTTCCTCATATATCAACATCTTTTCTTCTGAAAATCCTTCCATAGGTTCTGACTAACTTAGAGTATTTTCTGTTAATGTGCCAGATTCAGGAACCCATTTATTGACTAGGAGAATTTGATGTTCTATGCAGCTCCCCCTAAGCTAGAGTTTTCTGACTTAATTCCTGGAAGAATTGTCAGCACCAGATTCTGGTGCAGACTCATTATCATTGTTTACTATATCTTTCTTTATCCAAATCTTGTTCATTTCACTCTGTATCTCATCCACATCAATTTTCCTTTTGCCTCTATCTTGTTTCTGCTATTTGGTTTTCTATTTACTGGACCTTTTCTTCCATTGTCTTTACTTCTGCAGAATCTTGCAATATGACCAGATTTATTGTAGTTATAGCATACAACATTTCCTTTCTTATAAACTTGATTTTCTCTTGATCTGCACTGATTAGCCATACGTCTAAACCCATTGTATACAAAATAGTAACCATTGAAAGAAATGCTATTTATTCTAATATTGAGATTATTTTTCATACTTCTACATTCATTTGATTTATGACCATACCTGTTACATTTAAAGCATTGACCAGAGATGGATAGACCATTTTGATTTACTTTGCTTCTGCACTAAGTAGCTCTATGACCAAATTTGTTGAAGTTGAAACAATTTCCATTGAATGATAGATACCTTTGAGCATTTGGTTGTCTTATTAGAGGCTTTCTAGATCTATTTCTTCCATTCCTAGGTTGAAAGTTTCTCTATTTGAATCTGGAGCTTTCACCTTTCTCATGCTTATCAACATCCTTTTTCTGCCCTTCAATGAGTGCTTCAAGTTTAGCTAAACTTATCTTGAACTTCTCCTTATACTCATTTGCAATTTCTAGGTCATGTCTGAGTGTGATAATCTCTCTCAAGTTCTCTTTCATTGTCTCTACTTTCTTATAGATTAGATTCTAGAAGGCCACCTATCACATCCAATTTGTAGCATTCTTCAGAACTCTTTTTCAGATTTTGATTTAACTCTTCTTCAGCTTTCTTTTTATCTTCAATTTTCTTGGTTAGTCTCATCACTCTAGTTTCCATCTCATGTTTTAGAATAGTAATTTATTTAGTTAACTTTTCACATTCCTTTGTCTTCTCATCCAGGGCCTTGCCTTCATAAGATTTTCCCGGTTGAAGAGGTTCCTCCTTTCCTTTTGCATTGGATTTGCTTAATTTTTCTTTTAAAACTTTAATGAAGTCTTCTGCCCTTTTGAGATTATCTTGCACCTCTTGAACTTTTGCCTTGGACTACTCAAGATCATCTAGGGTGAGATTAAGTTGCCCTTGAAGGTCATATTCATCCATTATGCTATCTTCCAAGATCTTCCTTAAGCTATTAAACCTTTTTAAAGGGACTTACGTCTGATACCAATTATTGGATTAGGTTCGGTCAACTAAGAGGGGGGTTTGAATCAATTGATACTTATTTAACCTTTTCTTCCTTTATTCAACTTATTAACAAATAAATGAAATAAACATTTTAGCATCACATAAATAGAAACATAAATAACAAACTTGAAAACAAGATTTTGATGTGGAAACTCGGTTAAGGGAAACACCACGGTGGGGGTTAACCCACAAAATTAATACCCTATTAAAAGTATTTTACAAATGAGAATGCATACGCATTTGGGCTCACTGCCTACATAAAGTTTACAAGAGATTTACAGAGATTTTGAACTAGTAAGATGCATCTGCCAATGCTAGAGATCAGTTTCGGTTGAGTGTAAATACTGACTTTGTACACTTCATCTTTATTCTGCTCTTCTCTTTATTCTTCCTTCATTTGGATATTAGATTTCTACTCTTTTTCACATTTTCTCCATAACCGCCTTCATCACAAAATATCCACAATCATCGGCTATATATACTTATCTTGAATTGCAATCACTTGCTAGTCGGTAACAACAAACACTTAGAACTTTTTAAGAGTGCTCTGCGCTGTCAGCTAGATCCATACACCAATATTGATGTGTACCAAAAATAACACATGTAGATCATCATACATGTTAGCCACTAACATCCTATCTCATACATAGTTCATCAAAACACTTCTATTGGGTTCGCACAAGGATTTACATAAGTTTGTTTGTTCTTCACTAAACTGTTCTATCATAAAAGAACCCGGTATTCAAATGTTCATAACTTCTAATCCCATTATCATCAGATGCTAAAAAATTGGATTTAGATTGTCCCAGTGTCCCTCTACACTCCTTCAGATCTACAACACATAATGATTAGCTGAAGAGATTCACTGACCAAAATACTAGACTCTGCTATATGCTCTGTTTTAGGATCCCAGACTTAGATAGATTATCATTTTGACTTCTGGTATGATCAGATACTCCACTGCGGATGTGTGGAACAATATTAGTTTCCATCAATGAGAACATCTATCAATGCTATGTAGTGCCTCTTATCAACAGGATCAAGTGTGTGAATATGATTAATTATCCTCATCTTGAAACTAAGTTGAAAATTAAAGTAACCAATGTTAAGCTACATATTTTGAGTTCATCCCTCATAGCCCACCGGGATAGAGCCTTGCTGCTAGTAGACATTCATAGCCCCAACAAGGTTATCTTTACAATCCCCCTAAGTAGAGCCCCACTGCCAGCAGGCGTCCATAGCCCCGGTAGAGTTACCTAGATGGCCTAATTTAATCCCTTTTGTATTTTCAATACATTTATTTTTATTCATGTGATATCATCATGTAAGTTCATTATACAAGGTGTGGTCACTTGTTGCTTTAGGTTGGGGATTGTAATGGTAGCAAGGGTGACCCTTTAGATTTTTCACTTAACACCTATAGTAATGTGTTCAACAAACCCAAGGTTGTTAGGTGAGTCATTGTGAAGATCTCCTTGATCAAGAAAAGGCATTACTAACGAAAAGAACATCACAGACCTAATTAGGGATACTTTTAAAGTGAATCACAACCTATATAAAAATTTGTTCTCATCACTTGAATCCCAACAATTTAATTGGTTTCTCAGGGTGATAAGGTGCATCATCTTGACTAACCAAAACAAAAACTCAACAGAACAAACAAACAAAGAGGCACACAAAATAGAACTATAGAAACAACTATACAACTTGTACATTATGGTACAAATGACTTATATGACCTTGTTTAAGCTTGAAAATAATGTTTGAGGAACTACCCATTAATTGGTAATGGAACATCCTCACCGATTAGAGTCTTAAGTCTGTAGGTACCGTCTCCTAGGATATGTGATATTTGAAAAGGACCTATCCAAAGTTTGTCAAATTTACCATGGTCACCTTTTTTTTCATGTGCTTTGTCCCACATAAGTACTAGATCTGAAATTAAAATCTTTAACTCTAGCTCTCTTATCAAACCAACATTTGACAACAGCCTGATGTTTAGCAAATTGATCAATTGCTTTGTCTCTTTTCTCTTCTAGGTGCATGAGCTGAAGTAGTCTAACTTCTTGTTTGTTATCTATGCCTAGATATTCTTGTGCAAATTGCAATGTGGGGATCTTTAGGTTAACAGGGAGGATAGGATCCACCCCATACACTAATTGATAAGGAGAATTTTCTAGTAAAGCTTTCATCCTGGTTCTATCCACCCACAAGGCATACTTTAATAGGGTATTCTACTCCCTAGGGTTCTTCTCTATCAATTTCTTTATGATATTCAATAAGTTCTTAATTTTTGATTCTGCTAAGCCATTCCCTTGGGGATAATAATGTTAGGAAAATTTCAATATAATCACAGTGATACAAAAACAGGTCCATTATCACACACCAAAGCATAAGGAAATCCATACCTGGTCACTATGTTGCTTTCCAAGAAATTAATCACATCATCAGCATTGCAAGTCTTACTGCTAACTGCTTTAGTCCACTTGGTATAGTAATTAGTGATGGTCAAGACATACCTATAGCCTAAAGATGATGGATGATTGATGGGTCCTATGAAATCCATGCCCCATTGAGCAAATAGATGCATCTCCATCACTGGTTGCAGGGGTTGAGCAACATATCTTTCTCTGTTAGCCGCTACCTGACATGTATGACAGCATTTAATATGTTTAGCAGTGTCTTTGAAAATGGTGGGCCAGTAGTAGCCTGCTCTTAGGATAGCATGAGTGGTAGCTAGATGTGATACATGTGCAGTTCTAAACTTATTATGCAATTTTGCCATCACTTTATTTGCTTCTTGCCTCTCTAGGCATCTGAGATATATCCCTTCATAGTTCCTTGTGAAAAGGACTCCTCCTTTTATCATATACTTTTGTGATCTTATTTTCAAGGCTCTCCTCTGTGAGGCTTGTAATTTTGATGGGCACCTTCCAGTAATCAGGACATGCCTGATATTTGAATATCATTCTTCAGTTTCTCTAGTGTTTACCACATATTGTTGGTTCATGATATTAGGATTAGTTTCTGATATCATTTGTCTTAGAGCTTGTCCTCTTACTAACTTCATAGGTGTTATATCCATATCATATTTTGGAAGAACTGTTATCCATTTAGCTCTTTTCTCACCAGACTCACTCTACATTAGGAGCATTTTCACTATTGCATCTGGTACTACAACAATTATTTTACTTCTCAAAATGTAATGTCTGAATTTCTTGACTGCTTAAACTAAAGAAAGAGCTTGTCTCTCAACATCCATGTATCTAAGCTCCGCATCCTTGAATGGACAACTCATAAAAGCTATAGGCTTTTCTTATTTAGCCTCGTTCCTTTGTGTTAATACTGTTGTAGATGTATGTTTCGAAGCAAATGAATAAATGTAGAAGTCTCTTGTATAAACTAGACTGATAAGAATAGGAGCATCAGATATGGCTTTCTTAATATCCTCAAATGCTACTCTTGCTTCAAGATTCCATTCAATTTTGGCATCTTTCTTGAGCATTGCATTCAGTGGCCTAACAATCTCTGCAAAGCTAGTAATGAATTTCCTAACAAAATTTATCTTACCAAAATAAGATTTGAGCTCTTTCTTGCTTCCAAAAAGCTACAATTTCATAATTGATTCTACTCTTGTAGGATCGATGATTATCCCATTCTCTATTATCAAATGGCCTAGCAATTTACTAGTTGTTACTCTGAATATGCACTTCTTAGGATATAGAGAGATACCATATTGTTCACACATTTTGAGCACACCCCTGAGGTTTTCTATGTGATCACCCCTATTCTTGGAGAAGAATGTCAAGTCATCCATGTAAATGACTATACACTTAACAATCAAGCCTCTTAAAGCTATATCCATGGCACGTTGAAAGGTGGCACCAACGTTTATCAATCCAAAAGGCATGTGCCTATAGACAAATATACCCCACTTGGTGGTGAATACAATTTTCAATCTATCTATTTTATCTACCATCACCTGGTTATAACCTAAGAAACCATCTAAGAAGGACATCATCTGGGCTCCATTCACTATTTGCAAGACCTCGTCTAGTGAAGGTAAAGGATAATTATCTTTTTCAGAAGCTCTATTTAAGTTTTTGAAGTCTACACACAGCCTAATATCACCATTTTTCTTTCTCATAGGGACCAGGTTTACCACCCATGTAGAGTGTCTCACAGGAAATATGATCCTCGCATTGAGCAGTTTCTTGACTTCTTCAAAGATGATGGGTTCTAACAATGCATTAACAGGTCTCTATTTTTGTATAAAAGGCTTGACATCTAGTTTCAATGGTATAGTATGGGTGGTGATTGAGGTATCATACGTCTTCATCTCATCATAAGTCTAGGTGATAACATGGATATAATCCTTAAGTGCTTGGGTTATCCCTTCCATTTCTTCTTCTATACAAACTTTACCGATTAGGACATTCCTTTTTTCTTCATTTTGTCCTATATTAACTGGTGAGTATTCTCCTCCATCTGTCTTTGGGAGATCTTTCTATTTCAGCATATTGTGCAAATCAAATACTCTTTCTAATTCTATCATCCCTTTGGGAATTTTATTACTTGGAAACTCTAAAATCTCTTCTTTCTCCCAAGTATGATCTTCTACATTTCTTTCATCTATGATCTCTGCATCAAACACATCTTTGTTTGATATGAAATCCAAAATGTGTTGGTCATCATCAAACACTTGGAGATTGCTAACATTATCTAGTATAGAAGGCACTGATACTTGTTGGTCCTGATGTTAGTCACAAACAAACATAGAATAAAAGTACACATTAACCTTTATTCATCTTGAAAGATACTATGAATTCAAAGAATTCAAGATCCCAAGTCTCCGATGATTAGGTCTTAATTGTCCGAAGTCGCTAAGAGGTTAATGTGAGTTGCTGTTTCCATTTTGGGGCCTTACGTGGAATTTTATCATCATCATGACATTCTTGTAGAAATTCTTTACAGAGAAGTTATATTATGCAGTTATTTGATGAGAAGATGTAGAAATACCTCAATCTTTGCATGATATTTTCAGTTCTACATGCTTTGTATTCAAATATGCTAAATATTTATGATTATCTACGAGATGTCTGCATATTTGTGTTATTTACTTAAGATTATCAATTATCTGCAATTATGGAGATGAAATGTTCTGAAATTAAAAAAAACTAAAAGGAATACTTCAATTTAAGGTTGAACCTTTAGCTATTGATCCACATACATACTTGATACTGTCATGAGGAAAAGAAATCAAACCATATGTTCACCAGGATATTCCACAGCTAGATACAGTTGATGCAAACTTTAGAGGATGATGAATGAAAATAATACATGCAACATGATGAGCACTCCAAGGGACGCAGCAAATCAAAGCACATATCCAGAATTCAGACACAGATTACTCAAGATTTACTAGGATTTGTAATCGAAATACTCTTCTCCTTTATTAAGTATGCAAAAGACATGTACATATACAATAGCTTTGAAATGAGCCCTGAATACTTTAGCAAACAGATTTCAATTAAGTTTCAAATGTTTAAAATAAGGCATTCCACCACCTTTTATAGAATAAGGTGAGGAATCCATTACAAAAAGATCTACGATCCTGATTTATCAATATAGATCTATGGTCACGATTCATCTGACTTTGTCAACCTTTACAAAATGGCACAAGTTGCCAGCTGGCAACTATCTATACTACTTATGCTACTATCCCCTTCATGATGTATCTTCATCATACTCCTCAGCTGATTCATGCAGGTCATCATCATGTGCGTCGCTTCCTGAGCTTTCACTATCCTCATGATGATGTTGCTGCATATGGGGCTGCATACTACTGCGGACCTGCTCATAAGAATGCACAACTTGATCTATCCCTTTGCCATCTTGAGTTTTTGCTTTGATGATGGCATGCCTATGTGCTTCATATTTATCTCTGCTGTTATCCAGCTTATTTTTCCTGTCCTGGAGTGTTTCTTTATGTTTCTCCATCTGGACCTTAATCCTCATTATTTTATCTATAAGTTCTTCTGTCAAGTGGACAGGTGGACCCTCTGCCTCTGATTGGAAGTTGCTGTGTATAGCTTTGATGGCGGACTCTTCATCTTGATTTTCTATTTTTCCTTCCACCTTGCCTTCCAGTGTTTCCAATATCATTGCCTCTTCAGCCATTAAATCCTGTAGCCTCATGCTGATATCCCTCAGCTTATTATTGCATCTTTTGAGGACTCCGCATTCGAATTGAAGGTCCTTATACCATATATCTATCAATAATGCGGTATTACTATTTAGCACCTGCTTACTAACAAGCAGTTGAGGATTTATCCCCTTTATTTCCCCTAAAAGGCTTAGGACTCTCTCCAGTTTGTAAGACCTCTTTCCGGTCTGCATCTGCAATTTATCCACTTTGGTCTTGGAGTCACTTAGAATGCTCCACCTCTTCAAAGAGGCCTTCATTATTTCTACAGCATCATCCAATGTGGATGACATCCATTTCCTTATTACGGACGCCTCATGCTTCATGAGGTCCAATTTATTTACCTGCTCCTGAGAAATGGCAGTCAATGGGACTGCACGTTCAGTTGTGGTATCATCAGGATCGGTAAGCCCTTTGATATAGGCATGCAACTGAGCAATGTGCTCTTTTTGTTGCTTATTCTTCTCCTTCTCTCTTTTCACCTTTTGAATTAGAGAGTCAATAATATCATTGCCTTCCTGACCTTCTTGGTCTTCATTGGAAAAGCCTAAATCTACTGTACTAATTTGAAATTCATCCATAGTGATTTTACCTTTTTCTTTCTCCACCGCAGGTATGGCAATTTGTGCGGTCCTTCTCCCTGTTGCCGGATCTCTTTTGATGGCCGATGTCATTCTAGCCTTCCTCTTGGGTTTCATTATATCAACGGAGAACAAGGTGGAGACGTTGAACTCTTGAATTTCAAACTCCTCTTCAATATTCACTTCTTTAGCTAACCACGGAGGTACCTGATCATGTTTTTTAGCATCATCATGATGTTCACCCATATCTCCCATTTCTATCAATAGATGTTGTGGAGATGGTGACTTTTCCTTTTCTTCTTCTTGATGCTCACTTTGTTGTTGATCTTGTGGCACCTCCTCCTATTGAGGAATTTCCTTCTCTAGGGGAGCATCTTCTTGGTGTGGGGAACCCAATGGCGCATCTATTTGCTAATCATGATGATCATGACCTTCTTCTGTCATTACTTCATATGTTCTCAATTCTTCCCCTTGTTGCTTATCCATTTCACCAGATACTGGGGATCCTACCTGAGGTGCTGGCGATTGTTCTATAGCTATTACTTATTTCGAGCCTGCGCTATCAACTTCTTGTATTTTGGCAGCTGGATCCTCTAGTGCTTCCTTCTTCTCATCAGCCCTTGCTTCCTGAACCTCTACTATAGCAGGTTCTTCTGATGTGTCAGGTGGACTTTGTTGGCCTAACTCAAGAGCATGGCCCTCTGACTCTACCATCTCTATCTCTTCTGTTGGGTGGCCTTTATTAGGTGATCCTGCTGGTTGTTTAGGACTTGCATCCTATTTCTCTGTCAGATCCACCACTATAGGAATTGTCACCTCTATGATCAATGCTTCTAGTCCTATCTCTTGAGCCACCTACTCTGGGCTCTTTTCTTGCTCTTCTTCTGCTTGTTTCATCTCCTCAAGCACAGTTTGAACTGGTGGAGGCTTGTGAGGAGTCATAGTTATATCAGCAGCTAGTGTTTCCATCTTCTGTACAGCCACATCCTGCACTACCTCATCGTCAGACAAATTTATTGTCTCATCAAGCGAGACATGTCCTTCTGCTTGCGTCTGAGAGGTTTCTTTCATTTGCTCCTCTGCAAGTTCAGTTTTGAACTTGACTATGGTAGGAAGTGGAACATTATGTTGAAGTTCCTTCGACACTTCACTACCTGCCCCTTGTAATAGTGTAGGGGGTTCACTTATTCCACCTCTCATGGAGGTTCTTTGTTTCTTAGGTGTGGTAGAGACCAGCACCTGTGGAGCTCTCCTCTTTCTTTTTATTACTAATGGAGCCTCTTCTCCTTCAGGCTCTTCCTCCATGAGGATATCCTCTTCTCCAGGTTTCTTTGAGGATTGACCCACTTCTAGGGTCCCATTTATTCCAGCCTCAGCTGTCTTACTCTTCTTGGGCTTCTCTTTCTTTGGAGGGGATTCTGACTCTGATCCTAATCCTGATCCTGATCCTGCCGCCACCTTAGCTATAAACACTGCCTTGTCAATTATAACCCCTTCGGGTTGTTTATTCACTTTCTTACCCCTTGGGGGTCTTTTGCTCTGTTGTTGTGGTGGAGGTAACTTGTCTCCCTTAGTCTTCCTTTTCTCAAGTAGGAAGTCATCAATGCCTCTACCTGTAATGGCAACACCTTTCTTTTTCAATGCCTCTACCTGATCATCGATCCAAGCTTGAGTCAGCTGTATGGTCCTGGCAATGAATGGGTCCAAAGATATATCTTCCTGCATGGTGAGGTCAGGTGCAGAGATAGTGTCATTGTATATCTTTTTCTGTTCATATTCATCTGCCATTATCCTACCATCATCCTTCTTCAATTGTTGGGGAAGGGAGATACAATCAAAAGTCCTAATTTGGTTAAGAGTCAACCTCTAATACCTTCTTCTCCTGGCTTCTGCCTCATCTTCGCAGTCAGCCCAAAAATCTTCTAGGTGCCTCTGGTGAATAGGCTTTCCTAGTATCTTCTGTATCCTGTCGTAAGGATCATATGGTCTTGTTATTGGGAAAGGCTGCAGATTCATTTTATTCAAGGTGACCATCACCTTCTTTATATTGTCAGAATCAGGGCACATATAGTTGCCAATGCTAACTGGGAACAAAATTGGTGGCAGCTTCTTAGCATCCTTGTACATTTTTATCATCACGGAGCCTTGCCTGATAAATTCCATTAATATCACTGCATCGGTAGGATACCTTGGCAGCATGAGGGGATGTTCCTCAAAACCTTCAACCCTTATGTAAGAAAAGGTTGCAAACTCGATATACCAGGCTCCATGCCTGTAAACTACTTCTTGAGCCTCCATGCTCAATCTTTTTGTTCTATCCTCTTCCATGGTCCTTACCAGATGCATAGAGAATGCATCATTGACCAGTTTGTAGTCTCTGAGGTAGTTGGTTCTCTGTAGCTAGGGATGATGATCCCAGATGTATGCAACATTTGTGCCTGTGAGCCTTCCATCTGTAACTAAGGCATCAAAAGTGCCTCTATAAGCACAAGAATAAACAATGTAAGATGTCATATAAAATGCACAATTTGAACCTCCCAGGTTCATCAGCTGCTCATGCAAGGCATCACTTATTATTTGGCCCCATAGTAGCTTGGTGTTCGAATACAGACACATCATTATAATTCCATACATCCAATCCCTGAAACTACCAGTATTAGGTTAGCCTGTTACTCAATTCAAGAGTGCAATCATATACTGGTACTCCTCACTGAAATCATATTTAAACATGTGCACTGGGAGTTTGGCCGCTGCAGGATATGTGTTGTTCTCTGCTCGCCATTGGTACATGTTCTTTCTGGCCGATTTCTTGTTGGCCTCATACTCCTTTTCTACCTTTCTCAGGTCCACACTTTTTACTTTACTGCCCAACGACAATCCAAATGTCTGGGAGAGACCCTTGATGGAGAGGTCTGCATATATTCTCCCATGCTTTACCACTTGCCTCATCTGAGGATTATAATTCTGGGCACATTCTATAACCAGCTCCGGAGATTCCATGGAATATGGGAAACCAGCAGCGTTCCACATTCCTGACACAAATACTACATCCAACACAGGACTCTTGTCATGCCCATCATTCAGTTTTGCTGACCAGGCCTCCAGATTAGTGCTCCCCTAATGGGTATCTGTAATTGCTCCATATTTGAACAGGACTCCCCTCTGAGAAGAGATCATAGGCCTATTGAATTCTTCTTGACACTTGATGTACCACTTGTCGACCATGAGTACCTGCAATTAACAAAATCCTATCTCACAACAGATATACACACATGCACACATATTGCAATTAAGATCACTATGCCTACTATATTTCTTCACCATTACATGCATAAACCAAAACTTCCATCATCATACCTGAACAATAATGACATGATGAGGGTTTCATTTACTTACCTGGTTATGCAAATTTCTCTTTTATACCAGTGGATTGCCAACGACGCTCCTAATTTAGCTGATGATCACCTCTTTCCTTCTGTCTGTGAACTCAAATCGTGCAACAGTAGCTAGTATGCGGATATGGAAGCTGGTGCTCTGTAAAAACAATTTTATCGCATGGTAAATGTGAAAATGGTAGTTGAATTACCTTTTAACCTCGCAGTTAGGGTACACTTAGGGCAACTCTGACAAGTTAGATTACATTCCTTGATTATTCGTGTGAAAACGTAGGATCTCGCCAGGTGTTTCATTGGGTTCTGGGGTCGGCGGGAACTACCTACCATGTCTGTGCGCATTAAATGATAATGGCGGCAATGGGAGCGAGGGGATATCCATATGACAGGATATCATGAGGGCAGGATGATATTCGGAAATATCGGGTTGAGTTTCAATATCATCCTCCTCCCTCATATTGAAATTGTTATCGCGACAAGATTCAGGTGACAAAAGCACCTTTGTTTATGTTTAGTACATCATGAGGATATTTTGGTGTATCGGGTGATGTTTCAAAATATGATGATGATGAGACAAACTTACATGTCTCTTTTTGGAATATCGGGATGACATCATCCTTATAGTCGTTCTTTGTATTAGAAAGGCATCATGACGTCATCGTCATGTTAGGCGAACATGATCATGTTTGGAAAATATCCTGTCGAAATGTGAATGTGATGATGATGTCATCATCATGTTTGCTTCTTTGTTTATTCGGTTTGGATGACATCATCAGGATATTTGCTAAGGGTGATATTTTGCGTCAGGAGGATATTAAGAAATATCGGGTTACATTCAAAAACATGACACTTGTGATACAAAAGACCGCTTGACGGGGAAGACTTACTACCACTTAAAGTTGACGTCTGGATATTTAAGCCATAGGATATTGTCGGGGGATGTTTCAAATATGATGATGATCTTCAAAAAGATGACAGGTTATAAAAAAAATATATGATCCCTCCTCTTACGAATATCAGGTTTGACCGAAACTTTGACCGTTCATAACTCTCAACTCCTGAGGAATATAAGGATGATGTAAAAGACAAACCTGCATGAATTTTAGTACTCTTTCAAACTATGAGGTCACAGAAATGAAATACAAAATTTGACAAACTGACCTCATAATGGTGACTTACCTCATCTTGACTCTACATGATGATGCACCTAACTTACTTTTACCAGACCGCTAGAGAACAAACAAGCCAAGCCAAAAGTTGGGTCCCTATTTTGCCAAGTCAAAATGGGGCATGTTGTGTAACCACACAACAACTTGCCACCGAAGAAAACAAACAAATTCCAATGATTCAAGTGATGTGATCACATTCATCTATAGTATTTTAATTCCATCTAAGTATAAGTATCATGATACTCTAAATGATAAAATTTCATCATGGTAACAATGCTAACCAAAGATCAGGTGTGTGCATATGATTAATTATCCTCATCTTGAAAGCAAGTTGAAAACATAAGTAACTGGTGTTAAACTACATAGTTGGAGATCATCCCTCATAGCCAACCTGGATAGGGCCTTGCTGCCAGCAGTCGTCTATAGCCCCGGCAAGGTTATCTATACAATCTCCCTAAGTAGAGCCCCACTGCCAGCAGGCATCTATAGCCCCGGTAAGGTTACTTAGATGGCCTAATTTTATTTCTTTTCTGATTTTCTCTTTAAAATTCGTATCTGATATCATCATGTCAGCTCATTTGTACAAGGTATAGTCACTTGTAGCTTTAGGTTGGAGATTGTATTAGTAGCAAGGGAGTCCCTTTAGATTTTTCACTTAACACCTATACTAGTGTGTTCAACAAACCCAAGGCTGTTAGATGCTTCATTGTGATTGATTCATTTTGACCAAGAAAAGGCACCCTGATGAAAAGATATCACAAACCTGATCATGAACACTTCTTAGAATGAATCATAACCTATGTCTAAATGTGATCTCATCACTTGAACCTTAACAATTTAGTTATTTTCTAGGGTGATGAAGTGCATCATCCTGACTTACCAGAACAAAGTCTCAACCAACAAAAAAAAAACCAACAAACTGTACAAACGACTATACAAATATACAATATGATACACATGACTGTTATGAAGTCATTCAGGCTTGGAAATAATGTTTGAGAAATTGTCCATTGACTGGTAATGGGACATCCTCACCTGTCAGGTTCTTAAGCCTATAAGTACTGTCTCCTAATATTTCAAAAATTTGAAAGGGACCTATCCACAATCTATCAAACTTACCATGGTCACCTTTCTTTTCATGGGCTTTATCCCACATCAGGACCAAATCAGATATCCTGAAAGCTTTAACTCTGGCTCTCTTGTCGAACCAGCGTTTGACAACAGACTGATGTTTTGCAAATTGGTCAATTGCTTGACTCCTTTTTTCTTCCAGGTGCATCAACTGAAGCAACCTGACTTCTTGTTTATTGTTTATGCCTAGGTATTCTTGGGCGAACTGCAGGGTAGGAATTTTCAAGTTTACAGGGAGGATAGGGTCTACCCCATATACTAGTTGGAAAGGCGAGTTTCCTAATGCAGTTTTCATTCTAGTTCTGTCTACCCATAAGGCATACTTTAGACATGAGTTCCATTCTCTAGGGTTTTTCTCTATTAGTTTCCTTATGATATTCAGTAGATTTTTATTGGTGGATTTTGCTAATCCATTCCCCTGGGGATAATAGTTGGATGAAAACTTAAGTATAATCACATGATCAAAAGCCCAACTTGACAATTTAGTTGAAATGAAGGCGGAACCATTATCACTTACCAATGCATAAGGAGTTCCATACCTGGTGACAATGTTACTCTCCAGAAATTTAATGACATCATCTGCAGTGCAAGTTTTGCTGCTAATAGCCTTAGTGCATCTAGTACAATAGTAAGTAATTATTAAAACATACCTATGCCCTGAGGAGGACGGAGGATTAATTGGTCCTATGAAGTCCATGCCCCACTGTGCAAATGGGCGTTCTTCCATTACTGGCTGCAATGGTTGTGCAACATATTTCTCTCTATTGGCAGCAACCTGGCAAACATGACAACATTTAACATGATCAGTTGTGTCTTTAACAATTGTAGGCTAGTAATATCCTGCTCTGAGGATTGCATGTGTTGTGGCCAATGCTGATCCATGTGCCATTCCAAACTTATCATGTAGTTCTGTCAGGACTCTATTTGCTTCTAGTTTTTCTAAACATCTCAGGTATATTCCTTCATAATTCTTCTTGAATAGGGTTCCTCCCTTCATCATATACTTTTGGGATCTTATTTTTAAGGCTCTTCTTTGTGAAGCCTGCATTCTTGATGGACATCTTCCAGTAATCAGGATGTGCCTGATATCTAAATACCACTCTTTATTGTCTTTCTCATTGATCACATATTGCTGACTAGTGATGTTTGGATCGATTTCAGATATCATCTGGCTCAGAGCTTGTCCTCTTACCAGCTTCATTGGTGTAATTTCCATATCATACTCTTGTAATACAGTAATCCATTTAGCTCTTTTCTCACCAAGATCACTTTGCATCAGCAGCATCTTCACTACTGCATCTGGTACCACAGCAATCACTTTGCTTCTTAGTATGTAATGTCTAAATTTTTTTACTGCTCTGACTAATGCAAGTGCCTGTCTCTCAACATCTACATATCTCAATTTAGCGTCTCTGAAAGGACAACTCATGAAAGCAATTGGTTTCTCTTCTTTCTCCTCATTTCTTTGAGTTAACACTATTGCAGAAGTATGTTTTGAAGCAAATGAATAAATGTAAAAGTCCTTTGTGTAGTCTGGACTGATGAGGACAAGAGCATCTGAAATGGCTTTCTTTATATCTTCAAATGCAGCTTTGGCTTCTAGTGTCCACTCAATGTGTGCATCTTTTTTCAACATGGCATTTAGTGGTCTGACAATCTCAGCAAAGCCAGTAATGAACTTCCTTACAAATTTATCTTGCCAAAGTAAGACTTGAGTTCCTTTTTGCTTCCTGGAAGTTGTAACTTCATGATAGACTCCACCCTATCAGGATCAATGATAATTCCATCTTCTGTGATTAGGTGGCCTAATAACTTTCCTGTTGTCACCCCAAATATGCACTTCTTGGGATTCAAAGATATTCTGTACTCTTCACACTTCTTCAGTACACTTCTAAGATCAGCAACATGATTCCCCCTTTCCTTGGAGAATACTGTCAAGTCATCCATGTAGATGACTATACATTTTCCTATTAAGCCCCTGAAGGCTATATCCATGGCTCGCTGGAATGTAGCTCCAGCATTTATGAGTCTGAATGGCATACGTCTATATGCAAATATCCCCCACTTTGTGGTGAAGGCAGTTTTCAATCTGTCAATTTTGTCAACCATTACTTGGTTGTATCCTGAAAAACCGTCCAAGAAGGACATCATTTTAGCTCCATTTACAATCTGCAAAACTTCATCCAATGAGGGTAAAGGATAATTATCCTTCTCTGATGCTCTGTTTAGGTTCTTGAAATCTACACATAACCTGATGTCTCCATTCTTCTTTCTGACTGGCACAAGATTTGCCACCCAAGTGGAGTGCCTCACATGAAATATTATCTTGGCGTTTAACAATTTCTTGACTTCTTTGAGAATTATTGGTTCGAGCAAGGCATTAACTGGCCTTTGCTTTTGTCTAAAAGATTTAGCATCTGGCTTGAGAGGTATAGTATGAGTTACGACAGAGGTGTCATATGTCTTCAGCTCATCATAAGTCCATGCAATTACATGTATGTAGTCCTTGAGGGCCTGAGTTATTTCTTCTAACTCTTCTGGTGTGCAAACCTTACCCAACAGGACATTTTTCTTGTCATCAGCTTGTCCAATATTCACTTGTGAATACTGACCTCCATCTACCTTGGGCAGATCCTTCTATTTGAGCATATTATCCAAATCAAAAGCTCTCTCTAATTCAATCATACCTTTGGGGATCTTGTTGCTAGGTAGCTCTAATATCTCATCTTCTTCCCAGACATGATCTTCCATGCCATTCTCATCTATAATCTGAGCTTCAAATATGTCTCTATTTGAAATGAAGTCCAGAATGTGTTGATCATCATCAAACACCTGGAGATTAGTCACATTATCAGGTACTGAAGGTACTGACACCAGTTCTACTGAAAATCTTTTCAGACCAGATATAGACAGTGGCTCCAATGTACTGGTAGCTTGGGCAAGTGCATCTGCCCTATGATTTTGTTCTCTTGGTACATGAGTGATATTAAAGGTGTCAAAGTCCTCAATCAGGTCCCATACCTGATGTCTATAATTGGATAGCTTTCTATAGTTACATGAGTAGATTCCTCTTACTTGCCTCACCACTAGTTCTGAATCTCCGAAGACATGCAGAATCTTTATCTTCTTCTTATGAGCAAACAACATGCCATGAATCAGAGCCTCATACTCTGCTACATTGTTAGTGCAGGGGAACTGTAATCTATAGGCTGCTAAGTAGGATTTTCCAGCTGGATCGATCAGATCAATTCCTACCCCAGCACCCTGCTTGGATTTGGACCCATCAAACCTCAGGGTCCAAGGTTTATCCTCAGCAGGACATTTAGCTGAACTTTCTTTTCTCCTTGCAGCTCTAGCTGCTGCTCCGCCTGATATCCATTTTAGCTTAGGGATGTCATCACCCTCAAGTTTCTTCTTTCCTTTTTCTTGTGAGCCTGATGGCTTTTCTATTTTCTCTTTCATTTCAGCAGGAGGATGATCTTCTGGGCTTATAGCTGCATGCTTCTTCAAAATGTGTAAACACAGTGAACAAGTTGTTTCTGAGTGAGGTGCCTCGTGCAACCTACACCAACCCTTGATTAAAACCTCATGGGGAGATTTATGCTGTCAGGTCATCTTCTCTATTTCCTTTACTAGAAATTCTTCAAACTTAGTCAGGTCACTACCTTTGTCTTCATCAGACAACTCATAATCAGGTTCCATAAAGCAATCACTACCAGGAGTGATCTTTTCTTTCCTCATATCATTTATCTGGTTAGACACCAAAACTTCTTCTATTTTCAGGATATGATCTTCATCATGATCTATTGACTCCTCTGTTCCTGTAGAAGACAGATAAGAATTAGTATCATCATCATCATCAGATGTAGCATTTACCTCGGAATATGATGATGATGCCTCACTATATGTCTGCTCCAGCGTCATCATATCTAAGCATGTTTCACATGTCCTTTCTGAGTGCACTTCATCGTGTAATCTGTACCATCCATCAATCAAAATGTCATTAGTAGGTATATTTAATAATTGACAATGCTTTACTTGATTAGACAAATGTATCTTAAAGTCTTTGAAGTAATCTATTTCATTTTCATTATCAGGATTATTATCAGGTTCTACGACTGGCATGTCCTCCTGAGGATCATCATCATGAAGATGATGCAAATCAAGCATCAGGATCTCTTCTATTTTGACAGTCTGTGGCCTGATGCAGTAAACTCCAGGCTCTACGTCTACATACAGGATCTCATTTGTTCGGTTGTATTCAGTGATCATATGTTTCATTCTTGGCTCAGTGTCAATCCTGATCTGATTAGGTATACCCTTCCATGGCAACCACATGTGACTGAAATCTATGGACATATATCCATTGAGCATCTTGGACTAGTCTCGACTAAGCAACATCCCGTAAGTATCAGGTATGTCAACTATCTGAATATCAATGTAATACTGGATCCTAGGATTAGATGCTAGTTGCATGTGGATATGAGTTAATTCTCCTACTACACTTACTTCTATTTTGTCCAGCTGTGTCACCTTCTTTAGGGATTTAGCAAGATGTAGTCCTAAAGCATTACATATTGATAGGGGCATAATATTCGTAGAGGCCCCTGAATCAACCAGACAGTTGTGCAGGCTCTTGCTGAACATTCTTATGGTAAGGAGGAATGGGGGTGATTCAGTTTTATCCCTGTACAAGGTCATGTGGGAGGTTTCAGCAGCTTGGACTATAGCTGACACTTTAGGCTTGATAATATTATCCCTAGTAGCATGATCCTTGCCACTGGACTGACTTGAAAGATGATTATCCTCTTTAGGAGCAGGATCATCTAGTGACTTCATGAATGCCCTTTTGATGGCAGGAGTTTTCAGTAACTTAGACAGGGACAGGCTGATCTTAATTTTCTTCATTTCATCAGCCAGATAGCTGACTAACTTGTCAGATTTATGAGGTGTATTTACAACCTTTGATCCTGCATTTTGAGGGGACAAGTATTGAGCATTTACCTTGGGGAACCCCAGGTTATTGCTAGCTTTAGGATCAGGAGGTGTATTGAAATTATTTGGAGGTAGAGATGATGTCAATGGACCAGCAGGTCTGTTGGCATTACTCCTCAAGTTATAATTATGCTTACCAGGATATTGCTGCTAATATGCATGTACCTCCTCATGTTCTCTTGCAGGTTCATTTTCATCCTCAAAGGGGAAAACATAATTTGTTTCAAAGGTTAAGGTGGATTCCTCACATACCTGGTTGTGACCCTAATGAGGTTGATTAATATAGGTTTCCAGCACAAAAGCTGAGTCATATCCACAAGGAACAATCTCATTTCCTTCCACATGAGGTGGATTTCCAGAAGTATTGGACACTTCAGTCTGAATGATGCTAGCAGCAATTCTAAATTGTGGACAATCTAATTATGCATGTGCATTGGTATTGTGGATCCTGCACCAATTAGTAAGGGCTGCCTCAGCAAGATTGACTCTAGTAGTCTGTTTGGCTTCACCAGGAGGTTGATTGTCTAGGGGTGATGGTAATGAGCCATTATTTGGCCTAGAGTTCCACACTCTAGGTTGTCTCTGAGGATTATTGTTGCTTCCACCATTATTGTTGAAATTATTGGTGTTATATCCTCTGTCAGGATAATTCAATCTGTCATTGGAATAATTTCTATTCTGACTTGACTGGGAATAAAACCCTTGATTTCTAAAATGTGTCACCTCTGCGGTGAGTTTTCTCAATTGAGCAGAGATCTCTTTGATTTCCTCCTTTTCTTCCTGAGCTTTGGCTACTACATTTTTAGTTTGAGGCTTGAAGAAATAGGATCCATGGTTATTGTTAGACAAATTAGTACCTTGAGGTGTTTGAGCATGTGCAGGATATTGTAGTAGTTGGCCATTTCTATTAGGAGGGGGCATGATGCTCAGTAGAGGTACTTACAAAGGTGCAGGTAGGACAGCTGGGGGTATCAATGCTCCATTAGGATATTGTGCAGGATATTGTGGAGAATATGTTTCAGGGTATGATGCAGGATATTGTGACTGTATGCCAGGCAAGGTAGGGAATACTATATTTGGAGTAGGAGCAGATATCAACTGCTAATTCACCTTGATAGCTTCTTGAAAAGCTCCTGTCAGTGTAGTGATCTCAGGATGTGTTATCCTGATGAACATGGAAGTTAATGGATCCAGGGCTGAATAATAGATACTCCTGGCAGAGGCATCAGATACTACATATGGGGCAACTAACTTGGACAACATTTTCTGGAACCTAGCATTGAAATTGGTGATAGGCTTATTCTCAAATCTTTTGATTGTAACAAACATATGGTAATTCATAGATGGATCAATAGGGACCTTGAACCTGTCAAGAAAAGCTTTCTCTAAAACAGCCCATGAACCAACAGAGGCTTGGCCAAGACTAATGAACCAATTATAAGCCTCTTCCCCTAAGGAAAAAGGAAATAACCTGTACACCACATCTTGATGTTCTATTCTAGCTCTACAACAAGCTTCCTTAAATGTCTTGATATGATCATCAGCATCTTGATAAGGATGATATTTTGGACAAAGTTTGTCTGGATTCTTTGGTAGCTCATGATATGCAGTAAAGGTCAAAGGTGACTCTGCTGCAAAGAAAGACATTGCAACCAGAGGAGGTTGGGCTAGTGGTGCAGCTGGCTGGGGTTGGACTAAAGGCACACCCTGAAGCTGAACAGGAGGTGTCACAGATATTCCAGAAGGTATTTGTAAACCAACAGGAGTTACAAGAGGAGGTTCTGGTGAAGCTCTTGGTGCACTAGACCCTGGAGTATGATGAATGTCTACAGTTCTAGGTCTGAAACCTCTAACAGGCAACTCTTCAAAAATTCCAGCAGGTCTAGACTTGGTATTTATCCTGTGAGCCAGGACTTCCCAATTTTTAGGCGGATTGGATGAAACTTTGCAAATATTAGCTAGATTTCACCAAATGAGGTGATATTTGTAGTCAGATGGCTGATCAGACTGGATATTTACGAAATATTTGTGAAGATACTACAAATATGACAGGATATTTAGGGTATAATGACCCCTAGCACGAGATCTCAAGTGTCTAAGGCTTAAATCCTTCAAAGCTTGAACAAATTTACGTATCTTTAGCCAATATTAGTGAATTCAGAATGATCTACTGTAAAGCTTACAATATTTATGTGAGATCTGGAAATCTTTACACAGAATGCGCATATTCGAGCCTTTTACAGTAAATATTTATGTAATATTTGGAATTCACTGACGATCGGAGGTTACCTTTCTCTCTATGTCATCAAACCTAAAAATAATGATGATGAGCGTGGTATTCCAGATTACGGCCCTCCTTCTAGCGCTAATTTATGTTGGTCCTGAAGTTAGTCATAAACAAACATAGAATAAAAGTACACATTAACCTTTATTCATCTTGAAAGATACTATGAATTCAAAGAATTCAGGATCCCAAGTCTCCGGTGATTAGGTCTTAATCATCTAAAGTCGCTCAGAGGTTAATGTGAGTTGCTGTTTCCATTTTGGGGCCTTACGTAGAATTTTATCATCATCATGACATTCCTGCAGAAATTCTTTATAGAGAAGTTATATTATGCAGTTATTTGATGAGAAGATGTAGAAATACCTCAATCTTTGCATGATATTTTTAGTTCTACATGCTTTGTATTCAAATATGCTAAATATTTATGATTATCTACGAGATGTCTGCATATTTGTGTTATTTACTTAAGATTATCAATTATCTGCAATTATGGAGATGAAATGTTCTGAAATTAAAAAAAACTAAAAGGAATACTTCAATTTAAGGTTGAACCTTTAGCTATTGATCCACATACATACTTGATACTGTCATGAGGAAAAGAAATCAAACCATATGTTCACCAGGATATTCCACAGCTAGATACAGTTGATGCAAACTTCAGAGGATGATGAATGAAAACAATACATGCAACATGATGAGCACTCCAAGGGACGCAACAAATCAAAGCACATATCTAGAATTTAGACAGATTACTCAAGATTTACTAGGATTTGTAATCGAAATACTCTTCTCCTTTATTAAGTATGCAAAAGACATGTACATATACAATAGCTTTGAAATGAGCCCTGAATACTTCAGCAAATAGATTTCAATTAAGTTTTGAATGTTTAAAATAAGGCATTCCACCACCTTTTATAGAATAAGGTGAGGAATTTGTTACAAAAAGATCTACGATCGTAATTTTTCAATATAGATCTATGGTCACGATTCATCTGACTTCGTCAACCTTTACAAAATGGTACAAGTTGCCAGTTGGCAACTCTCTATACTACTTATGCTACTATCCCCTTCATGATGTATCTTCATCATGCTCCTCAGCTGATTCATGCGGGTCATCATCATGTGCGTCGCTTCCTGAGCTTTCACTATCCTCATGATGATGCTGCTGCATATGGGGCTGCATACTACTGTGGACCTGCTCATAAGAATGCACAACTTGATCTATCCCTCCGCCATCTTGAGTTTTTGCTTTGATGATGGCATGCCTATGTGCTTCATATTTATCTCTGCTGTTATCCAGCTTATTTTTCCTGTCCTGCAGTGTTTCTTTATATTTCTCCATCTGGACCTTGATCCTCATTATTTTATCTATAAGTTCTTCTGTCAAGTGGACAGGTGGACCCTCTGCCTCTGATTGGAAGTTGTTGTGTATAGCTTTGATGGTGGACTCTTCATCTTGATTTTCTATTTTTCCTTCCACCTTGCCTTCTAGTGTTTCCAATATCATTGCCTCTTCAACCATTAAATCCCATAGCCTCATGCTGATATCCCTCAGCTTATTATTGCATCTTTTGAGGACTCTGCATTTGAATTGAATGTCCTTATACCATATATCTATCAATAATGTGGTATTACTATTTAGCACCTGCTTACTGACAAGCAGTTGAGGATTTATCCCTTTATTTCCCCTAAAAGGCTCAGGACTCTCTCCAGTTTGTAAGACCTCTTTCCGGTTTGCATCTGCAATTTATCCACTTTGGTCTTGGAGTCACTTAGAATGCTCCACCTCTTCAAAGAGGCCTTCATTATTTCTATAGCATCATCCAATGCGGATGACATCCATTTCCTTATTACGGACGCCTCATGCTTCATGAGGTCCAATTTATTTACCTCCTCCTGAGAAATGGCAGTCAATGGGACTGCACGTTCAGTTGTGGTATCATCAGGATCGGTAAGCCCTTTGATATAGGCATGCAACTGAGCAATGTGCTCTTTATGTTGCTTATTCTTCTCCTTCTCTCTTTTCACCTTTTGAATTAGAGAGTCAATAATATCTTTGCCTTCCTGACCTTCTTGGTTTTCATTGGCAAAGCCTAAATCTACTGTACTAATTTGAAATTCATCCACAGTGATTTTACCTTTTTCTTTCTCCACCGCAGGTATGGCAATTTGTGCGGTCCTTCTCCCTGTTGCCAGATTTCTTTTGATGGCCGATGTCATTCTGGCCTTCCTCCTGGGTTTCATTATATTGGCGGAGAACAAGGTGGAGACATCGAACTCTTGAATTTCAAACTCCTCTTCAATATTCACTTCTTTAGCTAACCACGGAGGTACCTGATCATGTTTTTCAGCATCATCATGATGTTCACCCATATCTCCCATTTCTATCAATAGATGTTGTGGAGATGGTGACTTTTCCTTTTCTTCTTCTTGATGCTTGCTTTGTTGTTGATCTTGCAGCACCTCCTCCTGTTGAGGAATTTCCTTCTCTGGGGGAGCATCTTCTTGGTGTGGGGAACCCAGTGGCGCATCTATTTGCTGATCATGATGATCATGACCTTCTTCTACCATTACTTCATCTGTTCCCAATTCTTCCCCTTGTTGCTTATCCATTTCACCAAATACTGGGGATCCTGCCTGAGGTGCTGGCGATTGTTCTGCAGCTATTACTTCTTCTGAGCCTACACTATCAACTTCTTGTATTTTGGCAGCTGGATCCTCTAGTGCTTCCTTCTCATCAACCCTTGCTTCCTGAACCTCTACTATAGCAGGTTCCTCTGATGTGTCAGGTGGACTTTGTTGGCCTAACTCAAGAGCATGCCCTCTGACTCTGCCATCTCTATCTCTTCTATTGGGTGGCCTTTATCAGGTGATCCTGCTGGCTGTTTAGGACTTGCATCCTATTTCTTTGTCAGATCCACCACTATAGGACTTGTCACCTCTGTGATCAATGCTTCTAGTCCTATCTCTTGAGACACCTACTCTAGGTTCTTTTCTTGCTCTTCTTCTGCTTGTTTCATCTCCTCAAGCATAGTTTGAACTGGTGGAGGCTTGTGAGGAGTCATAGTTATATCAACAGCTAGTGTTTCCATCTTCTGTGCAGCCACATCCTGGACTACCTCATCATCAGACAAATTTATTGTCTCATCAAGCGAGACATGTCCTTCTGCTTGCATCTGAGACGTTTCTTTCATTTGCTCCTCTGCAAGTTCAGTTTTGAACTTGACTATGGTAGAAAGTGGAAAATTATGTTGAAGTTCCTTCAGCACTTCGCTACCTGCCCCTTGTAATAGTGTAGGGGGTTCACTTATTCCACCTCTCATGGAGGTTCTTTGTTTCTTAGCTGTGGTAGAGACCAGCAACTGTGGAGCTCTCCTCTTTCTTTTTATTATTAACGGAGCCTCTTCTTCTTCAAGCTCTTCCTCCATGAGGATATCCTCTTCTCCAGGTTTCTTTGAGGATTGACCCACTTCCAGGGTCCCAGTTATTCCAGGCTTAGCAGTCTTACTCTTCTTGGGCTTCTCTTTCTTTGGAGGGGATTCTGACTCTGATCCTGATCCTGCCGCCTCCTCAGCTATAAACACTGCCCTGTCAATTATAACCCCTTTGGGTTGTTTATCCACTTTCTTACCCCTTGGGGGTCTTTTGCTCTATTGTTGTGGTGGAGGTAACTTGTCTCCATTAGTCTTCCTTTTCTCAAGCAGGAAGTCATCATATACCTCCCCAGGAATATCCTGTCCCTTCTTTTTGTTGTCCACCGTAATGGCAACACCTTTCTTTTTCAATGCCTCTACCTGATCATTGATCCAAGCTTGAGTCAGCTGTATGGTCCTGGCAATGAATGGGTCCAAAGATATATCTTCCTGCATGGTGAGGTTAGGTGCAGAGATAGTGTCATTGTATATCTTTTTCTATTCATATTCATCTGCCATTATCCTGCCATCATCCTTCTTCAATTGTTGGGGAAGGGAGATACAATCAAAAGTCCTAATTTGGTTTAGAGTCAACCTTTGATACCTTCTTCTCCTGGCTTCTGCCTCATCTTCGCAGTCAGCCCAAAAATCTTCTAGGTGCCTCTGGTGAATAGGCTTTCCTAGTATCTTCTGTATCCTGCCGTAAGGATCATATGGTCTTGTTATTGGGAAAGGCTGCAGATTCATTTTATTTAGGGTGACCATCACCTTCTTTACATTGTCAGAATCAGGGCACATATAGTTGCCAATGCTGACTGGGAACAAAATTGGTGGCAGCTTCTTGGCATCCTTGTACATTTTTATCATCACGGAGCCTTGCGTGATAAATTCCATTAATATCACTGCATCGGTAGGATACCTTGGCAGCATGAGGGGATGTTCCTCAAAACCTTCAACCCTTATGTAAGAAAAGGTTGCAAACTGGATATACCAGGCTCCATGCCTGTAAATTACTTCTTGAGCCTCCATGCTCAATCTTTTTGTTCTGTCCTCTTCCATGGTCCTTACCAGATGCATAGAGAATGCATCATTGACCAGTTTGTAGTCTCTGAGGTAGTTGGTTCTCTGTAGCTAGGGATGATGATCCCAGATGTATGCAGCATTTGTGCCTGTGAGCCTTCCATCTGTAACTAAGGCATCAAAAGTGCCTCTATAAGCACAAGAATAAACAATGTAAGATGTCATATAAAATGCACAATTTGAACCTCCCAGGTTCATTAGCTGCTCATGCAGGGCATCACTTATTATTTGGCCCCATAGTGGCTTGGTGTTCGAATACAGACACATCATTATAATTCCATACATCCAATCCCTGAAACTACCAGTATCAAGTTGGCCTGTTACTCGATTCAGGAGTGCAATCATATACTGGTACTCCTCACTGAAATCATATTTAAACATGTGCACTGGGAGTTTGGCCACTGTAGGATATGTGTTGTTCTCTACTCGCCATTGGTACATGTTCTTTCTGGCTGATTTCTTGTTGGCCTCATACTCCTTTTCTGCCTTTCTCAGGTCCACACTTTTTACTTTACTGCCCAACAGCAATCCAAATGTCTGGGAGAGACCCTTGATGGAGAGGTCTGCATATATTCTCTTATGCTTTACCACTTGCCTCATCTGAGGATTATAATTCTGGGCACATTCTATAACCAGCTCTGGAGATTCCATGGAATATGGGAAACCAGCAGCGTTCCACATTCCTGACACAAATACTACGTCCAACACAGGACTCTTGTCATGCCCATCATTTAGTTTAGCTGACCAGGCCTCCAGATTAGTGCTCCCCTTATGGGTATCTGTAATTTCTCCATATTTGAACAAGACTCCCCTCTGAGAAGAGAACATAGGCCTACTGAATTCTTCTTGACACTTAATGTACCGCTTGTCGGCCATGAGTACCTGCAATTAACAAAATCCTATCTCACAACGGATATACA
The DNA here is from genome assembly GCA_027924645.1 of Cunninghamia lanceolata. Classification (NCBI taxonomy): domain Eukaryota; kingdom Viridiplantae; phylum Streptophyta; class Pinopsida; order Cupressales; family Cupressaceae; genus Cunninghamia; species Cunninghamia lanceolata. The sequence goes on along the minus strand of BSBN01000765.1, from coordinate 3,805,235 downwards.
CACATGCACACATATTGCAATTAAGATCACTATGCCTACTATATTTCTTCACCATTACATGCATAAACCAAAACTTCCATCATCATACCTGAACAATAATGACATGATGAGGGTTTCATTTACTTACCTGGTTATGCAAATTTCTCTTTTATACCAGTGGATTGCCAACGACACTCCTAATTCAGCTGATGATCACCTCTTTCCTTCTGTCTGTGAACTCAAATCGCGCAACAGTAGCTAGTATGCGGATATGGAAGTTGGTGCTCTATAAAAACAATTTTATCGTAGGGTAAATGTGAAAATGGCGGTTGAATTACCTTTTAACCTCGCAGTTAGGGTACACTTAGGGCAACTCTAACAAGTTAGATTACATTCCTTGCTTATTCGTGTGAAAACGCAAGATCTCGCCAGGTGTTTCATTGGGTTCCGAGGTCGGTGGGAACTACCTACCATGTCTGCGCACATTAAATGATAATGGCAGCAACAGGAGCAGGGGGATATCCATATGACAGGATATCATGAGGGCAGGATGATATTTGCAAATATCGGGTTGAGTTTCAATATCATCCTCCTCCCTTATATTGAAATTGTTATCGCGACAAGATTCGGGTGACAAAAGCACCTTTGTTTATGTTTAGTACATCAGGAGGATATTTCGGTGTATCGGGTGATGTTTCAAAATATGATGATGATGAGACAAACTTACATGTCTCTTTTCAGAATATCAGGATGACGTCATCCTGATAGTCATTCTTTGTATCAGAAAGGCATCATGATGTCATCGTCATGTTAGGCAAACATGATCATGTTTGGAAAATATCCTGTCGAAATGTGAATGTGATGATGATGTCATCATCATGTTTGCTTCTTCGTTTATCCAGTTTGGATGATGTCATCAGGATATTTGCTAAGGGTGATATTTCACGTCAGGAGGATATTAAGAAATATCGGGTTACATTCAAAAACATGACGCTCGTGATACAAAAGACCGCTTGACAAGGAAGACTTACTACCACTTAATGTTGACGTCCAGATATTTAAGCCACAGGATATTGTCAGGGAATGTTTCAAATATGATGATGATCTTCAAAAAGATGACAGGTTATAAAAAAAATATATGATCCCTCCTCTTACGAATATCAGGTTTGACCGAAACTTTGACCGTTCATAACTCTCAACTCCTGAGGAATATAAGGATGATGTAAAAGACAAACCTGCATGAATTTTAGTACTCTTTCAAACTATGAGGTCACAGAAATGAAATACAAAATTTGACAAACTAACCTCATAATGGTGACTTACCTCATCCTGACTCTACATGATGATGCACCTGACTTACTTTTACCAGACCGCCAGAGAACAAACAAGCCAAGCCAAAAGTTGGGTCCCTATTTTGCCAAGTCAAAATGGGGCGTGTTGTGTAACCACACAACAATACTAATTCAACACTGATAATAATTGAACTGTAAACATCTTCAAACCAGATATAGATAATGGTTCCAAAGTGCTTGCAGCTTGAGCCAAAGCATCTGCTCTGTGATTCTGTTCTCTAGGCACATGTGTGATGTTGAATGCATCAAAATCATCTATTAAATCCCACACTGTGTGTCTGTAATTAGGAAACTTTTTGTAATTGTAAGAGTATATGCCTCTTGTCTTACCACCAATTCTAAGTCTCCATAGACATGCATAATCTTCACTCTTTTCTTTAGTGCAAACAATAACCCATGAATTAAAGCTTCATACTCTGTCACATTGTTTGTACATGGGAATTGTAATCTGTATGCTGCTAAATAGGATTTCCATCTAGATCAATAAGATCTATCCCTACTCCAGCTCCTTGTTTTGACTTAGATCCATGAAACGTAAGGATCCATGGCTTATCTTCAGTTAAAGGTTTGTCAGGACCTTCTCTCTTCTTTTTAGCTCTGGCAGCTACACCACCTGATATCCATCTCAGTTTTGATGAGTCGTTCTTTTCTACTTTTATTTTCTCTGACTAATGTGAAAATGATACTTGCTCACTTTCTTTACTATTAGGAGAATGGTCCTTTGAACAAAGTATTTTTTGCTTCTTCAAAATTTGCAAGCATAATGAATAGGTGGTCTTTGAATGTGGTGCCTCATGTAATCTACACCAACCCTCAATTAGAGCATTATGTGGGGAAGTATGTTGTAACATCATCTTTTGGATCTGTTTTGACAAAAAATCTTCAAACTTGGTCAAATTACTCCCTTTATCTTCATCAGATACTTCATAATCTGACTCAATTAAATAGTTAGTTCCCGGGGTGATATCACTTTCATCCTTAGAAATGCTCTCAATATTCATTAGGATCTCCTTTGAATTATGAATGTAGTTTTCATTCTAATATGTAGTTTCCTCTATTCCTGTAGATGATAAACAAGAATCAATATCACAACAATTATCCATATGACTTACCTCAGGTGATGACAATTCTTTCTCACTACATGTCTATGCCAGCTCCATCATATCTAAACAAGCATCACAAGTTTTTTTAGAATGTACCTCATCATGCAACCTGCACCATCCTTCAATCAAGACATCTTCATTAGATATATTTAACATTGGACAACGTTGCATTTCTCTGGACATATACAATTCAAAATTTCTAAAGTGATCTAACTCATCATTATCATCTGAACTGTGGCCAGACTCTATAATCACTCTATCATCTTGATGATCATCCCTATGAACATGAATATCATACATAAGGATCTCTTCTATCGTGAATGACTAGGGTCTGATGATGTAAACTCCAGGTTCCACATCCACATACATTATCTCATTAGTGTTATTATGTTCAGTGATCATGTGCTTCATCCGAGGTTCAACATCTATCCTAATCTGATTGGGGATCCCTTTCCAAGGTAACCACATGTGACTAAAATCTGTAGACATGTATCCATTAAGTGTCTTTGACCAATCCCTGCTAAGCAACATTCCATATGTTTGAGGGATATCTACTACCTAGATATCAATGTAATATTGAATCCTTGGATCTAATGCTAGTTGCATATGAATGTGAGTTAACTCCCCCGCAACACTCACCTCAGTTTTGTCTAACTGTGTCACCTTCTTTAGTGACTTAGTAGGATGTAACCCTAAGGCATTACATATAGTCAATGGAATTACGTTGGTAGATGCACCTAAATCTACTAAGCAGTTATGTAGGTTCTTGCCAAACTTCCTTATGGAAAGGAGAAATGAAGGTGATTTAGTCTTATCCCTATAAAGGGTCATGTGTGAAGTTTTCGCAGCTTGAATAGTAGCTGGGACTTTATGATTAGTGTTATTATCCTTAGCTGCATGATCTTTTCTCAAAATTTGGTTTGAATTAAGGGGATGATTGTCTTCCTTTGGTGCAGGGTCATCTAAGGATTTCATGAATGCCCTCTTAATAGCTAGGGTTTTAAGCAATTCTAACAATGACAAGTTGATTCTGACCTTTTTCATTTCATCTACTAAGTATGTAACCAATTTATCATATTCAAGAGGCTGGTTGTTAGGCTTTGCCACTACATTTTGTGGTGCTAAATATTGAGCATTAACCTTAGGAAATCTAGGGTCATTGCTTGCCTTTGGATCAGGAGTGTTAAAATTATTAGGAGACAAAGATGTGGTCAAGGGACCAGAAGGTCTGTTTGAATTATTCCTGAGTTTATAATTGTGTCTACCCTAATACTTCTGCTGGTAAGCATGTACTTCCTCATGTTTAACTGATGGCTCATTCTCATCCTCAAAAGGAAAAACATAATTTGTTTCAAAAGCCATGGCTGACTCTTCACATGCTAGGGTGTAATTCTCATGAGCTAAGGTTGCTTGATGGTGAGGATGATTGACAAAACTCTCCAATACAAGAGCAGAGTCATATCCACAAGGGACAATTTCGTTTCCTTCAACAAAAGGAGGGGTACCAACGGTATTTGATACTTCAACCTAGAAGATACTGGTTGCTATCCTAAATTGAGGACAATCCAACTTAATATGAGCATTAGTGTTATATATCCTACACTAGTCTGTAAGAGCTACTTCTGCCAAGTTCACCCTAGTGGTCTGCTTGGGTTCACTAGGGGGCTAATTATCTAAGGGTGATGGCAGGGAACCATTATTTGGCCTAGTGTTCCACACTCTAGGCTGTCTAGGTACATTATTGTTACCACTGTTGTTGTTATTGTTATAGTTCCTATCATTGTTATATCCCCTATCAAGATATCTAGATCTGTCATTATTATATACTCTATTTTGATTTGGTTGGGAATAGAAATTCTGACCTCTCAAGTGAGTGATTTCAGTTGTCATTTTTCTTAAATGTGCTGATATATCTTTAATTTCTTCCTTTTCTTCCTAAACTTTAGCTACTACTGTCTATCAAAAAATTTGGATTTATAAATGGAAATGATCAAACAATTGAAATGCATAACCTAAACCCAAATAATTCAATACCTTGAAGATGCAAAATGAGCTTGATTGATTGATCGCTTTGTTGTGTTGATTACTCGATTCCGCAGCATAACGTTGATAAGGAGATAGATGATGGATGCAAAGGCTCTAATGATATTTCAACAGCATGTGGATACTTGAGGATCAATGCCCTTTTAGAAAATTTGACAGAATAAGGGTGCTTAAGGCTCAATGCATGCTAATGGCTTGTGAGGGGGTTGATTTATAGGAAAGGCTTGGCTTAGTTCAAATGGATGGCTAGGATCAATTAGGGCTTTAGATGAAATGGATGGATAGGATTAAGTTAGGTTTCCTTGCACATCAAGAAATTGTAGTCATGTGACATGTGGCAAGGGAAGATAAGGCTTAGGTGTGCTTGTGTAGATAAATACTAAAATTAGGTCCCATTAGTTGTGCATGTGAAGGATATGAATGAAAGTTGTATTACAAGACATGATTGACTGGACAAGTGTTGGAATGTGATAAAAGATGAGTGTTTAATTCAAATAAAATATTTGAATTAGTTGGGATATGAGTTGGATATTAATTAAATAAACAATATTTATTTAATTAATAGGATAAATGAATAGGATGGGATAAGATATGATGTGGAAATTAATTAAATAAATAAAATTTATTTAATTAATTGGGATGAAGATAAGATAAATGGGATTATGCATGTGAAATTAATTAAATAAATAAAATTTATTTAATTAATTGGCTAAGTAGGATGAGGATGGGATTGAATGAGATTTTAATTAAATAAATAAAATTTATTTAATTAATTGGCTAATGGATAAATGGGATTAAGAGTGGGATTTAGGACAAAAATGGCTTATGATGTTTAGGATAATGTTTTAACAAGGTGTTGTAGGACATGGACAAAGTTGGGACAAATTTGGGTGTCTACATTTTGCCCCTCTTTGAGATGATGTTCGAGATGATAAGATTTGTGTCGAGTAACATCATTTCAAAGAAGCCAAGGTATGGATAGAGGAAAATGATAGTGATGATGGAAAGATATGATGAGGATGATGATGGTGGAAAGATAGGATGAAATGGGATGATGATGCCCCCTCGAGAGGTTAGGCGGGTTGGACAAACACGGGTAGGCTCTCGAAAAGAAATGGCTTGGCTGCAAAAAGAAAGATAAGGGGATAGATAGAAGAAATGATGATGTGTTATGCTGCAATGAAGGTGAGCAACCATGATGTTTGATAGAGCACTAGACGTTATGCACCAAGGTATAAGGACCAGGGTGACGATGTGTCTCGTGCCCCAGCATAATACAACCTTGTCTAACATATGAGGAAGTAAACTTAGAGCATTGAAGTCCTAATGCACAAAAGGTATGATATGACCTTAGATGCAAAGGATAGTGCAAAAAGCTATTCCAACATACACAAGATATGAATATTAGCTGGAAATGATATGGATTTGATGCAAATGCAAGATAAAATGATAACACACACAAGCAAGCAAGCAAGCATGCACAAATGATTCAAAAACAAACAAGGTATTGCCCCTGTCAAGCTGTAAACCAATGATTGATTGTTTTGATGATGATAGTTGAGAGTGTTGTCATTGCGGGGAAAGTTATATCCCTAGATCAACACAAGGTTGTTTGCTAAGTTGGTTGGCTAGTTGGCTGATTGAGTGATTTGGCTTACAACAAGGCTAGGATCAAGACCATGGATTGCGTTTGGATAACTTGGCTTGACTGATTAACTTGATTGGTATGGATGAAGGATGATTTGCATTTGGATCATTTCTTTGAATGATTTTGAGGATGATGAAATGATGGATGAAGATTGACTTGATGAAATGTTGATGATGGATTGAGTTGCTTTTGATTTGCTGAAGTGATTGGATTTGTTTTGATGGCTAGATTGATGTGCTTTGGTTTTGATGCTGATGATGAATAGGATTTGTCTTGATAGTTGGCTTGATGTGCTTTGGTTGTGATGTTTGCTATTGTTGGGTTGATTGTTTTGATGATTAGATTGGATGGAATGATGATAGTGATGGTGTGATGATTAGAGTGTCCACTCAATCTAAGCTTAAGCAAGTGTTCTCAGTGTGCTCAAATGATGTAAAACAAACAAGGTATTGCCCTTGTCAAGTCATAAACCAATGATTGATTGTTTGATTGATGATGATAGATAGTGTTGTCATTGCGGGGAAAGCTATATCCCTAGATCAACACAAAGATGTGGGAATGCTATATCCCATTGATGATTGATTTAGCTCATGACAAGATTAGGACCAAAACCTATTGATTTGATTGGATAATGTTCCTTGATTGATTAGCTTGCTTGATACTGATTAATGTGACTTGGATTTAAGATCATTGCTTAGATTGATTTGATTGATATGATTGGAAGAGGTGATGGATGAATGAATGTTATTGATAAGAAGAATTGATGATGAGGAGGATTTGATTTTGATTGAATGTTGAAGTGGATTCTTTTGAATTGATGATGATTGGTTTTATTGCTTGGCTTTTTCGTTGGATATTTGATTTTTTTGGATTTTTTTGACATATTTGATTTTTTTATTTTTATTTTTTTTGTAGTTTTTGAAATGTTTTGGGATGTCAATGGATTTACAATTTAGGTAGCTATTGTGCTAGATACCAATGACAAGGGAAAACCAAGTCTAGGTGCAAAGATGGATGAATGGGATTGGATGGATAAAAGGATGGGCAACAAGGGATGGAAGGCTCATGATATATGGATGGATAAAAAGATAGGCCATAAAAGGGATGGATGCATGCCTCATGATGAACAAATAGGTAGGCTATAGTGGAAAGCTTGTGATAAACAGATGGGGATAAGCTATAAGATGGAAAGCTCATGATAAGGATACGCCATAGTGGATGGATCATAAGGGAGCTAGGATGTGATCTTCAAAGGCTATGTTGCATCAGAAGAATAACTTGCCCCATTCTAGGTGGTAATGCTTAGGAATTTTACATGACAAAGTTCATGACCATGGGATGACATGATAGGTTTTACATGACAAGGTGTATGATAGGTGGATAATGATAATATGGATTGATGAGGAAGGTATGAGGTATACCAAGAGATATCCAAAGCATGTTTCAAGATTTTGCCCCTATGTCTTCCTCAAAATCAAAAGGCAGAAGGATGGATGAATATGGATAAATGGGTTCAATAGGATAGGCTTGTTTATGTAATGGCTAAGGATGGTAGAATAGAATGGTATATGATAGGTTGGAAATGGATAGGATTGAAAATGATATAATGAGATAGATAGTTTGGAAATGGATAGGTTGGATGAGACAATGTGCCCCCAAGTGTAAGTGACAGAGAAGATCAACCTACACATGATGCCTATTTGCTAGGTTTTCATCATGGTACTTATCCAAGGTGCCTGTTTACCAGGTTTTCACCATTGGACGAAAGGATTTCTCTTTACTTTTTTTTATGTTTTTTTCTTTTTTTTTCTTTTTTTTTTGCTTTGATGCGTTGACAATTACACATGGCGCCTGTTTGCCAGGTTTTCACCATAGTAATGGATAGGAGGGACTCAAGTGGCTAGTGCTATGAAGGTTGATAGTGTCCCTTTAGAAATGGATGATGTCTTCACATGGACCATGTCATTATGCTCATAGATGTTGATAGGGGGTTGCATGGATGGGAGATGGAGTAGGTAGATAGTGGATGATGAAATGGATTATGGAAGGTTCATGCAAGGATAGATGGATCGGGATAGTGGACTATGATGTGGATTATGTAGGCTTATGCAAAAGCATGGACCATAGGGATAGCATGGCGGATATATGCAAGATAATGGATGGAAGATGGGTAGATGTAGATATGTGAAGGTGCTGCGGAGTGGAAGGGAACCATGACCAACGGTTGCACACACCGTGATAAACATTGAAGCTTTTGATTGGATGATGGTGTAGGAAGCAATGGAGATGTTTGCTTAGGGGATGGTTGATGAAGTGATTTAGGAACCCACATAGATTTAGTATTTTTAGTGCTTTTGTTTTGCTTGTGGGATTTTTGAAGGGAATGGAAGTTTTGGATGGAAATAGGCTTTTGGATGGAGGTAGGTGATTGGGATTCTTGAGATGTGGAGGAGGATGCCTCATTTGACTTGCTAGCTATTTGCTTAGGAACCCAAACCATTTTGCTTTTGGGCTGTGCTTTTGGAGGTAAGGGTTTGGATGGTTGCTTAGATGTGGATGAGGATGCCTCATTCGCTTTGCTAGCTGTTTGCTTAGGAACCCAAACCATTTTGCTTTTGGGCTTTGCTTTTGGAGGTATGGGCTTGGATAGCTTTTTGGATTGCTTTGATTTGGTTCTTTGCATTGATTTTTCATGTTTGTGCCCTAAGGCATGATAGTTCTTTGGATTTTTGGTAGGACTTTTAGCTTTATAGGTAGAGGCATCAAAATTTTTACTTTTGAATCCCATGGCATGGGTGGAGTGGATGAAATAATTGGAAGCTTTATGCTTAGGTGATGTGTGCTTTTGTTGGCCATGATTAGGGATGTAAGGATACTTATGAATGATATGTATGTTAGGTGTTGGAAGCAATGGTGGCAAGGTGGATGGAGGGATATTTGGAGTTGGTAAAAGTGGAGGCAAGGTGGATGGTGGAAGGTGTATGGTCACATGCTTTTGACATTTATAGGATGATGGAGATGGAATGGCTACATATGTTTTGGGTAGATGGGGAGTGTGATAGAAAGTGGTAGGTTTAGGATGCATGAAAGGATTACCAACATCTTGGCCTTGTCTACCTTGGGGTGTGTATCCAAGGCCATATGAGCATGGACGGATTTTGACATGGTTTGGCTCCAAAATACCTTGTTCATAAAGGCCTAGACCTTTGCCTTGGTAGTTCATGTTTTGGAGTATGCGATGGACAATGGGACTAGGTGTGTTGTGAACATTAGACTTGAGCTCATTATTGGATGAAGAAGGTGAAGTGGATAAAGGTCGTTGTTGTCCTAAGGAAGAACATTCATGGACAAAGGTGGTAAAACCAATAGGACATGATGGTGGACTTGAAGTGGAATCGATGGTCAATGTGAAAGGAGGATCATTAGGATCTTGCTTATGTTCATGTTGATCCAAGTTATTGGTATGATCTTTTATGCTTACTTGGGGGACAAGTGTCTCATCATGACAAGTTGATGTTTGCTCATTATGGATAGGGCTAGATGGTAGATGACTAGGAGCAATGTGGATATCTAGGTCATGGATAGATATAGGATTATGGATATGATCAAGGTGCTCATGGATAGTTTCTTCATAGGTATCATCTTGATCATAAAGAAGGTAAATGTTATGGATGGGTTGCATGGAAGTGTTTTGATCTTGAGTTGGACTAGGGCTTAATGTTTCCACATGTTTAAGATTATGCTCTTGACATACCTCTTGACTTTGGATGGAAGTGGAAGGTTCTTGAGTGGACTTGATAGGCTCTTGATAGTTATCAACATGAAGGCATGATGGCTCTTGACTTAGGCTTGTGGTTGGAGACTCTTGAATAGACTTGTTGGCTTGTAGGTCACATGATGGGCTTAAAGGGCTAGGTATGTTAATGGAAGCCTCTTGAAGAGGCTCAAGGATATGTGAACCACATGATGAGATTATAGGATTGGACATGACCTTTGGAAGTTCATTGGTAGGCTCATGAATTAGTGTTTGACATGGAGGTAGTTTATTCCTAGCTAGTAGCCAATGGATCACATCCTTTGCAAGTGTATGGGTGGATGGAAAATATAATGGATGTATGATAATGGTAGTTGGTGTTGGATTAGGATTAGGACTAGGATTAGGTTGAGACCTAATTGGATTGGATGGATTAGGATTTGGACTAGATGGGGGTGATGATGTGGCACGATTTCCCATTATAGGTGGGTACACCTTGTAAACAATTGAGATAAATATTGGACATTGATTTGTATTATGGCCTTTTGTCCTATGGTATGCACAATAATCATGTTCATCATATGGACTTTCTTCACATGGTTTGACTTTAGGAAGTTCAATGAGTTTTGCTTCAAGCATCCTTTGTAAAACTCTCTCAGCCGCATCCTTTGGTGAACGATTAGAATGACATGGTGATGAAGGTAATGAAGGGCTTGGTGGTTTGGAAGGTTGATGGATTAATGGACTAGGAATGGGATCACATGGTGGTGTTGGGATAGGATTAGTTGGCTCATGTGTTGGCGGGTGATTAGATGATGAAGGCCACTCATAAGATGCATTTGCTAGATTGGTATCTCCCTTGTCAAAGGTAATTAAGTCTTGCATAGGATAACTTGGGCTTGTTTGATTTATGTACAAGGGATTACTTGGACTTGGATGTGCTTCTTGTTGCAAAGGTGGACTTAGGTCTATCAATGGTGCTTGGTGGTCTTGTTGAAAAGGTGTACTTGGACCTGATTGATTTATGTACAAAGGGCTATTTGGACTTGCATGTTGTTCTTGTGATATCACTTGATTGCCTTGTGGATGGGCTTGGTAGTGCATTGGAATGGTGGTATGAGGGATTGGATAAGCTTGAGGTGGAGGTTGATAGGTTGATGTGGCATTGACTTGGTGGATAGGTGGATTAAGTTGATAGGAAGTGGATGGATATGACATGTGGCTATAAGGTGGATTAGGTTGATAGGAAGTGGCTAAGGATTGTTGTACTTGTCGAGCTTGACTAGTGGCTAAAAGGTGTTGGACTTGGGCTATGGAGTGTTGTAGTTGAGGTGATTGGCTTGCGTGGGGTTGAGCTTTTTGGATGAAGAATTGTAATATTTCAATGGCGTCTTGGTTTAGGGGTTGTAATCCTTGATAAAGATTTTGGAGGAATCTTTGGAATTTGATTTCTAGGTCCTCTAGTGTAGACATGTTGTCACCACGTGTTTGTCTTAAGTCCTTTTAGCAAGTGCTTGCTTAGGGATTTGGATGATGATGTGGCTTATTTGGATGAAAGTGATTAGATTTAGATGTTGTTCTAAGAATGTGTAGGATGACTTGTCTTTATGTGTTTGGGTGTTTAGAGCTTGATGTGGCAATATTCAAACAAATGATTATGCATATACACACATGAATCACTCACGCAAGACACATAAGCAAGTTGTTGACTTTGAAAATGAAATGTGATGATTATGCAAGCACACATGGAAAACACATCAACAAGCCTAATGTGTAGTCAAGTGGGTATAGCCAATTAGGTCTTAGGCTATCTATTGCACAAGGTTGACTATGGAATTGAAAGTGAAATCCTGCCACACAGCCAGGAGAAAGGGGTAACCCACCCTTCACCTTCACTTCCCAAAGGTATAAAGTTCTTTGGGGCTTAGCCAAGAGTGACAAGATTCCAACTCCCAATGAGGGTGTCTTTCGATTCAGCCTCGATTGAGGTCGTCCCTTGAAGTGGTGTGTCTCCAAGCAGGCCTCCTAAGAAGGGTATGACAAAAGCAAACCAAGTGAGCTGTCACTTGATTCACACTCGCAGTTGTTAATTTCCCCTTAGAAACTTGAAATGTGTAACAAATAGTTCAAGCACTTGTTCTTTTTAGACCCAAATCTAAATGTGATGGAAGACAATGGTTTGTTTTAGCCCAATTTTTTGATGTGAATTTGCAAACAATTGTTTATTTTAAATCCCAAATCCAAGTGTGATGACAAACACGTTGTTTGTTTTATGCCCAAAATCTAAATGTGTGATCAAATAATGATTAGAGATGAGAGATTAGAATGAGTGCACCTCATAAAAATTGCTTTCCAAGTTGCTATTATGATTGATCCAAATGTTGCTCCAGCTCCTTTGATTCACTTACAAGTCACTGCAAAAAATAAAATGTGATTTGGTTCGCTAGATTGGAAGATATGATTTTTTTTCTAAAAGTCACGCGTCAAAAATTTCTGAAAAATTAGAATCGCAGGGTCAACTTCAAATCGCCATAACTCTTTGAATACTGAGCCAAATCTTTAATGTAACCACTTTTTGGAAAGCTCTCGAAGTCCTCTTTCCAACAAATCTAAGATCTTTTTTTTCCAGGACCTGTGTAAAACAGAAAACCCTCTGCAACAGATCTGGTCATAAATAAAAAAAATCAGCAAAAAGTTGCGCGTCAAAAATTTCTGAAAAATTAGAATCGCAGGGTCAACTTCAAATCGTCATAACTCTTTGAATACTGAGCCAAATCTTTAATGTAACCACTTTTCGGAAAGCTCTCGAAGTCCTCTTTCCAACGAATCTAAGATCTCTTTTTTCCAGGACCTGTGCAAAACAAAAAACCCTCTGCAACAAATCTGGTCATAAATTAAAAAAATCAGCAAAAAGTCGCGCGTCAAAAATTTCTGAAAAATTAGAATCGTAGGGTCAACTTCAAATCGTCATAACTCTTTGAATACTGAGCCAAATCTTTAATGTAACCACTTTTCGGAAAGCTCTCGAAGTCCTCTTTCCAATGAATCTAAGATCTCCTTTTTACAGGACCTGTGTAAAACAAAAAACCCTCTGCAACAGATCTCGAAGATGCAAGATGAGCTCAATTGATTGATCGCTTTGTTGTGTTGATTACTCAATTCCGCAGCATAACGTTGATAAGGAGATAGATGATGGATGCAAAGGCTCTAATGATATTTCAACAGCATGTGGATACTTGAGGATCAATGCCCTTTTAGAAAATTTGACAGAATAAGGGTGCTTAAGGCTCAATGCATGCTAATGGCTTGTGAGGGGGTTGATTTATAGGAAAGGCTTGGCTTAGTTCAAATGGATGGCTAGGATCAATTAGGGCTTTAGATGAAATGGATGGATAGGATTAAGTTAGGTTTCCTTGCACATCAAGAAATTGTAGTCATGTGACATGTGGCAAGGGAAGATAAGGCTTAGGTGTGCTTGTGTAGATAAATACTAAAATTAGGTCCCATTAGTTGTGCATGTGAAGGATATGAATGAAAGTTGTATTACAACACATGATTGACTGGACAAGTGTTGGAATGTGATAAAAGATGAGTGTTTAATTCAAATAAAATATTTGAATTAGTTGGGATATGAGTTGGATATTAATTAAATAAACAATATTTATTTAATTAATAGGATAAATGAATAGGATGGGATAAGATATGATGTGGAAATTAATTAAATAAATAAAATTTATTTAATTAATTGGGATGAAGATAAGATAAATGGGATTATGCATGTGAAATTAATTAAATAAATAAAATTTATTTAATTAATTGGCTAAGTAGGATGAGGATGGGATTGAATGAGATTTTAATTAAATAAATAAAATTTATTTAATTAATTGGCTAATGGATAAATGGGATTAAGAGTGGGATTTAAGACAAAAATGGCTTATGATGTTTAGGATAATGTTTTAACAAGGTGTTGTAGGACATGGACAAAGTTGGGACAAATTTGGGTGTCTACAACTACATTCTCTATTTGAGGTTTGAAAAAGGAAAAACCATTGTTATTATTTTGTCCTACATCCTGAGGTACTTGTACATGTTTTGGATATTGCACTATCTGACCGTTTCCATTTGGAGGTGGCATGATGCTAAGTGGAGGTACCTGTAATGGACCTAGCATTGTAGCTAGGGGCATCATAGCTCCATTGGTCTGTTGTTGAGCAGGATATGCAGGGTATGCAGGAAATGCTATGTTTGGTGTTGGAGTAGGGATCAATTGCTGGTTGACTTTTATCGCTTCTTCAAAAGCCCATGTCAAAGTTGTGACATTAGGATGTGTCCTCCTTATAAACATAGAAGTCAGGGGATCTAGGGCTGAGTAATATATACTCCTATCAGCTTCATCTTCTACAGTATATGGAGCTACCAGCTTTGAAAGCATCTTTTGGAATCTAGTATTAAAATTGGCAATAGGTTCTCCTTCAAATCTTTTGATTGTTGCAAAGATATGATAGTTCATGGAGGGATCTATACGTATCTTAAATCTATCCTTGAAAGCTTTCTCTAAGGCATCCCATGAACTAATTGAGGCTTGACCGAGACTAATATACCAATTGTATGCTTCTTCTCCCGAGGAATATGGAAATAATCTGCATACTACATCTTGATGCTCAATCCTTGGTCTACAACAAGCTTCCTTGAATATTCTGATGTGATCATCAGCATCCTGATATGGATGATATTTAGGACAAATCTTATCAAGATTTTTAGGTAAAGGATGATAAGAAGTGAAGGTCAAAGGTGACTTTGTAGCAAAGAATGACATTGTGACCGGTTGTGGTTGGGCTGGCGGTGTAACAGGTGATCCTGCAGGCATTTGTAATATAACAAGGGATATTGGAGTATCTCCTAGTGAAGATTTTGATGCACTGAAACTAGGAGTATGATGAATGTCTATAGTTCTAGGTCTAAGTCCACAGATAGGTAGTTCCTCAAAAAGTCCACTAGATCTGGACCTGGTATTTGGCCTGCGAGCTAGGGCTCCTACAATTTGCAAAAATTTAACTTGATTTTCTATAAAGATCAACAAAACTAACCAAGTAAAAGAGATATTTACAACCAGAATCCAAAACTGGTTAGATATCTATGCAATATTTACATGAAACTTGCAAATATGAGAAAATATTAGACTTCTGGACACAAATATTAGGTTGTCCAGATACACAAGCAAGCTACAGCAAGGATCCAATAGGAAAACTTAAACAACAACCATTTTTCAAGGATTTCAAGAACTAGCTACAAATTTCAGACTATCTATGCTCAATTTTGAAATATTTATGATGAACAAATATGAAATAATATAAAACAAGCAAATCCTTACACAAACACTCAAAGCATGATTAATTATGATATACTTTGAGAAGATTACCTTGTTTTAACCATAGGGATATGCATATGCAACAGATTTACCCTCCAAACAAGAAAGAAGGCCCTCCTTCTAGTGCCAATATATGTTGATGACGATTGTTAGTCATAACAACATGCATAAAAATTTGCACAACAAACCTTTATTATCTTAAAAAGTATGATCAATTTGGAGCAAAATTGATGACTCCAAGTCTCCGTTGATCAGATCATGATCTTCTAACATTACTCAAAGGTTGATGTGACATGTTTTCCATTTCAAGGGGTCTTAAACTGTTTGTATTGTGAATCATTGCCTGTATGTCTATTTTTGCATCTGTTTCTTATAAATTTACTTCACAAACAAGCCTATTTCCACTATGCTCCACAGATAATGATTATATTCATAAGTTTGGTCAATTCTTCTAAGCACTTACTGTCATGAACTTATTTTATGCTTATGCACTATGCATTTAATCAAATAATGTGCTTATAAGTAGATGTTTACATGTTTATCATTGATATTCATATTTATTTACATAATATTTGTCATTTTGACATGCTTTCATTCAAAATATGCTCTGTGTGTTCAATTATTTATGAGTTATAGGCATATTCCATGTTTATTTGCTTTAGATTGTATGTTATTTGTAATTGTGAAGGTTATTTGCAATAGAATTGAAGAAAATGTAAAGAATACTTCTAAATCTGGTGAACCTTTAGCTAGTGAGTCACATACATTCTAGATACATTCATGAAGAGAAGAAATCAAACCATAATTTCACCAAGTTGTTCCGTAGCTAGGTATGGTTGATGCTAACTTTGAAGGAACAAGGAATGAAAATAATACATGCAGACTGACAAGCACTCTAAGGGACGTAGGTAATCAATGCATATATCCAGATTTCATCCACTGATTACTTAAGATTTACAATTGTTTGTAATCAAAATAGCTTCTCTTTCATTAAGTACTCAAAAGACATGTATATTCACAAAAGCCTTGATATTAGTCCTCAGTGTTCCAACAATCTAACTTTAATTAATTTTCTAATGCTTTAAAGAGTGCACTCCATCCCCTTTTATAGAATAAGGGGAGGAGGCATTTACAAGTGACCAATGGTCAAGATTTAATTATTTAGATCCGTGGTCAATATCATTTCATTGACTAAGTCAACACTTGTAAACAAGAACACAAGTTGCCAGCTAGCCACTATCTGTCAGACTCGAGCATCCTTCATGCTGATTATGCATATGACTTTTGTCATCATGCATCCCTATTTATTCTCCATCTCTCTCCTCTTCACTTTCATCATCTTCTTCATCATTTTCATCTTCTTCATCATCATCACGGTCATCTTCATGTAGATCACCCCTTATGTGCACCTTTATTGCTGTCCTGATGGATTCATATAGTTGCACTATTCTCTCAACTTCCCCTCCATCCTGGATCTTAGCCTTTATTACTGCATCCCTGTGGGAATGGAACTTTTCTTGAAGAGCATCCCATTTATTCTTCTTGCTGCTCAGTGTTTCATTGTATGTTTCCACCTTGGTTCTCATTCTCATCACCTTGTTTATCACCTCTTCTATCAAAAGGTGAAGGCGATCTTCTACTACTTCTTTAAAGTTGTTATGGAAAGCCTGGACAGTAAAATTAGTATTTTGATTTTCTATTTTTCCTTCCACCTTGTCTTCTAAAGCCTCTAAGGTTTCTATTTCTTTGGCCATGAGATCATGTAACTTGACACTTATGTCCCTAAGCTTGCTACTGTATGTCCTCAAGATATCACATTCAAATTCAACATCTTCATACCAAATGCTCAACAACTGAGATGTGTTACTATCTAGTATTTTGTTATCCATAAGTATTTTCATATCAATTCTTTTCATCTCTCCCAAAGCATCTAGGTGCTTTTCTAACTTGAAAGACCTTCTGCTTACTTCATTCTGTAATTTATCTACTTTACTTTTCAAAACACCAAGAGAATTCCAATTTGCTAGGGAGGTTTTCACCACATTTTCTGTTTCAAAGATAAAAGAAATGAACTAATTGTCTATTAATTGTGCCTTATGCTTCATAAGATCCAGTCCTATCATCTCTTCCTGAGATATGATTGTTAATGGGGTAGCTGGACTGATCGATGTGTGTTTTGGGTCAATCAACCCTTTAATGAAAGAATGCAATTAAGAAATGTGCTATTTATGTTTCCTATTCTTATCCTTTTCTCTCTTTACCCTCTATGTCAAAGAATCAATAATATAATTACCTTCTTGACCTTCTTGGTCTTCATTTGCAAAACCTAAGTCAACATTTGTTATTTGAAACTCATCAAAGCCTATTTTCCTTTCTCCTTTTCAACCATTGGCAAAGCTATTTGGGTTGTCCTCCTACCTATAGTAGGGTCTCTTTTTATGGCTGATGTAGGCCTCACCTTCCTTTTAGGTTTCAACATACTTGCAATAAATAGTGTAGACACATCAAAATCAAGGACCTCATCTACTTGTTGTAGATTTATTTCCTGTTGCAACCAATACGGAACATCACCTTTGGGCTCCTGCTGGTCATTTTACTTATTCTAAGTATCATGAGATTCAGTATTATGCCCTGCTCTTGGTGGTAAATTCACTTTCCTTGGTTCTTCCTCATGCACATTCTCATGAGGGAGATCTGATTTGGGTACCTCCTGTTGAGGATTTTCTTCTTGAAGTGAAAGTTCTTGTAAAGTTTGTACCTTCTGGCCATGTACCTCTTCTTGTAACTTCTCCTCTGGGCTTTCTTGAACATTTTGACTTTGTCCATCATGTGGCGATTGGTTTTCTTGAGACAATTATGTATTTTGACCTTGGGGATTACCCTGATTGCCCTTGGTCATATTTTCTATTTCCTTATCCTAACCTCTATTTTGTGTCAGATTCTATTCTTCATTCTTAGATGTGCTTATTTCTCCAAGGCCTAATTCTTTCTCATCTAATTTCTCTCCTAGTCCTAGGTTGTTTCCTTGATTACTTTCTTCTACATGTGGTGATGAAACATTTTGATATTTCGCCCTATCAGGGATTCCTTTATCCATTTCCTCATGTGCAGGATTATCCCTTTTATCATGCATACCTTCATCATGACCAATATCTTTGTCATGTATTTCTTGATCACCCCTCCTTTGTAGCTGGGCTTCTATCTGTTCTTACTCTGAAGGTGGATTATTATCTCTATTTTGGATCATATCACCCTAGTAGACCAAGTCTATTGTAGCAGGACTAGTAACCTTCTCTACTATATTAGTCAATCCTATTTGTTGGGCTACCTCTTCAGGATTATCCTGCCCCATTTCATCTATTTCAACCTCTCCTTTGCTAGTCACCTTCTGAGCCATAGTGTTTCCATGAGGAGCCATTTTAGTATTGTCTACTAGAGCCTCCATCTTTTGTGTTGCAACATCAGTGACTACCTCATCATCTGATAAGTATACTGTGTCATCCAGAGGAAGGGGTGCCTCTTTTCTAGCCTCATGTCTCTCTTCTCTTGTCTCTTCCACGTTCTTAGTTTTGAATTGAATAATATTTGGAATTGGGACCTCATGTTGTAATTCCTTCATGAAAGTCAAACCACCTACACCTCTTAACATGATAGGATCAATGTTAACATTTCCCCTCATTGCTGTCTTTTGCTTCTTTTGAGGTGTCATTTGTTGTACTTTCTTTCCTTTCTTCTTTGTTATCAATAAGTCATCATCCCTAGGTTCTTCA
Source organism: Cunninghamia lanceolata (assembly GCA_027924645.1). Lineage (NCBI taxonomy): Eukaryota > Viridiplantae > Streptophyta > Pinopsida > Cupressales > Cupressaceae > Cunninghamia > Cunninghamia lanceolata. The sequence continues at coordinate 3,786,218 of BSBN01000765.1, read as the reverse complement.
TCTAATGGATCATTTTGTAACAGCTCATCTTCCACTGGTTCTTCTACAATCACAGGAACAGGCTTTATGACGCTCTTGTATTTTTGTCTAGCAGGGGTTTGTTGTGATGTATTCGCAGATGTAGATGTTGATGCCACATCACCTTTTGATTGAAGGGTTTTAATAATTACCCCTTGCTATACAAGAATGGCCTTCTTGTTCTTGCCTGGTTGCTTTTATTCTTCAGCAGGTAACCTTTCTCCATTAGATTTTCTCTTTTCAATGAGGAAGTCATCATAGTCCTCTTCAGATAACTCTTGTCTTTTCTTCTTACTATCAACAGTAAGGGCTACACCCTTCTTCTTCAACTTAGTGACTTCAGTATCAACCTAGTTTTGGGTTAGTTGGATAACCTTTTGCATTATTTGGTCAAGCAAAGTCTCCTCAGGCTGAGTCAAATTAGGAGCTGAGATGGTGTCATTATACACCTTATTATCCTCATATTCTCTGGAAATAATCTTTCCATCATCATTGTGTAACTGTGTAAGCACTAAAATGCAGTCAAAAGTCTAGATTTGATTGAGGGTAAGCCTTTGATAGGTCCTTCTTCTAACCTCTACTTCATCATCCCAGTTAGTCCAATAATCTTTGAGGTGTCTTTGATGTATTTGTTTCCCTAATAACTTCTACATTCTGCCATATGGGTCATATGACCTAGCTATAGAAAATGGCTACAGATGCATTAGCTTCAATCCTCCCATGGTATCTTTAATACTTTGTCTGTCAGGACACAAATACCAGCCAATGAATACTGGAAACAAAATAGGTGGGATCTTCCCCTTCTCCAAGTGGGCTTCAACTGAGGTTGATACCTATCTAACAAACTCCATTAAAATGACCTTATCAGTGGGGTATCTAGGTAACATGAGGGGCTATCCGTCAAATCCTTCTATTCTCATGTATGAAGGGGTGGGGAACTCGATAAACCAAGCCCCATATTTGTAGATAATAGCTTGATCTTCCATACTTAACCTTTTCATTCTATCTTCTTCCATGGTTCTAACCAGATGTATAGAAAAAGAGTCATTCACTAATTTGTAGTTTTCGAGGTACTCCCTCCTTTTCAATTGTGGGTAATGTTCCCATATGTTTACCTCACCAGGATTGTTTCCAACCCTGCCCACAATTTTCAAAGCATTAAATGTGCCTCTGAAGCACATACATACACAACATAAGAGGTCATATGGAAAACACACATTTTACCGCCTAGCCTTTTCATCCCTTCATCTAAACTGTCACTGATGATCTTAGCCCAGAGAGGCTTGTTATCCAAAAATTGTACCATCTAGATAATGCCATAGATCCAATTCTCAAAGTTCCTGGCATGTTGTCTCTCGGTCATTCTGCTTAACATGGTCATCATATACTGATACTCCTTAGCAAAATTAAACTTGAACAAGTACTAGCAAAGCTTAGTAGAAGCCTTGTAAGTGCTACTCTTATTCCTCCACTAATACATGATTCTCCTAGCTTCCTTTTCATTATTACTGTATTCCTTTTCTAACCTACATAGGCTTAATCTGACCACATTATTCCCTACAGGCAAATTGAACGTAGAAGTGATGCCCTTGATTGAGAAGTCTACATACACTTTGTCATGCTTCTGCACTCTTCTAGTCTCAGGTTTGTAATTCCTTACACATTCTTCCACTAACTCAGTAGCTTCCATAGCATAGGGAAATCCCCTGGTGTGCCACATTCCTATGGAACATATTCATTGCAGTATAGGGTTCCCGCTTCCATTGTCTAACCTTCTTGTCCAAGCATCTAAATCTGTCTTCCCTTGATGCGTGTCATCTATCACCCCATATCTAAATCCTACCCCCTCAGGTTGTAAGAACATGGGCTTTAGAAACTCCATGTTAGAACTATTTCTCTTGATATCCATCAAATCCTACAATTAGACATGGATTTCTTACCCTAACATATTTGTATGGAGGAGGATTGAGGGTGTTATGCATTTCATAGAAGTCATTCAACTTTTTTAATTCATTCCATGCATCGCCATACTGACTAATTTGATAAAAAAAACATTTTACCTTAAGATTTGTAGTAAATGACAAAAGAGAGGGTTTTAAATTTACTTACCTGATAATCGTCCTCATTTTAACTATATGACTGATAACATGATAAATGTGAATGCATTGTATCATCTGTTCTATTCTGTTTGTAGATGAGTGGGAGGCACTGACTTTCAGAGCTCTATAAATTTCAATTATCGTAGGGTAAATGTAAATAATCCCTAAATTTTACTTTTAAACTAATCAATACGACAAATTAGGGCATGCGGTATAATTTTGTTTGAATCCATTGATTATTCACATGATGTTCGTGGATTCTGGCAAGTGTCAAGTTTGCATTTGAAATTAGTAGGGCGTGACCTACCGTTGGACTCAATATTTAATGCTGGAGGATGATCTTTTAGAAGATCAGGGATATTTGAGAATATGACCCTCTGAGACATCTGTTAATTAATGATTAGGGGATTTGACCTTCCATATGGTCAAATTTTGGATAATAAGCAAGATTGGGTCATATTACTTTTATCAATAAATCATGATAATACAATGCACATATGATCCTGAGGATTTTGCCACGTGGCATGATTGGATTTGTCATTGCAAAGCCAGGCATATCAGGGTATAAAATTCAAAATGAGGGATATTAGTAATGTCTAGATCTTTGATACTTAGAAATATCCTCCTCATTCTAAAGTGCAAGGATGACGTCATGGACTTATGGATATCAATAGTCACTTGTGAAAGATGACGTCACTGTCATATTTACTAAGGTCAGGGGATATTTCAAAATGTGACCTCTTCGAGTTTAGATCATGATGATATCATCATGCTGTTATGTTTTCTTTATTATCAGGTTATGGTGACGTCATTGTCATATTATGAAATATGACAGATGTTTGGAAATATGACCCTCTGATGGTTGGGTGTATTGATTGCATCATCATCATGGTGATCTTTTCTATTCATTGAAACTAAATGACGTGATGGACTTATTTGTGCAGGGTGATATTTTGTAAGATGATGGATATTTGGAAATATGACCCTTTGGATGTACAAGCTCCTGATGGGCAGATGTTCATTCTCATTTAAGTTTGACGTTCGCATATCAGAGAATGAATAGACATCTAGTGATCTTTCTAAATTAGGGTCATATTTGTGAATGTGACTGATATTTAGAAATGTAACCCTATGGGAAATATCTGGGTTGACTGATCTTTGACTTAGCATAACTTTCTACCCTTAGTGAATATCATGGTGATCCCAAAGGCAAATCTGCTTAGAATTTTGTATACTTTCCAATTATGTGTTTTGTAGTAGAAAATTCTAACTTTGGCAACTGGCCCCTCTTTGTGATGTACATGCATAAGTAAGGGTCACTTACATGACTAAATTTTACCAAACCTGCCCAAAGCAAGAAAGTAAAACATGCAAAAGAAAAAAGAGTTGGGTCCCTATTTTTCTAAGGAAAAATGGGGCATGTTGTGTAACCACACAATAGATCCCAATGATAAAGAAGGCTTAGGGTTTGAAAAAGGTGAAAGTTCAAAATTAGGTCAAGCATCAAAAGCTAAAAACAAGAAGAACAATGGCAAGCAGATCTAGAATCAGAAGAAAGGAGCTAGAAGACAACCGATCAGACAGTCTAATGCTCAAAGGTACCCATCCTTCAATGGTTATTGTTATTCTTGTAATAAATTTGGACATAAGGCTACACAATATAGGAGCAGAGTGAATCAAAATGTTCCATCTTTCTCTGGTCAATGTTTTTCATGCAAGAAAGTCAGTCATAAAACTAATGAGTGTAGAAGTCAAAGGATGAAAGGCTATAACAATGGTAGAATGGTTCAATCCTTTAATGACAACTATTTTACATTTGGGCACAAAGCTAACCAATTCAGATCCAAAATGAATGGAAGGAATAATGGTTAGAGGAATGCCGTGTGCTACAATTACAATAAGCCTAGACACATTTCAAAGTTCTGCAGAAGCAGAAGCATGAAGAAGGATACTCCAGTAGAGAAGAAGAAACTAGTACAAAAGGTTGATCTAGCAGAGACTAAGAAAGATATGAATAAGATTTGGATAAAGAAGGAAGTAACAGAGGTTAATGATGAACCTGTACCAACATCTTGTGTAGACATTTCCTCTAAAAACTAAGATGAGAGCTTTGACTTAGGGGGACCTTTAATGGCAATCTTTCACCCCCTTCCAAAGGATTGATGCTAATGTCTCATCACAAAGATACAAGTTGAAGTTCAACATGCCTGATCAACTTAAGAAAATTGTGGACGAAAATCTCTTATTGTGGAAGATTATGGAGCACTTGAAGGTGACTATAGTTGGAGAGACTATTTTGACAGCTTTATTGATTGATTAATTAAATGCAAATTAGGTTAAGTGTGAAGAGTTATAAAAGAAGATTTTACTCTACAAAATCATTCACAAAGCTTTCAAAGAGTAGAGATGAGAGTGGATTTGAGAAGAAGAAGAATTCAAGGTGAATCAGAGATCCATGCATCAAAACCCTAGCAAAGAAGGTATTCATCTATCCTTAGTTGGCCATAGTTTCTCAGAGATTCCTATTTTGATAAGTTTGATAGTATTTTCAATGGCTACTCTGAGAGTTTTTGAGCTGTCTAAGAAACCACAATCTAAGTTCAAGAAATTCCTGGCTAATTGTTTAGAGGATGATTCATTGGGGGCATTTTCCTCTATCCCCTATGGGGTTTTACCAACGGAAGACATAAGAATATATATCCATGGCAAAATAGAAGAATTTGATCACAGAAAGCTTGGAGACATTTAGGTGAAAGAGCTCATAAGAGATAACTTTGCACTTAAACCAGAATACCAAAACTTAATCGATAAGAAACTCGATGTTTGGTAGTGGTTCACAAGTTTATGTTTTGATGACAAATGGGTCATATTGGTGTTAAGTAGATTTCATGATCAGTTTGTGTGGTTGGATATTCCTAGCATGATCACAAAAGATGTGATGAGGGAGGTTACTGGTCTGTGTTCCTCTGGACCCATTCCTGTTTCAAAATCCATTAAGAATGAAGTGGTGATGGAGTTAACAGCTACCACCTATGACAAGAGAGCCTTAATAGTAAACCCTATCAAGAATTTGGCAGTCAGGTATGCTGCTATGGTGGTTGATTATAAGATATACTTCTCTAACAGGGAGAATTCAATGTCCACTACAACTATCAATGTAGCTTATGAGATGGTAGAAAAGGGCACATATTATGATTTGTCTGAGTTTCTTAGACAATAGTTTTTGGAAAATCTGAAATAGAAAAATGTGAAGAAATACCCTTTCAAATTTGGAACCCTTGTTGTTTGCATTTTGTTTTACTTTTTAAAAGAACTTACTGGTACTCAGAGAATTATATAGATTTAGGGTAAGCCTATAGCCCATCAGATTGTAGATTGCATAAAAATATTGGTGATTCAAAGGCTCAAGATGATACATTTACAACCTATTTTGCCATATTTCAAAAGAGAATGCAAGCAAGAGAAAGAATTCCAAGGAAAATTGTGGAGAAGTACCAAAAGAACATCACATTTTTAGTCTCCACTAATGAATGTATAATGGAAGCCATAGAACCAAGAACTATTTGGATCCCACCTATGGGATATGAGATAGGTGAGCAATAAATTGTTGCATTAGCTAATTTTTTGCTAAAGAGTTCAAAAGAGAATGCAAGCAAGAGAAAGAATTCCAAGGAAAATTGTGGAGAAGTACCAAAAGAACATCACATTTTTAGTCTCCACTAATGAATGTATAATGGAAGCCATAGAACCAAGAACTATTTGGATCCCACCTATGGGATATGAGATAGGTGAGCAATAAATTGTTGCATTAGCTAATTTTTTGCTAAAGAGTTCAAAAGATACTACACAAGTGAGATTTGGTACTTTTGAGGAGAAATCAATTGAAGTTCATTTGCAACACAAGAAGCCAGAAATAAAGAGAAAAGTAAGAAAAATAATTGATGAGCTTGTAGAAAGAATGGGGATAACGAAAGAGCAAGTTCAAAAAGTAAGAGAATAAGGACAAGGAGAAATAAGTACTTCTAAAATGCTCCGGTGACTCCAGAAGATCCGGTAGAACTACTATCATTCCTCCTATTCCTCAAAAGTCTTCTAGGAGTGTTCCCCCTGCTGATGTGAAAAAGATATCTGCTCCAGTGAAGGAGAAATCCCTTCAGGTAAGGCCAAGAACAAGGTCTACTACCTCTTCTAAAGTCCCTACTGCCATGCCTGATAAGAAGAGAAGAGTGAAGGTAAAAGGTTCCAGACAAGTATATGCCATTCATGATATCAGTCAGGAAGAAGAAGAGGAAGAAGAAGGATCCAAGCTGGTCTGGAAAAAGAGAGAAAATTGATATTACTACTAAAGAAGAATAAATTAGTGAGAAAGAGAGAGAAGGCTTTATCTTCAAGAGAAGAGAAGTCATATCTGGTGAAGAAGAAAAGTATTCCGAGAAAGGGAGAGGAAAAGGTAAGAAAAGGAAGAATAGTGGAATTGAGGACAAAGGGAAAGGAAAATAGAAAAAATTAGATAAAGAATTTATTTCCCCTCTATAGTTAGATGTTATAATTAATGCAATCATAGAGTATAACAATTTGAAGCAAGTGGCAGAATTATATGATGAAGACAGGCCAGATGATGACAAGGCAATCATTAAAGGTACAATAATTAGGTATATAGATATTTTTAATGTTGCTTTGATTGAAATAACAGATCAGCGATCTGATAGTTTAGCTAATGTTCTGACAAAGAAGTGAGATGAAGCAGTTAGTAGAGATAATGAAATGAAGAGCAAAATTTTAAAAAAATTCTATCCTATTTTCTCTGGACTAGACAAGAAGAGAGCTTTATAGAGATTGATCAAATAATTTAGAGCAAAAAGAAGAGTAAACACCTTAATGTAATATAATGAAGAGGAGATAAGTAGACTGGAAAAAGAAACTTTGATTATAACTGTAAATGTTTTGAAAGAACTTCAGATTGCTACCATTGAAGACTATCATTCTGATAAAGAGGAAAAGAATAATAACCAATTTGAAGCTAATGTAGAGCAAAGTGCTGAATCGACAATGGTGACTAAGAAAAATTTTCCTTCACCTTAAGGAGAAGTCAATATAGCTAGCCCTCTGATGAATACAAAAATAGTTGATGATCAGAGGGAGCTTGTAGAAGAAAAGACATAAGAAGATAAAGAAGATCAAAATTAGGCAATTTTGGATCAGAATGCAAACATTTTGGATACTAATTCTATTCTAGAAGATGTTGAGGAAAGAGAAATGCATAATGCAAATCATTTGGATTCCCCTATTTCAAAAGAGAAGAAAGATGACAAGGTTGGTGAGTTCTCCAGAGTCTCTCCATTGGACTCTATCAGGGAGTTTTTAGCAAAGCAAAAGGAGTCACAAGTCTTATCTGCCCCACAAATTCTACAAGTACCAGCTTCAAATGGTTTGATTAATTTGTCTACCATTTCTCCTTTGTAAAATCTTCAATTAGGAACAATCTTTCAGGCATCTGCACAAGAGGAGATTCTGTAATCTCATGTAGAAGGAAAAGAGGTAATGGAAGAAGCCATGAAGATTTTTGAGACATTGGTGCCTAATGCAAATAAAGATGTTACTTTGACTACGGCATTACAAATGAAGGATCTGATGAGTAAAGTTAACAATTAGTTTGAATCTTGTGAGTTAGTAGCAGAGAAAAACGTGAGAGAAGTGTTTGATAACAACAGATTGTTAGAACTGATTGATAGGTTCTTGAAGGCATACACTCTTCTAGAAAATGGTATAAATATATTGAGATAGCTATGAATGATGCAAATGCATTGTATCAGTTTTCCTTATCCTATCCCATAACAACAAAAGACACAAAGGATAAGATAGAGGGCCTTGAGGATTAACTTGTAAATCTTTCTAAAACTTATGATCCTTTGAAATATTTGAATGGAAACCTAAGAGCTGAAATAGAAAAAGGCTCATGTAGACATAAAGAAACTGCATAAAAGACCAAATGAGCTAGCTAAGAGAGATTGTTAGCTTCATGATGGCTTCTATAACTTGTCTGATAAAAGAAGCTAAGAAAGATGGAAACATACCTGATGCCCTTGCTACTGTGGATAAGGCAGAGGAATTGCTCTTATAGATCAATGGGCACATATAGATACTGAGCCATGCCGACGCCCAGTGGGATTCAGATGTGGTACAACTCAAGAACATCTAAAAAGACCTCTTCCCAAAATCAGTAAGTTTTGATTTCTTGTGCAAATATGCAAAAGGTTGAAAGACAATTTTGATATTTTGGTGAATATATAAATCATTTACTTAGGGGGAGATCCAACTTTGTACACCCTTTTCCATTAATTTCAAAGGGGAAGAGAAAGTCTTGTGAAAAAGGAAAGACACAAATATCTTAGGGGGATAAACAATGTCTTTTGGCGAAAGTAAGATGTGCAAAAGAAAGGGGGGAAATGATTGAAGAACTTGGTCTTGATGGTTTTTCACATCATGTGTTGTCATCAATGGCAAAGGGGGAGCTTGTTGGCAACATCAGTGTTGGAGAGATTGTTAGCATGTAGAAGATAAGGTAGAGCATGATGTTATGCAGTGTTGTCATTGTTGGCAACAATAGTTGTAAGGTACAGAGTAGTTTGAATGGGAATTTTGCAATAGGGTTTGATCCTCTTCCATTCACGATTCATCTACTCTTTCTTAGAAGTGAATAGTGCTAAGAGATTTGGTCTGGTAAAGTAATTTTGCTAAGTGTCAGTATAACTGCTTTTAGTGTATAGTGTTCCAATTTTTTGGTCTGCATTGTTCTACCATTGAAGATCATGTCTTGCACCTTTGATATGTTGTTTTTTATCATTAAATGCATCTAATTCCAAAATTTTGTCTACTGGTGTCCTCCAGTATGAAAGATATGATTAACAGAAGTTTGCATGACAGAGTTCAGTCATATTTGGTATAGAACTTGTAAGTAATTTGGTCTGCATTCCTTCGGTATAGAATATTTGTCTATGCGGTTGTAAGTTGTTGTAAACACATGGTTAGAGATTGTAAATCTTAAGTTTCAAGTTCTGATGTTCTCTAGAATGAAAGTTAGGGTTGTCTGAGTATCACATCCTAAATAGATAGTGCATTGATAGTGCTAGAGGTGATTTGAATTACTCCACATTCCACCGTAGGTGAACATTTTATTGTGCAGATTTGAAGATAAGTATATGATTACCTGAAGCATGTATATTCCAGGTTTGAGGCAATTTGGAGTTCTGGATACCATTTTGTGGTTTGACAGTTGGTTTATATTAGTGTTACTTTTCTAGTGAAGCCTACCTAGAGGTAGTGATGGTGTGCGGAAGGTAAACATGTTTTATGAAGTTAAGTGGGAGCTATTTTAGGTTCATCATAGTTTGATTCTTGGCACGAAGTGTGTGCCTAAATATTTGGGGCCGACTATTTACAAGTTTGATATTGTGACTATTACACTCAATTAGGTCAACCTAATTGGTGTTGTGGATGTTGTAGATATATAGAGGAATGTTTTCACTATCTTAGCTATGATGTGGTGTGTGTTATCCAAAGAATGTGACAAGTGCCTACAAATGCGAAGTGAGGAAATACAGAGCAAGATAGTGAGATATTTTAGATCAGTAAGAGAAGTTTTGTTTATGTAACTTGAGCTCCATTGGAACTATAATCTATGCAAATGTAGATGTAATTGTAACAGTTAAAATCTTGGCAGTGAGCCACTCCTTTTCTCTTCTATCTTTCTTTCTTAGTGGGTAGTGAGTCCACTTGGATAGTGAGTCCACCTACAGTGACGATTCTTTCTTTTGGGTAGTGAGCCTTTTGTAATTCAGTATTGCTACTGCATTATATTATGAGCTAATCCTCACCGTGGTTTTTCCCCTTTAGGGTTTTCCACATAAAAATCTTGGTGTTCACGTGTTGTGGTTTGTGGCTATATGTTTTATGCTTAATCTACTTTACTATTATTGAATTTGGTAAATGGATTAAATGCTTATTGTGTGAAAGCTTTAAAAGAATATTGATTGAACCCCCCTCTCAGTATTTTAGGTGTTCAACAATTGGTATCAGAGCCAAGTCCTTTGGAAGAAGCCTAACCGCTCAAGGAAGATCTTGGAGATTGAACACATGGGAGCTAAAAGGCTTCCTACTCCTCCAGAAGAGATTCCTGCTATTGAATTTTTAGAAAATGAATGCATGTCTGCCAATAGTGAAGAACTCAAGGTTGTTCTTGAAGAACTAGAGAGGACTGAAGAAGAAGTCAAAGATCTAAAGGAAAATGTTAAAGAAGCAGACGGATGATCAAGAAGTTAAGAGAGAAAGTCAAGAAATTCAAATAAAAACATAAGGAGGTCACTGAATAATTAAGGTTAGCAAATGAATTCATGATTAGTCTGAAAGTGCAAGTTGAAGAAAAAGAAAGAATTGAAGAATATCTGTGTTTAGGTGGAAAATTGGATTTGTTAGTATTTTAGTGTTTTGATGTTTAAATCTGCATTTCTACTTAACATTCAAGGATCTAGGGTCGAGTGGCGAGCACTATCATACCCTAGGTCAATGTGAGATGTAGGGGAACTTGGATTAGGTAATTTAATTATCAATTTTCCTTCTCCTATGCTCAATTGACCATTAAAACCCTAATTATGCAAATACGGCAACAAATTGACGAATAACAGAAAAAGTTCTTGCAGACAGGAGTAAAATACTAAATCACAGAGTACATGTTTTCAAGATTCTGAAGCAGAACAGTTAGGGACACTGAAATGGGCACCCAAGTCCAAGGTACCGGTTTCTTTGCGGGATCTAGACCTCCTTCCAACACTGTTCAGCCCTATAACTTCTATTTCCTGAAACTCAGTTGCAGAGGAAACTAGAGTGAGCACCCAAGTCCTAGAAATGCTCCTATGTCCTACTTTTCTTCAGATCCTAAATCCTTGATGCTTGCCAATCCTTTCTGCAACTCCACTTTTCCCAAATATGACACCTGTAACCTACAATCACAAGACTTGGTTTGGGGGTTGTGTTGTTTAGAGGCTTGCCTCGGTTAATCCCCAGAGGACACTTAAGTCTACGAACACCATTATCAGATAAAGAGTATGTGCCCTTGTGAGGCAGAGACAAACACCAAAGGAATCAATGATGAAAACACAATGTTATGTCACCTTGTAGTGAAGCTCTCATGGGAGGAAGATGCTCTTCATTCCATGAGGAAATTGATGCTCAAATCTGCAAATATCAACACACAAAACACACAAGTCTACTCTTACAACACAATGAAAGCCTTGAATCACATTGAGAACACTTAAACATCCCAATTGTCATCTAATTGAAATCTAGTTTACAAATGAATGCCTAAACATGCCTTTATATCCAACTACAAACACTCCCACCAAGATTCATAAATTCAAACTTACCGTGTCGGCAAAGGACCCAAATAATGGTCATAGACTGACACCCAGAAATTAGGGCTGCCCCAAAATAGGGCAAGACTAGGGCATGGGTACCCAAGTCCTCCCCCCTATTTTGGCTAGGGTACAACTCAAGGGGTCCTCCTAGGTCCCATTTACCATGAAACCCAGGTCTCATTCCATTAGGATGCCAAAATATGAAATAAGATGTCCTAAATGCATGCTAAAGACATAGGAGCTAAACCTTATGAGGGAAAAGCCCCCAAGGGGACATTTTCTGACATTACATTTAGCCCCCACTTTAATGTATGTATAAATGTAGGGCCCATACATGCATTAAAGTAAGGTCACAAACACAGCAGGCACACCAAGCATGGAGAAGACACGCCAATCACATAGAAAATAGTAACAGGCACATAAAACACAGAGAAGATAGTTATAGTCACGCAGAACACGGAGAAGACAGTCAATGCATGGAAGACACATTAATGCATGGAAGACAGAAATGATATCTTTTCTTTTCTTTTTCTTATATATATGAAATGCAAATGCTAGTACTAGAAAGTAAACAAACCTCCCATAATACAAGATGCACTACCTTAGGGTGCAAGTCTCTGTATGTATGGGGCAACACACACAAGACACACAAAACCTCCCAAAATGCAAGAAGCACTACCTGAGGGCATTGGTCTCTGCATATGGGACAACAAACATGCCACACAAAACAAGCATGCCAAAACACACACTTGAAGACATAGAGAAAACATGACAGACAAGCGATGGAGTGTACCTATTTCTAGGTCCAACACCATCTCAAGCACATTATAGGTACACACCGATGATTGGGCTTTGCCACAACAATCGTTGAAAACATGCTTAAGGGTTGAGTTAGTCACAAAACTACTCCCCGCCTCCGCAGAGGACTTTTGAAAATGACAGGATGATGTAATCTGCTCCGAGAACTACACCATCCCCACCTCCATAGAGGGCTTAAGATAAAAAGGATATATGCGATATCCCACCTCTATAGAGGGCTTTAAAGATTGATTGATTGATTGTAAACAAACTCAGGATGCACAATGCACTACCTTGGGGCGCAAGTCTCTGCATTTGAGGTCAAACACATTGCTAACATCTATAATAGACAACTTACCTTATATATACCCCCACCATAAGGTGGTTGATATCAATTATTGATATCAAGCACATTAAGGTAGGAAGATAAGACACAAGGGAACACTAAATTTCACAAAGCCCATGCCCCCCAGAGGTGACATGTACTTTACAATCGCCAAATGTTCCCACAAACACATCCTTGCAAGAAACATGTTAGTGTTTACAACATCATGATAAACAACAACATCAATGCATATGATTAACCACACAAAGAGCCAAGGTTACACAATGAATCTAGTGTTTGAGGATAATCATGGGGCTATATCATGAATCTCTCCGAATCAAGTACCACGAAGGCCAGATTCAAAGACGAACAAAGGTGCATAGAGTAGCAATATTGTTAAGGTTTGTAAATTTGATAGAAACATCATCAAATTCACTATGCGGAAAGCACGATTGCTTCCACTAGCCAAGCATCAGATAAAATATACAACCCCATCATCATATTAGGAACTAAGTCCATTTTTTGATTGCTCTCGAAAGGGACACTAGGTTCGCATCAGTATAAATGTTTGTCTTCATCCTCCCGCTAGGTGGAAACACTAGAAGAAGGGAAACAATAAATAAGAGAGGAGAAACAAGTGTCTTAGGGATAGTCATGTAAGAGGGTTCCTCCAAGTCACCAACCATGACGCTATGTCCATAAGACACAACACACAACGATAAAATCAGAGAGAGAGGCAATATAGAAGAAAGATGATAGAAATATAAGAAGGTCACAATAGAGGCAGTCTCCTGGTATCCTGAACCATATGGGAGAATTCAAGGTCATCCCAAGAGGCCTAAACAATATATAACACATCACAGTGGAAGCACATCATGAGAGAGTAAAGGCTTAGGGATACTTACCTGTAAGGTTTGCATATTATATCTTGGAGCCCGCGAACCTCTTGGAGAGGTATTGGATCATATTTAATGCAAAATTTTAGTGATTCTTATGAAAATTTTGTTTATTATCATATGATGCTTGTTCCTTAAATCCTTGTTTAAATGAGACTTTTATTGCTTATGAGGGGAAGAACCACTATTATTTCTGACTATTGATTGTCATCTTGCTCTTTTCTAATTTTTAACGAGTTTTCATTGTTGAATCTTTCTAGAATAGTAACTGGAATCATCCTATACCATCTTACTTGTCTGTATCGGTTGTTGTTCTTGCTTTTCTTATGCATTTTGATTGTCTCCCAATCCATACAAGGATAATGGAGGAGGAACCTCAGCATAAATTCTATTTCTTCATGGACAAGGTGGACTATCCACTTGTTTCTTATCCACTTCAATCATTCTGATGATACTATCATAGTCCAAGTGATCATCCTCGTCTACTTCCATTAAACCTTGTTCCACCATATTGTTTTCAGTATGTTTAGGGAAAGGATTTGTGAAGATTTGTAAATTTTGATTCGGTGGAGCAACCAACTTATTTCCATTATCATTCACACCTAATACTTGGATGACATTTGAATCAATAAGGTCTTGTATCTCATGTTTAAGACGCATACATTGTTCAGTGTCATGTCCTTGTGTCTGATGATAATGACAAAAAGCATTAGCATCGAAGTAAGGTCCTTTTTTACTAGGATCAATAGGCTTGATCAAGGGAAGCTTCAGAATGTTATTACTCACAGCTTGGTTCATGATAGAATGATAGGACTCAGATATTAGAGTAAACTTTCTTGGTTGATACGATTGTTTCTTTGGATTATTTATAGCAGACACATTTGTATTTGGTCCATTGATCTTGATAAAACTCCTATTATTGTTCCTCTTAAAATTGTTTTGTGATGATCCACCCATGGATTGACCAACTTGAGCCGATGAGTTTTGGTTTTCATACCGACTAGACGAAAGTTGATAATCACGAAGAGCGGTGCATAAATGTTGAAAAGAGCTATATTTCATCAAGAGAATCTTATCAAAAATATTAGGTTATAGATTTGTAATGAATATCTTTTAAACATCCTCATCTTTCATCTGATACTAAATTTGTGCATAAATTCCTTGATATTGACTAATGAATTTGGTCAACTTTTCTTTGGGACCTTGTTTGCATTGAACCAAGTCAATAAGAGTGACTTGGGGTCTGATGTTTTCTTGAAAATGTTGTAAAAATTGATCAATCAACTGCAAAAAGGAGTGTATTGAATTCAAAGGCAATGGGCAAAACTATTCTAAAGTAGTATCTTTGAGAGATCATGAGAAAAGTTTTGCTAACAAATCCTCTTCAAAAGAAAAAAACACTACACATAGCTGTGAATGCTGCCACATGAATATTAAGATCACCTTTTCCACCATATTTTTCAAAGTGGGGAGTCTCAAACCTCTCAGGCATAGGGGTTCTCAAAATTGCATAGGATAACAGATTATGGGCATGATATGTTGGTAGACTAGGCTGCAAAGAGTTTGTCAAATTTGATACCTTTTGTTGTAAAGCAGTCATGCCTTGTAAAAGTTGGTTTAGGATGGCATCAATGGGAGATGTAGTTTGTTTTGAAGAATTGGAACCAAGGTGAGGAGGTGATTGAGCTTGATATACAATAGGTAGAGGCTAAGGATATGCTAATGGTGGTTGGCCATAATGATAGGTGGAAGATGGTTGTGAGTAGGTAATAGGTGGCTGGAAATGAGTGGAATAGATCGGAGGTTGAGAATAAGTATTCATAGAAGAGGTCCCTTTAGGAACCAAATTTTGATAATTAAATCCCACAGCTTTGTAATTAGTGCCACTTGATACTCCAATATTAGTGGTAGCATTACTACAAGCATTCACATTAGTTGTTAAGATCATTGACGTAAAAGTAGATATTCCCGTAGTTGGTATAGGTGTCAAAACTTGAGTATGAGATGGTGATAGAGTGTTATTTATCACTTGTGCACATTCGGTCACTGGCATGATATTGGTTTGTACAATATGTGCTAGGCCCCGAATTACATTTACACCATCTTGTCCCTCTTTTAGCAATTCTCTTATATTATGAATTGTAGGTACATCTTCTTCATCTATTCTCTCATTTTCCATGAATGATTGAAATTCAGCTAGCTCTTTATCCAATATTTCTATTTTCTCATTAGATAAATATCCTGCTACCTCAATAGTATTATCAACATCATGAAAAGTTTGTTCTTCCATTGTGGTTGGAGGATGTATAATATCATGCATGATTTGAGTTTCTCCCTTTGTAAAGAAGGTGTCCAAAGTACCAACTTCTCCAAGAGCACTAGATCCCATTAATCTTTTACTTCTTCCCAAAGGGATATTGGTTTTAGGACAGCATGTCATAAAGCTTATACAAAAGCATACAACACACAACACACAAACTAAGAGAACAAATCCTAGGAGAAGGATATGATTGACTGCCAAAATGCTTGGTTTTTTGTACTCTTTTCAATGCCAATGAATGAAACAAAGGATGTTGTAAGGATTTTGTTCAAGGGAAGAAATTTATATGTCTGATATCAGTCCAAAACAGAAATATGATCCTTCTCAACACAGTCTTGATGCAAATTCAAGATAATGCCAAGTCAACTATAGTGAAAATATGTCAAAATAGGCACTTTTTTCACCAAAAATCAATGCAAAAGAGCATAACAAAGGGTGTTGTGAAGAAAATGATGATGGAAAGGAAATAATATCAGTAATATCAGCCACTTGGTGCCAAAATAACCAACACAACATGTTTTTAGTGCCACTTAAGGTCAAACCCTAGTGAAAATATAGCAAAAATAGGTTATTTTTCACGGTTTTTCAACTCCAAGACCTAGAAAAAGGGGTGTTGTAATGAATTTTAGGAGTTAAATAAAATAATATCAATAATATTAGTGACCTCAATCCATAAAATTGATCACAACACGCTTGGAGTGCAAACCAGGTCAAACCCTAGGGCAAAAATAGCTAAAATGTGTAGTTTTTCATCGAATTTTCACTACAAGAGCCCGATAAAAGGGTGTTGTGAAGTTTTTTAGGAGGGGAAGAAAATTATTACCTTGATAACAGAAGATTAATGCAAAAATACTCCTCACAACACACGTATGGTGCAAGTTTATAGAGTCGATAAGGCCAAATTTAGTGAAAATCGTTGTTATTGAAACCCTAGGTTTGAGATCTTGGGATAAAATGCTATGTGAATGTTTTGAAGTCTGATTTATGATGAAAATTAAATACTCTCAGATCTGAAAATGATTTTCAATATTTAACATGCAAAATGCCCATGCAAATTTAATGAAAATGCATCAAAATTGCTAGTTTTTCTTAAAATTTTCTATGCAAAATTGCAAATATTTTAAATCTAAATGCAAATTTACACTAAAATGAAAGACTATAGAAAAATGTTATTTTTAATGAGCCTCTAAAATCAGTAGAAAAATATGAGAAAAGATTTTTTCTACTAACCCTAGATTTTGGAATTACTAGGTTATATAAAATTGTCAAAATTTCCACAAAACCCTAGCAAATTAATAATGAAAATGCAATGCAAATTTTTGAATTTTTGTATTTTTCTATAGTTTATATCAGATCTGATGCAAAAATCATGAATTAGAAAAATTTAGGAATAACTGATGCAATTTAGTAAGCCAAACAATGCAATAAAATGAATGATTATATGAATGAATGAAATCAATCCAAATCTAAACACACACACTCAACAAGTTGTAATTTAAGTCCAAAAACACAGGTTCACCAAAATGTTTAGGTGGAAAATTGGATTTGTTAATGTTTTAGTGGGAAAATTGGATTTGTTAATGTTTTAGTGTTTTGATGTTTAAATTAACCTTTCCACTTAACATTCAAGGATCTAGGGTCGAGTGGCGAGCACTATCATACCCTAGGTCACTATGAGATATAGGAAAACTTGGATTAGGGAATTTAATTATCAATTTTCCTTCTCCTATGCTCAATTGACCATTAAAACCTTCATTATACAAATATGACAACAAATTGACAAATAATGGAAAAAGCTCTTGCAGAAAGGAGTAAAATACCAAATCATAGAGTACCTATTTTTGGGGTTCTAAAGCGGAACAATTAGGGACACCGGAGTGGGCACCCAAGTCCAAGGTACTAGTTTCTTTGTGGGATCTGGACCTGCTTTTGACACTGATCATCCCTATAACTTTTGTTTCTTGAAACTCAGCTACAGAGGACACTAGAGCAAGCGCCCAAGTCCTAGAAATGCTCCAGTGTCCTACTTTTCTTCAGATCCTAAATCCCTGATGCCTACCAATACTTCTTGCAACTTCACTTTTCCCAAATATGACACCTATAACATGCAATCACAAGCCTTGGTTTGGGGGTTGTGTTGTTTAGAGGCTTGCCTCAGTCAAGCCTCGAAGGACACCTAAGTCTCCAAACACTGTTATCAGATAAATAGTGTGTGCCCTTGTGAGGCAGAGGAAAAAACCAAAGGAATCAATGATGAAAACACAATGTTATGTCACCTTGTAGTGAAGCTCTCATGGGAGGAAGATGCTCTTCATTCCATGAGGAAATTGATGCTCAAATATGCAAATATCAACACACAAAACACACAAGTCTGCTCTTGCAACACAACGAAAGCCTTGAATCACCTTGAGAACACTTGAACATCCCAATTGCAATCTAATTGAAATCTAGTTTACAAATGAATGCTTAAACATGCTTTTATATGCAACTACAAACACTCTGCCAAGATTTCGTAAATTCAAACTTATTAAGTTGGCAAAAGACCCAAATAATGGTCATAAACTGACACCCAAAAATTAGGGCAGGACTAGGGCATGGGCGCCCAAGTCCTCCCCCCTATTTTGGGTAGGGTATAGCTTAAGGGGTCCTCCTAGGTCCCATTTTCCATCAAATCCAGGTCTCATTCCATCGAGATGCTAAAATATGAACTAAGATGTCCTAAATGCATGCTAAAGACCCGAGAGCTAAACCTTATGAGGGAAAAGCCCCCAAGGGGACATTTTTTGATTTTACAATCTGAACTCAATGGTGAAAGCCAAATCTAAAGAATGTACAAGGCTTGAATAAGAAGTTGTTAAATTGAAATCAGATCTAGAAAAGGCAATGAATTATGAAGAAAAAATAAAGACAAGTTTTGCAAGGACTGATAAGATGATTGCAAGTCAAAAAGATCCCAATGATAAAGAAGGCTTAAGGTTTGAAAAAGGTGAAAGTTCAAAATTAGATCAAGCATCAAAAGATGAAATCAAGAAGAACAATGGCAAGTAGATCTAGAATTAGAATAAAGGAGCTAGAAGACCACCAGTCAGACAACCTAATACTCAAAGGTACCCATCCTTCAATGGTTATTGTTATTCCTGAAATAAATTTGGACATAAGGCTACACAATGTAGGAGCAGAATGAATCAAAATGTTCCATCTTTCTCTAGTCAATGTTTTTCATGCAAGAAAGTTGGTCATAAAGCTGATGAGTGTAGAAGTCAAAGGATGAATGGCTGTAACAATGGTAGAATGATTCAAACCTTTAATGGAAACTATTTTACATGCAATAGATTTGGGCACAAAGATAACCAATTCAGATCTAGAATGAATGGAAGGAATAATGGTCAAAGGAATGTTGTGTGCTACAATTACAATAAGCCTGGACACATTTCAAAGTTCTACAGAAGCAGAAGCATGAAGAAGAACATTCTAGTAGAGAAGAACAAACCAATACAGAAGGTTGATCTAGCAGAGACTAAGAAGGAGATGAATAAGATTTGGATAAAGAAGGAAGTAACAGAGCTTAATGATGAACCTATTCCAACATCTGGTGTAGACATTTCCTCTGAAAACTAAGATGAGAACTTTGACTCAGTGGGAGCTTTAATGGAAATCTTTAACCCCCTACTAAAGGATTGATGCTGATGTCTCATCACGAAGATACAAGTTGAAGATCAACATGCCTAATTCACTAAAGAAAATTGTGGAAGAAAATCTCTTATTATGGAAGATTGTAGAGCACTTGAAGGTGACAGTAGTTGTAGAGACTATTTTGACAACTTTATTGGTTGATGAATTAAATGTGAATTAGGTTAAGTGTGAAGAGTTATAAAATAATATTTTACTCTACAAAATCATTCACAAAGCTTTCAAAGAGTAAAGATGAGAGTGGATTTGAGCAGAAGAAGAATTCAAGGTGAATCAAAGATCCATGCATCAAAACCCTAGCGAAGAAGAGGTATTCATCTATCCTTGGTTAGCCATAGTTTCTCAAAGATTCCTATTTTGATAAGTTTGATAGTATTTTCAATGGCTACTCCAAGAGTTGTTGAGGTGTATGAGAAACCACAACCTAAGTTCAAGAAATTCCTAGCTAAGTGTTTAGACGATGATCCGTTGGGGACATTTTCCTCTGTCCCCTATGGGGTTTTACCAACTGAAGACATAAGAATATATATCCATGGAAAAATAGAAGAATTTGATCACAAAAGCCTTGGAGACATTTGAGTGAAAGAGCTCACAAGAGATAACTTTGCAATTAAACCAGAATACCAAAACATAACTGATAAGAAACTTGATGTTTGGCAATGGTTCCCAAGTTTCTATTTTGATTACAAATGAGTCATATTGGTGTTAAGCAGATTTCATGATCAGTTTGTGCAGTTGGATATGCCTAGCATGATCACAAAAGATGTGATGAGGGAGGTTATTGGTCTGTGTTCCTCTAGACACATTCCTATTTAGAAATCCATTAAGAATGAAGTGGTGATGGAGTTAATAGCTGCCACCTATGACAAGAGAGCCTTAACAAATTCAACCCTATCAAGAATCTAGTAGTCAGGTATGCTGCTATGGTTGTTGGTTATAAGATATACTTCTCTAATAGGGAGAATTCAATGTCCACTACAACTATCAATGTAGCTTATGAGATGGTAGAAAAGGGCACATATTATGACCTGTTTGAGTTGCTTAGACAATAGTTTTTGGAAAATCTGAAACAGACAAAGGAGAAGAAATACCCTTTCAAATTTGGAACCCTTGTTTGCATTTTGTTTTACTTTTTAAAAGAACTTCCCAGTATTCAGAGAATTATATGGATTCAGGGTAAGCCTGTAGCCCATCAGATTGTAGATTTCATAAAGAATATTGGTGATTCAAAGGCTCAAGATGATGCATTTACTACCTATTTTTCCATATTTCAGAAGAGAATGCAAGCAAGAGAAAGAATTCCAAGGAAAATGGTGGAGAAGTACCAAAAGGACATCACATTTTTGGTCTCCATTGATGAATGTATAATGGAAGCCATAGAACCAAGAACTATGTGGATCCCACCTTTGGGTTATGAGATAGGTGAGCAATAAATTATTGCATTAGCTGATTTTTTGCTGAAGAGTCCAAAAGATACTACACAAGTGAGATTTGGTACTTTTGAGGAGAAATCAGTTGAAGTTCATTTGCAACACAAGAATGTAGAAATCAAGAGAAAAGTAAGAAAAATAATTGATGAGCTTGCAGAAAGAATGGGATAACAAAAGAGAAAGTTTAAAAAGCAAGAGCACAAGGACAACAAGAAACAATTGCTGCTAAAAGCTCTAGTGCCTCCAGGAGATCTAGTAGAACTACTATCATTCCTCCTATTCCTCAGAAGTCCTCTAGGATTGTTCCCCTTGCTAATGTGAAAAAGACAGCTACTTCGGTAAAAGAGAAATCCCCTCCAGTAAGGCCAAGAACAAGGTCTACTACCTCTTCTGAAGTCCCTATAGCCATGTCTGCTAAGAAGAGAAGAGTGAAGATAAAAGGTTCTAGACAAGTATATGCCATTCATGATATCAGTGAGGAAGAGGAAAAGGAAGAAGAAGGACCCAAGATCATCTGGAAAAAGAGAGAAAATTTATATTACTACTAAATAAGAAGACATTAGTGATAAAGAGAAAGAAGCCTTTATCTTCAAGAGAAGAGAAGTCATATCTGGTGAAGAAGAAGAGTCTTCCTAGAAAGGGAAAGGAAAAGGTAAGAAAAGGAAGAATGGTGAAATTAACGACAAAGGGAAAGGAAAATAGAAGAAGTCAAACAAAGAATATCTTTCCCCTCTACAGTTATTTGTTACAATAAATGCAATCATAGAGTATAACAATTTGAAGCAAGTGGCAAAATTATATGATGAAGATAGGTCAGATGATGACAAGGAAATAATTGAATCTATAATAATCAGGTATCTAGATATTTTTAATGTTGCTTTGATTGAAATAATAGATCAGCTAATTAGCTGATGTTCTGACAAAGAAGAGAGATGAAGCAATTAGTAGAGATAATGAAATGAAGAGTAGAATTTTTGAAAAATTCTATCGTATAATTTCTGGACTAGACAAGAAGAGAGATTTAAAGAGATTGAACAAAGAATTCAAAACAAAAAGAAGAGTAAACACCTTGATGTCAAACAATGAAGAGGACATAAGTAGATTGGAAAAATAAACTTTGATTATAACTATAAATGTTTTGAAAGAACTTCAGATTACTACCATTGAAGACTATCATTCTAATAAAGAGGAAAATAATGATAACCAGTCTGAGGCTAATGTAGAGCAAAGTGTTAAACCGCCCATGGTGACTGAGAAGAATTTGCCTTCACCTTTAGGAGAAGTCAGTAAAGCTAGCCCTCTGGTGAATATAGAAATAGTTGATGATCAGAGGGAGCCTATAGAAGAAAAGACATAAGAAGATGAAGAATTTAGAATCAAGCAATTTTAGATCAGGACACAAACATTTTGGATACTAATTATGTTCCAGAAGATATTGAGGAAAGAGAAGTGTATAATCCAAATTCTCATCCAGATTCCTCTGTTTCAAAAGAAAAGGAAGATGACAAGGTTAGTGAGTTCTCTGGAGTCTCTCCATTGGACTCTATCAAGGAGTTTTTAGCAAAGAAAAAGGAGTCACAAGTCTTATTTGCCCCACAGCTTCTACAAGTACAAGATTTAGATGGTCAGATTAATTTGTCTACCATTTCTCCTTTGCAAAAGCTTCAATTAGGAATAATCTTTCAGGCATCTGCACAAGAGGAGATTCTACAATCTCATGCAAAAGGAAAAGAGTTAATGGAAGAAGCCATGAAGATTTTTGAGAAGTTGGTGTCTGATGCAAATAGAGATGTTACTTTGACTCTGGCATTGCAAATGAAGGATCTGATGAGTAAAGTTAATAGTCAATTTGAATCTTGTGAGTTAGCAGAAGAGAAAAAGGTGAGAGAAGAGTTTGATAACAAGAAACTATTAGAACTGATTGATAGGTGCTCAAAGGCATCCATTCTTCTATAAAATGGTATAAAATATATTGAGACAACTATGAATGATGTAAATGCCTTGTATCAGTTTTGCTTATCCTAGCCCATAATGACAAAAGACATAAAGGATAAGATAGAGGGCCTTGAGGATTAACATGTAAATCTTTCTAAAACTTATGATCCTTTGAAAGATTTGAATGGAAACCTAAGAGATGAAATAGAAAAGGTTCATGTAGACATAAAGAAACTGCATAAAAGACCAAATGAGCTAGCTAAGAGAGATTGTTAGCTTCAAGATGGCTTCTATAACTTGTTTGATAAAAGAAGCCAAGAAAGATGGAAAAATACCTGATGCCCCTACTACTATCTATAAGGAAAAGGAATTGCTCTTATAGATAAATGGGCACATACAGATACTGAGCCATGCCAAGGCCCAGTGGGATTTAGATGTGGTACAACTCAAGAACATCTACAAAGACCTCTTCCCAAAAACTCAGTAAGTTTTGATTTCTTGTGCAAATATGCAGAAGGTTAAAAGACAATTTTGATATTTTGGTGAATATATAAATCATTTACTTAGGGGGAGATCCAACTTTGTACACCCTTTTCCATTGATGTCAAAGGGGGAGAAAGTCATATGAAAAAAAAAAGACACATATATCTCAGGGGGATAAATAATGTCTTTTGGAGAAATTAAGATGTGCAAAAGAAAGGGGGGAAATGATTGAAGAACTTGGTCTTGATGGTTTTTCACATCATGTGTTGCCATCAATGCCAAAGGGGGAGATTGTTGGCATCATCAGTGTTGGAGGGATTGTTAGCATGCAGAAGATAAGGTAGAGCATGATGTTACGTAGTGTTGTCATTGATGCCAACAATAGCTGTAAGGTGTAGAGCAGTTTGAATGGGAATTTTGCAAGAGGGTTTGATCCTCTTCCATTCAAGATTCATCTACTCTTTCTTAGAAGTTAACTATGCTAAGAGATTTGGTCCAGTAAAGTAATTTTGCTAAGTGTTAGTATATATGCTTTTATTGTACAATGTTCCAATTTTCTGGTCCACATTGTTCTGCCATTGAAGATCATGTCTTGTAGCTTTGATATGTTGTTATTTATCATTAAATGCATCTAATTCCAAAATTTTGTCTATTGGTGTCCTCTGGTGTGAAAGATATGATTAACAGAAGTTTGCATGACAAAGTTCAGTCATACCCAGTACAAAACTTGTGAGTAATTTGGTCTGTATTCCTATGGTATAGAATATTTGTCTATGTGGTCATAAGGCATTGTAAACACGTGGTTAAAGATTGTAAATCTGAAGTTTTAAGTGATGATGTTATCCAGAATGAAAGTTAGGGTTGTCTGAGTATCACATCCTAAATAGATAGTGCATTGACAGTGCTAGAGGTGATTTGAAATACTCTACATTCCACCATAGGTGAACTTTTTGCTATGTGGATTTTAAGATAAGTTTATGATTACCTGAAGTGTGTATATTCCAAGTTTGAGGTAATTGGAGTTTCAAATACCATTTTGTGGTTTGATAGTTGGTTTATATTAGTGTTACTTTGCCAGTGAAGCCAACCTAATGGTAGTGATGGTGTGCAAAAGGTAAACATGTTTTATGATGTTAAGTGGGAGCTATTTTAGGTCCATATCAACCTATTTGAACTTGTTTCATATTTTGATTCTTGGTGTGAATCATGTGCATGAAGATTTGGGGCCGACTGCTTGCAAGTTTGATATTGTGACTATTACACTCAATTAGGCTGACCTAATTGGTGTTTTGGATGTTACAGATATATATAAAGGAATTTTTTTAGTATCTTGGCTATGATGTGGTGTGTGTGATCCAAAGAATGCAACAAGTGCCTACAGATGTGAATTGAGGAAATACAGAGCAAGACAGTGAGATATTTCAAATCAATAAGAGAAGTTTTGTTTTTGTAACTTGAGCTCCATTGGAACTGTAATCCATGCATATGTAGATGCAATTATAATAGTTCAAATTTTGGTAGTGAGCCACTCCTTTTCTCTTCTATCTTTATTTGTCAGTGGGTAGTGAGTCCACTTGGACATTGAGTCCACTTGCAGTGAGCACCCTTTCATTTGGGCAGTGAGCTCTGGGCAGTGAGCCTTTTGTAATTCAGTGTTGCTACTACATTATATTGTGAGCTAATCCTCACCATGGTTTTTCCCTTTTAGTGTTTTCCATGTAAAAATTTTGGTGTTCATGTGTTTTGGTTTGTGGCTATATGGTTTATGCTTAATCTTCTTTACTATTATTGAATTTGGTAAATGGATTAAATGCTTATTGTGTGAAGGCTTTAAAGGAATACTAATTCACCCCCCCCTCTCAGTATTATGGGTGTTTAATAGATTGCCCCTTAAAAGAGATTTTGATTTCTCTATAGATATAATTCTAGGTTTGGAACCTATATCTAAAGCTCCATATAGAATGACCACAACCGACTTAATGGAGCTAAAGGCTTAGTTGCAAGAATTGCTTGATAAAGGATTGATACTTGACCCGGTGTCTCACTATGGGGAGCAGAAAAAGAATGATGGTACGTTACATTTATACATAGGTTACCATATGCTAAATAAAGCAATGATAAAGAACAAGTATCCATTGCCCCACATTAACGATCTCTTTGATCAAATAAGAGGGGCAACTATGTTTTCTAAGATCGATCTTCGATCTGGGTACCATCAATTGTGACTAAAAGATGAATATATTCACAAGACAACTTTAAGGACAAGGTATGGACATTATGAGTTCACTGTTCTGCCCTTTGGATTAACAAATGTACCTACAACATTTATGAACTTAATGGATAGTGTGTTGAGAGATTTCTTGGACAAGTTTGTCTTAGTTTTTCTGGATGATATTTTGATCTACTCTAAGAATGAGGAGGAACACCTTTAACATTTAAGGATTGTTCTCCAAAGGTTGAGAGAGCATAATTGTATGGAAATCTCTCAAAGTGTACTTTCTTTCAAAAGGAAGTACAGTATTTGGGTCATATAATTTTAGCTAAGGGAATAGCTGTGGAGCCAGCCAAGATCAATGCCATTTTGGAATGGCCAACTCCAAGAAATGTAGGAGGTCTAAAGTTTTATGGACCTAATAGGTTATTATAGAAATATTGTAGCAAACTTTTCAAAAATTTCTTATCCTATTACATCTTTGCATAGAAAGGGAAAAAGATTTGAGTGGTTAGAAAAGTGACAGGAGGTATTTGACCAACTGAAGGAAAGATTAACTATGACACCTATCTTGAAAGTAACTGACTCGGAAGGTCATTTTTTAGTCATTACCAATACCTCAGGGGAAGGCTTAGGTGGTGTACTTGTCTAGGATGGATAGGTTATTGCATATGGGTCTTGGAAACTAAAAACTTATGAACAAAATTATGCCCCTCATGATGGGTAACTAGCAGCAATAATCCATGCACTACAAATGTGGAGACATTACTTGCTTGGAAAGCCGTTTGAACTAAAAATAGATAATCAAGGACTCAAATATCTATTTACTCAACCACACCTAAATGCTCACTAGAGAAGGTGGTTAGAATTAATATCAGATTATGATTTTGATATTAAATACATTGAGGGAAAAGAAAACTGAGTGGCGGATGCCTTAAGTAGGAGAACGTATATCTGCACAATGATCTCCATACATTTTGATTTTAAGAATCAGGTATTACAAAAGTCTAAGGAAGATGAGTATTATGAGTAGGTAAAATGGGCTCTTTGGGAGAATCCCCAAGATCTAAAATATGATGGATTCTATCTTGAACTAGATGGGTTATCGAGGTATAAAGGAAGAATGTATGTTTCGAACTCCAAGGAGTTAAGGAATATCATGTGGAAAGAGGTTCATTCCGCACCTTATTCAAGACATCTTGGATTAATGAAGTTATTAGCTAATGTGAAGCCTTTATATTTATGGAAGGGAATGAAGAGGGATGCTACAAGGTTTGTGGCTAGATGTCTAGAATGCTAGAGGGTGAAGGTAGAACACCATCACTTGGCAGGACTTTTATACCCTCATGAAATTCCAGAATGGGAATGGCAAATCATTAGCATGGATTTTGTGCAAGGACTTCCTATGTCTAGGAATAGGCACAATGCTATTTTGGTTGTGGTGGATAGACTCACCAAGCTAGCACATTTTATACTTGGGAATTTGATAGATGGGGCACTAGTCATAGTCTACAAATTTGTGCAAGAAGTTTTTAGATTGCACAGTATTCTTGAAAAGATTATCTTAGATAGGGATGCTCGTATGACATCAAGGTTTTGGAAAACCTTATTCTCCTCACTTGGAACTTAGTTGAACATAAGCTATGCTTATCATCCTGAGATGGATGGCCAAACTGAAAGGGTAAACCAAGTGTTGGAAGATCTACTGAGAATGTATTGCATGGATCAATAATACAAATGGGAGGATTATCTTCCTCTTGTGGAATTTTCTTATAATAATTCCCATCATTCTACGATCAAGATGGCTCCATTTGAAGCATTATATGGAATAAAATGCTGAACTCCTATAAGCTGGGGTAAGCTAGAAGATAGGATTAGCCTTGGTCTAGAAATGCTATTAGAAATGGAAGAGCAAGTCCATCTGATTAAGAAAAGACTAGTGGAAGTGAATGATAGACAAAAAAGTTATATAGATGCTAAACACATCACAAGACATTTCTCAGTGGGAGAAAAAGTCCTTTTAAGAGTCAAACCCCAAAAGAGCTCCATTAAGTTTGGAAAGACGTCCAAACTAGCTCCTAGGTATGTGGGTCCCTTTGAAGTTCTTGAAGAGGTCAACCCAGTTGCATACAGGATTACTCTACTACCAGCTCTTTCCATGATGCATAATGTTTCCCATGTTTCTTATTTAAAAAGGTATATTGCAGTAGATAATCATGTTCATATTCTTGATTGGAATGCCATACAGGTGAAGGACCTAGGGGTGGTAATGATCAAGCATATCAAGGTGCTTGAAATATGTAAGCTACGCTTGTGTAATAAAGAGATTATTCAATGCAAGGTCCAGTGGGACTAATATACATAAGAGAATGCCACTTGGGAGAATTATGATGATATTTTTCAAAAATTTCCTCACCTCTTTTAAGTTTTTATATGTGATGAACCAAAACTCTTTTCATTTTATGAACTTTAGATATGTTAAATCATTGAGGACAATGATTCATATGGGGGGAGATATGTTACATCCCCAACTTTGACTATATTTTACTTTTACTTTTCACATGATTCAATAGATCAGTAATCATAGATTAATGATTTGACGTTTGTGAAAAATGTCACGATAAATAATTAGTTATATGGATTATGATTAATGTTGATAAGTTAGACATGAGATTAAATGAAATAGAGATTATTTTGTTATAATGCATAATGATTGGATGATGATGCATTGATCACAATTTTGAATGATTCTGAGTGTAACCAAGAAAAGATAATTCTAATTTTAAGAAGGGAAGGAGAGTATCACCCAGGAGAAGGAAATAGATGTTTTGGAATATGAGATAGTTTGCCATCTAAAGTTCAAACGTTATTCTTTTCAAGAACCATTGTGAGACAAGGTATGTTTTGGCCAATCTCTCTTGTTGAGTCATTTTTGGGTTTGACTAATTGTCATTATGGTAAGTTGAGGTTTCTCGATGTCCTTTACATTGACCTGTTTAAATAAATGTTCTCGATACATTTTTGTTAGTTGAAATTAACCTTGTCTTCACTGAGCTCTACTATATGTTTACTTTTTATGTCTGAGTAAATTGATTATTCTCTCTCTTGACATTTTGCTAAGGTTGTGAAATGGGAGTTTAGTTTCAATCCCCTTGTTAGCATTTTGATGCTTACTTTATGTTTACCTAGTTGATACTAATGTCATTTTGGTAATGGTGAAGATTACCATATTTTACATTATAATATGTTTTATGATATATATTTATATATTATTATATGATTATCATTATTTATTTTCACCACCTTTTCCCTTGATGGCTTCGTGATATTCATCACTGCGTGCTCTTACTTGATGCAGCCTTATCCATTGAATGAAGGGGAGTGGGTGAAGTATTTTTTGAATCCCAAAAACTAACTCAGGTAAGTGGCTGAGTGGGTGTACTGCATGCTCTTAGATAGAGGGTTTGTAGGAGAGTGGAGGAGCCTTTTAAGGGAGAGGGGTAAGGAGAGTAAAACTCTCAATATCTCAGCAGGGTAAAGATCTTTTTCTTAGTTTTTGGCACAAAGAGAGACTAAGGAGAAGGAGAACATAGCTTTGGAAAGAAGCAGAGTTGAAGTTGAGAGTAGTGGAGGCTTGTTAGAGTCTGGAATTCACAACAAACATATATACGTATATCATCACATTTCGCTATAGGTAATCTATAGTAGTGATATACATAGACAATACAATATTACATTGTGTGATGCATGTGGCCTTGAAGGCCAAGCCCTGTATAACTTTTTATTATGTTGGTTAACACCCAGTGAGGCCATAAGGCTGAGGGCCATAATAATTGCTATGGTTGTTTAAGCCATTGTTGCTATGAAGCTGAGAGCTGTAGATCCTATAATGGTTGTTAACACCCATCGAAGCCATATGGCTGAGGGTTATATTCTTTCTTATGATTTTTTTATTGTCGAGGCAATGATGGCTGAAGGTTATAATTTGTATTGTGATGGCTTTGTCGTCAAGGCCATGATGGCCAAGCATCATCAACTTTTGGTGATTAATGGAGTCCTACAAGCTGTGAAGCTAGGGGCATTATGAATTGTGTTTAAACTTATATGTGTGCCTTAAGGCCATAGTATGTGATACTTCTAACTGGAACTGTGGAGGCCAATATGGCTGTTAGTATATTCCACAAACTTGAGTTGTATTCGTGGATGCTATTATAGCTGAGGTATTGGATGTATACTTTTATATGATATTTAAATTGTAGGGTCTTCAGCCTTGTATAGGACTCATTCGAATAACCCTAGTTGTGACCATGCTTTCAAAGAAAATGAAAGGTAGGAAAAACACTATTATTAGGGAGATGGCCATTAGCCACTCTATGTATGTTGTGTGCTATTTGATTATTGACATAATGTTGTAGACTAGAACTATAGAGTTCTCAGCATATGTTTGCATTATAAAGATTATTTCTGTTAAGCATTTTGTACATGCATGGGGTTATCATATGATAGAAAGAGAGAGCGGATAGGCTCTTCTTAATCATTTAAGATAACTGAGTTGATAATGATGATGCTATCATACTATGAGTTTATATAAACTAAGAAATTTGATTATGAGATAAGTGGCATGAAAGTAATCTTGCTTTATTTTGAAAGAAACCATTAGAGCAGCCTAGCTTAATGATAGTGTTGTCTTTCAAACACTATTTTTATAGATGGTAAGTAATATTATTACCCATCAAGTCTTTATTAGACAATGTGATGCAGAGGCATCCACACTATAACCTTCGCATATAGCATGGATGTCTGCAGACCAACCTCATCATCATCATCTTCGCCATCATCATCATATTCCTCTTTACACTGTCAGCATCATCATCATGTTTCAACAGCATCATCATATTTTGGATGATCACACTCATCCTCTTGCCGACTACTGTTCACCTCCTCCGCCAGTCGCCTATCATCATCATGATATTCAGCGGGCGCAAACATCCTCTGGTTGCACTGTTCATCGGGTGCCGAACTCCATCGGCATCATCATGACCTTCAACACTCTCTTCGTCAGCAGGATAACCAATATCCGGTTGCCCAAATATCCTGATGATGATCACCTTCAGCACCTTCCCTTGGATGCTCCGCTAGCCGACGACACAAGCAACAACATCATGATCTACTTTATCCGGTTCTCTCGAAACCTCCTGATGATGTTCATACAATCTTCTGCCGATACCCAAGCACTTAACAACGGCAGGATAAACTTGCATAGGGGGATATCTCAATATCCTGATGACGATGACGTCATATCCTGATGACAATGACGTCACCCAATATCCTGATGACCTCTTCAACACTTAGTCAAAAAAAAACCGAACTTTCACTCCCGCATCTGTTAGCGATATGCGGATGATGGGCTCTCCCGAAAGATGATCCCGATGCCGATACGCTCCTCCTCGGCTCTCCAGATGATGATCACCCCGACGCACTTGCACTTCATG
Organism: Cunninghamia lanceolata; assembly: GCA_027924645.1. Lineage (NCBI taxonomy): Eukaryota > Viridiplantae > Streptophyta > Pinopsida > Cupressales > Cupressaceae > Cunninghamia > Cunninghamia lanceolata. The sequence goes on along the minus strand of BSBN01000765.1, from coordinate 3,755,110 downwards.
CACTCGAAAGCATCATGCTCTCCTTCACTTATCCGGATGACGATATCCGAACTGTCTGCAGGATATTCACCAAGATATCCTGATGATGCCGTTTTAGCGAACTTCTTCACTTAGCGAAATCTCACTTCGCCGATCCTCCAGGGATGACCCGATCCACTCTCAGGGTGATCTTCCAACTCGAACTTATCAACTTGACCTAGCACATGCCCATGCTAGGGTCTTCAACATCTTTCGATCGCGATCCTGCACACCTGCATGCAAACAAACAAACTACAACCTAACCTACTATACATCGCCATTCCACCGATTAGACGGATCAACCGGTGGAATGGATCAGTAAATCCATGAAGCCACCCAAACCAGCAAATTGATTACAAAGGGGATCAAACAGGAAACGAAACAGGAACTTTATTGATTTCAAAGATGCAATACAATATACTGCTTCTCACACAGCACACTTGAGCTCCTCTGCTTAATGCAATACTATACTGTCGGTCGATGATCTACAATCAACCGATCCTCATGCTTATAAAGATTTCCCTACGAGTACTACTGACCCAACTCCAAGCGGCTGGGAACTCTCCAGGCGGCTGGGAGATCCAACCGATCATACATCATGACAGCTGTTATAACCAACTAACTAAAAATAGCAAAAGCCTGGTCAGCATGATCTTATCATGATCAGCGTGACCTTATTACATGCAATTGGTCTTAACAGACCTTCTTGGAATCATAAACAAGACCTATAACTACTAACTGCCTCATGAAGGCCAGCTGTTAGGTAGGTGCTCCTGCACCATACTCCCCAACAGAAAAGAACTCATGTCCCATGAGTTTAGCATGTGGAAGTCCTCCACCTTTACACCTTGCCTTTGCAATCTGCTGAACTGTTCCAGCTTTATCCTCTACTGTCTCTTGGCTTCTCCAAGACTTCTGAACTGTAACTTGCTTTCTGGCAAGTAAATCTGCATGCCTGTTGATGTAGGCCCTTCTCAGGTTATCTCTGTGTTTGTCAGATTGTCTGACCAGACCCTCTGTCTGAACTACCTCTTGAACTTCTGAAATGTTCAAGCCTGTCTTCCTTTCAACCTTTATAGGACAAGCAATAGTCCCAACTATGACAACATCCTTGTCATTCTTCTCAACTGATGGTTGGTTGCACCCCTGTTTCTGAACCTGCTGCTGACCTCTGTCAGTCACAACTGAAACTTTCTTCAGCTTGTTATCTGTAACAACTCCTTTCCCTGCAGTATCCTGAACTGCCTTTATGCCTGCTCCTATAGGCTTCTGCACAAATTCCTTCTTTCCCATTAAAATGATTTGGGCTGCCTTCTGTGCTGCAGCTTTTCCCTGCAATGGCATCAACTTAATAGTCTTCCCATCCTTCTTGATGGTGTAGGTATTAGCATACCCATCATACAGTACCCTTCTGTCAAATTGCCATGGTCTACCCAACAGTAGGTGACAACATTCCATAGGCAATATGTCACACAAAATCCTATCATGATATGCTCCAATCTGGAAATCCACATATGCCTGTTTAGAGACAAAAAGTGATTGACTATCACTCACCCAAGATGTCTTGTAAGGGTGTGGATGTGGAATCCTTTCCAACTTCAGTTTATCCACCATTTCCTGAGATACCATGTTGTCTGTTGACCCAGTATCAATGACAACTTTACATACTTTACCTTTACTCTTGCATGTGGTTTTGAAAAGAGCTCTTCTTTGCATCAGATCCTTTGATGCCTGCAAACTAATTCTCCTTAGCATCAATGATTCTCCACTCTCTGGATATCCATAATTCTCAGGACCTTTGTTTGAACTCTGTGCACTTTCTTCTACTTTCTCTTCTTGTACCAGTTGTACTCTCTTGTCATTAGTTCTATCATTTCTGGATGATGAACCTTTGTTGTCTGGACATTTGAAAGATGGATGACCAAACTCACCACAGGTGTAACACTTTCCTGCAAATGTAGTAGAACCTCTACCACCTCCAAATCTTCCTCTATTACCTTTCCATCCACCTCTGAAATCAGATTGTCCCTGTCCTTTCCCAGTGTCTTCTTGACCCTCAATGGTTTGCTTTTGTGTAGGGGTTGTTCCTCTTCCCCTATTGTTTCCTCTTCCTCTCATGGACTTATCATGTCCTCTATTCATCTTTTCTTCAATCCTGATTGCCATTTGATAACAATCCTCCACATTCTTAGGGTTAGCTAACACTAACTCATCCTGTATGTTAAATCTCAAACCAGCCAAATACCTAGCCACCTTTTCTACCTCATTCTCATGATGACCAGATCTCATACTTAACAGATAAAATTCCTCAGTATATGCTTTCACATCCCTGTCTTTCTGCTTTAAAAATTGCAGCTTCTTAAACATCTGGATTTCATAATCCCTTGGCAAGAATTTACCCTTGATCCTTGCTACCATCTTATCCCAAGAAGTGATCTTAGACTTCCCTTGTTTCCTTCTCTCAGATTGTACATAATCCCACCATACCAAAGCATGACCTCCTAACTTGGTCTTTGCAATCTTTACCTTCTGATCCTCAGCAACATCTTCACATTCAAAGTGATTATCAAGTGCAGCAATCCAATCTAACAACTCATCTTCATTCAAGCTTCCAGTATACTTGGTAACATCAACCTTTACCTTAGGTTTTTCACTCTGCACTGCCTTTAACAGTTTTGCCAATCTCTGGTCTTCAGCATCCAGATCTTCAGCTACCTCTTCATACTCTTCAACAGTATCTTCCTCTTCTTCAGACTCACTGTCTTCCACTTCCCTCTTTTTGTTCTTTTCCAGGGCTGTCAGCCTGGCTTGAAGTGCTTCAGCAAGCTCCTTCATCTTCCTCATCTCTCTAGCATGTTTCTCCTTCATTTCCTGCAATTCCCTTGCAGTACCACTACCTTTAGGAGGCATTTTATCAACCTCACAATCTACACACAACACACAATCAACTCTATCTCTACCTCTGCCCTTTCGGTGACAGAATCAACACACAACAGCCCAGACCTTTTGTTGAGCTCTGATACCACTATGATGCAGAGGCATCCACACTATAACCTTCGCATATAGCATGGATGTCTGCAGACCAACCTCATCATCATCATCTTCGCCATCATCATCATATTCCTCTTTACACTGTCAGCATCATCATCATGTTTCAACAGCATCATCATATTTCGGATGATCACACTCATCCTCTTGCCGACTACTGTTCACCTCCTCCGCCAGTCGCCTATCATCATCATGATATTCAGCGGGCGCAAACATCCTCCGGTTGCACTGTTCATCGGGCGCCGAACTCCATCGGCATCATCATGACCTTCAACACTCTCTTCGTCAGCAGGATAACCAATATCCGGTTGCCCAAATATCCTGATGACGATCACCTTCAGCACCTTCCCTTCGATGCTCCGCTAGCCGACGACACAAGCAACAGCATCATGATCTACTTTATCCGGTTCTCTCGAAACCTCCTGATGATGTTCATACAATCTTTTGCCGATACCCAAGCACTTAACAACGGTAGGATAAACTCGCATAGGGGGATATCTCAATATCCTGATGACGATGACGTCATATCCTGATGATGATGACGTCACCCAATATCCTGATGACCTCTTCAACACTTAGTCAAAAAAAACTGAACTTTCACTCCCGCATCTGTTAGCGATATGCGGATGATGGGCTCTCCTGAAAGATGATCCCGATGCCGATACACTCCTCCTCGGCTCTCCAGATGATGATCACCCCGACACACTTGCACTTCATGCACTCGAAAGCATCATGCTCTCCTTCACTTATCCGGATGACGATATCCGAACTGTCTGCAGGATATTCACCAAGATATCCTGATGATGCCGTTTTAGCGAACTTCTTCACTTAGCGAAATCTCACTTCGCCGATCCTCCAGGGATGACCCGATCCACTCTCAGGGTGATCTTCCAACTCGAACTTATCAACTTGACCTAGCACATGCCCATGCTAGGGTCTTCAACATCTTTCGATCGCGATCCTGCACACCTGCATGCAAACAAACAAACTACAACCTAACCTACTATACATCGCCATTCCACCGATCAGATGGATCAACCAGTGGAATGGATCAGTAAATCCATGAAGCCACCCAAACCAGCAAATTGATTACAAAGGGGATCAAACAGGAAATGAAACAGGATCTTTATTGATTTCAAAGATGCAATACAATATACTGCTTCTCACACAGCACACTTGAGCTCCTCTGCTTAATGCAATACTATACTGTCGGTCGATGATCTACAATCAACCGATCCTCATGCTTATAAAGATTTCCCTACGAGTACTACTGACCCGACTCCAAGCGGCTGGGAACTCTCCAGGCGGCTGGGAGATCCAACCGATCATACATCATGACAGCTGTTATAACCAACTAACTAAAAATAGCAAAAGCCTGGTCAGCATGATCTTATCATGATCAGCGTGACCTTATTACATGCAATTGGTCTTAACAGACCTTCTTGGAATCATAAACAAGACCTATAACTACTAACTGCCTCATGAAGGCCAGCTGTTAGGTAGGTGCTCCCGCACCACAATGAATATTATATTTAGCAACCAAAATATAAATACTATTTTCTTGGATAATTGAGGGAGTTTATATTGACATCAGAATTGGAGATGATGGCTCTCCATATGCAACATTTACATTAAACTATGAACTTATTTTACTTTGATATTGTCGATAAGAATAAACTTTTTTTCATTCGACAAGGATTAGATAGAGATCCATTAACCTAAACAATTAGTGAACTTCATCTCACAGAGATGCTATCTATAACTAGTTTTAGGGAAATGAAACCAAGAATTTATGTATTTAAAATAGGAATGAGATGACGTGGAGTCACTTAATTCCATGTTGCACAAGCAACAAGTTAATCAATGAAATTCACTCCAGAGATGGAGTTGAAGGTCCAAGAGGATGGATTGAATTATGACCAGGAAATGGTCATCCCAAAATAAAGAAAACTCTATAGGATGTGATAACTTCTAATTCGAGTTAGAGGTGTGTGAATAATTGACTACATTCATTGCAAAACATCTTTTATATTAAAACTTTGGCTAAGGTGATGGATCCGTCTCTGCATGCATTAGTTGGTTCACTATGCTCCAGATGGCATAACTATCCAATAGTGTAATACATAGCTAGAGTAGATCTATAGCTGTATGACCATGATGATTTATGAAGGACACACCACTAGAAGTCAGATGGAAAACCTTATGGTTCCTTATATCTACTTCCCTCGTGAAGGGTAGGGCCACTTCCAGGTAGGAAGTTGTGCAGGGGACCTCTAGTCTATGGTTGGAGGAAAAACACTCAGGTGATTCTCTCCTTCCCAAGCAGATGACAAGTCAATACTTATGAAGACAAATATCAATATCCCTGATGTAGTATTTTCTATTATATGACTTGATAGCCAAGAATCCTATGTAAAATTTATCATTATTGCCTAGAGCAAAACATTGTGATTGTAAATTGAAGGAGTTCACTATTGTGTTATCTTTGAATATGTTGCAAATTTTAGTTTGAAATTATCCAAATAAGATATGCATCAATACTTTGATTATGAGTTGATTATATTGTAAACAAAAATGATTTTTTTGGTGACCATGATCATTTACTTAATGGTAAATTCAATTGCTAATTAAGGTAAATTGAGGTGGTATGTTACAACACCCCTTTGGTGATGGTAGTGAACTAATGGGGGTGGGTGTCACATCTTGTGTCACTAAGAGGGGCAGTCTCCATCGAGAAACCATCCCTAGGGTTTCCTAGGTGAAAGTGAGACAACCGGTTTCGATCTAAGTTGAAACCCTACCCATAGAAATTAAATAACCAAATTAAATTAAACTATAATGTGGAAGTGAATGAGACTATAATATAGTCTAATTCAACATCAATAATCTAACCATTGAAATAATTAAATTTAAATCCTTTCAAGAAATCTAACTATAATAATCTAAAAAGGGAAACCTTTAATTCAACTATACAAAATAACATTTAACCAACGCAATAATTATTTTCCATTAAAATTTTACTAACTCAAATGCCCATTTACAACCCTAATCTAACTACCAGGTCTCCAAAATTTTTGATAGCATAACATTTCCTAGGTGATAAATTTTTTGAATTTTTTGACAGCATAACATTACTAATGTTAACTAGGGAGAAAATTAAATCAAAATACAATAAATCAAACTCTAACTATAGAACTATACAATAAATCTAATTTTTCACTTAAGTGCATTTTGGGAAAGTAAAGAGGGTTTAGAAATTGTTTAAATACCCTAATTATTAGGGCAATAGACTCAACCCTAAAACAAGTTTATAAAAGCACAACCATTCCCATTTGACACACAAGAAAGGTTTTTGTTTGCAGGTTGGAGGAGAAGTGAAGAGGGAGAAATCTCTTCCCTCATGGGAAGATTATTTCTCCCAAGACTATAGTTTGGCTAAAGCTTCTATTTTTTTTTCCTTTCAATGTTTACTAAGTTTCAAATTTCAAAATGTTATAGTTTACTAAAAGTTTAAATTTATTTTCCCTCCAACTAGTTTGAATAATATGCTTTTAAATGAGATATCAACATAGGTGTTTAGTTTTCTTACAATTGTTTATCAATGAAAATGTATATAGGAGATATATAAATGATCATGTATATGCCAAAAATATAATATATGTAAAATAGAGATGTAAAACATAGAATAATATAATTATACACACACACACATATATTTATATATGTAAAAATTCTAATCTACTATATTTTTTTAAATGACATATAGATTTATCTATTTTTTTGTTACAAAAAAAATAGAAATAATATAATGAGATATTATATATATATATATATATATAATCTACTCTATTTTTTTGAAATGACATATAGATTTATCTTTTTTTTTGTTATAGTAAAACTAGAGAGGCAAGGTTAATAATGTATCCATGTATATTTTTAGATTTAAATATTTAACTTTATATTTTAAAGGACCAGGAGGGTCTAAAACCTAGGAGGTAAGGAAGAATGTTCAGTGGATACCTCTAGAACTAGGTTGGTTCATACTGAACTTCAATGGTGCTGCGAGGGGAAACCTAGGACCTTCGGGTACAGGATGCATCGTTCGCAATTCAAATGGATCCGTAGTAGGAAAATTGGCTACTCCCCTTATTCCTAGAACCAACAATGATGTAGAAATTCAAGCTCTAATCCTAGGGCTCAAACTATGCAAAGAACTCAAAATCAAACATCTAGCCATAGAAGGGGACTCAATGTTGGTAATTAATGGCTTGAGAACTAGGAAGTTAATAAATTGGAGATTGCAAACCAAATTGGAAATGGCCCTAAACCTGTTGAATGATTTTGAATGAGTCACTTTCAATCATATACTAAGAGAAGGAAATCAAGATGTGGATAGTTTGTCAAACACAGGTGCTAATGGGACTTCAATTAAGGAGGTTTTTGAGCTAGACATAATGATGACTATTTAGTCAGAATGTAGGTGGAAGAGTAGGCAAGAATGAGGTGGCAACTTTGAGTGAGGAAGATTTTGATGATGTGTAGCACAAGAATTTGGAGATGTCATCTAATTAGAGGGTAGTAGGGCGGGTGCCCTTCCCTTCATGAAGGGCCGATTAGCTAATAGGGCAAGAGGTGATCGAGCTGGCAAAGATATCATTATCATATCACTTGCTCTTGGTTTTCATGGGAAACTGTAAAGGTGGTAAGTGTCAGGCAAGTGAAGTGATAGTTAACACCAAACATTCCATCATTGTTTAGAGTAATTGTTGGGGAATGAAGCTGGAACATGATCATTTTATAGAGCTTTGTTTGGGGAAAGTGTATTGCATTAAAATCTCATTAAGAAGAATAATGATGGGTGAATAGGAAAGGCATTATTAATAAGTTCATTGTCATTCAATCCCACTCTCACACATCTCTTCACAAGGATAGAAATCTCACATTACCAGCATTTTAATGGTAGGCTCTAGGTTTACAGTGCGAATCGCCATTGAAGGCATGGTTAATCTGGGGGTTGACACCCCTATATAATTGCATAGCACTGTAAGACAAATGTATTCATTGGTCAAGTGATAGAACAAAGACTTAAGAGGGTGCTTAGAGGGTATGATGGGTTGGCCATAGCAGCGGTAAAACTAATTTTAGGCAAAGACTTTCTAGAGAATGGGGAGCAGTATAGGGTTGACACTTCCATTACTTCTTAGTTCCTCACCTCTGTGCTTGATGCTGGACTATCAAAGGAGGAGTCAGAGATGTTGGTGACAAAGCTCTTCAAAGTAGAGTTGTTGGGTGGTTTGCAGACTATCATTGAGGCAGCCTACCCTGGGATTGGCATACCACAGCCAAGAGATCTACTCTTGCTTCAATACATGGACAAAGTAGTGAAACTGTATTCTTTCCTTCTTGATCTAAAAGGATTAGTGCTACTGGATCATAGGGAAAAGGTGTTGAAGGGGGTCTCTTTCCTCAAAAAGTTGTTGCAGATGGAGGAGGTTGATGGCCAATTCAAATCGTAAGAGATTTCTAGGTTTTGGCACATGAGCTTGAAGTAATTTGAAGGTCTTTTATGTCTCTGCCCAATGTTCTTTTCTAGCTCTAATACACGGTAGTTATATGGATATGTTTATGTATGTTTTTAGTAGGGTCTGGGCATAACTAAATTTAGGTCTGGGAGGATAGTTTTTGTAATCCTATGTAGAGCCCTACAAGGCCTCATGTCCATGACCCTGCGTGGTCAATTTTGTAGGGGGATCATTATAGTTGTCTGCTAAATGTCTAAGACCCTGCTTGGTCAAATTTGAAGGAGGAACATAATAGTCATATAAGAAGTGGTTTAGTTTGTTGGCATGGGCATCCATGAAAGATGTAATTTTGAATTTTCAGATATATATAAAAACCTTATTATTACACATAAAAAAAAATAATGTATCCATATAATTTTTAAATTTAAAAATCTAACTTTATACAAACTTAACAACCATTTAGGTAACTTTCAAGATGGTAGAGATTTTTTTTCTTTCCTTCATCATAATAAAAAATACAAGATAGCAAATGTGAACTAGGGAGAGAGAGGTTTAACCAAATATTTTCATTTCTCAAATTACAACCAACATATGAAAAATAATGCTTCTATTATTCATTGTCGTTTTGAAATAAATACATAATACAAGGAACTATTACAATACATGGGATCTCCCAAGAGAGAGAGATTTTCTCTATCACACACCCAACCATTTACAAGCTCAATGACCCAAGGCATTTACATTGCCATACATTTACAACTTAATCAAAACTAATTCCTAGTTGTAGGTGGTGACTCTACTGGGGAATTCTTTGTGTAAGAACCTTGGTTTAAAAACTAATTCCTAGTTGTAGGTGGTGACTCCGAACAAATCTCCCAACTAGTAAGGGGAAATTTGTATGCAAGGGAGAAGATCCCTGCATAATCCTTTGCTTGAAGAATTACCCAGAAAAATGATGTATAGGAAAAAAGGGACCGTTCAAGCCAGTCAAGAGGGTTCTCCCAGCCCTAGAGACAATGATAATACCCAAGATAATCCCAGATCTTCAGAGCAACAGACACCTTATTTTTCAAACACAGAGGCTAAAATTCAAGATGTATATGAAGGACAACAAGGTGATAGATTGAGAATGAGATCAGAGATGTTTTAGGAATGCCCTTTCTTAGATCCCCCTAACAGATTTGAAGAAATTGAATCACCAATGGATGATGATGATGACCAAAATGGAATGGGACCATCCTCTTCTATGCCTAAAGATGAAGAATTAGTTGAAGAAATCAAGAACCTGAGAGTTGAATTAGAATATTTGTAGGCTTTGAGGATTAGAGATGATATGAGACAAAAGGTGCAAGCTCTAAAAATTGCTCAGCATGATTCAGTTCCCACCCTTGATAATGCAAATGTGCTGAGAAACCAGCAAAGAAATGAAGTTCAGAATCAACAGAATGATCAGAGACAAAATACAAACAATGTTAGGACACCATTGAACAATGTGAGAAATTAGAATGCTAATAGGAATAGATTTAGGCAACTAGTTTTATAGACAACCTATAAAACATATTTTTAAATGTTAATCAGTTTGGTAGACAACCTATGCAGTTGGATAGATTTAGGCAACTAGTTTTTAATGGTATTCCTGGTTACCCTAATCCCATTGATAAACATGTAAGGTCTCAGATACCAAAGTTTTTAGGAAACAATGTTGTGTCAAGTGAAGATCATTTGAAGGCCTTTCAGAATGTTATGGACAACTTTGAGGTTGAACATGAAGATGTTTTTATGAAATTGTTTATGCAGTCCTTAGTTGATGAAGCTAGAGAGTGGTATAAAAGTCTACCTGACCAGAGTGTCTCATCATGGGATGACTTCAGAAGGATTTTTAAAGAGAAATATGGTGATAAGACTGATCCAAGCTTTTTTATAAATGAGTTCACTGGTATTACTAAGGGGTCAAATGAGTAGGTTGCAAATTTTAATGCTAGGTTCACTAGAGTATTGAACAAATTACCACTTCACATGAGGCCTAATGAACCAATGTGTATGGTACTGTACATAAATGCTTTTGATGCTAAAATAGCTTATGGGTTAAGAGATAAGGGTCCTACTAGCCTCAGGGATGCTTTTAGAATTGCAACCAACATTGAAAATAATAGGAAAGCATCTGGTAAGACAAATAGAAGGGATGATGTAAAGATTCTGCAAAATCTGAATAATAAGTCTTCAAGTACTCAAGGTAATGCATCTACTTCCGAAGAGAAATTAGATAAATTAAGAACTATTGTTAAGGACCTAAGTTATAGACTTGCTAAAAATGAAAAGGGGATAGATCCTGAAAGGCAAGTTTACCAAAGACAAGAGAAGAGACCATCATTGCATGATATGCCATATAACACTAATTGGCATAATGGTAAACCCATTCTCCCAAATAGCAACACTAATCAAAGAGCTCAAAATGTTAAGGAGACTCCTAATCCTATGAAGAAAGATGTTAACATTGTTGATGATACCCCTTGGTGCATAATCTGTCAAATGCCTCACTCACAATCGTAATGTATGATTGCTCAATCTTTGTATAATAATACTGGTGCCTATGATGAATGCAATGAGCCACATTGTATGGAGAATGATAGTGTCAATATGTTGTTCACAAATAGGGAGTATTCTTCTTATGATGCTAATAAAAGAATGAATTATGGGACTCAGATCTACCAACAGATTTCCTATGATGAGGATGATGAAGATAACTATGCTTATGCTCAAGACTCATGCATCTTTCTGAATAACTTGAGAAGGCCTTCTAATGAAGAGATTAGAGCTCTCACAGCTACAGTAGTGGCTTATGTCAAGAGCAACTATAACCTTAAAGATAAGGCTCAGGTAGGTGATCCACGTCAACCAGAAGACACCTTTGTGAACTAACTAGTGCATAATCATAAAGGGGATGAACCACACAAGACATGATGGAACAATACTAAGAAAAATTCTAAGAAAAAACCAAATCATGATTCTCAAAGAACAGAAAATGAAGTTCCCCAAAATGAGGACCAAAATAAGAATTCTTAGGTCATGGATGACAGTCAGAAGGCCATTAAAATTAAGGCTAGATCAGCTCAAGATAAGAATAAAACCATAGCTCAAGCTATAACTGTTATACAAAATTATGCTCCCTTCAACATAACCCATGTTTTATCCCAGATAAAGGTCTCTGTTCCATTGATGGAGATGATGAAAGTTGAAGAATTCAAGAATAAAGCATTGTCCCTAATTTCAGGAGTAGCTTGTCAGGCTGAGCAGAATGTTGAGACTTAGGGTAAGAAACAAGCTTTGTGTATTGATGAGGATGAGGTTCCTGAAGTCTATCTGGGGGTGACAATGACAAAATACCCTTCACAGGTTGAACTATTTTATGTCTCCCTTGGTATCAATGGAAAAGTAATCATGAATTGTATGCTTGACTCAGGAGTATCAACAAATATTATGCCTTTGGCTATCATGCAACAAGTTGGATTGAAAATAGATAAGGCATGTAGAAAATGCTATGCAATGGATGCTAGGGAGGTACCAGTTATAGGAATCATGAAGGATATAGATTTTATGCTAGCAGCATATCTAGAAAAGACTTATAGAATGAACATAATAGTAGTTGACATAAAGTCATAGTATGGTATGTTGTTGTCAAGAAGATGGATAGCATTGATTGGAGGAAGTATATAGTTAGATTTATCATATGTTGTGATCCCAATGAATGGTAGAGATGTCAAACTGGTCAGAGAAGAGAGGTCACCAAAAATAGTTGAAGATCAAGATTCAGAAGAGCATATCTGTTTTGTGGAAACTAACTATGAGAATTTTAGAATTGTCTCAGATGATCGAGGAAGTGAAGGGATAGATTTTTGCATTCAAGAACTTGACCAACAGGGTCTCTGGACTATGTATTTTGATAGACCTTGTTCAAAGGAGGGTTCTGGTGGTGGAGTTGTGTTTTTGTCTCCAGCAGATAAACTTCTAAAATTCTCTTTCCTGTTAAAGTTTTCTTGCACAAATAATATTTCAGAATATGAGGCTCTGCTACTAGGATTAAATTTTGCTTTGAAGAATGGGATTAAGATGCTAAAAGTGTTTGGAGATTCAGAATTAATTGTTTCCCAGGTGAGAGATAAATATGCTTCAAAAAAAAGAGGTTAAAACAGTATAAGCATGCTGTATGGGACACAATTGAATTATTTGATGCTTTTTCAATAAATTGGATAGAAAGATCAAAGAATGTCATGGCAGACTTTTTAGCTAATGTGACCATAAGGTCGGATGATGTCACTCTGTCTGATGTTACAAATGTTGAAGTTAAAATTAGACCTGCAGTACTAGATAATATATGCAGTTGGAAGGGGTTTGATGATGAGAGAGATTTGTTGAGGTTCCTACACTGCATAGATGAATACGAGAACCAGGAGATTGATTTTCAGAACTTTGTAGAAGTTGTGAATGGAAAAGAGACTCTTTTGGGGAAAGAAATAATTCAACTTAAAACAAATAAAATCCCCAAAGGGCTAGTTGCTTTAGAAAGAGCATTTGACAATAGGGACTAGTTTGTTACAAAGGCATTTCCTACAAACAAGGATGACTTGGAGGAGATAAACTTGGGGACATGCTATGCCCCCAAAAGGGTATATATTGGCAAATAGCTCAAGCCACACATCAGGAGTATGTTGATTGCGTTATTGAAAAAATATAAGCATGTCTTTGCATGGTCATATGAGGACCTAAAAGCTTATAGAGAAGACTTATTCCAGCATGAGATTCCTTTGAAACTTGGAGCTAAGCCATTCAGATAGAAACAAAGACCTATTAACCCAACTTTGGCTCCAAAAATGTAAGAAGAGCTTGTAAAGCTTAGGGAGGCTGGAATAATTGTGCCTATCAGACACTCAACTTGGGTGTCCAATCTTGTCCCAGTTAGAAAGAAAAATGGTGATATAAGACTTTGTGTGGACTTCAGAAATTTGAATGTATCTTCTTTAAAGGATAATTATCCACTGCCTAACATGGAGGCTATGTTGCAAAAGGTAACTGGTTGTGAACTTTTATCCATGATGGATGGATTTTTAGGATATAATCAGGTGAAAGTAAAAGAATCTGAACAATATAAGACTACCTTCACCACTTCATGGGGGACTTATGTATATGTAAGAATGCCATTTGGACTAACAAATGTAGGTGCTACATTTCAGAGGGCTATGGATGTTACTTTTGCCGAATTGATTGACTCAATTTTGGCTGTATATTAGGATTATTTAACTGCTTATTCAAAAAAGGAGGAGCAACATTGCATACATCTAGAACAAATTTTTATTAGGGCATTGGAATATGGCATTTCACTTAACCCAAAGAAATGTACTTTTGGGGTAGTAGAAGGAAAACTATTGGGACACATTGTTTCCAAGGATGGAGTTAGGATTGATCCTAAAAGGGTTCCTACAATTGATAGAATTCAAATTCTTAAAATGATGAAGGGTATTCAGTCTTTCTTTGGTAAGATTAACTTTGTTAGAAGATTCATTCCTAACTTTGCAGAGATTACAAAGGATATTTCTAAAATGTTGAAGAAGGGTGAAACTATAAAATGGGAAAGTGAAGCAACTAGATAATTTCAGAACATCAAAGAAGCTATAAAGGTGGCTCATGTGTTGAGATCTCTTGATTTTTCTAAGCCACTTTAGTTGCTCTCATTTGCCTCTTTTCACACTATTGCTGCATGTTTATTATAGAAAAATGAAGATGGTTTTGAGTAACCTATTGCTTTCTTCAGCATGTCGTTGCAGGCAGCTGAATTAAAATATGATATCATGGAAAAGTAAGCATATGCATTGGTTAGGGCAGTCAAAATCTTTAGGCCATACTTAGTAGGCTCTCATATAGTTGCATATGTACCCCATGTAGCAGTTAAGGACATTTTCACTCAGCAGGAAGTGACAGGAAGAAGATGCAGGTGGATTAACAAGTTGCAAGAGTTCAACATTGAGATACAAATTACAAAATTGGTAAGGGGACAGGGTTTGGCTAAGATGATGACACAATCAAATTTGGAAGCATGCCAGGTAAATGTAGTTCAAGATGAAGTTGTTAACATGTCAGGATCTAAATGGTACAAGGATATTGTGTATTATTTGTAGAATTTGAATTGTCCTTCCCATCTTAGTGATAGTAAAAAAAGGACCTTAAAGTTACATGCTATCAAATATATCATTATTCAAGGAGAATTATATTGGAAGAATCCTGATGGTGTACTACTTAGGTGTGGAGATGAAAATCAAGCTATGGATATTTTAAATGACATGCACAAAAGAATGTGCAGTGGACACTACACTGCCAAGACAACAGCTCACAAAATTCTTAGAGCAGGCTATTAGTGGCTGACCCTTTTCTTAGATGCACAAAAGATGGTAAGAAAATGTGATCCCTATCAAAGGTTCTTAGGAAAGCTTAAGTATGAAGGTACATTACCCCTTAGAACTGTAACTGTGGAGGCTTCATTTCAGCAATGAGGAATTGATTTTATAGGGAAAATTTTAGAAAGATCAAGTGGAGGACATAGTTGGATTTTGGTTGCTACTGATTATTTTACTAAATGGATTGAAGTCATTCCAACTAAGAAAGCTACAAGCAGGGTGGTGGTGGATTTTATTTTGGAACACATTATTATTAGATTTGGAGTGCCAGTTAAAGTGGTCACAGACAATGCCATGTGCTTCAGATCTGGTGAGTTTGTTGATTTTTGCAACAACTATGGGATTGATTTGTCATATGCATCACCATATCATCCACAAGCAAATGGTCAGGTGGAATCAAGTAACAGAAGCCTTATAAAAATCATCAAAAGGATGGTAGACAAGAACAAAAGGGCATGGGATTCAAAGCTAAAAATGGCACTATGGGCTAACCAGATAACAGTGAAGAAAGCAATTGGAAGGTCACCTTTTGAGTTAGTGTATGGCGCATCAACTAAGTTACCTGTGGATAATCTCTTGCCAGTTTATAGATTCATACAAGAAAATGATAAAGAGTTGAGGACTTAATGAATGAAAGGATAAATCAACTGGTTGCATTGGATAAAATTAGAAGAGAAGCACAAAAGACAAATATCAAGAAACAACAAAAGGTGAAATATTTGTTTGATAAAAGGACTATAGAAAGGAAGTTTCAGATAAGTGACTTAGTCCTTGTTTGGAATGCAAAGAGTCAGGATAAGGGCAAGCATGGTAAATTTGAGTCCTTATGGATGGGCCCATATCAAATCAGCAATATTCATATAGAAGATTCCTACTTTGTCCAGGCCCTAAATGGTGAACTACTGGAATTGCATGTGCACGGTAAATTCCTTAAACCTTATTTCTCATGAATGAATATCTTGAGTGCACATTGTAAATTAGGTGTGAATAGTCTATACATACCTTGTATAGTCGGTGGTGTTTTGCGTTTTGCATTTTACTTGGTCTATCCTAGAGTGGTCTGGTTCTTGCTGCAGCCTTGCGTCTGCACGTCCCCAGTCAGAGCCAATGGTGGTACCTACCTAGGGTTAGGGTTTTGAGTTGAGTCTGCAAGCTTATATTTTTATTCCCTCAAACTCTTAATGCCTTAGGTTTTATTTCCCCTTGGCCTCCTGCATTGTATCTTCTATTTCGTCATTGACCTCTTGTAGGAGGTCATCAATCACTTAAGTTACATTTTCATGCCTTAGCACTCGTAGGTTGACTGGCCCCTTTGCATTGCATTACTGCTTTCTCCCATCATGCTAAAAAGAAGAGAAAGAAAAAATGCTAAGTCTAAAAACCCTTTATGCGGTGGTGAAATTTGTTGTATGTATTGTTGTATGTATGTGTCTTTGTATGTGCAGATGCATATGTACAAGGCCGGACCTGAAAAGAATTTCAATCGACCTTCGAAAATGGTGAAAAATCATTGTCTGTATCTTTGCATACATATAATGTTGTATCTATCTTTCAAGTATACTTTTAGGCATGAAAAAATGGTTGTACATCATAGATTCGTGGAATATTCCATGATTGTGTCAGGAGATTGTATATATATGTTGTTGTATATTTGATATACAATGGGTAAGATACAATGTGCGGATCTCAAAAAGATTCAAATCGGGTTAAAATGGTGGTCAGGCCCACAGGTTTTCAGCATGTGGGTTGTATGTATGTGACTTTTGCATATGACATATAAAGCGGAATATACAAAGGAAAGTGTGGTCTGTTTTCATACAAAAGTGATTGTATCTTATATACAAGTGGCACATGCAAGGAAACATAGAAGAAGAGATACAAAGCCTTGGGCCCACCAGTTGTATGATATACAATTGTATCTTTGCACATACAATCGCATATGCAAGGGGCATATACATTTCTTAGATACAAGGCCCGGACCTGAAATGAATATGCAGTTTAGTTGATAAAGGCACAAGTGTTTGTTTACATCTTTGTTTGTATGTCTGCATTGTATGTTTGCACATACAAGGGTCATATACAAAGGTAACATACAAAGGTTAGACGCATGTTTGCATTGTACAAAGTGTGATTGTATATATTTTTGCTTGTATGTTCGCATTGTATATGCGATATACAAAGCCGATATACAAAGGGAAAACATACAATCCGGACCCGACTAGAGAATCAAATGTAGCGAATAATCATTTTGGGGTCCGCAGCTTCTATGATGAAGTGCTTGTATATGCTAAAATACAAAGAAGAAGAGATACAAGCCGGACCTATTACAAAGTTACAATATGGTTAATAATCATTTTGAGGTCCACGCATTGTATGTATATTTGCACATATGCAAAGATTTAAAGGCAAAAAATGGGTGAAAAACATAAAGTGTATGCTCACACTATGAAAAGTGAAAGGGGAAAATACACCTGTGTGGCACATTTTCATTGGATGTTGACTTTTCAAAGCTGGTGATTGGATTGCCAGATCAAATTGAAGCCGTAGATCTTAGCGGGAGGAAATGAATTAATGGCCATCATTCAAACTTTCAAGAGCGAAGGATTCCCTATATTTGCAGATGCATTCTAGGTGGGAAAAATTCCTGAGCATGCGAATTGCTACATCTTGTGGCTAGGTTGGCCATTAATGGCAAATTTGTAGAGGTATGGGTTGAATGGACATGCCAGCTACCATCTTAAAAGAGGAAAATCTTCAGGCGGCTGCACGTCTCCTGAGTTCACCTACTTTTTCCTTCTTTTTCTCTCTGTTGCATTAAATGTTTTGGGCACCATTTTGATGGTGCATTGTATCTGGCAGAATTTTGAAAGGCCATGTACTTGATTGCTGAGCACACATTCTGGGTATAAGAGAACTATGTCACTTATTTTTCTGTTTGGTTTTGAAGACTCGACAAAATTTTGGGGGAGTATTAAGATACAGTTTAGCTGGTGACTCTATTTGGTGCCTTGTGAGTTTATGAATCATATGTTGTATGTTTTATGCATAAGTTTATTGGTTTCATGTTGTTTTTATATGAGAAATGCTTTGTTGCATGTGTTTGATTATTTATCTCCAAGTTGTGGGCATCTTTTCTTTTGAATCTAAATAGCTAAGGGTTATTTGGGATTTAGGAACATGGATTTTCTATGTTGAATGTTTAATCTCTTATCTTTGTTCAAGGAACAAATTAAATATTTTAGGTTAAGCATTGGGAAAGGTATGCTGCAACAGGGATATCATTAAGTATGAATGACTAAATACTCAGTCTTGGGAAGTATTTGTAAGGCAGATACTAAGAAATTTCCCCTTGAAACTTAGTTATTGATTCAAGTTTATGGTAATCATTCACATGTATATGTCTATTAACTCCGAGCCCTGAGATAGGCACCAATCTAGTCTTGTATTGAGGTTACAACCCAAGGTCCCAATCTTGCATCCAAATACAAAATACAAATTCAAACTTCAAATATAAACCTTTAGGACATTAGAAGTAGTTTTAGGACTAAAATCCTCTGTCTCACAACTGAGCAGAGGCCCAAAGCTAGCCCCTTTGCACTTATTTCATAGTTTTGGTTTGTATAAGAGAGGATTTATCTGCTTTGTGTCAACATCCCAGTAAGTTCACATGCATATTTCACGGATGTTGAATAGGGAATACCCCCCTTGGTTCTGCAAAGCCTAAAGAAGAAGAGGAGATATTTATAGAGTCTATATCTTGTACTGTTGGCCCCTGGCCCAGAAATCCTATTGATCAATGACGGCTACCTTGTAGGGATAATTGGGAAGCATCTAATTTGGGGAAAAACCCAACACACCCTATAACATATTTTTTTTTCATAGGTTTAAAACCCTAAAAAATTCACACGACTAAATAATTTTTATTTTCCCTTTATAAAAGAATATTAACTTTATTTCATATTTGAATAATGCCTAATGTTTTATAATATATATATATACATATATTCTTATCCCCTTTTTTTTTAAATAGAGATGTAAAACACAGAATAATATAATCAGATTTAAATTATATATATAATGAGTTTAAAATAATATATGTATTTATATATATTTGTATATATACATATATATATATATACATATATATATATATATATATATATATATAAATTCTAATCTACTCTTCTTTTTTTGAAATGACATATAGATTTATATATTTTTTTGTTACAATAAAGCTAGAGAGGCAAGGTAAGTAATAATGTATCCATATATATTTTTAAATTTAAAATCTAGCTTTATGTAAACTTAATAACCATTTAGGTAACTTGCAAGATGGTAGAGAATTTCTTTCTTTCCTTCATCATAAGCAAAAATACAAGATAGAAAATGTGAAGTAGGGAGAGAGATAGAGATTTAACCAAATATTTTCATTTCTCTAATTACAACCAAGGTATGAAAAATAATGCTTCTATTATTCATTGTCATTTTGAAACAAATACATAATACAAGGAACTATTACAACACATGGGATCTCCCAAGAGAGAGAGATTTGCTCTCTCACACACCTAACCATTTACAAGTTCAATGAGCCAAGGCATTTACATTGCCATACATTAACAACTTAATCAAAAATCACTAAACCACTTCATGAAGACCTCTCTCAAAGCTCATCTCCATAGAGTCAAGAAAACATGCAAGACAAATAAACCTTTCCCATGGCCAAGAGAAGTTCACCTCCCATCCTTACACTTTCTTACAAGCCACCCCAAGCTAGGAGGCCTACAAAATAACTTGGTCTCATACACACACAAAAGGGATTCCAAGACACACTCACAACAAACACATTAACACCCATCGAAGAGAACTTAACAAAACTACATCCATGAATATAGATTTCAAGGGAGAGAGAGTGGACTCACTCACTCAAGGGGAAAGACCATGAAGAATCATAGAACTAAAATCTCATTTCTCAAAAAAAATCATAGCCTCTTACTATCAAATAAACCCAAAAACCTAAGGGACTCATGCCATCCAAACTCATACCAAGATCTCGCAAAAACAAGACCATAGCCTACCAGATCTCCTTATCAAGGAGAGGCTTTCCCTAAGGATGTTCACTCCTCTCTCACCCTATGCAAGGTGATCTCTCTCACATAGAGAGATCACTCCAACAACCATTTAACCCTTCACAAAACATAAATAAAAACACATAAATCAAGCACATAACCATGTCTATGTTAGAAATATACAACTATACAAAAAAATTTCTCATAACCCAATAAGAGATTTAATATGACACAAATTAGAAATCCACGTGAAAAAAAAATATAATCATACCATCAATGGTGACACAAGATATACCCTGGGAAAACCCTCATAGAGGGACAAACCCAACCTCCAAAAGCATGCATCTCTCATGTATTATTCAACAATATAACAACAGATACATATGCAGAGATCACCTCTGAAACATCAAGCTCTCTCTACCTACAATCCATGTGAATAAGCATATAACCATACTTCACATGCCATGCTTCAAACCCTCACACAACTAACCTACAAGAGAAGCTACAAACCCAGTGGTGTAGGAGCACCTTCACAATGTTGGTCTAATGTTGTAAATAGGTGTCTATGGTGACAATGTTGGTCTAATATTCTTAATAGGTGTCTATAGTAGGGTTGTGTGTGTCCAAGCACATATGTGATGTAATAAGTTTGAATGTAGACCATTTTCAATGATTTGGTGTCATGTAGGGTCCATTTAGTGTGTTGTGTAAAGATGTCACAATGTTGTATAAGTGCATACCAAGGGTCATGTTGTCTTGTGAAGAAGGTGAACAGTCACCATTTCAAAATATGGTTATGAAACATTGTAACTAAGTGTGTCAAGCATAAATAAGTTGGAGGAACTTGATTTAGGAGTTCTGAAATCTGTTGTTGAAGAGATTTTTGAATAAAAGTGTCATTTTCCTAGAATTTGAAGCATTTTCCTATATTGCAGATCTCTGCACGTGCTTGTACGAAAACCTTGTGATCTCAGATTGATTGGAAAACATGGATAATTGAATTACCTTTGTTTTTTATCAAGTTGCATTGAAAACCATACATTTTTTAGCAAGATATCCTCATTTTTTTTAAAAACTGTTCTGTAATTAGGGTTTTGAGGGTTTTGAACAAAAGCCATGAAATAAACCCCATTCCATCATTGAAAACTCACTAATCTTAGTGGGATGGGAGATTTTGTTATGTTCTTCATGATTTTGGTAGTCTTGGAGTAGGGGAATGGAGTTTATAAGGTTTTTGGAGCGAGCCAAGCCTAACATCCTCATGTGTTAGGCCTAGTTCATGGTAGGTTTGATAGAAATGACAAGATAGTGAAGGAGTTTGACCAAATAAATTGCAAATAGAGACCTTAGGTGACATGTTGAAACTTTCCAAGTGAGGCTTGGGTGTGTGGAAGATAGATTTAAGGTAGTTGCTTTGGAAAAGTGGCCTAATTAGGCCTAGTTTTTTGTTACCAATCAATTTTAGGGTAGGGTGTGTCAAAACAACCCTAGGTGAAACTTGGGTATGTTGAGATAAGCCCAAATGGGTATCCAAAATAGTGATTTGTTCTTGAATGTACGGCCTTATCCAAAAGATATGGCAGAAAAATAGGGATTTGAGGGCTACAAGAGCCATAATTAGGTTGTGAAGTAAGACCACCTAATAGGATTGAAAACCCATCAAAGAAAGTTGATTTTTGCTTTGATTTAGCATCTCCACCCCTGTTCTACATCACCTAGCTAAATAGCCAACTCTCCTACAACAACTACCCATGTGTTTGCTTTTATAGACATAAGCTCACACAAATACAACATGTGGTATTGTAATACCATTTTCCTCAAAACCATGTGTCTACAAAACCATTGACCCCACATTTGATTATTGGTGTTAAGTTTTCCCAAATAATCAAATAATTACAAATAAAGTAATTAACAATGTTACATACAAAGATTACAAGTGGTGTCGAAATAAATATCCAATGTGGTTAAACACATCACATGATGCACCACAATTAAATATATATTTTACATAATAAAATAATATCAATGTTATGCAAGGTGTACAACACACCTACTCCAACATTCTCCCAATTGTTGTATACATTGCATAAGGGATCAATATGTAAACTCAAAACACCAAGGGAAACCATCATGTGTGCCCAACATGTACCATATAACCATCCATCTGCTCCAAAATACCTACAACAATAATCAAAGTGCCCACCATCTCAAACAAGAATCCCCTCATTCTCCATCTAGCCAACAATGAAGAATAAGATCCTCCAAAGAGATGTCACACTAAACTATCACATAGAAGCAAGAAACATGCATCAACTTATATCCAAACACATGCACCAAAACCAATGGTAACAAATAGGCTTGAGTAGCTTACAAGAATCAATCACCATAGCTGAAATAGAAACCACAACTAGTTGCTAATGCATCAACTAACCATACCTCCAAACCAAGGTATACAAAAGATAACAAGTAGACCTTATGCCATCAACATATCTAACTCAGAATCACAATGATAACAAGTCCATGTATATACTCAACCATGCATAAAGAAGTCCTCCAAGGTAATAGCATAATGCATGTAATAAAAAACCTCAAGACCCTCCATACTGTAGCATAATGAGAACATCCAATAAAGGAATCATATACATCCTAGAACTCCCACTGCATAAGTAAATGGCAAATCTAAAAAAAATAGATCAAGGCATCCAAAGATCCACTAATAGCATGCACATAGAAGATGTGGCTGAATCCTCTATTAGTGGATCTTTGGATGCCTTGATCTATTTTTTGATAGAAGATGTGGCTGAATCGCTATCAAAATCTCCCACTGAAACCTATAATCAAGCTATCCATGACATCATGATAACCATCTCCTACATGAAGATCATCCATGGCCTCAACACAATCAAAGAATGCATTGTAAACAACATAGATCCTAAAAGGTCAAGTAAACCATAATCTCCAAAACCAAGAAGATGAACAAAACCTATAAACCAAACATCAATCAACCACCACCAAAACTGCGCCTGTAAAACAATCATGTCATGCCAAAGTCCCAACCAAACAAGGAACATCCATGACACCATGATCACCACCCAATATACCTACACCAAACTCCCATCAAGTCTCAAACAATTGTACCATATAGTCAACAAACATAGGTCCTATATCATGACTATATTAGGTAGTACCATATCTCTCTATATCTCATAATGACAAGCAAACTAATGTAACATGTGACTAACCCAAGCCACAAATCAGAATCTAGATCAACACTAAAACATCTATGGGCATAGACAACCCACATCCAGGTCATAAATGCAACCTATAAGCATAGACAACCTACAACACTGCACAACCTATAGATCTCACAATGCAACATGGAAACTCAACAATACATGTATAATGTTGTCAAACAAGGATAATTAGAGATAAACATGTAAGTCTACAATGACTCAAACACCAAAGCATCCCAGATTCGATTTGCCATCGACTCACAAAAGCTCCAAAAGTCAAAGGGATCAAAACAATCTCAAACTGATATAATCTTAACAAACCTAAGAATATCATCTCCAAACCTTCTCCACTATGTAGTTCTTAGAAATACCTTTCCAACACCTATAAGAAGTTTGAAATCTGACTCTGTATGCACCTGTTATGCCCGGTCAAAGCTTAAAACGAACATTTATCTTCCAATTGGAAAAAAATGGTCAAAAAATGGAAATGTCAAGAAACATCTCAGTCAGCACAGCATAGTACACAGAAAGAGCTTTCCGTCGACTATAAGAAGTCAAAAATCTGACATCGTGGGAAAAAGTTATGCCCCCTGGAAAACATCTATCCTCCTAGGCTATATAACTAGGCCTTGGTGGCCCTTCGGTGAATCTGTGGTGGTGGCCTGGCAGCTCGGCGGTAGCCCGCTGGTGACTATGGCATGCTGGCAGTGCCTGGGCGGTACTATTAGTGGTGCTCAAGTGATAGACTTGAATTTGTTTTCAATAGGTTTAAATTTCCACATGTTTGAAAGTTTTAATGTTTTTTTGAAAAAGGTTTACCAACCCCCCCGGCAATGGGTGCTAGGCCTAGCCCCGCCAGACCAGGGGTCCATAACCGGGGGCCCAAGGCCCACTGGCCATACCATCCCTATCAGCCAAGGGCTACCTACTGGCAGCAGATTGCTGGCCTGCACAAGCCGTGTGGCCTGCTGTCGCAGGTGCTGATGCAGGGGTATGATCCCCCCTATTTTTTTTTTAATAAGTCAAATACATTTGCAGACGGTAGGAATTTTTTTTTTAAATGAAAAAAATCTAACCATACCAGGATGACATAGGCACTGCACTTGTAGAATTTTTTGACAAGTTGCGATAGCTGCACCATACAGATTCCACATGGAATCTTTTCTGAAGATTCTCTACAAGATTCCCTAGGGCACAAAATAGGGCAAATTTTTTTATCTCCAAACATAGGTGAATTATATTTTTTTCTAAACCTATGGAAGCTCCTAAATCTAATGGCAGGGTTTGTTTTTGCTCAGGAGGTTTCTTGTACAAGCTAACCTCCAAAACCCTCCATACAAAGAGCCCAAATTGAAAACCCACATGGCAAATGTCCATGAAACCATAGATCTACAAAAACCCAAGTCTATAAACAACCTTGTAACCCTGATATTGCCTTCATTTTTTCCATAAAAAGCCATGGATTCCACTATACACAAAAATCCACTCATAGCTAGGGTTATCAAATAGGAATTTCCTCCCAAATCATGGCAACCAAGCTCTGATACCAAATGTTGGAAATATACAACCATAGAGACAAATTCCTCATAACCCAATAAGAGATTTAATATGCAGCAAATCAGAAATCTACATGCAAAAGAAATAGACAATTATACCATCAATGGTGACACAAGATTTACCCTGGGAAACCCCTCATAGAGGGAAAAACCCAGGATCCAAAAGCATGCATCTCTCATGTATTATTCAACAATATAATAGTAAATATATATGCAGAAATCACCTCTGAAACATCAAGGTCTCTATACTTGCAATCCATGTGAATAAGCATGTAACCATACATCCCATGCCATGCTTCAAACCCTCACACAACCAACCCGCAAGAGAAGCTACAAACCCAGCCAAATAGCCAACTCTCCTACAACAACTACCCATGTGTTTTCTTTTATAGCCATAAGCTCACACAAATACAACATGTGGTATTGTAATGCCATTTTCCCCAAAACCATGTGTCCATAAAACCATTGACTCCACATTTGATTATTGGTACTAACTTTTCCAAATAATCAAATAATTACAAATAAGGTAACTAACCCAATGTTACATACAATGATTACAAGTGACATCCAAATAAATATCCAATGTGGTTAAACACATCACATGATGCACTACAATTAAATATTTATTTTACATAATAAAACAATATCAATGTTATGCAAGGTGTACAACAGACCTACTCCAATAGTCTAAAAACATACATGAAATAAAATGTAAAAGAAAGAAGATCTTGAAGCCTTGAGAGCCTACTTTTCAAGTCTCAAGTGAAAGAAGATAGTTGGTGAAGCCTTCCAAGACCCAACTCCAAATCTCCTTAGCACAATCTCCCTTCCAAGCTAAAGATCCTTCCCAAAATCAAACTCCAAAAACCAAAAGAAAGAACCCTTCTCACCTCAACAAGAGGGAGATAAATAGGTCTCCAAAAACCATCCCCATGAATGAGGAGGTGAAACTTATCACCTTCTCATTCACTCTCACAAGCACAACTCACCACATGTGCTCTCACACATGTGTGAGATATTGAGGAGTAGGGAGGTGACACTTGTTAACCTCTCATTCCTCCTCAAGAGCACATCTCTCCACACTTCTCCTCACACATGTGTGAGGCATGGGGAAAAGGGAAGTACTTGGGGTTCTATTATTAAGAGCTCTTTATAATGTGTGCTAACACGTGTGAGACTCTTGGGATTCCCCCAAGCCCTTACATGAACCTTGGGTTGTGGGATTTGGATGTGATAAGTCACCCAACCCTCAACCCAGCACCCTAATCTCACCACTAAACTCCATGGTCAAATAGAGTGGTCAAAGATGAGTTAAAACTCATGATTTGAGGTCTATAAGGTACCTAACCCATAGGTACTTGACCTAGGACCCTTAAACACATGAAATTAACATAAAAAATCTCAAAAATCATCATTTAAAAAGCCCCTAAAACCCATGGACGAAAATGGACACATGGATGACACTCATCATCCACCTCATCATAAGTCAAACTTAGGAGACTCAATTAAAACCAAATAATTTAATAACACAATACATTCATGCTTAAACAACAAATAACCTTTGTCCACCTTAGGGACTAAGTTGGTATCACAGGGATAATTACTAGGGTTAATTGTGAGACCTCAGATTTCCATTAGCGATGGAAATAATCTACACACTTACACACACACATCAATAGTCTAATGTATATCATAGCCAAAGTAATTCAATTTACACACACACAAGATTGCACAAGTCCATACATTTCAATTAGATCACTTCCATAACACATGGTAAAATTCACTATATTCCCAAATCAAATTTACTTTCAACACACAATCATGATCATGGAATTGTAAATCAGTATACTATTCCATCAAATCAAATTAGCTCATTCTATAAATTCAATTGCACCATATATTTAAAAAATCATTCATCATCATAGAAGTGGAATATAACCTAAGCATGTATAGACACATCATCATAATATAACAACACATCTATCTACTCAAAACATAAAATAAATCCATCGAAAGTCTAATGTATGGGATTAATAGTTCCCAGTAATGTCCAATGTAAAAATATAATGCATAGAAACAAGTATCATAGGTCAAATGAAGAGGTGTAATAAGGGTTGGCCTCACATCCTCCCCCCTAAGACTAAAATTTCTCCTAGAAGTCAACAAAGAGGTGAGGGTACAATGCCCTCAAACATGTAGCATCCTCCTAAGTGGTTGAACCCTAATCATAGCAGACCCACTATACTTTAACGTAGTCTAGCTCTTTCCATTGAAGGGCTAGCGTCCGATGGGCCAAGATGTGAATGGGCCACAAAGCTAATTGCTTGTCCCAATCTACCTGTAATGCACCCCAATCCAAAACATGAGGCACAACAGACACATAATGCCTCAACATAGAAATATGAAACACATTGTGGATACATGAAAGGCTAGGTGGCAAGGATAAATGATAAGCTACAGGTCCTATCTGCTCCAAAATCTCAAAGGATACAAAAAATCTTAGTGCAAGCTTAGAGGCCTTTCCATAATGGATTGGACTCTTATGCAGCTGCACTCTAAAGAACATCTTGTTGCCAACCAAGAATCTTTGATCCAATCTCTTGGCATCGACGTACTTCTTCTAGCGATCATGTGCCTCTTGAAAATGTTGTCTATTCAAAGTAACTTGTCACTCCATGTCCTACACTAACTCTAGCCCAATTGCAAATTTATCCTCAGTGTGGTCCCAACTCAAAGGAGTCTTACAAGGCCTGCCATACAAGGCCTGATAAGGAGGGATGTCTAAAAAGCAATGATGCCCATTATTGTAGGAAAAATCAACAAGATAAAGGTAGTCCTCCCACCTTGACTAGTGGTCCATAACATACATGCGAAGCATGTCCTCAAAAACTTGATTCACCCTTTTAGTCTTCCCATCTATCTCAGGGTGATATGTTAAACTGAAGTTGAGCTGAGTGCCCAATGCCTGCTGTAGAGCTCTCCAAAATGCTGATGTGAAAACTGAATCTCTATCTAAAATGATGCAATGAGGAACCCCATGAAGTCTCACTATCTCATTCAGGAAGATCCTCGCCACTACTGGTGCATTATACATAGTACAAATTGGTGAGAAATGTGCCACCTTGATCAACTTGTCAACTGTGACAGTGATGGCATCATGGCAGTGAGATAACAAAGCTAGACAAATAATAAAGTCCCTGGTAATGGTGTCCCATTTCCACTCAGGCATCTCATGGGGATAAAGAAGTTCTAATTGATGTTGATGCTCAGCCTTGACCCTCTAGCATTCAAGGCAATAAGCTACAAAATCTGCTATGTCATGGCTCATCCCTATCCAATGATATAACTATCTAAGGTCTGCATACATCCTCTTCACCCTGGGATGTGCTGCATAAGGTGCTATATGAGCCTCTGTCAAAACCACTGTGTGAAAAATCTCCTACATGGGGAACATAGATATAGTCTCGATGTCACAAAAGCCCATCTACCTGAATGGAATATCATGTAAAGTTGCCCTTTAGGGGCCTTTGTGAATGAATCTCCTGTTGAACCTCTAGGAACCACTCATAGGACTTTGGTAGATGTTGTAAGATATGCCCTCTCAAGTCTATACTCAAGGTCAAGGTGAGGATCTTGTGTCACCTCCTACTCAAGACATCAACAACCACATTCTCCTTGCCCTTGATGTAATGATCATCATAGTCTATAGTATATCTTCATGTAGTTGAATCTAAATGTCTACCAACGACATTGGATGGAGTTACCAAATGTCATGCCCACATTTTACATGTGGTCATGAAAACCCAACTAACAAAAATTTTCTAACCCGATGCTAAAAACCCCTCACGTGAAACATGTGCACTTCATAACATACATATGCAACGTTGTTGTATTCGCAACACACATTAGGCATGCCACACTATGGTGGGGAAGTCAATCAGAATGCGAGAAAATACAAAACTCCTTTTGCACCCCTTTGGTGATGGTAGTAAACTAAGGGGGTGGGCATCACATCTTACGTCACCAAGAGGGGTAGTCTTCATTGAGAAACCATCCACAGGGTTTCATAGGTGAAAGTGATAAATTAGTTTCAACCTAAGTTGAAACCCTAACCCTAGAAATTAAATAACCAAATTAAATTAAACTATAATGCAGAAGCAAATGAGACTATAATATAATCTAATTCAACATTGAAATAATCTAACCACTAAAATAATTAAATTTAAAGCCTTTCAAGAAATCTAACTATAATAATCTAAAAAGGGAAACCTTTAATTCAACTATACAAAATAACATTCAACCAACACAATAATTATTTTCCATAAAAAATTAACAAACTCAAATGCCCATTTACAACCCTAATCCAACTACCAGGTCTCCAAAACTTTCGACAACGTAACATTTCTTGAGTGATAAATTTTCCAAATTTATTGACAGCATAAAATTACTAAAGTGAACTAGGGAGCAAATTAAATCAAAATGCAATAAATCAAACTCTAACTATAGAACTATACAATAAATCTAATTTTTAACTTAAGTGCATTTTGGGAAACCAAAGAGGATTTAGAAATTTTTTTATATAACCTAATTATTAAGGCAACACACTCAACCCTAAAATAGGTTTATAAAAGCACAACCAATCCCATTTGACACACAAGTAAGGTTTTTGTTTGCAGGTTGGAGAAGAAGTCAAGAGAGAAATCTCTTCCCTCATGGGAATATTATTTCTCCCAAGGCTATAATTTGGCTAAAGTTTATATTTTTGTTTTCATTTCAATGTTTAGTAAGTTTCAAATTTCAAAATGTTATAGTTTACTAAAAGTTTAAATTTATTTTCCCTCCAACTAGTTTGAATAATATGCTTTTTAAAAGAGATATTAACATAGGTGTTGAGTTTTCTTACAATTATTTATCTATGAAAATGTATATAGGAGATATATAAATGATCATGTATATGCAATATATATATATATATACACACACACACACTATAGAGACAACATTTTAAAAATGCACAACATAGAATATTTTAGATAAGTATATTTTTTGTTGTAAAATAGGGTTTAAAGGGAGGCTGAGTTAGCCACCACAAGTATGTGGAAATTCTAGAATCTATTTAGTGGATGGAAGGAAATTTTTGGATAGATTGAGACATGAGAACATGTGTTTTGCATTGATTCCAAAGAAATGTGGCACCCAAAGTGTAGAAAATGCTACCGCAAAAGAAGAACCACCACAAGAGGAGATAACTAAATTGTTGACAGAGTACCAAGATATCATTTTAGAGAATGTACCTAAAGGATTTCCACCAATCCAGAGTATCGGTCATCATATGGACCTTATACTTGGAGCCAGTTTGCCTAACAAAGTGGTACACTAGATGACACTAGCAAAAAATGTGGAGTTGAATAGAAATATAGGAGCTATTGAGGAAAGGATTGATCAAAGAAAGTTTAAGCCCATGTGCAGTACCTACAGTACTAACACCGAAGAAGGATGGAGAATGGAGGATGTGTACAGATTCAAGAGAAATCAATAAATCATAGTTAAGTATAGATTTCCATTGCCATGGATGGATGACATTATGGATTGTTTGAGTGGAGAAAAATATTTCACAAAGATAGACTTGAAAGTGAATACCATCAGATCAGGATTAGAGAAGGAGATGAGTGAAAAAATGCATTCAAGACAAATGAGGGATTGTATGAATGGTTAGTCATGCCTTTTGGATTAACTAATTCACTAAGTACTTTCATGAGATTAATGAATGAGGTTTTGAAGAAATTCTTGGATAAGTTTGTTATTGTATACTTGGATGATATTCTAATTTTTAGTAAGACAAAAGAGGAATATTTGTGGCATATTAGACAAGTATTATAGAGGTTGAGGGAAGAGAAGTTGTTGATTAACATAAAGAAATGTAGTTTCGTGAAGACAGATCTAGTGTACTTGGGATTGTGATTTCTATGGAAGGATTGAAGATGGACCCTGAGAAAGAGCAATTGTTGAGTGGCCAACACCTGTGAACATTAGAGAGGTAAGATCATTTCATGGATTAGCAAGTTTCTACTAGAAGTTCATCAAAAAATTTAGTATTATATGCACACCAATGACAGAGACAATGAGGGGTGACAGGAAGGATTTTAAGTGGACATTAGGAGAAATAAAAAGTTTTAAATTGTTGAAGCAAAAGGTGATAGAGCAACTAGTGTTTGCATTACCAGATTTTAACAAAGTATTTCAAGTTGATTGTAATGCTAGTGGAAGTGCAATAGTAGTGTTAAGTCAAGAAGGGAGACTAGTCGTATATTTCAGTGAAAAGTTGAATGATGCAAGGAGGAGATATTCAGTTTATGATTAGGAGTTCTATGTCATAATTCAAGCCTTGAATAAGTGGAGACATTACTTGTTGCCAAAGGAATTTGTGTTATACACTAACCATCAAGATTTGTAGTATTTAAATAGTCAGGTTAATTTGAATCAAAGACATATGAGATGGGTAGAGTTCATGCAAAGTTACACATTTGTATTGAACAAAGTTGTAGATGCATTGAGAAGAAGGAACATATTGATGGAGATGAGAGTAGAAGTATTAGGTTTTGAAGAACTAAAGCATAGGAATAAAGATGATCTTGATTTTGCAGAAGCATGGAAAGCATGCAAGGAACCTATTGTGATAGATAGAAGTAAGTGGTTGGAGTTGAATAAGAGATAATTTGATCAAGGAGAAGCATAGTGGTGGATTATTAGGACATTTTGGGATTGATAAGATAGTAGCTTTAGTTGCAGAGCTAAGAGACATCAGCATGGATCACAAAAGAAGTGCATAAGTGGAGGAATTTGTGGAATATATTGAGATAGTACATAATCAAGTTAGGAAACATTTGGAAGAGACGAATAGAAAGTATAATGAACAAGCAGATGAGAAGAGGAGACATAAGAAATTTTCTATTGGAGTTGAAGTTATGGTATATCTTAGGAAGGAGAGATTTGTAGTGGGGACATACAACAATTTGAAGATGAGGAAGTTTAGACCATGTAAGATTCTTAAGAAGTTTGATTCAGAGAATGCATATGAAGTGGAGCTACTAGAGACATCTGGTATATCACCTATATTCAATATTGCAGATCTATATCAATATCATGAGGGAGAATCAAGTAATAGTCTTGAAGATGGATTGAAATACTAGTTATCACAGCAACAACAAGAGTAGATAGAGCATATCTTGGATAGCAGAGTTGGATGCAGCACTAGAGGCAAGTAATATAAAGATTATTTGGTTAAGTGGAAAGGAAAATCAGAAGAAGATTCATCATGGATTTCTCAGGATGAGGTAGACCACCTTGGTTTTCCTCTATCCCCAGCAATGTGAGGGACTCACTTTTTCAAAAACCCTAGGTGTCTGATGCAAGAGCATCCCAAGTTGAAGAGCAATCATATTGCATCAACCAAAAATATTTTCTTTCTTTTCCTTTCTTCAAATTTTAGTTGTATTTCAATCATTTGTAGTTTCAACATTTTTCTACCACATTCTACCGTATCTTCATTTCAGAGCTTGCAAAGCAGGATTTAGATTCTATACTATCTCAGCTACATCATATTCATATTTCATGAGATTTGGACTTGTTTATGGAAATTTATCTCTATCAGAAGATCATCAATACTCATAGAATAGAGCAATTAACATTCAATTGGAACAAATGAGATGTGCAGAACATTCCCGTGACTTGTGTAGCAAAATGGAACATCACACAAAGCAATTTAGGACCAAATAGATCTTCCTTAATAACCGTAGAAAGTTTCATTCATTTACAAAGCATTACCAAGAGTTGTAGGCCAACATACATGTTTCCTACATGTTTCATCATCATTGGAATTTGAGATCTCTAGGCCAACACATAACATTATTGGACCTGGAGAAGGATATATAAGCATTTTCTAGATGCACTAGAAAAGTAGTTTTTAGCTATCTAATGATTGAGTAGCAAGATAGTTCTTTTCTAGAGGCACTTCAATGCCATATCACTCATGTACGCTGTAATCTGGAAAGCAAGCCTATGAGCCCCTAATTGTAGTCTACATGTTGCCAGCATATAAGCATTGTAATTGTCTAAGATATTGAGTAAATGATATTCCTTTGCATTCTATATTTGTGTTGTTTCTGTTGTGTTTACTCTAGCTGCATAGTTGGACAGTCCATTCTCTGGACCCTCCATCCATGACTGCACTAGTTACAATAAAGCTAGAGAGGCAAGGTAAGTAATAATGTATCCATATATTTTTTAAATTTAAAAATCTAACTTTATAAAAACTTAATAACCATTTAGGTAACTTGCAATTTGGTAGAGATTTTTTTTTAAGTTCTTTCATCATAAGTAGAGATTTTTTTTTAAGTTCTTTCATCATAAGTAAAAATAAAAGATAACAAATGTGAAGTAGGGGGAGAGAGAGAGAGAGAGAGAGAGAGAGAGAGAGAGAGAGAGAGAGAGAGAGAGAGAGAGAGAGAGAGAGAGAGAGAGAGAGAGAGAGAGAGAGAGAGAGAGAGAGAGAGAGAGAGAGAGAGAGAGAGAGAGAGAGAGAGAGAGAGAGAGAGAGAGAGAGAGAGAGAGAGAGAGAGAGAGAGAGAGAGAGAGAGAGAGAGAGAGAGAGAGAGAGAGAGAGAGAGAGAGAGAGAGAGATATTTAACCAAATATTTTTATTTCTCAAATAACAACCAAGGTATGAAATATAATGCTTCTATTATTCATTGTATTTTTGAAACAAATACATAATACAAGGAATTATTACAACACATTGGATCTCCCAAGAGAGAGATTTTCTCTCTCACACCTAACCATTTACAAGCTCAATGAGCCAAGGAATTTACTCTGCCATACATTTACAACTTAATCAAAAATAACTAAATCACTTCATGAATACCTCTCTCAAAGCTCATCTCCATAGAGTCAAGAAAACCTGCAAGACAAATAAACCTTTCCCCTGGCCAAGGGAAGATCACCTCCCATCCTTAGGCTCTTGTAAGCCACCCCCAAGATAGGAGACCTAAAAATAACCTGGTCTCATACACACACAAAAGGGATTCTAAGACACATACTCATAAAAAATGCATTAACCATCGAAGGGAACTTAAAAAACTACATCCATGAATATGGATTTCAAGGGAGAGACAGTGGACTCACTCACTCAGGGTAAAAGACCATGAAGAATCATAGAACTCAAATCTCATTTATCAAAAAACCTCATAGCCTCTTGCCATCCAAACTCATACCAAGATCTCCCAAAAACAAGGCCATAGCCTACCAAATCTCCTTATCAAGGAGAGGCTTTCCCCAAGGAGGTTCAATCCTCTCTCACCCTACACAAAGTGAGCTCTCTCACATGGAGATATCACTCCAACAACCCTTTAACCCTTCACAACACATAAACCAAGCACACAACCATGTCTAAAAACATACATGAAATAAAATGCAAAAGCAAGAAGACGTTGAAGTCTTGAGAGCATACCTCTCAAGTCTCAAGTGAAAGAAGATAGTTGGTGAAACCTTCCAAAAGATAACTCCAAATCTCCTTAGCACAATCTCCCTTCCAACACAAAGATCCTTCCCAAAATCCAACTCCAAAAACCAAAAGAAAGAACCCTTCTCACCTCAACAAGAGGGAGATAGATAGGTCTCCAAAAACCATTCCCATGAATGAGGAGGTGACACTTTTCACCTTCTCATTCACTCTCACAAGCACAACTCCCCACATGCGTGAGATATTGATTAGGGAGGTGACACTTGTGAACCTCATTCCTCCTCAAGAGCACATCTCCCCACACTTCTCATCACACATGTGTGAGGCATGGGGAAAAGGGAAGTACTTGGCGTTCTCTTCCCAAGGGCTCTTACAATGTGTGCTCACACATGTGAGACCCTTGGGATTTTCCCAAGCCCTTACATGAACCTAGGGTTGTGGGATTTCGATGTGACAAGTCACCCAACCCTCAACCCAAAACCATAATCTCTCCACATAACTCCCATGGTCAAATGGAGTGGTCAAATATGAGTTAAAAATCATGATTTGTGGTCTATAAGGTACCTAACCCATAGGTACTTGACCTAGGACCCTTAAGTAGATGAAATTAACATATTAAAGATCAAAATCATCATTTAAAAAGCCCCTAAAACCCATGGATGAAAATAGACACATGGATGACACACATCATCCACCTCACCCTAAGTCAACCTTAGGAGACTCAATTAAAACCAAATAAATTAATAACACAATACATTCATGCTGAAACAACAAATAATCTTTTTCCACCATAGGGACTAGGTTGGCATCATGGGGATAATTACTAGGGTTACTTGTGAGACCTCTGGTTTCCATTAGCCATGAAAATATCCTGCACACTTACATACACACATCAATAGTCCAATGTATATCATAGTTGATGCAATTCATTTTACACACACACATGATCGCATTTGTAGACACCCAAAATTGGCCCATTTAATTATTTATGCATTAAACTCACATTGCATCACATACCTTCATTTTGTCTAACACACTTATATTTCATTTTCCTCTTCATATCCTTAATTATTTAAATAAATTTTATTTATTTAATTAATTTTCATTATTCTTCCATCTACCATCAAATGATTAAATAATTTTATATTATTTAAGTATTGGGTCTTTTCTTCTAATAAATAAATAAAATTATTTATTTTATTTATTTATTCACCATGCCTATAAATTAAATAAATTTTTATTTAATTTAATTTATATTCTCATCTTATTCCTCCAAATGTGCAAGTGGGCCCCTTTGTCCATAAAATAGAAAAATGAAATGTGGGACAATTAAACAAAATAGAAATAAATATATTATCCTTATCACTCCAACTACAAAATAGAAAAAGTATTATAACTTGGAAAGGAATCTTATCCTCATCAACAACCCACCTAATATTTCTAAATAAAATTTCTTTTTATGGACACATGGTACTTGCACATTCATCCATGATCCTCATTCGCTGATCAAAAATCAGCCCTTGTCTATAAATATGGCTTCTCGTAAGCCATTTATATGCATTGAGTTTTATATCCTTACGCTGTCAAAATCACATTAGAACCTTTGCATCAATCTTCTTCCAATCCTCTCATCCATCTTTATCTATCCTTTTCATCCAATTGTTATACTGCAAACATGAGCGATCAACATCCAATCAATTCGAGTAATCAATCATGCATGCATCAACATCATTTTCCACCATGTCAACATTAGAGGACCTAGCACAAGAGATCGGTCACATACTTTAGAATGCACCAAAACCTCTAGACCAACACATCATTCAAAAGGTCCATAACATGATCCCAAAACTTCAAGCAAGCCAATCACCGCACATGCAACACCTCTTGGCCACTTGTCAAATCCAATAGGCAAATCATCAACTAATGCTAAATCAATCCAATATGCCACCTATATCATCACATCAAACCTATCCATCCACCTATCATGTTACCCCCACACCAACTTATCCTATTTCTTGTAACCCCAATCATTATCCATATCAATCTATATCTAAACAACCATTATCCTATATAATCCCTCCACCACAACACCATCACAACTTCCAACACATTCAACCACAATCCTATGTGTCACCTCATCACCTAACCCATTCACAAGGCCAAAAGGTGTTTTCACAAGAGGTACATGCAAGCCCAAATAACCTTTTGTACATAAATCAAGTGTCCTTAAGTCCACATATGGAGCAAAATCTAATATCCTTTGACAAGGAAGACACCTATGTGTCACCTAATCCTACTCCAAGTGGCCCCTTGTATATAAATCAAATGTCCTTAAGTCAACCTTTGCTACAAGACTTAATATCCTTTGACAAGGGAGATACCAACCTAGCCAATGCATTTTATGAGTCACCTCCACCATCTAATCACATGCCAACACGTAAGCCTACTAGTCCTATCTTGGCACCACCATGTGATCCTAATCCTAATCCATCCAATCCTCCTATCCCTCCATCCAATCCTAATCCTAATCCATCCAATCCTCCTATCCCTCCATCCAATCCTAATCCTAATCCATCCAATCCTCCTAGCTCTCCATCCAATCCAATTCCCAATCCATTCACTTCCATAATACCTCTATCTAATCTGAATCCTACTTCTAAGCCTACCACACCATCCACCCTTATCATCCATCCACTATATTGCCAATCCACCCATACACTTGAAAAGGATGTGATCCAATGGCTACTAGCAAGGAATAAAATATCTCCATGTCATCAAACATCTATCCTTGAGCCTCTTAAAGATCCCTCCATCAACATGTCTAGCCCTCCAAGTCCATCATGTGACCCACAGGCCATTGACCTTATTCAAGAGCCTCCCATCATGAGCCCAAGTAAAACTACATCATATTTGAATATCAAGAACCCATCCAAGAGCCTCCCACTTCTACTTCTATCCAAAATCAAGAGTTATAACAAGAACATAATCTAAAGCATGTGGAAATATCGAGCCTTCATTCAAATCAAGATCAAATCCTTCCTATGCAACCCATCCATAACATCTATCTTTTCCATGATCAAGATGATATTACCCATGAAGAAGCTATCCATGAGAACCTTGATATTATCCATAATCCCTTACCCATCCATGAGAAAGATATCCAAATTCTCCTATCCATCTTCCATCTAGCCCTATGCACATGCTTCCACTTCTCATAATGAGACACATGCCTCCCAAGAAGACATAAGCATAAAAGATCAAACAAATACATTGGATCATAATGAACATAAGCAAGATCCTAATGATCCTTCCACATCCACCATCTACTCTATTTCAAATCCATCATGTCCTATTAGTCTATCCACCCTAATTCATGAATGTTCCTCCCTAGGAACACAACAATCTTTGTCCACCATCTCACCTTCTCCATCTAATAAGGAACTTGTGTCTAGTGTTCCACCTACACATAGTCCCATAGTCAATCATATACTCCAAAAGATGAACTATCAAGGTAAAGGCTTAGGCCTTCATCAACAAGGTATTTTGGAGCCAATCCATGTCAAAGTCCGGGTGAGTGCGAGATCATGATGGGCCAAATAGTGGCAATGGAGAAAAAACTTGTTGGGTGAAGAATTGCTAACATTTAGACTAATATTTAGATTTGGATGGAAAGGGTGTTAATATTTCTATCTCAAATATGGATTCCCTCCAAAAATACCTTGGGATTATCTCATATTTATGCAAGTGGGAGTCCCAAAACTTGCCAAAGAAACTTGCAAAACCACCCATTTAGTGTTATCCTAAAATTTTTCACAATTTCATCCTTGAAGCTGACAAACATTTTTGTAACTAAATTTAATCAAATGAAAAGGGTTTATAGAGGAAGCTATTAAGATTATAAAAATATAATATACTCCTCATAATAATTTTAATAGGTAGTTATTATTAATTTTCTACATATGTTATGCTTGATTTCCTGATAGATATACACATTGAAAAGCATCCATAACTTTCAACATATTAATCATTTTTTAAATCCAAAAGATGTATCACATTCTAGGATTTATTGGGTATACATTAAAATTTAAAATTTTTGAATTTCATATATTTTTGACCAAGTTAGGTTAGTTGGAAAATTAATTTTTAATATTTTAAAAAAATCACAGTAAAAAAATCATAAATAATTATTTATTTACTTGAAAAATTCAAAAAATTTTGTCACATCCTCTCATGTGTCATTTACTTAAATCCAAATCATGGATGAAAAATATTATATTTTCTCATACTTAGGGTGGCTGGAATGACACATACTTTTTATGTTTTTTCTGAAAATTTTAGTAGTGCTCCATTGAAATATCCACTTTTCACCAAACTATTTTTAAAATTTTCAAGAAAAAAGTAGTAGCCCATAAACTAAATTCAATATATTAAAACTTTTTTTACTACCTTATTAGTATATTGTGTAGATAACTCATTCAATTTTTGATATGAAGTTACCTAAGTCTATTTTTCACATTTACATTGCCACTTAGGGGTAGTGTTTGGCCCGCCATGATCCTGCACTCATCAGTCCCTTTCCCATGCTCACATGGCCTTGGATACACACCCCAAGGACAACATTCTAAAGATGTTGGTACTTCCTCCCTCCCTCCTAAGTCCACCACTTCCTACCATAAATCCCATCATACACCTAAAACATATGTTGCCATTCCACCTCCATCTTCTTACAAATATCAAAAGCATGTGACCATACATCTCCCCCCATCCAATTTGCCTCTGCTTCTTCCAACTCCTAACATCCCTCCATCCAATATACCTCCACTACTTCCAACACCTAATTATCCACCTATCCATAAATCCTCTCAAAATCCCAATCGTGGCCAACAAATGCACATATCATGTAAACATAAAGCTTCCTCTCCTTCCATTCACCTCATGGGATTTAAAAATAAAAACTCAGATGCCTACACTTATAAAGGAAAAAATCATAAAAATCCTAAAGCCTTAGAGCACAAAAGCAAAGAATCATAGTCAAATTTGTCTACAAGGCTACCTAAGCCCATACCTTCACAAGAAAAGGTAAAAACTAAAATGGTTTGGGTCCCTAAACAAAAAGCAAGAAAATCAAATGAAGCATCCACCTCTCAAGAATCCCAATCATCCACTTCCATCCAAAAGTCTCAAATTCCTCTATCCCACATGAAAAGCAAAAATCATAAAAACACTAAGTCTATTTGGGTCCCTAAATGCTTATGTCACCCATCCCTTAAGCAAACATCTCCATTGCTTCCTACACCACCATCCACTCAAAAGTTACAATGTTTATCACGATATGTGCAACTGTTGGTCATGATTCCCTTCCATTCCACAACATTTCCACATACTTCCATCTCCCCTTCATTCATACACTATCCTACATATCTTCCCCATCATATACCTATGGTCCATGCTTTTGCCTAAGCCTTTCACCCATCCTCTTCCATAAGTCCACCATAATCCACATCATAAGCCACCATCTTCCATACATAATCCACATCATAATCCACTATCGTACCTATCATAATCCATTATCTACCTATTCCATCTCACTTTCATGCACTCTCCCTTACTGACATCTATGAGCACACTCGACATGGTCCATGCATTGACATCCATCTCTAATGGGATTATCACCTTTCATGGAACTAGACACTTGAGTCCCTTTCATCCATATCCATCTATCTCATCCAAAATTTAAAAAAAAATTAAAAAAAGGGAAAATGAAAAAAAAAAAAGAGAAATCCCAACGATGAAAACCTGGTAAACAGGCACCTTGGATAAGTACCATGATGAAAACCTATCAAAGAGGCATCATGTGTAAATTGATCTTCCATGTCACCTACACTTGGGGGCACATTGTCTCATCCATATCTCCTATAATTTTCTAGTCTATCACATCTTATCAGTTTCCATCCTATCATATCCTATCCTATCATCCTTATCCATTACACCCACCTACATATACCTATCATATTGAGTCCATTCATCATCCCTTCGTCCTTTTAATCTTGGTAAAGATTAGGGGCAAAATGTTGAAACATGCTTTGGATATCTCTTGACATACACCTTATCCTTCCAAACCAAATACTATCATTATCCTCTTGCCATTACCCATTTAGCCATCCTATCCAAACTAACCAAATCAAACCCTATTATCCTCTTGTCATGAGCCTTGTTATGAAAAAATCCTAAGCGTTGCACCTAGAATGGGGCATATTATTCCTATGCGATATAGTCTTTGAGATCACATCCTTTCTCTCCTATGTGTACATCCCATCTACTATCGCCCATCCTTTTATTCATTCCTCCTACCTACCTCATTGCACCTAGACTTGGTTTTTCCCTTGTTATTTGTATCTAGCACAAAGGGTGTACAAATTGTAAATCCATGGACATCCCAAAACATATAAAAATACAAAAAAAATCAAAACATCTCAAAAAATCCAAAAAAATCATAAATTGTCTTGAAAAAATCCAAAAAAATCATAAACTGTCCTAAAAAAATCCAAAAAATCATAAAATGTCCTGAAAAAATATTAAAAAAATTCATAAAATGTCCTAAAAAAATACAATTTTTTTTAATAAAAAGTCCTGAAAAAATACAAATAAAATCATCAATCAAATCATCAAATCTAATCATTAAAATCTGTGAGGCCTACCTTTTTCACTTTTGTTCATGAGACTATTTGTAGTGCTATTGCTATTACTTTTATGTTGAAGGACTATTGATCCTGGAATTTTGCTATTAAACCTAATTGAATTTTAAGAAAACAAATTGTGCAATGATAGTTATATGTTGCTTTTAAGAGAATGATGAATGGATAATATTAGAAATGGAACTTTAATGTGATTTTAGTATGATTATATGGTAGAATATTTAGGTATGCTTGTATTTGAATTACTTCGGCTATGATATCTTTATGTGTTATTAACTTCGAGATTGAGTGTGCAGGTATTGCTAATGAAACCACAAATACAGGAGATCATTCCACACCCTATGTTGTATCCCTTGTGAGCCGATCTAGTTCCATGAGGAACTAAGATCAACTCCATGTATGGTGGAAATGTTGTAATGTTGTAATGTTGCATGGGGTCAAGGGAATTAGGTCTACCCTCTGAATTACTTGTATTGTGATATGTGTTGTAAGAAATGTTGTTATGAGTCTTGTTTAAGTTTATTTCTTTTAGGCCCTCTTCATGTGTTTTTTACTTGACTCTAGGAGTCCTAACTAGGTAAAAATCAACCTTGGGTTATACCCCATGGGTCTAGGGACCCTTTTGACTAGGATAACCTTGGGATAACCTCCATATGGTCACTTTAACTTCACAGCGAAGTTAAGTGACGAATTTGGGAGCATGGGGATAATGGGATGAGTGGAATCCACACTCAGGCCCACTTCCAAGTCATGGAATGACTCCATGATCCACCAATAATGGAGTGCTTTGTCTCTTTGTGCCTCTCTTTTGGTGGGAGTCCCCATAAAAAGGGTGGTGTGTCATCCACTCCCTTTTTATTTCTATTTTACTTATTATATGTTATTCCTCCATGTGTTGGAATAGGGATATAGTGGGGGACCTCTTGAGTGGGGTTAATTGTTTTAAGTCCACTAGGGATAATGGGTAAGGAGTGGATTTAGTTTTTTAATGCCACTTGGGAATAAGGGAAAATGGAGAGAATTTGTTTTAAAGAGGAGAGGAGGGAGAGGGTAAGGGGGTTGGATTATTGTGGAAAGAAGGAGAACTTGGAGGAGGAGACTAAGGGTGGAGCTCTTCTTCAACTACATCCATAATAGGGCTTGTAAAGGTTAGTGAGCCAGTTTACTCACCTTGTATGTTTTGTTCTTGTTTGATGAATGTGGATTTGCAAGGTTGTCTAAGTGTTATTTCAGTTATTTTGGGTTTGTGTTCAGTGTTTGAAAGAGCTTCTTCTAGTTGGAAGACAATGCTCATCATGTATGGGGAAGGGAAGGTGTGAACCTCCTCAGGTGCATTCTTGTTCTTGGTATATGGAAGCCTTGAGGGCATGTTGGTAATTTTGAGCCTAGAGGGCTATAAGGCTTGAAAGCCTATTTGGGATATCCCTATGATTTTTATTATTTGGATGGCTTGAGGCCATGAGAAAGAATAATTTTGTTGGCTTGAGGCCATGAGATAAGCTGTGATAAATGTTGAGAAGAATGACACCTTGGAGTAGAGTGAGTCTACTTCCCTACCCTCTTTAAACTCACCTCAGCTGAGTTTTTGTGTTGTGAGTAAAACCATGGGTGTTGTGTGTTGTTTTTTCTAATGTTGTGAAGTGTTTTTGGTCTATTCTACCTTGGGTGTGTGGATGATCTCCCTAGCTCAGGGGTGACCCTCTTGCGGGTCTATGGTAGGGAGGAGAGCTAGTTGGTTGGTATATTCTTCCTTGTTGTCATGCAGGTTTCTCTTAGAGCTTATGGAAGAGAAATGGGAAAGTTTTAATGTTTGGGGAAAATGTAACTCATCTTTACTAGCAAGAAGAGTTTGGTTATTTGAGTTTCTTCCTGGATAAGTTCCTTTTAAAGAGGAGAGATTGCTCCCTCTGAAAGTTGTAAAAAAATTGTATTGGGAGAAGAAAGTAATTCCTCCCTTAGAGTGTTTGTGAGTTGTGAAATCTTACAGTTGTTTATTCTTGTTTATCAAATTTGCTAAGTTGTGGAATTAGTTGTTGATTTAGACAAAGTTGTTAAAATTGTATTGTTTAGTGGGAATGATGAAATTAGTAAATTGAGTAGTTGAAATTTGGACATTTGAAAGAGAAAAGAAATTGTGTTTTGGTTATTTACTTTTGTTGTTGAGAATAAATGCATATGATTATTTATTTCCTTGTTATATTAGATGCTATTAATCTTAGATTGAATTTAGTTACTTGTAATTTAATTTCAATTAAAAGGAAAGATAGTTTTCTTTGAATATCTAATGATTAACACTAGCTTGTATGAAGCTTAATTTCGTAGTTGCAATTGATAATAAAATTGTAAGGAAAAATAAGAAATAAATTTATATATTATCTTGCCTACGATAAATATTTGATAAAAATATATATATAAATATATATATATACATATTTATATATTTATATAAATATATATATACATTTATATATAAAAATAGTTTTCTGTATTAATGAATAAATTGAGATTTTGAAGAAATTATGAAAATTTGATGATATATATATATTATTTAACATTAACGAAATAGCAAATATGATGTAAAACTTCGCAGTTTACATGAAATACACAGTCGAAACTCATATGAAAAATGGTGGGGAATTAAACCCCCACTGAAGCTTAATAACAAAGAGGGTGTGGGGAGGTGTGGAGCCCCACCCACACCTGTGGGGTGTGGGTGGGGCTCCACCCCTCCACACACCCCCACCTTGCTTTAAGCGCCGTAGCCTGTAAACAGACCCCCACACCTCCCCTTCCGCCAGCATCAACAGCTTCCTCTCTCTGCCACCTGTGACCTCCCCACCGCCTGCGACCTCCACCCGCTGCTGCATCCTGCGTGGCCCAAACCCCGCCTGCGACCTTTGTCACCGTCGCTCTACCCTGCCCACCTCCTTTGGCCTCCCCTGCGACCAGCACCATGCCTTCGCTGCCGCCGAAGCCCTTACTCCTGCAAAACACCACAAGCACAAATAAAAAAAGAATAAA
Source organism: Cunninghamia lanceolata (assembly GCA_027924645.1). Classification (NCBI taxonomy): domain Eukaryota; kingdom Viridiplantae; phylum Streptophyta; class Pinopsida; order Cupressales; family Cupressaceae; genus Cunninghamia; species Cunninghamia lanceolata. Next base: position 3,710,988 of record BSBN01000765.1, on the reverse strand, counting down.
GGTTAGGGTTATTGCAACCCCATTGTTATGAGTTGGATTTCATAACAATACTCTATTAAATTATGAGTGGAGTTTCCATTAGCATGATAAAATAAACAATGAAATATATATATATATATATATATATATTAAAAATCTTCCCTTCAATTCAGGAAGAGAACATATATATATAAAGGAAAATATATATATAATTAAACAATATTAATGGGCAATTGTAATTTACACTAATAATTATTTATATTAATTCATTTGTAAAGAAGTCGTGACTTCGGGATTAGTATTTTTCCAAATGAATTACCAAGGTATTGTAAATAAATTAACGTAATATATTTAAATAAAAATATAATAAGTAAATAAAGAAATACGTAAATGAGTGAACAAGAAACTAATTAAAACAAATTGATAGAGGAGTAAACAAATAAGGCGAGGCAGTATTGAAATAGACTAAGAAAACCAATTAGGGGTCAACCAATTATCTAGTAAAATTTAAATGCAGAATTTTAAAACCAACGTAAATGTAGTGAACATCAACAAGCAACTAGTAAGTCCAGCATAGTGAAGGCACATGTGTGAGAAATATTCCGTAAACCATGGTATCATTGATGACTTAAACATATGCAACTGAGCACGCTTATGCGTGAGAGGGGGAAATTTCAAGTAGTAAGGAAAATTTTTTGATAGTTTGTATCATGACCACATGTCGCATGTGGACATGACATGCGGGTTAGCATGTTGTGACCGCATGTGAAATGTGGGCATGACATAAATCAGTCAAATCAATCACATCAATCCAATCATCAATCAATCAAATCAAATCACTCCAATCAAAATCACTTCTTCTAATCAAATCCAATCATAGTTCCAATCAATTGCACCCACTCATCAATTCACTTCCTCAACTCAATTCCTCCAATTTATCAAATCAAATTGATTTTTTAAATCAACCAAATCATCAAGGTCAAATCAAATCACTCCAAATCATCAAATCAATCAAATCAAATCCCATCAATAACATCATCCAATCAATTCAATGCCAAATCATTCCAATCAACCAAATCATCAAGATCAAATCAAATCACTCCAAATTATCAAATGAACCGTCAAATCTAATCAATCCAATCAAATCAAATCACTCCAAATTATCAAATGAACTGTCAAATCTAATTAATCCAATCAAATCAAAATTTTCAATCAATCCAATCATCCAACCATTCAACCAATTCACTCATCAATCTATCCACCTTCATCATCAAACATTATTAGAACTACATATCATCTCTATCGTTAAGTGCCTTGATTCTGTGGACACGGGTATGTAGGTAATCTGGGATACGAAGGAAATATCCAGATTTAGGCACAAGGTGATACACCTCCTCTACCTTCCACCCATCTTCTGATCATCTTTCTCTTAATCATTTATCTTACTTTCTTCTTCCATCATTTGTCTCCCATCTCATCACCATCTCATAACAAAACAAGAACTACATCTTATCTCTTTTGTTAATGCCTTGATCCCATGGACATGGGTATGTAGGCAGTCTGGTGTATGAAGGAAACACCCAAATTCAGGCACAAGAGGATATTTCTCTTTCTTCTCTCATCATCTTCTTCTATCATCTATGTTCATCAATTCATCAATCATTCAAATCAATTCTTCAAATCAATTCTTCTATTCATTCCAATCAAATCACTTCTTCCAATCAATCTCCATCAAATTCATCCTTATCTTGTCATTCTAAGCAATAAATCCAAATGCAAGTTATGCTTTATCCATACCAATCAAGTCAATCAATCTTGTCAAATTATCCAATCGTAATCAATGGTCTTGATCCTAATCTTGTCATAAACCAAGTCAATCATCCTTGTGTTGATCTAGGGATATAGCATTCCACGCCATGACAACACTATCATCATCATCAATCAATCAATCAACAATTAATTATTAGTTTACAGGTTAACAGGGGCAATACCTTATTTGTTGTTGAATCATTTGTACATGCTTGCTTGCTTGCTTGTGTGTGTTATCTTTTTATCTTGCATTTACATCAAATCACTCCTAGCTAATATTCATATCTTGTATCTAGACAAGGTTGTATCATGCTAGGGCATGAGACACATTGTCACCTTGGTCCTTATACTTTAGTGCATAACGTCTAGTGCTATATCAAACATATGATTGCTCACTTTCATTGTAGCATAACATATCCTTCATCTCTTTCCTCCATTTCCTATCTTGCATCATTTATCTTATCTATCCTTATCATTTCATTTCATTTCAAAGAGCCTACCCATGTTTGTCCAACCCGCCTATCCTCTCGAGCGGGCATCTATCATCCTATCATTCCATCCACATCCTGTCTTTCTTTCCATCATCATCCTTTTCCTCTATCCATACCTTAGCTTCTTTGAAATGATGTTACTCGACACAAATTTCATCATCTCGAACATCATCTCAAAGAGGGGCAAAATGTAGACACCCAAAATTGGCCCATTTCATTATTTATGCATTAAACTCATATTGCATCACATACCTTCATTTTGTCTAACACACTTATATTTCAATTTCCTCTTCATATCCTTAATTAATTAAATAAATTTTATTTATTTAATTAATTTTCATTATTCTTCCATCTACCATCAAATGGTTAAATAATTTTATATTATTTAATTTTTGGGTCTTTTCTTCTAATAAATAAATAAAATCATTTATTTTATTTATTTATTCACCATGCCCATAATTTAAATAAATTTTTAGTTTATTTAATTTATATTCTTGTCTTATTCCTCCAAATGTGCAAGTGCGCCCCTTTGTCCATAAAATAGAAAAATCAAATCTAGGACAATTAAATGAAATAGAAATAAATCTATTATCCTTATCACTCCAACTACAAAATAGAAAAAACATTCTATCTTGGAAAGGAATCTTATCTTCATCAACAACCCACCTAAGATTTCTAAATAAAATGTCTTTTTATGGACACATGGCACTTGCATGTTCATCCATGATCCTCATCTGTTGATTTCTCCTTTTATTCCTCACTATTGATAAAAAATCAGCCCTTGTCTATAAATATGGCTTCTCATAAGCCATTTGTATGCATTGAGTTTTATATCCTTACGCTGTCAAAATCACATTAGAACCTTTGCATCAATCTTCTTCCAATCCTCTCATCCATCTTTATCTATCCTTTTCATCCAATCATTATGCTATGAACATGAGTGATCAACATCCAATCAATTCGAGCAATCAATCATGCATGCATCAACATCTGAGGTATTCGAAGGGTTTGGATCGAGGTAAATGCATGTTATTTGTTTTATCTTTATATTTTGTCCAAATTTTTTTGTCTACAATATGAATTCATACATTTCAATTAGGTCACTTCCATAACACATGGTAAAATTCACTATATTCCCAAATCAAATTTACTTTCAACACACAATCATGATCATGGAATTGTAAATCAATATACTATTCCATCAACTCAAATTATCTCATTCTATAAATTCAATTGCACCACATATTTAAAAAACATCCATCATCATAATATAACAACACATCTATCTACTCAAAACAAAAAATGAAGCCACTGAAAGTCTAACATATGGGATCAACAGTCCCCAATGATATCCAATGTTAAAAAATAATCCATAGAAACAAGCCTTATAGGTCGAATCAAGAGGTGTAATAAGGGTGGGCCTCACAACATTTTGTAAAGGAATATAGTGTCGCAAACTGTATCAAAATTGATCAAATAATGGTTTAAGGTTTTCTTTTATGGAGACAACTTTGTGAACTCTTAAAATATCTATTTGTAGAACTTACATGATTATTGGATGTGGACTTTGTAGTGTGTCCAAACTTGTGAAGCTTTTGCATGTGATAGGAGGTAGAGATTTCACATTTGTGGGACTTCACCTCCCATGTAGACATATCCACTAATGATCTATTCTCCCATAATATCCTAAGTTCTCTATCATCCCCACAACTTCTTATCTCCCTCATACTCACACAAATTTTAGCACGGACCATATCAGTCTAATTGTGATGAGTTGCTATGGGTTACTAAACATGTTTTTTGATGATGTTGGTCAAGATTATTTACAAATTTTATTATTAAAAGAAGATTCAAAGGAAGGACTGAAGAGAAAAGAATTGCTAAGACTATGCCAATTTTCTAAATCAATCCAAACATAATTTCATTTGTTGTTGCCATATGAGTTTGTTTTGTTGATTGGATTTGGTGTTCATGGTTCTTTTTCACCCTTTTGATTAGTTATTCATTTGTATTTATGCTTGATTACTTAGATATCTGATGGATCCTACATGTTCATACCATTGGTAACCTATTGATTATAGCTTACTATGTATGGTTAGTCTAAACACAACTCAATTTTAGTTCTATTGTGGAAGTTGATTGGATTCTACCAAAACTTGGGTGTTGAATCAGCTCTTCAAAATTTGAAAATACTTTGTTTCCTTTGAAGATTGCACAGTCTTTGTAGCATTGTGGGCTACCTGGCTAAGAAAAGATTTGTTTATTTTGGGGATCTATCTATCTATTTATTTGTCATTCATTCATCTTTCTATATGAACTCTTTATCCCTTTTCCCTTTCCTCCTCTTCTTTTACATGTTGTTTATCAAATTTGGTTAGAATAGGTTTCACAAACTTGCATGTTGCTATTACAGAATCTATATTTGATGAATGTAAGTTAAATGATTGTTGGTCATTAGTTGAAAAGGTACATTATATAGAAATATATGTTTATATCAGCCTTTTTATACCCTACTAGACTACAAAATTGATTAATTCATGTGTAATACCATCTTGTGCAGTTACATTTGTCTAGAGTTCATGAAGGCCCCTTTGTTGTAAACAACATAAATACACATCTCTAATGGGTTATCTCACAAGTTAAGACCTAGTAGTATAAACCTTGGGGTAGTGTTTTTCTGGGTCAGCTAGGATAAGATTCCTTTCAAGAGAGGTGAGATACTAATTATTTCATATAATTTTTTGTGTGCTAAAACACCCATCAATAGTAGGATGATTGGAACAATACATGCTAGATTTTTTAGAATTATTATGGAAGGTTAAGTAGCTTCTAACATTTTTTTTTTGTTAAAGAAAAGTTTCAAGTTATATAAGAAGAAAATGACTAGGTCATTCCCCACAAGCACTCTTTCACAAAATGAGTAGTCCTAATCATGTTGTTCATATAATAGAGTTAGAAATGGTTCAAGAGTACTATGTTTTTTAAATTCTATATGTAAGAAGAACTCATGTGAAAGAAAGTATGTTTGTATTAAAAATTTCATATCCAATTCTTTCACTGTTGTAATAGAAAGTGTCTCCAGAATACTCAATGTTATTGGTCTAAATGATTATATCTTGATCATGATCCTTTACCCTAACTTCATTTTTGGAGGTGATTAGTTATGGCCAAGGTTTTCCTCACTCTATTGTGGTGATGGGTTCATTTAAAGAGGTGTGATCCTTCTTGGTAGAACCTACATTGAGGGACTATTTCCTTCACATCAAAATTTCTACAATAGGATGCTACCCTATTGTTTTAACACCCCTATCTAACTTGACTAGGAATACGACTAATAGCTTCCCCCCAAGAAACAATTGTAAATTTAACTAATTTTCAAGATTGTATTACCAAATGTCAACTATCAATCATCAAAGTGAGATGAGCTTTGTTCTTTATCTATAAATAGAAGTTATTGACATTAAAGAAAGGATTAGAAATATTGTATGTTAAATGAGTGTAATCATGTGACTCTTAAAATAATGATTCTATGGGGTATAAAAGGACTAATTGAATACCAAATCTAGCAAACCCATGGTGAAATGGGAGCAATGGAAGAAAAAGAGGATCAGTGAAGAAATCAGGACCAGAATGGAGATAAGTGAAGAAGAGAGATTGAAGAAAACTCAGGAGCGACAAAAATGTTACCACAGAAGAATGGAAAGGGAATAAATGATGGAGGAAGAAAGGAGGATAGAAGATGTAGAGGAAAAGATAGAAGAATTTGAAGAGCGCACCACTATGGGTGTTGCCAGAAGGAAGGAACAGGACAAGTACGTTATGAAGGATGTTGTTAAGTACACCAAGGAGGGTGCTACCAGAGAAAGGAGATCCAAAGGTGTTATGAAGAATGAGGATAAGTTCACCACTATGGGTGCTGGCAGAGAAGAATGCAGAAGGGAAAGAGAAGAAACAGGTGAATTAGGGTTTATGTTGTAGACTACCAGAACATATGAGTTAACACCAAAGATCTTGAATGTGGATGAGGAATACATAGAGGAGTTAATTTGTCAAAGCATAAAGGAGATAAGAAAAGGAGGAGAAAATGTGGTAAACATTAAGAGGAGTTTTGAGAGTTTTGGAAGGCTATTTGAATCATCATTGGATGCCAACATGATGTTATTTACAAAGATAAGAGAATCCCCTAATTTGAAGAGACACTATGAAGAGACATAACCCCTAGACCATGAGCCACCCCGAGTGCCATATAAGGTCAAGAGAATTTTAGTTGAGAAGGAAGATATTTGAGAAAATAAAGAAGCAGAGAGAATAGTAGAGATATGGAGTAATTTTGTAGAGCTTTTAGAAGTAGAGAGACAAGGGAAGAGAAGGAAAGCAATTTGATATAAGACAACTTAACCGGAGAAGTAGACTAGAGGAAATCTACTGCAAAGTACCAAAGAATTGGAGGAAAGAAATCATGGATACCCCAGTTAAGTTACCTGTATTTAAGAAAGATATTACTGAAGCAGTAGAGAACATTTTTGTTTTGGAGTCTATTTAGAACTAGAAGGGAGAAATAAGAGATGAAATCAAGTTGTTTGACTTCATAGGTACCTTGAGGAATGAAGCATTGAAGTGGTATAGGAAGACATTGGTGAACACACTGAGATGCTGAGAGGGAGGGGTGAATTAGCATATACAAAAACTTAACTACTTTATTTGTAGAACAAATCAAATTACTTAGAAAATAGAAAGTAAAACATGCACCACATTAATCAACACATTGACACCAAGATTGTTATGTGGTAAACCCAAAAATGGGAAAAACCATGGTGAGTGTTGGCTCACAATATATTGCTCACTTCTTATAAAATTTTACAACATTATTTTAGGGATACAACCCAAGGAAGCTAAAACTCCCTAAAGAAAGATCACTGCTACAAATAATTACAATAAAAACATAAATATGAACTGCTATGAAAGAAGCATCTGACTTATGTTGATGTTGCAGTCCTCTTTTCTACACAATTACTCCATCATACTAACCTTGCACACTTCATATTGCTCATTCTGCTCTATCACATTTGCACACACTTATTCACTCCACAAATGAATATGTTCTTCTATATATATCCCCTGCAACATATCAAAACATTGATTAGGTCGACACCAAAAGGATCTTTAGATGAAACGTGTGATTCTCCATAGGTCAGAATGAAAATATACAATATGAAGAGTAAATAGGTTTTGGATCACAACACTTTATAAGAGGATCCAAGAAACATCACTACACACCCTCAAATGCCAAAACAACTAATCAAGATCTACCACATATGAAGGAAGCTGGACTATCGGCCCAAACAATAGTACCACTGCTAACTAACCATCTTCACATCACCAGGGAGAAGCCAAAAACCTTATGCAAAACAAGATTTCAACCATGTATCTTCTCAACACTATTTGTACACCATTCTCCTGAAGCATCTAATCAGTATATGCATCTACAAAACAAGAAACATGTTGAACTCATGAAAATAGGACATTCTGGATAGACTGTGATATTCCAAGACTTGGGATTTTGAATTGTGGTAGACCAAAACATATAAAAGTCTTAGAAATGAACTTATGCACTACTGTAAACACATTCCTAGATCCACATAACCTCATCTATCACTTTCGGTGAAGATCAAAGAGTTAACTCAAGTATACTATAATCTGAAAGATAGTCATATACAACTCTTTACTAACTGACTCGAGTACCTTTTGTTGTCATGCCCAAGTTGTAATAGAACGAACCACAAAACATAGATTAATTTCTTTCTTTAATGTCAATTGTTAACTCTAGTTTCTAAATAGTAAAAAAAGCATATCACAAAATTTTAATTGATATACCATATACACAACCAACATTGAATACATTTATACATTAGTCATTAATTTTTTATCATTTATCATAAATGAAAATCAAGATTTAAACATTTCTTATACAATTATACACAACTACAATAAGCACCATATGATCATCCTTCGCAAGGTGGAAAAATACTTTCTTAGCTCTAATACCTTGCGCAGATAACAAACCTAAATCTGCACAACTAAATATAAACATTAGTTCCACAAAGTCAATAAATAAACATATTAGATATCAATGCACAAGATAACAAGACTACAGGCCCTAAGGGACAGACCTAATGCCTTGGGGGCTCATCTATGATGGCCTTGCCTACATACGCAGAGCACAAAGGCTTCATAGTTTGGGGTAACTAGTCTTGCAACCATAAGGTTGACTTAGATACAAAAACTCATAAGGGAACTAGCCACCCTAATGCAATTAAACATATTTTCCTCAAGGTAGCATACTTAATTTTATCATTATTCATTACAAAAAAATGCTTATTTTCCAAAAAACTCTTTTCGAAACATCCCAATGATTCTTTAGTCATAATTACGAAGAAATAAAGAATCATATTAGAGCATATTAACTCAAGTCAATTACTCTACATATCAACATATATTATGATACTATCATTTACTCAATCGACTCACAAGTTAATCATCTTATTAAGATATATCCATCTCAAGCTATCTTGTAAAATTTATCAATAACTTAAAAAATAAGTTTGGTCAAGCAATGTGCTATCCATCAATTATCGAGAAAAGATAATCACATTCCTTCCTATTATTAAATTCCCTGCAATATAGTCAAATAAGGAATAGTAGTATGTAAAAGTAATTGTTCTAAATATACACAACTTTTTCGACAGAATAAATCAATATATTCTCATTATAGATAAAGTTATGTCTCTAACACAATAACATGGTTTACTCATAATATCCAACTCCAAATACAAAGTAGTCATTTACATCAAGAGTCTATAATTGGAGCTATCTCAACCAATTTTTCATTATAGAGTTTACTAGATTTAATCTTAGACAATATCAAATTCAACTTCCTATATTAATATAAATCTGGAAGAGAAGAAAGTAAATCAGTAAAGGTAACATGTCTTTCCTAAATTTTCTTCAGAGCTTAATAGAAAGTAATCAAGGTACAAGTTCTAAGTAGTTTTGATACCTTAAGGATAAATTATAATGTAGTTGAAATCATTCATATATAGTAAAAATGTGGTTTTATGCAAGCAACTAAATAGACATCGATGCACTAGATTCAAATGCAAAACATATACCTTCAATTAGCATAATATGATACTTTAGATGCAAATACAAAACATAACACTATGGCTTGGTATAATATGGTGGTCACTATGATATCATTGAAATGCAAGTTTTATAATTACGGCTAGCATGCCACCTCTATTATATAGATATTAACATTCAAGACTTTCTAAATATAAGCCGATATCTTTTAAGATAGTTACAACATTTAGAAACTTCTATTCTAACCGACACCTTTAAGGATATGCCAAAATTTAGATTTGATTCCTCTCCTTTATAGATGAGTTAACATCCATTCATATCTCCTAAATACTAGTAAAAGCACCAAAGGTGCTATCAAATGGCTGATAGGCACAAATATTTATAGGCCTATTGCTAGATAGTTTATATCTATATTTTTACTCAAAAGTCATTACATGTAATAGTTGGTGGACAAGGCTATTTATACTATAAGAAATTAATTTTTTAAAAAAAATAAAAATAATGGAATGATATTAAATGAATAACCATTAGAGAACTAATTCATAAAGAAACCCTAAGAACTATGGCCTCCCATTCAACCACGATGAAATCTTTTAACATTGTCATAATTAGTGTTATACTATTTGTAAGTTGTATTTTGTACATGTTTATTTAGTGTGTTTCACTTTGGAATCTATTTATTGTTTGTGTGGAGTGCAACTTTGGCATTCACTTTAATTTGATATACTTATTTTTTGTGTGAAGTATGGGTTAGAACTTTGGCATTGACTTATATTTGTTTCACTTTGTATGTTTAAAATTGAATTCACTTTTTTTCATTTATTGTTTGTATGAAGTGTGTGTTTTTACCTAAATTTTGACATTCATTGATTGTTTGTTTGACGTGTCTTTGAATTTTGTTTGTTTTGTGTGATTCAGTTTGCCATCCACTTTTTGTTTGTTTGAAGTGTGATTGAACTTTAGGCATTACTTTGTGCACACTTATTGTTTGAACTTTTGGGATTCACTTTATATGTGTGTTTGAACTTTGGCATCCACTTATTTATTTGAATTTTGGAGTTCACTTTGTTTAGTGTCTTGGCATCCATTTATTGTTTGTGTGAAGTGTACAGTTGAATTTTGACATCCATTTTTTATTTGAGTGTGCTTTTGATATTCACTTTGTGTGTATGGAATGTGTATGAACTAAATTTCGCATTCACTTTGTGTGTGTGTGAACTAAAGTTGACATTCACTTTGTGTGTGTGTGAACTAAATTTGACATTCACTTTGTGTGTGTGTATATGAACCAAAGGTGTTGCCGATAGACACAAATATTTATAGGCCTATCGTTAAATAGTATATATTTATATTTTATTGGAAAGTCATTCAATGTAGTAGTTGGTGGACAAGGTTATAAATACTATAACAAATTCAACTTTTTTTTTGTAAATAAAAATAATAAAATGGTATTAAATGAATAACCACATGAACTAAATCATAAAGAAATCATATATTTAGTAATTGCCAAATCTTTTTCATCTTGTACCCCCTTATGATTGCCTCATCATGCTATGTCTACAACTCATATAAAATCTTTAATAACATAAGAATTGTAGAGAGTCATGAAGACATTGAAATAACAATAGAAAAATGTATAATAACAACATAAAAATATATTAATATTTTGAATGTAACATTTAATAAATCACATTAGGATATCATATTAAATATTAAGCTATATGAAATAAAATGGCAAAGAATATTTTATTTTATACAATTATAATTACATGGACACAATTGAAAGAAAATTATTATTGCAAGTACAAAGACCATAACATTTTTGGTAAAAACACAATATTCATTTATGTAAATGAATGACAAATAAATTGAATATTTATTGGATGTTATCTCAATGGTCAATGTAGAGACACCATTGTGCAATCCATGCTCTTCATTTTCCTATTCTTAACATAATTTGTAGTTTCTATCTTAATGCACTGTTCAAATGATAATGGTGGTGATATTCTCAAAGTTTTGAGAGATTTAAATTGAGAGGTAGCATAAATGTTAAACCAACTCTCTACATCACCAATATTTATTAGTACCTGCCTTTGGCCAGTACTATTGCAATGAGTTCACACTTATCTAGTTATTAATCATACTCTCTACATCACCAATATTTATTAGTACCTACCTTTGGCTAGTACTATTGCAATGAGTTCACACTTATCTAGTTATTAATCTACTGATTGTAAACCAATCAAAAGCTAGGATTATTTTTCTTGTCGGGCAATTTTGATTTAAATTTGTACTTTTCTTATGTCAACATGATAAATTTTTAACAAAAAATCATTGAAAAATGACTAGTACTATTGCAATGAGTTCATACTTATCTAGTTATTAATCTACTAATTGTAAACCAATCAAAAGCTAAGATTATTTTTCTTGTCGGGCAATTTTGATTTAAATTTGTACTTTTCCTATGTCAACATGATAAATTTTTTTAAAAAATCATTAAAAAATGATTTATCTATATTGTCATTGGCTCAAAAAAATGACCTCTTCTCTACGGATTATTGAAGAGTGCAACAAAAAGCTATATATGTGGAGAGAATTTTGGTTTGAGGGGAGGATGTGCCAAGTAAACAAATTATGAACACACATTTTGTTTCCCACTAGTTAAGTCATGTCTAAACGGATGACGATAATTATGAGAGGAAGAATCATCAGTTTTTATGAATTTAATTTTTGCTTCATTAGCTAAACGTAAAAATTATTAAGGAAATATTTTAGTGCTATTTTATTTTTACCAAATTAAATTATTTTTGAGATTTCAATTTTATTTACCCAATACATTTGAAAACAAGTTCACATAATTTTTTTCTGGAAATATAATAGTTACAAATTTGAAATGATAAACAATTCTTTATCTTTAGAAAAAAATATTACTAAACCAAATATTAGATTAATTAAAATAATTAATATCATGTTCTCTAAAAGTACTTACTATTATTACTTAAATAAAAAAATTGACTAAGATAAAATACTATAGTGATGTAAATATGAATATGTTATTGTTATTATATTGTATAATTATTCTTCAAACCTACAATATTTTAATGCATTTTAAATTGTAATAGTATTCAATATTATTACATTTTAATATTTTAGGTAGACATTTCAAATCTCTCCACACCCAACTAGGGTTAGGGTTCTACACATTTTATTTTATGAAATTAGATTATTTTTGGGATTTCAATTTTATTTACTCAAGAGTTAAAAATCTAGGGTTTTAATTTTATTTAGTCAAAAGTTAAAAATCTACAGTATCATGAAAAATATTTAGCCATGTTATTATATTTTTATTTTATTCTTCAAACTTACAATATTTTAATGCATTTTAAATTATAAAAGTATTAGTATTATTACATTTTAATATCTTAAGGAGACATTTCAAATCTCTATACACTCAACTAGAGTCTTGGCTCTCCACATAAATACAAATATGCAGGCTTTCTAAAGTTTAGTTTGATAGTTAAGGAAATATTTGTGTTATTTAATAGGCTTTGTAAAGTTTAGATTTATAGTTAAAGGAAATATTTTAGTGCTATTTTATTTTTACCAAATTAGATTATTTTTGAGATTTCAATTTTATTTGCCCAAGACATTTTCACATAAATTTTTCTTTATAAATTTAGTTCTAGAAATATAATAGTTACAAATTTGAAATGATAAACAATTATTTATCTATAGAAAAAGTTATTACTAAACCACAATATTAGATTAATTAAAATAATTAATATCATGTTCTTTAAAAGTACTTACTATTATTACTTAAACAAAAGATTCTCCAATATTTAATATATTTATCAGTTTTCTATAGTTATCTTTGTGGAATAAGGGGATTATTTAAAACAAATGGTTATTAATGGAGAGCTAAGTTGTTGTGAACATCTCCAATATTTAATGTATTTGTCAGTTTTCTATAGTTTTATATGAATAATTTGGTGTTGTTCATTAAAAGTTAGCTATCTTTGTGGAATAAGGGGATTATTTAAAACAAATTGTTATTAATAGAGAGCTAAGTTGTTGTGAGCTCTGTTTATGGTTGTTTACTAGTAGTTCTCTACTTGTCTGTTTGAGAACAATTCTGATAGCAAAAAAGAAGAAGACATCTCTTTCAAAATTAAACAAACAGTACTATTTTGAGGTGAGTAGTGTTTTATAGGAGGAAAGAATTTAGAATGAAAATAGTGTAATAGTAAGTATGACATTATTTGAAGATGTATAGATTTGATGGCATAGATTTTAAATATTGTTCAAGATTTTGTAGAAATAGTAGTTTTAATTTAAAGTGATAAATGGTTTCAACAAAAGAAAGATCTAGATATGTTCTTAACAAAAAATTGCAGGTATATTTTATAGGATTGCATTTTATTGAAGGCTTAGAGATGATGATTACCATCATAGAAAGACTTTTTCTCTATTTTATCAATAGAGCCTAGATTGTGATTTGAGAGGGTTTTAAAATTTTAATAATTGTTTTTTGGTGTTTTCTAATTCTCAGATCTTTACAAATAACTATGCTCTCAAGCGGATGCAGATTACAACCATACCAAAAAAGAAAGCAGTTTTGGATTACCTCAATTTGCTTCTTGTTAGGGTTTTGGAGGACATTTCTATGTTTTCTTAGACAAAATGTTTAATTGTACTTTCTATGTTCGATAATGAGATAAGGTTATAGAGACCAAACTCATTTAAGAGTTACATGGAGATGATTAATTGGAGCAACCATTGAGGAAGAACATGAAGAAACATTTGGTTTGTTTTTGTTTTTCATCTTTGTTCTTGTTATTATTTTCATTTGGTGTATGTGTGTTTTTGTCACCTCTAGCAGGAAGCCTCATGGATTCATGTTCTTTAGAGTTAGGGCTCTTCTATATGTAAAAATGGAAGGAAAAAAAAGAGTTTTAGAAATAGTTTGGAGTGTTTTTTTCAAAGAAAGGAACACCTAATATTAGAGAAATTGGCCAATGAGAGGCAGCCATAAAGATAAGTTCAATGTTATTGTAGCTCTTACAATCCCCATTTCTAGATGTGAAATTATGAGCTAGCTTAAAAATAGATGGATAATAAAGGCTACTCCATAGAGCCATGCAATAACTGCATTTTTAAGTTGTGATTGTAGATATCTCTGAAGTGGAAGAGAAAAAGCAAATATGATGTACTGAGGAATGAACTAGATATCTCTCAGTTGCTCATGCTTCCAACTCCAAATAACCAAATATTAACATCACATACCACTTTCACCATAGCTAAACATGTCATTCTGTGCATTCTACAATTTCTTGCCGGTCTTACATTTTAGGCCAAAATTGGATATGTAAGTAAACTATTACACGAATTTATAGACTACAGATTTGTTCACCAATCATCCTCACCAGCCTTAGAGGTGAGAACTTTTACTTTGTCTTTTGTTGGTCTCATTTCCCAAATTATTTGTTTCTTTTCAAACATGATCCTCCTCCTCTCTATTTTACATGGCAAGTGTATAATTTTTAACTATTTTCTTTCATATAAGAATAAGTGGGACATGTAAAACCTAGATCTATAGGTCATCATGAACAAAGACATGTATGAAAAAACTACTGGAAGCAAATTAAATCTAGACAGAAATAAGTTGCCTATGAAATTTAACTCCCTTTGAGGAGACTTGCTCTATTAATGATGTCAAGATGAAACACATTTATCATCGATAACATATCCCTGATTCCCTTTACACTGTGTATGCCAGCCAGAGACGTATGGCTGGCCTTTTCAATAATTAGTATATAATTAACACAAGTCAGCGAAAGAAATTGATTCCATTTTTCTATTACAATATTTAAATATATAATTAACACCAGTCAAGGGGTGCTGCTCCTGACAAATGTATTACAATTTTATTGACCTTTTTATTAAAAAACTTGATTCAATATTTAACTCATGAAATTAAAATAATTTAGGGTTTGATGTGGTCATGGGATAGCAATAGTAATTATTGGCCAATAATAGAGATGAGCACATACTTGGGTGCGCCCCAATGTGATGTAGGGATGGGAGTTGAAATTTGGAACAATGATAGTCATTGAAAAGGAAATAATTATTGTGTGTTTTTATTAGAAATGACCAATGTTTAAATAAAATTAATAATCATTAATAAGTTATATTAAAAAGTTATGTGATGATATATAGATTCATAAAAAGATTGACTTAATGTAAGGTATAGTGTAACATCCCACCCTGCAACCCCGAAGGGTAAGGACCAAAAGAGGGCAAGAATATTTTTCTTTACTCAAGGTGATGACATACACATAAGATGGTTGTCAATTCGATATGTCGACAACATTCATGGCCAAGTATGGCTAAATGTACAACCCAAAGGAGAGGACTAAATCACCCTCCTTGCAAACATTGCTAGAACTACATTCATTTTAAACACCAAATTCAACTGTTCCTAATACCCATTTCCACTTTAAAACACAGAGCCATAATGATCATCAAAGAACATGCGAGTCTGATACCAACACCAGACACTATAAACCAAACATAAAACATCATCTCATTTCTTCTTATTAAATTATATGATTACATCTTCTCTCTCAAGAGAGTACAACTACATAAAATAATATACAAGTACAATGGCATAGTCATGAATATGATACAATAATTGATAAAATGAATACAATAGAGGACATCTCCAATTGGTGCTCCAATAACCTATTCACCAGTCCCCAACGGCGGTGGCAACACCTCCCAACCATGTGGACTCATAAGAGACCACCCCACCATGCTCGGATGTAGTCACAAGGCCCAAACAAAAGTAACAAGATAAGGGTATACATGATGGCCAAAACTCACATCAATCACAGAGCAGACATGGAAAATAATGCATAAAGCCAAAGTCATAACATAGAGATGCTCATCAAATAACATGTTGGGTGCTACTCACGACTACAAAGGTACAAGACACTAGGGTGAAAATAAGATGGAATGTCATCATGTGTGCTCGAAGGGATGGTACCACATGGACTCGAGTGCACCTCTCATACAGACGAGGAGACTTAATCATGCCCAAATCAATGCCCCGCAGATGGTTCAGCCCTCTTGTATGCATCCTTAGCCTTTAAAAGTGCTCAAGGATATGCACAAGGACTCAATATCCTAGATATAAGCTCATCTCATTTAACCAAATGAGGCATACAAAACCCAATTAAAAATAGGTGACACAGTGAGTGTCCCATCTACATCCCCAAAGTATTTGGAATAGCCACAGAGGGTAGGGGATGTGTCCCAAGGACACCACAGAGATAAACTACATAGCTCAACATCTAATATATAGGGTAAGAAAATATTCTTTGATTATCTTTGTTATACCTTCCTACGGTAGACCACAGAGATTCTTAATGTAAGAGGTTTTCCTTTGTGCTAGTCATTGCTTAAGAATTTGCTTACTTTTGTGACATAGTTTTATGTCCACTAGATTTTATAAGTTTTTGCTACATCTACAGTTTGCAAGACCAATCTAATTGGCTCCATCTGTAGACATTATATCTTATCATGTTCATGCCTATTCCTATTAATACATTATATCTTATCTTCACCTCTGATAATTTTTATCATGGTCATGTGTATTTCCTACTATTTAATGTTCAGAGAAGAGATATCATATGGGGTATCCTATCTAATAGACCATAGTAATAACCCATATAAAACATACACTTAGATCTCTAGTATGCTTGTAATGGTGTGTCTGGATCTAAAAGTTCAAATTCCCCCAAAATAAATTCCATTCAAATTCAATAAAATCCATTCAATATATGTATATAAAATTAACCATTGACATGAATATCTCTTCATAACAAATAAATATTTGTTGATTTAGGGTAAGATTTAAACATGTACCTGGTATTGGCATATTCATAGACCTTTCCACTATTACAGAAGGTGATTACAACTACTTCTGCATCACACAACACTGAGAGCTTGCACTACCCTTCACCTCATCTAACATCTTGCAACTTGATATGCTCACCTGAGTTATTCCTTTCCTCGAGGCAATGTCATCTCATGAGATGCACTGATTGCAAGATACACACCAAATGGATTTGTTGAAAAGACTTTAGAAACTTCAAGCAAATGCCCTTTGGCAAGCATAAAACCAAATTCCTAAACCTTTTCCTAAAACCTTGATGCCTGCGCTAGAATGGGAGCTTCGAAACAGGGTATAGGCATCCATCAAAGCATGAAGGATAGAAGAATTTTTAACAAATCTTATAGTTGGGAAAGCTCTAGTCGACATATCTACAAATTGTGGAGGCATAGACCAGGCACATGATCCCAAAAATGGTGATTTTATTTTACAAATACCCTCCTGTATGTTCTTCACACCAGATCCAACCATTTCAACGGCCTAAAAACCAAAACACTCACCTAAATCAAACCACAACCCACATTGCCAACCAAGATTTGGCAGAGGGAAAACCCCAAACTAGGCCAAAATTGATAACCACTATCTAAAAAGAACTTTGAAACAATCAACGACTGTAACAACTCAACACCCATAACACTCAATCATTCATTTCTTCTCTAGCATAAACTTATACACTTAGATCTCTAGTATGCTCGTAATGGTGTGTCTAGATCTAAAACTTCAGATTCCCCCAAAATATATTCCATTCAAATTCAATAGAAATCCATTCAATATATATAAAATTAACCATTGACATGAATATATCTTTGTAACAAATAAATATTTATTGATCTAGGGTAAGATTTAAACATGTACCTAGTATTGGCATATTCATAGACCTTTCCACTATTAGAGAAGGTGATTATAGCCAATTCTGCATCACACAACACTGAGAGCTTGCACTCCCATTCACCTCGTCTAACATCTTACAACTTGATATGCTCACCTGAGTTCTTCCTTTCCTCAAGGCAATGTCATCTCATGAGATGCACTGATTGTAGGATACACACCAAATGGATTTGTTGAAAAGACTTTAGAAACGTCAAGCAAATGCCCTTTGGCAAGTGCAAAACCAAATTCCTAAACCTTTTCCAGAAACCTTGCTGCCTGTGCTAGAATGGGAGCTTCGAAATGGGGTATAGGCATCCATCAAAGCATGAAGGATAGAGGAATTTTTAACAAATCTTATAGTTGGGAAAGCTCTAGTCAGTATATCTACAAATTGTGGAGGCATAGACCACGGACATGATCCCCAAAATGGTGATTTTATTTTGCAAATGCCCTCCTCTCTGTTCTCCACACCAGATCCAACCATTTCAACAGCCTAAAAACCAAAACACTCACCTATATCAAACCACAACCCATGTTGCCAACCAAGATTTGGCAGAGGGAAAACCCTAAACTAGGCCAAAATTGATAACCACTGTCTAAAAAGAACTTTGAAACAATCAACGACTATAACAACTCAACACCCATAACACTCAATCACTTGTTTCTTCTCTAGCATAAACTTATACACTTAGATCTCTAGTATGCTTGTAATGGTGTGTCTAGATCTAAAACTTCAAATTCCCCCAAAATATATTCCATTCAAATTCAATAGAAATCCATTCAATATATGTATATAAAATTAACCATTGACATGAATATCTCTTTATAACAAATAAATATTTGTTGATCTAGGGTAAGATTTAAACATGTACCTGGTATTGGCATATTCATAGACCTTTCCACTATTAGAGAAGGTGATTACAGCCACTTCTGCATCACACAACACTAAGAGCTTGCACTCCCCTTCACCTCATCTAACATCTTGCAACTCGATATGCTCACCTGAGTTCTTCTTTTCCTCAAGGCAATGTCATCTCATGAGATGCACTAATTACAGGATACACACCAAATGGATTTGTTGAAAAGAATTTAGAAACTTCAAGCAAATGCACTTTGGCAAGTGTAAAACCAAATTCCTAAACCTTTTCTAGAAACCTTACTGTCTGTGCTAGAATGGGAGTTTCAAAATAGGGTATAGGCATCCATCAAAGCATGAAGGATAGACGGATTTTTAACATATCTTATAGTTGGGAAAGCTCTAGTTGACATAGCTACAAATTGTGGAGGCATAAACCAGGCATATGATCCCCAAAATGGTGATTTTATTTTGCAAATGCCCTCCTCTCTGTTCTCCACACCAGATCCAACCATTTCAATGGCCTGAAAAGCAAAACACTCACCTAAATCAAACCACGACCCACACTGCCAACCAAGATTTGGCAAAGGGAAAACTCCAAACTAGGCCAAAATTGATAACCACTGTCTAAAAAGAACTTTGAAACAATCAACGACTGTAACAACTCAACACCCATAACACTCAATCACTCATTTCTTCTCCATATTTACATCACAAAACTCTCAATTTCCCTAACCATCACATCACCCAAAAGAAACCTTGATATTCAAGAAAATGTTTCAATAAAGACCCTCTAAATTTAATAAAATCTCTCCTATTTAAGAAACCAAATCCCATTGTTGCAGGAGAAGCATATGCTTTTGAAAACTAAGAAGATGTCTTGTATCAGATGCCACAAAACTTTGAATGCCCTATCATTCAAAGTCTGACGGGTTATGAATTGAGTGTACGCAGCCAAGATGGGCGTAGGAGAATTCTCTACATCCATATGTTAGAATAGCCTAGAAAGAAGAAAATGACTGAGAAAGTGTGATGGAGACTCTAAATGATATATGCACCCTTCGTGGGTCTTTCAGCACATTGTTAATGAAATTGCAAAAGATAGCTACCTAGCCATCAATTCGTTCACATCCCACCAAGATATTTTCCTTGCATTAACTACCTCCCAACTTCTTTCTCTTCACTCCTACGTTTCTCAAAACCAGAGGGCGACTTTCTTAGCCACCTCACCTCAATATTCGTAGGTAAAAAAAAGGGTTATTATACATAGGGTATCTATTCATTTAATTAATTTAATTTAGAATTGTGGTTGGTGGATTGTAAAACTTAGAAATTAAGAAGAGTGAAAGGACTTGGTTTCTAGAGTTGATGGGTAGTTTTCCATATTTTTATCATAATTTTTGTCACATTATCCATGAGCACTACAGATACACTCCCAACATATGATACTTTCTAGCCCCAAAAGCTTGTCCACATAATGTTTCCAAGACACTACCCATACCTAGCTGAAGGACAATTCAATGGATTTGTAATTAAAACTTGACTAAGTATCTCAAGTTTTCTAGTAGGTTTATAATAATTACTAAAATTTGTAAGATGGGTCTAGACATAGGAATCATAAAGTCAAGATATAAATATTCTCCCATGGTGATCTCAGAACCAAATAATAAAAAATTACACCACACTAATAACATTTAATTAAATTAATAACTTGGTACAGAAAATTTCCATGGTTCCTAGTTTAATGTCAATACCATAAAACTAATTGATCTCTTTTATATGATGCCAAGATAGAAATCTTATTAATTTTGTGACACACAATAAACACTAGATACCCCACTTCCAAGTGTGACTACAACTATTGATCTATGTCTAGTCTGGCTAGTTAGGGTTAATATTCCTTTTAATATCAAATTGCATTTTTTCAATTCCATGGGATAAAATAAGAGTCTAAACCCCATCCATGAACTCCATCCTTAGTTGGGACTAGTGAAACTCCTTCCATAGACCCCATCCTTAACATAGGCAAAAACAAATAACACACTATATAGTTGTAGTAAGATCATATATACATTAATAAAAATCAATATTCCATATTAGTAAATGGTTATCTTAAAATAGATATTTGAACATATTCAAAAAAGATATTTGAAGATATTCAAATTCTACTTACTATTTCTAAATATATTTTACTTTATTAACAATCAAAATTAAATTAATAGTTTTAGTATTTAATTTTTTAATTCATTAGGTAAACTTCAAATTTATTTTTTTGTCAAACCAACAAAATCTTTATTATTTATAGTTATAATATTAATAATAATATTAAGTATATTATTAATATTTATTATAACACTTGGTGATATATTATATTAATTCATATTATAGTATTATAATAATATTATATAATAATAAACATAAACATAAACATAATATAATATAATAACATATAATAAACTAATAATTATAAAACCAAAAAGGGAAGGAATGGAGAGTGAATTAGGGCAGAGCGAATCCCTGAAAATAATAGAGCAGAAAGGCGGAGGAAAATTGGAGGACGATTTAGGGCATGAAAATTGTCAAAGTAAGGATCATGTGGGAGTATTCACAATTGATCTGTTGGATGAGGCAAGGGAGGATCTAGAAATGCTTAGCCAATTGGCTGTTATTTGCCGAGTCACTGGACCCAAACTGGATAGGCTAACAATCAGAAATTGGATGTGATCCAACTGGAAGGATTCAGCGATAGTCAAATTCATGCCAAAGGGATTTTTTGTTGCACTCTTCACATCCTCAGAGGAGAGGGAGAAAATCTTACAGGGTGGTCTTTGGAAAATAAAGGATTGGCCAATCTACATGGAAAAATGGAGGCTGAATTTCGATCCAATCAGATCCCAACCATATGAATCCCCAATGTGGATATGGCTATACAACCTACCCTTGGAATTTTGGATGGATGACTGCCTGGAAAAAATTGGTAGATCGTTGGGAACCCTAATTAATATGGATGAAGAAATCATCGAAGGTGACTCCTATATCTATGCCAGAATGCAAATCACTACCATAAAGCCATTCCCATCGAAAATCCTGCTGTGTGCAGATGGGCTTCACAGACTGGTGCAAGTTGAGATTGAAGTGGAGAAATGGTTTTGCCTCAATTGCGGGAGTAGGAAACATGGCACAGCAGCTTGTAAGCAACCAAGGAAAATGAAGAAAGTTTGGAGGCCTTGACCCAACCCGCCTCCTTCTACACCACTACAACATCACAAAGGTGGCACCCCTGAATTACATGGTTGTGCTCTCGAGAAAGAGAAGGCCATGGAAAAGGAGCAGCCCACCCCAACGGTCAATACGATAGCCTCTAGTTGCCCCACCACGGCTCCCCCGGTGCAGGAGGAGCCTCCCTGGTCTGCTCTTCCAAAGAACGCACCGATCATGGTGGAAGAGGTGCACCCTCCTCGTGAGGAAGAACCAAGTTCAAGTGATGAGATGTCCCTGGAGGGCGACTCCAATGATGATGAATTGGACATAGTTGATCCCTAGCAAATCTCCCAGACAGCTGCCAAGATTGTGCGTAGATCCAAAAAAGGCAAAGGAAGGAAAATGTACAGACAAAAGAGGGAGGAAGAGGCAATAGAGAAAGGCCTGTTTAGTGTTAAGGATTTTCTACTAACCAAGGGAGCAAAGTCCTCCCTTGGGGGACAATGAGACTCCTATCATGGAATGTCAGGGGCTTGAATGCCCCTGACAAAAGACGCTTGATTAAGCGTCACCTTGAGAAGATGGCAATAGATATCATCCTACTACAGGAAACTAAAATAAACCAGGATGAGGGACAAAAATTCCTAAGTTATTGTTGGAAGAGGGCAGGGTGCTTCATGGAGGCATTAGGCTCTGCAGGCGGATTCGCATTGATATGGTCACCCTTGACCGTGGATGTAGAAATCAAAGAAAAGCGGGAGAATTGGATGATGGCTAAAGTCTCTAGTTTTGTTGCCCACCTAAACTTCACACTATTAAATGTCTATGGCCCCATAAGCACGGAAGAAAAACTAAGAGTCTAGAAGGAATTGCAGGAAATATTGGAGGGGGAAAGGGAGAGCAGAATAATTATGGGTGGAGACTTCAATTCTATTCTTGGACTCACTAAAAAGAGTGGTGGTATCTGCAAGGAAACTAAAGCCATGCTGGATTTTAGAACCTTTGTGCAAGCTGTATGGGTTATGGGCTGCATCCTGCATAATGGGCGCTTCACTTGGACAAATCAGAGGCTGGGGTTCACAAACATCATGGAAAGGTTGGACAGATTTTTAATCAGAGAAGGTTGGCTTATCGATGACTGCGTGCTCGAATCCAGCATTCTCCCAGTTGCTGCCTTGGACCACTTTCCAGTAAGTCTTGATTTCTATATGAGTGAAAAACCTAAGAAAAGCTATTTTAAGTTTGAATCAATGTGGTGGAGAGACTCAGAGCTTCTCAACAATTTAAAAAGTTGGTGGGAACCAGCTCCACCTCAGAAAGGCACAATCAACTTTAAATTTGCAATGAAACTTTCCTACATAAAAGGTAAACTCAAGGCCTAGAATAGAGACACCTTTGGAAACATATTTAAAGAGAAGGAGGAAGTTGAACAAAAATTGGAGGAACTCAATAACCAGGTAATCCAAGCTGGTATGACTCAAGTGGAATACCTAAAAGAGAAAGAACTTAAAGCTAGGCATTCCAAATTATTGGCTAGGGAAGAAGCGTATTGGAGAGATAAGGTGATGCAAAGGCACCCACACTATAACCTCAACATACAGCATGGATGTCTGCAGCCCATCATCATTATCATCATCATCATCATATTTGACTTAACACTGTCAACATCATCATATTTACTGTGCCGACCGATATCCTCCTGATGACAAGCCCTCGCCCATTCGCATGTCAACAGCATCACCTTATTCGTTTATCGACAGCATCATCATGTTCGACCAGCGCGAACATCCTCCTGACGTCCACTGTTCATCGCACCGACAAACGCTTTCTTCACTACCTTCAGCATCATGATATTCAACATCATGATAATCAGCAGGATAAGGAACATCCGGTTCCTCCCATTTATCCTGATGATGACGAACCTTAACTCCTCGCACCGTCCCTTTGATGCTTGCATCACCCGATATCCTGATGACGTATATCCTGATGACAATGACGTCACCTGCAGCTCCTCAATATCCTGCTGCTCCGAAATATCCTGATGACGTATATCCTGATGATGATGACGTCATATCCTGCTGTTGGCCAAACTTAGCTTTTTTCGGCCCGCGATCAACCCGATCTTCTTCCTTATGCCGATACGCTCCTCCTCGGCACCTCCTGATGATGATCACCCCGACGCACTTGCACTTCATGCAATTGAAAGCATCATGCTCATCTCCTCTTATCCGGATGACGATGCCCAAAGCGACTGCAGGATATTCACCAAATTATCCTGATGATGCAGTTTTGACAAACTTTCAGCCTTAGCGGATTTTTCACTGTTCTGATCCGCCGAACCTCCTGGGATGACTCGATCCACTTCCAGGGTGATCTTCCACACTTTATCAGCTCGACCTAGCACATGCCCATGCTAGGGTCTTCAACACCTTTCAGCCGCGATCCTGCACGCCTACATGCGAACAAACAAACTAACACCTACCCTACTGTACATAACCATTCCACCGATCAGACGAATCAACCGGTGGAATGGATCAGTGAATCCATGAAACCACCAAAACCAGCAAATCGATTACACAAAGGAGATCAAACAGAAGATGAAAATAGGATCTTTATTGATTCAAAGATGCAATACAATATACTGTTTCTCACACAGCACACTCTAACTCCTCTGCTCAATGCAATACTATACTATCGATCGATGATCTACAGTCAACCGATCCTCATGCTTAAATAGGTTTTCCTGCGAGTACTACTGACCCAACTCCAAGCGACTGGGAAATCTCTCCAGGCGGCTGGGAGATCCAACCGAACATACATCATGACAACTGTCGTAACAAACTAACTAAAAATAGCAAAGCCTGGTCAGCATGATCTTATCATGATCAGCATGACCTTATTTCATGCATTGGTCTTATCAGACCTTCTTGGAAACATAAACAAGACTCAAACTAACCAACTGCCTCATGAAGGCCAGCTGTCAGGTAGGTGCTCCTGCACCATAAGGCCCGAGAAAGTTGGATCAAAGAAGGATATTTGAATACAAAATTTTTTCATAACTCTGCAAAAGCCCGAAGGAGTATAAATCGAATTGGGAAAATTGTTTCCAGAGATGGAACATCATGTTCAGAGAGGGAGGACATCGAGAGAGAAGCAATATATTATTTTGAATCCCTCTTATCCTCAAACACCCCCTCAAATGCTATATGTGAGGAAATCCTCTCATCAATCCTGAGGTGCCTGGAAGAGGAAGACGACCAGCTTTTAACTAGACCCTTTTCACTAGAGGAACTCAGGATAGCAATTTTTGAAATACCACAAGATAAGCCCTGGGCCCGACGGGCTCCCTTCCAACTTTTTTTAGAAATGTTGGAGCTTTATGGGAGCAGAAATTTTGGAGATTGCTGAGGAATTCTAGAAGAAAAAAAGATTTATAAGAGATTTTAATAATATAGTCATCACCTTATTTCCAAAAAAGAATGAGTGTGCTTCCTTCACGGACTTCAAATCCATCTCCCTTTGTAATTCCATTTATAAAATTTTATCAAAGGCCCTGGCAATCAGGCTCAAAGGTATTCTAGAAAAGATTATTTCTAAAGAATAGAGTGGCTTCTCTCTAGGCAAAGAAATCTTTGACAGTATCATAACTACAGCTGAAATGGTACATTCCATCTCCAAGGATAAAAGCCCAAGTATGGTTATAAAATTGGATGTTAGCAAAGCATATGAAAGAGTGCGGTGGGACTTTTTGATTGAAATCCTAAGAAGGTTTGGGTTCCCCAAAGACTGGATAGAGATGATTGGTTTTTGTATTTCCTTGCCTAGATTCTCAATCTCAGTGAATGGTTCCCTATGTGGTTTCTTTAAGGCTTTGAACGGACTTTGGCAAGGGGATCCAATATCTCCCTTCCTGTTCATAATTATGGCTGAAGCTATGGGAAGGTATTTCAAACATTTAAGTCTTTCTGGCCTCTGGAAAGGGATTTCAGTAGCTGAAGACTTAGATCCTATCACCCATTCCCAGTTCATGGATGACACTATTCTATTTGAGAAAGCCTCAATGGATGAGGCAAAGGTTGTGAAAGGAGCCTTAGAACTTTATGTTTCAACCTCAGGTCAACTCTTTAATCAGGAGAAATCAGAAATTTTTTTCTTCCACACCAAGACCAGGATAAGGAACCAAATTTAGAAATTGCTAGGGTTCAATCAAGCTACACTTCCCACTAAACATCTAGGGGTCCCGCTTTTCTCAGGCATGAATAAATCAGAGTATTGGAATGAGACCATCTCCAAATGTAGACTAAAAGCTAAGTCGTGGAAATCAAAGTGGCTCTCACTCACAGGCAGGATTCTCATGATCAAATCAGTTTTGTTTGCGGTGCCAATCTATTTAATGTCCTGCTTGGAGATAACCAAAAAAGCTTCCAATGCCTTTGAAGGATTCATGAAAAAGTTCCTGTGGGAAGGAGCAAAGGAAGAAAAATGCATCCCACTAATCAGCTGGGAGAAGGTATGTCAACAGAAAGAAATTGGGGGTGCTGGGATTAAGAAACTTGTACTTCAAAATGCCACCTTGGGAGCAAAATTATCCTGGAACTTATACCATAATCTTGACAAATTGTGGTGCAAAATAATTAGGAAGAAGTACTTGGACGAGGATGAGCCTAGCCGTATTCTAACCATGGCCAACTCTACTGGTGGGTCTGTGATTTGGAAATTCATCCGGAATACGAGGCACATTATCAAAGATCACCTGACATGGAAAATAGGCAATGGATGTAGAGCTAATTTTTGGACTGATTCCTAGAATGGGCATGAGGCGTTGCAAGTAACTTTCCTTAATGCACCTTGGATAGATAGGGCTAGAGCCCAATGGGGTTCCAAAGTAGTGGACTATATCAAGAATAGGGAAGTGGACACCTCTAGAAAATTGGCCTGGATTCAATGGGAAGATCCCGTCTTCCCACAGGAGGCAATGACTAAGTTGAAAGGCCTTTTAGAAACAAGGAAAATTCTACTCTCCCAAAAGGAGGATGAAATCATTTGGGCTGGCTCAAAAACTGGGGAATACTCGGTGAAATTAGGGTATGCAACCCAAACTACTATTGGTTCTAAGGGTGGATGGCCAACCTGTCTCTGCTGGGATAAGGCAATTCTCCCAAAGGCGGGAAGCTTTCTATGGATAGCACTCCATAAAAGAATACTCATTGGGGATCATCTGCACTCGATCGGGATACAAGGTCCTCATCGTTGTTCGCTGTGTTGCAATGAGGGCGAATCCGTGGACCATCTACTCCTTAATTGCCAATATGCGTCTAAATGTTGGGACTGGCTATGCAATTCGCTAGGCTGGATGTCTCCCAGGTAGGATAATCTTTTAAACTTTGCTCTCAGCTGGCCCACCATAGGGAAGGTCTCAGTTTGGTCCAATATCTAGATAATTGCTCCCTCGATGCTGGTTTGGTACCTCTGGAAGGAATGCAACTGTAGAATCTTCAAAGAAGCCCTTTTGTCCAAAGAAGAATTTATTAAGAAGCTGGAACAAAGCATTTGCGAAGTGGCAAACAATAAAAGAAGCAAAGCGAAGGAAGTCCAATTCACAAAGTGGGATGAGGAGCTCTAGAAAAAATGGCACTATCTAAAACTGCCGGGTTTTGTCCCCTTACAAGGAAAAACCAAGAGATCTGCAATCAAGTGGATTCCTCTGTCATATCCCCAGCTGAAACTCAACTTCAACGGGGCTGCTAAAGGGAATCCTAGTCAGGCCAGAATTGGATGCGTTGTCAAAGACTCTACAGGGAACTGCTTATGGGCGCTGTCAAAGTATACGAGGGTCGCCACCAACAACAAAGTGGAGATGGAAGCCTTGGCCAATGGCCTTTCCTTGTGTCTTCAAAAAGGCATTAAGTCAATAGACATCGAGGGAGACTCATTGATTTGTATCAATGTGGTCTAAAAAAGAGTAGTGCAGAACTGGAAACTTTAGAAATGGTTGGATAGAATAGTCTCACTCCTCAGCAACTTCAATGATTTTACAATTAACCACTGCTACCAGGAAGGCAATTCCGTGGATGATTTCTTTGCCAACGTAGGGGTAGCTGATGCGAGCTCCCGCAAAGTCCAAATATTCCACACAGGAAATACCCCCAAAAAATTGGCATCCATTCTGACAATGGACGCGGCATCAGCTCCATCTCGTGATGGTACTGGCCTGCGCAAACCCTATAATGATAAGCTACCCCCATACTGGGCATCCTTCATGGAATAATCCCCATGGCGCAGGCACGCGGTACGTCTAGGCAAGGCTGGCTCATCCTTGCGCGTTGAATCTTCTTCAAAGGGCAGTCTTTAGATTTATGGATCAAAAGAGCTTTCTTGCAATGGTGGTGGTCGTGTGTTCTGGCCTAGAAGAGTACAAAGAGATGTAGATCGGGCACTTGTTTAGCCTGAGGGAAGAAGCGGCAAGGGAGGCGGTAATCTAGATCATGGGTTGCAATGCATGGAATGGCAGCCACCTCCACGACGACGTCATCTACCAGCGGTTCTTCGCAAACTTGGCATTGATCTCAGGTGGCGTTCAGTGGGGGTTGTCGTGGGTCTCTCGCCTGGTAGCCAGGGATGTCCATCAATGCGGAGCTAGGTGATGATACATTACATGGAGCATTCACCAAAAGATCGGGGCTATAAGGGAATGTGGCTAAGAAAATGCTTGCCGCATTCAAAGCTGGGCTGGAATGTAGAATAATGAAGGTTCTCCTAGACCACACCAAAAGCCCTGGCAATATTTTTTCTCAAGGCGAGCTGGCATGTCTGAAAGAAGCTACTAACAGTATTTTGGTGGTGATGCACGAGATTATGTAATTCTGGGCTTTCAAGCCTGCTCATTTAGGGTTGCCGCCCTTAGTGGACTGTCGTATGTAAGCTTTTTATTATCTACTTTTTAAATAAAGGGAACCATCCCCTCTTATGGCACTTACCAAAAAAATATATAATAACATATAATATTATTATAATATAATAATTATAATAAATTTATACTAATTAAAATAAATTTATAATAATATTATAATTATAATTAACTTATTTTATTTATTGTATTTATTATTATATTTATTATTATAAATATTCTTTATTATCAATATATAATTAATTATACAATTTCATTAATATTTAAGATATCAAATTTATAAATTATATATATATCGAATCAAATTTAAATAATCACATTACTATGAATATTATATTACTATAAATATTACAATTTTGTTATAATATTTATATAAACTTTAAAGCAAATTATTTGTTAAACATTATTGGAATGTAATTCATCTATACAACAAATATTTAATCTAAGAAAAAAATTAAAACTAAAACACATACTATAATTACAACACTACAGGTACTGGCCACTACGTGGCACTTGTTTTATATTGTGTTGTGTGAATTTTAAAAAATTAGTTAATATTAAAAAATTTAATCCTAATATATTTTTAATAGAATAATCCATTTTCTCATTTATTAATCCTTTCTAAGTAAGATTATAATAACCCATATGCTCTTAATAATAATAAAATTATAATTAACCCAACATAAAACTAAAACCTTAGAAATTAGGTATAAATATTAATATAAAAAGTTAACTTTAAAATATATTTAAATATAAATATTAATATAAAATTTTAAAAAATCATTTAAATGCATCTAAATTATTAAATATAACTATTAATATAAATATAAATTATTAAATATAAATATTAATAATTGAAGTAAATAAAATTTTAACTTAATTGATTAATTATAAATAAAATGGCCATTTAAAATGGTATTAATTAAAAACTTTTATCCTTATTTTAAAAAAATAAAGCAATAAAATTAACGTCTCATCTACTTTTCAATTAAAAAATAATAATAATGGTATGATATGACTAACTAATAGCTTGATTTCCAAATCTTAATCTATTACTAAATAAAAATTTAGAATTTAAAAACACCAATAAGATTTTAAAACAATAATAAAGCACCTCATTCCACTATCTTAATACATTACTAAATGTGAATCTAAATTTAAAAAAAGCACCAATAACAATTTAAAACAAAAATAAAGCTCATAAGGCATAATTATATTTTTCTATTATACACATCCATCCTAAAAAGTACATAAGACATAACTATATTTTTCTATTATGCACATTCAATTCTAATTTTTATAAGTATGTATTTAATAGATGAACTTTCATTCTATCACACGTTAAAAAAATTTCTAAAAGAAATTAATATAGGATTATATAATACTAAATATGCAGCACCAATAAAATAATATGGCAGACTACATATAATACTAAATGAAACCCACAAATAGAAAATGTAATGGCAAAGGAAATAAATGAAACACCATGAAATCTAATGTAACACCACAAAGATACTGAGCCTATATTTAGGGAAGAACTACCCAAAAAAGATATTTTTTATTAGGACTACCAATTTGTTTTTGGCAGTTACAAGATGTGTGCACATATAGAATGGCCTATTGGCCAAATAAGTCAATGGCATTAAACCTTATGTAAATTTGCCATTTCTAAACAAGTATGAACATATGTGTATGGCTACGAACAATTCGATGCCACAAAAGTAATAAGTAAATGGTCGAGCATAATATGACAACAAAAACAAGTCATATATATAATAACATTGTGTTACAAATGTAATCAAATACATAATGGCACTGTGATACAAATACCAATCATATATATTATTAAGCATATACGCCGCCACAAATACATTTCTTATGTATATGGCTTAGCCTTATAAGCCATTGCAGCTACAACTCATAGGTGTGCGGCTTAACAATAATACATTGCTACAACTACAATCATATACAAATTTGACCAAGAAGAATGCAAATAAAATTACAAACTTCAATGCTACAAAATAAATTATGATACAAATTCAATCAAATGAAAACCTCCATCAAATTATCATTAAAGAAGATACCAAATGTTCATTTGATGCCATCAATTTGGAGTTGCATTCATTTTAAGTTGCTAAATACAAGCTAGTACTACTATTGAAGCAGAGGCAATCGATTTATAAGCTTCTACATGTGACTCAACACCATTATGGTGATCTACAAAGCATTTTCTGAATAAACACAACATACTTAACCTATCTCTATGCATATGGACTGGTTCCAATACAATTTATTAAACATCATAATACCCTGCTTCTAGATGAATAAACCATACTATTCAAACTTTCACACAATAGCATGCAAAGGATTAAATAGAGGCTTATTAAATTGGTTTGAAGGAAAGAGCAAATAATAATAGATAGTGCTCATCATATGAGAAGATCATTGTTTTGGAGTTACTATATGTGTATGGTCTACCTCAACTCATCACTTTATAAATAACTTATCATCAAAAGGTTCCTCAAGAGGTCATCAGAATCCTCAATTTAATAAATTAGAGACAAGGAAGAAATTGAATAGTTTTTTCCAAATAATATAGAGGATCATCATCAAATAATTTAGGCATTTGTAGAGGCTATGCAATACACTCCAATTTAAATGTGGATCTAATCCTTCATGAAATATAATGAAATTCTGGGAAGTGATTATAGACTTGCAAGCATTAATCACACAATATTCATTATTTGCGCAATTCCAAGACAACTATTAAATGACTATGAGATAGCATATCCAAATAAGCATGCCTGGTAAAATTTACATAGGGAGAGATAATTCTTTTGCATTTCCTTCAGTTTTGCACAATGAATCCATTTTCAAACCAAGAAAAACCCCCAATTCAACAATTCTTCTAGACCTGAACAATCAATCAATATTTCCAAGAATCTGAAACATAAAGAATAGCAAAGATCATACCTGAAAGATCATCTAAATGCAAATATTTTAACGTAACATATGTTCTTTTCAAAAACAAAGAGAGATCCATTTTATTCACTACCATATCTATATATTTTCTCCCATGTGTCCCCCCACTTCATACATTTCTTGATCTTTTTAAAACTGAACATCTTAACTCTTTGTCTTCCAAAAGAGAGTGACACTTCTAGAGAAGATGGCTCTCCATCTACCAATCTCATCACCTTTTTTCTTGTGAACTAAAAATAGGTTAAAACAACTCTAAAACATAATTTTTATGAATAAACAAGTACCCTACACATAGGTGATTTACCTATGGACTTAATTTTACAAAAATAATGATAAAAAGAACTCTTATTCCCTTAACACATGAAAATAATAATTTAAATCAATTAACCAAGCCATATCAGGACCCTATTACTAAATTCTAATTTCTAATAGAACTTCATCACTTATATCACAACTTCATAAGCAAGTCTATCAAATACATAAGAAATTGTCAGTAAAGATTAGGCCTTACATATGCAGTACTGAAAATAAGAGAGAATTGCATGCAATTCAAACCTAAGATACTATGAAGCATGTAGTCTCCAAAGCACTCATATAGCTGATCTATACCTTCTCCATCCTTTGCAAGTACTCAAACATGTGTTCTATAGAATACTTCTGCATCTGAAACTGTCTGTATTACTTTTGTCATTTGAAAGATGACCTTGTGGACCATAAGAACACCTGATATAGCAAGGAAGCATATATTACACATCTCTAGACATGTTCTCAAAACTGTATGGGCACAAATTCTCTTCTGAAGGAATGAGGAGCATTCCAACAGATGTCCACCATTGCTTTACATTGTCAAATCATAGTCTGGAGCTCTACCACTTATAACTATCTTAGCTAAAGGTGTAATGAGCTGAAATCTTGGATATAGCACGTTTATATGTCAATAAACTTAGCTTCTAAACTGTAAGACTAAATCTTGCTTTGTGGAGGAATGTAGACCAAAATACTGCAACTCTGCCTTAGGATATATACTGTGAAATCCTTAGCCCAACTTCTATAACTTTTCTCTAAGTGTGGTACACAGAATGGTAGGATATTAGTGTAGGCATACTGGAAACATGTTAGAACATATGTACTCACCTCTGCATCATACTTAGACATCAGGAAGATTTCCATTCTTACACTTGGATAGTTTTTCTCCATCTGCTAGGTCTTCCAGACTGACCTCCCTTAAGCATGTTGATCCTATATTTTTAACTTAGTGAAATTGTCTCTCTCAAATCTTCCATTGACCATCAACTTCAACATCTCTAACCTCAGGTTGACACATATAGGGTTGACATCAATGATAAAACATATTTCCAACATCCCCCCCTTTGTCATTGATGGCAACACCAAAACAAAATGTGGACAACCACTCCCCCTTATATGCATATTCCTCTCTCTCCACCTTTGACATCAAGGACAAAGGACCTAGCATCTTATATAATCCTAAAACTGTATAAACTCCCCCTTATTATATGATTTCTACAAACAGTAATCCCTTGAGATGGAAATCACTCAAAAATAGATGCATGTATATAGTATGAAACTATTAGCCTCCACAAGTCTATATACATCCAAAATTTTATTATCTACAATACTCTTGCAACTCACTTAGAAGGTAGAATGGATTTGTAGATTACATTGAGTTGCATAAGAGTGGATACCCAATTTTTTTTCTCTAAGGCAAGAATGTGATTTTGACATTCAAATTTCATACATAAGTCCTCAGCTTCATCTATGTTGCTTGGTGTCTTCATCTTCTACTCAATCTTCTCAGCTTCACCTAGCAACCCTAACAATGAAGCAAGTCTCAAATTGACTTCTTCCCTTACCTAACCAAATTGTTTCTTTATCTATTTTCTTTGGTCCTGTAGCTATGACATTTGTGCATGAAGGTTTTCAACTTGTGCCCTGGTTGCTCCATTCTTGTCTTTTGACAAGTCATATACTACAACCAATTTGAAGATCTGTGACTCAATGGAGTTAATCTGAACTTTGATGTTCTTGGTGAAACCTGGCCATCTTAAGCAAAATAGGTATAATGTAGTGGCTTCATTAATGCACTCCTTGAATATCTTGAAATTTTCTTGTAGTTTGTTATGTGCATTGGCACATTTGTCAAACATCTCATCCAACCTTTTATCACTTATCTTCCTTAATGCTTCTTCTTCTGCTTTTTGCTCAATATGAGAATAATGATCCTTAAAAAAATCCATCAACAACTTTATCTTTTGCTTTGGAGGAAGAGAGGGATCAATACTTACTTCTAGTAGGCCTTCCTGAATCAACTTAGTTGTATCTTTAACTAAGCTTGTCTTCTTCAAGCTTTATTTTGGGAATTCTTTTCTTCCTGAAGCATGCAATCTATCACCGAGTTGAAGCTCGTGAAGGGGTGAAATGTTTGACAAATTTACTTGCCCTTCATGAGTAGGGATATATAGAAGTTGAGGTGTAATTACTGGTTGAAACTGTAATTTCAAATCTAATAGGTCTCTGAAAGAGTCTAACTCTGAAGAACTCTAACCTATATCTTCAATTTTCTCATCTTGCTTCTTCTCTATTTCACTTCTATCTTTTTCATCTTGTTTCTCCTCTATTTTATCATTTTCTATTTCATCTTGAGTCTTCTCATCTTGTTTTCCCTCACTCTTCTCTGGAACTTTCTCTTTCCCCTTAGGGTTATCCTCTTCTCTTTGCTCATCTTTCCATGTATCCTCTGGAGGAGGATTATCATGTTTTGTACCTGTATCTGTGTTTTACGGAGGGGGTGTACTTAATTTATCTTGACCCTCTATATTTTGTGTCTCAGTATTCTCCAGAGGGGATATATTTACTTCACCTTGATCTCCTAAGTTTTGTACTTCTATGTTTTTTGGAGGAATAATCTCCTTATCTTTTTCAGTCATGTCTTCTTTATCCACATTGTCATCAAAGGCTATCAGATCTATATCCTAAAGAGGTACATCTAGTATATCTAGAGGAACTTATTCCTCAGCTGTCACCTTAGTATTCTTCATTTCCTCAAGAATTTTTACATTTTTCTCTAATGTTTCCTTCTCCAGTCTCTCTATTTCTTCCTTGTCTTTTCCCATCAAGATATTTATTCTTCTTTTTGTTCTGAATTATTTTGCTTGTTTTTGAGAAACTTTAATTTTATCTTCATCAGAAATAGATGGACCAACCTTTTCAATTGCATGTTTTCTCATCTTAGCCTCTTTTCCCATGGCTTCATTTATTTTTTTTGGTGAGTAGGTTTGCAAGGCTTACAGGAAGTTGATCAATGAACTCAATTAGGGCCACATTGAAGGCCATCATGTACCTGATTATTCCTTCCTCAATTGTAGCTTTGTCATCAGTAGGCATCTTATCATAGAGATCTACAACTTGTTTCAAAGCACCATGTTGTACTATAGCATTCACAATGGCCTCAAGCTATAGAGGTTCATGCTCAAATTCTTGTTGAGAAGTTTCTTTCTTTTCCTTTTCTTTTCCTTTTCTTTTTCTTTTGGTGGTTTCTGCTTCTTCCTCTCCTTCTCTTGCTCTTTTCTTCCTTCTTTCAAGCATACCAGATTCTTCTTCTTCTTCTCCTTCTTCTTCTTCTTCTTCTTCTTCTTCATCTTCTATGTTCACCAGATTGATCTTTCCTCTCTTTTCTTGGACCTTAGGTCTATGTTTCTTTGTCTTTGCAGTCTTGGTCTATACTGGAACTTTAGTAGCAATTATTTTCTTGCTAGAAGGTGTAGGAGTAGGTCCAAAGGATTTTGAAGAAGTAGTAGTAGTAGGGACAACCCTACTTGTCCTTCTAGGAGTTTGTGAGGTAGAGGTGGCTAGAGGTTCTTCTACTAAACCCTCAGGAGTACTAAGCATTTCTTCCAATTTTGACTTCATCTTCTCTACTTTTTCCTCCACATCCTTCCTAATTGTTTTGTTGGTGATTTCACCATAAGTTCAAAATCTTTAGTAACAGGATCCTTGGGCTTGTTGAGTAACATATTATCATATCCAACCAAATCATATTCAGACACCTCATAAGGCAAGGTGGTTATCCAAAAACTTCTTGGCTCTACTGCCTCCATATAACAATTGTCTTTATCCACCATTAAGGTTATATTATTTTTGTACTTCTTTAAAACTTTTGTAGGTATCCTCTACCTTGTTTGTATGTCATTTTGAAATGTTTTGAAGAATCCCCAAAACAATGTGTCACAATTTTTATGATCAAGAAAACTATGCATATAATCCTTGAGTTGATGAGCAATATGGGTATCTACTTTCCAAACCACATTATTCATTGCAGGTAATTCCCTCAAGAAATAGAACATAATGCAAATAATTAAAAAACCATACTAGAATTTGTACTTTGTCTCCTTGGTTCTCTTCAAATTGTCCAACAATTGGTTCCGCAAGAGCTCACAGAGGTCATAGTCCTTCCCTTATTTCACCATCTAATAAGCAGTGTAAATGTCAGTGGCAGTAGCAGTCCCCTCTTTGTTTGTGTAGTACACTTTGTAAGAAATTCCCATAGTGGCATACTGGACCCCCAGGTCTTCGATGTCATCCACAGTTAGGGTTATTTTATCAAATTTCACTCCAGTAAGTCTCATCACCTCCTTGTTCTTCACAACTTTCAATATAGACACTGCTCCAGAGAAGCACAATTTGGTCACAGCGCTGATGGCTTCCTTAGTGATCATATAGGGTTGATCAAGGCAAAAGAAATCCTCATGGATCTGACTTAATGCAATACTTGTTGAAAAGTGCAATACAAATGGAGGGGGCAAATCAATTGTAACCAATATTTAAAAACCATTAACACATCAACAAATTAACACTGTCTTGTATTTTAACCATGAAAGCATGAAACATAAAATTAAACACATTCACATATTCAACATAGGAGACACTAGATTTTTACATGGAAAACCCCATAGGGGAAAAACTACGGTGAGAGTTAACTCACAAAATAATATGTTATAATAATATCAATGTTTAGGGGAAATTGGATTTGTTAATGTTCCAGTGTTTAGATGTTTAAATCCGCCTCTCCACCATACATTCAAGGATCTAGGGCTGAGTGGTGAGCACTATCATACCCTAGGTCACTTGCAGATGTAGGGAAACTTGGATTAGGGAATTTAATTATTAATTTTCCTTCTCTTATGCCCAATTAACCATTAAAACCCTAATTATGCAAATACGACAACAAATTGATGAATGACAGAAAAAGCTCTTGCAGACAGGAGTAAAATATCAAATCACAGAATACCTATTTTTAAGGTTCTGAAGTGGAATAGTCAGGGACACTGGAGTGGGTGCCCAAGTCCAAGGTACTAGTTTCTTCATGGGATCTGGACCTCCTTCCAACACTGATCAGCCCTATGACTTCTGTTTTCTAAAATTCAGATGCGGAGGACACTAGAGCGAGCATGCAAGTCCTAGAAGTGTTCCTGTGTCCTTTTTTTTAGATCCCAAATCCTTGATGCCTGCCAATCCTTCCTGCAACTCCACTTTTTCCAAATGTGACACCTGTAACCTACAATCACAAAACTTGGTTTGGGGGTTGTGGTGTTTAGAGGCTTGCCTCAGTCAAGCCCTGGAAGACACTTAAGTCTCTGAACACTATTGTTAGATAAAGAGTGTGTGCCCTTGTGAGGCAGAGGCAAAAACCAAAGGAATCAATGATGAAAACACAATATTATGTCACCTTGTAGTGAAGCTCTCATGGGAGAAGATGCTCTTCATACCATGAGCAAATTGATGCTCAAATCTACAAATATTAACACACAAAACACACAAATTTGCTCTTGCAACACAATGAAAGCCTTGAATCATCTTGAGAACACAATAGCTTGCTAATAATCATCTAATTGAAATCTAGTTTACAAATGAATGCCTAAACATGCTTTTATATGCAACTACAAACACTCCTGCCAAGATTTTAAAAATCAAAACTTACCATGTCAACAAAAGGACCTGATAACGGTCACAAACTAACACTTAGAAATAGGGGCTGCCCCAAAATAGGGCAGGACTAGGGCATGGGCGTCCAAGTCCTCCCCCTATTTTGGGTAGGGTATAGCTCAAGGGGTCCACCTAGGTCCAATTTGCCATGGAACCTAGGTCTCATTCCATCGGGATGCCAAAATACGAACTAAAATATCCTCAATGCATGCTAAAGACCCGGGAGCTAAACCTTATGGGGGAAAAGCCCCCAAGGGGACATTTTTTGATGTTACATTTAGCCCCCACTTTAATGTATGTATAAACGCGAGGCCAATACATGCATTAAAGTAAGGTCACAAACATAACAAACACATCAAGCACGGAGAAGACATGCCAATCACATAGAAAATAGTAATAGGCATGTAAAACACAAAGAAGACAGTTACAGTCATGTAGAACATGGAGAGGATAGTCAATGCATAGAAGACAAAAATGATATCTTTTTTTTTTCTCATATATATGAAATGCAAATGCAAGTACTGGAAAATAAACAAACCTCCCATAATACAGGATGCACTACCTTAGGGCGTAGGTCTTTGTATATATGGGGCAACACATGCAAGACACACAAAACCTCCCAAAATGCAGGAAGCACTACCTAAGGGCACTGGTCTTTGCATATGGGCCAACAAACATGCCACACAAAACAAGTATGCTAAAACACACACACACTTGATGACACGGAGAAAACACACCAGACAAGCAATAGAGTGTACCTATTTTTAGGTCTAACACCATCTTAGGCACATTATAGGCACACACCGATGATTGGGATTCACCACAACAATCACTAAAAACATGCTTAAGGGTTGAGTTAGTCACAAAACTATTCCCCACCTCCGCAAAGGACTTTTGAAAATGCAACCCCACCCACATCACAGAGACACCTTATAGTGAAAAGGAAGTATGTCACCCACATCACAGAGGTGCCTTATGGTGAAAAGGAGGTATGAGCTCAAAAGTATACAACCCCACCCGCATCACAAAGACACCTTATGGTGAAAAGGAGGTATACGCAATAGATTTTAAGATAGATTGATTGATTACAAACAAAATCAGGATGTAGGAAGTACTCATCGTACTGTCCTACACCTGAGGAGAAGCACATTGCTAACATCTACAACAAACAGCTTACTTTATATGCCCCCACCTTAAGGTGGTTGATATCATGCATCGATATCAAGCAAGTTAAGGTAGGAAGAAAACACAGAAGGGAACACAGACTTTCACAAAGCCCATGCCCCCAAAGGTGACATGTACTTTATGATTGCCAAATGTTCCCATAAACACATCCCTACAAGAAACATGTTAGTGTCTACAACATCAATGCATATGATTAACCACACAAAGAGCCAAGGTTATACAATGAATTCAAAGTTCGAGGATAACCATAGGGCTATATCATGAAGGTCTCCGAATCAAGTACTGCCAAGGCTAGATTCAAAGGCAAACAAAGGTGCATAGAGCAGTAGTATTGTTAAGGTTTATAAATGTGACAAAAACATCATCAAATTCACTACATAGAAAGCATGAGTGATTCCACTAGCCAAGCGTCAGATAAAATACACAACCCCATCATCATATTAGGAACTAAGTCTAATTTTTGATTTCTCTCAAAAGGGACACTAGGTCCGTATTAGTAAAATGTTTTTCGTCATCCGCCCACTAGGTGGAAACACTAGAGGAAAGGAAATAATAAATAAGAGAGGAGAAACAAGTGTCTTAGGGACAGTCATGTAGGAGGGTGCCCCTAAGTCACCAACCACAATTCTACGCCCGTAAGACACAACACACAATAACAAAATTAGAGAGAGGTAATATAGAAGAATGATGATAGAAATAGAGGAAGGTCACAACAAAGGCAGTCTCCTGGTATCGTGAACCTTACGGGAGAATCTGAGGTCATCCCAAGAGACCTAAACAACATATAACACATCACGGGGGAAGCACATCAGGAGAGAGATAAAGGGTTAGAGATACTTACCTATAGGGTCTTCTGGGCTAAGTCTTATCATCAAATAAATCATCTTTGTCCTCCCACTCCCTAATGTTAGAGGAAAGTGGGATATAAGGTACCATAGCCCAATTCATGTCTTGCTTCTCATGTTGTTCATTATTAGGATCATGTTTGTTTGGTTCAATGTTAGGATCATTTTTTTCTTGTTGAGATGTAAGGTAAGCTCGTCACCTTGTCTTCCTCCTTTTTGCAAGTTGATGTTGTTGTATTTTACGACTTAGTTTTTGTAACATAGGGCTTTGCTTTGTTATGGATTTTTGTGTTGTAGAGGAGGAAGCACCAAGATCAAAGGTCCTTTGTCTAGGTGGAATGTTTTCTTGTTGAAGCTTACTTTCATACTTATTCTCTATCCTCTTAGTGATGTCCAAATGACTTGAATATCTAGACAAAAGAGGGACATTAAAGGTCTTCTCTTCCTTAGTGAAATCCAAGGTGCGCAAACAATCTACTAAAGGAAGAATATTGGTGGGAGGATCCTCAAAGGTAGGAATTTGATTATTGTTAAATGAATGCTTATTTTCTATCCATGGAATGTTCTTTGTTAAAGGGAGCTTTTCATTCACTAATGCTTCATCTTGGCCAGGGAGAGCAGTGGAATTACTAAAGCTATCCCTAGTCTTCTCATTTGATTATTCCATTATAGGGGAAGTAGGATAACTTATGGGATCATCATCAGCTTTTTCCTTGCTACTTACGGAGAAGAACTCAGTTAAGCTTTCTAAAATCGTAGGATATTCACTCATGAGGGTTAAAAATTGGTCAAAATCAAGGTTTTTGATAAATGAATGCAAATATACCATTGAAAAATGACATGAAGGTTCCATTTCAATGTAAGATCAGATTTTGAGAAGCTTTTCCAACTTTATGCAAAAGTCAAGTGCAAAACTATATGCAAAAATGGCCTAGATGCTTGATTTTTTGTACTTTTTTCAATGCAAATGAATGAAACAAAGGATGCTGTGAGGATTTAAGTCAAGGCAAGAAAGTTATATGTCTAATATCAGTCCAAAATAGAAAAAGTATCCTTCTCAACACATTCTTGATGCGATTTCAAGTTGATGCCAAGTTAAAATATAGTGAAAATATGTCAAAATAGGCACTTTTTTCACCAAAATTCAATGCAAAAGAGCATAACAAAGGGTGTTGTGAGGAAAATGTTGATGGAAAGAAAATAATATCAGTAATAACAACCACTTGGTGTCAAAATACCCCAAAAAACATGCTTTTAGCACCTCTTGAGGTTAAACCTTAGTGAAAATATAGCAAAAATAGGCTATTTTTCACAGTTTTTCAACTCCAAGACCTAGCAAAAGGGGTGTTGTAAATAATTTTATTAGGTATGGAAAATAATATCAAAAATATCAGTCACAACAATCCATAAAATTGATCATAACACGCTTGGAGTGCAAACTAGGTCAAACCCTAGGGC
The DNA here is from genome assembly GCA_027924645.1 of Cunninghamia lanceolata. Taxonomy (NCBI): domain Eukaryota; kingdom Viridiplantae; phylum Streptophyta; class Pinopsida; order Cupressales; family Cupressaceae; genus Cunninghamia; species Cunninghamia lanceolata. The sequence continues at coordinate 3,669,311 of BSBN01000765.1, read as the reverse complement.
AAAAATAACCAAAATGTGTAGTTTTTTTGCAAAGTTTTTACTACAAGAGCCCGTTAAAAGGGTGTTGTGAAGCATTTTGATGTAGAGGTAGAAGGGATTGATCCTCAAACCCTTGAAACTCCACAGTTAAGATGCTTCCTTCTATCAGTGAGAGAAAACTATTGTTCTCCCGACATACTCCATCGGCCAAACTTATGACCATCGGCATAAACAAATCCTCGTTGTCCAATAGTAGACTTCACACTGATGAGTTTTGACATAACCTCATCATTGGTTGCCTATTGGCAACATATAAGTTGTCGGCCTAGCTTCGAACTCCTCTGCCGATATACCTCCTTACACCGATGTACTTGATGTCCGCTACCATCGATGAGACTTAACTCATCGGGAGAAACCAAAAATCCTTTGCCGATGTCTTTTCTCTCCCCAAAATATACAACTTTGAATATGCATTTGATAACCTTCTACTACTAGTTTTGTTTACCATTCCTACCAATTATCACCTGTATCTTTACACAATGTATATGCGCATTGTACATTTACCATATACAATTGCAAGATACAATTTAAACATACAAACAAAACCCTTTGACTGGCGCTGACCCACTTGTCTCAATCAATGTACATTTCCAATGTACATTTGACATATGCAACCCAAAAAATGTTTCGATGGGATACACACAACCAAACAATTATGGTATACACATGAATTGTCCCTGACAAACAAAAACAATATATACAGGAAATGTATATTCAATTCAAATATGCGTTTGACCAAACTTTGACTCCATAGTATGCCAACTGGAAACCTGGACTTTCTCCCTCCTTTGTATTTGTGATAGACAAATGCAAGATACACAGAACCTGTAAAAGTGATATATTCACAGATTGTATATCCTTCACGCAAAGGTGATATACACATAAAATGCATGTATGTTGAAAACTTCGTGGATTTCATAATTTTAACCTACCTAATCTCCAGCGATGACCTTATCCGCTTCCTGGATGGTTTCTCAAGCTCTTTTCAACCTGCATGACCTAGCACATCCCCATGCTAGGGTTACTCAATATCTTTGACCTGCAATTCTACAAACATGCATGTGAACAGAAACAAAAAATACAAAACTAAACCCTAACCTACTATACATAACCATTCCACCGATTCTGTAGGAATCAACTGGTGGAATGGAGTGGAAAATCCATCCAGCCACCAAAACAACAATTTGATTACACAGTACACCCAGATGATCAAAACACAAATAGAATCTTTAGTTTCTTTTAGAATATGTGATTACAGTACTTTGTTTTCTAATAGCACAATACAGCTTCTTAACATCAATCTATATCCCCCCTCAGTTGACCTGTACTGGGGTATTTTATACACTTACCCACAGTAGTACAGACTTGCTTCCAAGCGGCTGGGAGAGATAACCAACTAACAAACTAACAACCTTATCATGACAGCTCGATAAGTGTCTAGGGATTACAAACAAAAACCAAAATACAAACACCAATGACAAGTCTGGTCAAATAGACCTTATTACATTAAATGCATAAAATGCATAAGACCCTAGTCTTCGTGGGGCACTCCTGCACCATAATCCCTGAGAGAAGAAATCTCAAGTCCACTTGAGATGAGAGTTTGAATATTTGCACCCTATTTGACGATCTGCTCTTCAGTCATCCAAACTGCCTCTGAGCCAGGTTTCCCTTGCCAAGTCACCAAGTATTCTAGATACTCTTTGTTCCTGGTCTTCTTTGCCATTCTAGAATCTAAAATCTTTTGCAATGTTGGTGGATCATGTTTAGGAATATCATCATCTATTATATCCTGGAATGGTTCCTGGTCTATATCTGGATGATGTTTGTATGGAGTTAAATCACATACATTGAAAATAGGTGATAATCCAAGATCAGAAGGAAGTTAGATTTCATAAGCATTCTGTCCACACTTCTTCAGAATCTGACATGGTCCAATCTTCCTCTGCATGAGCTTAGTATATTTTCTTTTTGGGAGTCTTTCCTTCTTCAAATTAACCCACACCAAATCTCCAACATCAAATTGTACATCTCTCTTTTTTTTGTCAGCATATTCTTTGTACTTCAAAGTAGTTCGCTGGAGTTGGGTCTTGACTTGATCATGCACCTCTTTGATGGTAGATGCAAAAGCTTCTCCATCTGCACTAAGAAGCTCTCCTACAGGTAGATCTCTTAACTCCAAAATACCTCTTGGATGAATACCATATACCACCTGGAAAGGTGATTTCCCTATACTCCTATTGACAATGTCATTATAAGAAAATTTTGCCTATGAGAGGATGTTATCCCACTTCTCTCCATGCTGCCTTGTCAAACACCTTAGCAAATGTCCCAATGAACGGTTAACCACTTCAGTCTATCCATCAGTTTGAGGATGATAAGCTAATGAGAAGGACAAATTGGTACCAAGCTTCTTCCAAAGAGTCCTCCAAAAAAGGCCAATAAATTTCACATCTCTATCTGACACTATGCTCAATGGCAATCCATGAATCCTCACTATCTCCTTGAAAAATAGGTCTACAACATATGAAGCATCACAAGTAGTTTTGAATAGCAATAAATGTGCCATTTTACTGAATTTGTCTACTACCACAAAAACACTATCATATCCTTCCGTGTTCTAGGTAAACCTAACACAAAATCCATGCTTATGCTCTCCCATGGCCTAGAAGGAATGGGTAGTGGCTAATACAAACCTGCATTAGTGGATTGTTGTGTGGTTACACAACACACCCCATTTTGACTTGGCAAAATAGGGACCCAACTTCTTTTGGCTTGGTTTGTGTTTCTTGCTTTCTGGCGGTTTGGTAAAAATCAGTCAAGTGCATCATCACGTTGAGTCAGGATGAGGTAAGTCCCCAGTATGAGTTTAGGTTGTCAAAATTCATATTTCGTATCTGTGACCTCATATTCTGAAAGAACATTAAAATTCATGCAGGTTTGCCTTTTACATCACCCTGATATTCATCAGGATGTGAGAGTTATGAACAGTCAAAGTCTTGGTCAAACCAGATATTCGCAAGAGGGGGGTCATATTTTATAACCTCAGTCATGTTTTAAAGATCATCATCATATTCGAACATCCTCTGATATATCCTGTGGCTCAAATATCCGGACGTCAACTTTAAATGGTAGTAAGTCTTCCCCGTCAAGCGATATTTTGTATCGCGAACATCATGTTTTGAAAAGTAACCCGATATTCGTTAATATCATCCTGACGCGAAATATCACCCTTAACAAATATCCTGATGACATCATCTGAATACGATAAACGAAGAAACAAACATCCTGATGACATCATCATCATATTTACATTTCAACAGGATATTTTGTAAACATGATCATGTTCGCCCAATATGACGATGACGTCATGAAGCATTTCTGATACAAAGAACGAATATCATGATGACGTCATCCTGATATTCAGAAAGAAGGACGAGAAAGCTTGGCTCATCATCATCATTTTGTTTTGAAACATCACCCGATAAACTGAAATATCCTCCTGATGTGCTAAAACGTAAACAAAGGGTGCATTGTCACCCGAATCTTGTCGCGATAATAATTTCAATGCTAGGGAGGATGATATTGAAACTCAACCTGATATTTGTGAAATATCATCCTGCCCTCATGATATCCTGTCATATGGATATTCCCCCGCTCCCTTTGCCACCATTATCATTAAATGCACGCAGATATGGTAGGTGATTCCCGCCGATCCCGGAACCCAATGAAATACCTGGCGAGATCCTGAGTTTTCACACGAATGATCAAAGATTGCAATCTAACTTATCAGAGTGCTCTAAATTTACCCTAACTGTGAGGTTAAAAGGTAATTCAACCGCCATTGTTACATTTACCTGCGTTAAAATTGTTTTACAGAGCACTTGCCTCCATATCCGCATAACAGCTACCATTGCGCAATTCGAGCTCACAGATAGAAGGAAGGAAGTGATCAGCAGTTGAATTAAGATCGTCTTGACGATATATTGGTATAAAGGAAAATCTGCATAACCAGGTAAGTGAACTGAAACCCTCATCATGTTGTTTCTAAATGATGTTGTAAGTTATGGTTATGTATCCATATAAGTAAGTAATGTGAAATTGATGCAATAGGCATGATATTTGCAATATGTATGCATGCATATCCCTGTTGTGAGAAGAAATGTTGTTAATTGCAGGTACCCATGGCTGAAAAATGCTTAGTCAAGAATCAGGAGGAATTCAACAGGCCTATGTTCTCTTCTCAGAGAGGGGTCCTGCTCAAATATGGAGCAATTACAGACACCCATCAGGGGATTACTAACCTGGAAGCCTGGTCAGCCAAGCTAAATGATGGACATGACAAGAGTCTGGTATTGGATGCAGTGTTTGTATCAGGTATGTGGAATGCTGCTGGCTTCCCATATTCCATGGAGTCTCCGGAGCTAGTCATTGAATGCGCCCAGAATTATAACCCTCAGACGAGGCAGGTGGTGAAACATGGGAGAGTGTATGCAGACCTATCCATCAAAGGTCTCTCCCGGACATTTGGACTGCCAATGGGCAGTAAGGTAAAGAGTGTAGACTTGAAGAAGTCTAAAAGAGAATACGAGGCCAACAAGAGGGCGGCCAGAAAGAACATGTATGCTTGGTGGGCCGAGAACAGCACATACAATGCAGCGGCCAAGCTCCCCGTGCACATGTTCAAGTTTGATTTCAATGAGGAGTATCAGTACATGATTGCCCTACTGAACAGGGTGACTAGCCAGCCTGATACTGGTGAATTTAGAGATTGGATGTACGGAATCATAATGATGTGCTTGTATGCAGACATCAAGCCACTGTGGGGCCAAATAATAAGCAATGCTCTGCATGAGCAGCTGATGAACCTGGGAGGTTCAGATTGTGCATTCTACATGACCTCTTATATCATGTATTCTTGTGCTTATAGGGGCACTTTTGATGCCCTGGAGACAGATGGAAAATTGACGGGCACAAATGCAGCATATATCTAGGATCATCATCCCCAGCTGCAAAGAACCAACTATATCAAAGATTACAAACTGGTCAACGATGCATTCTCTATGCATCTGGTAAGGACCATGGAAGATGACAGAACTAAAAGACTGAGCATGGAGGCTCAAGAGGCAGTATACAGGCATGGGGCATGGTACATACAATTTGCCACCTTTTCCTATATCAGGATAGAAGGTTTTGAAGGACATCCCCTGATGCTACCAAGATATCCTATGGATGTAGTAGTGTTAATGGAATTTATCAGGCAGGGCTCCACCATGATACAGATGTATAAGGATGCCAAGAAGCTGCCACCAATTTTGTTCCCAGTCAGCATTGGCAAATACATGTGCCCTAACTCTGACAGTATAAAGAACGTGATGGTCACTCTGAATAAGATGAATTTACTGCCCTTCCCAGTAACGAGACCATATGATCCTTACGGCCGAATGCAGAAGATCCTAGAAAAGCCTATTCACCAGAGGCACCTAGAGGATTTTTGGGCTGACTGCGAGGATGAGGCAGAAGCCAGGAGAAGGAGGTATCAGAGGTTGACTCTGAACCAGATCAGAACATTTGATTGCATATCCCTTCCTCAGCAGCTGAAGAGTGATGACAGTAGGATAATGGCAGATGAGTATGAGCAGAAAAAGATTTATAATGATACCATCTCTGCACCTGACCTCACCATGCAGGAGGATATGTCCTTGGACCCATTCTTTGCCAGAACCCTACACTTGACCCAAGCTTGGGTAGATGCACAGGTAGAGGCATTGAAGAAGAAGGGTGTTGCCATCACGGTGGACAACAAGAAGAAGGGGCAGGACATCCCTGTAGATGAATATGACGACTTCCTCCTGGAGAAGAGGAAGACTAAGGGAGAGAGGATCCCTCCACCACAACAGCCTAGCAAAAGGGCCCCAAGGGGCAAGAGGGTGGAAAAAGGACCCAAAGGGGTCATAATTGAAAGGGCAGTATTCACAGCAGAGGAGGTAGCCAAATCAGGATCAGAATCAGATTCTCCTCCAAAGCCCAAGAAAACCAAGACAGCAGAGGCTGGAATCACAGAGACCCAAGAAGTGGGTCAGTCATCCAAACAACCAGGGAAAGCTATCCTCATGGAGGAGGAGCCTGAAGAAGAGGAGGAAGCTCCACTAATAATAAGAAGAAAGAGGAGAGCTCCGCAAGTGTTGGTTCCCACCACACCTAAGAAACCAAGAACCTCCATGAGAGGTGAAATAAGCCAACCCCCTGCACCGGTACAAGGGGTAGGTAGTGAAGTGTAGAAGGAACTTCAGCATAATGTTCCACTTCCTACCATTGTCAAGTTCAAAACTGAACTTGCTGAAGAGCAACAAAAGGAAGCATCTCAGACACAAGCGGAAAGGCATGTCTCGCTAGACGAGACAATAAACTTGTCTGATGATGAGGTGGTGCAGGATGTGGCTGCACAAGAAATGGAAACACTTGCTGCTGATGCAAGTGTGACTCCTCACAAGCCTCCATCTATCCAATCAGTGCTTGAGGAGATGAAACAAGCAGAAGCGGAGCGAGAAAAGAGCCCGGAACCAGAAAAGAGCCCGGAGCAGGTAGCTCAGGACATAGGGTTGGACACACTGATCGCTGAGGTGACAAGTCCTGTAGTGGTAGACTTGACAGAGAAACAGGATGCAAGTCCTGAGAAGCCAGCAGGATCAACTGATAAGGGCTACCCAACAGAAGAGGTAGAGATGGCAGAATCTGAAGGCCATGCTATTGAATCAGGCCAACAAAGCCCACAGGATACATCAGTAGGACCTGCTATAGTAGAGGTCCAAGAAATAAAGGCTGATGAGAAGAAGAAAGAAATAGAAGATCTTGCTGCTAAGACACAAGAGGTGGATAGTGCAGGAACAGAACAGATGCCGTTACTTCAAGCAGACCTCACAGCATCCGGAACGGTGGACATGCCACCAGGAACAGAGAAACCAAAGGAGGATGATCAACCTCCACAAGGGGAAGAACTGAGAACAGGTGAAGAAATGATGGAGAAAGATCATGATCATCATGATCTATATACAGGTACACCGCAGGGTTCCCCACACCGAGAAGATGCTCCCCCAGAAAAGGAAGTTCCTCAATAGGAGGAGGCACCACAAGATCAGCAGCAAGGTGAGCATCAAGAGGGAGAAAAGGAAAAATCACCATCTCCACAACGCTTGTTGATGGAAACGGGAGATAGGGGTGAACAACACCATGATGCCGAAAAACATGATCAGGTACCTCCATGGTTAGAAAAGGAGGTAAATGTTGAGGAAGAGATTGAAATTCAAGAGTTCGACGTCTCCACCCTGTTCTCCGCAGATATAATGAAGCCCAGGAGGAAGGCCAGAATGACATCGGCCATCAAGAGAGATCCGGCGACAGGGAGAAGGACTGCACAAATTACTGTACCTGCGGTAGAGAAGGAGAAAGGCAAAATCACTATGGATGAATTCTAGATAAGCACAGTAGATTTGGGTTTTGCCAACGAAGAGCAGGAAGGTCAAGAAGGTAAGGATATCATTGACTCTCTAATTCAGAAAATGAAAAGAGAGAAGGAGAAAAATAAGCAACATAAAGAGCACATTGCTCAGTTGCATGCATACATTAAAGGCTTAACCAATCCTGATGATACTACAAGTGAAGCTGCAGTCCCATTGACTGCCATTTCTCAGGAGGAAGTAAATAAATTGGACCTCATGAAGCATGAGGCTTCCGTAATAAGGAAATGGATGTCATCCACATTGGATGATGCTATAGAAATAATGAAGGGGTCTTTGAAGAGGTGGAGCATATTAAGTGACTCCAAAACCAAGGTGGACAAATTGCAGATGTAGTCCAGGAAAAGGTCTTATAAACTGGAAAAAGTCCTCAGCCTATTGGGAGAAATAAGGAAGATAAACCCACAACTGCTTATCAGTAGGCAAGTATTGAATAACAATACTGCACTGTTAATAGACATCTGGTACAAAGATGTACAGTTTGAATGTGGGGTCCTCAAGAGATGCAATAATAAGCTGAGGGAGATCAGCATGAGGCTACGTGATTTAATGGGCATTGAGGCAGACATGCTAGAAACACTAGAAGACAAAGTAGAGGGAAAAATAGAGAATCAAGATGAAGACTCTGCCCTTAAGGCTCTGCGCAGTAACTTCCAAATGGAAGATGATGGTCCACTCATCCACTTGACAGAGGAGATTATAAATAAGGTGATGAGGATCAAGGTCAAGATGGAAACCTACAATGAGACATTGCAGGATAGGGAAAATAAGCTGGATAATAGCAGGGATAAGTATGAAGCACACAAGCACGCCATTATCAAGGCAAAGACTCAAGATGGCGGAGGAATAGATCAGGTTGCCTGGGCTAGGAGCTTCCAATAAGCCATTTTGCTCAATGGGTGTGGTTGCTGAGACTACTGAAGGAACAGTAGTAACCACAGTTGATTCCAAAGGCTCCGCTTCTCGGAGAGATGCCACAGAAGCCTTTTGCCGATTATACTAGGGTGAAACCTGATATCCATGAGATCCATAACCTCCTCTTGCTGAGTGAGGTCCTCCTCGAGGTGTGAAACCGCCTCTGCGTTGGTATGGTCTTGGATCCGCGGATTCCCACTGTCTTTCATCTTGAAACCTGACAGCTGTGGGCTTCGGAGCTTTTGCTTGCAGCAATTGATGCTTTCTGCTTTTGAGCTGCTCAAGCTCGGCTTTCAACCTTTTCCAGGTCTCTGGACCCATATACATTTCTTTGAGCTGTCGCTCAATATTCAGGATCTCGGCAACAACTTTATCTATCTCTTCAGATGTACTTTTCATCATTCTGTAATAAAATGAGACTTCGGAAGAGTTGGACTCGTCTTCAGATTCTAAACTAGATTCTGAACTATCCTTTGAGGGCTGCTCAGCGTTCATTAACTGGAGATGAGCTTGATCTTCTCGGGCAGAATGATATTCTTCGTCAAACTCTAAGTCTGATTCTTCAGGACTTGAGAGCACAATGTCCTCTGAATCTGAAGGATATGCATTTATATAATCATATTCATCAAAAGATATGCCTGCAACTTTAGCTGCATGCATCTTTGCTTTACCTTTCTTTTTCTCCTTTTTTGGACACTTATTGGAGTAGTGATTCCCTTTACAGATGTAGCACACTGGTTTTCTCTTTGAATCACCTTTATGCTTCTTATCTTTCTTTCGAAAGAATACTTTTTTCTTTCCTTTGAAGTCACGTTTGGAATACTTATCTTTTTTCTTTTTCTTTTTAAAGCCACTTTTTCCAGAACAACATGGCTTACATTCCAAACCTTCATCCTCAAGTATTGACAACCTATAACATACTGCTGAGGAAAGTAACGGCTGAACCTTTTTCCTTTCTTTCCTGTCCTTTACTTCATCACAGATGTCAGTATTTATTTGTTCTAAAAATTGAACCAACTGAGGAAAAGTTAATTCTTTCATAGAAATCTTCTCACGAACCAGATTTTCTAAAACCTTCTTATGATAATAATTACCAATAGTGTCACCAAAGCTTTTTAGAAAAGTAGTGTACATGTATTCCTGGTTCTGTTCTTGTCCGGAGAAATAGAAATGTTCATACTGTTTCTTACAGTATGGTCTGAAATCTCTTAGATCTTTACATTTTCCCTTAATGAATTTCCTGTAGGAAAGCTGTTCAAAAACTACATGTCTACTAATCCGGATGCAGATGAAAAAGAAGTAATTAAGCAAGCGCTTAATTCTATGACCGGAATAGCCAGATTAGTTTGGGATAAGTTGGATAATGAATTTAGAGAAACATTGCTAGACAGTGGAACAGATCAAGTCTGTGCACAGTTGGCAAGAATGTTTGTGGGAAAGAGAGATGTTTTTGAACAGCTTTCCTATAGGAAATTCATTAAGGGAAAATGTAAAGATCTAAGAGATTTTAGACCATACTGTAAGAAACAGTATGAACATTTCTATTTCTCCGGATAAGAACAGAACCAGGAATACATGTACACTACTTTTCTAAAAAGCTTTGGTGACACTATTGGTAATTATTATCATAAGAAGGTTTTAGAAAATCTGGTTCGTGAGAAGATTTCTATGAAAGAATTAACTTTTCCTCAGTTGGTTCAATTTTTAGAACAAATAAATACTGACATCTGTGATGAAGTAAAGGACAGGAAAGAAAGGAAAAAGGTTCAGCCGTTACTTTCCTCAGCAGTATGTTATAGGTTGTCAATACTTGAGGATGAAGGTTTGGAATGTAAGCCATGTCGTTCTGGAAAAAGTGGCTTTAAAAAGAAAAAGAAAAAAGATAAGTATTCCAAACGTGACTTCAAAGGAAAGAAAAAAGGATTCTTTCGAAAGAAAGATAAGAAGCGTAAAGGTGATTCAAAGAGAAAACCAGTGTGCTACATCTGTAAAGGGAATCACTACTCCAATAAGTGTCCGAAAAAGGAGAAAAAGAAAGGTAAAGCAAAGATGCGTGCAGCTAAAGTTGCAGGCATATCTTTTGATGAATATGATTATATAAATGCATATCCTTCAGATTTAGAGGACATTGTGCTCTCAAGTCCTGAAGAATCAGACTCAGAGTCTGACGAAGAATATCATTCTGCCCGAGAAGATCAAGCTCATCTCCAGTTAATGAAAGCTGAGCAACCCTCAAAGGATAGTTCAGAATCTAGTTCAGAATCTGAAGCAGCATGCAACCCCATATGCAGCAGCATCATCATTAGGATAGCGAAGGTTTAGAAAGTGATGCACATGATGATGATCTGCATAAATCAGCTGAGGAGCATAATAAAGATACATCATGAGGGGGATATTTGCATATGCAATATAGATAGTTGCCAGCTGGCAACTTGTGCCATTTTGTAAAATTGACAAGTCATGGAATGATGACCATTGATTTGTATTGACATATCAGATCCGTAGATCTTTTTGTAATGGATTCCTCACCTTATTCTATAAAAGGTGGTGGAATGCCTTGTTATATTCATTCGAAACTTAATTGAAATTTGTTTGCTGAAGGATTCAGGGCTCATTTCAAAGCTGCTGTATATGTACATGTCTTTTGCATACCTAATAAAAGAGAAGAATATTCCGATTACAAATATTCGTAAATCTTGAGTAATCTATGTTTGAATTCTAGATATATGCTTTAATTTGTTGCGTCCCTTGGAGTGCTCATCATGTTGCATGTATTGTTTTCATTCATTATTCTCTGAAGTTTGCATCAACTGTATCTAGCTGTGGAATGTCCTGGTGAACATATGGTTTGATTTCTTCTCCTCATGACAGTATCAAGCATGTATGTGGATCAAAAGCTAAAGGTTCAACTTAATTAGAAGTATTTCCTTTAATTTCTTTCAATTTCAGAACATCTCACCATCACAATTGCAAATAATTGATAATCTTAAGCAAATAACGCAAATATGCAGACATCTCGTAGGTAATCGCAAATATTTAGCATATTTGAATAAAAAAGCATGCACAATTGAAAATTTCATGCAAAGATCGAGGAATTCCTACATCTTTTCATCTAATAACTGCATAATATGACTTCTCTCTAAAGAATTTCTACAGGAATGTCATGATGATGGCGTAATTTCACGTAAGGCCCCAAAATGGAAATAGCAATTCACATTAACTACTGAGTAACGTTAGTCGATTAAGACCTAATCACCGGAGACTTGGGATCATGAATTCTCTGAATTCACTGTATCTTTCAAGATGAATAAAGGTTAATGTGTACTTTTATTCTATGTTTGTTTGTGACTAACATCATGACCAACATAAATTAGCGCTAGAAGGAGGGCGAGTCCAGAAAACCACGCTCATCATCAGTATTTTTAGGTTTGATGACGCATAGAGTAAGGTAACCTCAGATCACCTGTGAATTTCAGTAAATTACGTAAATATTTACTGTGAGAAGTTTGTACATGTTCATTCTATGTAAAGATTTCCAGATCTCACGTAAATATTGCAAGCTTTACAGTAGACCTTTCTGACTTCACTAAATATTGGCCAAAGATACGCAAATTTGTTCAAATTTTGAAGAATTTAAGCATTAGACACTTGAGATCTTGTGCTACGGTCCAAGATACTCCAATATCCTGTCATATTTGCAGTATCTTCGCAAATATTTCGTAAATATCCAGTCTTATTTGCCATCTGACCGCAAATATCACCTCATCCGGTGGAATCCAGCCAATATTTGCAAAGTTTCAGCCAATTTGCCTCCAATTCAAGAAATCCTGGCTCACAGGATAAATACCAGGTCTAGACCTAGTGAAATTTTTGAAGAATTGCCTGTTAGAGGTTTCAGACCTAGGACTGTAGACATTCATCATACTCCAGGGTCTAGTGCATCTAGAGCTTCACCAAAACCTCCTCCTGTAACTCCTGTTGGTTTGCAAATACCTTCCGGTATATCCGCGACACCTCCTATTCAACCTCAGGGTATACCTTTAGTTCAAACTTAGCCAGCTGCACCGCCAGTTCAGCCCCCTCAGGCTACAATGTCTTTCTTTGCAGCAGAGTCACCTTTGACCTTTAATGCATATCATGAGTTACCAAAGAATCCGGACAAACTTTGCCCAAAATACCATCCCTATCAAGATGCTGAAGATCATATCAGGACATTTAAGGAAGCTTGCTGCAGAGCCAGAATAGAACATCAGGACGTGGTGTGCAGATTATTTCCTTTTTCCTTAGGGGAAGAGGCTTATAATTGGTTCATCAGTCTGGGCCAAGCCTCTGTTGGTTCATGGGCTGTCTTAGAGAAAGCTTTTCTTGACCAGTTCAAGGTCCCTATTGATCCATCTATGAATTATCACATGTTTGCTACAATTAAAAGATTTGAGAATGAGCCTATTGCTAATTTCAATGCTAGGTTCCAGAAAATGTTGTCCAAGCTAGTTGCCCCATATGTAGTAACTGATGCTGCTGCTAGGAGTATTTACTATTCAGCCCTGGATCCATTAACTTCCATGTTCATCAGAAGAACACATCCTGAGATCACTACATTGACAGGAGCTTTTCAAGAAGCTATCAAGGTAAATCAGCAGTTGATACCTGCTCCTACTCCGAATATAGTATTCCCTACTTTGCCTGGCATGTAGTCACAATATCCTGCACAATATCCTGCACCGTATTCACCACAGTATTCTGCACAATATCCAAATGGAGCAGTGATACCTCCAGCAGTCATGCCTGCACCTTTGCAAGTACCTCCATTGAGCATTATGCCTCCTCCTAATGGAAATAGCCAATTACCACAATATCCTGCACATGCTCAGACACCTCAGGGTACTGATCTGTCCAACAATAACCATGGATCTTCTTTTTTCAAGCCTCAGACTGAAAATGTAGTTGCCAAAGCTCAAGAGGAAAAGGAAGATATCAAAGAAATTTCTGCTTAGTTGAGAAAACTCACCACCGAAGTAACACATTTGAGAAATCAAGGGTTTTATGCACAGTCAGGTCAGAATAGAAATTATTCCAATGATAGACCAAACTACCCTGACAGAGGATATAACAACAATAACTTCAACAATAATGGTGGAAACAACAATAATCCACCTAGACAGCCCAGAATATGGAACTCCAGGCCAAATAATGGTTCATTACCATCACCCCTGGATAATCAGCCTCCGGGTGAAGCTAAGCAGACTACTAGAGTCAATCTTGCTGAGGCAACCCTTACCAATTGGTGTAGGATCCACAATACCAATGCACATGCAGAATTAGATTGTCCACAATTTAGGATTGCTGCCAGCATCTTTCAGACTGAAGTATCCAACACTTCCAGAAATCCACCTCAGGTAGAAGGAAATGAGATAGTTCCTTGTGGATATGATTTGGCTTTTGTGCTAGAAACGTACACTAATCAGCCTCATCCGAGTTATGATCAGACCTGTGAGGAATCTGCTTTAACTTTCGAAACAAATTATGTTTTTCCTTTTAAGGATGAAAATGAACCTGCAAGAGAGCATGAGGAAGTACATGCATACCAGCAGCAATATCCTAGTAAGCACAATTATAACTTGAGAAGTAATGTCAATAGACCTACTGGTCCGTTGACATCATCTTTGCCTCCAAACAACTTCAACACACCTCCTGATCCTAAGGCTAACAATAACCCTGGGTTCCCTAAGGTGAATGCTCAGTACTTGTCACCTCAAAACACAGTAACAAAGGTCGTAAATGCACCTCAGGAGTCTGACAAGTTAGTCAGCTATTTGGCTGATGAAAAGAAGAAAATCAAGATCAGCCTGTCCTTATCGGAGTTACTGAAAACTCCTACCATCAAAAAAGCATTCATGAAGTCACTAGATGATCCTGCTCCTAAAGAAGATAGTCATCTTTCAAGTCAATCCAATGGCAAAGATCATGCTGCTAAGGATAATATTATCAAGCCTAAAGTGTCAGCTACAGTCCAAGCCGCTGAAACCTCCCACATGACCTTGTATAGAGATAAAACTGAATCACCTCCATTTCTCCTCACCATAAGAATGTTTAGCAAGAACTTGCACAACTGTTTGGTTGATTCCGGAGCCTCAACGAATGTTATGCCTTTGTCAATATGCAACGCATTAGGACTGCATCTTGCTAAATCCTTAAAGAAGGTCACTCAACTGGACAAGACAGAAGTAAGTGTAGTGGGAGAACTAACTCACATTCACATGCAGCTAGCATCTGATCCTAGGATCCAGTATTACATTGACATTCAGGTAGTTGACATACCTGATACTTATGGGATGTTGCTTAGCTGAGATTGGTCCAAAACACTTAATGGATATATGTCCACAGATTTCAGTCACATGTGGTTGCCATGGAAAGGTATACCTAATCAGATCAGGATTGATGCTGAACATAGGATGAAACATATGATCACGGAGTACAACAAAACAAATGAGATCATGTACGTAAACGTAGAACCTGGAGTTTATTGCATCAGGCCGTAGACTATTAAAATAGAAGAGATCCTGATGCTTGATGTTCATCATCATCATGATGATCATCATCATGAAGACTGGCTAGTTATAGAACCTGATAATGATCCAGATAATGAAAATGAAATGAATCGCTTCAGAGATTTTGAGATGTATTTATCTACTCAGGTAAAACGCTGTCAATTATTAAATATACCTGCTAATGACATTTTGATTGATGGATGGTGCAGATTACACGATGAAGCACATTCAGAAAAGACTTGTGAAACATGCTTAGACATGATGATACTGGAGCAGACATATAGTGGAGCATCATCATCATTTTCTGAAGCAAGTACTACATCTGATGATGATGATGATACTAATTCTTATTTGTCTTCTACAGGAATAGAAGAGTCGACAGATCACGATGAAGATCATACCCTGGAAGCAGAAGAGATCCTGGTGTCCGATCATATGAATGACGCGACAAAAGAAAAGATCACACCTGGTAGCGATTGCTTCATGGAACCAGATTATGAGTTGTCTGATGAAGACAAAGGTAGTGACCTGACGAAGTTCAAAGAATTTCTGGTAAAAGAAATAGAGAAGATGACACAACAGCATAAATCTCCCCACGAGGTGTTAATTAAAGGTTGGTGTAGGCTGCATGAGGCACCTCACTCTGAAACAACTTGCTCACTATGTTTACACATTTTGAAGAAGCATGCAGCTGTGGATCCTAAACGTCATCCTCCTGCTGAGATGGGAGAAAAAACAGAAAAGCCATCAGGCTCGCAAGATAAAGGAAAGAAGAAACTTGAAGCTGATGACATCCCCAAGTTAAAGTGGATATCAGGTGGAGCAGCAGCTAGAGCTGCCAAGAGAAAAGAAAGTTTAGCTAAATGTCCTGCTGAAGATAAACCTTGGATCCTGAGGTTTGATGGATCCAAATCTAAGCAAGGTGCTGGGGTAGGAATAGATCTCATTAATCCATCAGGAAAATCCTACTTAGCGGCCTACAGACTATAGTTCCCTTGTACTAACAACGTAGCAGAGTATGAAGCTCTGATTCATGGAATGTTGTTTGCTCATAAGAAGAAAGTAAAGATCCTGCATGTCTTTAGGGATTCAGAACTAGTTGTGAGGCAAGTAAGAGGAATTTACTCCTGTAACTACAGAAAACTATCAAATTATAGACATTGAGTGTGGGACCTGATTGAAGACTTTGATGCCTTTAATATCATTCACGTACCAAGAGAACAGAACCAGAGGGCAGATGCACTTGCCCAGGCCGCCAGTACGTTGGAACCACTGTCTATATCTGGTCTAAAGAGATTTTTAGTAGAATTGGTGTCAGTACCATCAATACCTGACAATGTGACTAATCTCCAGGTGTTTGATGATGAGCAGCACATTCTGGACTTCATATCAAACAGAGACATATTTGAAGCTCAGATCATAGATGAGAATGGTATGGAAGATCATGTCTGGGAAGAAGATGAGATATTAGAGTTGCCTAGCAATAGAATTCCCAAAGGTATGATTGAATTAGAAAGAGCTTTTGATCTAGATAATATGCTTAAACATAAAGATCTGCCCAAGGCAGATGGGGGTCAATATTCACAAGTGAATATTGGACAAGCTGATGACAAGAGAAACGTCTTATTGGGTAAGGTTTGTACACCAGAAGAGTTAGAAGGAATAACTCAGGCCCTTAAAGATTACATACATGTGATTGCATGGACTTATGATGAGCTAAAGACATATGACACTTCTGTCATAACTCATACTATACCTCTCAAGCCAAATGCAAAACCTTTCAGACAGAAGCAGAGGCCAGTCAATGCTCTACTTGAACCAATCATCCTTGAAGAAGTCAAGAAATTGTTAAATGCTCGGATAATATTTCCTGTAAGGCACTCCACTTGGGTGGCAAATCTTGTGCCAGTCAGAAAGAAGAATGGAGACATCAGGTTATGTGTAGCTTTCAGGAACCTGAACAGAGCATCAGAAAAGGATAATTATCCTTTGCCCTCCTTGGATGAAGTTCTACAGATTGTAAATGGAGCCAAAATGATGTCCTTCCTGGATGGTTTTTCAGGATACAACCAAGTGATGGTTGATAAAATTGACAGATTGAAAACTGCCTTCACCACAAAGTGGGGGATATTTGCATATAGACATATGCCATTTGGACTCATAAATGCTGGAGCTACATTCCAGCAAGCAATGGACATAGCCTTCAGAGGCTTAATAGGAAAGTGTATAGTCATCTACATGGATGACCTGACGGTTTTCTCTAAGGAAAGGGGAAATCATGTTGCTGATCTCAGAAGTGTGCTGAAGAAATGTGAAGAGTACGAAATATCTTTGAATCCTAAGAAGTGCATATTCGGAGTCACAACAGGAAAATTACTAGGCCACCTGATCACAGAAGATGGAATTATCATTGATCCTGACAGGGTGGAGTCTATTATGAAGTTACAACTTCCAGGAAGCAAAAAGGAACTTAAGTCTTACTTTGGTAAGATAAATTTTGTGAGGAAGTTCATCACCGGCTTTGCTGAGATTGTCAGACCACTAAATGCCATGTTGAAAAAGGATGCACAAATTGAGTGGACACCAAAAGACAAGGCTACTTTTGAAGATATAAAGAAGGCCATTACAGATGCTCCTATCCTCATTAGTCTAGATTATACAAGAGATTTCTACATCTACTCATTTGCCTCAGAACATACTTCTGCAGCAGTGTTAACTCAAAGAAATGAAGAGAAAGAAGAGAAACCAATTGCTTTCATGAGCTGTCCTTTCAGGGATGTTGAATTGAGATATGTAGATGTTGAGAGACAGGCACTTGCATTAGTCAGAGTAGTAAAGAAGTTCAGACATTATATACTGAGAAGCAAAGTGATTTATGTGGTACCAGATGCAGCAGTGAAGATGCTGCTGATGCAGAGTGAACCTGGTGAAAAAAGAGCCAAATGGATTACTATATTACAAGAATATGACATGGAGATCACACCAATGAAGCTGGTGAGAGGACAAGCTCTGAGCCAGATGATATCTAAAATTGATCCAAACATCATCAGTCAGCAGTATGTGATCAATGAGAAAGACAATAGAGAATGGTATTCAGATATCAAGCACATCCTGATCACTGGAAGATGTCCTTCAAGAATGCAAGATTCACAGAGAAGAGCCTTGAAGATAAGATCCTAGAAGTATATGATGAAGGGAGGAACCTTGTTTAAGAAGAATTATGAAGGAATATACCTGAGATGCTTAGAGAAACCAGAAGCAAATAAAGTTTTGACAGAGTTACATGACAAGTTTGGAACGGCACACGGATCAGCATTGGCCACAACACATGCAATCCTCAGAGTAGGATATTACTGGCCTACCATTTTTAAAGACACAGCTGATCATGTTAAATGTTGTCATGTCTGTCAGGTTGCTGCCAACAGAGAGAAATATGCTGCACAACCGTTGTAGCCAGTGGTGGAAGAGCGCCCATTTGCACAGTGGGGCATGGACTTCATAGGACCAATCAATCCTCCGTCTTCCTCAGGCCATAGGTATGTCCTAACGATTACTGACTATTGTACTAGATGGACTGAGGCTATTAGCAGCAAAACTTGCACTGCAGATGATGTCATTAAGTTTCTGGAAAGCAACATTGTTACCAGGTATGGAACTCCTTATGCATTGGTAAGTGATAATGGTTCTGCCTTCATTTCCACCAAATTGTCAAGTTGGGCTTTTGATCATGGGATCATACTGAGATTTTCGTCCAACTACTATCCCCAGGGAAATGGATTAGCAGAATCCACCAACAAGAATTTACTGAGTATCATAAGAAAACTGATAGAGAAAAATCCCAGGGAATGGAACTCATTTCTGAAATATGCCCTATGGGTAGACAGAACTAGAATGAAAATTGCATTAGGAAACTCACCCTTCCAACTAGTATATGGGGTAGATCCTATCCTCCCTGTAAATTTGAAAATTCCTAATCTACAGTTTGCTCAAGAATATCTAGGCATAGATAATAAGCAGGAAGTCAGGTTGCTTCAGTTGATGCACCTGGAAGAAAAACGGAGTCAAGCGATTGACCAATTTGCAAAACATCAGGTTGTTGTCAAATGCTGGTTTGACAAGAGAGCAAAAATTAAAGCTTTCAGGATATCTGATTTAGTCCTAATGTGGGATAAAGCCCATGAAAAGAAAGGTGGTCATGGTAAGTTTGATAGATTATGGATAGATCCCTTTAAGATTTCTGAGATCTTAGGAGACAGCACTTATAGGCTTAAGAACCTAACAGGCGAGGATGTCCCATTGCCAGTCAATGGACAATTCCTCAAACATTATTTCCAGCCCTGAATGACTTCATGACAGTCATATGTACCATATTGTATATTTGTATAGTTGTTTGTATAGTTTCTTTGTTGTGCTTGTTTTGTTTTGTTGGTTGGGACCTTGTTCCGGTAAGTCAAGATGATGCACTTCATCACCCTAGAAAATAATTAAGTTGTTGGGATTCAAGTGATGAGATCACATTTAAACATAGGTTATGATTCATTCTAATAAGTGTTCATAATCAGGTTTGTGATATCTTTTCATCAGGGTGCTTTTTCTTGATCAAAGATGAATCAATCACAATGAAACACCTAACAGCCTTGGGTTTGTTGAATACACTAGTATAGGTGTTAAGTGAAAAATCTAAAGGGACTCCCTTTCTACCAGTGCAATCTCCAACCTAAAGCTGCAAGTGACTATACCTTGTACAAATGAGCTGACATGATGATATCAGATATGAATGTGAAAAGAAAATCAGAAAAGAAATAAAATTAGGCCATCTAAGTAACTCTACCGGGGCTATAGACGCCTGCTGGCAGTGGGGCTCTACTTAGGGAGATTGTATAGATAACCTTGCCGGGGCTATAGACGCCCACTGGCAGCAAGGCTCTATCCAAGGTTGGCTATGAGGGATGATCTCCAACTATGTAATTTAACACCAGTTACTTACGTTTTCAACTTACTTTCAAGATGAGGATAATTAATCATATGCACACACCTGATCCTTTGTTAGCATTATCACCATGATGAAATTTTATCATTCAGAGGACCATGATGCTTACACTTAGACAGAATTAGAGCACTATAGATGAATGTGATCACATCACTTGAATCATTAGAATTTGTTCATTTTCTTTGGTGGCAAGTTGTTGTGTGGTTACACAACACGCCCCATTTTGACATGGCAAAATAGGGACCTGTTGTGTGGTTACACAACACGCCCCATTTTAACTTATCAAAACAAGGACCCAACTTTTGGCTTGGCTTGTGTTGTTTGCTTTCTAGCGGTTTGGTAAAAATAGGCCAGGTGCATCATCATCATGAAGGTCAGGATGAGGTTGGTCATCATCATGAGGTTAGTTTGTCAAAGTTCATATTTTGTTTCTATGACCTCATAGTTAGAAAGAGTTTGAAATTCCATGCAGGTTTGCCTTTTACATCACCCGAAAATTCATCCATATGAGGGAGTTATGCACAGTCAAAGTTTTGGTCAAACCTGATAGTTGCTGTATGAAGAACATCATCATCATATTTCAAACGCCCCCCGATAATATCCTGAGGTCGAAATATCCAGACGTCAACTTTAAGTCGTAGTAAGTTATCCCCGTCGAGCGGTCTTTTGTATCGCGAAAGGTCATCATCATGATCTTGGTCTATCACCCGATAAAAATCATGCAGTCCCAATATCCGGACGTCAACTTTAAGTCATAGTGAGTTTTACCCGTCAAGCGACCTTGGAAACATCGCGAGCATCATGATATTCTAACATCACCTGATATTATAATATCATGCTGATATTATAATATCACCCTACTTAAGAAACCCATGATCTGCATAATTTGCATGCGCACGTCAAAGTCCTGGTGATCATCATCATCATGATCTTTCAAGGCAGGATCACATTTCGTAATATCCTCCTGATCTCCTTTTGGATGATCATGATGATCACCTTATCTTTCAAAGGGGGAGGGAGATATTCCATTCCTAAGTCATGTTGACAAGATCATCATGATCTTGTTTCTCTACCCGACATTTCGCAATAGCCTCCTGCCGAGAAATATAACCTTTTGCAAATATCCTGATGACGTCATCTCGACCTGATAAACAAAGAAGCAAATATCAGGATGACGTCACCATCACCTTTCTCCTTCGGCAGGATATTTTCCAAGGCATGATCCGGTTCACGAATATGACGATGACGTCATGTTCTAAGATTAACAAAGGCCCCGGATATCCTGATGATGTCATCTGGACCTTCAGCATGATCATATTTTAAATCACCTAGTGCGGATATGATGATGATGATGATCATCATCATCCTGATCTTTCGAGAGGGTTACCTTGGCCGCAAAAGGGTCATTTTACATTCATCACCTGATCATCTTCCTAAGGTGACCCGATTTTACATTTATCCCCTGATTTTAACGAAACATGACGGTGACGTCATCCTTTGCATTTTAATGAAGCCCGAACATGACGATGATGTCACCATCATATTCCTTTCCTCAGCAGCAGGATCATATTCCAAATCCTCCTATTTGTCTTCATCATGATGATGATGATGATGTCTTTCTTTCCCCAATATGCAGAAACGAAACATCCTGATGTGCTTTTCATCAGAGCATTCGGAGGGGAGGAGCATCATATTTCATGATATCCTGCGGCTAGATAGAAGACATAGAGTTGGGCATCATCATGATTTTTGGCGTCGGTATAACTGTTGCCATCAGCCAAGTCTAATATTGTCACCCTGATCATAGGTGGCCACTCCGATGCGAATATGATGATGATGACCCGAAACATACAAACAGAGCATGCAAAGCCGGATTCGAAGGATGGTTAAAAGGCAGTTATTTCCTTGTATATTTTGAGATCATCATGATCATATTTTGAACCCGATATACAAAAAAATGGGTGGGAACATGAAGCGATGGAAATTTGAAGACCCGATTGCTGATTTCCCAGTCAACGATGGTTGACCAGGGTGTTTTGAAGATGTTTATGCATTTAGTGCATAATTTTCCACTGATTTGGAGCCCGATTGCCTGTAGCTGCACATTTTCGGGGGCTTGTTTAATAAAACGTTTTACTTCCTGTTGTTTATCCCAAAGATGATGAACTTAATGTTTGTCTGTTTACTTGCAGGAAGTCATGATGCTGCTGCTGAAGCTGAGCATTGAAGTCATGATGCTGTTAGAGCTGCTACTGAAGCTGATAATTACAAAGTTGCACATGGAAGCAACATGAACCAGAAGTGAGGAGGATATTGTCAAATATGTTGTTTGCCAGCTGGAGACCGAGTCAGATCAAAGATGCTGGAATATTCTGTGCCAGCTGTACATTTGCCAACTGACGAAGCATGTGCTTTTCATCTGGACCATTGATTATTATGAGAGGATCCTGATCCTTGGATCGTTGTAACCGTTTTTTTGGCATTTATTCTATATAAGAGCCAGAGCTTGTCAAAAATAGGGAGATACATTAGAATACACAGACGCATTTGGCGCATTAAGGCTAATTACTGTAGAACCAATTAGGAGATCGGATTACTGAGACTAATGAGGATAGAATTGTTGAAATGTCAAGGTTCTTTCTTCAGATCACTGTAAATGTACCTGTTCTTGAGCATACTAAATGGATATGAAGTTTCAGATTACATCCTGATTGTAAATTTTATGTAATCTTCTTGTTGATTTCTAGATATGTACTGGTGAATGCTGTGTTCAACTGGAAGCGCTTTCATTTCATTACATGTTGTTGTCAACTTTTCCTTTGAAGATTTGCACTAGATCATGCAGATTTGTGGAATGTCCTGGTGAAGTATGATTTTAGTTTCCTTCTTTTCATTGCATGTATGGGAGCTTGTATGTGGATCAGTGATCTAAGTCAAGTAGTTTTGGGAATCTCATTCTTTAACCCTTTTCCTTTTTTCAATTTCATAAATTCATCACCATAACTGCAAATCATGATAAATAACAAGCAGAACAGAGAAATATGCTGAAATCCCGTAGGTAACTGAAAATCATTAGCATATTTGAGTTAAATGCATGTATTATTGAAAATATCATGCAAAGAATCATAAAGAATGATAGGAATCATGCAAATATCAGCCTGTAGGCACATTATTTGACTAAATTCACAGTGCAGAGGTAGAATGGTTGGAGATTTATGCAGAACAAACATCCAGAGCAGGATATTTGAAGATAATGATGATGAACTTTGCAGAAACACGTAAGGCCCCTGAATGGAAAATAGCAACACACATCAACCACTGAGTAACGTCAGTAGATTAAGACCTAATCAACGGAGACTTGGGATCATGAATTCTCTGAATTCATCGTATCTTTCAAGATGAGTAAAGGTTGTTGTGTAACTTTTATGCTATGTTTGTGAATGATCAACATCATGACCAACATAAATTGGCGCTAGAAGGAGGGCAGAGCGGGAAAAGACACTGCTGCTTCAGTCATCATTCATTTTGTGCAGGCCCCTCGCTTCTAACGCAACATAAATTGGCGCTAGAAGGGGGGCCTGAGCTGTTTCTCAGCAAATAGATCCTGTTCCTGAACAAAGAATTTTTGATTTCTACAAATATTGCATAAATATTTCAGCATTTGAGTTAAATGTCTGCAAATATCTCTTACCTGAGATGTTTTGGTTGCACCTTTGCAAAGATCTAGCCCAAAGCATCAAATATTTGTTTGATTTTCTGGACTTTCAAGTTTTAGTCTGAGATATGATAGATCTCCTTAAAATTGCAAAATACTAAAAAATTGAAGAATAGAGTCTCATTTTGATGGATGTATATGAAAATAATTGCCAAATTAACATTCCTTTATTTCAGGAAACTTTAAATAGGCAGCTTTACCCTCACAGTTTTTCTAACTTTGGTTTATGTACCTGTTGCAGGATACACTAGACTGCAGAACACAGTGAAATAAATTGCTTAACTTTCCTTACAAGGTTGGATTTATATTTGAAAGGACTAATATTCTTTCTGGATGTGTTCAAGGTTGAAATTTGCCAAGAAAATGAAGAAGTCTACCAGGAAAATGAAGAAATTCTGGAGCAACAAGCAGATGCAGCACCAGAAGTTATTAATTGTCCAGACACTGAAGTAGATCATTCTGAAGATTTTGAATTATACTTGTCTAGAAATATACAGTGTAGTCAAATATTAGGTTTGCCCATTGATGATGTCTTGATTGAAAGCTGGTGCAGATTACATGATGAAGAGCATTCAGAGAGAGATTGTTACCCTTGCTTGGTCATGTTGAAAAAGATTCTAGAAAATATAATGACAAGTAAGGACCAGTCAGTATGCAGGTATGAATCTTGTGAAAATTTTAGAGAAGAAATCACTCATCACGATAATATTTTTGATTCTGATCCTAATACTTTTGATAAAGAAGATGAAACATCTTTCCTGGAGTCATTCTATGGTAAAGAGAAGTGTAAACAGATAGTAGAGCAATTTAAATGCACTCCTGATGATGAAGTTCCTATGATGGTAACTCAGGGAGTCATAGAGAAGAAAATAAATGCTGATTTATTACCTGACTTCTTTGAAATAAATGATCAAATGCAAGAATGTTGCAGGTTAAAGGAACCAGATCCTCTAATAGATAGAAAATGTGAATTATTTAATGAACAATTCCTAAAAGATGAAGATGTAGAAGACTTTGGAGTTGTTGTGCATAATCGGATGTCACTCCAGAATATTTTGAAAATGAAACAGGGGAGTGTCCTCATCAAGTGAAAGTTGTTTCTCCTTTACAGTCAAATGATTTAGAAATGATAAATTTCTGTATACCAGGTTGTGATAATAAAGATACTTATTTAGATGCTGATGTGCAGGAAATTGAAGAAAATATTGAGAAGTTTCCTGAACTGGAGGATAAACTGAACATCCAGAATGAAGGGATAAGGCTGGATAAAGATGAAGAATTAATACATCAAAGGTCATACATCCTTCAATTTGAAGAGGGACCAGGCACTGAGCCAAGCAGTGAAAATATAATGACAAATGGAAGACCAACTGCCAATGAAGAAGCATGGCCAGCAAAGCCAGAAATACACCAGGTTGTATTTCTCCTTTCCACAATGAATGATGTTGATTACTATTTTGATTATGGAAATTTGAGAGATAGGACATGCATATGGATTAATCATGAACATGATGAGCTTCCTCAGTTGCTGATCATCAAGAGTTGTTCTGTTGAATACAGTGAATTCAGAATATCAGAATATTCTTCAGAATATAAAGATAAATTTGCTAGGTTGAGAACCATAACTAATACCCTGATGCTCCTGCACAATCAAAAGAAGTATGCAAATACAGGTGTCCTTAGGTCTTTTTCTGGTTTTTGTTTGCCTAGTAGTGGTTTGTATATAATTTTGTAGGTTAGTTGTTTGTACAGTCTGCTTGTTTTGCTTTCTTGTTCTGTTCCTGTTGTTTCCTTTTTGTAGGTTAGTTGTTTGTATAGTGTTTCTTCTATTTTGTGTTGTTTTGGTTGAGTTTTGTTTTGGTAAGTCAAGATGATGCACTTCATCACCTAAGAAAATAACTAAATTGTTAGGATTCAAGTGATGAGATCACATTTAAATATAGGTTATGATTCATTCTAAGAAGTGTTCATGATCAGGTTTATGATGTCTTTTCATCAGGGTGCTTTTTCTTGTCCAAAGTGAATCAAACACAATGAAACACCTAACAGCCTTGGGCTTGTTGAAGATATGAGTATAGGTGTTAAGTGAAAAATCTAAAGGGACTCCCTTGCTACCAATACAATCTCCAACCTAAAGCTGCAAGTGACTACACCTTGTGCAAATGAGCTGACATGATGATATCAAATATAAGTATATAAATAGAAAATATATAAACAATAAACTTAGGCCATCTAAGTAACTCTACCGGGGCTATAGATGCCTGCTGGCAGTGGGGCTCTACTTAGGGAGATTGTATAGATAACCTTGCCGGGGCTATGGACGCCTGCTGGCAGCAATGCTCTATCCAGGTTGGCTATGAGGGATGATCTCCAACTATGTAGTTTAACACCAGTTACTTATGTTTTCAACTTACTTTCAAGATGAGGATAATTAATCATATGCACACACATGATCCTTTGTTAGCACTGTTACCTTGATGAAACTTTATCATTCAAAGATCATGATGATTTTACTTAGAAAGAATTAGAATACTATAGATGAATATGATCATATCACTTGAATTATTTGAATTTTGTTTGTTTTCTTTGGTGGCAAGTTGTTGTGTGGTTACACAACACGCCCCATTTTAACTTATCAAAACAGGGACCCAACTTTTGGCTTGGCTTGTGTTGTCTGCTTTCTGGTGGTTTGGTAAAAATAGGCCAGGTGCATCATCATCATGAAGGTCAGGATGAGGTTGGTCATCATCATGAGGTTAGTTTGTCAAAGTTCATATTTTGTTTCTATGACCTCATAGTTAGAAAGAGTTTGAAATTCCATGCAGGTTTGCCTTTTACATCACCCGAAAATTCGTCCATATGAGGGAGTTATGCACAGTCAAAGTTTTGGTCAAACCTGATAGTTGCTGTATGAAGAACATCATCATCATATTTCAAACGCCCCCCGATAATATCCTGAGGTCGAAATATCTGGACGTCAACTTTAAGTCATAGTAAGTTGTCCCCGTCGAGCGGTCTTTTGTATCGCGAAAGGTCATCATCATGATCTTGGTCTATCACCCGATAAAAATCATGCAGTCCCAATATCCGGACGTCAACTTTAAGTAATAGTGAGTTTTACCCGTCAAGCGACCTTGGAAACATCGCGAGCATCATGATATTCTAACATCACCTGATATTATAATATCATGTTGATATTATAATATCACCCTACTTAAGAAACCCACGATCTGCATAATTTGCATGCGCACGTCAAAGTCCTGGTGATCATCATCATCATGATCTTTCAAGGCAGGATCACATTTCGTAATATCCTCCTGATCTCCTTTTGGATGATCATGATGATCACCTAATCTTTCAAAGGGGGAGGGAGATATTCCATTCCTAAGTCATGTTGACAAGATCATCATGATCTTGTTTCTCTACCCGACATTTCGCAATATCCTCCTGCCGAGAAATATAACCTTTTGCAAATATCCTGATGACGTCATCTCGACCTGATAAACGAAGAAGCAAATATCAGGATGACGTCACCATCACCTTTCTCCTTCGGCAGGATATTTTCCAAGGCATGATCCGGTTCACGAATATGACGATGACGTCATGTTCTAAGATTAACAAAGGCCCCGGATATCCTGATGACATCATCTGGACCTTCAGCAGGATCATATTTTAAATCACCTAGTGCGGATATGATGATGATGATCATCATCATCATCCTGATCTTTCGAGAGGGTTACCTTGGCCGCAAAAGGGTCATTTTACATTCATCACCTGATCATCTTCCTAAGGTGACCCGATTTTACATTTATCCCCTGATTTTAACGAAACATGACGGTGACGTCATCCTTTGCATTTTAATGAAGCCCGAACATGACGATGACGTCACCATCATATTCCTTTCCTCAGCAGCAGGATCATATTCCAAATCCTCCTATTTGTCTTCATCATGATGATGATGATGATGTCTTTCTTTCCCCAATATGCAGAAACGAAACATCCTGATGTGCTTTTCATCAGAGCATTCAGAGGGGAGGAGCATCATATTTCATGATATCCTGCGGCTAGATAGAAGACATAGAGTTGGGCATCATCATGATTTTTGGCGTCGGTATAACTGTTGCCATCGGCCAAGTCTAATATTGTCACCCTGATCATAGGTGGCCACACCGATGCGAATATGATGATGATGACCCGAAACATACAAACAGAGCATGCAAAGCCGGATTCGAAGGATGGTTAAAAGGCAGTTATTTCCTTGTATATTTTGAGATCATCATGATCATATTTTGAACCCGATATACAAGAAAATGGGTGGGAACATGAAGCGATGGAAATTTGAAGACCCGATTGCTGATTTCCCAGTCAACGATGGTTGACCAGGGTGTTTTGAAGATGTTTATGCATTTAGTGCATAATTTTCCACTGATTTGGAGCCTGATTGCCTGTAGCTGCACATTTTCGGGGGCTTGTTTAATAAAACGTTTTACTTCCTGTTATTTATCCCAAAGATGATGAACTTAATGTTTGTCTGTTTACTTGCAGGAAGTCATGATGCTACTGCTGAAGCTGAGCATTGAAGTCATGATGCTATTAGAGCTGCTACTGAAGCTGATAATTACAAAGTTGCACATGGAAGCAACATGAACCAGAAGTGAGGAGGATATTGTCAAATATGCTGTTTGCCAGCTGGAGACCGAGTCAGATCAAAGATGCTGGAATATTCTATGCCAGCTGTACATTTGCCAACTGACGAAGCATGTGCTTTTCATCTGGACCATTGATTATTATGAGAGGATCCTGATCCTTGGATCGTTGTAACCGTTTTTTTGGCATTTGTTCTATATAAGAGCCAGAGCTTGTCAAAAATAGGGAGATACATTAGAATACACAGACGCATTTGGCGCATTAAGGCTAATTACTGTAGAACCAATTAGGAGATCAGATTACTGAGACTAATGAGGATAGAATTGTTGAAATGTCAAGGTTCTTTCTTCAGATCACTGTAAATGTACCTGTTCTTGAGCATACTGAATGGATATGAAGTTTCAGATTACATCCTGATTGTAAATTTTACGTAATCTTCTTGTTGATTTCTAGATATGTACTGGTGAATGCTGTGTTCAACTGGAAGCGCTTTCATTTCATTACATGTTGTTGTCAACTTTTCCTTTGAAGATTTGCAATAGATCATGCGGATTTGTGGAATGTCCTGGTGAAGTATGATTTTAGTTTCCTTCTTTTCATTGCATGTATGGGAGCTTGTATGTGGATCAGTGATCTAAGTCAAGTAGTTTTGGGAATCTCATTCTTTAACCCTTTTCCTTTTTTCAATTTCATAAATTCATCACCATAACTGCAAATCATGATAAATAACAAGCAGAACAGAGAAATATGCTGAAATCCCGTAGGTAACTGAAAATCATTAGCATATTTGAGTTAAATGCATGTATTATTGAAAATATCATGCAAAGAATCATAAAGAATGATAGGAATCATGCAAATATCAGCCTGTAGGCACATTATTTGACTAAATTCACAGTGCAGAGGTAGAATGGTTGGAGATTTATGCAGAACAAACATCCAGAGCAGGATATTTGAAGATAATGATGATGAACTTTGTAGAAACACGTAAGGCCCCTGAATGGAAAACAGCAACACAGATCAACCACTAAGTAATGTCAGTAGATTAAGACCTAATCAATGGAGACTTGGGATCATGAATTCTCTGAATTCATCATATCTTTCAAGATGAGTAAAGGTTGTTGTGTAACTTTTATTCTATGTTTGTGAATGATCAACATCATGACCAACAAGACCCAACTTCTTTTGGCTTGGTTTGTGTTTCTTGCTTTCTGGCGGTTTGGTAAAAATCAGTCAAGTGCATCATCACGTTGAGTCAGGATGAGGTAAGTCCCCAGTATGAGGTCAGGTTGTCAAAATTCATATTTCGTATCTATGACCTCATATTCTGAAAGAACATTAAAATTCATGCAGGTTTTCCTTTTACATCACCCTGATATTCATCAGGATGTGAGAGTTATGAACAATCAAAGTCTTGGTCAAACAGGATATTCGCAAGAGGGGGGGTCATATTTTATAACCTCAGTCATGTTTTAAAGATCATCATCATATTCAAACATCCTCTGATATATCCTATGGATCAAATATCCAGACGTCAACTTTAAATGGTAGTAAGTCTTCCCCGTCAAGCGATCTTTTGTATCGCGAACATCACGTTTTGAAAAGTAACCCGATATTCGTTAATATCATCCTGACGCGAAATATCACCCTTAACAAATATCCTGATGACATCATTTGAATATGATAAACGAAGAAACAAACATCCTGATGACATCATCATCATATTTACATTTCAACAGGATATTTTGTAAACATGATCATGTTCGCCCAATATGACGATGACATCATGAAGCATTTCCGATACAAAGAATGAATATCATGATGACGTCATCCTGATATTCAGAAAGAAGGACGAGCAAGCTTGGCTCATCATCATCATTTTGATTTGAAACATCACCTGATAAACCGAAATATCCTCCTGATGTGCTAAAACGTAAACAAAGGGTGCATTGTCACCCGAATCTTGTCGCGATAATAATTTCAATGCTAGGGAGGATGATATTGAAACTCAACCTGATATTTGTGAAATATCATCCTACCCTCATGATATCCTGTCATATGGATATTCCCCCGCTCCCTTTGCCGCCATTATCATTAAATGCACGCAGATATGGTAGGTGATTCCCGCCGATCCCAAAACCCAATGAAATACCTGGCGAGATCCTGAGTTTTCGCATGAATGATCAAAGATTGCAATCTAACTTGTTAGAGTGCTCTAAATTTACCCTAACTACGAGGTTAAAAGGTAATTCAACTACCATTGTTACATTTACCTGCGTTAAAATTGTTTTACAGAGCACTTGCCTCCATATCCGCATAACAGCTACCATTGCGCAATTCGAGCTCACAGATAGAAGGAAGGAAGTGATCAGCAGTTGAATTAAGAGCGTCTTGACGATATATTGGTATAAAGGAAAATCTGCATAACCAGGTAAGTGAACTGAAACCCTCATCATGTTGTTTCTAAATGATGTTGTAAGTTCTGGTTATGTATCCATATAAGTAAGTAATGTGAAATTGATGCAATAGGCATGATATTTGCAATGTGTATGCATGCATATCCCTGTTGTGAGAAGAAATGTTGTTAATTGTAGGTACCCATGGCTGAAAAATGCTTAGTCAAGAATCAGGAGGAATTTAGCAGGCCTATGTTCTCTTCTCAGAGAGGGGTCCTGCTCAAATATGGAGCAATTACAGACACCCATCAGGGGATTACTAACCTGGAAGCCTGGTCAGCCAAGCTAAATGATGGACATGACAAGAGTCTGGTATTGGACGCAGTGTGTGTATCAAGTATGTGGAATGCTACTGGCTTCCCATATTCCATGGAGTCTCCGGAGCTAGTCATTGAATGCGCTCAGAATTATAACCCTCAGACGAGGCAGGTGGTGAAGCATGGGAGAGTGTATGCAGACCTATCCATCAAAGGTCTCTCCTGGACATTTGGACTGCCAATGGGCAGTAAGGTAAAGAGTGTAGACTTGAAGAAGTCTGGAAGAGAATACGAGGCCAACAAGAAGGCGGCTAGAAAGAACATGTATGCTTGCCGGGCCGAGAACAGCACATACAATGCAGCGGCCAAGCTCCCCGTGCACATGTTCAAGTTTGATTTCAATGAGGAGTATCAGTACGTGATTGCCCTACTGAACAGGGTGACTGGCCAGCCTGATACTGGTGAATTTAGAGATTGGATGTACGGAATCATAATGATGTGCCTGTATGCAGACATCAAGCCACTGTGGGGCCAAATAATAAGCGATGCTCTGCATGAGCAGCTGATGAACCTGGGAGGTTCAAATTGTGCATTCTACATGACCTCTTATATCGTGTATTCTTATGCTTATAGGGGCACTTTTGATGCCCTGGTGACAGATGGAAAACTGACAGGCACAAATGCAGCATATATCTGGGATCATCATCCCCAGCTGCAAAGAACCAACTATATCAAAGATTACAAACTGGTCAATGATGCATTCTCTATGCATCTGGTAAGGACCATGGAAGATGACAGAACTAAAAGACTGAGCATGGAGGCTCAAGAGGTAATATACAGGCATGGGGCATGGTACATACAATTTGCCACCTTTTCCTATATCAGGATAGAAGGTTTTGAAGGACATCCGCTGATGCTGCCAAGATATCCTACGGATGTAGTAGTGTTAATGGAATTTATCAGGTAGGTCTCCACCATGATACAGATGTATAAGGATGCCAAGAAGCTGCCACCAATTTTGTTCCCAGTCAGCATTGGCAACTACATGTGCCCTGACTCTGACAGTATAAAGAAGGTGATGGTCACTCTGAATAAGATGAATTTACTGCCCTTCCCAGTAACGAGACCATATGATCCTTACGACCGAATGCAGAAGATCCTAGGAAAGCCTATTCACCAAAGGCACCTAGAGGATTTTTGGGCTGACTGCGAGGATGAGGCAGAAGCCAGGAGAAGGAGGTATCAGAGGTTGACTTTGAACCAGATCAGAACATTTGATTGCATATCCCTTCCTCAGCAGCTGAAGAGTGATGACGTCAGGATAATGGCAGATGAGTATGAGCAGAAAAAGATTTATAATGATACCATCTCTGCACCTAACCTCACCATGCAGGAAGATATGTCCTTGGACCCATTCTTTGCTAGAACCCTACACTTGACCCAAGCTTGGGTAGATGCACAGGTAGAGGCATTGAAGAAGAAGGGTGTTGCCATCACGGTGGACAACAAGAAGAAGGGGCAGGACATCCCTGTAGATGAATATGACGACTTCCTGCTGGAGAAGAGGAAGACTAAGGAAGAGAGGATCCCTCCACCACAATAGCCTAGCAAAAGGGCCCCAAGGGGCAAGAGGGTGGAAAAAGGACCCATAGGGGTCATAATTGAAAGGGCAGTATTCACAGCGGAGGAGGCAGCCAAATCAGGATCAGAATCGGATTCTCCTCCAAAGCCCAAGAAAACCAAGACAACAGAGGCTGGAATCACAGAGACCCAAGAAGTGGGTCAGTCATCCAAACAACCAGGCAAAGCTATCCTCATGGAGGAGGAGCCTGAAGAAGAGGAGGAAGCTCCACTAATAATAAGAAGAAAGAGGAGAGCTCCGCAGGTGTTGGTTCCCACCACACCTAAGAAACCAAGAACCTCCATGAGAGGTGAAATAAGCCAACCCCCTGCACTGGTACAAGGGGTAGGTAGTGAAGTGCAGAAGGAACTTCAGCATAACGTTCCACTTCCTGCCATTGTCAAGTTCAAAACTGAACTTGTTGAAGAGCAACAAAAGGAAGCATCTCAGACACAAGCAGAAAGGCATGTCTCGCTAGACGAGACAATAAACTTGTCTGATGATGAGGTGGTGCAGGATGTGGCTGCACAAGAAATGGAAACACTTGCTGCTGATGCAAGTGTGACTCCTCACAAGCCTCCATCTGTCCAATCAGTGCTTGAGGAGATGAAACAAGCAGAAGCGGAGCGAGAAAAGAGCCCGGAACCAGAAAAGAGCCCGGAGCAGGTAGCTCAGGACATAGGGCTGGACACACTGATCACTGAGGTGACAAGTCCTGTAGTGGTAGACTTGACAGAGAAACAGGATGCAAGTCCTGAGAAGCCAGCAGGATCACCTGATAAGGGCCACCCAGCAGAAGAGGTAGAGATGGCAGAATCTGAAGGCCATGCTATTGAATCAGGCCAACAAAGCCCACAGGATACATCAGCAGGACCTGCTATAGTAGAGGTCCAAGAAATAAAGGCTGATGAGAAGAAGGAAGAAATAGAAGATCCTGCTGCTAAGACACAAGAGGTGGATAGTGCAGGAACAGAACAGATGCCGTTACTTCAAGCAGACCTCACAGTATCTGGAACGGTGGACATGCCACCAAGAACAAAGAAACCAAAGGAGGATGATCAACCTCCACAAGGGGAAGAACTGGGAACAGGTGAAGAAATGATGGAGAAAGATCATGATCATCATGATCTACATATAGGTACACTGCAGGGTTGCCCACACCGAGAAGATGCTCCCCCAGAAAAGGAAGTTCCTCAATAGGAGGAGGCACCACAAGATCAGCAGCAAGGCGAGCATCAAGAGGGAGAAAAGGAAAAATCACCATCTCCACAACGCTTGTTGATGGAAATTGGAGATAGGGGTGAACAACACCATGATGCCGAAAAACATGATCAGGTACCTCCATGGTTAGAAAAGGAGGTAAATGTTGAGGAAGAGATTGAAATTCAAGAGTTCGACGTCTCCACCCTGTTCTCCGCAAATATAATGAAGCCCAGGAGGAAGGCCAGAATGACATCGGCCATCAAGAGAGATCCGGCGACAGGGAGAAGGACCGCACAAATTGCTGTACCTGCGGTAGAGAAGGAGAAAGGCAAAATCACTATGGATGAATTCTAGATAAGTACAGTAGATTTGGGTTTTGCCAACGAAGAGCAGGAAGGTCAAGAAGGTAAGGATATCATTGACTCTCTAATTCAGAAAATGAAAAGAGAGAAGGAGAAAAATAAGCAACATAAAGAGCACATTGCTCAGTTGCATGCATACATTAAAGGCTTAACCAATCCTGATGATACTACAAGTGAAGCTGCAGTCCCATTGACTGCCATTTCTCAGGAGGAAGTAAATAAATTGGACCTCATGAAGCATGAGGCTTCCGTAATAAGGAAATGGATGTCATCCACATTGGATGATACTATAGAAATAATGAAGGGGTCTTTGAAGAGGTGGAGCATATTAAGTGACTCCAAAACCAAGGTGGACAAATTGCAGATGCAGACTGGGAAAAGGTCTTATAAACTGGAGAAAGTCCTCAGCCTATTGGGAGAAATAAGGAAGATAAACCCACAACTGCTTATTAGTAGGCAGGTATTGAATAACAATACTGCACTGTTAATAGACATCTGGTACAAAGATGTAGAGTTTGAATCTGGGGTCCTCAAGAGATGCAATAATAAGCTGAGGAAGATCAGCATGAGGCTACGTGATTTAATGGGCATTGAGGCAGACATGCTAGAAACACTAGAAGGCAAAGTAGAGGGAAAAATAGAGAATCAAGATGAAGACTCTGCCCTTAAGGCTCTACGCAGTAACTTCCAAATGGAAGATGATGGTCCACTCATCCACTTGACAGAGGAGATTATAAATAAGGTGATGAGGATCAAGGTCAAGATGAAAACCTACAATGAGACATTGCAGGACAGGGAAAATAAGCTAGATAACAGCAGGGATAAGTATGAAGCACACAAGCACGCCATTATCAAGGCAAAGACTCAAGATGGCGGAGGAATAGATCAGGTTGTGCAGTCATATGAACAGATCCAAAGCAGCATGCAACCCCATATGCAGCAGCATCATCATCAGGATAGCGAAGGTTCAGAAAGCGATGCACATGATGATGATCCGCATAAATCAGCTGAGGAGCATGATAAAGATAAATCATGAGGGGGATATTTGCATATGCAATATAGATAGTTGCCAGCTGGCAACTTGTGCCATTTTGTAAAATTGGCAAGTCATGGAATGATGACCATTGATTTGTATTGACATATTAGATCCGTAGATCTTTTTGTAACGGATTCCTCACCTTATTCTATAAAAGGTGGTGGAATGCCTTGTTATATTCATTCGAAACTTAATTGAAATTTGTTTGCTGAAGTATTCAGGGCTCATTTCAAAGCTGCTGTATATGTACATGTCTTTTGCATACCTAATAAAAGAGAAGAATATTCTGATTACAAATATTCGTAAATCTTGAGTAATCTATGTTTAAATTCTGGATATATACTTTGATTTGCTGCGTCCCTTGGAGTGCTCATCATGTTGCATGTATTATTTTCATTCATTATTCTCTGAAGTTTGCATCAACTGTATCTAGCTGTGGAATGTCCTGGTGAACATATGGTTTGATTTCTTCTCCTCATGACAGTATCAAGCATGTATGTGGATCAAAAGCTAAAGGTTCAACTTAATTAGAAGTATTTCCTTTAATTTCTTTCAATTTCAGAACATCTCACCATCACAATTGCAAATAATTGATAATCTTAAGCAAATAACACAAATATGCAGACATCTCGTAGGTAATCGCAAATATTTAGCATATTTGAATAAAAAAGCATGCACAATTGAAAATATCATGCAAAGATCGAGGAATTCCTACATCTTTTCATCTAATAACTGCATAATATGACTTCTCTCTAAAGAATTTCTACAGGAATGTCATGATGATGGCGCAATTTCACGTAAGGCCCCAAAATGGAAACAGCAATTCACATTAACTACTGAGTAATGTCAGTCGATTAAGACCTAATCACCAGAGACTTGGGATCATGAATTCTCTGAATTCACTATATCTTTCAAGATGAATAAAGGTTAATGTGTACTTTTATTCTATGTTTGTTTGTGACTAACATCATGACCAACATGGATCTCCCTTTTGCTTTCTAACATATCACATATGCTTCCACAAATTTCCTCACATCTGACTATAACTTAGGCCAATGGTAATGTCTCTTGACAAGACCCAGAGTCTTATCTAGACCAAAATGTCCTACCATGGCCCCACAATGCTTCTCCCTAATAATGTTTAGTCTCATAGAACATTGTGGAATACACAACCATCCACCTTTGAAAAGTAATCCATCTTGTATAAAAAATTCAGAGTACTCAACATGATATTTGTCTTCAAAAGAAGTACATACTTTGTAGATTTCTCCAAAGTCTTCATCAGTATCATACATAGTCTTTAAGGAATCAATACCAACACTCTCCAACTGAATCTGATTTATGGTTAGAACCCTCCTGCTCAAAGCATCTACTACCTTGTTCTTGACCCCTTTCTTGTGCTTAAGTGTGAAAGTGAAAGCTTGTAAAGTCTCCACCCACTTCATGTGTCTATGGTTCAACTTCTCCTGACTGTTTATGAAACTAAGGGCCTAATATCTGTAAACACTATGAATTCTTTTAGCATCAAGTAATGCCTCCACTTTTTGAGTGACTGGACTAGAGCATACATCTCCAAATCATAGGATGAGTATCTCTTCTTAGCATCATTTAGTTTCTCACTGAAGAATACAATAGGCCTCCCTTCTTGACTGATTACTACTCCAATTGCCATGTGACTTGCATCACATTCTACTTGAAAAATCTTGTTGAAATCAGGAAGTGCAAGGACTGGCTGATGTGCCACCTTCTTCTTCAGTGTCTCAAATGAATCATCTGCTTCCCTTGTCCAAGTGAACCTACAATTTTGTCCTCCTTTTATGGTGTCAAGCATGGGTGCATAGACATGACTAAACCCTCTTATAAACTTCCTATAGAAGGTTGCTAACCCATGGAAACTTCTGACATCATTCATAGTTCTAGGAGTTGGCCAAGACAATATGGCACTTACCTTCTCTTGATCCATTTTCAGTTTGCCGTGTGAGATGACAAAACCCAAGTAGATGATCTCCTCCTACATGAACAAACACTTGTCCAAGTTGATCATTAACTGCTTTTCATGTAACCTTTTGAGAACCAAGTCTATATGTTTGAGATGTTCTTCCCTTGTATTACTGAAAATCAAAATGTCATCGAGGTATACTATGACAAATTTGCCTATAAATTCTCTCAAGACCTCATTCATCAACCTCATAAAGGTACTAGGGGCGTTGGACAAACCAAAAGGCATGAGCTTCCACTCATATAACCCTTCATTGGTCTTAAAATGCAGTTTTCCATTCATCTCCTAGCCTAATCCTGATCTGATGATAGCCAGTTTTCAAATCTAGTTTTGTGAAGTATTTGGCACCTCCCAAGCAATCAAGCAAATCTTCTATCCTTGGGATTGGGAACCTATACCTGATTGTTATCTTGTTGATAGGTCTTGAATCAGTACAAAGTCTCCAAGTGCCTTCCTTCTTTGGTGCTAGTACCGCTGGTACTACACATGGGCTTAGACTTTTGCCAATTAGGCCTATTTCTAACAATTCCTCAATCTGCCTTGCTACCTCTGTATTCTATTCTAGTGTAAGCTTGTATGCTGCCTTGTTTGGTAGTGTAGATCCAGGGATTAGATCTATGCAGTGACTGATGTCCCTCATAGGTGGTAGGGACCTTGGCATTCCATCAGAGATGATGCCTTTGTATTTGTGCAATAGTTCTTAGACAACAGGGTCTATGAACCTTTGCTTCTTCTCTCCCTTGACTTCTTGCTGCTGCTTCTTGTTCGTCTTTAGGCATGGAATTAGAGCATATGCAACTGCTCCTTCTTCTTCTATTTCTGTCATAAACTGTTTGCCTTCTACCATCATCATTTTGACTTCTTTCCCTTTTGTTTCTACCTCCTTCTCCATTAATGGTAGTAACTCTGTCTTCTCACCATCCTTGGTGATTGAATAGGTGTTTCTAACTCCATCATGTTGGGATTTCAAATCATATTGCCATGGTCTTCCCAGTAGGAGATGACAAGCATCCATCTCAGTGATGTCAAATAATAATTTTTCCTTGTATGGTCCAATTTGAAATTCTACCCAAGCTTATTCTTCCACAACTGTTTGCTGACCTTGAGTGAGCCATGAGACCTTGTACGGACAGGGATGTGGTAGCCTTCTAAGCTTAAGCTTTTCTATCATTTCAATAGACACAAAATTTTTAGTAGATCCAAAGTCAATCAGAACCTTACAGAACCTTACATACCTTTCCTCCTACCTTGCAAGTATTTTTGAAAAGAGACTTTCTTTGTGGGGGCTCTCTATCAGGCACCTTCATAGTGGTCATTGTTCTCCTGATCATTAAAGCTTCTCCTATCTTAGGATACCCATATCTAATAGTATCATTCACACTCTGATAAGTGTTGGAGCTTGTCGCACTTTGACAATCAGATTCTTGGATCAGATTTGTCCTCCTTTCTCCCCCTGAACTTGTTGCTTTTTCTGGACATCTACTAGCTATGTGACCTACCTGATTGCAATTGTAACATCTAATAGCTCCTCTACCCTGAGATCTCCCTCTGAATGGTGGTCTTCTTCCCCTAAAATTTCCTTTTTGATCATAACTTCCCTTTTGAGTTTGACTATTGTCTCCTTTGCTGCTCTCTTGATTTGTTTCACCTTGGAATCCAAACCCATTTCCTTTGCCTCTGAAAGGACTTCTTCCTCCTCTTTGTTGTCTTCGTCTTCCTCTATTATTCTACTCTTGCCTTCTCTTTAGTTTCTCTTCCACCTTGAGTGCTAATTGGTAGCACTTCTGAACTGTATTTGGATTATGTAGATTCAGGTCTTCTTGGATGGCAAATCTCAACCCATTGAGATACCTAGCTACCTTCTCTTCCTCATTCTCCTTCACCTTTGTCTTGAGACATAGTTTCATGAACTCTTCAATGTATGCACTAACATCTAACTCC
The DNA here is from genome assembly GCA_027924645.1 of Cunninghamia lanceolata. Lineage (NCBI taxonomy): Eukaryota > Viridiplantae > Streptophyta > Pinopsida > Cupressales > Cupressaceae > Cunninghamia > Cunninghamia lanceolata. Next base: position 3,630,068 of record BSBN01000765.1, on the reverse strand, counting down.
TTCTGCTTCAGATTTTGTCTCCTCTTATGTAATTAGATGTTGTAATCCAATGGAACATAGACTTCCTTCACTAAAGCCATCATCTTCTTCCATGTAGCAACTCTATTCTTTCCTTCTTTCACCCTGTCATCTTGGATGAAATTCCACCAGGTTAGTTTAGCTCCTTTCATTTTGGATTGAGGTATCTTCACTCTTTGGTGGTCTGGTATTTCCTCTATTTCAAAGAAATTGTTGAAGGAGTCTATCCACTCCATTACTAAATCAGGTTCCATTTTTCCTGCAAACACCGGCAGGTCTATTTTCATATCCATGGTCCTTCACTCCATAGATTTGAGGGCATTAAGTAAGGGTCTCTAGTCTGCAGGAACCTCTATCTCTTCCTACCTAGGGCTATCCTCTTCATCCCTATCTTCTCGTTCACCAGAATCTTTTCCCCTTCTGACTCTGTCCCTCAATTTTTCCAACTCATCTTTCAATGCCTGATTCTAAGCACTAATTCCTTTGCTCTCTACAATCTGCTTCTTTACCAAGACAACCAATTCAGCATTGGTCATCCTTGCTAGGTACCCTTCTGACCCTTCTCCTTCTGACATTTTGTTGTCTTCTCCTTCCCAAAAGATATAGCCTTCGTTGTGATACCAATATGACGCAGAGGTACAAGGGATTGATCCCCAAAGCCTCAAAACTCCACAGTTAAGATGCTTCCTTCTATCAGCGAGAGAAAACTATTGTTCTCCTGACATACCCCATCGGCCAAACTTATGACCATTGGCATAAACAAATCCTCATTGTCTGATAGTAGACTTCACACCGATGAGCTTCGACATAACTTCGTCATTGGTTTCCTATCGGAAACATATAAGCTATCGGCCTAGCTTCAAATTCCTCCACCGATATACCTCCTTACACCAATGAACTTGATGTCCGCTACCATCAATGAAACTTAACTCATCGGGAGAAACCAAAAATCCTTCGCCGATGTCTTTTCTCTCCCTGAAATATACAACTTTGAATATGCATTCGATAACCTTTTACTGCTAGTTTTGTTTACCATTCCTATTGATTATCACTTGTATCTCCACACAATGTATATGCGCATTGTACATTTGCCATATACAATCGCAAGATACAATTTAAACATACAAACAAAACCCTTTGACTGGCGTTGACCCACTTGTCTCAATCGATGTACATTTCCAATGTACATTTGACATATGCAACCCAAAAAATGCTTCGGCGGGATACACACAACCAAACAATTGTGGTATACACATGAATTGTTCCTGACAAACAAAAATGATATATACAGGAAATGTATATTCGATTCAAATATGCGTTTGTGAACTTTGACTCCATAGTATGCTAACTGGAAACCTGGACTTTCTCCCTCCTTTGTATTTGTGATAGACAAATGCAAGATACACAGAACAAGTGATATATTCACAGATTGTATATCCTTCACACAAAGGCGATATACACATAAAATGCATGTATGTTGAAAACTTCACAGATTTCACAGTTTTAACCTGCCTAATCTCCAGCGATGACCTGATCCGCTTCCTAGATGGTTTCTCAAGCTCTTTTGAACCTACATGACCTAGCACATCCCCATGCTAGGCTTACTCAACATCTTTGACCTGCGATCCTGCAAACATGCATGCGGACAGAAATAGAAAATACAAAACTAAACCCTAACCTACTATACATAACCATTCCACCGATTCTGTAGGAATCAACCGGTGGAATGGAGTGGAAAATCCATCTAGCCACTAAAACAACAATTTGATTGCATAGTGCACCCAGATGATCAAAACACAAATAGAATCTTTATTTGCTTTCAGAAAATGTGATTACAATACTATATTTTCTAACAGTACAATACAGCTTCTTAACATCAATCTATATCCCCCCTCAGTTGACCTGTACTGGGGTATTTTATACACTTACCCACAGTAGTATAGACTTTCTTCCAAGCAGCTGGGAGAGATAACCAACTAACAAACTAACAATCTTATCATGAGAGCTCGATAAGTGTCCTAGGGATTACAAACAAAAACTAAAATACAAACACCAACGACAAGTCTGGTCAAACAGACCTTATTACATTAAATACATAAAATGCATAAGACCCTAGTCTTTGTGGGGTGCTCCTACACCACATTTTATGAGGGGAAGAAAATTATTACCCTGATAATAGAAAATTAGTGCAAAAATATCTTTGACAATGTTAGGTCTCAAAAATGCAAGTTACTAATCCTAAGAGGATGCCAGGCTCTATATTTGGATTTGGAACGTTTTTGAACTAACTTGACGAAATCAACCTTCAAGGTTTGATGATTTCCTACACTTTAGGTCTTGCTACACCTAGGCGGGTGAACCTTAAAATATTAAAGCAGTCTGAATGTGGATGAATGGACTAACTAGGTCTATCTACAATGGCATAGGATGTATGATAGATGACAAAGCTGACTAATTAATTCTATATGTAATGTTTAATAAGTGATTGGCAGAAATTGTATAAGCAATTTCAAAAGGTTTTAATTAATGAGTTGAGTGAGACCAGTGCCTTGTTGGGTAACAGAGTCAATTTGAAGGACTGAGAACAGTAGTTTCTAAATGGTAATAATTCTAGATATTTGGCACAGTTATGGTTTATAGCTTGTATAAACGTGCAAATAAATGACTGACAGACTCTTCTTGATAATCCAACCAAATAAAATCAGAGATCTTATAATTCACCAGAAGGTACTTTAATCCTTACTTGAAGGAGCCAAATGAAATGAAAAGACAAGATTACAGATAATATTTTACTGGAGACAGTGTGTCAATCCTAATTATATGGCTCTACTTAGTAATCCCAACTTACTACTTCCAGGTTACTGTGAATAAATCAGAAGGGTTTAATTCCTTAGGATGGATACCAACCGAATTGATCACACAGATACAGCGAATGTGTATTGACAGATTAAATGTATACTTGATAGTTTAATCTGAATAACAGGGAAATGCAGAAATGGAGACAGCCACACAATTGAATAATTTCAACAAATAACTGATACCCAAATGGAAATACTGAATCAGAGAACTTCAAATTTCTTCTTTAAAATAAAATATGCAACATGATCATTCTGGAATATTATGTATATGTATATCTAAATATCTTCTACTGCTGATGATCTTTCAGCATAGATTGTTTGAACTTATATAGATATCTTCAAGAAGAGATACAACTCTTCAATAAGTCTCTTGAGATTTTAACAAACAATAATTACATAATCTTAACTAGGCTCTGTTTAGCCATAAATAGACTTTTGTTAGATGATCCAAGTACTCCTGCGCACGGTGAGAATCAGTAAGCTCGACTGCACTCCTGGTGATTATATCGAGGGTGATCATTTCCTCCAGTTGCTTGCAAACTTCTGTAGATACAGAGGCTTTATCTTTTAGGGCTCCTGTGGCTTTGTGTAAGATAACTTGACAATCAATAGTCCACTCTTCTTTGCTCTTTACCTCTCCATTATCTTTGAATATTCTGGGCACCCCTGCGTCTGATGCATCAGTCCCTTCCTTAGCATCAGCTTTGAGTTTATCATAAAAATTCTGGTGCCTTTTGAGTAATGCTCTTGCCTCAGAGACATCTGTGCTATCAGGGGTACCTCTGTTTTGCAACTCGATCACCTTTTCTTGTATCCTCTGATCAAGCCTCTCATGTTCTTTGACTGCTTTATGATTTTCCGAGTAGTTATCCCAAAACTGGTTTAACCACCGTACCATGTTTGCATACCTGCTCTGCAGTATTGTAACAAATGCATCTATTTGAATTTGTTTGGCTTGATCATGGGATATCTCTTGACTACTTTGTGAGCTTTCACCTTGAGTTATTCTCTTCGTAGATTGCCCAAAGGTGCTCTTAACAGCATCCTTCAAGTAGTCATTCTCCTTTGTTAATCTTTCACAATTCAGCTTGTAGGCATCCCTTTCCTTGATTAACATCTGAGCTTGTGCTTTATTCAATTTTGCGACATTGATACCAATGTCTGCAGTAATTATGGGGTCAGTCTCACCTGCTCTAAAAGTCATAACATGGCCAAAAGTTTTCTCAGTGTCTATTATGGCCGTCTTCTTATGGGGAGGATACAATGCCCATATCATTAAAGAATTTTCATCATTGTTGTATCTTGTTCCCATATAGACTTCATTAACTCCTTCTGGAGTAAGCTTATACTTATCATCAGCATTATTCAAAAAACTATCAAAAACCAGAGCAGAATTTAGATCTAAGCCGGGAAAAATCATAACCCCCGCATCTTTAAGCAGCTGTCTGCCTCTGCTTGGTGTCATGTCCTGCATTTCCTTGTCCACTGTCTCCTTTAACATCTCCAATAACTGTTTTTCATTGTCAGCAGAAACATTATCTACTGACTCTCTAATTTCCTTTCCCTTGTATTTATACAGGAATGATTTAAATTCCTTTGAATGAATGAATGCATCATCTGACACAAAAGAATCATAAGCCTTTTGGCATGGATCTTCATCAGCAGATCCCTCCTCATCATGTATCACAACTGGAGGCTGATATTGTTGCATTTTTCTTTTAGACATTTCTGTTGTCTTATCTTGTGGCTGTTCAGTCAATTCTTCCTCTTCAGAGGATACCACTTCAACTTCTGCCAACTGCTTTTTCTTTTCATTCAAATCTCTGTTATATTTCTCCACTACCAAATCGACTTCAGCCTCTTCCAAATTTCTAATGACATCATCATGTGGATAATGTATGTGCATGTATCCACTGAGGTTTTGTTTTCTTCTTGCATAGTCAATGAAACCCTCAGGGTCAAACCCTTTCCTCACCTCAGCAGTCATCATGTTATAATGCATTAGTTTATCCAAAATGAGATTATACCCTTCTTTTGAAACCACAGTAAAATCTCCAAAACACAAAGTACTAGGCATGAATGATTGTTTATCATGCGAACTTAGATGCATGACATTGGAACAATGCATTTGCCTAATTATTTCCAGATATGCAATCCTGTCAGGGACAGTTTTAGGCAATATAAAGGGGGCATCCTCAAAACCATACACTCTGATCATGGTAGCGTCCTCAAAACAATACCAGTCTCCCCAATTATGAGTGACAGCAGGGGGGCCACCAAAATCTTTTGGCCTGAGGAATCTTTTTATTTCATCTGAAATTGAATATTCACAGGGGTGGTTGAAATACCTATACAGCACTTTAACACAATGCTCCTCAAATTGAGCATAGCTGGAGTTAGCATACCTGCTATCCCAGATTCTGGTCCACATTTGTACAGGTATCTTCTCCCCTTTCTTACCTGCAGCAACAACTTGAAGCTCATTTGGCCACAATCCTACTTCCTGGCCGTAGTATAAGACCATATGCATGAGCATCGAGTAATGCTCAAAAGAGCATGCTGGAGCATTGTTTTTCATTGCAGATAGACCAGAGTCTATTCTAGTAGCAACATAGGAGGCATAATCAAACTGTCTGGCATTGTGACATTGAATATTAGAGGTTATGACCATTAGAGGAATAGCCATAAACTCAGGGACCTCTGAGCCAAGGACTTGACCTACAGAATAGTAAGTATATTGAATGTATGGTTCAAAAATGGATACATGAAAGGGAGGGCCATCATTCTCAGTCAAGGGTATCACTTCTCCTTCGATCCTGGGTCTATGAATGGGTAACCTCCATCCATTGTAGGTTGTATCCATTCTCCAGTATTCTTTATCCAAGTCTTCATAAACAACAGGGACAGTGCACAAATCATCCAAATCATACACCTCACAAATAGCATTTTTTGATAGGTGTATAATTGGTTCTCCCTGAGGGTTGCAGATAGCTTTCAGGCCTGAATTGTAATGCCTGGCTAATAGTTGCAGGAGTTCTACATTCAAGAATACATTAGGTACGACCAGTTTGCCTAAATTCATGTGCCATGGGTTTGACACAGGGGCATTTCTAAATCTTCTGTTGTAATGAAACCTGAAGAGTTCATATCCCCTAATTGGGGTCCAAATATCTCCCAGGCGCTTATGTTTGTCTTCTAATTTTTCTACTTCTGCCCTGAGTTGGGCAGACCTCCTGGCCTTGGGAGCTGACCCAGGCAACTGATCAATCAAGTCCTGATTTAGTTTCCTGTCTTTCACTTTTTCTTCAGGGGTTTGATCAGTTTTTTGCTTCTTTGGTTTACTGGTTTCTCCTTGTGATTTTCTTCCTTTTCCTTTCCCCGAAGTTTCCATTTGTTTTGAAAAATTTGGCAGGAAATTCAAATACAGGTAATATAGTGGTTTGTGTATGTGTACCTGTCGCTCGATGACTGGAATTGGAAACCTTTGCTTTTGCCCTGAGAATTCTTCTGTATTCTGCTCTCGGACGGTTTTTTGCAACTATAATGATCGTATGAACTTTGTAGCCGTTTTGTATTAATTATCTGATCAATTCAATGTTCATCGCTGTGAAGTGTCACATCGCCATAACTCTTCCTATCGGCGTGCCTTTTTGAAATGTCTGAACGACCTCAACCCTTTTTTATGGCGCGGACGGTCAATCGGCATAACCCCTCAATTGTATCCCCGATGCCATGTAGTATCATATTTCAAGTGGGTGTGACCATCGGCATGATTTCCTTCATCGCTAAGAGTTTTGGATCTCTCCGCGATATGGCAAGTCCCACCGATATACTTTGCTTATCGGGAAGATTGAGACCATCGGGATACTAAAATTATGTCTCCCCGATCTTTATTGTCTTACCGATAGTCTGTTTGTGTATGAACTTTTATCTTTATCGGAATGACATTCTCTATCGGGATAGCTTTCTCAAGATACCCCGATCGAAATCATCTCCCCGATGCCCTTTATCACATCCTTCATCGGGCAAAGCTTAGTAATGTCCCACCGATATCTTTTGATCGCCGTGACTTATGAATCGGCAAGACTTGCTTCTTTTGTTCCGATGTGTCAAGCTATCCCGATGAAGATGCATCGCTGTGAGTCTCGCCGATAACTTTCTTATCGCCAGGACTTTTGATCGTCGGAGATTTACTTGTTTTCTATTCCGATGGTTCATTTCTCACCGATGACTATTGCTTTGTGACCCTCGCATGCTGTTCGGTGAAACTCTTGCCGAAAGTGCTTCATCGGTATGATATATACCGTCGGGGCAATTTCTAAAAGATCATCCGATAGATATTTGTCATACCGATCGGCATGACCACTTGCCTTTCTTGCCGATGTAAAGTCATCGGTGTTGCTTACTCCATCGGTGAGCTCCATGATTCTTCTTCCGATCTCTATTTTCACGCCGATGGTTGTTTTCAAACAATTCGCTGTGTATCGGTGTAAACCATACGACCTTATGCCGATGGATTGATTTTGATGATTTTTACAATGTTCATCCCTAGTCATTTTACGAGATACAAAAATTTTATATTGTGGTCCTTTTGGGATATTCCTTTAGGGTTTATTCAAATATGATGGAATAGGGAATAGTAAAATTTTGAAAATTTTACTGTGCTAACAGACAACACACCTATGGTGCAATTTTATGAAGTCGACAAGGCCAAATTTAGTGAAAATCATTGTTTTTTAAATCCCTAGGTTTGAGATCTTGACACAAAATGCTATGTGAATGTTTTGAAGTCTGATTCATAATGAAAATGACTTACTCTTAGATCTAAAAATGATTTTCAAGCCTTAACATGCAAAATGCTGATGCAAATTTAATGAAAATGCATCAAAATTGCTAGTTTTTGTTGAAATTTTCTATGCAAAATTGCAAATATTTTAAATCTAAATGCAAATTTACACTTAAATGCAGGACTATAGCCAAATGTTAATTTGAATGAGCCTCTAAAATCAGTAGAAAAATCTGATAAAATATTTTGCCTACTAACCCTAGATTTTGGAATTACTAGGTTATATAAAATTGTCAAAATTTCCACAAAACCCTAGCAATTTAAATGATGAAAATGCAAGGCAAAATTTTGAATTTCTATATTTTTCTATAGTTTATATCAGATCTAATGCAAAAATCATGAATTAGGAAAATTTAGGAAGAATTGGTGCAATTTAGTAAGCCCAACAATGTAATTGTTTTGAATTTTCCAAAATTTTCAATTTTTTTAAAAATTTTCTCAATGCAATAAAATGAATGACCATATGAATGAATGAAATCAATCTAAATTCAAAGACAAACACTCATCAAGTTGCAATTTAAGTCCAAAAACATGGGTTCACCAAAATGTTTAGGGGAAAATTGGATTTGTTAATGTTCTAGTGATTAGATGTTTAAATCCGCCTCTCCACCATACATTCAAGGATCTAGGGTCGAGTGGCGAGAACTATCATACCCTAGGTCACTTGCAGATATAGGGAAGCTTGGATTAAGGAATTTAATTATTAATTTTCCTTCTCTTATGTCCTATTAACCATTATAACCCTAATTATGCAAATACGACAACAAATTAACGAATGACAGAAAAAGCTCTTACAAACAGGAGTAAAATATCAAATCACAGAATACCTATTTTTGGGGTTCTGAAGTGGAATAGTTAGGGACACTGGAGTGGGCACCCAAGTCCAAGGTACTAATTTCTTTGCAGGATCTGGACCTCCTTCCAACACTGATCGGCCCTATAACTTCTATTTTCTAAAACTCAGATGTGAAGGACACTAGAGCGAGCGCCCAAGTCCTGGAAGTGCTCCTATGTCCTACTTTTCTTTAGATCCCAAATCCTTGATGCTTGCCAATCCTTCCTACAACTCCACTCTTTCCAAATGTGACACCTATAACCTGCAATCACAAAACTTGGTTTGGGGGTTGTGGTGTTTAGAGGCTTGCCTCAATCAAGCCTCGGAGGACACTTAAGTCTCCAAACACCGTTGTTAGATAAAGAGTGTGTAACCTTGTGGAGAAGAGGCAAAAACCAAAGGAATTGATGATAAAAACACAATATTATGTCACCTTGTAGTGAAGCTCTTATGGGAGAAGATGCTCTTCATGCCATGAGCAAATTGATGCTCAAATATGTAAATATCAACACACAAAACACACAAGTCTACTCTTGCAACACAATGAAAGCTTTGAATCACCTTGAGAACACAATAGCTTACTAGTAATCATCTAATTGAAATCTAGTTTACAAATGAATGCCTAAACATGCTTTTATATGCAACTACAAACACTCCCACCAAGATTTTAAAAATCAAAACTTACCGTGTTGGCAAAAGGAACTAATAAGGGTCACAAACCGACACCCAAAAATTGGGGCTGCCCCAAAATAGGGCAGGACTAGGGCATAGGCACCCAAGTCCTCCCCCCCTACTTTGGGTAGGGTACAGCTTAAGGGGTCCACCTAGGTCTAATTTTCCATGGAACCTAGGTCGCATTCCATCAAGATGCCAAAATATGAACTAAAATGTCCTAAATGCATGCTAAAGACCCAAGAGCTAAACCTTATGAGGGAAAAGCCCCCAAGGGGACATTTTCTGATGTTACAATAAAAAATTAGAGTCTCACTACCTTAAGGCTCACTACTAGAAATGCTCACTACCAATGGGGTGGCTCACTGCCGGTGGGCGGCTCACTACCAAAATTAATGAACTGAAATAGTAGCATCTAAACTATGCCAAGGTTCAATTCCATTGAAACACAATAAGTATCCTCTACTCTGCTCTACTTTTTCACTTCACAATTAGCTTTTCATTTTCACAACTTTGTTTTCCGCAAATTCATGACTTCATTACATGTTTTTATATGATTCATCAACCTTGGAATTTACATCAAGGTTAACATTACAATCATTAACCTTTAGCAAAAAACATACATACATTAAGATAGGTCTAGACCTAAATGAATTTGGGAAGAAGAGAAATGAATGCGAATTGTACCAAGCCTTAGCTAATACTCAAATGCAATCTTCCACACAACAATACACTTCCATAATCTTCAAATCATATCCGCAAGTAGTGAAAACAACCAAGTCATCCAAGATTGGAGTTAACACTAAAACTTTCAGGAACACGCTTCATTCACAATCCAAATTATACTTTGTGGATCAATCAAAAGGTAGGAACACTATCTAGAGACTCCCACAAGCATGTTACAATCACCTAGAACATTTGCACAACCTCTAAACACTTTATCCATCAGATTCTTCAAACTGGACCACTTGAACATTACTGACGCCCACTGTCATAAATGAAAGATCAATTACGAAGCACCAAATCATAAACCATTTGAAGTGAAGGCACATAACAACATCACAAACTTAATTCCAGAATTGCAGACTGTGAAACTTAAATGTGGAGAAATGAGAAGTGGTATACATTCTCCCTGTCACCATTAAATACACATAAAAATAGTTTTTACTCTGGTGAACACAACTCGCTCAAATCTTCACACCAAAGGCTCAAACTTGAAGTAGAGTATCTACAAACATCACTTAACATTACTTCCAATCTGCAAGTAAAAATATTCAATCTATAAAATATGTGGAGCAAAACACTGTACAGTTCTTGAGAGATAAAGGAATTTTGTACTTGTACCAATTCCTCAGATACTTGTTTAGACTTATTTAAATAACTTACTTATGTGTTGACATCAATGACAACACTTACTGCTCATACTTTCAACAATCTCCCCCTTTGTCATTGATGGCAACACATGATGTGAAAAACCATCAATACATATTATCTTGCTTTGCTTCTTTGCTCCCCCTCACTTGATGCTTTCTTTGTCTGCAATCTTCTTCTTAGGTTTTTCACATGAACTTCTCCCCTCCTTTGACATCAATGGAAAGGGTGCCAGACCTTTTCTTTCTCTTTACTGCACAACTCCCCCTTTCATGAACACTACAACACTTACTGCTCTTTATCAGAAACTCATATAAGCAACTTCTATCTACTCCCCCTGAGAGGTAGCCTTCAAAACATCAATCTAGATCAAGAGATGAAACTTTTGACACCACTGGACTGATGCATTCCCTATGCATCTTAGTTTAGATTAGAAGGGGTAATAACCCCTAATGTTTCCCTAAGATACTCAAAAAGTATCCTAAGGTAGAGGCTTAGTGAAAATATCTACAATCTGATCCTTTGTATACACATACTCCATCTTTACTTCATTATCTATTACCTTTTCTCTTAGAAAGTGATACCTTATTGATATATGCATTGTCCTTGAGTGCATCAGTAGATTCTTTGAAATGTTTATAGCACTTGTGTTGTCACAAAAGATTGAAATTGGTTCTTCATACACAACTCTTATGTCCTTCAATGTTTGCTTCATCGAAAGTAAGTGAGTACAATAGCATGCTGTAGCAATATATTTTGCTTCTGCAGTAGACAAAGAAACTGATTCTCACTTCTTGCTTAGCCATGAAACCAATATGTTACCCAAGAGGAAAGAACCTCCACTTGTCCTTTTTCTGTCATCAACATCTCCAACCAAATCTACATCTGTATAAGCACTGAGAGTGAAATCAGTATCTTTGAGATACCACAATCCATAATCTGAAGTGCCTTTTAAGTATCTCATGATCCTCTGGACTACCATCACATGTGATTCTTTGGGATCTTTTTGAAATCTTGCCACAAGATAGATTGCATGCATTATGTCTGGTCTAGTATGGCTTAGATAGAGCAGTCCTCCAATCATAGACCTATATTTTTCCTGATTAGTCTTAGGCGATTCATCATTCTTGCTTAGCTTGTAACCAATTACCATAGGAGTACATACTAGTTTAGAATCCTCCATTCCAAACTTCTTCAACAATTCTTTCACATACTTGGATTGAGAAATGAAAATTCCTTTTTCTGATTGAGTAATTTGACGTCCTAAGAAGAAATTCATTTCACCAAACATAGACATCTCAAATTCATTTTGCATTTCCTCTGCAAATTTCTTACACATACCTTCATTGCCTCTAAAGATAATATCATCAATAAAGACTACAACAATCAGAATTTGATCATTATTGATTTTGAAATAGAGATTACCATCTGCAGTACCTTTGTTGAACCCTAACTACATCAAATACTTGTCCAACCTTGCATACCAGGCTCTAGGAGCTTGTTTGAGTCCATAAAGGGCTTTCTTCAGTCTGTACACCATGTCCCCTTTGTTTGATAACTAAAATCCTTCTAGTTGTTCAATGTAAACTTATTCTTCTAGTTATCCATTCAAGAAGGCAGACTTCACATCCATCTGGTACACCTTGAAATCTTTGTGAGCAGCAAAAGCCAAAAACATTCTTATAGCTTCAATCCTTGTCATAGGAGCAAAAGTCTCTTCAAAATATATGCCTTCAACCTGAGAATATCCTTTGCATACTAGTCTTGCTTTGTTTCTTACCACTTCACCACTTTCATTCATCTTGTTTCTGAAGACCCATTTGGTTCCATTCACATTCTTATCAGTAGGTCTAGGGACCAATTCCTAGGTTTGATTCTTTTCTATCTACATCAATTATTTTTTCATGGATTTTACCCAACTTTCATCTTTGTAGACTTCACTTACATTTTTAGGTTCAATCTATGAAAGTAAACAATATTTCACTTGTTCTTCTACAACTCTTTTTCTTGTCAGTACCCCTTTGCTTTTGTCACCAATAATTTGATCTTTAGAATGAGTAATTCTTACATACCTAGGAGTCTTAGCAACACTTTCTAGAGCCTTTTCTTCTTCACCATTTTCTTCTTTAGCTTGACTATCCTTTTATTCCTGTTCCACCTTTTCTTTAATGACTAAGATAATAGGTTCATCTGACTCATAATCTCTTAGATCTGATGTTATTTCTTTCTCTTCATCCACCTTCACATTAGCACTTTCAATGACCTTTTTCAATCTCTTATTGTAGCACTAGTAGAGTATCCAAGGAAAATATCTTCATCACATCTAGGATCAAACTTTCCTAATTCTTCATCTCTTCTGATATAACATTTGCTTCCAAAAACTTTGAAATATCTTACTGTGGGAACTTTTCCATACGACAATTCATAAGGGTTTTTAGTACCATTACCTTTGACTTGGACTCTGTTTTGAATGTAGATAACAGTGTGTATAACTTCTCTCCAATACACTTCTGGTAGGTTGGCCTCCATAATCATTGACCTAGCAGCCTCTTGAACTATCCTATTCTTCTTTCAACAACTCCATTCTACTCAGGAGTCCTAGGAGTAGACAACTATCTCTTTATCCCATGCTCTTCATAGAAAATATTAAACTCATTTGATGTAAACTCCCCTCCTCTATCAGATCTTAAGTATTTGATCCTCAATTCTAACACATTCTCAACCATTGCCTTAAAAGCTTTGAACTTGTCTAGAGCTTCTGATTTCTCTTTTAGGAAAGTTACCCATGTCATTCTAGAATAATCATCAATAAGCAACATAAAGTACCTATCTCCTTGCAGACTCCATGTTCTTGTAGGACCACACAGATCTATATGTACCAGCTCAAGTAATCCAATAGAAAATTGTTTTTTGCTCTTGAAACTTGTCTTTGTTTGTTTTCCCAGTTGACATTACTTGCAAATTGTATTGGTAGGTTTCACCAGTTTAGGCAAATCTCTCACATCTTGAACTGAGCTTATCTTTACAAAGTTATCAAAATTGATATGCCACATCCTTCTATGCCACAACCAAGTCTCATCTATCTAAGCCAACAAACAACAATTATCAGTTCCCTTCAAGTGATAAATATTACCTCTAGTTTTCTTTCTAGTTGCAATCACTGTTCTGGAGCTTTCCATGATCTTGCATGCATTGTCTTTGAATCTAAGATCACACCCTTTATCATGCACATCTAACCAACACTTAAAATATTATGCTTTAGACCTTTCACATAGAGAACATCATCTATATTATGCTTGCCATCAAAAGAAATAGATCCTCTTCCACAGATCTTACCAGCTGCATTATCTCCAAACCTAACCAATCCACCATCAAACTTTTCCAAACTTACAAACTTACTTTTGTCACTGGTCAGGTGATGTGAACATCCATTGTCAATGATCCATTCATCCTTATCCTTCTCAACCTGGACAAATAGAGCACTTTCTTCCACTAGTTTTTCTTCCTTCACATAGCTAGTAGGATTAGTAGACACAAGTTCTTCCCTAATAGCAATAAACAAGCATTTATTTGCACTAGTACTATTATCATCAGACTCATCATCTGTTACACCATCATCATCAAGATCTCTAACATAATAGCATTTCTTGACAATTCTAGGTTTGCTTTCAAATTTCTTCTTACCTTTTTCAATTCTCCCTAGACATGTGGATGCATAGTGACCAATCTTACCACACGAAAAGCATTTGAATGGTAATTTGCCTTTGTACTTACCGAAACCTCTTTGCATTTTGTCTGCAAAGTTGGCTTCAACCTCATCTAGGTCATCATCAAATTCCATACAATATTTCTGAGCTCTTGAAGTCTTTTCTGAAGTGCTAGCTTTGAAAGCAGTCTTAATCTTTGGCAAGGCATCACTGAACTCCCTCATCTCAAAGGCTATAAGCTTCCTAAGCAATTGATCCTTTGAAATCTTTTTCACACTCATAGCTTCTTTGATTGTTGCCACCTTGTGACTATAGGATTTAGGTAATGACCTAAGAATCTTCATCACAACCTCATCTTCATTAGTAATTCCTCCAAGACCTTTGATTCCATTGACAATTTCATCAACTCTTTGCATGTACATGGTTATGTCTTGATCTTCACTCATCTTTAGGGCTTCATATTTTTCCTTTAGGTTTTGTAATTTGGCACTCTTTACAAAATCATCTCCTTCATATAAACTTTTCAACTTATCCTAGATCTCATAAGCAGTCTCCAAATCCATAACTTTCACCAACTCAATGTTAGATAAGGCATTTAACAAAGCATCTCTAGCTTTCCCATTATATTCATATTGTTTGACTTCATCATCATATGAACGACCATTTTAAGGAATAGCATACTTTTTCTCTGTTATCTTCCAAGCATTATAACCAAGAGAAATAAGATAACTTTTCATCTGTATCTTCCAAAGGGCATAATTTGTTCTGTCGAATTACGGTGACTCCCTCCTATGCACCATCTTGGATCTACCTCGAGTTGTTAGACTCTTTTTCAAGGAACCTCTACTCTGATACCAATTGTTGAAAAGTGTAATGCAATTGATGGGGGGGTGAATTAATTATAACCAATATTTCAATACCATTAACACATCAACCAATTAACACTATGTTTGTATTTTAACCATGAAAGCATGAAACAAAAACTTAAACACATTCACATATTCAACACAGGAGACACTAGATTTTTATGTTGAAATCCCATAGGGGAAAAACCACAGTGAGTGTTAACTCACAAAATAATATATTATAACAATATCAGAAATTAGAGGCTCACTACCAAAAATGCTCACTACAAGAAGATGCTCACTACCAATGGGGTGGCTCACTGCCGGTGGGTGGCTCACTGCCAAAATTGATGAACTGAGATAGTAGCATCTACACTATGCCAATGTTCAGTTCCATTGAAGCACAATAAGTATCCTTTGCTCTACTCTACTTTTTCACTTCACAATTATCTTTTCATTTTCGTACCTTTTTTCCACAAATTCATGACTTCATTACATGTTTTTATACAATTCATCAACCTTGGAATTTACATCATGGTCGGCATTACATTCATTAACCTTTGGAACAATCTCCAAGGTCGGAAAAGATAGATACATTAAAATAGGTTTGGACCTAAATGAATTTGGGAAGAAGAGAAATGAATGTGAATCATGCCAAGCCTTAGCTGAGACTCAAATGCAATCTTCCATGCAACAATACACTTCCACAATCTTCAAATCATATCCGCAAGTAGTGAAAACAACCAAGTCGGCCAAGATTGAAGTTGGCACTAAAAATTTTAGGAACACGCTTCATTCACGATCTAGATTATACTTTGTGGATCAATCAAAAGGTAGGAACATGATCTAGAGACTCCCACAAGCATGCTACAATCACCAAGAACATCCGCACAACCTCTAAACACTTTATCCATAAGATTCTTCAAACTAGAACACTTAAACATTGCTGTTGGTCATTGTCATAAATGAAAGATCACTTGCAGAGCACCAAATCATGAACCATTTGAACTAAAGGCACATAACAACATCACAAACTTAATTCTAGAACCACAAACTTTGAAACTTAAATGTAGAGAAATGCAAAGCGGAATACATTCTCCCTCTCACCATTAACTACATAGGAAAAAAGTTTTTACATTGGTGAACATAACTCACTCAAATCTTCACACCGGAGGCTCAAAATTGAAGAATAGCATCTATAGACATCCCTTAACATTACTTCCAATCTGTAAGCAAAAATATTCAATCTATAGAATATGCGAAGCAAAACACTATACTGTTCTTGAGAGATAAAACAATTCTGCACTTGTACCAATTCCTTAGATACTTGTTTAGACTTATTCAAATAACTTCCTTATTTGTTGACATCAATGACAACACTTACTACTCATACTTGCAACAATTCTAACCCAATCACCCTCATACCAGAAATTAGGGAAACCCTTCCAAATATCTAGTCATTTTGCTACAACATTTGCAAACTCTGGTTTCAATTGAAAATCATCACCTAGAAAATGATCATTCCTCAATTGTTCCAATTTATGGTGGTCATACTCATCTAGCTATGAGTGGATGTATATCCAAACATCCTCTGTATGTAACACATTAGAGGGAACATGAGAAAAAGATCCATCCTTATTAGTCTCAGTGGATTTGTATGTGTGTTTCTTGAATTTCGGTCTTGGTCTCTCCACAACATCAACTACTACTGGTGTTCTCATGATAATTCTTTTAGAAAACTAGGGTTTAACTAAGAAATTTGAAGAATACATGATAATGCAATCATTAGGGTTTGTAGACAAGCTCTGCTGAGGATCTTCTTCTTTCTATTGCTCTTTCACACTCTTGAATTCATTCAAATGAGATCAAATTTGATCAAATATCAACTAAATAGGATTCTCACCAACCCTAGCTACTCTGCATTGATTACATTTCTTTGTTCTTGAACTAATTATCTTTTTACTATATAGATATCTATGATCACTCAGAAATCCTCCACAAAGAGTCCATTTGCTCTAGAAAATTAATCAAACATCATAATATCATCAGTTAGACATATCCATATCACTTTTAGCCATTATGCTAAAGATTTTAGCATCTTATGCATTCAGGGGTTTTGAAAATATTTTTAGTTGCAATTCCCCCTAAACTAATACTTCCTCCTTTTAGTTTCTGAAGTATCCATTTGCACTAGAAAAAGTTGCATATCCTTACTTTACTTTATTTTCTTCCTTCTTCCTCCATGTCCTGTTAATTCCCTTCTTTGCAAAGCAATATCTATCTTCTTTCGAGGAGTAGCTCTTGCAGTATTTCCATTGTAGAAACTTGCAATGTGTCCTACTTTACTACAATTGTTGTAGGTGATATTGGTTTGCAGAGCATAACCACTTCTTCTAACACTAGATCTGTAATTATCAGCCTTATGACCAAACTTGTTGCATGTGTAGCAATAACCATAGAAGAATTGAGAAGTCATAGCATTGCTCTTGTTCATGAAATCATTCCTCATCATTTTACTTCTATATCCATTGGCCTCATGACTAACTTTGTTACAAGCATGACTCTGACCATGAGAATTCACAGCATTGTACCTTGGAGGCCTGAATGAATTCTAATTCATCTTGCTTCTACATTCAACAACCTTGTGACCAAACTTATTACAAGTATAGAAATTACCATTAAAGGCTTGAGACTACCTGGTAGGAGTAGTTTGTCTAGGAGCAGGCTTTCTGAAGTTCTTCTTCTTGTTCTTTCTTTGTCTCTAGACATGAATGAATCCATCTTATTTTGCATCTCCAAAGGCATTCTTCTTAGGATCTTCAGTGTGACCTTTTTCTTCCTTTGTTTTAGACTTTCCTTCTAGTTTGAAGTTATCATATAAGTTTGCAGATGCACTAGTTATAGGATTTTTCCCCTTCTCAAAACCTAGACTAGAATTTTCTTTTGATGGATTTTGAGAGTTAATTATCTCATCAAGAATTTTAGATCCTCCTTTCAGTTTTAACCCCTTGTCAATAAGTTCTTTTTCCTTTTCTAGTTCTTTTCTCAGAGTGACAACTTCTTCAAGTTTTAAACATTCAGTTGAGCTTGATGTTTAAGTAGTCTATAATCCTCTTTCCTTCTTCAACCATGACCTTCAAACTAGAGATCATATCTTCTACCTCTTTGAGTTTAATTTCACATCCTTTATCTCCTTCTATTTGAGCTTTTAGTTTGCCAATTTCTTCTTTTGATTCTTTAGCTCATGTCTTCAATTTCACAATTGTCTCCTTTGATTTTTCAAGCATGTCCTCATATTCCTAGTTTAGTTCTCTAGCTTCATCCAAATCTTTAAGTGTTGACTGGAGTTCTCCTTCAAGGTTTACCTCATCTAAATTTAAGTCCCAGCCTTTAGGTTCCATTGCTCCTAGATCTGGTTCTAGAAAAATACATCATTACCCATAGCTTCAGATTCCATGTGTTCAAGTATAGGATCTACCTTAGCTATTAGACTTCTCAAAGGTACTTGGCTATGATACCAATTGTTTGGTGCAATCATGGTCGGAGGGTTCATGGAATGAACTTGTTGGAGTATAGGACCATTGAGAGGGGGGTTGAATTAGTGGTCTATAATTTTTAACATCTTTTGCACCTTTTAATTTACAAGACAAAGAATGAGAGAGACTTCAATAATCTATCAAACACATGCACAAGTATGATGATGAATAGTGTGAATAGGATCTTATGAGCAAAACATTAGGACACACACACACATAGAGGCAAATAACATAAACCATAACACATGTTTTTGATGAGTGGAAAACCCTCATAGGGATAAAAAACCACTCTAAAAATTTGCCTCACTGGCTTAATAGAATCTCACTAATTACAAATCCTCACTGGTTACTTTGTTTAGAAGCACCTACTTCAAGGAGCACAAATCCCTAATACATTTATGAGCACCAACTCCAAGGGCTCCAACCCTAGCACATTTAGGAGCACCAAATCCAAGGGAAACAACCCAAATACAATAATATGAACATATACAGAGGAAAACTCTATTTCTGTACATAGAAAAACCTTATATCTCCTTTTGTTTCCACTCAACAAAGTATATCTTCTCTATTTTGCAATCATCTCTTTTCATTCAATTTACATATCTTCTATGTTCTGCAAGAAACTAATCAAGCTCTGCCCTTAATCTACAAATACCTTCACAATCAATTCCATCTGCATACTATCTTTCTTTTTATCTGTAAAACAATGTCTCTCATTTGCAATCAATAATGTCTTCCAATCATCTCCTACATTCAATTCATCTCAACTCAAAACCTCACACAAAATATATCTTCAATGCTACATATTAGTCCCCATTCACAATGAACCTGCAATGCCATTAAAAATAAGATGACCTTTCATTTTCCTCTCCTCTCTGCATATTCATTTTCCTTTTCAAAAACAACTCTTCAATAATCTCCAATCTATTCATCTTCCTTGCATTTACCATCTCCCATTTAAAAATTAGAAATCATAAAATGGCATCCATCTCTTGCAAATAAAAATCTTCAATAATATTTAATCAATCAGCCCTGATAAAATAATATCCTTCTATCATCTTCTCTACATTAAAAATTTCTTCTCAAAAAGAAGAAACAACTACTATTGAAACTCTCCCATTAAAAAGGCAATTAATATTGCACATAAACCCTTAAGATAGAAAAAGAATTTATTCATTTCCTTATTTGCACGAAGAGATCTATATTAAGAAAAAATCTCCTTAAAATAATGCTTTAAAATATAGCCTACTGACTTCCTTTAAAAACTGACTAAAAATAGTCTTTAAAAAATAAATCCAACTATAGTCTTAAGACTTTGACAACCTTCTACACGTCAAAGTGCATGCACGAGGAATGGAGGTCAAGGTTTGAAATCTGGCCACTGATCGTCCTTTACTTCTTTTAAACTACACTGTCGATGTCATATTTGGCGCCCACGCTCATAAGGGGTAACCACTTCTAGCGATAAGGGAGGTCAAGGGGACTGGTTGCCCAAATGTTATAAGACCCCTTCAGTAGGTCAACATTAGTGGAATGACTTGTGATCATAGGTCAACTGCTAAACAAAACAAAAAGTGCTTTCCATATGTGACAGTTAGGTTTAGGGTTTAGGAATAGATTTAGTGTTTTGTAATGTCCCTTAAGCATATTAAACCCTTGTCACTTAATTCAACCTTTGATGAATGTTAAATCTATTTGTATAGAATCATCTTCCAATGCATATATCTGATAATGGAGACCTCTGTTCACAGAAGAGTAAGAGAATCATAAATGTTTCTTGAATGCCTTGAATTTAATTAAGTCCTTAAGGCATCAAGTGATAATACCTTAGCAGCATAGTATCAAACCCTCGAGAATCAATATGAGTGAATCCACTGCATAAATCAACAATTTCTCGTGATCTAAATTCCTATAGTGAATATGAACACTTAAAGCACCAACAACAAGATGTATAGGCAACATGACTTTTTACACCATGAAAGAGATCATGAAGAATGAAGAGGATCAAAAACAATCTGAAAGATGAAAATAATGTATCAACCTCTATCAACATCATGTCAAGTCAACATGACAACTCAACTATCTCAACTTTTGCAGTCTGCATGATGACAAACTCTTAGCATAAAACACTTTGTTATAAGATCAACAGTCAAACTCTTGAATTGAAGGAATACACCGCCACTATGAAGATAGGATAAGTATGAAGATAACATGACAACTGAGGTAAGAACAACAACCCAACAATCCAAACACCATTACCAAGAATCAATGCTTCATGAAGCAACTCCATCAATCATCCTGATCCTGAACCAAGTGAACTCTTGTGAACTCTTGAAGCATGGCATCTTGAAGCATGAACTCATGACACATCAACTCTTTCTTAAAATCAAACCTTCTTCAAATCAAGAACAAGAATATCATCATAACACAACCTATGACATGAACCATGACAACCATGACATGGAACACTATTAAGCCAACATGAAGATCAACCTTACAACCTTTGCATACATCATGGATGAGTCAATTACCAAACCATCAATGACAAACTTGTCACACTATGTAACTCCTAAAACATGAACCATCATCAATCAACTCAAACAACAGATGACCTTTTGACATCAATGACAAACCTCATTCCAATAGAACTGTCCAAACCATGTAGCTAGAGTTAAACACAATGGAAACAACAAAATCATAGAATACAATGGAAGATTTATATACTCCAAATATCAAAGAATTACAATGCTCATATGTTGGCAACATGTGGGCTACAATCAAAGGACTCATAGGCTTGCCTTCTGGGCTACAATAGATATGCAAGGTACAGCATTGAAGTTCCTACCTAAAAAAATCTAACTATCTATCTTATGAAATACTCTAACTAACTTCCTAATGCATCTAAGGGATCTATAAATATCATCTTCAATCTCATAGAATCCTTCATGTCAGCCACAAGAGGTTACAAAATCCAATGAAGGAAGTAATGTGTAGAAATAGGTAGGTTGGCCTACAACATCTAGTATTGCTCTGCAAATGAATGAAACTTGGTGTGGACCTCAAAGAAGGTCTATCTAATCCATAGGTGCCATGTATGATGTTTCATTTGGCTCCACAAGTCATGGAAGTTCTCCGCAAACCTTCTCCTTCAATTGACTATCTGGATGCTCTATTCTGTGAATGCTAATGATCTTCTGATAAAGATAACTTTTAGGAAACAAATCCAAATCACTTGAAATCTGAATATGATGTAGATGACACTATGTAGATGCTAAGTCTTTCTCCGTGAGCTTTGATATGAAAATGCAACAAAATGGTGTACAAAATGCTGAAACTGCAAATGACTGAATTAAACTAAAAATGAAAGAAAACAAAGGGATGCAAATATTTTTGGTTGATGCCAGATTGCTCTGCAACCTAGGATACTCCTACATCAAACATGGTCTACCTCAGCCTAAGAAATCCATGATGAATCTTCTTCTAGTCTTCCTTTCCACTTAACCAAATATTCCACATACTACTTTCCTCTGGTACTACATCCAACTCTACTATTCAAAATGTCCTCTATCTACTTTAGTTATTGCTGTGGTAACTGATTCTTTAAACCATCTTCAATGTTGTCACTTGATTCTCCTTCATGATATTGATATAGGTCTGTAATGTTGAATATAGGTGATATACCAAATGTCTCCGGTAGCTCCACTTCATATGCATTTCCTGAATCAAACTTCTTAAGTATCCTACATGGTCCAAACTTCTTCATCTTTAGCTTGATGTATGTCCCCACTGGAAATGTCTCCTTTCTCAGATATACCATTACTTCATCTCCAACTAAATTTTTTTTGTGTCTCCTCTTCTCATCTTCTTGCTCCTTGTACTTACTATTCATCTCCTCCAAATGCTTTTTGACTTGATTATGTAGTGTCTCCATATATCCTACAAATTCTTCTACCTCTACACTCCTGTTATTCTCCATACTAATGTCTCTCAACTCTGCCACTCCTCTAGGTTTCACTCCAGTCACAATCTCAAATGGTGCTATCCCTGTACTCCTATTCACTAAATTATTGTATACAAACTCTTCTTGCGGTAGAATTAGATCCTAATTTCTTGCCTTATCTCCTACTAAATATCTCAATAAGTTACCCAAACTCCTATTTACAACTTCTATTTGTCCATCTATCTGTGGATGAAATTCTAAACTAAACTTTAGGTTTGTCTTCATCTTCTTCCACAATGTCCTCCAAAAGTATCCAATGAATCTTGTATCCTTGTCTGAAACTATACTATTAGGTAATCCACGCAATCTCAAAATCTCCTTGAAAATAGGTCAGCAACATGCACTGTATCATTTCTCTTCTTACAAGGTATGAAATGAGACATCTTTGAAAATCTATCCACCACTACAAATATAGAATCATATCCTCTCTATGTTCTTGGCAAACCTAATATGAAAATCCATGCTTATATCTTTTAAGGGTCTCTCTGATACTGTCAAAGATTTGTACAAACTAGTATTCTAACTACTCCCCTTTGTAACTTGACATGCTCTACAACTCTAAACAAACTTCCTTACATCCTTATGTATCTGAGGTCAAAAGTAGTGTTCACTTACCAAAGCTACTATCTTGTCAATCCCAGAATGTCCTGCCAATCCACCACTATGTTTCTCTTTTATCAAGTTATCTCTCATTGAACTCCTAGGTATACACAATTGATTTCCTTTGAACAACATATCCTCATGAATGAAAAAATCTAACCACTTTACTTCTATCTGTCAGAACAGGTTCCTTACATGCTTTCCATGCTTCTGCAAAATTAATATCTTCTTCATACATATACTTCAATTCCTCAAATCATAATACTTCTATCCTCATCTCTGAAAGCAAATTCCTTCTTCTACTCAATGCATCTCCAACTTTGTTTGACTTCCCACTCCTATTCTTCAATACAAATGTGTAACTCTACATGAAATCTACCCATCTCATATGTCTATGATTCAACTTCCTTGACTGTTCAAATACTACAAAGCCTGATGATCTGTGTACAACACAAATTCCTTAGGCAACAAGTAATGTCTCTAGTTCTTCAAAGCTTGAATTATGGCATAGAACTCCTGATCATAAATTTAATATCTTCTCCTTGCATCATTCAACTTCTCACTGAAATATGCTATTGGTCTCCCTTCTTTACTTAACATTGCTCCTATGGCATTCCCACTTGCATCACAATCTACTTGAAATAATTTATTGAAATCTGGTAATGCTGACATTGGTTGTTCTGTCACCTTTTGCTTCAACAATTCAAAACATCTATTTTCTCTTGCTGTCCACTTAAAATCCTTTCTATCACCTCTCATTATCTCTATCATTGGTGTGCATACTGAATTGAAATTTTTGATAAACTTCTAGTAAAAGCTTGCTAATCCATGAAATGATCTAACCTCTCCAATGCTCTCTGGTATTGGCCACTCAACAATTGCTCTAACCTTCTTAGGGTCCATCTTCAATCCTTCCCTAGAAATCACAAATCCAAAATATACTAATTCTTCCTTCATGAAACTACATTTCTTGATACTTATCAATAATTTCTCTTCACTCAACCTCTACAATACTTGTCTAATATGCCACAAATGTTCTTTTATCTTACTGAAAATCAAAATATCATCCAAGTATACAATAACAAACTCACCCAAGAATTTCTTCAAAACCTCATTCATCAACCCCATCAAAGTACTTGGTGCATTACTCAATCCAAAAGGCATCACTAACCATTCATAAAATTGCTCATTTGTCTTGAATGCAGTCTTCCACTCATCTCCTTCTCTGATCCTCATCTGGTGGTATCTACTCTTCAAGTCTATCTTTGTGAAATACTTTGCTCTTCTCAAATAGTCCATGATGTTATCCATCCTTGGCAATGGAAATCTATACTTAACTGTGATCTTGTTGATTGCTCTAGAGTCTGTACACATCCTCCATTCTCCATCTTTCTTTGGTGCTAATACTACAGGTACCACACATGGTCTCAGACTTTCTCTGATCAATCATTTCCTCAACAATTCATGTATTTGTCTATTCAGATCCACATTCTCTATTGGTGTCATCTGGTGTGCTGCTTTGTTAGGAAAACTAGCTCTAGGTATAAGGTCCATATGATGATTGATACTCTAGATTGATGGCAATGCTTTAGGCACATTATCTGATATGATGTCTTTATACTCTATCAACAATTCAGTTATCTCCTCTAGCAGTGATTCATCTTCTTTTCCAATAATAGTCACTGTACTTAGGCTTCCACACTTCTTAGGAATCAAATCAAAACACATATTTTCATGTCTCAATCGATCCAAGAATTTCCTTCCATCTACCAAATAGATTCTAACATTCCCACATACTTCACTCTTAGGCTCATCTTCCAAAGGTATCAAGATATCTTTCTTTCCATTTGATGTTATAGTATAAGTATTCTTTCTCCCAACATGTATAGCCTTTCTATCATACTGCCATGGTCTACCCAACAATATATGACATACATCCATCGGCATAATATCACACAATACTTCATCATTATAAGATCCGATATGAAATTTCACCAAACATTGTTCACTCACTAGTACCTTATGTTCATCTTGAATCCATACTATCTTGTAGGGCCTAGGGTGTTTCAAACTCTCCAAGTTCAACTTAGTCACCATGTCCTCTAAAACCAAATTATTAGTACTACCACTATTAATGATTACCTTACAACATTTACCTCCTAATTTGCATCTAGTTCAGAACAAACTTTTCCTTTATAGTGGTTCCTAAGTTGTCTCTGCTTGAAGTAATGCTCTCCTCATGACTAATGATTCCCCTTTCTCTAGATTTCCAACTGAACTAGGTGATCCAATAGGTTCTTCCTTCACACAAGCTGCTCTTGCACTGTTCTCTCTTCTCTTGCTTGTACTTCCTTGATGACATTCAAATGTTCTATGTCCTTCACCTCCACACTTAAAACAAGTTCCTCTGAATGACCTCTTATCAAACCCTCTTTCATTTCTCCTATATCCTTCATTGCAGTAATAATTATGATTCCCTTTGTTGTTGCAATTGTAACTTCTGTCATCTCTCCCTCTATAGTATGAATTATTGTTCTTTTCTTCCTTCTGGTATGGGCTAATTTCTTTGTTCTACTTCACACATGATCTTTGTCCTCTGGAATATGTTATACCTCTTTGAAATTTACCTCATCTACCTCTCTGTGTTTTCTCATGCTTCTTATTCAACTTGTCTTCAAATTTTAATGCAAAGTAATATGCCTCTTCTATTGTTGTCATCCTTACCAGACTTAGTTCTTCTTGAATATTCATCTTCAATCCATTTATGTATCTTGCCACTTTCTCCTTGCTTGCTTCATTATGTCCAGTACTTATGATCATTTTATGAAATTCCTCAGTATACTCCACAGATTTCTCCTTTTGCCTTAGGTTTTGTAATCTTTTCAACAATTCCAACTCATAGTTAGTAGGTATGAGCTTATTCTTCAACTTTGTCACCATCCTATCCAATTTTATGATCTTTTCTTTTCCTGACCTATTCCTATCCAATTGAATTTCTTTCCACCAAATAGCAGCATGTCCCTTCAACTTAGTTTTTACAAATCTTACTCTCTCCAAATCTTCAATTTCTTCATATCCAAAGTATTCTTCCAAGTCATTTATCCAATCAGTCAATTCCTCCAGATTCAAATTTCTAGTATAGTTTGATACATCTACTCTAGGTCTCTTTTAAATATTTGAAATAGCTTTCAACATCTTTTCCTAATATAATTCTTCTTTTAGGGCTTCTTCATTTTGGTCAAAGGATTGAAATTCTTCATCATCACTTTCAGCATCAAGTCTAGGGTTTAGTCCTCTTCTTCTATATTCTTCTACAACATCCAATTGAACTTTCATTGTCCTCATCATCTCTATCATTTCTTCCATTCTTCCAGCAACATTGGCCATAGCAGGCATCCTCCTTGGTAGCATCTCTTCCTAGGATTAGGATCCGGTGCAACTGCGTCAATTTAGTGATTTGACTACAAGGTAGCAACTGCCTCATAATCGGTGCTCTATTGACAACGCAAGTAGACTACCTTAGGTCAGTGATCTATTCACCACAAGATCTTATGGAATGCCTTCCCTTCCCAAAGGATTCAAAACTTTGCTCTGATACCACTTGGTGCAGTCATGGCCAGAGGGTTCATGGAATGAATTGTCCAAACCATGCAGCTAGAGTAAACACAATGGAAACAACATAATCATAGAATGCAATGGAAGATTCATAAACTCCAAATATCAAAGAATTAAAATGCTCATACGCCGGCAACATGCGGGCTATAATCAAAGTGTTCACAGGCCTACTTTTTAGGCTATAATAGATATACAAGGTATGACATTGAAGTGTCTGCCTGAAAAAAAATCTAACTATCTATCTTATGAAAATTGTTAACTAAATTCCTAATGCATCTAAGAGATCTATATATATCAACTTCAAGCTCATATAATCCTCTACATTGACCACAAGAGGATACAAACTCTAATGAAGGATGTAACATGTAGAAATAGGTAGGTCAGCCTACAACATCTGGTATTGCTCCACAAATGAATGAAACTTGGTGCAGACCTCAAGGAAGGTCTATCTGATCCATATGTGTTGTGTATGATGTTTCATTTGGCTCCACAAGTCATAGAAGTGCTCTGCAAACCTTCTCCTTCAACTGACTATCTAGATGCTCTGTTATGTGAACGCTGATGATCTACTGATAGTGATAACTTCTAGGAAACAAATCCAAATCAATTAAAATCTAATTATGTTTTAGATGATACTGTGTAGATGCTAAGTCCTACTCTGCGAGCTCTGATATGAAAATGTGGAAAAATGCGATACAAAATGCTGAAACTACAAATGACTAAACTGAACTGAAAATGAAAGAAAACAAAAGGATGTAAATATTTTTGGTTGATGCAAGATTTCTCTACAACCTAGGATGCTCCTCCATCATTGTTGAAAACACTAAGATACTGAGAGGGGGGTGAATCAGCATATGCAATAACTTAACTAATTTATTTGCAAATCAAATCAAATTACTTAAAGAACAAAAAGTAAAACATGCACCACATTAATCAACACATTGACACAGGATTTTTACATGGAAAATCCAAAAATAGAAAAAACCATGGTGAGTTTTAGCTCACAATATAATGTTCACTGCTTATAAAAATTTCCAACATTGTGTTGGTTTTTTCCCTGACTGGATGCTCATTCCCAGATTTCCCTACAAGGTAGCCATCAGTGATCAACATGATCTCTGGACCAGGGGCCAACAGTATAGGAGATAGACTCTATTTTTATCTCCTCTTCTACTTTAGGCTCTGCAAAACCTAGGGGGGTATTCCCTATTCAACACCATGAGAATATGCTTGTGGGTTGGCTTGGGATGTTGATACAAAGCAGATAAATCCTCCTGTATGAAGGCCAAAACTGTGCGATAAGTGCGAAGAGGCTAGCTTTGGGCTTATGTTCAGTTGTAGACAGAGGATCTTGGTCCCAAACTACTTCTAAGGTCCTTATGGTTCGATTTGGAAGTATGAGTTTGATTTTATGTTTGGATGCAAAGCTAGACCTAGTGTATAACCTCAACATAGAGCTAGATTGGTGCCTATCTAGGGCTTGGAGTCAGTAGACATACACCTATGAATGATCAGCATGAACACACTAAAAATGGATTTCAAGGGGATTTGTGTGATATCTGCCTTACAGATACCTCCCAGAACAGAGTGTTAAGTTATCTCTACTTATGGCATCCCTATTGCAGTATATTCTTCCCAACACTTAATCTGAAAACACTTTAATCTACCCCTTGAGCAGAAGTTGAAAGATCAAGCATTCAATATAGGAATTCTATATTCTAGAATACGAGACACCCCTTAGATATCTAGATTTAGAAGGACACATGCAATACAACATTACTCATATAAAACCAATCATGAAATTAGTAGATTCATGCATGAGGCATACAATAGGAGATACATAAACTCACAAGATCACCTGCACAGAGCAACCACAACCAGTTGTATCTTATTACAGAGCTGGATATGTCTAGTTTTTAACAACCTTGAATTGAGTAGCATCATCTACTTATAAAGCAAGATGATGTACTCCCTCATTAATCACATGGCAATCCCCAAGACATCACCAGATACAGTGCATCACCAGGGGGCGTCAGAAACATTCAATGCAGCTGCACAGACAGGAGGGAAGGGGTAGGTGAGATCTTGACCTGCAATGCCCTATCATGATTTTTTGTCTGAATCAAGTAGCTGGCGTGTCCTTCCAACCCATACCTCTGTGCAATCTCGCCATTAATGGAATACCAACTCACAGCCTTGGGATACAGTAGTTGCATGCCTTGCAAACCTTCTCCTACCAAAATGTACATTCATGCATCGAGAAAAACCTTTCTTTCAAACGTCACCATCGATCACCTTGCTTCCCACCGAGATTTGCAGTGTAGATCATGCTGCAAAGTTAGTGAGCAAAGATATTTGTGCCTCGCAGGTACATCATGTTGACTTTCCTTTTAAATATCATGAGGATGCATTATCCCACATTCACCCTGCAGCACTCTTTTTAACACTTTATATGCTAGGCCGGTTACATACATAATGTCGGTGATTTTGCTCCCAATGGCACCTAGCATAAGCCATCATCATCATCATCCTCTAGCATGATATCCTGTTGCTCAAAATATCACACTGACATCAAAATCATCATCTGCATGAGCTCACCCTAATAATTCACATCACCCTAATGTGAAATATCACCCCGTAGAAAATATCACCCTGCAGGAAAATATCATGCTGTCCGCATCACCAGATAAAATATATCATCCTGATATAAGAATATCATCCTGATGACCACCCTCACCTTCATGTGAAATATCAACCTGATATTCACCCTCATCAGCACAACCTGATGCATCGGAAGAAGATCCTCCTGCTTAGCCAATACCAAATGTCTGGCTGATGAACATCCTGATGACGTCACTATCATATCCTACTGACGTCATTAGAATATCTGCCTATCACGTACCTCCTCCTATCTGGATGATGTCATCATCATATTTGCAACAACAGGGGATCTCCATAAAATGACTGATGTTAAAATATGACCCCCCAGACCTTGATGACATCACCATCATGTCAGCATCAGGATGATATTCGGAAGATAACCAGATATTTGGAAATATCACCCTGATAGAAATATCGGTGTGCACTGTAGGTCCACTGCAGGATCGAGATGATATCTGAATATCACTCGATATTGAAACATGATGACCCTGATGAAATATTTGGTTGATAGAATATCATGATGATGCTGACCACCTCCTAAGAGAAAATGATGTTGATGCAGATAGGCAAATATTGCCGCGATAAAAGAATGATGTCAGCAACACCGGGCGATAAAGCAAACATGAAGTGATAAAGTAACATCAGGATGATCTTAACCAAGATCACCTGAAGTTCAAATATGATGACCCCGATGCAAAACGGGTCATACTTAGAACCTTGTAGCAACATCATCATGATGATCTTAACTAAGATCACCTGATGTTAAAATATCACCCCGCGGAAGATCAGGCTAATAGAAAATATGATGACCCTCGCAAGCAACATCAGGGTGATGTCTAGAAACATGATGATGATGCTGAAACATGCTGAGGAGGTCCATGGACTTAGAACCTTTTTTTGGATTTTTTGGGAGGGTGCCTACATGTTTATATGCTTGAAAACTGACTGCTCATGCAGGCACCAACACATTTTTTTAGGGCTACAACTCCCTGCTGACTTTGTTTTAGGGCTACAAGCCAAGGAAGCTACAAATTCTTGAAGAAAGCTCACTGCTACAAAGAATTACAATAACAACATAACTATGAATTGTTATTAAAGAAGCATCTGACTTATGTTGATATTGCAGTCCTCTTTTCTGCACAATTACTCCATCATACCAACTTTGCACACTTCATACTACTCATTTTTCTATATCACATTCACACACACTTATTCACTCCACAAACAAATTTGTTCTTCTATATATATCCTCTACAACATTTCAAAACATTGATTAGGTCAGTACCAAAAGGACCTTTAGATGAAATGTGTGATTCTCCATAGGTAGGCATCAACATATACAATATGAATAGTAAATAGGTTGTGGATCAAAACACTTCATAACAAGATCCAAGAAACATCACTACACACCCTCCAATGCCAAAACAACTAATTAGGATCTACCGCATATCAAGGAAAATGGACTGTCAGCCTAAACAATAGTACCAATGCTAACTGACCATCTTCACATCACCAAGGAGAAGCCAAAAACCTTATGCAAACCAAAATTTCAACCATGTATCTTCTAAAAACTATCCATACACCATTCTCCTAAAGTATATAATCAGTATATGTATCCACAAAACAAGAAACATGTTGAATTGATGAAAACATGCCATTCTGGATAGACTACGATATTCCAAGACTTAGGATTTTACATTGTGGTACACCAAAACATTTGAAAGTCTCTGAAATGAACTTATGTACTATTATGAACACATACCCAGATCTGTACAACCTCATCTATCACTTTCGGAGAATATTAGAGACTTAAATCAAGTATACTATAATCTGAAAGATAGTCATATACAACTCTTTACTAACTGACTTGAGTACTTTATGCAGTACCAAAAATAAGAGAGAATTGCATGTAGTTCAAACTTGAAGTACTATGAAGCATGTAGAGTCTCTGTAGACACTCATATAGATGATGTATACCTTCTCCATCTTCCACAAGTACTCAAACATGGGTTTTATAAAATACTTCTGCATTCAAAATTATTTGTATTACTTCTGTCATTTGAAAGATGACCTTGCAGACCATAAGAACACCTGATATACCAAGGAAGCATGTATTACACATCTCTAGACATGTTCTCAAAACCACATGGGCACAACTTCTCTTCCGAAGGAATGCAAAGCATTCTAATAGATCTCCACCATTGCTTTACACTATCAAATCCCAGTTTGGAGCTCTAACACTTATAACTATCTCAGCTAAAGATGTAATGAGATGAAATATTGGATATAGCACATTCATATGTCAATCAACTTTGCTTCTAAACTACAAGATTAAATCTTTCTTTGCGGAGGAATGCGGACCAAAATACTATAACTCTGCCTTAGGATATATACTGTGAAAGCCTTAGCCCAACTTCTTTAACTTTTCTCTAAGTGCAGTACACCAAAATGGTAGGATATTAGTGTAGGGATGCTAGAAACATGTTAGAACATATGTACTCACCTCCACATCATACTTAGACATCAGGAAGATTTCCATTCTTACACTTGGACAATTTTTCTCCATGTGTTAGGTCTTCTAGACTGACCTCCCTTAAGCATGTTGATCCTATGTTTTTAACCTAGTCAAACTATCTCTCTCAAATCTTCCACTAACCATCAGATTCAACATCTCTAACCTCAAGTTGACACATATATGGTTGATATCAATGACAACACATATTTCCAATAGACATGCCCAAATTGTGACAAGGAATGGGATGATATCAAGAAGCTATTCTTGGAGAACTTTGCAGTTCCAGATGTTTCAATAGGAGTAAGTAAGATGAGAGGTTTGATGCAATTGGAGAAATAATCAATAAAGGAGTTTGATAAGAGATTCAAGTAGACAACTAGGAGATTGGAGGAACCATTGAATGAGAAATAGAAGATAGAATGGTTTATTTTTAGAATAAGCCCTAAGATAAGGTCAACCCTAGATGGAAGGAATTTTGAAACATATGTAGAAGTAGTGACATTGGCCTATTGGATAGAGTCTCAATCCTAGCATAAACAAGATAAGATGAAGGAAAACCTAGAATTGGAGAAGCTAAAGTTTGAATTGGAGAAATTGAAGCTAAGGAAGGAGATATTAGCTAAGTAGGTGGGGAATACACAGAAGGAAAGACCTAATATTTGGTGTTCATACTGCACAAGAGAAGGTCATTTGAGAAATGAATGCCCTATGCTAAGAGGTGAAAGACAAGCTATCACAATAAAAGAAAATACCAAAGCAACAATGAAAAAATTCAATTTAGTATACTGTGGATTATGTAGAGAATAGGATGACCATGAAACACCAAATTGTTATTCATAGAACTTCCAAAAGAAAATAGACTTTTTTGATGAAGAATATGAAACATGGTATGGTGGAAATAATACAAACTCTATGGAGAGCAGTAATATGACATACATGAAATAATGGAATTCATACAACTAGGACTACAAGAAACCAAGTTGGACAAATCAGAGGAATGTTGATACAACACAAAACTCAAAGTTTGGTGGTCCATCATATGGAAATAGCTATACAGTAAATGGTTTGGAGGCTACAGAGGAGGTAGAGGCCATGGAAGAAATCAATGGAGGGAGGATGCCGCATGCTTCAATTGCGGTAAGTTAGGACATTTTGCAAATGAATGTTGGGCTGAATAGAAAACATAGTGTTCATTTTGTAGTAGCACAGAGCATGACCTATTTTCTTGTGAGAGAGAACAACAATACTTACAAAATACAAAACCACAGTCTAAGAGTAACGAGTTACAAAACCTGAACAATAAAAAAGGAGAAAGGAACATAAGAAGAGAACCAAAAGATTAAGGAGCAAGAGCTTGCCAGAAGAACAATAGAGGGGAGACAGACATATCTTCAACTGAATCCATATAAGAAGAAGAGTACTACCAGAGAAGTACACAAAAACATACCGGAAAGGCAAGAAGGAAGAGGAAGGAGAAAGTTATAGTAGTAACAAGACAAGGAACCAATACCAGAAGACATTATATGATTGAGATAGAGGAAGACAGTGAGGAGGATGAAGAATTTGTTCCAACTAGGAAACAACATGAAGAAGTTGTGAAGGAGGCTAAACAAACAATAAGGAAGGAGAAAGAAAAGGAGAAGCAA
The DNA here is from genome assembly GCA_027924645.1 of Cunninghamia lanceolata. Lineage (NCBI taxonomy): Eukaryota > Viridiplantae > Streptophyta > Pinopsida > Cupressales > Cupressaceae > Cunninghamia > Cunninghamia lanceolata. Next base: position 3,596,343 of record BSBN01000765.1, on the reverse strand, counting down.
TACAAGAAATGTTTCACTGAAGGAGAAGTGGATGCCCTCAAGTAGTTAGCCCAATTGAACAAACAACATAGACTCATTGAGAAACTAAAACAATTCTCTAAGTACTAGAATAAGGAACAAGGTCAAAGGAGTCAACTCTGGAGGATGGGAAGAACAGATAGAGACTGGAAGACAAAACCACTTATGGTGAATTTTCACATCAATCACAAAAAGGTCTAAAATGTCAAGATAGATTTAGGAGCAAATGTTAATATGATAACAAAGAAGTTGTGGGAATAGTTAGGAAGACCTAAGCTGTCAGAAACAACCTCTAATATAATCTTGGTGGATGGATCTAATAGGAAGACAATGGGAACATGGAAGTAAGTTGAAGTTAACTTGATGGTGATCAAACATGTCTTAGATTTCATTGTGGTAGCCATGAAGGATCAAGGAGAAGATTTCAATGCACTTTTGGGTTTGAGATGGTTTGTGGATGCAAATAGTGTCATAGACTCCTGTTGCGTGGTTACACAACATGCCCCATTTTGACTTGGCAAAATAGGGACCCAATGTTTTTGGCTTTGCTTGTGTTTTCTGCTCCCTAGCGGTTTGGTAAAAGTATGTCATGTAGATAACCCTCTATAGGAGGATGTGGTAAGTCATCATCATGAGGTTAGTTTGTCAAATTTCTTATTTCATGACATTAACCTCATATTTGGAAACAACATTAAAATTCATGCAGGTTTGCCTTTTACATCACCCTGATATTCCTTAGGATGTGAAAGTTATGTGTGGTTAAAATCTCAATCAAACCTGATATTCACAAGGGGGAGGATCATATTTCTTAATATCAGTCATATTTCAAAAGATCACCTTGATCCTATTTATCACCTGATAAATCATTTGATTCGTGACATGCAGATGTCAAACTTAAGTGGTAGTGATACTTACCTGTCAACAACATCATATATTTCGTGGGGACGATATTTCAAAACATCACCCGATATACTAAATATCGCCCTATATTTCAAATATCCCCCGGTCTCGAAATATCACCTTGAAGAAATTATCATGATGACATCATTTGATCCTGATAACAAAAGAAAATCAACATGATGATGATGTCATCATCATTTTACCTCGCGGAGGTATATTTCATAACATCAACTTTTCACCAAAACATGACGATGACGTCATAGTGCTTCAGCGATAGACTCAGCCATTATCATGGTGACATCATCATGACATTCTGAGAAAGGTCACTTAAAGAACGCTTAGGGTCATCATCCTTTTCAAAATATCACCTGATATTTTGAACATCACCCGATCTATATAACATGACCCGATGGTCTAAACATAAACCAATATGTTTTCCCGCCATGGTGCAGATGGTCATATTACGAGGGATGATCATATTTTAAATATCACTCGATATTTCAAAAGATCTCCTCCTCGTCCCACCGCACGAACATTGAATGCCCATTAATGCGGTAGGTGCTTCCCGCTGACTGTCACCGTGATGATCACACCTGGCAAGATTCTACGTTTTCGTGCATAAAATTAATGACTAAGATTGATTCAGTTAGATTATGCCCTAATTGACCAAATGAATAGGTTTAAAATTGATTTGCCACGTCATTATACATTTACCTTGTGAAGAATTAAGTGTTTACACAGAGCCGAGCATCCAAACCCTGCTATGAGTCACCTACAGAGATACACATCCTGAACAAAGTGAAGAACGTGATTACGATCAATCTCAAGGGTATTTCCATAAAATTATCAATAGAATAATTTGAAGGATAAACGCATCAGGTAAGTAGCAGATCCCTTCTGCTATGTTTTGTAGGCATACACAGGTAATATGATGTTTCTGGTTTGAAATTGTAAGTTTTGCATATCATGATGAAGTAATGCTTGCAAACACTGCATAGAAGTCATAAAATGTAATATATGTATGCATGTATAAGATGAGGTGCACGATTGTGAGACCAGTTTTTGTCATTGCAGGAATCCATGGCGGATAAGCGATTGATGAAATCTGAGGCAAAGTTCGTTAAACTGATGTTTGCATAGCCTGAAGGGGTGCAATTCAAATATGGAGTTATTGGGGATATACACCAAGGAAACACAGATCTGGCTGCTTGGACGAACAGGATGCACAATCAGGAAGATAATCCTCTGCTTGAGGCTGTTTTAGTGTCTGGAATGGGAAATGCCACTAGTTTTTCGTACTGCATGGAGGCTCCTGAACTAGTTATAGAATGTGTCAGAAATTATAATTCATAGATAAGAAAAGTTGAGAAACACGAAAGGGTGTATGCAGACTTCTCCATAAAGAGCCTATCCACCATGTTTGGTTTGCCATTGGGCAAAGGTGTGGTCAGCATAAACCTGAAGAAGCTGGTAGTAGAGTATGAAGCTAATAAGAAGGCTTCCAGGAAAGCAATGTATGGTTGGAGAGATAAGAATAGTGCATATCCACCTGCAGCCAAGCTCCCTGTCCATTTATACAAATATGATTTTGATGATGAATATCAGTTCATGATCACCTTACTCAGTTGAGCTACAGGTCAGCCAACAGCTGGAAGTTTCAAGGACTAGATGTATGGGATCATCCTAATGTGTATATATACTAATAACAGGCCATTATGGGCCAAAATAATAAGTGATGCTATTGATGAGCAGCTGTCGAATCTGGGAGGTACAGATTATGTATTTTATATGGCCTCGTACTTGATCTATGCATGTGCATACAAAGGCACATTCAATGCACTGACAACAGTGGGAAAGATTGGTGGCACCACCAATGATGCACATATCTGGGATCACTATCCCCAATTGCAAAGAGTGAACTATCTCCAGGACTATAAGCTGGTGAATGATGCATTTTCAATGCATCTGGTTAGAACCATGGAAGAGGACAGAACAAAGAGACTGAGCATGGAAGCTCAGGAAGTCATCTATAGGCATGGAGCCTGGTATATATAGTTTGCAACCTTCTCCTATATTAGGATTGAAGGATTTGCAGGATAGCCCCTCATGCTCCCAAGATATCCAACTGATGCGGTAGTGCTCATGGAGTTCATGAGGCAGATTGTAACAATATTGAATGCCTACAAAGCCAACAACAAAATTCCACCAGTATTGTTTCCAATTACAATGGGATATTACATGTACCTAGATAGTGAAAATATTAAGAAATCCATAGTTGGCTTGACAATGATGAAGTTACAGCTTTTGCCGTTTGTAAGGTCATATGATCCTTATGACAGGATGCACAAAATCATGGGGCAGCCCATCCACAGGGGGCATCTTGAAGATTTTTGGGCAGACTGTGAGGATGAGGCTGAGGCAAGAAGAAGAAAGTATCAAAGGTTAACCTTGAATCAAATTAGAACAGTTGGTTGCATTTCCATCCCAACACAAATGAAGAAAGATGATGGAAAGATAATGGCTAAAGAATATGAAGAGAAGAAGATATATAATGACACCATATCAGCCCCGGACCTTATGCTGCAAGAAGACATCTCCTTGGATCCATTCACGGGCAAGATATTATAGCTAACCCAAGCTTGGGTTGATGAACAGGTAAATATACTGAAGAAAAAAGGTGTGGTCCTTACCATAGATAACAAAAAGAAAGGACAAGAACTCTCTGCTAATGAATGTGATGATTTCCTAAATGAGAAGAGGAAATCCAAAGGAGACAGGTTGCCACCTCCACAAAAACAAAGTAAAAGACCTCCTAGAGGCAAGAAAGCGGGAGAAGAACCCAAAGGGGTTATTATAGAGAGAATAGTAGAGACTATTGCACAGGCACCAGCATTAGAAGAAGCATCAGCTTCAAGACATGTAGGACATGCTTTAGCACCAGCTGCACCTCCTCCAAGAGATGGACAGAAGTCCAAGAAAATTTAGAGGGCAGAGGTAGTAGTCACTGAGACTCATGAAGAGGGTTAGACCTCACAGAAACAAATAGAAGAAGATATCCCTCTAGAAGAGGAGCCTAAGGAAGAAGAGGGCCCTTTATTGTTCAAAAGGAAAAGAAAGGCACCTCAGGTGATAGCCCCCACACCGAAGAAAACAAGGACCTCCATTAGAGGTGAAATAAGACAATCCCCTATAATGTTGAAAGGGGCAGGTGGTGAAATATTCAATAAAGAATTGCAGCACAATGTTCCACTTCCCACCATTGTAAAGTTCAAGACTGAACTTGCAGAAGAGCAAATAAAAGAAACCTCTAGGATAATCCAAAGTGGCATTGTCTCATTGGATGAGATAGTAGACTTATCCGATGATGAGGTAGTGAAGGATGTAGCTTCATAGAGGATGGAAACCCTTGCTGTTGACACTAGGACAACTCCTCATGGAACTCCATCAATGCAGACGGTGTTAGAAGAAATGAAGCAAGTGGAGTCAGAGAAAGAAAAGAGCCCAGAGAAAATTACAGAACAAATAGGGCTAGATACATTAAGTGAGCAGGTGACAAGTCCTGCAGTTGTAGATTTGGCATATGTAGAGGATGTGAATCCTCAGGATGTGGCAGGAATGCCTAATAAGATGGAAAATGTTGAAGAGCTGAAACAGAAAGAAGTGGAGAGCAAAGCTCCAGATATGGATCAGTAGCAGCATGATACATCAGCTGAACCTTAGATAGTAGAAGTAAAAGATAAGGGAGAAGAAGAAAAGGATGCATCAGCTGATCCTACTCCCAACGCTCAAGAAGCAGTCATCATAGGTGCAGAGAAAGATGTGGTAAAGGATCAAATAGAAACACCTAAGGATGAAATAATAATCACAGATATTAATTTACCTTAGGAGGAGGAAATAAAAGATAAGGATCATGATGCACATGCAGATGATTAGCAAGATCAACCTCTAGAGAAAGAAGATCCTCATCAGGAAGATATATCAAAAGATCCCCCTCATGGTGAACATCATGGGGAAGAGAAAGGAAGATCACCCTCCCCATCGAATATGGTGGTAGACGCAGGAGATCAAAGTGATTATCAGGATGATGATACTGGAAACCAAGGACCCAAGGATCAAGTTTCTCAATGGTTAGAGAATGAAATTGGCCTGGAATCAGGTATGCAAATGCCAGAGTTTGATGTATCTACTTTGTTTTCAGAAAACCTGATAAAACCAAAGAGGAAGGCCAGAATGACTTCAGCCATTAAAAGGGATCTTGCAATAGGAAGAAGAACTGCACAGATAGCACTCCCTATTGTAGATAAAGAGAAAGGTAAAATTACCTTGGATGAATTTCAGATCAACACAGTAGACTTAGGGTTTGCTAATGAAGAACAAGAGGATCAGGAAGGCAAAGACATTATAGATTCTTTAATTCAAAAGGTTAAGAGAGAAAAAGAGAAAAATAAGCAACACAAAGAGCACATTGCTCAGTTGCATGCATATATAAGGAGGTTAACCAATCCTGAAGATAATGCTACTGATCAAGCAGTCCCATTGACTGCTATTTCCCAAGATGAGGTAAATAAGTTGGATCTCACGAAACATGAGTCATCCATATTGAGAAGGTGGATGTACTCCACATTTGACACAGCAGAAGAAGTAGTAAAGGCCTCTTTGAAGAGGTGGAGTTCTCTTAGTGACTCCAGGAAAAAGGTAGATAAATTGCAAATGGAGACAGGGAAAAGGTTTTTCCAATTGGAAAAGATAAAGGATGTCCTAGGAGAAATAAGGAGGATCAATCCTTAGATACTTATACATAAGCAAGTACTGAATAATAACAATGCATTACTAATAGATATATGGTATAAAGACATCCAATTTGAATGTGATGTACTTAAAAGATGCAACAATAAGTTGAGAGAGATCAACATGAAGTTACATGATATGATGTCTTTTGAGGTAGAAATTCTGGAAACATTGGAACGAAAAGTGGAAGGAAAGATAGAAAATCAAGACAAGGAGTTTGCAATCCAAGCTCTACATAATAACTTCCAATTCGTTGCTGATGATCCACTAGGCCAAATGACAAAAGAAGTCATGGATAGATTGGTGAAGACCAAGGTGAAAATAGAAAATTATAATGAGACATTATACAATAGAAGGAATAAACTAGATAACATCTGAAATAGATACCAAGCACATAAACATGCCATTATCAAAGCAAAGACTCAAGATGGTGGAGAAATAGATAAAATAGTGTAGTTGTATGAGAATGTCAGGGTAGTCATGCAGGCTCATATATAGGGTCGAGGTCATCAGGATGATGAGGATACAGAAAGTGATGCACCTGATGATGGAGTGCCTGAATCCGATGAAATAGATAAAGATGCAGCATAAAGCAGATATCAGCATCTAACACTTAAGGAAAATAAGTATCTCAGATGGTTGCTAGCTGGCAACTAGTGCCACTTGATAGAGTTGACAAAGTTAAAGGGAAGATTCACTGTAGATATTCATAGACAAATCTGGATCGTAGATATTTTGTAACGGATTCCTCACCTTGTTCTATAAAAGGTGTAGGAATGCCTCTTTTGAAACATTCGAAACTTAATTGAAATTTTTTTGCTGAAGTATTTAGGACTTATTTCAAAGCTATTGTATATGTACATGTCTTTTGCATACTTAATGAAAGAGAAGAGTATTTTGATTACAAATCTTCGTAAATCTTGAGTAATCTGTGTTTGAATTTTGGATATGTGCTTTGGCTTGCTGCATCCCTTGGAGTGCTCATCATTTTGCATGTATTGTTTTCATTCATCATCCTCTGAAGTTTGCATCAACTGTATCTAGCTGTGGAACATCCTGGTGAACATATGGTTTGATTTCTTCTCCTAATGACAGTATCAAGTATGTATGTGGATCAATAACTAAAGGTTCAACTTTAATTTGAAGTATTTCTTTCAATTTCTTTTGATTTCAGAGAATTCCACCATCACAATTGCAAATAACTACCAATCTTAAGAAAAGTATACAAATATACAGACATCTCATAGATAAATGAACATACTCAGCATATTTGAGGTTAAAGCATGTCACAATGACAAATATCATGCAAAGTCTTAAAGATAGACACAATATTTGAGGTATATCCTGTGTAGACTAACTATCTTTGCAGCATCATTATAGGAAACATCATCTTACTGAGAAGATCTATGTAAGGCCCCAAAATGGAAACAGCAACACACATCAACCTCTGAGTGACGTCAGAAGATTAAGAACTAATCAACGGAGACTTGAGAATATGAATTCTCTGAATTCATCATATCTTTCAAGATGAGTAAAGGTTAATGTGTACTTTTATTCTATGTTTGTTTATGACTAACATCATGATCAACAACTCCCAGAGAGAAGAACTATCAGTTTCCAATGAGAACAAAATTGTCAACATCCCTTTGGGATCATTAATGGAGGAAGCATATATAGAAGAAACAAATCAGGATGAATATAGTGACAAGGTTGCAAAGAATCTCTATAAAATCACAAGGTTGGATGTAGAGGAGACAAGGGAAGAGCCTAATTCTAAGGGTGAAGTGGAGATAGAGGATGAGCACTATAGTACAAACAGTGAGGAGGTTTTGGAAGCTTGGATGAGAGAAGAACCAAAACTAAAAACAAGGAAAATGCTTGGTTATCAAAGGATATTCACAATCAGGACAGACAAAGAAGACATACCGCAACCCTCTGCTCTTCATTAGAACTCACTAGAGATTACTTACAGCACATTTAAGGAGGATAAGGAAGATATGGAGCAAAGATCTCACCAAGTATGTCACATTTTGAAAGGAATTTCACATATCATGTTCCCTAGTTTTCAGGCATGCAGGACCTACATAAATATCTCACAGAAATGGAGATAGATTTTTCAAATGAAGAGATAAGATTACATACTACACAACACACATTAGTATGTAATGTTGCAAATTGGTGGAACACACAAACATACACTATTGACTAGTGGTCAATATTCAAGATATTCATGAAGATAATATATTTGTCAGACGAAGGAGAATATGACATGATACCTAAGTATTTTAGTCAAATATCACCACAAGAACATTTGTCCATGTGTATAATGGTATGGAAAGGTAGAAATGAATATAATGAGGTATTGTATACCCACTTCTTTTATGGGACACTCTCACCAATCACACAAACATGGTATATAAATCAAGAATGAAGGAAATAAACTAGATATTGGGAAGAATTGCAAAAATACTTCATTCATACTTGCTCAATTTTTGATCTAGACAAAAACATGCACATAGCACTCATCAAAATCAAGGAGATAACTTTTCAACAAAATGTGGAAGAGGAAGAAGCCAAACTAGAACAGAGCTCATTATCGACAAAAATATTAGGCATCTGGAAGGTCATAGAATGGATTAATAAAGAATTATATCCAGAGAAACACAAATGCTACAAAACATCATAGTAGGAAGAAGTAGAGAATAAAGAACCTAAAATAAAAGTAGAACAAGGTGAATGAGAGCTAGCGGAATCAATAGACATTAAGGAAAATTACTATAACAAGCCTATTCAGCTAAGGGGAGAAAACATTGACAAAGAAGGAGATCCTAAGCTTTCTAAGATAGGAGACTATTGAGATGAGAAGGAAGTGGCAAAAGTAATATAAAGTCTCTCTGAGTATGATGATTTGTTCCTCAGAAAGTTCACAGAGATGAAGGGAATCAAGGAGGAAGCTGGAACAATGAAAATTTAACTAAAAGAAGGCTACAAACAAGTCAAGAAAAGGCCATACAAGATGAATCCAAACATGAAGAAAAAAGTAAAAGCAGAGCTTGATAAGATACTAGAAGCAGGGATTATAAAGCTGATAGAGGAAGTGGAGTGGATCAGTCCAATGGTAGTACAAAAAAAGAAAATAGGATAAATCAGTATCTACAAAGACTACAGAGAATTAAATATGGCTTGTATTCATGATCCTTTCCCTACACCATTTATAGAGGAAATCTTGGAGTTAGTTTCTGGTAGGGAAATCTATTCTTTTGTTAATGGATTCTCCATATATCACTAGGTAAAAATTAGAGAGGAAGACCAACCCAAAACAACATTTGCATCCAAACTAGGATCTTTCATGTACATGCTATATCTGAAAGTTGTACCCTACCAATTTATAGAAAATTGATACTCTAGAGGAACATGGAAACACTCCTATGGCTGTGGGTCACCAAGAAATTGGAGTGAATCTCTGGAGAAGGCCGGCTTCCTAACTTTATATCACCTAAAACTGACTATTCTATGGCTTTGACAAGGAAAAGGGTAAGAAACATATGTGTTAAAACTAAAACTAAACTCTAATGGGTGATACACCTAACTAAATGAGGAACATGAAAATACCAGATTCAAACACTTGGTATAATGATAGAAAACTACGTACATGACTTACCACTGTTATAACTTTGCATAAGTATTTCACAAACAGGTCCAAACATTCAAAACTTAAAAGAGGAAGATAACTTCAAAAATTAAACAGTAAATCACACCTTATTGACACAATTTGTAACCTACATTATTATGTTTTCTACACAAACGCTCTAAAATCTGAGACAAAACTAAAAGGAAATAAAATTACCTCACAATTAACTTCATCAATCAGTTGCCAAGCACAATGATGCAAAATGATAAGTAGGCAAATTCTTCAATCAAATATACTCAAGGTCTCCACTATATTTCATATCAAGTAAAATCAGTTACAAAAATATGTCAAAATCTAAGCAAGGATTGTCAAAATCACAAGTCCCTAAATTTTGCATAATTAGAACTCCTTACAATGAGTCAACTAAAATGACTATATTCCCCAACTCCCTTCAAAAAACCCACTAAAGAAGGAATTGAAACAGTTGGGGTCAGATGCAATAGAAAAGCCCCCAAAAGAGCAAGAAGAAACTCTCCAAAAGGACTCTCTCATGTGGAAAAAGTCAACTAAGGACTTGATCTACTGTAAACACTCCTAAATCTGCTCCAAACTTGGTCAAATCACTCTCCAAAAAGGAAAACAATCCCCTAAATGCTTTTTATGTGTTTGCCAACTGAAACTGACATCCTCCTATATGCTTGGGCTCTTAAGGTCAATTAATGTCATGAATACATTTTACGATTCTCTTTTGCATACACTAATAACAATAAACTTTAAATGATTTATAATGATATCATTTAAGTTTAAATGTTTTACATTTGATGTTTTATGCAAAGAGAAATAAAAAGCACTTAAATACCTACGTGCTGATCTTAGCGTGTAAGGGGATAAAGCATTGTTAAAAAGTCTTAAAAGACTCACATTTGCAGTGTGGCACATCATAAGCATTAAGAAATTCTAGGTAGAAGAGGTCTCAAGTCTTGACCAAAGGCTATTAATGAGGCAAATGCAAAAAATAAAAAAATATGACAAAAGCCCATCAGACTTCTTGGGTACAAACCCTAAAAGACACAAAAACAACATTTCAACCTTGCATTTTTGCATTTTCTTTCTACTGTCATGCACCACCATGGTCGAGCTCTATAGACTTTTAAAAAGGCTTATTTTGATTTTTTTAAGGCATTTCAGTTACATTTCTTGGTGAATGTCTCAAATTGCTCAGGTGAGTAGAAAAAATCCACTTTTTTGAAGCTTAACACTATTTTTTATATGGCATTTCTATATTATTACATGGTTATGAGGAAAAATGACAAAAATGCTTTATTTTCTCTATGATGGCCATGGCCATACCAACTTCATTTTTTTGGGAATGATACAGAAAAAATAAATAAATAAAACTTGTTTCTTCTTACTCTGCTTCTATATTCTATGATATTATCAAGTTTTTCTTATTGTCTGTCGGCCCTCTTCTCATCATTGAAGACTAGACTTCTTTAAAGTTAGTTTAGGGTTTTAAAGGAACAAACCCTCTATATAGTAGTTATATATATCGAATGCACTGGGATATTATGCATCAAACCCTTCACTATGCTTGGAAACTCCTCTGTGTATAATCTTTTCATGGTATCTTGTATTCAGTGAATTTTTCATGGCATTCTGTAGCAACAATGTTTTCACTGTATATATATTCTCCTTGTAAAAGCTTGAGTATATCCACCATGCTTTTCTCATGAGACTCTTGTAGCTGTAGCTTTTGATGAAAACTCTTCTTCCTTGTCTGTAGCATAAAACTTGTGGATATTCATTTTCATCTGGCATTTGCTTTTGAGCTTCAGACCCTGTCATCTTTTAATTCTGTAGCAGCACACTTTGTTGGGAACAGATCCCTTTTAGGAAATATATGATTGTTGACCTATTTTTCCTCTAGCAGGATTCAAAATAATTCAAGCAGGATTAGTCAGTATGCATATCCCCATGAGGCCATATTTGTGATCCTGAGGTCTTAACCCAAATTTCAAAATCCAAAGCTTTCCTGAAGAGGCTTACCATGTGAAAGAGCTTGAAAAGATAGGCAAGTTTGCTTAAAACATCACCCTAAAATTTGCCAAAGGAGGAAGTTATGTGGGGTCATCATCTGGTCAAGCCCCGATGTTCTAATATTGGCTCATATTTCTAAGATCGGGTGATATTTTGAACATTGGGTGATATTCCGAATATCACCTAATCTTTCAAATATCACCCTTCCTTCCAAATATCACCCTGATGTGATGATGATGTCACCATCATAACCTGATATTCTAAATATCATCCTTCCTTCCAAATATCACCCTGATGTGATGATGATGTCACCATCATCACCCTATCTTCCAACTATCCCCCCCATCCGATAGCATGACGATGACATCATGGTAACTGCAGCGATAAACCAAGTCATATGCCGCTGACATCATCCAGATCCATTCCAGGGAAAGATCATCTTTCTTGCGAAGATCATCATATGTATGCCAACCTGATCTTTCGCATCAGGATGATATTTTAACATCGGGTGATCTTAGTTGAAGATCATCCTGATGTTGGTGCTACTAAGTTTTCTAAGTATGACCCGATCTTCTAAGGGGTCATCACATTTGAATATTGGGTGATCTTTAAAGATCATCCTGATGTTATTTTTTCACTTCATGTTTGTCGGATCGCCCAACATGCTGCTGACGTCATTCCTATGTCAGGGTGATATCTGCTTGTTTCATAGCTTCATGCATATTCCTGCCAGGGGTGATAGTTCCAAATATCAATCATATTCCAAGATCACCCCGATCTTACGATGAAGCTACAGTGCAACCTGATAATTTGCGGGGATGATATTTTCGAATATCATCCTGGCCCGAATATCATGATGATGCCATCAAGGCCCAAAAGGGGTCATATTTTCCTTAACACTAGTTAGCATTTGAAGATCATCCTGATGTTCAACATGCTGATGACATCACCTGAAACATGATGATGAGGAGGATATTTCGCATCAGGGCCAATTTCAAATATCAGGGTGACATTCTCTATTGGGCTAACATGCTGATGGCTCACCGATGTAAGGAGTCTTGCTGACGGAACATGATGAGGAGGAGGATGATGATGAGGCTCATGATGATGCCGTCAGGAGAAAAAGCACCAACATTATGTATGCTCATGGCCTAGCTTATAAAGTGATGGGGGCGTCTTCTCCGGGTGCATGTGGGATAATCAGTTCCCACAGAAATTTGAAAATATCATGATGATGACCTTTTGGCGGGAATTCTTTAGGAGGGTTCCCACTTCCATTTTTGATCCGGATCTTCATGTCGGTCGGGTGGACTTTTTCAGCGATGACCTTGTGAGTTGGTGCAGATATTTTTTGCATTTATTGCTGCATAGGAGGGTACAGCTCGCATTGATGGCCCAAAATATCCCGCCACCGCTTCATGTCCAATCTTTTCTCCACTACCTGGGTGTGGAAGATCGAGGAGTAAGTAGCACACATTAATGATTCTAAATATCTCCTCACCTACCCCTGTTCTAGATCCTTTGGTGCCATTACTCCTGGCAGGTGGACGTCCCTTCAGGAAGATATTTTTGATTGCAGCTCTTTGAGTGAATTGGGTAACCAACTTAGGTTAGATGAAGATGCTATATAAGATAAGGCTTATGATGTAAATAGGGTTGGAAACGTTTTGGCATTAAGGCTTTTCTATTTCCAAACAGAGCTTTCAGTTACTGTAACCTTGCCTTCTTACTGAATATATGCAAGTTATCATACCTTTTGCTGATTTTCTAGTTGTGTGTGAATCTGTACATGGTTGTCTATGAATGTCTCTGTTCCTCTCAATAATCTTATTTCTTGCCTCTGCTAGAATCATCTAATCTGTGTATATCTTCTTGCTATATCTGGCTGTGTTGTGCATCTTCCAGTTCTATGAAAGTTTCTTTAGTCTATCTGGTGCATCACTCTTTCATGTTTTTAAGTGTTGTTGCTTTATCTTTCATTTCAGCACATTTCTTCCCCTTTTCACCCCAAAATACAGTAGTATTAGGTGATAACTAGACAAGGAAGCTGGCCTTCTCCGAAGGTCTAATCTCACTTAGTAAGGACCCACACTTAGAGATCATTCCCACGTTACTCAAGTTTGCAAAGGCTTCACAGCTGTATGCATGGGTGCAAGACTGGGTGATAACAATTTTGGCATGCCCAGTGGGATAGGTATGATGAAGTTATCATCAAAATACTGAGAGATTTGGTGTTTCTCCCAGTATCATCAGCCTTTTGAGGCAATACAAACAACACCATGGTGACTCTAATGGCAAATTAGCTGGTTACAGCAGTCCAGTTTTCCAAGCAGCTAATGAGGTTGGTGCTACTTGTTAGTTTTACTATCATTTGACAGTTTTCATAGCACCTGGTGACTCCGTTTGGTGTTCAAACTCACATCCTGATGTGCAAGACCCTGTGGTCTATGTTCATTCTTAATTTATTATCTAGGCTTACCTATGTTCATGATTTACCCATGCAATGTCTAGTTATCAACACCACAATGGTTATTCTCCTCCATTCCATGAAGATTTAGACTTTTGGCCCCCAAACAGTTCTTTTCCTCATTACAACCAGCATTACCAGCAAGAGCATTTTCAAGCCAATCCTGTTTATCCTTGTTTGCAGCCCATTCATACCTATAGTCAGCCCTGTGAAGCCCATTCTACTCTAAATCAAATGTCCAACCTCCCCAATCACTCCCAAAATGATCCTATTTTGGGTAGCCTTGAAATATTGTTACTAGATTACCAAAGGCAAATTTCAGAAATAGATAGAGAAGCACAATATAACAGGCAGCAAGAGGAGCTTGCATATCAAGCTTATTTGTCAAGGTAGGAAGTAGAAAATAGAAGAGTGTATGAGGGGAAATACTTGAAAATGCAACTTGCAGTTAAGGAGAAACAAATGAAACAGTTGCTTGCTCAAGAACAAGAGCTCAAAGTAAAAAATTTCTCTCTTATTCCCAGCTTCAAACAAATCCATCCTTCAAACCAAGGTGAATCTGTGAAAGTTGCTCAAACTTCTCTACCATGGTAGCCTTCTTGGATCAATCATCCTGACTATAAGATACCAAACCTTGTGAAGGCCAATCCTCTCATACCATTTTAGAATCAAGAAGAAGAGAAAGCTGTAGAATCCATGCCTATCATAATTCCAAGTTTTAGGCAGCCTTCTACCTTTAAGGTTCCAAGTTGGAAAGGGCCATCTTTTTCACCTTGTGAGGACCCTCCATCAAATATACAAACAGAAATATGCTCTAGCATCCAGCTAGCAGAAGAAGAGCAGGGGAGGTTTTTGTTGGCTCCATATCAAAAGTTGGAAACTCAGTCAACTTTTTCTCCTCCAAATCCATTTTTTAGTAAGGAGAGTTCCAAGGCCAAAATACCAAGCTTCAAGTAGGGAGAGCCTCCTAAATGTCCTAAATTGGAAATCCCAAGTTTTAGAGGGCCTCATCCACTGCAATAAGAGCAGCCTAGACTCCACAAGTTTCCAAGGTTCAAAGCCTATATCCCTCTGTAGGAGCAATCTGTTCCTATGCTCAAAGAGAAAGAATTGTTTGAATCTATTGCACCTGTGAATATTACTAAGGTCACTCCAAAAGTGGATGATGCTGCCCTACTTCATGAGCTACCTGATTATGTTGAAGAAGAAGAATTTGAGCAGCTGGTTGTGGATATGCAACAGCAAGAGAACACCAAAAATAATAACAATTTGCTGCAGGATGAGGCTGTTTTGCAAGATATCAGTTTGTTGGAGGAGCTTCCTTTCTGTTGTGCAGAGGAGTTTGAGGCTGATATAACACATGAAGGTTTGCAGGAAGAGGCTACCTCATTGTTTGAACTTTTGCCTTCCTTTATTGAAGAAGAAAAGCTTGATTTGGAGAGCACATCTTTGAGTAGTAATGGGAATTTTGAGCTTGGGCCAACTGTTTGTAAAAATTTTCTAAGAACTAATAGTTTTGATGAGCTACTGGCTGTCCTAGTGAAAGAAGATTTTCCTCTGACCATAGAGGAGGAATCAATATGGCAAACTATCATGCAAGATGAAGATAATGATATCATTTTTGAGCTTTCAAATTGTCTTCTCTCTTGTCCAGCCTTAGTCATGAACAAGGACAACCATGAGCAAAACATAGAAAGGTTTGAAGAATGCAACCATGATGACATTATGCAAGAATTCTTGGGCTCTTTGAAGAAAGAAGGAGAAGGCCATGAGGTCCCAAGTCAGCTGTTGTACACACAAGAGCAACATGAGAGCCAAATGGAGGACACCATCATACCAATTAAGGAGTTGAGGTTTTCAAAACAACAAGAAGAGAAGAAATCAAAACAGGGATATGAAATCAACCATGTTGATTTCTATGTCATCTCAAGGGGATGCCCAATCAGACATCTAGCCTAGCTAGAGACACATCAAGAGAAGTCACCACTTGTCATTCTTACCTCTAAGAATGAAGTTGAGCATCAAAATGAGTGGGATCAACCCATTTATTCACCACAAGATAACAACATTAACAATTAGTCTAGGTGGATAGGTGAGTTTATCTCCATTTTTTGGGGGGTGTTTTATCAGTTTGTCATATGCCTATTCCCCCTTCATCCCTTTTTAACTACCCACATGCATGATGAACATTGCAAATTGTTAAGGAAGGGCGGTTACTTTCAAGAACCAGTTAACGGCTTTGTTTAGAGTCACCTCTGGCTGGTTAGTTTAGGATTAGAGTAGGTTTCATTTCTATTTTAGTTTTCCCTTTCTCTAAGTGCTTCTACACAGGCTACATTGTCATTAGGAGAATGCAGACCTTTTCCCCTTTTTGTGTTTTGGAGGCAGTTTCCAGTTTCCCAGCATGTTTCAGAATTGACTGCATGCCCAATGGATGCTTAAGGCCACTGATCTCATGTTTAGCAGGCAAACATCCCATAGAGGTCACCAAAACTGTTGACCTATTTTTCCTCTAGCAGGAGTCAAAATAATTCAAGTAGGATCAGTCAGTATGCATATCCCCATGAGGCCATATTTGTGATCCTGAGGTCTTAACCCAAATTTCAAAATCCAAAGCTTGCCTGAAGAGGCTTACCATGTGAAAGAGCTTGAAAAGATAGGCAAGTTTGCTTAAAACATCACCCTGAAATTCACCAAAGGAGGAAGTTATGTGGGGTCATCATTTGGTCAAGCTCTGATGTTCTAATATTGGGTCATATTTCTAAGATCAGGTGATATTTTGAACATCGGGTGATATTCTGAATATCACCTGATCTTCCGAATATCACCCTGATGTGACGATGATGTCACCATCATAACCTGATATTCTGAATATCATCCTTCCTTCCAAATATCACCCTGATGTGACGATGATGTCACCATCATCACCCTATCTTCCAACTATCCCCCCCCATCCGATAGCATGATGATGACATCATGGTAACTGCAGCGATAAACCAAGTCATATGCCGCTGACGTCATCCAGATCCATTCCGGGGGAAGATCATCTTTCTTGCGAAGATCATCATATTTATGCCAACCTGATCTTTCACATCAGGATGATATTTTAACATCGAGTGATCTTAGTTGAAGATCATCCTGATGTTGGTGCTACTAAGTTTTCTAAGTATGACCTGATCTTCTGAGGGGTCATCACATTTGAATATTAGGTGATCTTTGAAGATCATCCTGATGTTATGTTTTTCACTTCATGTTCGCCAGATCGCCCAACATGCTGCTGATGTCATTCCTATGTCAGGGCAATATCCGCTTGTTTCACAGCTTCATGCATATTCCTGCCAGGGGTGATAGTTCCAAATATCAGTCATATTCTAAGATCACCCCGATCTTATGATGAAGCTACAGTGCAACCTAATATTTTGTGGGGATGATATTTCTGAATATCATCCTGCCCCGAATATCATGATGATGCCGTCAAGGCCTGAAAGGGGTCATAT
Organism: Cunninghamia lanceolata; assembly: GCA_027924645.1. Lineage (NCBI taxonomy): Eukaryota > Viridiplantae > Streptophyta > Pinopsida > Cupressales > Cupressaceae > Cunninghamia > Cunninghamia lanceolata. The sequence goes on along the minus strand of BSBN01000765.1, from coordinate 3,579,005 downwards.
TTTCCTTAACACCAGTTAGCATTTGAAGATCATCCTGATGTTCAACATGCTGATGATATCACTCGGAACATGATGAGGAGGAGGATATTTCACATCAAGGCTAATTTCAAATATCGGGGTGACATTCTCTATCGGGCTAACATGCTGATGGCTCACTGATGTAACGAGTCTTGCCGACAGAACATGATGAGGAGGATGATGATGATCCTCATGATGATGCCATCGGGAGAAAAAGTATCAACATTATGTATGCTCATGGCCTAGCTTATAAAGTGATGGGGGCATCTTCTCCAAGTGCATGTGGGATAATCAGTTCCCACAGAAATTTGAAAATATCATGATGATGACCTTTTGGTGGGAATTCTTTAGGAGGGTTCCCACTTCCATTTTTGATCCAGATCTTCTTGTTGGTTGAGTGGACTTTTTTAGCAATGACCTTTTGAGTTGGTGTAGATATTTTTTGCATTTATTGCTGCATAGGAGGGCACAACTCACATTGATGGCCCAAAATATCCCGCCATCGCTTCATGTCCAATCTTTTCTCCGCCACCTGGGTGTGGAAGATCAAGGAGTAAGCTGCTTGCATTAATGATTCTAAATATCTCCTCACCTACCCCTATTCTTGATCCTTTGGCGCCATTACTCCTGGCAGGTGGATGTCCCTTCAGGAAGATATTTTTGATTGCAGCTCTCTGAGTGAATTGGGTAATCGACTTAGGTTAGATGACGATGCTATACAAGCTGAGGCTTATGACGTAAATAGGGTTGGAAACTTTTTTGGCATTAAGGCTTTTCTATTTCCAAATAGAGCTTTTAGTTACTGTAACCTTGCCTTCTTACTAAATATATGCAAGTTATCATACCTTTTGCTGATTTTCTAGTTCTGTGTGAATCTACACATGGTTGTCTGTGAATGTCTCTGTTCCTCTCAATCATCTTGCTTCTTGCCTCTGCTAGAATCATCTAATCTATGTATATCTACTTGTTATATCTGGCTGTGTTGTGCATCCTCCAATTCTGTGAAAGTTTCTTTAGTCTGTCTGGTGCATCACCCTTTCATGTTTTTAAGTGTTGTTGCTTTATCTTTCATTTCAGCACATTTCTTCCCCTTTTCACCCCAAAATACAATAGTTTTAAGTGATAACTAGACATGGAAGCTGGCCTTCTCTAGAGGTCTGATCGCACTTAGTAAGGTCCCACACTTAGAGATCAGTCCCACGTTACTCCAGTTTGCAGAGGCTTCATAGCTGTATGCATGGGTGCAAGACTGGGTGATAACAATGATCTTCAATCTGTTCTCTCTGTGTATGAAGGTAATGGTAAAATAGACATGTAAAAGATTGTTTGTATCTTCACATGCATGAGAAGACCATTATGAAGACTATATATGATTTTCTTCTTACAATCTTAGTCAGTGTATTGACAATGCTTTGTCAATGTCTCTCCAATATTCATCAATGCACTGTCCATGTATCTTTATCACTGTAGACTCTCTTTACAATGTTGACTAATCATCCATGACTATTATTATAGTCATGCTACTTTACTATCACACTTCATATTTGATCTCAATCTTCCTATTTCATGTTCACTATATCATGGAGAGGCATACATATACGTCTAAGGACTATGTGGCTTGTGACAGTTCCCTCTTTTGACTGTCCCTAGCCATATAGTCTTTAGAAACTCTTGATAGACCTCACACTAACACTGATAGACTATTAAAGTATGCAAACCTATAATGATTTATGAGTTTATCATATGCTTGATCTTCCATCTCTACTCACATATCTGCTGCACCTTCTAGATTTTGTAGGCAGTGTCTCTGTATTCATGTTAAGACTAGGATAGTCAAATGTTGTTGTTTCAATGCCTCCACTGTAGCAACAATGAAACCATCTTCTAATTCACTACTCCTTCTCTGCCTTTGACACCCCTTCTAATAGAAATATAGAGGTCTAGAGATCAGTTTGACATGCAAGGAATATAGCTTCTACTTGGTTGTGGACTGCTCTTTTGATGTGATATGACTATCACAATCATGCTTGAATGACTTTTATGACATTTGTCGTATATTACAGTCACTTAGTCTGCTGTTATAATTATTAAGATTATTCTTCTCATTATTACAGTCACTATAGTTGTACCTTCACTGTAAAGATTTTTAGGATACTATTGACTCTTTTAACATTGTAGATTATCCTTGGATCAAATTATGACTGTTTGTTGTTTCAATTTAGATTGGATGTTGTTCTTACCCTATTGACCATCCTTGCCAATCATTGTTCCTCTGTCATTTCATTGTGGCTATAGTCATCCATTGACTACTCTCTTCCACTCAAACCCTAGAACTCTTTATGTCTTTTTCTCAAAGTTTATGACTGTCAAAGTCATTCCAACATGACTGTTTGCTCCTTCATACATAGACACATGTGATACTATCCTCTTGACACTCTTCCTTATGACTGTCTCTCATGCCTAGATAGTTTAAAGACTATAAGTTCACTATTTTGGAGCCTTTTGAGTAATTTGATGATCTTCACAGCCCCAAGGTAAATATTTTTTGATAGTCCCTTATCTTTGCTCACTACATGCAACTCCAAACTACTTGAATGGAAACAATAGTATATAGAACTCTGTTCATATGCTTACCTGTCATGCCACTGACAAGTACTCAAAAACTGCTCCTCATTGATTGTTGACTATTAAATTATGATAGTCATCATTGTTTCTCTTCCTTTTTAGAGCATTTGGTTCTATAGGACAACATCATTCACTTTTCTACTTCATTCATGATTTCAAATAACACTCTTAGCATAATTTGCATCATATCTGCCTGATTCCTAACATGAAATGAAATGAGATGATGAATGTCTTTGCTCTGCAGACCCAAATATCCTACTACTCAGTTATGCTTAGGGCTTTAATTGTCTTCTATAATCATGTATTATGCCTTTAAAAGGTCTCATAGGCATGAACATGAGTTAACAAGGCATAATTATTTATGAAAATCTCTTTATCACTACTTTCTAATAGCATAGGACTATTATCTTGTTTACGTTCTATTGTCCTATTGAAATCATACAGAGTGTTGCTCATTTTTTATTACTTATATGATTCCTCAAACCACTATATGATGTCTTTCGTTGTCATAGAATGTGACTATCCCTCTCTAATGAAACCAGAGGGTAGCATGCTGGGCTCGACCCTTGTGGGAGCCACATTTTAACCCACATGCTAAAATCAGATAAACAAGTTAGTAAGATAACTTTCTCTATACCTACACAGGAAACAAACATGTTAGGAAAATATGTGCATGTGATTGATGTTCTCGATTATCCTGTTGCTTTCTTGAAGGTCCATGTGATATTGATGGAATTATTGCATCTAAAAATTAGAATGTATGTTTGTAGATATATGTCATATGTTATATGATGCCTCACCATTGCTCTAACATTAGTTTTCAATGTCTAATGCAGATAACTAGGGTCAGCAAGGAGATAACAACTAGATGCGGAACATGCAGACAACACGGGATGACGCAAGACAACACAAGCAGGACTAAGGCTCGTCATTCAGATGACGAGTCACCCTATAACATCTGTACATTTATTTCTTTAATTTTCTATAAATGTATAGTCTTTCTTTTCATTTGCAATGAATTAGTTAGTCTCACGGCTTGTGTGAGACCTTATACATTTATTTTTCAAATAAAGATTACTTCTCTTCTAAAGATTTGTACAATCTTTCAAATAAGTTATGCATCTAAAATGCAAAACTTGAAAAGCTCTACCTGATTGAGCTAGTAGTGAAATTAGGTAACATTTTTGGCGGCATCTACTATATGCTTGCCTGCTAAACATCAAACCAGTTGCCTAAAGCTTATCCATTGGGCATGGGGTCACTCTGAGACTTTTCAAAACACTTAGACAAACAAACTTCTGACTTCTATACATCAGCAAGACAATAGTGAAAGACACCTGAAAACCCTACTCTATCTAACAATAACCACAACCAACTAACTATCTGTGTAGAAGCTACTCTTGGAGGAAAAGAAAAACTGCACCTACTCTACCCTAACCAAGAAAGACACTAAATCAAACAAAACCATTTACTATTTGGGTGAAGTAGCTACCTTTTCTACATAATTTACAATGTTTGTCATGCTTGAGGACATCTAGAAAGAGAGAGAATATAAACAAAAATTCATCAAAGAGCTGCAATACTTCTTGAAGAACATACACAAGTTCACTAACCTTTTCATATGGAATGTAAAAATTCCTGTCCTGAGGTAGAAATGTGACTTGAATCTACTCTTTCCTAGCTATATCTTCATGCTTGGGTGCAAGCAAAATATGAATATTCTTGTTGGCCTCCATTCTGATTAGATGCCTAATTGGGCATCCTCTAGAAAGAGTGAATTCAAAACTCCATGCTGGTTCCCTATTGATCCAAATCATGTTGTTGTTCCTCATCTTGTTTTTGATCTTCTGATTCAAATGGCGCTAGCTCAATATCCAAAGTTGGGTAAAAAGAGGCTTCCTCATGAGTCAAAACAAACTTTAGATCATCCCAAAATGAAACTACCTCATGAGCGAAAGCTTCATTCTCATATTGACTTTCACGAACCAACAACTCATTACACTGTTCAACATCTTGTAGCTATCCCAAGTCTTGTGTTATCACAGTCATATCTTCTTCATTTTGTTTAACAAATGAAGGTAGCCCATCATACCAAAACATATCAGGCTCTTTTCCACCAAGTTCCTCATGTTCATTTATCTCCTCTACAGATTGTTCCTGCTCTTGTTCAAACTTGTGAACTTGCTATCCTAATTTAGCATGATTTGCAACTTCTTCTAGTAGGTTTAATCCTTTGTCATCCAGTTTAGAGATAAAAACTTCAAGGTCATCCCAAAATGAATCTTCATTAACCTCTTCATGAAATTCTGATGGAGGAAGACTATTTTCTACTTCATAACAGCTCTCAGTCGACTGTGTAGGTTCCACAAAAGGTTTACTTTCACACTCTTTTACCTAATCTAAGACCCCATTGTTAAACTGCTTAGCTTTAATCAGCAACTTCTCATCTTGTTCAATAAAAATAGGTAGTTGATCAAACAAAAAGGCTGATTCTTCCTCTTCATGTGGTACTGTTTCCAATGAAACTTGGGCATTCTATCATTGCAACTGAAGACCTTTACCTTGCAACTTCTATATGTTGCTTTCATTCATTTTATAAACAACATTAGAAAATTCTTCAAATGAATGAAAATGTAAGGGATTCAGTGATAAACCTCATCCTACATCCTCTTCACATGCGTTATGCTCATATTTAGCTAGGGACATGGTATAAACTACAACAACTGGCTACTCCTCTTTCCATAGAGTTTCATGTTCAGACCTACCTCCTAGTAAGAAATTTGATTCCTCATTTTCCTAATCTTGGACTGGTATGGAAGGGGTAGCCTTAACTAGATTTGGTATTTTATAATCAGGATACCTAGTCCAAGAAGGCTACACTGGTTTTTTAGTACTTTGATGGCTTGGTTCAATTTATTGATATGATTAAAACTAAGGAGTAACGGATTAGTTTGACTAATTTTGTTCATTCATGGGCTCCTGCTATAAAGAATATTCTTGCTACCTCTTTATGTCATTCAGCTACTTGGTCCAGTCAAGCAATATGTTCTCGATATTTGCAATCTCTAGTCTCTCATCATTTTGGAGCTGATTGGGAAAGTATTATTGCGTGTTTGACATAAAATGGGATTCTTGAGGCTGGTCATGGGCATACACTAGCTGCAATGGAATTTGTGCATGGGTGGGAGGGTGGTAAGCATTACAGACTTGTTGGTTTGGACTAAAACCAGCTATGTGACCACTGTGATATGGCTCATAAAATGGTGTATGAATAGGATTTTCATGAAATGGTGGAAAGTAGGACATATTTCTTTGAAATGAAGACATATTGCAACATTTATATGGGCTGAAAACTCATTGAAAACTTTCACAATAAAAATCAAGTCTGATTTTAGTAAAATAAGGACATACTAGCACTTGTCTTCTTGAAACCAATAGTTATTTCTTTCTTGAGTCACCAGGTGTGTGTTTTCCTTGCCTCCCAAAGCAGGTTTTGCTGACATACACACCAATATCTACACTGGGTGAACTGTTCTACACTAGTTTTCACTAAACCAAAGCTTCGGGGTCACCAGGTATGTAATTAAAACACCTCAAAAGGCAGAAATCAGTTGTTCTACTGATGCAGGAGCATCCAGTGGTGTAAGAGCAATCTTGTATCACCCAAAAAAAAGATGTCTTTCAAAATTGTTGATGTTCTTTGCAGTTCTTTTCAAAATTTGTGGTTCTAGTTCCATAATCGCTTGAATAATGATGTACAACTTTTAGTTTTTCCAAACTGCTAAAAATAGCAACCTGCCATTTTTAGAAAGTTTGCATTTGGGCACGAAATGAAGTGAAATTTTATAGGAAGTTTCATAACTAAAAAATAAGACCTTTGGCAAAGGAATCACACAAATATCATTTGCGAGATGAAAGATATTAAAGTCTCTGTTTACTGAAAAATACCTAAAACTTATTCAAACTCAGGTTTGAGGCACTAAATGGCCCCGTATGAGCCCAAAAATGGCTAGAACTAGCAAGGCAAGATTCCAGCGCGTAGAGCACTCCGTAATCTTTCCGATGCATAAAACGGTTCATCAATCAGACACCCAGATCAAAAGTTATGGCTCCTAGAAGTTGACCTATTTTTGGAGGGAGAAGAAAATTTTGAAATTAGGTTATTGGCCACCAAAAAGGCTATTAATAACCATTTTTGGGAACCCTGGGTAGTAGTAGAGTTAAGGGGGAAAGTGTAGAGTCAAGAATAGGTGGGAAAATAGAAACCCTAGCTAATTTGGGGGTTACATAAGGCAGAAGATTCCAGAGCCTAGTGAGGGTATTTGTAGTGTGTTGCAGCCTGTGAAGGGTTGATTCCTCTGATTGTAATTGAGCTTTTGTAATGTAATGAGTTGCCCAGATCAATAAAAGAAAGTTCTATTTTCTGTGTTTAATTTTTGTTGTTGTGTGTTTTATGATTTACCCCCTTCATCAAGTGGTATCAGAGCAAGTGTTCGTAAGTGTGTAGACAGATCACCGACTGTGAGGCAGTTTACACCAGTACCTGAGGTTGTGGGTTTGCTACAGAGATCAAGATGCCTCCATGAAAAAATCATATTGGGAGGAATTCTTTGATGGAAGAGAGTTTTAGATCCTTGCAAAGGCAAATCGATGCATTATAAGAGGAGCTACAAAGAGGGTTTGAGCTGAGAACAAGAGAAGAAAGCGAAGATGAAGTTGAAGAAGAACTATCTGAGGAAGAACAAGAAGCTGCAGGAGATCTTGCAGAAGTTAGGTTGTTGAGGGCTATTTCTAAGATTGGAAAGAGGCCCAGGATCAAAGTTTCTACATATTCTAGAGATTTGGATATGGAACAGCTCATTGATTGAATCAATGACATGGAGGAGTATTTCAAGTATGAAGATGTGGAGGACCCAGATCGAGTCAAGTTTGCAAAAACAAAGTTGAAGGGCCATGCAAATATTTGGTGGAAAGAGGTCTAGTTAGAGAGGAACAAAAGAGGAAAAGGAAAGATCACCAGATAGGATTAGATGGTGGAGAAACTGAAGAAGCAGTTAATTCCCGTGGACTATGAGATGGAGCTGCTGAAGAAGCTACAAGGACTAAAGCAAGGTAATAAGTCTATTAAGGAGTATACAGAAGAGTTTTATAAAATTACTATCAGGACAGACCATGCAAAGCCCAACAAGGAGAAGGTAGCCCATTACATTAATGGGTTGAGGCTAAGTATTCAAGAGGAGCTGAGCTTGGTCAGAATGACCACCATAGAAGATGCATACCAGTTTTCCCTGAAGGTGGAAGAGAAGTTGAATAAAAGATTTGACAGCAAGCAAAGGGGAAGAGGTCAAGGAGGAAGGACTAGTTGAAGACCCTATGGAGGCCGTAATGAAGATCAAAAGAAAAGTAAAGAAGCTGGCACTAGTCAAAATCAGAGAGGGGACAATGCCTACTGCCCTCGTGACCAGAACAATGGTGAGAAAAGAGGAAGAGGAAGAGATAGACTTGGGCAAGGACCTAGAAGAGCAAGTTTCAGAGGAACCTGTTTCCAATGTGGAGAAGAAGGGCATTGAGCATACGAGTGTCCGCAACATCAAAGAAGGACAAATAGAAGACCTAAAGGTAATGTACGAGTTGCACATGTTGATGAAGATACACAATCTGAGCGCTCTGAAGATGCTGAAAGGGGAGAAAACCTAGTTGTCAGAAGAACCCTGTTGAATGAGGAGAAAGAACCAAATCAGAGGAAGAGTTTATTCTACACAAGGTGCAAATGCGAAGGTAACTACTGTGATATTATTATTGATAGTGGAAACACTGACAATCTTGTTTCAGAGGAGATGGTTGATAAGTTGAAGTTGACAAGAAGAAAGTATCCACATCCATATTGGATTGCATGGTTGTAGAAGGACCACAGAGCTATGGTCAATGAGAAATGTTAAGTGAAGTTCAAGATTGGGGACTACCATGATGAGGTGCTATGTGATATCATATCGATGGATGCATGTCATATGTTGTTGGGGAGGTCGTAGCAATAGCGCTGTCCATGATGGCCGTACAAATACATATTCTCTAACAAAGGATGGAGTTCGTCATAAATTGAAGCCCTTGAAAGAGGTGGAAGAAAAGGTATGTAGTACTGCCAAAATTTGCTTGGTAGATGGTAGGAAATTTTTGGAAGGTATGAAACATGAGTGTCATTGTTTTGCATTGATTCCTAAGATCATTCAAGACAAATGTGAAGATGTACCAACAGAAGTTTTAGATATGTTGGAAGAATTTTAGGACATTGTCTCTGATAATGTACCAGAAGGTTTACCACGAGTGAGGAAGATAAGTCATCAAATGGATTTGATACCAGGAGCTAGTTTGCTGAATAAGGCAACCCATAGAATGACTCTAGCAGAGAGTGAAGAGTTGAACAGCCAAGTTCATGAGTTGTTGAGGAAGGGATTGATAAGAGAGAGCCTAAGTCCATGTGTGGTACCTACAGTACTAGCACCAAAGAAAGATGGAGAGTGGAGAATGTGTATAGACTCTCGAGCCATCAATAAGATCACAATCAAGTATAGATTTCCATTGCCCAGAATGGATGAAATAATGGACTATTTGAGTGGAGCCAAGTGTTGCAAGTATGAGGATAACCAGTGTTGTCATTGATGTCAACATACTCATATTGCATTGATAAGAAGGACTGGATGAGCTCTGTGTTGAGGTTATTGAGGAAATTAGTCTCAATCAGGAACAGTAAAGAACAGTGATGACAAGAAGGCAAAAGTCCTCAATAGGATGAGGATCAAAGGATACGGTTTAAAAGGTTTGTAGATATGAGTCTTGAGATGCTCCAATCAAGATTTCAAAGGTCCGCATGAAGATCTGAAGAAGTTATGATTGCTCAAGTAGAACCGGTTCTGGTAGGTGTTCAGTGGTGACAGAGTGTCACAGATTGATCCGGTGAGCTCCGGAATTGCATTATCTCATTCTAGGGACTGGAGAGAGTGTTTAATAAGTTTGTGTGAAGTGAAAACTATATTTGTTCATGGTTTGGAGGTCTAGAAGCACATTTTTCATCATGACAGTGATGACAGACTATGTTCTTGAAGTTCCCGATGAAGAATAGAAGAATTCTAGTAAGTTGATAAAGTGTGGATGTTCTTGATGACTCAGGAAAGGTTTTGGTGATCTTTGGATCATGTACAATTCTTATTGGTGGTCTGCATTGAAGTTAGAGTTTGCATTTGAAGAATAACCATAGATATTGGTGTTCTTTAGATTGGCTGACTGGATGTATTACACGTCTTGCAAATGATCTTATAGGTGTTTACCAACTTAGATGATTGTTCCTAAGTCGATGCCTTGTATAAATAAGGGATTGTGAATTCATTTTGAAGGGTGTTCTTGCGGTGTTGAGTGTGGTATAGAGAAGAGAAGTGTGAAAGGCAGAGCAAGATTTTTTGGGCTTAAATGGAACTGATCCAGGCATGGTAAAGATGTCAATCTCCAATTCAAGTTTGTAATACTTGTTACATTGTAGACAATGTGTCTCTTGTAGGCAGTGTGCCTCTTGTGAGTAGTGTGCTTAGGTAGTGAGCCCTAATTGGCATATGCCATCTATTTTTCTTATTCTTCTAATAGAGAATAATTCTTGGGTTAATCACCCCGTGGTTTTTCCCTTGACCAGGTTTTCCACGTCAAAATCTTGGTGTCTCATGTGTTGATGTATATCTACTCTGGTGTTTATGCTTTATGCTTTCATGAGTGATTAATTGATATGCTATTAAATAACCAAGAGGATTTAAGTGTTTAAAATAGAAGCAAGTTTCGTACAACTGATTCACCCCCCCTCTCAGTTGTGTGGCCTAGATCTAACAATTGGTATCAGAGTCAAGTTCCTCTAAAAGGAGCTTAACCGCTTGAGGAGATCCAGGGTGTCGTCATACAAGAAGGATAGTCCGAAGTTTGATGGAACCAACTTCTCTCTTTGGAAAGGTCACATAAAATGTCACTTGGAGTGTATGGAAAAAGCATACTTGTCCATGGTCACAAAAGCATATGTACCTCCACAGGGTGGTTTGACAACTCTAAATGAAATCACAGATGCTGAAAACAATCTGCGGACCAAAGAGGCTCTTCTAAGCACAGTAACTGACTCAGAGCTCTCAAATGTTATTGACCTACCAACTACCTATGAGATCTGGATTAAACTAGAACTTCTACATGAAGGAGATGAGTATGTTAAGAGTGCAAGGTTGCAGAGTCTCAAAGGGAAATTTGAAAGATTGAAGATGAGAGATGATGAAAATACTACCACCTTTATGCCAAGAGTAAATGAGCTAGTGTGTGGAATCAAGAATGCTGGTGGAGTTTTGGATGAAAATGAGATTGTTGGCAAAATTCTCAGATCCCTTCCTGCTACCTACAAAATCAAGGTTGCTGCCATTGATAAATTCAGAGCCCATACAACTGTTACAAGAGACCAATTGGCTGGCAAACTGGCTACATTTGAAATGACCAAGTTTGGAGATGATCCCCCCAAGACTAAATCTGCATTCAAAACCAGTGCCTCTATGAAAGGCAAACAAATATTTGATCATGGAGAAAACTCTTCAAGGAAGCTATCATGGTATGATCAAGCAAGAAGAGACATGGAAGAGGAAGAAGCAGAAACAGCTCAACTTGAAGCCCTCATTGCAAAAAGACTGCCAAGAGGATTCGGTAAGTATGAAGGAAAATTACCCTTTAAGTGCTTCAACTATAATAAGATTGGTCATTTTGCCTCAAGATGTCCAGAAAGATCTACTAGGTCAAATTTAACAGACAAAGGTTCCAAAAGAATTGTTATTATGTTCATGAAGAAGCTGATAATGAAGGAGTAACAGATGATGAATAAGAGATAGGAGACAAATCCAGAAATGAATGGGTGTTTATTGCCATCAAGGAAGAAGATCCAATATCCTTTGAATCTATCAATCATAAGGTTGTAGAAAGAGCTTTGGCTGCCCAAGTTGAAGAAAAGGATGATTGGGTTATTGACAGTGGATGCTCTCACCACATGACAGGTGACAAGAACAAGTTCTTAGATTTGGAAAGGTATGAAGGAGGAATGGTAAAGTTTGGTGATAATTCTGCTAGTAGAATCAGAGGTAGGGGAACTATCTCTTTTGATGGAAAGAACAAAACCGGTAATGTACTGTATGTTGAAGGATTGAAGCACAATCTTCTCAGTGTTGGATAGTTGGTGGACAAAGGCTATGATGTCCAGTTCAAGAATGGAAGATGTAGGATCTTTGAAAACTTCAGAACTGAGATTGCATCCGATACTCAAACAAAAGGTAATATCTTCCATCTAGTTGATACTAATAAAAGTTGTCTGTTTGTTCAAGTTGATCAGAGTTGGTTATGGCATAGAAGGATGTGTCATGTAAATTTTGATAACATCATCAAGATAAGCAATACTCAGGCTGTAAGAGATCTTCCAAAGTTGGTAAAACTTACAAATAGTTTGTGCAAAGAATGTTTGCTAGGTAAACAGAGCATAGTCGCATTTAAAAGAAAGGATCAGTCCTCTACTAGATTATTGGAATTAGTTCATACTGATCTATGTGGTGATAGATATTTCATGTTACTGATTGATGACCATTCCCAGATGATGTGGGTTATCTTTCTAAAAGAGAAATCAGAAGCTTTTCAGAAGTTCAAAATCCTCAAGGCTATGGTAGAGAATCAAACCAGATTAAAACTAAAATGTCTAAGGTCTGATAGAGGTGGTGAATTCACATCCAGTGAATTCATAGATTTTTGTGAGAAGCATGGTATAAAGAGATAGTTATCTACTCCTAGGACTCCACAGTAGAATGGAGTAGTTGAGAGAAAGAACTAGACCATCTAGGAAGCATCCAGGACAATGATGATGGAAGCAAATGTTCCCCAGATGTTTTGGAGAGAAGCGGTCAGCACTGCAGTGTACACTCTCAATCAAGTTCAAATCAGAAGCAATACCGGTAAGACTCCTTATGAACTCTGGTTTGGCATCACTCCTACTATGAGATATTTCAGAGTATTTGGTAGCAAATGTTACATTAAAAGAGATGAAGATCTAGGAAAGTTTGATGCTAGAAGTGATGAAGGAATTTTCTTGGGTTACTCAACTCAAAGCAAAGCATACCAGTGTTATAACAAGAGACTAAGAAAAATGATAGAAAGTACAAATGTGAAGGTTGATGAGGGAATAGAGAAACCCTCAAGGTTTTATGAGTATGATGAAGATGATCAGAATGGTGTTCTGGTTCAAGGAGCTCAATCCTCTTCTGAAAGTTAGATTTAGACTGATCCGGTAAATCAAGAAGAAGAGATAGGTATGAATGAGCCTGATCAAGAAGCAGAAGTACAAGAAACTCCTAAAGTTCTAAGGTATGTAAGACTGAACCACTCTAAAGATCAGATCATAGGTGACAAAAGAAAAGGTGTGCAAACTAGAAGGAAAATTGCTCAAAATTTAGATGAATATTATCTAATCTCAAAGATTGAACCTAAGACAATAAATGAAGCTTGCAATGATGAAAATTGGACCAAAGCAATGGAGGAAGAGTTGATGCAAATTGAGAAAAATCACACTTGGGATCTTGTTTCTAGACCTAGAAACAAGAATGTGATTGGAACCAAATGGGTCTTTCAGAACAAACTAAATGAAGTTGGTGAAGTAATTAGAAATAAAGCCAGATTAGTCTGCAAAGGCTACTTTCAAATAGAAGGGATTGATTTTGAGGAAACCTTTGCTCCGGTGGCAAGAATTGAAGCAGTCAGACTATTTCTTGCGTTTGCTGCCTTCAAATATTTCAAAGTGTATCAGATGGATGTCAAATCTGCTTTCCTGAATGGTGACTTAGAAGAAGAGGTGTACATTGAACAACCAGATGGATTTCAGTTATCTGAGCATGGTGATATGGTCTGCAAATTAAAGAAGGCACTATATGGTCTAAAGCAAGCTCCAAGAGCATGGTATGAAAGGCTGGACAAACATCTTTTGAAGATTGGTTTCAACAAAGGTACTACTTATAGTAACCTATATTTCAAAATTGATCATGAAAACATCTTGATTGTTGAAGTATTTGTTGATGATATCATCTTTGGAGGAAGAGACAGTATGTGTAAAACCTTTGCAAATAAAATGAAAAGTGAGTTTGAAATGTCAATGCTTGGTGAAATGAATTTCTTCTTGGGTCTGCAAATTACTCAGACAAAGAAAGGAATCTTTATCTCTCAGACCAAATATGTGAAAGAACTATTGAAGAAATTTGGAATGGAAGATTCAAAGCCAATGAACACTCCCATGGCTACCGGATGTAAGTTGAGCAAAGATGATGAATCTCCTAAGATAGATCAGACCAAGTACAGATCAATGATTGAAGGATTATTGTATCTCACTCAGACTAGACCAGATATAATATAGGCTATTGGTCTTGTGACTAGATTCTAGGCTGATCCCAAAGAATCTCATGTCATGGCAATCAAAATAAAATTTAGGTACTTAAAAGGAACAATTGAGTATGGCCTATGGTATCCTAGAGATCATGATTTTTCTCTTCATGCATATACAGATGCAGATTGGGTAGGAGATGTGGATGATAGGAAGAGTACAAGTGGAGGAGCATTCTTTTTGGGAAAAAGGTTGGTTTCTTGGCTAAGCAAGAAACAAGAGGCAATATCCCTGTCTACAACTGAAGCAGAATACATTGCAGCAACAGGTAGTTGAACTCAACTTTTGTGGATGAAGTAGATGCTAAGAGATATTCAAGTAGAATATAAGGAGCCTATCACAATTTTTTGTGATAATTCAAGTACAATAAATATTTCTAAGAATCCAGTGTTGCATTCTAAGACCAAGCATATATCTATCAAATTTCACTTTCTGAGAGAGCAAGTGAACAAGGGTGAAGTCAGATTGGAGTATGTGCCCTCCAAGGATTAGCTTGTAGATATTTTTACTAAACCTCTTCCCAAGGACTCTTTTGAGTATCTCAAGGAGAAGTTAGGGGTCATGGCCCCTCCGGTGATGAACTAGGATGCACTGATGTGCATTAGTCTAGTGGATATCATAGTCATATCTTGTGATCTAGATTGATGATAGGGAGCTGTTACTAAGGGGGAGCAGCTGGTATGATACTGATGTGTTAGAATTGCAAGTATGAGCCCTTTGCCATTGATGTCAAAGGGAGAGAGAAGACATGTGAAAAACAAGTGGTTGATGATCAAAGGGGGAGCAGTAAAGGAAGAGAAAACATGTGAAGAGTTGTTGAGCTGTGACAGAAAGGAGAAGTTCTTGTCTTGATGGTTTTTCACATCATATGTTGCCATCAATGACAAAGGGGGAGATTGTTGCAAGTATGAGGATAACCAGTGTTGTCATTGATGTCAACATACTCATATTGCATTGATAAGAAGGACTAGATGAGCTGTGTGCTGAGGTTATTGAAGAAATTAGTCTCAATCAGGAACAGTAAAGAATAGTGATGACAAGAAGGCAAAAGTCCTTAATAGGATGAGGATCAGAGGATGCAGTTTAAAGGGTTTGTAGATATGAGTCTTGAGATGCTCTAGTCAAGATTTTAGAGGTCCGCATGAAGATCTAAAGAAGTTATGATCGCTCAAGTAGAATCGGTTCTGGCAGGTGTTCAGCAGTGACAGAGTGTCACAGATTGATCCGGTGAGCTCCGGAATTGCATTATCTCATTCTGCGGATTGGAGAGAGTGTTTAAGAAGTTCATGTGAAGTGACAACTATATTTGTTCATGGTTTGGAGGTTCAGAAACACATTTTTCATCATAACAGTGATGACAGACTGTGTTCTTGAAGTTTTGGATGAAGAACAGAAGAATTCCAGTAAGCTAATAAAGTGTGGATGTTCTTGATGACTTGGGAAAGGTTTTGGTGATCTTTGGATCGTGTACAATTCTTATTGGTGGTCTACATTAAAGTTAGAGTTTGCATTTGAAGAATAACCACGGATATTGGTGTTCTCCTTTAGACTGGCCGACCGGATGTATTACACGTCTTACGAATGATCTTATAGGTGTTTGCCGACTTAGATGATTATTCCTAAGTCGATGCCTTGTATAAATAAGGGATTGTGAATTCATTTTGAAGGGTGTTCTTGTGGTGTTGAGTGTGGTATAGCGAAGAGAAGTGTGAAAGGCAGAGCATGAGTTTTTGGGCTTAAATGGAATTGATCCAGGCATGGTAAAGATGTCAATCTCCAGTTCAAGTTTGTAATACTTGTTACTTTGTGGACAATGTGTCTCTTATAGGCAGTGTGCCTCTTGTGAGCAGTGTGCTCAGGCAGTGAGCCCTAATTAGCATGTGCCATCTATTTTTCTTATTCTTCTAACAGAGAATAATCCTTGGGTTAATCACCCCGTGGTTTTTCCCTTGACCGGGTTTTCCATGTCAAAATCTTGGTGTCTCATGTGTTGATATATATTTGCTCTAGTGTTTATGCTTTATGCTTTCATGAGTGATTAATTGATATGCTATTAAATAACCAAGAGGATTTAAGTGTTTAAAATAGAAGCAAGTTTTGTATAATTGATTCACCCCCCCTCTCAGTTGTGTGGCCTAGATCTAACACCAAATACTTCATGAAGATTGACCTAAAGAGTGGGTATCACCAGATTTGTATCAGAGAAGGAGATGAGTGGAAGATAGCCTTCAAGACAAAGGAGGGTTTGTATGAGTGGTTAGTCATGCCATTTGGGCTAACCAATGCACCAAGCACATTCATGCGGCTCATGAATGAGGTATTGAAATAATTTTTGGGAAGTTTTGTTATTGTTTATTTAGATGATATTTTGATTTTCAGTAAGACTTGGGATGAGCATCTGATGCATATCAGAAGAGTTTTAGAGAAGCTAACAGAGGAGAAGTTGTTGATCAATCTAAAGAAATGTAGTTTTGCAAAGAAGGAGTTGGTATACCTAGGATTTGTTGTCTCAGAGGAAGGTCTTAAGATGGACCAAGAGAAGATGAGGGCTATCATTGAATAGCCTACGCTGAGGAGTCCTTCCAAGGTAAGATCTTTTCATGGTTTGGGAAGTTTTTATAGAAAGTTTATTAGGAATTTTAGTAGCTTTTGTGCACCCCTAACTGAGACAATGAGAGGGGATAGAAAAGAGTTTAGATGGACTAAAGGAGCAGACAAGAGCTTTGATACATTGAAGCAGAAAGTCATAGAACAACCTGTTTGGCACTTCCAGATTTAAATAAGGTATTTTAGGTAGATTGTGATGCTAGTGGTAGTGGTATAGGAGCTATTTTGAGCCAAGAAGGTAAGCCCATTGCCTATTTTAGTGAGAAGCTTAATGATGCCAAGAAAAAGTATTCTATTTATGATCAAGAGTTTTATGCAATAATTTAGGCTTTGAAGAAATGGAGACATTATTTGTTGCCAAATGAGTTTGTTTTATATACTGATCATTAGGCTTTGCAGTATCTTAATAGTTAAGGAAAGTTAAATCAAAGGCACTTAAAATGGGTTGATTTTTTGTAGACTTATACCTTTGTTTTGAAGCACAGGAGTGGGAAGTCCAACAAAGTTGTAGATGCCTTAAGCAGAAGGCAAAATTTGTTGACAGAAATGAAGATAGAGGTTGTTAGGTTCAATGAGCTCAAAATTTTGTATCCTAAAGATCTAAATTTTGTAGAGGCTTGGAAAGCTTGTTTGGAACCTATTACTTTGGATAGGACAAAATGGTTGGATTTCATAATCCAAGATGGCATGTTGTTTAGAGGAAGCTAGTTGTGCATTCCAAGGAGCTCCATGAGAGAGAAACTGATTAAGGAGAAGCATAGTGGATGATTGGCTAGACACTTTGGTCGAGATAAGACCATTGCTATTATTGGTGAAAATTATTATTGGCCACAGTTGTAGCAAGATGTGAGGAAATTTGTGCAGAGTTGCAGAGTGTGTTAGATGGCGAAAGGAGCAAGTCAGAATACATGTCTATATCAACCACTACCTATCCCAGAGAAGCCATGGGATGATATTAGTATGGATTTTGTTCTTGGTTTACCAAGGACACAGAGAGGACATGATTCCATGTTCGTGGTGGTGGACAGATTCTCAAAGATGGCGCATTTTATTCCTTATAAGAAGGCTAATGATGATATTCATATTGTTGAATTATTTTGCAAGGAGGTGGTGAGATTACACGGTCTACCAAAGAGCATAGTTTCATATTGAGATACCAAGTTTGTTGGTTATTTCTGGAGGACATTGTGGAAGAAGTTGAAGATGGATTTAAAGTTTAGTTCTACACACCATCCACAAATTGATGGATAGACAGAAGTGGTGAATAGGAGTTTGGGTAACCTGCTACGATGCTTAGTAGGAGATAAGCCCAAGGGATGGGATTTGATTTTACCATAGGCAGAATTTGCTTACAACAATTCTATTAATAGGAGTACTGGTAAATCACCATTCCAAATTGTATATGGGAATAGTCCAAGAAATGCTTCAGAGTTAAGGAATCTGGACAAAGGAGAAAAGACCAGTGTCGAGGCTAAAGACTTTGCATAACACATGAAGAATTTGCATGAAGAGGTGAAAAAGCACATTAATAAGATGAATATTCAGTACAAGGCTAAGGTAGATTAGAAGAGGAGATATAAGGAATTCTAGGTAGGAGATGAAGTCATGGTTCACTTGAGAAAAGAAAGGTTCTTGATTGGAACATATAATAAGCTGAAAATGAAGAAATTTAGACCATGCAAAATTCTGAAGAAACATGATTCAAGAAATTCATATGAGGTGGAGCTACCAAGTGAGATCAACATTTCCCCTATTTTCAACATTGCTAATTTATCAGAATATCATGAAGGTGGAACAGAGGATGGACCAACAGAAGAACAATGGAGCATTCTGGCATCTACTTCAACAGAGGAGATAGAAGAGATCTTGGATAGCCACGTGGGAAGAAGTACTCAGAATAGGAAATATGAAGAATATCTAGTGAAATGGAAAGGAAGCCCTATTGAAGATTCTTCTTGGTTGTCTAAGGCAGAGGTTGACCATTTAGGTTTTCCTCACACAAACACCTGAGATGTGAGAGGCTCACTTTTCAAATTACCCTGGGTGTCTGATGCAGGAGCATCCAGTGGTGTAAGGGAAATCTTGCATCACCCAAAAAAAGATGTGTTTCAAAATTATTGATGTTCTTTCCATTTATTTTCAAAATTTGTGGTTTTGGTTCCATAATCACTTGAATAATGATGTAGAACTTTTAGTTTTTCCAAATTGCTAAAAATAACAACCTGTTATTTTAGAAAGTTTGCATTTGGGCACGAAATGAAGTGAAATTTTATAGGAAGTTTCATAACTAAAAAATAAGACATTTGGCAAAGGAATCACGCAAAAATCATTTGCGAGCTGAAAGATATTAAAGTTTCTGTTTCCCAAAAAATGCCTAAAAATTATTCAAACTCAGGTTTGAGGCATTAAACGACCCCATACGGGACCGAAAATGGTTGAAATTGGTAAAGCAATTTTCTAACGCATAGAGCACTCTGCAAGGTTTCTGATGTATAAAACAGTTCGTCAATCGAACACCCAGATCAAAAGTTATGGCTCTTGGAAGTTGACCTATTTTTGGAGGGAGAAGTAAATTTTCAAATTAGGTTGTTAGCTGCCAAAAAGGCTATTAATAACCATTCTTGGGAACCCTAGGCAGTAGTAGAGTTAAAGGGGAAAGTGTAGAGTCAAGAATAGGTGGGAAAATAGAAACCCTAGCTAATTTGGGTGTTACAGAAGGTAGAAGATTCCAGAGCCTGGTGAGGGTAGCTGTAGTGTGTTGTAGCCTGTGAAGGGTTAATTCCTCTTATTGTAATTGAGCTTTTGTAATGTAATGAGTTGCCCAGATCAATAAAAGAAAGTTCTATTTTCTGTGTTTAATTTCTGTTGTTGTGTGTTTTATGATTTACCCCCTTCATCATGTACAGATCAAATAGCAGTAACAAAAGTATAAAATGGACTGAGAATTAGTTCACAGTCCCACTAGGTGTGCAAAAAACTATTATCTCTTAATGTTGCACCCTACCAATTTATAGAAAATTGGTACTCTAGAGGAACATGGAAACACTCCTATGCCTATGGGTCACCAAGAAATTAGAGTGAATCTATGGAGAAGGCCGGCTTCCTAACTTTGTATCACCTAAAACTAACTATTCTATGGCTTTGACAAGGGAAAGGGTAAGAAACATATGCATTAAAACTGAAACTAAACTCTAATGGGTGATACACCTAACTAAATGAGGAACATGAAAATACCAGATTCAAACACTTGGTATAATGATAGAAAACTAGGTGCATGACTTACCACTGTTATAACTTTGCATAAGTATTTCACAAACAGGTCCAAACATTCAAAACTTAAAAGAGGAAGATAACTTCACAACTTAAAAAGAAAATCACACCTTCTTGACACAATTTGTAACCTGCATTATTATGTTTTCTGCACAAAGGCTCTAAAATATGAGACAAAAGTAAAAGGAAATAAAATTAACTCACAATTAACTTCATCAATCAGTTGCCAAGCACAATGATACAAAAAGATAAATAGGCAAAATCTTCAATCAAATATACTCAAAGTCTCCACTATATTTCATATCATGTAAAATGAGTTACAAAAATATGTCAAAATCTGAGCAAGGATTGTCAAAATCACAAGTCTCTAAAATCTGCATAATCAGAACTCCTTACAATGAGTCAACCAAAATGACTATATTCCCCAACTCCCTCCAAAAAACCCACTAAAGAAGGAACTGAAACAATTGGGGTCAGATGCAATAGAAAAGCCCCCAAAATAGCAAGAAGAAACTCTCAAAAAGGACACTCTCGTGTGGAAAAAGTCAAGTCATGACTTGATCTACCATAAACACTCCTAAGTCTGCTCCAAACTTGTTCAAATCACTCTCCAAAAAGGAAAACAACCCCCTAAATGCTTGGCATGTGTTTGCCAATTGAAACTAACATCCTCCTAAAAGCTAGGCATGTGTTTGACAATAACCTCCACTCTTCTATATGCTTGGGCTCTCAAGGTCAATTAATGTCATGAATATGTTTTACCATTCTCCTTTGCATACACTAATAACAATAAACTTTATAATGATATCATTTAAGTTTAAATGTTTTACATTTGATGTTTTATGCAAAGAGAAATAAAAAGCACCTAAATACCTACATGCCATTCATAGTGTGTAAGGGGATAAAGCATTGTTAAAAATTCTTAAAAGACTCACATCTGCAACCTGGCACACCATAAGCATTAACAAATGCTAGGCAGAAGAGGTCTCAAGTCTTGACCATGGGCTATTAATGAGGCAAATGCAAAAAATAAAAAAATATGACAAAAGCCCATCGAGCTTCTAGGGCTCAAACCCTAAAAGACACAAAGACAACATTTCAACCTTACTTTTTTGCATTTTCTTGCTACTGTTATGCGTCGCCATGGTCGAGCTCTGTAGAATTTTGAAAAGGCTTATTTAACTGTTTTGAATGCATTTTAGTTACGTTTCTTGGTGAATGTCTCGAATTGCTCAGGTGAGTAGAAAAAATCCACTTTTTTGAAGCTTAACATTATTTTTTATATGGCATTTCTATATTATTGCTTGGTTCTAAGGAAAAATGACAAAGATGCTTTATTTTCTCTATGATGGTCAAGGCCATACGAACTTCATTTCTTTGGGAATGCTATAGAAAATAAAAAAAGAAAACTTGTTTCTTCTTACTCTTCTTTTGTATTCTATGATACTATCAAGTTTTTCTTACTGTCTATCGGCCCTCTTCTCATCATTGAAGACTGAACTTATTTAAAGTTAGTTTAGGGTTTTAAAGGAACAAACCCTCTATACAGCAGTTATATATGTTGAATGCACTAGGATATTATGCATCAAACTCTTCATTGTGATTGAAAACTCCTCTGTGTATAATCTTTTCATGGTATCTTGTATTCAATGAATTTTTCATGGCATTTTGTAGCAGCAATGTTTTCACTATATATATATTCTCATTGTAATGCTTGAGTATATCCACCATGCTTTTCTCATGAGACTCCTATAGCTATAGCTTTTGATGAAAACTCTTCTTCATTGTTTGTAGCATCAAACTTGTGGATATTCATTTTCATCTGGCATTTGCTCCTGAGCTTCAGACCCTGTCATCTTTTAATTCTATAGTAGCACACTTTGTTGGGCATAGACCCCTTTTAGGAAATATATGATCTTCAATCTCTTCTTTCTTTGTATGAAGGTAATGGTGAAATAGACATGTAAAAGATTGTTTGTATCTTCACATGCATGAGAAGACCATTATGAAGACTGTATATGATTTTCTTCTTACAATCTCAGTCAGTGTATTGACAATGCTTTGTCAATGTCTCTCCAATGTTCATCAATGCATTGTCCATGTATCTTTATCACTGTAGACTGTCTCTTTACAGTTGACTTCTCATCCATGACTATTAGTATGGTCATGCTACATCACTATCACATAGCCTATTTGATCGTAATCTTCCTATTTCATGTTCAGTATATCATGGAGAGGCATACATATACGTCTAAGGACTGTGTGGCTTGTGACAACTCCCTCTTTTAACTGTCCCTAGCCATATAGTCTTTAGAAACTCTTGAAAGACCTCACACTAACACTGACAAACTATTAAAAGTATACAAACTTATAATGATCTATGAGTTTACTGTAGGCTTGATCTTCCATCTCTACTCACATATTTGTTGCACCTTCTAGATTTTGGAGGCAATGTCTCTGTATTCATGTTAAGACTAGGACAATCAAATGTTGTTGTTTCAATGCCTCTGTTGTAGCAGCAATGAAACCATCTTCTAATTCTCTACTCCCTCTCTGCCTTTGACACCCCTTCTAACAGAAATATAGAGGTCTAGAGATTAGTTTGACATGCAAGGAATATAGCTTCTACTTGGTTGTGGACTACTCTTTTGATGTGATATGACTGTTGCAATCATGCTTGAATGACTTTTATGACATTCGTCCTACCTTATCTTGAAACCTTTGAGAACCCTTTTGACTCTACATTGTTAAATAGGTCTACATTCACTGTTCCTTCACCTTGGAAGACCCTATATTATAGTCACTTAGTCTGTTGTTATAATTATTAAGATTGTTCTTCTGATTATTGCAGTCACTATAGTTGTACCTTCACTATCAAGATTTTTAGGATACTGTTGACTCTTTTAGCATTGTAGATTGTCCTTGGATCAAATTATGACTGTTTGCTATTTCAATTCAGATTGGATGTTGTTCTTACCCTATTGACTGTCCTTGCCAATCATTGTTCATCTGTCATTTCACTGTGGCTGCAGTCATCCTTTGATTGCTCTCTTCCACTCAAACCCTAGAACTCTTTATGTCTTTTGCTCAAAGTTTATGATTGTCAAAGT
Organism: Cunninghamia lanceolata; assembly: GCA_027924645.1. Taxonomy (NCBI): domain Eukaryota; kingdom Viridiplantae; phylum Streptophyta; class Pinopsida; order Cupressales; family Cupressaceae; genus Cunninghamia; species Cunninghamia lanceolata. The sequence continues at coordinate 3,555,902 of BSBN01000765.1, read as the reverse complement.
CATTCCAACATGACTGCTTGCTCCTTCATACATAGACACATGTGATACTGTTCTCTTGACAATCTTCCTTATGACTGTCTCTCATGCCTAGACAATTTAAAGACTATAAGTTCACTATTTTGGAACATTTTTAGTAATTTAATGATCTTCACAGCCCCAAGGTAAATATTGTGTGACATTCCCTTATCTCTTCTCACTACATGCAACTCCAAACTACTTGAATAGAAACATTAGTATATAGAACTTTGTTAATATGCTTACCTGTCATGCTACTGACAAGTACTCCAGAACTACTCCTCACTAATTGTTGATTGTTATATTATGACAGTCATCATTGTTGCTCTCCCTTTTTAGAGCATTTTGTTCTATAGAACAACATCATTAACTTTTCTACTTCATTCATGACTTCAAATAACACTCTAAGCATAATATGCATCATATTTGCTTGATTCCTAACATGAAATGAACTGAGATGATGAATGTCTTTGCTCTGTAGACCTAAATGTTCTACTGCTCAGTTATGCTTAGGGCTTTGACTGTCTTCTATAATCACATATTATGTGTTTAAAAGGTCTCACAAGCATGAACATGAGTTAACAAGGCATAACTATTTATGAAAATCTCTTGATCACTACTTTATAATAGCATATGACTGTTATCTTGTTTACTTTTTGTTGTCCTCTTGAAATCATACAGAGTGTTGCTCATTTTTTTATTACTTATATGATTCCTCAAACCACTATATGGTGTCTTTTGTTGTCATATAATGTGACTATCCCTGTCTAATGAAACTAGAGGGTAGCATGTTGGGCTCAACCCTTTTGGGATCCACATTTTAACCCGCATGCTGAAATTAGATAAACAAGTCAGTAACATAATTTTCTCTATACCTGCACAAGAAACAAACATGTTAGGAAAATATATGCATGTGATTGATGTTCTTGATTATCTTGTTACTTTCTTGAAGGTCCATGTGATACTGAAGGATTATTGCATCTAAAAATTAGACTGTATGTTTGTAGATATATGTCATATGTTATATGATGCCTTGTCACTGCTCTAACATTAGTTTTTAACCTCTAATGCAGATAACTAGTGACAGCAAGGAGATACCAGCTAGATGCGGGACATGTAGGCAACACATGATGATGCAAGACGACCCAAGCAAGACCAAGACTCATCATTCAGGTAATGACGAGTCACCCTATAACATCTACACATTTATTTCTTTAATTTTTTATAAATGTATAGTCTTTCTTTTCATTTGCAATGAATCAGTTAGTCTCACGACTTGTGTGAGACCTTATACATTTATTTTTCAAATAAAGATTACTTCTCTTTTAAAAGATTTTTACAATCTTTCAAATAAGTTATGCATCTAAAATACAAATTGGCATTGTAATCTAAATCTATTTTATTTGTGCACATGAATATAATACAACAACAATAAAATGTACCTTTCTCTTCTTTAAAACTTGACAAGATCAACTTGATTGAGCTAGTAGTGAAATTAGGTAACAATACACTATTATGTCTTTTGGATTGAAAAATGCACATGCAGTATTTAGTAGAATCATTGTCAATGCATTTAGGGAGTTTATACATAAATTTTTTGAATTCTATTTGGATGACTAGACTGTAATTGGACTAGTAAAAGATCACACAAGCATTAAGATTGATTTTGAACAAGTGTAGGAGCTTGCAAGTTTCCCTAAAGTTGAAGAAATGCACTTTTACGGTACCATTTGGAACACTATTGGGTCATATAATATGTAAAGAAGGATTGATGGTTGATCCTCTAAAAGTTTCTATTATTCAAAACTTATCGCCACTAAAAACCACATCTAATGTCAAAACATTTTTAGGGTATACTGGTTACCACCTGAAATTCATCAAGGGATATGCAGACATCTCCACACCTATAGAAGAACTACTAAAGAAGAAATAGGGTAAAAGTATTACTTGGAATGAGTAGCATCAAAATGCATTTGACACTCTAAAGTAGAAGATAGAAGAAGCACCAATACTTATACGTCCAGACTAGGAAAACACATTCCATGTTCATGTGGATGCATTAGGGATTGTAGTAGGAGTAGTGTTGACCCAACCAAAGGGTTATAAGGATCGCCCTATAGCATTAGCAAGTAGGAAGCTGTCAAAAGTGGAGAAGAATTACACCACAACTGAAAGAGAAGCTCTAGTAATGGTATATGCATTACAAAAGTTCAGACATTACCTCTTGTCAACACATTTTATATTCTAAACTAATCATGAACCATTGAAATACCTACTCAACAAACCAATCATCTAAGGAAGAATTTGTCGATGGGTACTCTTATTTCAAGAATTTGAATTCTCAATCATGGTGAAACTAGGGAAGCACAATTAGGGACCTAACTATTTGTCTAGAATTGATACAGGAGAAGATCTTGAGAAACAAGAAGAGGAACTACCTGGCACAAATCTATTTAGACTAACTATAGTACCAGAAGAACTAGAAGACATATCATACCTAATGGCTACAAGGGAATTTCCAATAGAAATGCCATTACAAGAAAAAAACCTAATGTGGAAGTTTTTTCCATACACATTAATTGAAGGAGAGCTACATATCCAAGGAAAAGATGACATCATTAGGAGGGTAGAATATGAACATGAAAGAGAAGAAATTCTATGGGAATCTCATGAAGGGATAGCTAGAGGACATAATTCTAGAGACATGACAATAAGGAAAATAAAACTAGCTAGGTTATGGTGGCCTACACTTTTTGAAGATGCAAAGAGATATGTGAAAAATTGTGATGTCTGCTAGAGAACAAGAAGATCTACTGCAAGAGATCAAATGCCACTGAGACCAATTTCAACACAATTACCTTTTTAGAAATGGGCCATTGACTTAATTGGACCTATAGATCCATTGATAAAGTAGTCTAAAGCTAGATTCAACATTAATGGAGTAGAATACCTAACTAAGTGGGATGAAGCACAACCAACAAGAGACTACACAACAAAAACTACTGCCAAATTCATCTATGAAAATATAATTACCAGATTTGGCTACCCATTGAGCATAACAAGTGATCAAGGTAAACATTTTGTAAACAAGATTATCTCAGAGATAGTAGACAATTTCATGATAACAGACAATAGGAGTTCACTATATCATCCACAAGCAAATGGAGCAAGTGAATCCTTGAATAAGATCATTGGAGTAGCATTGACAAAGATGTGCAGTGGGAATAAAATAGATTGGGATTTAAACATACCTATGGTACTATGGGCACACAAGACAACCTTCAAAAGAACCACTAAGTTCACTCCCTATAAATTGGTATATGGACTAGATGCTACAATACCAATACACTTTATATTGCCAAATTTTAGGACAACAAGGTCTCTCAAATTGGGTGAAGAAGAATCTCTCACACAAAGGATTGAAGAATTGGAAAAACTGGATGAGGACAGATTGATGGTAGCATATAATATGAACTTGGAAAGAAATAGACAGAAGGCCTAGCATGATAGAAACTTGAGGAACAAGACATTCAAAGAAGGTGACTTAGTACTCTTGTATGACAGAAAGCTTAAGAAGCAAGGAAAACTGAAGACAAGGTGGCTAGGACCATACTACATTGAAGAATTTGTAGATTCCGGAGAAGTCAGACTAAGGAACATGGAGGACAAACTATCAGCCAAATATGTCAATGGTGTCAAAATCAAGAAATATTATCAACTGGAGCAAGAGTTGTCTTGAGGATAGGACATAATTTTGTGGGGGGATGATGTTAGCAGGATACTTAACAAAGGACAAAGCCAACTGGAGGAGACTAAACATGATGCAGAGATTGGAAGCTGACAGAAGATGATAAATAACACATCCTTAGATATATTAGATATAGTATATATATAGATAGGAGATAGTAGAATACAAGTAAGCATGATAGGAGAATAGGGGTATATTCTGATGTAAGCAATGGCATAGAAGTCATGTATGTAACTGTGCTGGAGGATGGACAATGGAGGTATACATTTGATTTTTGCTAATATATATGGAAGTCTGTCAGTACTAGGTAATTATGTGTGTTATCTTATTGTGATGTATGTGTGATGACTTGTTTTGTCATTCTTTATGTTTTTTTGTCAATCTCTAGCTACTTGACCAGGGTATAAACTGACTACAAAGGCTTGACTAAAGACCAGATCTCCAGACTGATATCTTCTCTACATTTCTTGCTAACAGAATTCATTAATAACTAGTATTATCACTTATACATGTCTAAGGTCCACACCTCTTACTGATTAGAGAGGAAAACTTGGTTGGTAATTTAATTTACTATTCTTGAACCAAACATGAGGGAGCATGATTACTGGTGAAGAAAAAAAGATAGAAAGAACATTGGGAGGGGATTCAAGAATGGGGGATAATGTTTGAGGAAGTAGCTACATGAAGAGAGTGGAATAGGGGACTATGGGGACTAATTAAGCTCCTTGTACTTATTGTCCAACCTCCAAACATCATTAAGAATAAAATCATGGTAAAAGGTTATTAAGAGGGAAGGGGTTTGGAAGATGAGTGTGAAGGTGATGTAGGGGGTTAAGGGAATCAAATAAAGGACTTATAGAATTAAAGGTTTGAAATGATATATGTATCCATTAGAAGGGGAATGCCATGGTGTTAAAGGAAAAGTTTTAGATTTTACAAGGGGTGAGTTAGAGGATGGTTTAGATTTATGGATCAAGCAATCTCTAATGAGATGCCCCTCTATTAAATAGTAAAAACATGTGTATGTATTGTTAAGATAAACTAGACTTTGATTGACTTCATATCTAGGGAAAAAATAGTTTTAGGCAATAGTTCAGTAAGATCTAGGCCAATACAAGTCATAGGGTACACACTCAAACTAGAGGAAGTTCTTGTGTTATGTTTGTGTCAAATCACATGGTTGAGTTGGATATTTTATTTTAGAAAGGGGTTGAAGGTGAGGTTAAAAAAGGAAACTCAATCCAATGTGGTAGAATGAGTAGAAGGAGCTTTTAGAGTGGAACTCAAAGTTTTGTTCATAGAGATAATAAAGATTATAACAAATCACCCATGTCCCATATTGAAGATCTACTTAATAATGATCTAGACACAAAATATTGAAAATGTACCCTTTTCCTAGACCTCTATAGGGGACTCTTGTTGCAAATATGTGCCTAATCGGTGTTGTCATTGATGTCAACATATCCTTTTTGTCATTGGTGTCAACTATATTCTATTCTAGAAGACTTGTATGTTGAGGATATTGAGAAAATTAGCCTCTCCAGAAGAGACATTGAAGACCATGCAATTTAGTGAAGTAAATTGATCCGCATTCCCAATGAGATGATGATCAGAGTTTGTGGACCAAAGGGTGTTGTAAAGGATCGTCTAAAGTTGCTCCAGTTAAGATTTGAGGGATCCACATGAAGAATTTGTGAAGTTATGGCCATCTGAGTAGAACCAGGTTTTGTAGTTGTTCAGAGGTGACAAAGTGATAGAAAATTGGTCCGGATTGATTTGCATTGGAATATTATAATCTATGGATCTAGAAGTGTGTTTGGGATGTCGGTGTGTATCATCAACTTAAGAGGTTCATGGTTTGGAGGTCTGCAAGCAATCTTTCTAGTGTGATAGTCATGACAGTGAGAGTTCATAAGTTCCCAGATGAAGATGCAAGTATTTCTGGTGAAGTGAGGTAGTGCGGTTGTTCTTGTTGATTTCATTGTGCTTGTGTTGGTCTCTAGATCTTATGCCTATTGTGTTGGTGGTCCACATTGAGAATTGAGCTCGTGGTTGAAGATTTGTCCTTGGGTGTTGTTCTTCTTTCTAGTCTTGGTTGAGCGGATGCCTTGTGCATGTTGTGGATGATCTAAGAGAAGTTCTATGGAGCGTGGCATGTTGTTCGAGAAAGATTTGGGTCCCAGCTATGTTTGGCAGATAGTATAGTGATTTGCATTAAGTCAAATGTTTGTAGTGAGAACCTTGATGTTTATTCCAAGGTTGATGAAGCATATAAATACTTGTAGTTGAGTTATGGAAAAGACATCCTTGTGTGAAAATGATAAGATCCTAAGGAAGGAAGAAAGGCAGACTAGAGAAGAGGAAGAGTAGAAGAGGAAGAGTAGTAAAGGATGAGGAGAGAGAGAAGAAATGTTTGGGGGTAGAGCAGAAGTATTGTGCACTTCCATGGAACTAACCTTGGCATGAAGAAGATGTTGTTTTCTAGTTCAATCTTTCTATGATAAACTCATAAATATTTGTGTAGGTAGTGAGCCTCTTTTGAGAAGTGAGCTTTGGGCAGTGCACCCAAAGGCAAGTGCCTTCCCATTTTTCTATTCTTTTAATAGAGAATAAATCTTGTGGGTTAACCACCACCGTGGTTTTTCCCTTAACTGGGTTTCCACGTAAAAATCCTGGTGTTATGTGTGCTGATCTTGTTTCTACTCATGTGTTGTTGATTCATGCTTTCATGGTTATATCATTCATCTGTTAATAAGTGTTAAAGAAGTTTAATTGGAGAAAATAATAAAAGTTTTTGTGACAACTGATTCACCCCCCCTCTCAGTTGTCTGCCCTAATTTCAATAATTGGTATCAGAGCCAGTTCCTCTAAAAGAAGCTTGACCACTTGAGGAGATCCAGGATGTTGACTTACAAGAACAATAGTCTGAGATTTGATGGAACAAATTACTCTCTTTGGAAGAGTTGCATGGAGTGCCACTTGCAATGCATGGCTAATGCTTATTGGTTAATAACTAAGGATGAGTATAAGCCTCTAGAGAAAAGTCCTTCAACTCCAGATGAACTCAAAAATGTTGAAAACAACATTCAAGCTAAAGAAGTATTGTTGAGTACCCTGACTGATAAAGAAATGACAAATGTCCTAGAATTAAAAACTACTCATGAAATCTTGAAGAAGTTGGAAACTCTATATGAAGGTGATGAATATGTCAAATGTGTTAAGTTGTAGATCCTGAAGGGTAGATATAAAAATTTCAGGATGAGTGACGATGAAAACATCACTTCCTACATGTAGAAGGTGAATGAACTTGTGTGCAGTATCAGGTGTGTTGGTGGAAAACTGGAAGAATCAAAGATTGTTGGCAAAGTGCTTAGATCCTTACCTGCTTCATACAAACATCAAGTTGCTTCTATTGAGGAGATTAGGACTGTGACAACTACTACAAGGGATTAGCTAGTTAGCAAGCTTTCAGCATTTGAAATGAGTGAGTTTGGTGACTCTCTTCCTAAATTTAAATCTACATTTAAAGCCAGTATTTTTGGAAAGCAAAGATTTGATCCAGGTGAAAGCTCTTCAAGAAGACTAACTAGATTTGAGATGGCAAGGAAGGATCTTAAAGAAGATGAATTAGATCTTGAAGAATTTGAAGCTCTTTTTACTAAAAGACTACCAAGAGGATCTGGTAAGTATGAAGGAAAGTTGCCTTTCAAATGTTTATCTTGTAATAAGATTGGTCATTTTGCCTCAAGATGTCCAAAGAGGGTTTCAAAGCCAAACCCTAACAGACCTAGGGTTCAGAAGAAATGCTACTATGTCCAAGAAACTGTTGTAGAAGGAGTCATGGATGATGAATCTGATAAGGGAAGTACCCTAGGAAATGAATGGGTGTTCATTTACATCAAAGAAGAAGATCTAGTGCCTATTGAATCTGCTAGTTGTGTGAATGTGGAAAGAGCCTTGGCTTCTCAGGTTGAAGAAAATGATGAATGGGTAATTGATAGTGGATGCTCTCATCATATGACAGGTGATAAGAGTAAGTTTGTAAGTATGGAAAGGTATGAAGGTGGAATTGTGAAGTTTGGAGACAATTTAGCTAGTAGAATCCATGGCAGAGGATCCATCTCTCTTGATGGTAAGAATAACACTAATGATGTTTTGTATGTAGAAGGGTTGAAGCATAATCTTCTCAGTGTTGGATAGTTGGTTGACAAGGGATATGACCTTCGATTCAAGGATAGAAAATGCAAAAAATTGAAAAGCTCTAGAACTGAGATTGCATCTAGTACACAGACTATAGGTAACATCTTTCATTTAAGTGGTACCAGTAAAAGTTGTTTGATTGCTCAGATTGATCAGAGTTGGCTATGGCATAGGAGAATGTGTCATGTAAACTTTGACAACATTGTCAAGATAAGTACTACTCATGCCATGAGAGATCTTCCAAAGCTTGTAAAACTTGCTAATAGCATGTGTAAGGAATGTCAATTGGGCAAACAGAGAAGAACTACATTCAAGAGTAAAGAACAATCTTCAAGTGGATTGTTGGAACTTGTGCACACTGATTTGTGTGGTCCTACCAAGGTTGGGAGTTTGCAAGGAGATAGATACTTTATGTTGCTAATTGATGATCACCCCTGGATGATGTGAGTCACTTTCTTGAGAGAGAAATTAGAGGCTCTTGACAAATTCAAAGTGTTTAAGGCTAGGGTGGAGAATGAGATTGGTGTGAAGATAAACTATCTGAGATCTGACAAAGGTGGAGAGTTTACTTCTGGTGAGTTTAATGTATTTTGTGAAAAGCATGGAATAAGAAGACAATTGTTTTCTCCTAGGACTCCTCAATAGAATGGAGTTGTGGAAAGGAAGAACTGGACTATTCAAGAGGCTGCTAGAACCATGATGATGGAAGCAAATGTTCCACATGTCTATTGGAGAGAGGTTGTAAGTAGTGCTATCAACACTCTTAACCAGGTGCAAATCAAAGGTAATTTTGGTAAAACACCTTATGAACTGTGGTTTGGTAATGCTCCTTCTGTGAAATATTTTAGAGTTTTTGGTAGTAACTGCTATATCAAAAGAGATGAAGATCTAGGCAAGTTTGATACAAGATGTGATGAAGGAATATTTCTAGGTTATTCTAACCAAAGCAAGGCATATCAGTGCTTTAACAAGAGATTGAAAAAGATGGTTGAAAGTGCTAATGTCAAGGTTGATGAAAACAAGGAGAGACCTTTAAGGTTTTGTGGATATGAATCAGATGATCAAAATGAAAGTCCAAATGAAAGAAAGAAAGTTCAATTTACTCCAGAGAATTTAGTGACTCAAAACGTTAATGCAGATGTTGAGGAACAAGTTCAAGAATCAGAAGTTGAAGAAAATCCCAAAACTCCCAGGTATGTAACATTGAATCATTCTGAAAATCAGATCATAGGAGATAAAAATAAATGTGTTCAAACTAGAAGAAGAATTCCTGAAGAACAAGAGGAGTATTGTCTAATTTCAAAGATTGAACCAAAATAAGTGAATGAAGCTTGTAATGATGAAAGTTAGGTAAAATCAATGGAAGAAGAATTAAAGCAAATTGAAAAGAATCATACTTGGGATCTTGTTCCTAGACCTGAAAAAAAATGTAATTGGAACTAAATGGGTCTTCCAAAATAAATTAAATGAAGATGTTGAAGTTGTGAGAAATAAAGTAAGATTGGTGTACAAAGGTTACACTCAGGTAGATGGAATTGATTTTGAAGAAACTTTTGCTCTGGTGGCAAGAATTGAAGTAGTCAGATTATTTCTTGCCTTTGCTATTTACAAAGATTTCAAAGTCTACTAGATGGATGTCAAGTTAGCATTCCTGAATGGAGACTTGGAAGAAGAAGTCTACATTGAGCAACCGGAAGGATTCCAGTTGTCTGATCAAGAAGATAAGGTTTGCAGATTGAAGAAAGCATTATATGGATTTAAACAAGCCCCAAGAGCCTAGTATGCAAGATTAGATAAGTAGCTTCTGATAATAGGCTTTAACAAAGGCATTGCTGACAGTAATCTTTATTTCAAAATTGATCATGAACACATCTTGATTGTTGAGGTATTTGTTGATGACATCATCTTTGATGGAAATGAGAGTATGTGTAAAAAATTTATTGATCAAATGCAAAGTGAATTTGAGATGTCCATGCTTCGTGAAATAAATTTCTTCTTAGGTTTGCAAATCATTTAGTCAGAAAAAGGCATCTTCATATATTAGTCTAAGTATGTGAAAGAGTTGTTGAAAAAGTTTGGAATGGAGGATTCAAAACTAGTGAGTAATCCTATGGTAACTAGATGCAAGTTGAGTAATGATGATGATTCCCCTAAGGCAAATCAGAAAATGTATAGATCAATGATTAGAGGACTGCTTTATCTGACTCATACTAGACCTGATGTTATGAATGTAGTTGGCCTTGTTGCTAGATTTCAAGATGATCCTAGAGAATCTCATGTTGTAGCAATCAAAAGAATTTTTAGATATTTGAAGGGAACATCTGGTTTTGGCTTATGGTATCCTAAGGGTGATGATTTCACTCTTCATGCATATACAGATGCTGATTGAGCAGGAGATGTGGATGACAGGAAGAGTACTAGTGGAGGTGCATTTTTCTTGGGAAAGAGATTGGTTTCTTGGTTGAGAAAAAAAGTAAGAGGCAATATCTCTGTCTACTGCGGAGGCAGAATACATAGCAGCAGCAAGTAATTGTACTCAAGTTTTGTGGATGAAGCAAATGTTGAAGGATATCAAAGTTTTGTTTGAAGAACCTGTCACAATCTTCTATGATAATTCAAGTGCAATAAACATTTCAAAGAATCTAGTGTTGCATTCAAAGACAAAACATAAATCCATCAAGTTTCACTTTTTGAGAGAGAAGGTAAATGAGAATGAAGTCAGATTGGAGTTTGTCTCTTCAAAGGATTAGATTGTAGATATCTTCACTAAGCCTCTACCTAAGGATACTTTTGAGTATCTCAGAGTGATGCTAGGGGTTATTACCCCTCCTATTCAAAACTAAGGTGCATTAAAGTGCATCAATCCAGTGGAATTCACAGTCATATCTTATGATCTGGATTGGTATTTAGGAGTTGCTACTCATGGGGAGTAGTTAGTATGTTGATTCTGGATCAAGAAACAAAAAGAGGAAGAGATGATTGCATATAGGTGCCCTTTGCCATTGATGTCAAAGAGGGTGAGAAGTCATGTGAAAAACTTGGAAAGTAGTTGATGGTAAAAGGGGGAGCAGTAAAGAAAATGGTTGTAGATGTGATAAGAGAAAGGGGGAGAAGTTCTTGTCTTGATGGTTGAAACAATTTTTCACATCATATGTTGCCATCAATGACAAAGGGGGAGATTGTTGCAAATATGTGCCTAATTAGTGTTGTCATTGGTGTCAACATATCCTTGTTGTCATTAGTGTCAATTGTATCCCATTCTAGAAGACCTGTATGTTGAGGATATTGAGAAAATTAGCCTCTCTAGAAGAAACAGTGAAGATAGTGCAATTCAGTGAAGTAAATTGCTCCACATTCCTAGTGAGATGAAGATCAGAGTCTACAAACCAAAGGGTGTTGTAAAGGATTGTCTGAAGCTGCTCCAGTTAAGATTTGAGGGATCTGCATGAAGAATTTGTGAAATTATGGCCATCTAAGTAGAACTGGGTTTTGCAGTTGTTCAAAGGAGATAGAGTGACTAAAAATTGGTCCAGATTGATCCGTATTGGAATATTATAATCTGTAGATCTAGAAGTGTGTTTGGGATGTCGGTGTGTATCCTTAACTCAAGAGGTTTGTGGTTTGGAGGTCCGTAATAAATCTTTCCAGTGTGACAGTCATGACAGTGAGAGTTCTTAAGTTCCTGGATGAAGATGCAAGTGTTTCTAGTGAAGTGAGGTGGTGCGGTTGTTCTTGTTGATTTCATTGTGCTTGTGGTGGTCTCTAGATCTTGTGCCTACTGTGTTGGTGGTTTAGATTGAGAATTGAGCTTGTGGTTGAAGATTTGTCCTTGGGTGTTGTTGTTCTTTCTAGTCTTGGCTGACCAGAAGCTTTGTACATGTTGCAGATGATCTAAGAGAAGTTCTATGGAGCGTGGCGTGTTGTTCAAGAAAGATTTCAGTCCCAGCTATGTTTGGCTAATAGTATAGTGATTTGCATTAAGTCAGATGGTTGTAGTGCTGACCTTGATGTTTATTCCAAGGTTGATGAAGCATATAAATACTTGTAGCTAAGTTATGGAAAAGGCATCCTTGTGCGAAAATGATAAGATCCTAAGAAAGGAAGAAAGGTAGAGCAGAGAAGAGGAAGAGTAGTAAAGGATGAGGAGATAGTGAAGAAGTGTTTGGGGGCTGAGCAGATGTATTGTGTGCTTCAATGGAAGTGACCTCTTTCCAGTTCAATCTTTCTGTGATAAACTTATAAATATTTCTATAAGCAGTGAGCCTCTTTTGAGTAGTGAGCTCTGGACAGTGCGCCCAAAGGCAAGTGCCTTCCCATTTTTCTATTCTTTTAATAGAGAATAAATCTTGTGGGTTAACCCCCACCATGGTTTTTCCCTTAATCGGGTTTCCACGTAAAAATCCTAGTGTTATGTGTGTTGATCTTATTTCTGCTCATATGTTGTTGATTCATGCTTTCATGGTTATATCATTCATATGTTAATAAGTGGTAAAGAAGTTTAATTGCAGTAAAGGATAAAAGTTTTTGTGACAACTGATTCACCCCCCGTCTCAGTTGTCTGCCCTAATTTCAACAACTCTGATCCCCAACTATGGCCTTCCTAGTTGGTCTTAGTCCACTTGTACAAGTCTTTACCTAAACAAACCTCTTTCTTAAACTCCAAAATTAAAGAAGAACATTGTATTGTGATTCTGCTTTCTTAAATAGATGATAGTTTCAAAGAGAGATGAATGTTGTTGAAAATAAGAAAAATAGCATGCTAGATACTAAAGGCTTCACTACAAATAAATCAAATATTTAACCCTAGAAACCTTGTTAGTGGGAAAAATATCTTGGTAGTAGCAACTGTTTATCATTTCTAGAGCTTTCTAATGATATATAATAATTAAAAATCCAATGGTCGAATCAAAAGTTATGATCTTGAGAAGTTGAACTACTGAAATTAGAAAAAAGTTTTTGAAAAATATCTTCTTGGGAGGAGTTACATCTTCAAGAATATTCTAGGGTGTTTATCCATTCTAGATAAAGGAGGTGAATGGGGTTTATAGGAGGGAGTTTAGCAGTGCAAATGGTGGCTCTGGCTTGTAGATTTTTGTAATAAAAAAGCCCATGTTGTAGGTTGTAATTTTCTTGAATATTGTAATTTCATTATATTGAGATAATAGAAATCATGTGTTTCTTTCTTGCATTCATTGTTTTATTCTCTATTATTGTTGTGTGTTGAGCTTGGTAAGGGGAGTGCCCTTCATAAAAAATGGGCAACATCCTCTCATGTTAATGATATGTTTAACTAGATAGGGTGTTAAATGAAACACAACACCACCACTACCATCATATTTCCAAACTACATTAAGAGCACAATCTAGGTATGTATTTCCTAATTTACCTTCTTGGAGCAAATTCACACCTGCCTTCCACTTACCAGGCGTACTTTTCACATTATATTTATAGAGCTAGAAATTTATTCCCTTGATATGCTATAAAGAATTGTTCAATTCATTAATAACTAGTATTAACACTTTTGTGTCTAAGATCAACACCTTTAACTGGTAATCCCACAATAATGAGTCCCACTTTTTGGCCAAGATGGACATTGATATCAACATTTTTAACTAAATCTTCACGTTCTGAGACCTATAGCATCTAAACCATTAAGAATTTGGAGATGATACAAACTAGTGATTTGTGTGTAGATTCTAAATATATTTTTAATTTTTTTTTGAAATAAATCATGAATCTTTCAATGTCTCCTTCAATAACTAGTTTTTAATAGTAAACAACATTTTTAGAAAGTAACGTTTATGTCATCAAGCATAACGTTTTTTCTATAAAGGATAAAATTCTATTTTTTAAAAATATAGATTTTTAACATCAATATCTAGTGCATGGATATTTTTTCATAATTTTTTTTACATATATATTTTTTAATTAATTTTTGAAGTCAGAGTAACTATAATTTGGACATAGGTGTATGTCATCAAGCATAACTTGTGTATATATTGAAATTTAATTTTTATTTTTTTGTTGAAACAAGGACATAAATACCTAGTGCACAAATATTTTTTAGAATTTTTTTCTCTTTATTTTTATTTTTTTGCGTGTGTGGAATAGAGACATTGATGTTTGGTGAAAAACCTATGTTCACTAGAAACTAGAAATAAATATAAAATCAAATGAAACATATTCAAAATCATACTTTTTGGAAAGCTTATAGTAAAGACTACATTTTTACAAAATAGAATTTGTAAATGAATTCATTTGATCCCCTGAAAGGTGAAGTAAAATTTGTTTTTGTCAGCATTTTGATAGGTGTGGAGGAGACTCCATCGAGGGTTTGATTTAAGACTAGGGGGTTCTTTCCAAGGGGATTTGATCTAATGGGGTTTTATAAAACCCTTCAATTAAATCCCTTTAGATGGAACCCCTCAAGGCTCAAATCATTAATTTTTCTAAAAAATATGTGATTTTAGACAAAAATCAAGATGTCCCATAAGTGGGACACACTATTGTGATAGGGTGATGGAGTCGATTAGAGAGGAAAAGTTGGTTGGTAAATTTATTCACTATTCTCAAACCCAACATGAGGGAGCATGATTACCAGTTAGGGAAAAATATAGAATAACATTGGGAGATGATTTTAAAATGGGGGATAATATTTGAGGAAGTAGCTATATGAAGAGAGTGGAATAGGGGACTATGCAGACTAATTAATCTACCTGTACTTATTCTCCAACCTCCAAACATCATTAAGAATAAAATCATGGTAAAAGGTTTTTAAGATGGTAGGGGATTGGAAGATGAATTTGAAGGTGATCTAGGGGGTTGAGGGAATCAAATAGAAGAATTAGAGAATTAAGGGGTTGAAATGATATGGACCTATTAGAAGGGGAATGCCATGGTGTTAAAGGAAAAGTTTTAAATTTTACAAGGGGTGAGTTAGAGGACGGCTTAGATTTATGGATCAAGCAATCTCTGATGAGATGCCCCTCTATTAAATAGTAAAAACATGTGTATGTATTGTTAAGATAAACTATACTTTGATTGACTTCATATCTAGGGAAAAATTACTTGTAGGCAATAGTTTAGTAAGATCTAATTCAATACAAGTTGTAGGGTACACACTCAAACTACAGAAAGTTCTTATGTTATGTTTGTGTCAAATCACATGGTTGAGTTGGATTATTATATTTCAGAAAGGGGTTGAAAACCAAGTTAAAAAAGAAAATTCAATCCACATGTGGTAGAATGAGTAGAAGGAGCTTTTACAGTGGAACTCAAAGTTTTGTTCCTAGAGATAAAAGAGATTCCAACAAATCACCCATGTCGCATATTGAATATCTACATAATAATGATCAAGATAGAAAAACATACCGAAAATTTACCCTTCTCATAGACCTCTATAGTGGACTCCAATCCCCAACTATGGCCTTCCTAGTTGGTCTTAGTCCACTTGTACAAGTCTTTACCTAAACAAACCTCTTTGATTATTAAACTCCAAAATTAAAAAACTTTGAATTGTGATTAACTTATCTACTATTCTACTTTCTTAAATAGATGATAGTTTCAAAGAGGGATGAATGTTGTTGAAAATAAGAAAACTAGCATGCTAGATACTAATGCTTACACTACAAATAAATCAAAGATTTTACCCTAGAAACCTTTTGAGGGGAAAAACTACCTTGGTAGTGGCAACTGTTTATCTTTTTGAGATCTTTCCAATAATATATAATAATTGAAAATCCAATGGTCGGATCAAAAGTTTTGATCCCAAGAAGTTGCATTGCCGAAATTAGAAAAAAAAATTGAAAATATCTTCTTGGGACGAGTTACTTCTTTCAGAATATTTTGGGGCAATTACGTGTTCTAGATAAAGGAGGTGAATGGGGGTTATAGGAGGGAGTCTAGTGGTGTAGATGGGGCTCTGGCTTGCATATTTTTGTAATCAGAAATCCCATGTTGTAGCTTGTAATTCTTTTAAATGTTGTAATTTCATTACATTGAGATAATAGAAAGCATGTGTTTCTTTCTTGCATTTGTTGTTTTATTCTCTGTTATTGTTGTGTGTTTGGGTTGAGTGCCCTTCATCAAAGATGGGTAACATCCTGTCATGTTAATGATGTGTTTAACTAGATAGGGTGTTAAATCAAGCTCAACACCACCACTACCATCATCATGAGAAGTCTAAAGAAAACATCTTTCCAAACTACATTAAGAACACAATCTAGGTTTGTATTTCCTAATTTACCTTCTTGGAGAAAATTTGCACTAGTATTCCACTTACCAAGAATACTTTTCACATTATATTTGTTGGAAGAATGTCTTCAGGAAGTTATTTTTTCATTGATGCTGCTACTGACAACATGAGCATGGGATAAGGAACATACACTACAATGTTGTCATTGATGCCAATATTGTATTTTGGTATGTTGCAGATTAGTTTGGATTCTCTACTTTGCAAGATGGTTTTATCCTTCATAAGGCATTAATTTGTAGAGGGTTTTGATTCAAAGTGTGATCCAGTAAGAAAGACCTATTGTGAATTTAGCTAAGTATAAACTATGTATTTCTACGCTACAGAGCATCTGATATTTTTGTCCACATTTCCTTGCTATTAAAGATTTTGATATGCAGTTCTAGCATATTGTAGTTGGTTGTCAAAAGCTTCTAAATCTAGAATTTTGCATGTTTTTGACATATGGTTTGAAAATTATGAGCAACAGAAGTTTGTCTTGACAGAATAAAGGTATTTCCAGTTCAGAGTAGGTGTGTAGGAGAGTCTGCATTCCTCCATGAATTGGATTTTGTTTTTGTGGTTCTAAGGGGATGTTAATAGATGTGATTAGAGTGAAATTTCTATTTTTCATGTGATTTGGAGATATTTGGGTCCGTATGTGGATCCACAATTAAAGGGTTTTGTATTAGGTCCTCAGTGGAACCGACCTAATAAGTGTGAAGGTGTGTGGAAGGCAATCAAGCTTACAGAGTTAAGTGGGAGCTATTTTAGGTCCAAGTTAACCTATTTCAATTTTTTTCAAAATTTGAATCTTGGCATGAAGCGTGTGCATGAAGTTTTGGAGATGATAAGTCATATATGGCATGTTTTACGTGTTACATCCAATTAGGCTGACTTAATTGATGTTGTGAAAGAAGCTGATATATACATGAAGGATTGTGTTCAGTGTTTTGGGTAATGAAGTAGAAAAATGTGATATGTCTGATGTGATAAGTGCTTTCAGATGTGAATTGAGTGAATGTAGAGTAGTGGAGTCTGGTATTTCAGAATAGTGTGGTGAATATTGTTTCAGTACTTTGAGACTCATTGGAACTGTATTTCATGCATATGTTAGATGTAATTGTAAATAGATCAATCCTAGCAATGAGTCACCCATTCTCTTCTATCTATTTCTTTTAGGATAGTGAGTCCTTTAGCAGTGAGCCACATGAGTGAGTATTCTTGGACAATGAGTCCACCAATTGTGTCAACCTTAATCAGTTGCCTTATTAATATATATTGTGAGCTAATCCTCATAATGGTTTTTCCCGCTTTGGGTTTTCCATGTAAAAATCCTAGTGTTCATGTGTTATGAATTGTGGCTGCATGTTTTATACTTAATTTCCTTTATTGTTATTGAATATGCTAAATGGATTAAAATGTTTGATGTGTAAATGGTTTAAGAGAATACTAATTCACCCCCCTCTTAGTATTCTGGGTGTTCAACAATTGGTATCATAGCCAAGTCCTTTAGAAGAAGCCTAACTGCTTAAGGAAGATCTTGGAGATTGAACACATGGCTGCTAGAAGATTACCTATTCCTCCGGAAGAGATTACTATTGTTAATTTCACTGAAGAAGATGGTATGCTTTACAAGATAGGTGAACTCAATGCTGCCCTTGAAGATCTTGAAATAATTGAAAATGAAAATAGAGATATGAAAGAAAATGTCGAGGAAGCAAATGAATACATCAGGAAATTGAAAGAACAAAAAAAGAAGTTCAAAGAAAAGCATAGGGAGGTCAGTGAACAATTGGGGCAAGCAAACGAAACCATCACCGATCTAAAAGTACAAGTTGAAGAAAATAAAAGAATTGACAAATGTCTTAATGTAGTTGTGAAAAGCAAATCTGAAGAATGTACAAGGCTTGAACAAGGGGTTGTGAATCTAAAATCTGATCTGGAGAAAGCAAGGAGTCATGAAGAAAAATTCAAGATGAGTACTGCAAAGCTTGATGAAATGATTGCAAATCAAAAAGGTCCTAATGATAAAGAGGGTTTAGGATTTGAAAAGGGTGAAAATTCAAAATTAGGTTAGACTTAAAATGCTAAAAATAAGAACAATGGAAAACTACTCCAGAATCAAAGAAATAAAGTTAGAAGACCACCAATCAGACAACCAAATGCACAAAGGTACCCATCTTTCAATGGTTTTTGTCATTCTTGCAATAAATTTGGACACAAAGAAACAAAATGTAGAAGAAGAATGAATCAGAATGCTCCATCTTTCTTTGGTCAATTTTTTACATGCAAGAGATTTGGTCATAGAGCTAGTGAATGCAAAAGTCAAAAGATGAATAACTATAATAATGGTAGAATGGTTCAATCCTTCAAAGGCTATTGTTATACTTGCAATGGATTTGGGCATAAAGCTAATCAATGCAGATCTAGAATGAATGGAAGGAATACTGGTCAGAGGAATGTAGTATTCTACAATTGTAACATACTTGGACACATTTTTTAAGTTTTGCAGAAGCATAAGCATGAAGAAGGATAATCTAGTAGAGAAGAATGAACCAGTACAAAAGGTTGATCTGACAGAGAAAAATAAGGAAATGAATAAGATTTGGATAAACAAGGATGTAATAGAGGTTAAGGATATATATGAAGCTACATCTAGTGGAGAAGTTTCCTCTGGTAACTAAGATTATAGATTTGGCTTAGGGGAAGCTTTAATGAAAATCCTTCATCCCCTACCAAAGAAAAGATGTCGATGCTTTAACATGAGGATATATGGTGTAGGATAATATTCTTAAAGTGTTGGAGAATATTCTGGTAGAAAACTCTCAATGCAGAAGTTTGTGGAGCACTTGAAGGTGACTGTGTATAGAGAGAAAGGTTTGACAGTTCTATTGTTTAAGGAATTAAATGTAAACTAGGTCAGATCTAGAAGGTTATAAAAGGGATTTTACTTAGCAAAATCATTCACAAAAGCATCCGAAGAGCAGATCAAGAGCTGAGTTGAGCAGAAGAAGAGATCAAGGTGATTCAAGAGTTTATTGCATCCAAACCCTAGTTAGGCAAAAGTGAAGAAAAGGTATTTCTTAGTCTCTAGTTTGCTCTAGTTTCTTAGAGATCTTTGTTTTCTAAGTGTTTGTTAGCATTTTTCAATGACAACTCCAAGGGTTATTGAGGTAATAGAGAAACTTCAAACTAAATTAAAGAAATTCCCTACAAAATGTATTGAGGATGATCCGTTGGGAGCATTTTCTTCCATTCCACATGGGGTCTTGTTGATTGAAGACATAAGAACTTATATTCATGGCAAAATGGAAAGAGTTTGATCATAGGAAGCTTGGGGATATCTGGGTTAAGGAACTTATAGGAGATGATTTTGCACTTAAACCTGAGTATCAAAACCTAATTGTAAAGAATGTCAATGTTTGGCAATGGCTCCCTAATTTTTTCTTTGATGACAAGTGGGTTAGATTAGCAATAAGTAGGTTCCATGACAAATTCATTTGGTTGGACATGCCTGGGATGATTACTAAAGAAGTGATAAAGGAGGTTATTGATCTGTGTTCCACCGGACCCATTCCAATGTTGAGGTCAATCAAAAATGAGGTTGTGATGGAGCTAACAGGTGCAACCTATGACAAATGAGACCTCACTATAAACCCTATTTGGAATCTAGTAGTAAGATATGCTTCAATGGTAATTGGTTACAAAATTTACTTTACCAACAGGGAAAATTAAATGTTTACCACCATAATTAATGTGGCCTATGAGACGGTAGAGAAAGGTACAGATTATGATTTGTGTGAGCTATTGAGACAGCAATTTTTAGAAAATCTTAAGAAAACAAAAGAGAAGTGTCGATTTAAGTTTGGAACTCTTGCCATCGGCATACTTTTCTAGTTTTTGCAAGAGCTTCCTGGAACTAAAAACATGAGATGGATACAAGGAAGGCATGTGGTGCATTAGATTGTTGACTTTAGAAGAAGCCTTGGTAATGCTAAGGCTCAAGATGATGCCCTTATTGCATTCTTTGCAGTATTTTAGAAAAAGATGTAGACAAGAGAGAGAATACAAAGGAAATGGTTGAAAATATCATAATGATATTACCTTTTTGGTTCCTACTAATGAATGTGTGATGAAAGCTATTGAGCCAAGGACTATGTGGATCCCTGCTATGGGATATGAAGAATATGAGCAATAAAATGATGGTTTACCTGATGTGCTGTTGAAAAGCCCTAAGGACACCACTAAAGAAAGATTTGGTACCTATGAAGAGAAATATGTAGAAGTGCATATGGCACAGTGCAAGCCCCAAATAAAGAAGAAGGTACAGAAAATGGTTGATGAATATGCATAAAGTATAGGCATATCAAAAGAACAGGTGCAAAGAACCAGAGCACAAGCTAGGGGAGAAACCAGTACTGTGGAGAGCTCAGGGAGCTCAAGAAGATCCAATATAACTCCTATCAGCCCTCCTACCCTCCAAAAGTCCTCTGGGACTATGCTCTCAACTAGTGAGAAGAGAAAAGTTTCTCTGATAAAGGAGAAAACTCCTCCGTTAGCCCAAGTTACAAAGGTTGAAAAGAAGAAAACATCCACTAAAGATACCCCTACTACTCCTACCAAGAAAAGAGTTAAGACAAAGGCAGTGAGGAAGAAGGATGTTAGCACAAGTATAGATGAAGAAGAAGAAGAAGTTGGGCCTAAACTAATTTGGAAGTGAAAAAAAGATGCTTCACAAAGTGAAGTAGCTACAAAGAGAAGAAAGACTCAGACTATAGAATCTGAGAGTGAAGAAGATATAGAAGAAGAAAAGAAAATGTTTGTTGTACATATGTAGGAAATGAAGAAAGAAGCCACCAAGAAAGTGGCACCCAAAAAGAAGAAGACTGAAGCAAGCAGAGTGGGGTTTCCAGTTGAAGATAAAGAACAAATCCAAGCAGAACTGGTAAGACCTAGAACTCCCATGAAATTAGATTCTTTATTCAATAGTATTGTACAACATGATGCTTTGGGAGATATAGCTACTTTGTATAATGAGGCTAATGAGGTGGATAAGGCCACCATAGTAGAGGCCATAGTGAAATATATAATAGTTTTGTAAGTGGATATGAAGAATATAGAGGATCAAATTCCTCTAGAGTTATGGGATATTTTTTTAAAAAGGAGATAGGAAGCCATTCAACAAGAAGGAAAAATAAAAGAATATGCTCTTTAGAAAGTTAGCATTTCATTGTCAGATGAGAATAGAGCTACATTAGCTCAGCTTTAGTCAACTCAGTTTAGAGTAAAAAAGAGGGTAACTACTCTAATCAGTAGAGATGCAAATGATTTTGAGAAATTGAAAAAGGAAACTATAGAGAAGATTTCTGACATAGCTCAGAAATATGGGATGTTCTCAGAGAGCCATGCTCTAGATGTTGAAAATGAAGAAGAGGTCCAAAACATTGATGTCAACATGAGAATGATATGGATAATGTACAGAATCAGGACAATGTTGCTCTGGTACTAGAAGACATAGATCAGACTTACAAAGAGGCAGAGGAGAACATTGAAGAATAAGGTACCACCAACAAGGATAATAAAAAGGAAGATGTATCTATTGCTTCTCTGGTAACTGAAACTCCTATAGATAATCATAGTGAGCAAGGAGCTAAGGAAGATGTATCCACTTCTCCTCCAGATAACATGGTGAAAAATTTAGAGCTAGATATTGCAAAGAAATATGAAGAAATGGACAAGGACAAGGACAAAGAAGAACATGAAGATAATAAAGAAGAAGAGAAAGATAAGGACAAAGAGGTTCCCAGAGATTCAAAAACAAAGGAAGAAAACTTTATGAACTCCGGTGAAGGTAAAGAGAAGGAGAAAGCTGTGGAATTAGTGAAGACTTATAGTGATTCCTCTGGTTTCTACATTTTCCAATGCAACAGGAAAGCAAAATCATGGATAAGATTTCTCCTCTCCAAAAGATTCAACCAAGAGACTCATTCCTTACCTCCACCAAAAAAGAAGTAATAGAGACACATCAAAAAAGTAGAGATTTAATTGATGAAGCTGAGAAGACATTGCAAGATTTCATACCTGGTGTAGATATTGATACATCTCTTTCAGGTATAGAGAACTAGAAATCTTTAATTGATTCTTTCAATGAGTATGCCTCTGGACTCAAGGAACAAATAGAAGATGAGGTTGAAAAGAAGTTAGATAAAAAGAGAATGAAGGAGCTTACTGAGGAATGTGCCATTACACATAAGAAATTTTAGGAAAAATAGAAAGATGTTCAAGATTGTGTAAGTGAGGCTAAGTCCCTTTTCCAATTTGGCATAAAGCGGCTTGGAGCCACTCAAAGCATAAGAAAGGAGATGGACTCTATTGAGTCCTAGATCAATATTGCCTCTAGTGTCTATGATCCGACACTAGACCTTGATGAAAACACAAGGAATGAAATTGAAGACCTTCATAAGAAATACTTTCAACTACAGGCTCAAAAGGAAAACATTATTTTGTAGTTTGGAGAAATAAGGGATCTGGTGAATCCCAAATTTTTTATTATTTCAAAAGCCCTTTTGAGTGTTGATAAAGTATCACAGGTAAATCTAATGCCAAGCACTCTAGAAGAAGGTTAAGAGTCCCTGACAGAGATTGAAACAAATTGCAAAATACTTGAAGAAGCTAAGAAAGTCTGGGATGAAGGAAAATAAGATTGGCAAAATCAAGTGCATAAGTTGTAGACACCTTCTTCATCTGGGTGATAATTTTTTTCCTCTTCATGCATATACAATTGTTCTGCTTCAGATTTCTTGTATATATGTCAATTGTTTAGTGCCGTTTCTAGTACAATTGCTTTTTGGTTCTACCTTTGGTACATGATTAAGGGGGGAGTCAAGTCATGTTTTCAGTGGGATTTGTTGTGTGGTTACACAACATGCCCCATTTTGCCTTAGCAAAATAGGGACCCAACTTTTCTTTTGCTTTTACTTGCTTGTTTTCTTGCTTTGGGTGGTTTGGTAAAATTTAGTCATGTATGTCACCTTTGTTGAGGTATGTACATCATAAGGAGAGGTCAGTTGTCCAAGTTAGCATTTTCTATCATAAACCTCATAATTGGAAAGAGTACAAAATTCTAAGTAGGTTTGCCTTTTGGATCACCTTGATATTGTTTAAAAGTAGAAAGTTATGTTGAGTCAAAGATCAACCAACCCTGATATTTCACATAAGGGGGTCATATTTTTGAATATCAATCATATTTGTTTAGATGATCCTAACTTAGAAAAATCACTCGATGTTTATTCCATCCCCAATACACGAACATCAAACTTAAATAGGGATGAGTATTTACCTGTTATGAACTTCATGTATTTACAAGGGGGTCATATTTCCTTATATCCATCATCTTACAAAATATCACCCTTTCGTGAATATCACCCTGTACAAATATGACCATGACGTCAATCAATTCCAACAAATAAAAGAAATCACAATGATGGTGACGTAGTCATTGCACCTGACCCACGGGGGGAGTCATATTTCTAAACATCTATCATATTTCTCAATATGACGATGATGTCATCATAATCTAATAACAAAGAGGATAGGATGGCATGATGATGTCATCATGATCTACACTCGAGGGGGTCATGTTTCGTAATATCCATGACCTTAGTCAACATAACGATGACATACTGAGGGGGGATATTTGTGATTTTCAAAAGACCCAGATATTTTTGAATATCCCTTATCTTTAAATTTATGATCCAATCTTGCTTCATAGTCAAAGGTTGACCATATCACCCTGATCTTTAGTAAACGATTATCCCGTACACAAGAGGGGGGTCATATTTTCCATTAGGGGTCATATTTTCAAATATCCCTGATCTTCCAAAGATCACTCTCTGGCATTAAATGCAAACCCCAATGGTAGGTGGCACCCTTTCGATTTCAAATATAAATCAGACACTTGGCGGCATCTACCAACTCCATGCAAATTATCGATGGATTCAATTAAAATAACACATATGACCTAATTTGTTGTATCAATCAGTTTAAAAGTAAAATTTAGGGATTATTTACATTTACCCTTATGATAATTGAAATTTATAGAGCTCTGAAAGTCAATACCTCACAGTCATCTATCAGTGCAGCATCACACTTAGCATAACAAAATAGAATAGTTGATACTGTACATCTGCATTTTCTCCGTTATCAGTCATATAACAAGAAGGGAAAAGTGAATATCAGGTAAGTAAATTAAAACCCTCTTTGTTGTCATTTACTACAAATCACCAGGTAAAGTGTGTTTTAATTGGTTAATCTGCATGATGATGATGCATGAAGTAAATTGCAATGTTGAATAGTAATTATGAAATGCACAATATTATTGAGCTTCCCCATACAAAGACCCTAGGGTAAGAAATGCACATTTTTATTGCAGGATCCAATGGAGGTCAAAGAAGAATAGATCTGACTCTGAGTTCTTGAAACCCATGTTTGTACAGCCTGAGGGAGTAGGATTTAGATATGGTCTGATAGATGATACACATCAAGGGAAAATAGAGTTAGATGCATGGACAAGGAGATTAGATGATGATACTGATAATCCCATACTGGAGAGGATATTCACAACTGGTATGTGGCACGCAGTTAGATTCCCATATGCAATGGAGGCCACTGAGCTAGTAGTGGAGTGTGCCAGAAATTATAACCCTCAGAATAGAAGAGTGGAAAAACATGGTACAGTATATGTTGATTTCTTAATCAAGGGCATTACTGCCACTTTCAGTTTGCCTATGGGGAATAAAGTGGTCTATGTAAACCTATGTAAGTAGGAGAAAGAATACAATAATAACAAGAAAGAGGCCAAGAAAGTCATGTACCAATGGAGGGCCAAGAACAATACATACACAACTTCTCCCAAGTTGCGTGTTTACTTATACAAATTTGATTTTGATGAGGAGTATCAGTACATGATTGCCTTATTAATTAGGATGACTGGAAGACAAAATGTTGGAAACTTTGAAAATTGGATGTATGGAATCATCTAGATGGTGTTATATTCATACAACAAGTCTCTGTGGGCTAAGATCATCAGAGATAGCTTGAATGAGGGCTGAGAAAGCTAGGTGGTAAGGCTTGTATATTCCATATGACCTCCAAATGGTGGGTAATGTTGGAAATAGTACCGGTGATATAAACATTTAGGACCATTATCCCCAATTATAGAGGAGAGCATATCTCCAAGACTATAAACTAGTAAATAACTCCTTTTCAATGCATTTAGTCAAAACCATGGAAGAGGACAGAACTAAGAGATTGAGCATGGAGGCTCAAGCCATTATCTATAAGCATGGGGCTTGGTTTATCTAATTCCCCACCTTCTCATACATAATAATAGAAAGATTTGAGGGGCAACCTCTCATGTTGCCAAGATACCCCATTGATAGGGTCATCTTGATGTAATTTGTTAGATAAGTGTCTACTTCAGTTGAGGCTCACCTGGAGCAGAAGAAGATTCCTCCTGTGTTGTTCCTAGTGTACATAGGCTAGTATATATGCCCTAACATATAGAGCATTAAGGATGCTATTGGAGGGTTAAAGCTCACGCACCTATAGCCATTTTCTATAGCTAGGTCATATGACCCATATGGCAGAATGCAGAAGTTATTGGGGAAACAAATACACCAAAAACATCTTGAAGATTATTGGACTAATTGTGATGATGAGGAAGAGGTTAGGAGAAGAAATTATCAAAGGCTCACTCTTGACCAGATATAGACTTTTGATTGCATTTCAGTTCCTACACAATTACATCATGATGATGGAAAGATAATTTCCAAAGAATATGAGGATAAAAAGGTATATAATGACACCATCTCCACCCCTGATCTAACATGGCCAGAAGAGACCTCATTGGATCAAATAATGTGAGGGATCATCCAACTAACCCAGAGTTGGGCAACTACTGAGGTTAATAAACTGAAGAGGAAGGGTATGGCCCTCACAGTTGATAATAAGAAGAAAAGAAAAGAGCTATCAAAAGAAGAATACGATGATTTTGTCATTGAAAAGAGGAAATCTAATGGAGAGAGACTACCTGATGAAGAGAAACAACCACCACGCAAGGGCAAGAAGGCTGATCTCAAGCCACAAGGGGTAGTTATCAAAAGGTTTCCATCAAAGGTGATGGGGCATCAACATCTGCACCTGCATCTACATCACAACATCCCCCTATTAAGAAGAAAAGCAAGAAGGTAGTGAAGCCTGTTTCTAAAGATATAGAGAAACAAGTGTAGAATGAGCCTCTACAAGAAAATCCCTTGGAGGAAGAATAGGTGGATATGTGACCTAAGGATGATGACTTGCTGATAACGAGGAAGAAGAGAAATGAAGTGCTACAAATACCACCACCAAAGAAGCAAAGAACAAAAATGAGGGGAAATCTCAACATTGATCCTATCATTTTAAGGGGTGCAGGTGGTTTAACATTTATGGACTTACAACATGATGTCCCCATTCCTGAAATAATTTAGTTTAAAACTGAGAAAACTGAAGAGTAGACAAAAGAGGCGCATATGGCTAGTAAAGAGGTCCCCTTTCCTCTGGATGATATTGTTGAATTGTGTGATGATGAAGTAGTTCAGGATGTGGCTGCTTGGCATATGGAGACCTTAGTTACCAACACTAAGATGAACCCTCATGGGACCCCAATGGCTCAAAAGATGACTAGCCAAACAAAGGATGAAATGGATGAAACAGAGTAGGATAACCCCGAAGAAGTAGCCCAATAGATAGGGCTAGCTAATTTGGTAGAGCAGGTTACTAGTCCTACAATGATATACTTAACTTACTAGGGTGATATGACACCTAATCAAGGCAAGGATCAAGATAATGCACCCACATGACAAGGACAATCAAAGGCATAGCTTTAGAATAAAGGTGATCAGGATATGTCGGACAAAGGTTCTGATCAAGATCAAGGCCTTTCTTCAACACATGATGAAAGAGGTGATCAAGGTAGTAATCCAGCATCAAAAGATAAATTAGTTGATAAGGAGGGAAACTTGGGAGAAGTTAATACATCAAAAGATTTAGAACAAAACTTTAGCACAAGGTACAGATCAGCACAAAGGAATAGAAAAAGTGACTGAGGACAATCCCAGTGATTCCCAAAACCCAAATACACAGTCTTCTCAAGAGACTAATGTACCATAAGATGAGAAAAAGGAAAAGGCTCAAGAAACTCTAGAGGAGAATGTACAAGAGGAGGTGCAGAATTAGGGTATGCATACTTTACAAAATCCTTCATCTCAGAAGGAAATCCCTCAGTAGGAGGTACCTCAAAAAGATTCCCCTCATGAGAATGTGCATGAGGAAGAAATCAGAAAAGAAAATTCACCAAAGAGGCCACAACATAATGCAGAGTCCCAAGACACTCAGAATAAGGAGGGTGATCATCAAGAGCCCAAGGGTAATGTTCCTTATTGGTTGCAATAAGAGGTAAGTCTGAAACAAATAGAGGAGGTACATGATTTTGATGTTTCTACATTGTTTGCCGGGAGCATGATTAAACCAAGAAGAAAGGCAAGGCTGACATTTGCAATAAGAAGAGACCCTACTACAGGTAGAAGAATAGCCCAGGTAGCCTTACCAACAATAGAAAAGGAGAAAGGAAAAATAACCCTTGATGAATTTTAGATAACAAATGTTGATCTGGGCTTTGCAAATGAAGACCAGGAGGGTCAGGAAGGAAAGGATATTATTGATTCTTTGACCCAAAGGGTGAAAAAGGAAAAGGAGAAGAATAAGAAACATAAAGAGCACATTGCTCAATTGCATTCTTTTATAAAAGGGTTAATTAACCCTAATCATCTACCGGTTGATCCAGCTACCCCACTAACCATTATATCCCAAGAAGAAGTTACTAGATTAGATTTGATGAAGCATAAAGCATAATTGATGGACAAATGGTTCATGTCTTCTATTTTTGAAGCTGGGGAATTGGTGAAGACCTCCCTATAAAGGTGGATAAGCTATAGAATGAAGTAGGCAGGAGATCTTTTAAACTAGAGAACCACCTAGATGCTTTAGGGGAGATGAAAGGAATTGATGTACAGATACTTATAAAGAACAACATATTAGATAATAACACCTCCCAGCTGCTCAGTATTTGGTATGAGGAGACTGGATTTGAATGTGATATTTTGAAGAGATGTAGTGGCAAACTTAGAGACATAAATGTCTTGCATAATCTAATGGCAAAGGAAGCAGAAACCGTAGAAGCCCTAGAAGGGAAGGTAGAAGGCAAAATATAAAATCAAGATACTAATTTTGCTATTCAAGCTTTCCATGACAACTTTAAACAAGCTGTAGAGGATCCCCTGCATCATTTGATAGAAGAAGTAATAAATAAGGTCATGAGGATGAAAGTCCTAGTAGAAACATATAATGAAACATTGAATAGTAGGAAGAATAAGACAGATGTCCTTCAAGCAAAGTTTCATTCCCATAGACATGTCATAATAAAAGCCAAGGTTCAAGATGGTGGTTAAATTGATAGAATAGTGCAGTTGTATGAATCCATCAGGGCAACTATAAGAATACACATAGGAGATGATCTACATTAGAATGACAATGATAATGAAGAGGATGATGATGTAGAAAATAACGGAGAAGATGAAAGCGAAGAAGAAGAGAATGAAGAGTAAAGAGAGATGCATGATGATTGGGTCATATACATTGTCAGCATGGAAGATGCTTGAATCCAATAGAGGGTTGTCAACTGGCAACTTGTGCCACATATAGAGATGTTGACTAATTCAATGAGAAATGTTGACCATTGATCTGAATAGATAAATCTTGATCATTGGTCATTTGTAACCGCCTCCTCTCCTTATTCTATAAAAGGGGATGGAGTGCACTCTTTAAGGCATTAGAAACTTAATTGAAATTGGATTGCTAAAGCATTCAGGACTGATTTCAAGGCTTTTGTGAATGTACATGTCTTTTGAATCCTTAATGAAAAATAAGCTTGTGTTGATTACAAAATATTGTAAACCTTGAGTAGTGATTGAATGAGATCTGGATATATGCATTGATTAGCTGCATCCCTTGGAGTGCTTGTCAATCTGCATGTGTTGTTTTCATTCCTTGTTCCTTTGCAGTTAGCATCAATCATACATAGTTGTGGAACAACTTGGTGAGATTATGGTTTGATTCCTTCTCTTCATGACTGTATCTAGATTGTATGTGACTCATTAGCTAAAGGTTCACCAAATTTAGAAGTATTTCTTTTAATTTTCTTGAATTTCATTACAAATCACCATCACAATTGCAAATAACATACAATCTAGAGTGAATGAACATGAAATATGCCTATATCTCATAAATAATTGAACAAATAGAGTATATTTTGAGTGAAAGCATGTTAAATTGATAAATATCATGCAAATGCATATTAATATCCATGATAAACATATAAATATTTACTTGTAGGCACATCATTTGATTGAATATACAGTGTAGAAGTATATACAAGTTCATGATAGTAAATGCTCAGAAGACTTGATCAAACTTATGAATATAATCATAATCTATGGAGCATAGTGGAAATAACCTAATTTATGAAGTGAATTTATAGTACACAGGTGCATAATCGATCATATAGGCAACGATTTACCATACATAAAGTGTAAGACCCCTTGAAATGGAAAACAAAATGTCACATCAACCTCCGAGTAATGTCAAACGGTCATGACCTGATCAACGGAGACTTGGAGTCATCAATTTATTCCAAATTGTTCGTACTTTTCAAGATAATAAAGGTTTGTTGTGCAATTTTTTATGCATGTTGTTATGACTAACAATCATCTTTAACATAAATTGGCGCTAGAAGGAGGGCCAATCTTTTATGAAAAGTGAATTAGTTGTATATGCATATCCCTATGTTAGAAGTAAGGTAATCTTCTCAAAGCTCATCCCAATTGTTCATGCTTTGAGTGTTCTTGCAAAGATTTGTTTTCTTTGTATGCTTTCATATCTGTTCATCATAAATATTTCAGAATTGAGCATAGATTTCTCAAGCTTTATAGTCAATTCTTGCAATCTTTGAAAATTGAGTTGTTATTCAGGTTTTCTTGCTAGATCCTAGCTGATATTTGCTTATATCACTAGATATCCTGGTATCCATGTCCAAAAGTCTTGTACCTACTCATATTTGTGAGTTTTATGCAAATATTGTATAAATATCCAGTCACTTTTGGATTCTAGTTGTAAATATCTCCTTTATTTAGTCAGTTCAGTTGATCTTTACAAAAAATCAAGTAAAATTTTCATAAATTGTAGGAACCCTAGCTCTCAAGCCAAATACTAGGTCCAGATCGAGTGGAATCTTTGAGGAACTACCTATTCATGGACTTAGACCTAGAACTATAGACATTCATCACACTTCTGGTTCTAGTACATCAGAATCTTTGCCAGGAAATACTCCAATATCTCTTGTTGAATTGCAAACACCTACAAGACCACCTGTTATCCCTCAAGTCCAACCACCACTAGTTACTATGTCATTCTTTGTTGTAGATTCACCTTTGACCTTCAATGCATATCATCCTTTACCTAAAAATCCTAACAAGATTTGTCCTAAATATCATCCATATCAAGATGTTGATGATCACATTAGAACATTCAAGGAAGCTTGTTGTAGAGCAAGGATTGAACATCAAGATGTGGTATGGATATTATTTCCATTTTCCTTAGGAGAAGAAGCATATATTTGGTATATCAATCTTGGTCAAGGTTTAGTTGGTTCATGGGCTGCCTTGGGGAAAGCCTTCAAAGATAGATTTAAGATACCTATAGATCCTTCAATGAATTATCACCTATTTTCCATAATCAAAAGATTTGAAGGGGAACCTATTGCCAACTTTAATGCTAGATTCCAAAAGATGCTTTCAAAGCTGGTGACTCCTTATACTGTAGCAGATGAAGTTGCCAGGAGTATATTCTATTTAGCCTTAGATCCCATAACTTCTATGTTCATAAGGAGGACACATCCTAATGTCACAACTCTGGCAAGAGCTTTTGAAGAAGCTATAAAAGTCAATCAGCAATTGATCCCTGCTCTAACACTTAATATTGCCTTCCCTACACATCCTGCTCAACAATAGAACAATGGAGCCATGATGCCTCTAGCTATAATGCCAAGTCCTTTACAAGTACCTCCACTTAGTATCATGCCACCTCCAAATGGAAATGGCTAGATAGTGCAATATCTAGGACATGCACAAGTACCTCAGGATGTAGGATAGAATAATAACAATGGTTCTTCCTTTTTCAAACCTCAAAAAAAGAATGTAGTGGCCAAAGTTCAAGAAGAGAAGGAAGAAATTAAAGAAATGTTAGCACATTTGAGAAAATTGACAACTAAAATCACTCATTTGAGAAGTCAGAATTTCTATTCTCAACAAAATAAAAATAGATGATATAACAATGACAGATCTGGATATCCTAATAGGGGATATGATAATGATAGGAATTACAACAATAACAATAACAATAGTGGTAAAAATAATGCTCCTAGACAGCCTAGAGTGTGGAAAACTAGGCCAAATAATGGTTCCTTTCCATCACCCTTAGATAATCAACCTCCTAGTGAACCTAAGCATACCACTAGGGTGAACCTGGTAGAAGCAACCCTTACAAACTAGTGTAGGATTCATAACACTAATGCTCATTCTAAGTTAGATTGTCCTTAGTTTAGGATAGCAACCAGTATCTTTTAGGCTAAGGTATCAAATACTACAGGTAACCTTCCTTTTGTTGAAGGAAATGAAATTGTCCCTTGTGGATATGACTCTACCCTGGTATTGGAAAGTTTTACTAACCATCATCACCATCAAGCAACTTCAGCTCATGAGAATTATACTCTAGCATGTAAGGAGTCAGCCATGGCTTTTGAAACAAATTATGTTTTTCCTTTTGAGGATGAGAATGAACCATCAGTTGAACATAAGGAAGTGCATGCCTATCAGCAACAATATCAAGGTAGACATAATTAAAACCTCAGGAATAACTCAAACAGACCTTCTGGTACCCTGACCACATCTTTGCCCCCCAACAATTTTAACACTCCTAATCCAAAGGCAAGTAATAACCCTGGGTTTCTTAAGGTTAATGCTCAATACTTAGCACCACAAAATGCAGTGGCATAAGCTAATAACCAGCCTCTTGAGTCTGACAAATTGGTTACATACTTAGCAGATGAAATGAAAAAAATCAAAATCAGCTTGTCATTATCAAAATTACTTAAAACCCCAGTTATTAAGAAGGCATTCATGAAATCTTTAGATGATCCTACACCAAAAGAAGATAGCCATCCCCCTAATCCAAACTAGGCTTTGAATAAAGATCGTGCAGCTAAGGATAATAATATTAAATAAAGAACTTCAGCCACTATTCAAGATGCTAAAACTTCATACATGACCCTTTATAGGGATAAGACTGAGTCACCTCCATTTCTCCTTACCATAAGGATGTTTAGTAAGAATTTGCATAATTGCCTAGTAGATTTAGGTGCATCTACTAATGTAATGCCATTGTCTATATGTAATGCCTTAGGGTTACATCCTGCCAAGTCACTAAAGAAGGTAACATAGTTAGATAAGACTGAGGTGAGTGTTGTACGAGAGTTAACTCACATTCATATGCAATTAGCATCAAATCCTAGGATTCAATATTACATTGATATCCAGGTAGTTGATATCCGTGATACATATGGAATGTTACTTAGCAGGGATTGGTCAAAAACACTTAATGGATACATGTCCACTAATTTTAGTCACATGTGGCTACCTTGGAAAGGGATTCCCAACTAGATTTAGATAGATGTTGAACCCTGGATGAAGCACATGATTGCTAAGTATAACAAAACCAATGAGATCATGTACGTGGATGTTGAGCCTGGAGTTTACACCATCAGACCCCAAACGGTCAAGATAGAGGAGATCCTCATGTATGATATTCATGTTCACAGGGATGATCTTTAGGATGATAGAGTGATTATAGAGTCTGATCATAGTTTAGATGATAGTGATGAGTTAGATCATTTTAAGAATTTTGAATTGTATCTATCCAAAGAGATGCAATGTTGTCAAGTGCTAAATATATCTAATGAAGATATTTTGATTGAGGAATGGTACAGGTTACATGATGAGGCACATTTTGAAAAAACTTGTGATGCTTGTTTAGACATGATGGAGCTAGAACAAGCATGTAGTGGGAAAGGAATATCATCACCTGAGGGAAGTCATATAGATAGTTATAGTGATACTGAATCTTGTTCATCATTTGTAGGTACAGAAGGAAACATATATCAGGATGAAAGTTACA
Source organism: Cunninghamia lanceolata (assembly GCA_027924645.1). NCBI lineage: Eukaryota > Viridiplantae > Streptophyta > Pinopsida > Cupressales > Cupressaceae > Cunninghamia > Cunninghamia lanceolata. The sequence continues at coordinate 3,522,324 of BSBN01000765.1, read as the reverse complement.
TTCATAATTCAGAGGAGATCTTGATGAATATTGGGAGCATTTCTAAGGATGAAAGTAAGATCACCCCAGGAACTGACTGTTTGATTGAGTCAGATTATGAAGTATCTGATGAAGATAAAGGGAGTAATTTGACTAAATTTGAAGAGTTTTTATCAAAACAAATTTGGAGGATACTGTTACAACATACTTCTCCACATGATGCTCTAATTGAAGATTGGTGTAGATTACATGAAACACTACATTCAGAGACTACTTTCTCATTATGCTTGCACAATTTGAAGAAGCATATGATGCTTCATTCAAAGGATTATTTCCCTGATAATAAGGAAGAAAAACAAATATCATCTTCACATCGGTTAGAAAAAGTGAAAGTAGAGAAGAATGAGTCACCAAAGCTGAAATGGATATCAAGTGGTGCAACTGCCAGAGCTAAAAAGAAGAGAGAAGGTCTTTATAAGCCTTTAACTGAAGATAAGCCATGGATCCTTAGGTTTGATGAATCTAAGTCAAAACAAGGAGCTGGAGTAGGAATAGACCTCATTGATCCAGCTAGAAAATCCTATTTAACAACATATAGATTACAATTCCCATGCACAAATAATGTGACAGAGTATGAAGCTTTAATTCATGGGATATTGTTTGTACTCAAGAAAAGAGTGAGAATTTTGCATGTCTATGGAGAATCAGAATTGGTGGTAAGACAAGTAAGAGGCATATACTCTTGCAATTATAAAAGGTTGTCTAATTATAGACACAGGGTTGGGACTTAATAGAAGATTTTGATGCATTCAACATCACACATGTGCCTAGAGAGCTAAATCACAGAGTAGATGCTCTAGCTCAAGCTATAAGCACTTTAGAGCCATTATCTATATCTAGATTGAAGAGGTTTTTAGTTGAATTAATATCAATACCCTCTGTACCAGACAATGTCACCAATCTCTAAGTGTTTGATGATGACCAACACATTTTGGATTTCATATCGAATAGAGATGTGTTTGATGCATAGATAATAGATGAAAGAAATGTAGAAGATCATACTTGGGAAGAAGAAAAGATTCTAGAGTTGCCAAGTAATAAAATTCCCAAGGGGATGATAGAATTAGAAAGAGCATTTGATTTGCACAATATGCTAAAGCAAAAAGATCTCCCAAGGACTGGTGGTGGAGAATATTCACCAGTCAATATAGGACAAAATGAAGAAAAGAGGAATGTCCTAATTGGCAAAGTCTGTACAGAAGAAGAAATGACAGGGATAACCCAAGCACTTAAGGATTGCATCCATGTTGTCGCCTGGACTTATGATGAGTTGAAGACTTATGATACCTCAATCATAACCCATACTATACCATTGAAACTAGATGTCAAGCCTTTTAGACAAAAACAAAGGCATGTTAATGCCTTATTGGAACCCATCATTTTTTAAGAAGTCAAGAAACTGCTCAATGCCAGGATCATATTTCTTGTGAGACACTCCACATGGGTAGCCAATTTGGTTCCTGTGAGAAATAAAAATGGTGATATAAGGTTATGTGTAGACTTCAAAAATTTGAACAGAGCTTCTGAAAAGGATAATTATCCTTTACCTTCACTAGATGAGGTCTTGCAAATAGTAAATCGTGCATAGATGATGTCTTTCTTGGATGGTTTCTTAGGTTATAACTAGGTGATGGTAGATAAAATAGACAGATTGAAAATGACATTCCCCACCAAGTGGGGTATATTTGCCTATAGGTGCATGCCTTTTGGATTGATAAATGTTGGTGCTACCTTTCAGCATGCAATGGATATAGCTTTCAAAGGGTTAATTGGTAAATGCATAGTCATTTATATGGATGACTTGATAGTCTTCTCTAAGAATAGGGGTGATCACATAGAAAACCTCAGGAGTGTGCTCAAAAAGTGTGAACAATATGGTATATAATTGAATCCCAAGAAGTACATATTTGGAGTAACCATAGGTAAGTTACTAGGTCATCTGATAACAGAGAATGGGATCATCATTGACCCTACAAGAGTAGAATCAATCATGAAGTTGTAGCTTCCTGGAAGCAAGAAAGAGCTGAAATCATACTTTGGTAAGATAAATTTTGTTAGGAAATCCATTACTAGCTTTGCAGAGATTGTCAGGCCACTAAATGCAATGCTCAAGAAGGATGCCAAAATTGAATGGACTCCTGAAGCCAGAGCAGCGTTTGAGAAAATCAAGAAGGCCATATCTGATGCCCCTATTTTGATCAATCCTGATTATACAAGAGATTTCTACATTTACTCATTTGCTTCAGAGCATACATTAGCAACAGTATTAACACAGAAATGAGGCTAAAGAAGAAAAGCCTATAGCTTTCATGAGCTGCCCATTCAAGGAAGCAGAGCTTAGATACATGGATTTTGAGAGACAAGCTCTTGCTCTAGTCCAACCAGTCAAGAAATTTAGACACTATATTTTGAGAAGTAAGATAATTGTTGCAGTACCAAATGCAATAGTGAAAATGCTTTTAATGCAGAGTGAGCCTACTGAGAAGAAAGCTAAATGGATAAAATCCTCCAAGAATATGATATGGATATAACACCCATGAAGCTAGTAAGAGGACAAGCCTTGAGCCAGATGATATCAAAAATTGATCCTAACATCATGAGCCAACAATATATGGTGAATACTAGAAAAATTGAAGAATGGTATTCAGATATCAGACATGTCTTGATTACTGGGAGATGCCCATCAAAATTGTAGGCTTCATAGAGGAGAGTCTTGAAGATAAAATCACAAAAGTATATGATAAAAGGAGGAATCCTTTTCAAAAGGAACTATGAAGGAATATATCTCAAATGCCTAGAAAGGCAAGAAGTAGATAAAGTGTTAGCAGAGTTGCATGATAAGTTTGGAATTGCACATGGATCACATCTAACCACTGCTCATGCTATCTTGAGAGTAGGATATTACTGGCCCACTATCTTTAAGGACACTACTGAACATATTAAATGTTGTCATACATGTCAAGTTACAGCCAATAGAGAAAGATATGCTGCCCATCCCTTGCAACCAGTGATGGAAATGTGCCCATTTGCTCAATGGGGCATGGATTTCATAGGACCCATTGATCCTCCATCATCTTCAGGCCATAGATATGTTTTGACTATTACTGATTATTGTACCAGGTGGACTGAAGCTATTGGCAGTAAGACATGCAATGATGATGATGTGATCAAGTTCTGGGAAAGCAACATAGTAACTAGGTATGGAATTCCTTATGCTTTGGTGTGTGACAATGTACCTGCCTTTGCATCATTAAAATTATGTAGTTGGGATTTTGATCATGGAGTTATCTTAAAATTCTCCTCAAATTATTATCCTCAAGGGAATGGACTAGCAGAGTCTACAAATAAGAACTTATTGAATATCATAAAGAAATTGATAGAGAAGAACCCTAGGGAGTGGAATATGTAGGAGTCCGGACAACACTGAGAGGGGGGGTGAATCAGTGTTGTGTAGATTTTTGCAACTTATTATAACTTTTAATTTACAAGACTTAGAAAGAGAAAATCATCAATGAACTATGACACATATATGTATAAGTTTGATAATGAAAATTATGAGCAGGACCACATAGAGATAAATCTTAACATAGAAGCAAGAACACACATAGAACCATATCATTAACACAAGAATTACTGGAGTGGAAAACCCTCTCTGTGTAGAAAAACCACTCAAAACTGCCTCACTGGCTTAACTAGAAAACATGCCTCACTGGCTACAATATGTATCTAGGAGCACCAACTCCTTATGGAGCACCAACTCCAATACCAAACAGAAGCATCCACTTCCAACACTGATGTACCTCACTGGTAAACAAATAGGTCTCACTGACCAACAAACCTCACTGGCTAATAAAAGGCCTCACTGGCATTCTGTGCCTCACTGGAAAACCAAATCACCAACAGATGTAATAAACAAATCAGAGGGATACTCTGTTTCCATTCAATACAAAACATATGTCTATCAAATGGTCATTCTGTTCAAAATTAATCTTACATTCGGATACACTCAACACTTCACAACTCTATATATTTCATCTCTCTCTTTTTAATTCACCCCATCAATGCACCTAAAAAACAACTTTATACAAGTTGAATATCTTTTCACCTTTCCTCTTCTGTATGAACATTTTCATCTTCTCTCAATGAAGAACCTGCAAACAAAAACTTTTCACCTTCTCTCTGCAATTTTTCTTATTTCAAAAATCAATCTCTTGTAATAAGAAAAATATTATTTCTCTGTCCACTTTGATATCTCAAATTATCCCTTGCAAAAAATATGTAAATCTTCTTCAAAAATTTTGAAACCTTTCACCTTCTCTGCACAAACAATTCATCTAAAACAATAATTAAGGTCATATAGAAATTTTTAATTGAAATACAATATTTCAATTTGCTTTTGAAAGAGAAAATAAAATCTCTTTCAAATCCAATCTCCATGTGCAAGAAGACAAACTCCTTCATTGAAACCATTGAATCCTACATAAAAATATATTCTCTGTATAAACAAAATCTCTTTATATTCCTTCAAAGATGACTCTTCAATCTTTTCAATCTGCATACTAATCTGCAATATAGCAATCTTTTCAAAATCAATCTCCAATTTCTCCATAATTATTTGCTTCACAAAATAAAATCTCCTCAAATTCTTCTTTGCAAACAACCTCTTTATTTTCTCAAAAATTCTATACAAAATGATTTATCAAAAATCAATCTTCTCACATAAAAAAATTCACTAAATTCTTCAATGGTTTTTTCCAAAAATATTGCTTTTAAAAAATCAGCCATCTCCTATAAAGGCTCCTTGAAAAACTCATGCATTCTATAATGAATCTCATGCCTCTTTTTTAAAAAATAAAATAAAATAGAAATTAAAAATTTCTAAACTTTAAATGCATTCTATAAAATATTCGAAGATCTCCATTTTATATCTTCCATTGGCCTTTATAGCATAAAGCAACTTTATAAAAATTGGCTCATGGACATAAAGCATTTTCAATGCTTTTCAAACTCATAAAAAACCTTAAGGAAATCCCGTTCCACATTTGGCTCTCAAGACTATTTGAGATTTAAATTCTATTCTTTGATTCATTTGATCGCTCAAACTCTTATGGAAGGGCCGGTCACCTTCATGTCTAAGGAGCCCTCTAATAGGTCACTTTAAGTGACTCTTACCGCCTCAACCAGTCACCATCATGTTAAAACAAAAAGAAATGACAAGTGAGCCTAGGTTTGGATAAAGATTTATACACTATTTAAACCAAGATGGTTTTAAGGATATAAAATATGATAAAATGACTCTATGTCACAAGACACAAGTAGGACATGAAGGGTAAGAAAGTCATTTATAACAATATACCTCTACATATGTTATTCAATGAAACTACAAATATTTCAACCCTCATGCAACTACACTTGCTTGTGTAAAGATCAACTTCTCAATCTTGCTCATGATTTGATATGAGTGAAGAGAGCTCTTGATGCAGAGGCATCCACACTAAAACCTTGACATACAGCATGTATGTCTACAACCCATCATCATCATCATCATATTTCCCTTAACACTGTCAGCATCATCATATTTTCTCTGCCGACCGATATCCTCCTGCAGACAAACCTTCGACCTTTCGCCTGTCAGCAGCATCATCATATTCGGCTATCGGCAGCATCATCATATTCGGCAAGCGCAAACATCCTCCTGATGTTCACTGTTCATCTTACCGCCAACCTCTATCTGCAGCATCATGATGTTCAACATCATGTTCATCAGCAAGATATAAAATATCTGGCTCCCTCCATATATCCTGATGACGACACTTCACACACCTTTCCTTTGATGCTTACGTCACCCCGATATCCTGATGACAATTATCCTGATGACGATGACGTCACATGCAGCTCCTCCAATATCCTGCTGTCGGCCAAACATAACATTATTGGCCCGCGATGGTTTTATCAACCTGATCTTCTACCTTATGCCGATACACTCCTCCTCGGCAACACCTTGCGATGATCACCCCAATGCACATTCGCCTTATGCAAACTACTGCATCATGTTCACCTCCATCTACTCAGATGATGCCCGAAGTAACCGCAGGATATACACAGAAATATCCTGATGATGCCGTTGCGATGGATTTTCCAACCTTAGCGAATTTTCAATCCGCCGAACCTCCTGGGGTGACCCGATCTGCTTCCTGGACAACTTTCCAGACTCTAACAACCAGCATGACCTAGCACATACCCATGCTAGGGTTCTCAACACCTCTCAACTGCGATCCTGCAAACATGCACATGAACAAACAGAAAATGCAAACTAAATCCTAAACTACTATACATAGCCATTCCACCGATTCAACGAATCAACCGGTGGAATGGATCAGCGAATCCATGAAACCACCAGAACAGCCACATGATTAAACAATGGAATTCAACAAAGAATGAACACAAACAGGATCTCTTTATTGATTTCAAAAGATGCAATTACAATACTCTGTCTCTCCTCTCTCTGTCTCACTCTGTGCAAAGTCTGATCGATGATCTGCAATACTACCTAAAACCAACCGATCCTAATGCATAAATAGGATCTCCTGCGAGTACTACCACTCGATTCCCAGCGGCTGGGAGCTTCCAAGCGGTTGGGAGGATCCAACCGGACATACAGCATAACAGCTGTCCTAACAACCTAGCTAAAAATAGTAAAGTATGGTCAACATGACCTTATTACATGCATTGGTCTTATCAGACCTTCTTGGAAACATTAACCAGACCTATAACAAACTAACTGCCTCATGGAGGCCAGCTGTCAGGTAGGTGCTCCTGCACCATACTCCCCAACAGAAAAGAACTCATGTCCCATGAGTTAGGTTGTGGAAGTCCTCCACCTTTACACTTTGCCTTTACAGTGTCTTGACCTGTTCCAGCTTTATCCTCTGCTGGCTCTCGGCTGCTCCAAGACTTCTGAACTGTAACTTGCTTTCTTGCAAGTAAATCCTCATGCCTGTCAATGTAGGCCCTTCTCTCACATACCTTGTGTTTGTCAGGTTGTCTGACCAGAACCTCTGTCTGAACTGCCTCTTGAACTTTTGTAATGTTCAACTCTGTCTTTCTTTCAACCTTTATAGGACAAACAATAGTCCCAACTATGACAACATCCTTGTCATTCCTCTCAACTGGTTGCTGTTTGCAAACCTGTTTCTAAACCTGCTGCTGACCTCTGTCAGTCAAAACTAAAACTGTCTTCAAATTGTTGTCCTTAACAACTTCTTTCCCTGCAATGTCCGCAACTACCTTTATGCCTGCTCCTATAGGCATCTGCACAAACTCCTTCTTTCCCACTAAAATGATTTTGGCTGCCCCCTGTGCTGCAGCATCTTCCTGCAATGGCATCAACATAATAGTCTTCCCATCTTTCTTGATGGTGTAGGTATTAGCATACCCATCATACAGTACCCTCCTATCAAATTGCCATGGTCTACCCAACAGTAGGTGACAACATTCCATGGGCAAAATGTCACACAAAACTCTATCCTGATATGCTCCAATCTGAAAATCCACATATGCCTGTTCATAGACAAAAAGTGATTGACTATCATTCACCCAAGATGCCTTGTAAGGGTTTTGATGTGGAATCCTTTCCAAATTCAATTTATCCATCATTTCCTGAGATACCATGTTGTCTGTTGAACCAGTATCAATGACAACCTTACATACCTTACCTTTGCTCTTGCATGTGGTCTTGAAAAGAGCTCTTCTTTGCATCATATCCTTTGATGCCTGCAAACTAATTCTCCTTAGCATCAATGCTTCTCCCTCCTCAGGATACCCATAATTGTCAGGAACTCTATCTCCTTGATAAGTGTTTGGACTTTGCACACTTTGCTCTACTTTCTCTTCTTGCACAAGTTGTACTCTCTTGTCATTCGTTCTATCATTTCTGGATGATGAACCTTTGCTTTCTGGACATTTGAAAAATGGATGACCAAACTCACCACAAGTGTAACACTTTCCTGAAAATGTAGTAGAACCTCTACCACCTCCAAATCTGCCTCTATTACCTTTCCATCCACCTCTGAAATCAGACTGTCCCTGTCCTTTACCAGTGTCTTCTTGACCCTCATTGGTTTGCCTTGTTGTAGGGGCTAATCCTTTTCCCCTCATATTGCTGCCTCTTCCTCTCATGGACTTATCTTGTCTCCTATTCATCTTTTCTTCAATCCTAATTGCCATTTGGTAACAATCCTCCACACTCTTAGGGTTAGCTAAAACTAACTCATCCTGTATGTTCAATCTCAAGCCAGCCAAGTACCTAGCCACCTTTTCTACCTCATTCTCATGATGACCAGATCTCATACTCAACTTATAAAACTCCTCAGTATATGCCTTCACATCCATTTCCTTCTGCCTTAAAAATTGCAGCTTCTTAAACATCTGAATTTCATAATCCTTGGGCAAGAATTTACCTTTGATCCTTGCTACCATTTTATCCCATGAAGTGATCTTTGACTTTCCTTGTTTCCTTCTCTCGGATTGTACATAATCCCACCATACCAAAGCATGACCTCCTAACTTGGTCTTTGCAATCTTTACCTTCTGATTCTTAGCAACATCTTCACATTCAAAGTGATTATCAAGTGTAGCAATCCAATCCAGTAACTCATCTTCATTCAAACTTCCATTATACTTGGAAACATCAACCTTTACCTTAGGTTTATCACTCTGCACTGCCTTTAACAGTTTTGCAAATCTCTGGTCTTCAGCATCCAGATCTTCAGCTACCTCTTCATACTCTTCAACAGTATCTTCATCTTCTTCTGATTCACTGTCGTCCACTTCCCTCTTTTTGTTCTTATCCAAGGCTACAAGCCTGGCTTGAAGTGCTTCAGCAAGCTCCTTCATCTTCCTCATCTCTCTGGCATGTTTTTCCTTCATCTCCTGCAATTCCCTTGCAGTACCATTACCTTTCAGAGGCATTTTGTCAACCTCTCACTCCTCTACCTCTGTCCTTTCAGTGACAGAATCAACACACAACAGCCTAGACCTTTTGCTGAGCTCTGATACCACTATGATGCAGAGGCATCCACACTAAAACCTTGACATACAGCATGTATGTCTACAACCCATCATCATCATCATCATATTTCCCTTAACACTGTCAGCATCATCATATTTTCTCTGCCGACCGATATCCTCCTGCAGACAAACCTTCGACCTTTCGCCTGTCAGCAGCATGATCATATTCGGCTATCACCAGCATCATCATATTCGGCAAGCGCAAACATCCTCCTGATGTTCACTGTTCATCTTACCGCCAACCTCTATCTGCAGCATCATGATGTTCAACATCATGTTCATCAGCAGGATATAAAATATCCGGCTCCCTCCATATATCCTGATGACGACACTTCACGCACCTTTCCTTCGATGCTTACGTCACCCCGATATCCTGATGACGATTATCCTGATGACGATGATGTCACATGCAGCTCCTCCAATATCCTGCTGTCGGCCAAACATAACATTATCGGCCCGCGATGGTTTTATCAACCTGATCTTCTACCTTATGCCGATACGCTCCTCCTCGGCAACACCTTGCGATGATCACCCCAATGCACATTCGCCTTATGCAAACTACTGCATCATGTTCACCTCCATCTACTCGGATGATGCCCGAAGTAACCGCAGGATATACACAGAAATATCCTGATGATGCCGTTGCGATGGATTTTCCAACCTTAGCGAATTTTCAATCCGCCGAACCTCCTGGGGTGACCCGATCTGCTTCCTGGACAACTTTCCAGACTCTAACAACCAGCATGACCTAGCACATACCCATGCTAGGGTTCTCAACACCTCTCGACTGCGATCCTGCAAACATGCACATGAACAAACAGAAAATGCAAACTAAATCCTAAACTACTGTACATAGCCATTCCACCGATTCGACGAATCAACCGGTGGAATGGATCAGCGAATCCATGAAACCACCAGAACAACCACATGATTAAACAATGGAATTCAACAGAGAATGAACACAAATAGGATCTCTTTATTGATTTCAAAAGATGCAATTACAATACTCTGTCTCTCCTCTCTCTGTCTCACTCTGTGCAAAGTCTGATCGATGATCTGCAATACTACCTAAAACCAACCGATCCTAATGCATAAATAGGATCTCCTGCGAGTACTACCACTCGATTCCTAGCGGCTGGGAGCTTCCAAGCGGCTGGGAGGATCCAACCAGACATACAGCATAACAGCTGTCCTAACAACCTAGCTAAAAATAGTAAAGTATGGTCAACATGACCTTATTACATGCATTGGTCTTATCAGACCTTCTTGGAAACATTAACCAGACCTATAACAAACTAACTACCTCATGGAGGCCAGGTGTCAGGTAGGTGCTCCTGCACCAGCTCTACACCACACATATCAAGACACCTGATCTCATGCATCAACTTATCAAGATGACAGAAGCAAATAAAAGTCTTGATGATCTTTGCATTGAAGGAACGAATCTTGCATCATGATCAACCTATCAACTTTAAGAGCACCAAGAAGATCAAACCTGTGAAGACCAAGAGTATAAATCCATTCTCTACATCTACAAGACTTTTGAACTGTGTTCCCCATATTAACGTAATCAAACCAATTCAAGAATATTAGCTCTATCTTCAAATGAGTAGTGCACACATTATTCTGCCAAATGTTACTGACCTGTGAGGATTATACCATGAACATCAATCATTAAGAAGAACATCATGAGCACCAGATAAGTGAAACAATATAACCCAACTCTTTACTTTCCCAACACCATCATAAGATATCCTAAAAACATGATGAACATAAGTGAAGCATAACCAATATGACATCAAACTTGAGAACACAACACCTTTTGGCATCAATGACAACCTGACTCCATCAGAATACCCTATTAAAGTATGCCTTATGGGTGGATAGAACTAGGATGAACGTTGTGTTAGGAAATTCCCCTTATCAATTAGTGTACGGGGTGGATCCTATCCGCCCTATTAACCTAAGGATCCCTACATTGCAATTTGGACAAGAATATTTAGGCATAGATAACAAACAAGAAGTTAGGTTACTTCAACTGATGCATTTAGAAGAAAAAATAAGTAGACCAATTGATCAGTTTGCTAAACATCAGGCTGTTGTCAAATGCTAGTTTGATAAAAGAACCAGAATCAAAGTTTTTAGTATTTCAGATCTAGTCCTAGCATGGGATAAAATACATGAAAAGAAAGGTGACCATGGTAAATTTGACAAACTTTGGATAGGTCCTTTCCAAATTTCAGAGATCCTAGGAGACAGTACCTATAGATTTAAGACTCTAACCAGTGAGGATGTCCCATTACCAGTTAATGGATAATTCCTCAAACATTACTTCCAAGCCTAAAACAGGGTCATGTAAGTCATCTATATCATAATGTACATATTGTATAGTTGTTTGTATAGTTTCGTTTTTGTTTGTGTGTTTGTTTGTTTGTTTTGTTGATTCTTTGTTTTGGTTAGCCATGATGATGCAACTTGCCACCCTAAGAAACCAACCAAATTGTTAGGATTCAAATGATGAGAACAAATTCCTATATAGGTTATGACTTATTTTGAGGAGTATTGGGTCTGTGACATCCTTTTCATCATGATGCCTTTTCTTAATTGAGGAGATTTTTTCACAATGACTCACCTAATAGCCTTGGGTTTGTGGAACACATCAGTATAGGTGTTAAGTGAAAAATCTAAAGGGACTCCCTTCCTACCATTACAATATCCAACCTAAATTAGCAAGTGACCACACCTTGCATATTGAGCTTACATGATGATATCATATGAACAAAAGAGATAAATATTGAAAATCCAAAAGAATATAAATAGGCCATCTAAGTAACTCTACTGGGGCTATAGACATCTGTTGGCAGTGGGGCTCTACTTAGGGGGATTGTATAGATAACCTTGTAAGGGCTATGGATGTCTGCTAGCAACAAGGCTCTATCCCAGTTGGCTATAAGGGATGAATCCCAAAATATTTATCTGAACACTAGTTACTCATGTTTTCAACTTACTTTCAAGATGAGGATAATTAATCATTTGCACACACTCAATCCCTTTCTAGCACTGTTGCCACAATGAACATCATATCATTCAGAAAAGGTCATAATACTTATGCCCAAAAAGAGTTAAAATACTGTTAGAATGTGATCCCTTCACTTGAATCATATGAATTTGGTTGTTTTCTTTGGTGGCAAGTTGTTGTGTGGTTACACAACATGCCCCATTTTTCCTTAGCGAAATAGGGACCAACTTTTCTTTTCCTTCTGCTTGCTTGTTTTCTTGCTTTGGGCTATTTGGTAAAATTCAGTCATGTATGTCACCTTTGCTGAGGTATTGTTGTGTGGTTACGCAACATGCCCCATTTTACCTTGACAAAATAGGGACCCAGCTTTTTCTTGCTGCTTTGGCTTGTTGTTTTTTGCTTTGGGTAGTTTGGAAAAATTAGTCATGCATGTAGCATTGAAAGAGGGTAGATGTGTCACCATGATGAGGTTAGTTATCAAAGTCAATAGTTCACATTATTAACCTCATGGTTGGAAAGTCCATAAAATTCCAAGTAGGTTTGCCTTTTAGATCACCCCAAAATTGTCTAAGGGAAGAGAACTATGTTAAGTCAATGTTCGGTCAAACCTGATATCCTAAGGGGGGTAATATTTCAAACATCAGTCATCTTAGATAAGATCACCCCGATATAGGATTATCACCTAATAATCACCTGGTCCATGAAGTGCAGACGTCAAATTTACATAAGAGCTGGTATCTACCTGTCAAACGACTTTATTTATCTTACAAGGGGTCATATTTTTAACATCAGTCATCTTACGAATATCATCCTCTTCGCAAATATAACCCAATGTAAATATGATGGTGACATCATCCAAGTCCAATGAATGAAGAAATCACACTGGTGATGACTTCGTTTTTCCATTCTATCCACGGGGAGGTATCTATCTGGTGTCCATCATATTCCTTAAAATGGCAGTGATGTCATTAAAACATAACGATAAAACAATGCCACTGGCATGGTGATGTCACCCTGATCTTTTCTAGGGGGTTATTTTATCTGCGGGGTCATATTTTGAACAGCCCCCGATCTTAATTTCGTGACCCGATATACACATGGTCAACGTTGACCACATCACCTGAATCTTTTGCATTCAGTTTTGCTGCTCAAAGGCGGGGGGTCATATTTTGAATATCCCTTGATCTTTCGAAGATCACCCTCCCCCTTGTTTCCTAACATTAAATGCACTTAAATGCGGTAGATGAATTCCTGCCAATTGCCAATAAAAGTTGAACAATTGGCAACATCCATGGATTCCCTACAGAAGATCAACGGATTTGATCAAGACAATAGAGTTTTACCCTAATTTGTCCTGTTGATCTGCTTTAAAGGTAAAATTTGAAGGTTATTTTCATTTACCTTGCAAAGAAATGAGAAATTACAGAGCTTGGAAGTCAAACCCTCATACAACTACCTGTTAATGGATTGGAGCCTTCAACGTAACGAAACGGGTGATCTTCAGTATTCACAGCCCTTTTTCGTAATCATTCATCTAATCTAGGAGGAAAGCATTGTCAGGTAAGTAACTGTAAACCCTCATGTTATCATTTTATGGGTTTTCAGGTAGGGCATTTGTTCTTTCTTGTGGTTTGGCTTTGTGAATATACATATCATGATGAAGTAAAGAATAATAGATAGAGTATGCATGATATAGAAATGCATGATGTTGTATAAATTAATATGGACATTATAAGGTAAACAGGTCATGTTTATTGCAGGAATCCATGGCAGATCTTAGAAGGAATAGGTCTGACGCAGATTTTCTCAAGCCTATGTTTGTCCAGCCCAAAGGGGTGTAGTTTAAATATAGAGTTATTGGTGATACTCACCAAGGAGATACGGACCTAGCAGCATGGTCAACAAGAGTAGATCATGATAAGGATAATCCCATTCTAGATGGGGTATATGTTTCAAGAATGTGGCATGTAGCTGGTTTTCCATATGCTATGGATACCCCAGAGCTGGTAGTGGAATGTGCAAGGAAATATAACCCTGAAACCAGGCGGGTGGAAAAACATGGAAGAATATATGCAGACTTCTCAATCAAGGGCATTACTGTCACTTTTAATCTACTAGCTGGGAAGAAGGTGGTGAGCATAGACCTGCGCAAGTTAGAAACAAAATATAATAATAATAAGAAGAATGCAAGGAAAAGGATGTATCAATGGAGGTCAAAGAGAAGCACATACACTACATTAGCCAAATTGCCCGTACAATTGTATAAGTTTGATTTTGATGAGTACCAGTATATGATTGCCCTACTAAGTAGGATGACAGGTAAACCTCATGCTAGAAATTTTGAGAACTGGATGTTTGGAATCATCCAAATGGTCTTATATGCAAATAATAGGCTGTTATGGGCTAAGATCATTGGTGACGCACTGGATGAAGGAATGAGGAACCTGGGAGGCCAAACATGCTTATTTTATATGACCTCATATGTGGTATACTCATGTGCTTATAAGGGAACTTTTGATGCCTTGAAGACTGTGGATAAGGCTGGCGGTGATGCTGATGATGCCCACATATGGGATCACTATCCCCAGTTACAAAGGAAAGATTACCTCCTGGACTACAAACTGGTAAATGATACATTCTCAATGCATCTGCTAAGAACCATGGAGAAGGATAGGACTAAAAGGCTGAGCATGGAAGCTTAGGAAGTTGTTTATCAGCATGGGGCCTGGTTCATCCAGTTTTCCACCTTTTCATATATCAGGATAGAGGGATTTGAAGGACAACCTCTTATGTTGCCAAGATACCCTATTGATGGGGTTGTCTTGATGGAATTTGTCAGGGAAGTGTCTACAATAGTTGAAGCCTACAAGGCATAAAAGAATATACCTCCAGTGTTATTCCTAGTGTCTATGGGCTGGTATATGTGCTCAAACTCAGAGAGCATAAAACATGTCATGGGAGGACTAAAATTGATGTATTTGTAGCCATTTCCTCTAGCCAGATCTTATGATCCTTATGGAAGGATGCAAAAAATATTAGGAAAATTGATACATCAAAAGCATCTGGAAGATTTCTAGACTGACTGTGATGACGAAACTGAGGTGAGGGGAAGGAAGTACCAGAGGCTCACCTTGAACCAAATAAAGACCTTTGACTGCATCCTGGTGCCAGTGCAGCTGAGGAAGGATGATGTAAAGATCATGTCCAATGAGTATGAGGACAAAAGGTGTATAATGACACCATATGAGCCCCTGATCTTACAAAGCCAGAGGATATATCCCTAGATCAGCTAACAAGTGGGGTGATCCAGATAACACTAGCCTGGGTGGATGAAGAGATAAACAGATTGAAGAAAAGGGGTGTTTCCATTACAGTTGATACCAAGAAGAAGAGGCAAGAAATATCTGATCAAGAATATGATGATTTCCTCCGTGAAAAGAGAAAATCTAATGGGGAAAGATTGTCCACACAAAATCAAAGGAAAGGTCCCCCTATAGGTAAGAAAAGTGAAGATGAACCGAAAGGGGTGATAATAGAAAGGATTGCCATGTTAGCTACAGGTGTATCTACATCAGCTTAGGCATTCACATCATCTACATAGCCTCCAGTTGAAAAGCCAAAGACTAAGAGGATTTTGAGGCCAGCTGTTGAAACTACAGAGGTACAGATGGAGGGCTAGGCCTTGCAGCATGAAGTGGAAGAAGGCATCCCTTTGGAAGAAGAATAGGTAAATAAAGAACTTGCAGGTGATGACCTGAGAATGGCCAGCGAGAAGAGGAGGGTGATGCTACTGATGTCACCACCCAAGAAGTAAAGAACAACAATGAGGGGGGTATCAGGACTGACCCTAGTATATTAAGAGGAGCTGGTGGTGAATCATTCAGAAAGGAACTACAACATGATGTTCCTCTTCCCACCATAGTAAAATTCAAAACTAAGAAAGTAGAGGAATAAACAAGAGAAGTGTTCAAAGCAAGTCAGGGTGTTCCTTTCTCTTTGGAGGATACCGTGGACTTATCTGACGATGAGGTAGTTCAGAGTGTGGCTTCTCAACGAATGGAGGCTCTCATTTCCAACAACCGCATGACTCCTCATAGGACTCCATTAGCACAGATGGTGTTGTTGGAGGAAATAAAGAAAACAGAGGAGGAAGTAAAACAAGGTATCCCAGAGAGGGCATCCCAACAGATAGGGCTTGATAATTTGGTTAAGTAGGTGACTAGCCCTGCTATTGTAGATTTAACATATAGGGGTGATGTAAGCCCTAAGGATAAAACAAATGCACTTGAGGAAGCAAAGAAGATTGAAGTGGCAGAACAAGTAGGAAAAGATAGCACTGCTCTTGATATGGGTCAATAACAGCATGAGATACCCACAGAACCAAAAATAGTAGAAGTTCAATAGAAGAGTGGGGGTGATAAAGACATATCAGGTGCTGCTACTGCTCAAACTTAGGGAGATCTGGGGGAAGCCTCAAGAACAGAAAATAAATTGGGTCATGAAGACCCTAAGCCACAAGATATCGGTGCATTAGGTGGAGAACAAGAAATGACCCTTGATCAGGGTGATTCACAAGGCCAACATACACAAACATCCGTAGATGTCAATATGCATTAAGATGAGGAAAACAATAAAGTAGAGGAAACTCAGAAGGAGGGAGTACAAGATCAAGTGCAGGATCAGAATGTGGAAATTCCACAAGATCCTCCTTTGCAAAAGGAGTCCCCTTAGCAGGAAGAACTTTAACAAGATCCCCCTCATGAAGAAATACATGAGGAAAAAAGCAAGAAGGTGCCTTCTCCACCAAGAATAGAAGTAGATACTGGAGACTAGGGCAAACATGATGTTGACAAAGATCATCAAGGATCTGGAGATGATGTGCCTCAATGGCTAGAAAGAGAAATAGGCATGGAAGAAGGGTTTGAAATTCAAGAATTTGATGTTTCAACCTTGTTCATTGAGACAATGATGAAGCCAAAGAGGAAGGCTAGATTAACATCGGCCATAAAGAGAGATCCTGCTATAGGAAGAAGGACTGTACAAGTAGCACTTCCCACAGTAGAAAAGGAGGAAGGCAAATTCAACCTAGAGGAATTCCAAATCACAACTATTGATTTGGGTTTTGCCAATGAGGACCAGGAAGGTCAAGAAGGGAAGGACATTATTGATTCTTCAACCCAAAGGGTGAAGAAGGAGAAAGAGAAAAATAAAATGCATAAGGAGCACATTGCTCAATTACATTCTTACATAAAAGGGTTAATTAACCCTGATAATACACCAGTTGATCCAGCAGTCCCATTGACTGTCATATCACATGAAGAGGTCACCAAGTTAGACCTAATGAAACATGAGGTAATGGTCATGGAGAAATGGATGTTGTCAACTCTCACTGGAGCTGAGGATGTATTAAGAATCTCCCTACAAACATAGAATTCTTTGAGCAATTTAAAGAGAAAGAAAGATAAAATGCAAAATGAAACAAGAAAATGGTCATTCCAATTGGAAAAGGACCTAACTGCTTTAAGTGAAATGAAGAGAATTGATCCACAGGTATTGATAAGCAATCAAGTGTTGAATAATAATATTTCCATGCTGATAAGCATATGGTATGAGGATATTAGGTTTGAGTGTGATATCTTGAAGAAGTGCAGCGGTAAGCTCAGGGATATAAGTGTAAAGATGCGCAACATGATGGCTTATGAAGCAAAGATCCTTGAGGCCCTAGAAGGAAAAATAGAGGGTAAAATTGAAAATCAGGATGCAGACTTTATTATCAAAGCTCTGCATGATAATTTTAAATCAGTAGCAGATGACCCCCTCACCCACCTGACAGAAGAAGTAATGAATAAAATCATGAGGATAAAAGTCAAAGTAGAAACATACAATGAGACTTTGAACAACAGAAAAGGTAAGCTGGAAGCGCTCAAGGCTAAGTTCTAGTCTCATAAACATTCCATAACAAAAGCTAGAATCCAAGATGGGGGAGAGGTGGATAAAATAGTATAGGCATATGAGCACATCAAGACATCGATGAAGGTCCACATACAGGAGGATGTTTATCAAAGTGATAGTGATGCTGAAAGCGATGAAGATGAGGAGAATGCTGAAGAAGAAGAAAATGAAGAAGAGGAACCTAAAGAATGAATGAAGATGCACCACAAAGTGAACATATGCATAAGGTACTCATAAGTAATGAGTCATACAGATGGTTACCAGCTGGCAACCTATGCCAGGAGGAAGAGTTGACTAAGTCATAGGGTAATTGTCAACTATTGATCTTAATTGATAAATCTTGACCATTGGTCAATTGTAACTGCCTCCTCACCTTATTCTATACAAGGTGCAGGGGTGCAATCTTTTAAACATTAGAAACTTAAATGAAATTTGATTGCTTAAAATTTTAGGACTCATTTAAAGTTGTTTTAAATGTACATGTTATACATACTTAATCAAAGAGAAGCCATTTTGATTACAAGTCATCATAAATCTTGAGTAATCTATGTTTGAAATCTAGATGCATGCATTGATTAGTTGTGTCCCTTGGAGTGCTTTTTAGTCTGCATGTGTTGTTTTCATTCCTAATTCCTTTGAAGTTAGAATCAACCATATCTAGCTGTGGAACATCCTAGTGACCTATGGTTTGATTTCTTCTCTTCATGAACGTATCTTGTATGTATGTGATTCAATGACTAAAGATTCACTAAAAGTAGATGTATTCATTTAAATTTCATTTAATTTCATTACAGATCATCTCCATAATTGCAAATAACAGAGAATCAAAAGCAAATAAAAATGAAATATGTAGATATCTCATAGATAATTTAAAATATAGAGCATATTTAGAGTAAAAACATGTCAAAATGACAAATATCATGAAAATTTAGATAAATATCCAGGAAATGCATGTAAATATCCACTTATAGACACATCATTTAAATAGATTTGCAGTGTAGAAGAAAGAGCAAGTTCATAATGATCAATGATCAGAAGAATTGATCAAACTTACAAATACCTCAGCAATCTTTGAAAATAGAGTAGAATTAATTGCCCTATGGAGTGAATTTATAGGAAACAATATAATACTGATCATCTAGACAAATGTAAGACCCCTTGAAATGGAAAACAACATGTCACATCAACCTCTGAGTAATGTTAGATGATCATGACCTGATCAATGGAGACTTGGAGTCATCAACTTATCCTAAGTTGATCGTACTTTACAAGATAATAAAGGTTTGTTGTGCAAATTTTTATGCATGTTGTTATGACTAACAATCATCATCAACATAAATTGGCACTAGAAGGAGGGCCTTCATCAGTAGATTTGTCTGATTTGATGATACAGAGGGAAAGGTAATACTCACGCAGCTTTATATTTCAAATCATGTGCAAGGATTTGTTGTTTTGAGTCTGTTTGTGCTTATCCATTGTAAAGTTTTCAAAATTGAGCGTAAGTATTTCAAGCTTTGTGGTTGATCACTGTGATATTTAAAAGATAAGCTCTATTTCATGTAAATTTTCTAAAGATTTGAGGTAATTTGCTTAAGAGACCTGACATCTTGTTGCTTGTGTCCAAAAGTCTCACATCACCTTATATTTGCATCATTTCTGTAAATATTGCATAAATATCTAGTCAGTTTTAGATTTTGATCATAAATATAGCCTTTGCTAGAGTGTTTTAACTGATCTTTATAGTAAACAAGCAAAATTTCCTTAAAATTCAAGAAATCCTGGCTCTTAGGCCAAATACCAGGTCTAGATCCAGTGGACTCTTTGAAGAATTGCCTATCTGAGGATTTAGACCTAGAACAATAGATATTCATCATTCTCCTAGTTCTAGTGTGTTAGGAGTTTCACCAGAACACACTCTAATAACTCCTATCAGGTTGCAAATACCTACAAGACCACCTGTCATGCCCCTAGTCCAACCTCCACTAGTCACAATGTCATTCTTTACAGCAGAGTCACCTCTGACTTTTACTGCATACCATCCTTTACCTAAAAATCCTAACAAGATTTGTCCTAAATATCATCCATATCAAGATGCTGATGATCACATTAGAACATTCAAGGAAGCCTATTGTAGGGCTAGAATTGAACATCAGGATGTGGTGTGCAAGTTATTTCCATTTTCCTTAGGGGAAGAGGCATATAATTGGTATATCAGTCTTGGTCAAGGTTTAGTTGGCTCACGGGCTGCCTTGGAGAAATCCTTTAAGGATAGATTAAAAATACCTATAGATCCTTCAATGAATTATCATCTATTTTCCACAATCAAGAGATTTGAGGGAGAGCCTATTGCCAATTTCAATGCAAGATTCCAAGAGATGCTCTCAAAGCTAGTTGCTCCCTATACTGTAACAGATGAAGTTGCTAGGAGTATATACTACTCAGCCTTAGATCCCTTGACTTCCATGTTTATCAGGAGAACACATCCTGGTGTCACAACCTTGACAGGAACTTTTGAAGAAGCTGTCAAAGTCAGTCAGCAGTTGATCCCTGCTCCAACACCTAATATTGCATTTTCTACTCTCCCTATTTATCCTGCATATCCTGCTCAACAACAAACTAATGGAGCCATGATACCTCCAGCTATAATGCCAAGTCCTTTACAGATACCTCCACTCAGTATCATGCCACCTCCAAATGGAAATGGTCAAATGTTACAATATACAGTACATACACAGGTACCTCAGGTTGTGGAATAGTCTAATAACAATAACAATGGCTCTTCCTTCTTCAAACACCAAACAAAGAATGTAGTAGCCAAAGTTTAGGAAGAAAAGGAAGAAATTAAAGAGATATTAGCACAATTGAGGAAACTCACCACTGAGATCACTCATTTGACGAGTCAAAATTTCTATTCTCAACCAAATCAAAATAGAGGATATGCCAATGATAGATCTAATTATCCTGATAGGGGATACAATAACAACTATAATAACAACAATGGTAACAATAATCCCCCTAGACAACCTAGAGTGTGGAACACTAGGCCAAACAATGGTTCTCTACCATCACCCCTAGATAATCAGCCTCCTAGTGAACCTAAGCAGACCACTAGAGTGAACCTGACAGAGGCAGCTCTTACAAACTGGTGTAGGATACATAATACCAATGCTCATACAGAGCTGGATTGTCCTCAGTTTAGGATAGCTGCAGTATATTCCAAACTGAAGTATCTAATACTACAGGTAATCCACCTTGTGTTGAAGGAAATGAAATTGTTCCCTGTGGATATGATTCTGCTCTTGTACTAGAAAGTTTCATTAATCATCCTCATCAACAGACAATGTCACCTCATGAGAATTACACCCTAGCATGTGAAGAGTTAGCCATGGCTTTTGAAACCAATTATTTTTTTCCATTTGAAGATGAAAATGAGCCATCAGTTGAACATGAAGAAGTACATGCTTATCAACAACAGTATCAGGGTAGACATAATTACAACCTAAGGAATAACTCCAACCGACCTATTGGTCCTTTGACTACATCCTTGCCTCCAAATAATTTCAACACTCCTCCTAATCCTAAGGCAAGCAATAACCTTGGATTTCCTAAAGTTAATGCTCAGTACTTAGCACCACAAAATATAGTACCAAAAGTTGGTAATCTCCCCCCCAAGTCTGATAAATTGGTCACATACTTAGCAGATGAAATGAAAAAGATCAAGATCAATCTGTCATTGTCAGAGCTACTCAAAACCCCAGCTATCAAAAAAGCCTTCATGAAATCCTTAGATGATCCTGCTCCAAAAGAGGATAATCATACATGAAGTCAGACTGGGAATAAAGATCATGCCATTAGGGATATTAGTGTTAAACACAAAACTCTAGCCACTATTAAAGCTGTAGAGACTTCACACATGACTCTTTACAGAGATAAAACTGAGTCACCTCCTTTTCTCCTTACCATAAGGATGTTTAGTAAGAATTTGCATAATTACTTAGTAGATTTAGAAGCATCTACTAATGTAATGCCCCTATCCATATGTAATGCCTTAGGGTTACATCCTGCTAAGTCACTGAAGAAAGTAACACAGTTAGATAAAACATAAGTGAGTGTAGTAGGAGAATTAACTCACATCCATATGCAGTTAGCATCATATCCAAGAATCCAATACTACATTGATATTCAGGTAGTAGATATACCTGATACCTATGGGATGCTGCTCAGCAGGGATTGGTCAAAAACACTCAATAGATACATGTCCACTAATTTTAGTCACATGTGGTTACCTTGGAAAGGAATACCTAATCAAATAAGGATAGATGTTGAACCTCGCATGAAACATATGACCACCGAATACAATAAAACCAATGAGATCATGTATGTAGATATTGAACTCGGACTGTATTCCATCAGACCCTAGACCGTCAAGATAGAGGAGATCCTCTTGTATGATGTTCATGTTCATAATGACAATCTTCAGGATCATAGAATAATTTTAGAGTCTGATTATAGCTCTGAAAATGAGATAGAAGTAGACCACTTCAAGAACTTTGAGATGCACTTGTCCAAAGAGGTGCAACATTACCAATTGTTAAAGATGCCTGTTGAAAATGTTCTAATTGAAGGATGGTGTAGGTTACATGATGAAGCACATTCTGAAAAGACCTATGATGCTTGCTTAGACATGATGGAATTGGAACAGGCATGTAGTGAGGCATCATCATCATCATTCAGGGTAAGTTTTACAGATAGTGATAGTGATACTAATTTTTGTTTGTCATTTGCAGGAATAGAAGAAAGCACATATCATGATGAAAGTCCTATCCAGATGATAGAAGAGCTATTGGTGTGTAGTGAGAGTAATCCTAAGAGTAACAAGAAAATCACCCTAGGAACTGATTGCTTGGTTGAGTCAGATTATGAAATATCTGATGAAGATAGAGACAGTAATTTGTCCAAGTTTGAGGAATTTTTATCAAAACAAATTCAAAAGATGATATAGTAGTAAAGATCCCCACAGGATGTCTTAATTGAGGGATGGTGCAGGTTACATGAAGCACCACATTCAAAAACTATTTGTTCATTATGTTTGCATATTCTGAAAAGGTAGATGTTGCCTTGTTCAAAGGATCTTCCTTCTGATGATAAAGAAGAAGAAGGAATATTAAATCCACATTAGCTAGATAAGGTGAAATTTGAGAAGATTGAAACACAAAATTAAGGTGGATATCAAGCAGTGTAGTTGCCAAAGCTAAAAAGAAAAGAGAAAGCCCAGACAAGCCTTCAACTGAAGATAAGCCATGGATCCTTAGGTTTGATGGATCTAAATAAAAACAAGGGGCTGGAGTAGGAATAGATCTTATTGATCCAGCTAGTAAATCCTACTTAGTAGCATATGGATTACAATTCCCATGCACAAATAATGTGATAGAGTATGAAGCTCTGATCCATGGGATATTGTTTGCAATCAGAAAGAAAGTAAAGATTTTGCATGTCTATGGAGACTCAGAATTGGTAGTAAGACAAGTAAGAGGTATATATTCTTGTAATTACAAGAAGTTGTCTAATTACAGACATAGGGCATGGGATCTGATAGAAGATTTTGATGCATTTAACATCACCCATGTGCCTAGAGAACAAAATCATAGGGCATATGCCTTAGCCCAAGCCATAAGTACTCTGGAACCATTGTCCATATCTAGTTTGAAGAGATTTTTAATTGAATTAGTGTCAATACCCTTTGTACTAGATAATGTAGTTAACCTTCAAGTGTTTGATGATGACCAACACATTTTAGACTTCATATCCAAGAGAGATGTGTTTGATGCACAGATCATAAATGAAAGAAATGTGGAAGATCATATCTGGGAAGAAGAAGAGATCATAGAGTTGCCCAGTAACAAGATTCCTAAAGGAATGATAGAATTAGAAAGAGCATTTGATTTAGATAACATGCTGAAATAGAAAGATCTCCTTAAAGCAGATGGAGGAGAGTTTTCACAAGTTAATATAGGACATGATGAAGAAAAAAGGAATGTCCTGATTGGAAAAGTATGCACAGAAGAAGAAATTTTAGGGATAACCCAAGCACTTAAAGATTATATTCATGTTATTGCCTAGACATATGATGATTTGAAAACTTATGATACATCAATCATCACTCATACTATACCATTAAAGCTAGATGTCAAGCCTTTTAGACAGAAATAGAGACCTATTAATGCTTTGCTGGAACCCATCATTTTTGAAGAAGTGAAGAAATTGCTTAATGCCAGGATCATATTTCCTGTGAGACATTCTACATGGGTGGCCAACTTGGTCTCAATAAGGAAGAAGAATGGTGACATTAGGTTGTGTGTAGACTTCAAAAATTTAAATAGAGCTTCTAAAAAGGATAACTATCCTTTGCCTTCTCTGAATGAGGTCTTGCAGATTGTAAATGGTGCAAAGATGATGTCATTTTTGGATGGTTTTTCAGGTTACAACCAAGTGATGGTAGATAAGATAGATAAATTAAAGACTACATTCAACACTAAGTGGGGAATATTCACCTATAGGCGCATGCCTTTTGGATTGATAAATGCTGGAGCCACTTTTTAGTGAGCAATGGATATAGCCTTTAGGAGGCTAATTGGTAAATGCATCATCATATACATGGATGACTTGATGGTTTTCTCTAAAGAGAGATGGAATCATGTGGAAGACCTCAAGAAGGTACTAACGAAATGTGAACATTATGGAATATCCCTAAACCCTAAGAAATGCATATTTGGGGTAACCACAGGGAAGTTATTAGGTCACCTGATAACAGAGAATGGGATCATCATCGACCCTGAGAGGGTAGAATCAATCATGAAGATACAACTTCCTAGAAGTAAGAAGGAGCTCAAATCTTATCTTGGTAAGATTAATTTCGTTAGAAAATTCATTATTGGTTTTGCAGAGATTATCAGACCATTGAATGCAATGCTCAAAAAGGATGCCAAAATTGAGTGGACACCTGAATCTAGACTAGCTTTTGATGATATCAAGAAAGCCATATCTAATGCTCCTGTTCTAATTAGTCCAGATTATACCAAAAAATTTTACATTTACTCATTTGCTTTAGAGCATGTCTGCAATAGTATTAACACAAAGAAGTGAGGCTAAAGAAGAAAAGACTATAGCCTTCATGAGTTGTCCTTTTAAGAATGCAGAACTCAGATACGTGGATGTTGAAAGACAAGCACTTGCTTTGGTCTGAGCAGTCAAGAAGTTTAGACATTACATCTTGAGAAGTAAAGTGATCATTGTAGTACCAGATGCAGTAGTAAAGATGCTTTTAATGCAAAGTGAACCAGGTGAAAAGAGAGCCAAATGGATAACTGTCCTCCAAGAGTATGATATGGACATAACACCCATGAAGTTAGTGAGAGGACAAGCCTTGAGTTAGATAATATCTGAAATTGATCCTAACATCATGAGTTAGCAATATGTCATAATACAAAGGAAACTAGAGAATGGTATTCAGACATTAGGCATATCTTGATTACTGGAAGATGCCCTTCAAGGTCGCACGCCTCACAGAGGAGAGCCTTGAAAACAACATCACAAAATACATGATAAAAGGAGGAATCCTTTTCAAGAAGAACTATGAGGGAATATACCTTAGATGCCTAGAAAGGCAAGAAGAAGGCAAAGTGTTCACAGAATTGCATGACAAGTTTGGAACCACACATGGATCATACTTAGCAACCACTCATGCTATCCTCAGAGTAGGGTATTACTGGCCCACTATTTTTAAAGATACTGCTGAACACATCAAATGTTGACATATGTGTCAGGTTGCTACAAATAGAGAAAAGTTTGCTGCTCAGCATTTGCAACCAGTGATGGAGATGCACCCATTTGCTCAATGGGGGATGGAATTCATAGGACCTATCAACCCTCCATCATCTTTAGGCCACATGTATGTGTTGACTGTTACTGATTATTGTACCAGGTGGACTGAAGCTGTCAGTAGTAAGACTTGCAATGTTGAGGATGTGATCAAGTTCTTAGAAAGCAACATAGTAACCAGGTATGGAGTCCCTTATGCTTTAGTATGTGACAATAGATCTGCCTTTGCATCAATAAAATTATCAAGTTGGGCTTTTGACCATGGAATTATTTTGAAGTTTTCTTCAAATTACTATCCTCAATGGTATGGATTAGCAGAATCCACAAACAAGAATTTATTGAACATCATAAAGAAATTGATAGAAAAGAACCCAAGGGAGTGGAACACCCTATTAAAGTATGCATTGTGGGTAGATAGAACTAGGATGAAGGCTGCATTAGGAAATTCTCCTTTTCACCTAGTATATGGGGTGGATCCCATCCTCCCTATTAACCTAAAGATCCCCACATTGTAGTTTGCACAAGAATATCTAGGCATAGATAACAAACAAGAAGTCAGGTTGCTTTAGTTGATGCACCTAGAAGAAAAAAGGAATAGAGCAATTGATCAATTTACTAAACATCAGGCTGTTGTCAAGCGTTGGTTTGACAAAAGAGCTAGAGTTAAGGCTTTTAGAATTTCAGATTTAGTCCTTATGTGGGACAAAGCATATGAAAGGAAAGGAGATCATGGTAAATTTGATAAACTTTGGATAGGTCCTTTTCAAGTTTCAGAAATCTTAGGAGATAGCACCTACAGGCTTAAGACTTTAACTGGTGAGGATGTCCCATTACCAGTTAATGGACAGTTCCTCAAGCATTATTTTCAAGCCTGAAACAGTGTCATGTACGTCATGTGTATCATAGTGTGCATATTGTATAGTTGTTTGTGCAATTTTATTTTGTTTGTTTGCTTGCTTGTTGAGTTTTGTTTTGGTTAGTCAAGATGATGCAACTCATCACCCTAAGAAAATAACCAAATTGTTAAGATTCAAGTGATGAGAACAAATTCCTATATAGGTTATGACTCATTTTGAGAAGTATTGGTCATCAGGTCTGGGATATCTTTTTCATCAGGGTGCCTTTTCTTAACCAAAGTGATTTTTCACAATGATTCACCTAACGGCCTTTGGTTTGTGGAACACATAAGTATAGGTGTTAAGTGAAAAATCTAAAGGGACTCCCTTTCTACCAATGCAATCTCCAACCTAAATCAGCAAGTGACCATGCCTTGCACATTAAGCTTACATGATGACATCATATGAACAAAACGAATAAATATTGAAAATCCAAAAAGGAATAAAATTAGGCCATCTAAGTAACTCTACTGGGGCTATAGACACCTGCTGGTAGTGGGGATCTACTTAGGGGGATTGTATAGATAACCTTGCAGGGCTATAGACGCCTACTAGCAACAAGGCTCTATCCAGGTTGGCTATGAGGGATGCTCCCAAACTATGTATCTTAACATCAGTTATTCATGTTTTCAACTTACTTTCAAGATGAGGATAATTAATCATCTACACACACCTGATCCTTTGCTAGCATTGTTGCCATGATGAAAACTTTATCATTCAAAAAGATTATAATACTTATGCTTAGAAAGAATTAAAATGTTATGTTAGAATGTGATCACATCACTTGAATCATTGGAATTTGGTTATGTTCTTTGGTGGCAAGTTGTTGTGTGGTTACACAACATGCCCCATTTTGCCTTGACAAAACAGGGACCCAACTTTTTCTTGTTGCTTTGGCTTGTTGTTTTCTGCTTTGGGCAGTTTGGCAAAATCAGTCATGCATGTAGCATTGAAAGAGGGTAGATGTGTCACCATGATGAGGTCAGTTATCAAAGTTAGTAATTCACATCATTAACCTCATGGTTGGAAAGTGAATAAAATTCCAAGCAGGTTTGCCTTTTAGATCACCCCAAAATTGTCTAAGGGAAGAGAACTATGTTAAGTCAAAGTTTGGTCAAACCTGATATCCCAAGGGGGGGTCATATTTCAAACATCAGTCATCTTAGATAAGATCACCCCGATATAGGATTATCACTTGATAATTGCCCAGTCCACGAAGTGTGGACATCAAATTTACGTAAGAGCCAGTATCTACCCGTCAAATGACTTCATTTATATTACGAGGGGTCATATTTTTAACATCAGTCATCTTACGAATATCACCCTCTTCACAAATATCACCCAATGCAAATATGATGGTGACATCATCCAAGTCCAATGAATGAAGAAATCACACTGGTGATGACATCATTGTTCCATTCTATCCACGGGGAGGTATATATCTAGTGTCCATCATATTCATTAAAATGATGGTGACATCATTAAAACATAACAATAAAATAATGCCGCCGGCACGGTGATGTCACCCTAATCTTTTCTGAGAGGAGTCATTTTATCTGCGGGGTCATATTTTGAATAGCCCCTGATCTTAGTTTCGTGACACAATATGCTCATGGTCAACATTGACCACATCACCTGATTCTTTTGCATTTTATTTTTCTGCTAAAGGCGGGGGGTCATTTTATCTAGAGGGGGTCATATTTTGAATATCCCCCAATCTTTCAAAGATCACCCTCCCCCTTGTTTCCTAACATTAAATACACTTAAATGCAGTAGATGAATTCCCACCAATTGCCAATACAAGTTGAACACTTAGCAGCATCCATGGATTCCCTGTAGAAGATCAACGGATTTGATCAAGACAACAGATTTTTACCCTAATTTGTCCTGTTGATCTGCTTTAAAGGTAAAATTTGAAGGTTATTTTTATTTACCTTGCGAAGAAACGAGAAATTATAGAGCTTGGAAGTCAAACCCTCATATAGTTACCTATTAACGGATCGGAGCCTTCAGCATAACGGAATGGGTGATCTTCAGTATTCATAGCCCTTTTCCATAATCATTCATCTAATCTAGGAGGAAAGCATTGTTAGGTAAGTATCTGTAAACCCTCTTGTTGTCATTTTCTGGGTTTTCAGGTAGGGTATTTGTTCTTTCTTGTGGTTTGGCTCTGTGAATATACATATCATGATGAAGTAAAGAATAATAGATAGAGTATGCATGATATAAAAATGCATGTGGACATTTTAAGGTAAAGAGATCATGTTTATTGTAGGAATCCATGGTAGATCTTAGAAGGAATAGGTCTACCGCAGAGTTTCTCAAGCCTATGTTTGTCCAGCCCCAAGAGATGTAGTTTAAATACGGAGTTATTGGTGATACTCACCAAGGAGATATGGACTTGGAAGCATGGTGAACAAGAGTAGATCATGATAAGGATAATCACATTCTAGATGGGGTATATGTTTCAAGAATGTGGCATGCATCTAGTTTTCCTTATGCTATGGATACCCTAGAGCTGGTAGTGGAATGTGCAAGGAATTATAACCCTAAAACTAGGTGGGTGGAAAAACATGGAAGAATATATGCAGACTTCTCAATCAAGGGCATTACCGCCACTTTTAATCTACCAGTTGGGAAGAAGGTGGTGAGCGTAGACTTGCACAAGTTAGAAACATAATATAATAATAATAAGAAGAATGTAAGGAAAATGATGTATCAATGGAGGTCAAAGAGCAGCACATACACTGCATCAGCCAAATTGCCCATACATTTGTATAAGTTTGATTTTGATGATGAGTACCAGTAAATGATTGCCCTGCTGAGCAGGATGACAGGTAAACCTCATGCTGGAAATTTTGAGAAATGAGTGTTTGGAATCATCCAGATGGTCTTATATGCAGATAACAAGCTATTATGGGCTAAGATCATTAGTGATGCACTGGATGAAGGAATGAGGAACCTGGGAGGCCAAACATGCTTATTTTATATGACCTCATATGTGGTATACTCATGTGCTTATAAGGGAACTTTTGATGCCTTGAAGACTGTGGGTAAGGCTGGTGGTGATGCTGATGATGCCCACATATGGGATCACTATCCCCAGTTACAAAGGAAAGATTACCTCCTGGACTACAAACTAGTAAATGATGCATTCTCTATGCATCTGGTAAGAACCATAGAGGAGGACAGGACATAAAGGTTGAGCATGGAAGCTCAGGAAGTTGTTTATTAGCATGGGGCCTAGTTCATCTAGTTTGCCACCTTTTCATATATCAAGATAGAGGGATTTGAAGGACAACCTCTTATGTGTCCAAGATACCCTACTGATGGGGTTGTCTTGATAGAATTTGTCAGGTAGGTGTCTACAATAGTTGAAGCCTACAAGGCACAAAAGAAGATACCTCTAGTTTTATTCCCAGTGTCTATGGGCTGGTATATGTGTTCAGACTTAGAGAGTATAAAACATGTCATGGGAGGACTAAAATTGATGTATTTGCAGCCATTTCCTCTAGCCAGATCTTATGATCTTTATGGCATGATGTAGAAAATATTAGGAAAACTAATACTTCAGAACCATCTAGAAGATTTCTAGACCAACTGTGATGACGAAGCTAAGGTGAGGAGAAGGAAGTACCAGAGGCTCACCTTGAACCAAATAAAGACCTCTGACTGCATCCCAGTGCCAGTGCAGCTGAGGAAGGATGATGGAAAGATCATGTCCAATGAGTATGAGGACAAAAAGGTGTATAATGACATGATATCAGCCCTTGATCTTACACAGGCGGAGGATATATCCCTCGACTAGCTGACAAGTGGGGTGATCCAGTTAACATAGGCCTGGGTGGATCAAGAGATAAACATATTGAAGAAAAGGGGTATTGCCCTTACATTTGATACCAAGAAGAAGAGGCAAGAAATATCTGATGAGGAATATGATGATTTCCTTAGTGAAAAGAGAAAATCCAATAGGGAAAGATTGCCCGCACAAAAATAAAGGAAAGGTCCCCTTAGAGGTAAGAAAAGTGAAGATGAACCGAAAGGGGTGATAATAGAAAGGATTGCCACATCAACTGCAAGTGCATCTACATCATCTCAGGCATCCGGATCATCTACATAGCCTCCTATTGAAAAGCCAAAGACTAAGAGCATTTTGAGGCCAGCTGTTGAAACTACAGAGGTGCAGATGGAGGGCCATGCCTTGTAGTAGGAAGTGGAAGAAGGCATCTCTTTGGAAGAAGAATAGGTAAATAAAGAACCTGTAGGTGATGACCTGATAATGGCCAACAAAAAGAGGAGGGCGATGCCGCTAATGTCACCATCTAAGAAGAAAAGAACAGCCATGAGGGGGGATATCAGGGCTAACCCTATTATATTGATAGGAGCCAATGGTGAAGCATTCAAAAAAGAACTACAACATGATGGTCCTCTTCCCACCATAGTAAAATTCAAAACTAAGAAAGCAGAGGAAGAAACAAGAGAAGTGTTCAAAGCAAGTCAGGGTGTTCCTTTCTCTTTGGAGGATACCGTGGACTTATCTGATGATGAGGTAGTTCAGAGTGTGGCTTCTTAATGAATGGAGACTCTCATTTCCAACACCCACATGACTCCTCATGGGACTCCATTAGCACAGATGGTGGTGTTGGAGGAAATAAAGTAAACAGAGGAGGAAGTAAAACAAGGTATCCCATAGAGGGTAGCCCAACAGATAGGGCTTGATAATTTGGTTGAGCAGGTGACTAGCCTTACTATTGTAGATTTAACATATAGGGGTGATGTAAGCCCTAAGGATAAAACAAGTGCACCTGAGGAACCAAAGAAGATTGAAGTGGTAGAATAGGTAGGAAAACATAGCACTGCTCCTGATATGGGTCAACAACAGCATGAGATACCCACAGAACCAAAAATAGTACAAGTTCAACAGAAGAGTGGGGGTGATAAAGACATATCAGGTGCTGTTGCTGCTCAAACTCAGGGAGATCTGGGGGAAGCCTCAAGAATAGAAGATAAATCAGTTCATGTAGACCCTAAGCCATAGGATATCGATTTATCAGGTGGAGAACAAGAAATGACCCTTGATCAGGGTGATGTATAAGGCCAACATACATAGACATCCACAGATGTCAATATGCCTCAAGATGAGGAAAATAATAAAGTAGATGAAAGTCAGAAGGAGGGAGTACAAGATCAAGCACAGGATTAGAATGTGGAAATTGCACAAGATCCTCCTTTGTAGAAGGAGGCCCCTCAGTAGGAAGAACTTCAACAAGATCCCCCTCATGAAGAAATACATGAGGAAGAAATCAAGAAGGTGCCTTCTCCACCAAGAATAGAAGCAGATACTGGAGAATAGGGCAGACATGATGTTGACAAAGATCATCAAGGATCTGGAGATGATGTGCCTTAATGGCTAGAAAGAGAAATAGGCATGGAAGAAGGGTTTGAAATTCAAGAATTTGATGTTTCAACCTTGTTCGTTGAGACAACGATGAAGCCAAAGAGGAAGGCTAGATAAACATCGGCTATAAAAAGAGATCCTACTATAGGAAGAAGGACTGCATAGGTAGCACTTCCTACAGGAGAAAAGGATGAAGGCAAAATCAGCCTAGAGGAATTCCAAATCACAACTCTTGATTTAGGTTTTGCCAATGAGGACCAGGAAGGTCAAGAAGGGAAGGACATTATTGATTCTTTGACCCAAAGGGTGAAGAAGGAGAAAGAGAAAAAAAATGCATAAGAAGCACATTGCTCAGTTACATTCTTACATAAAAGGGTTAATTAACCCTGATAATACACCAGTTGATCCGGTAGTCCCATTGACTGTCATATCACAGGAAGAGGTCACCAAGTTAGACCTAATGAAACATGAGGCAATGGTCATGGAGAAATTGATACTATTAGCTCTCATTGGAGCTGAGGATGTATTAAGAACCTCCCTACAAAAATGGAATTCTTTGAGCAGTTTAAAGAGAAAGATAAAATGCAAAATGAAATAGGAAAACGGTCATTCCAATTTGAAAAGGACCTAACTACTTTAAGTGAAATGAAGAGAATTGATCCACAGGTACTAATAAGAAATCAAGTGTTGAATAATAATACTACCCTACTGATAAGCATATGGTATGAGGATATCAGGTTTGAGTGTGATATCTTGAAGGAGTGCAGCGGTAAGCTCAGGGATGTAAGTGTAAAGATGCACAACATGATGGCTTATGAAGAAAAGATTCTTGAGGCCTTAGAAGGAAAAATAGAGGTCAAAATTGAAAATTAGGATGCAGACTTTGCTATCAAAGCTCTGCATGATAATTTGAAATCAGTAGCAGATGACCCCCTCACCCACCTAATAGAAGAAGTAATGAATAAAATCATGAGGATAAAAGTCAAAGTAGAAATGTACAATGAGACTTTGAATAGTAGAAAAGGTAAGCTAGAAGCGCTCAAGGCTAAGTTCCAGTCTCATAAACATGCCATAACAAAAGCCAGAATCCTATTGATGATTTTTTTTACACATTCATAACAAAAGTTAAAATTCACAAAATGAACCTAATTGTCTTGAAAGATATGAAGAAATCAATGAAGATTTACTTAATCCCAAGTTTCTTTATGGTCGGGTCTTGACTTGTTGGACAATTCAGTAGGTAAATGTGAAGTTGTAATATGCAAGGGGCCTTACTTGATTTAAGGTGTTTAATGACTCACTGGGCTCAAACTATGTAAAATATCACAAATATCAACATTTTATTCATTCTTTTGAACAGATTTGTTACTATATCACAAATATTTTATATGATTTATATTAACACAAGCTTTCTTTTCAAATATTATGAAAACTGTCAAATATGAACTCAGTTGTTCATGTTTCCTTCAAATATTAGACAATCTCCTTTAAATCTCTGTGTTTAAGCTAAGTATTTCAAATGGTTTGGGAAAAGTTAGAGAAATCTAAACTAAACTTCATTCTACTACAGGATCTAAATGCTCTGTTATGCACATTATAAGAAGTACAACAAACTTGATTAAATTCATAGACTAAACCTTTAAATGTAAGCCCTGAGTATTTTCATGAACATGCATTCAAGATTGCAAGCTTTAAGAGATATTATTTCAAATACAAAGAAGAGCCAGAAGACACTCTGAATATAAACGCAGAATTCCAGATTCATTTATATTCAAGATAAATAGTCATATATGATTTACAATGTATGAATGACTCTTAGCTTCATTAATCAATTTCAGAGAAAACTTACAACACTTTATGGATACAGTAAGGAAGCTAGATGTTCCATGCATTCCTTATTCCAGACACAGGCGACCTCCTTCTATTCTAAACTACAATGTTCTTCTACTTAAAATGCTAAGATAAATTACAACTTCCAGCTCTGTTCTACAAATCCTTGTGTGTCCCTGTGTGTCTTATTATAGAGTAAAGGGGCTTACTATATAGCTCTAATTATCCCTAATACAGCCACAAAACCCTAGTTAATCAATGATCCACACTCCAAGTGCAACATCAATTGGTGGAAAACAAATCCTGCCAAAAATATCTGAGCAGCATACCCATACTGAGTGTAAGGATGCCCTTTGAAAACCCTAACAGCCACCAAAATATCTTCTATTGTTCTTTTAATAATGTTTCTCCATCTGCATATCTCTTCTCACTGAAATCTTTCGCTTCTTTTGCGATCTGATCTGCCACCTGTGATGTCATCGCCATTAAAGCTTTGCCTTAATATCTACCTGCATACCTACAAACAGACACAAAAATAGATTATAAAAAATTCACGTTGCTTTCACCAATTTATACTTCATCAGAATGTTCGATGGGCATTAATTACAACAATTAATGTGCCATTAATTTGGTCTGTAGTTGCAGTGTTCATGCACT
Source organism: Cunninghamia lanceolata (assembly GCA_027924645.1). Taxonomy (NCBI): domain Eukaryota; kingdom Viridiplantae; phylum Streptophyta; class Pinopsida; order Cupressales; family Cupressaceae; genus Cunninghamia; species Cunninghamia lanceolata. The sequence goes on along the minus strand of BSBN01000765.1, from coordinate 3,487,586 downwards.
TTCAAACTTTCTTTTACCACCAGTCTAATTCTAGATACATACCCTTTTGTATGTTTTGTTTGTATGTTCTGCTTGTATGTCTTAAACATACAAGCGCTTTATGCAAGAAATCAAACTCAAATTTCCTCTCTTTTTTGTTTTTCCATACATCCTTGTATCTTCGCTTCATATATCGCGTCTTGTATATTTCTTTGTATGAGCACATATACAACAACTTTATGCAATCCCTCTCTTACCTTTTTCCTCCCGTGATGCCTTTATTTCTTTTGTATATCGGGCTTGTATATTAAAGACATACAAGCATCCCAAACATACAAAAGATTTTCAGTATTTGACTTTCTTTTTGCATCTGTCGTGTTGCATATCAGCTTGTATCTTTCACTTTGTACATCAACTTGTATATCAGAGATATACATCGTAATTATACAAAATTGATGCGCAAGCGGTGGAGCCCACATTACCATTCACTTGTATCTCTGTGATACATACAACACTTGTATCCAAACCCTTATATACAAGCCTGATATACATACAACATCCTTTGTATGTCCTTTTGGACCTCAACTTTTATAAACCACAGTATGTATTCCCCTTCGATTCCGCAACATGCATAAAGTGCAATGTATATCGACCTTGTATGTCCCGAAACATACATACAAAGATACAATACATCTGATATACATTAAGTCATGATACATTGTATTAACCAAATTTTAATATTTCCTCTATTTTGCCTTGTATGTATCTTGAAATGTATGTAACCAAAAATATACATACAAGGTATGAACATACAACAATAAAACCAACCTTAATACTACGTTAGTTCTGCAGCTTGTATGTAGCCTTGCATATTTACCTTGTATGTTTTTCTTTTGTCAGACATACAAACATAACATACATCTGACGGAATCAACTGATTATGCATTCAAACTCTGAACTATTTCGGGCCCGACTTGTATGTAAGAATAAAGTGTCATTGAAATGCATACAAGTATAAAAATTTAATAAACCCAACAACCCATTTTTTTCGACTCATACAATGACTCGATATACAAAGGACATTGTATGCAAGCGACCTTGTATACAAAGGACCTTGCATATGCAACCCGATATACAAGTAGATTTGTATATGCAACATACAAACCCTCCCATTGTACATTTTACCAAAACACTCATAACTTGCAAAATATTGTGAATTTTAACATGGTTCAAAAAGCAACCCTCACTCATTTTTTACGAGGAATTCACCTATATTCAGCTCTAGTACTTAATGCAATTTTTTCTTTGTTTTCAACAAGGTTTGCAACTTTCACTCTCTTTCCCCTTTTACAACGAAACAGACCCACACACAAAAGCAAAGCAAAGCCACAACAGGGGTCCTCATTTTGCTAAGGAGTAAAATGGGGCATGTTGTGAGCATCACAACAAATCCAAGATGGGGGAGAGGTGGATAAAATAGTATAGGCATATGAGCACATCAGGACAGTGATGAAGGTCCACATACAGGAGGATGTATATCAAAGTGACAGTGATGCTAAAAGCGATGAAGATGAGGAGAAGGCTGTAGAAGAAGAAAATGAAGAAGAGGAACCTGAAGAATGAATGAAGATGCATCACAAAGTGAACATATGCATAACATACTCATAAGTAATGAGTCATACAGATGGTTGCCAGCTGGCAACCTATGCCACAAGGAAGAGTTGACTAAGTCATAGGGTAATTGTCAACCGTTGATCTTAATTGATAAATCTTGACCGTCGGTCAATTGTAACTGCCTCCTCACCTTATTCTATAAAAGGTGCAGGGGTGCAATCTTTTAAACATTCGAAACTTAATTGAAATTTGATTTCTGAAAATTTTAGGACTCAGTTCAAAGTTTTTGTAAACATACATGTTATGCATACTTAATGAAAGAAAAGCCATTTTGATTACAAATCATCATAAATCTTGAGTAATCTATGTTTGAAATCTGGATATATGCATTGATTAGCTGTGTCCCTTGGAGTGCTTTTCAGTCTACATGTGTTGTTTTAATTCCTAATTCCTTTGATGTTAGCATCAACCATATCTAGCTGTGGAACATCCTAGTGACCTATGGTTTGATTTCTTCTCTTCATGAATGTATCTTGTATGTATGTGATTCAATGACTAAAGATTCACTAAAAGTAGAAGTATTCATTTAAATTTCTTTCAATTTCATTACAGATCATCTCCATAATTGCAAATAATAGAGAATCAAAAGCAAATAAAAATGAAATATGCAGATATCCCGTAGATAAATGAAAATACAGAGCATATTTAGAGTAAAAGCATGTCAAATTGACAAATATCATGCAAATTCAGATAAATATCCAGGAAATGCATGTAAATATCCACTTATAGACATATCATTTAAACAAATTTGTAGTGTAGAAGAAAGAGCAAGTTCATAATGATCAATGATCAGAAGAATTGATCAGACTTACAAATACCTCAACAATGTTTGAAAATAGAGTAGAATTAACCTCTATGTGGAGTGAATTTACAAGAAACAGTATAATACTGATCATCTAGACAAATGTAAGACCCCTTGAAATGGAAAACATGTCACATCAACCTCTGAGTAACGTCAGATGATCATGACCTGATCAATGGAGACTTGGAGTCATCAACTTATCCTAAGCTGATCGTACTTTACAAGATAATAAAGGTTTGTTGTGTAATTTTTTATGCATGTTGTTATGACTAACAATCATCATCAATAGGTATGTGCATCATAAGGAGAGGTTAGTGTTGTGTGGTTACACAACACGCCCCATTTTAACTTATCAAAACAGGGACCCAACTTTTGTTTTGGCTTGTGTTGTCTGCTTTCTGGCGGTTTGGTAAAATAGGTCAGGTGCATCATCATCATGAAGGTCAGGATGAGGTAGGTCATCATCATGAGGTCAGTTTGTCAAAGTTCATATTTTGTTTCTATGACCTCATGGTTAGAAAGAGCTTGAAATTCCATGCAGGTTTGCCTTTTACATCATTTGAAAATTCGTCCATATGAGGGAGTTATGAACAGTCAAAGTTTTGGTCAAACCTGATAATTGCTGTATGATGATCATCATCATCATATTTGAAAAGCCCCCCAATAATATCCTGAGGTCGAAACATCCGGACGTCAAGTTTAAGTCGTAGTAAGCTTTTCCCGTCGAGCGGTCTTTTGTATCGCCAAAGGTCATCATCATGATCTTACTCTATCACCTGATAAAAATCATGCAGTCCCGAAACATCCGGACGTCAATCTTAAGTGATAGTGTGTTTTCCCGTCAAGCAACCTTGGGCACATCGCGAGCATCATGATATTCTAACATCACCCGATGTGATAATATCATGCTGATGATCATCATCACCCTACTTAGAAAATTCACCATCTGCATAATTTGCACGCGCACGTCGAAGTCCTGGTGATCATCATCATCATGATCTTTCAAGGCAGGATCACATTTCATAATATCCTCCTGATCTCCTTTTGCGTGATCATGATGATCACCTTATCTTTCAAAGCGGAGGGTGATATTCCATTCCCAAGTCATGTTGAACAAGATCATCATGATCTTGTTCGTCTACCCGACGGTTCGTAATATCCTCCTGCTGAGAAGTATAACCTTTTGCGGATATCCTGATGACGATGACGTCACCATCACCTTTCTCCTTCGGCAGGATATTTTCCAAGGAATGATTCTGGTTCCCGAATATGATGATGACGATGACGTCATTAACAAAAGCCCCGGATATCCTGATGACGTCATCAGGACTTTCAGCAAGATCATATTTTAAATCACCCAGTGCGGATATGATGATGATCATCATCATCACCCTGATCTTCCAAGCAGGTTACCTTGGCCGAAAAGGGGTCATTTTACATGCACCACCTGATCATCTTCCTTAGAGGTGACCCGATATTCCATTTATCCCCTAATTTTAATGAAACATGACAGTGACGTCATCTTTTGCCTTTTAATGAAGCCTGATGATGACGATGACATCACCATGATATTCCTTTCCTAAGCGGCAGGATCATATTCCAAATCCTCCTGTTTGTCTTCATGATGATGATGATGATGATGTCTTTCTTTCCCCAATATGCAGAAGCGAAACATCCTGATGTGCTTTTCATCAGAGCATTCCGGGGGGAGGAGCATCATATTTCAGGATATCCTGCAGCTAGATAGAAGACATAGAGTTGGGCATCATCATGATTTTGGCGTAGGTATAACTGTTGCCGTCGGCCAAGTCTAATATTGTCAACCTGATCATATGTGGTCACACCGATGCGAACATGATGATGATGACCCGAAACATACAAGCAAAGCATGCAAAGCCGGATTCGAAGGATGGTTGAAGGGCGATTATTTCCTTGTATAATTTGAGATCATCATGATCATATTTTGAACCCGATATACAAGAAAATGGGCGAAAACATGAAGCGATGGAAATTTGGAGCCCGATTGCCTGTAGCTGCACATTTTTGGGGGCTTGTTTAATAAAACGTTTTACTTCCTGTTGTTTATCCACATGATGATGAACTTAATGTTTGTCTGTTTACTTGCAGGAAGTCATGATGATGCTGCTGAAGATGAGCATTGAAGTCATGATGCTGCTGCTGAAGCTGAGCATTACAAAGTTGCGCATGGAGGCAACATGAGCCAGAAATGAGGAGGATATTGTCAAGTATGTTGTTTGCCAGTTGGAGACCGAATCAAGTTGAAGATGCTGGAATATTCTGTGCTAGCTGTGCATTTGCCAACTGACGAAGCATGTGCTTTTCATCTGGACCGTTGTTTGTTATGAGAGGATCCTGATCCTTGGATCGTTGTAACCATTTTTTGGCAGTTGTTCTATATAAGAGCCAGAGCTTGTCATCAAAAGAGGAGGAATACATTAGAATACACAGACGCATCTGGCGCAAAAAGTCAATTACTTTAGAATCAATTAAGAGATCGGATTACTGAGACTAATGAGGATAGAATTGTTGAAATGTCAAGGTTCTTTCTTCAGATCACTGTAAATGTACCTGTTCTTGAGCATACTGAATGGATATGAAGTTTCAGATTACATCCTGATTGTAAATTTTACATAATCTTCTTGTTGATTTCTGGATATGTACTGGTGAATGCTGTGTTCAACTGGAAGCGCTTTCATTTCATTACATGTTGTTGTCAACTTTTCCTTTGAAGATTTGCACTAGATCATGCGGATTTGTGGAATGTCCTGGTGAAGTATGATTTCTAGTTTTCCTTCTTTTCATTGCATGTATGGGAGCTTGTATGTGGATCAGTGATCTAAGTCCAGTAGTTTTGGGAATCTCATTCTTTAACCCTTTCCCTTTTTTCAATTTCATAAATTCATTACCATAACTGCAAATCATGATAAATAACAAGCAGAAACAGTGAAATATGCTGAAATCCCGTAGGTAACTGAAAATCATTAGCATATTTGAGTTAAATGCATGTAGTATTGAAAATATCATGCAAGGAATCATAAATAATGGTAGAAATCATGCAAATATCAGCCTGTAGGCACATTATTTGACTAAATTTACAGTGCAGAGGTAGAATTGTTGGAGACTTATGCAGAGCAAACATCCAGAGCAGGATATTTGAAGATAGTGATGATGAACTTTGCAGAAACACGTAAGGCCCCTGAATGGAAAACAGCAACACACATCAACCACTGAGTAACGTCAGTAGATTAAGACCTAATCAACGGAGACTTGGGATCATGAATTCTTTGAATTCATCGTATCTTTCAAGATGAGTAAAGGTTGTTGTGTAACTTTTATTCTATGTTTGTGAGTGATCAACATCATTACCAACATAAATTGGCGCTAGAAGGAGGGCCGAGTTGTTTCTTAGCATCATCAACAGAAGGAGGGCCGGACAGAGAATTTCTGGATTTCATCAACAGAAGGAGGGCAGAACTGGAAAAGACACCGCTGCTTTAGTCATCATTCATTTTATGCAGGCCCCTCGCTTCTAACGCAACATAAATTGGCGCTAGAAGGAGGGCAGAACTGGAAAAGACACCGCTGCTTTAGTCATCATTCATTTTATGCAGGCCCCTTGCTTCTAACGCAACATAAATTAGCGCTAGAAGGAGGGCATGAGCCGTTTCTCAGCAAATAAATCCTGTTCAGTTGAAGTGATATCCCCTGCCTCAGTTTAGCAGCCCGCTTTAAAATCTTGCTAACGTATCTGCAGGCCCCTCGCTTCTAACGCAACATAAATTGGCGCTAGAAGGAGGGCCGGCCCGGAAGATAACGCAACATCATCAGTATTTTCAGGTTTGATGGCGTATAGGAGTAAGGTATCCTCAGATCACTCGTGAATTTCAGTAAATTTCGTAAATATTTGCTGTGACAAGATTGTATATGCACATTCTGTGTAAAGATTTCCAGATCTCACATAAATATTGCAGGCTTTACAGTAGATCTCTCTGAATTCACTAATATCGGCTACAGATGCGTAAATTTGTTCAAGCTTTGAGAATTTGAGCTTTAGGCACTTGGGATCTTGTGTTATGGGTCAGAATATCCCAATATACTGTCACATTTTGGGATTTTCTGCAAATATTGCATAAATATTTCAGCATTTGAGCTAAATGTCTGCAAATATCTCTTACCTAAGATGTTTTGGTTGCACCTTTGCAAAGATCTAGCCCAAAGCATCAAAGATTTGTTTGATTTTCTGGACTTTCAAGTTTTAGTCTGAGATATGATAGATCTCCTTAAAATTGCAAAATACAAAAAAATTGAAGAATAGAGTCTCATTTTGATGGATGTATATGAAAATAATTGCCAAATTAACATTCCTTTATTTCAGGAAACTTTGAATAGGCAGCTTTACCCTCACAGTTTGTCTAACTTTGGTTTATCTACCTGTTGCAGAATACACCAGACTGCAGAACATAGTGAAATAAATTGCTTAACTTTCCTTACAAGGTTGGATTTATATTTAAAAGGACTAATATTCTTTCTGGATGTGTTCAGGGTTGAAATTTGCCAAGAAAATGAAAAAATTTGCCAGGAAAATGAAGAAATCTGCCAGGAAAATGAAGAAATTCTGGAGCAACAAGCAGATGCAGCACCAGAAGTTATTAATTGCCCAGACACTGAAGTAGATCATTCTGAAGATTTTGAATTATACTTGTCTAGAAATATACAGTGTAGTCAAATATTAGGTTTGCCCATTGATGATGTCTTGATTGAAAGCTGGTGCAGATTACATGATGAAGAGCATTCAGAAAGGGATTGTTACCCTTGCTTGGTCATGTTGAAAAAGATTCTAGAAAATACAGTAGCTGAGTCAGTTCCAGAAGGTAATGAAGAGGAAACATCTTTCCTGGATTCATTTTATGGTGAGATGGATAGGAGTTCTCTACTTCCTAATACAAGTAAGGACCAGTCAGTATGCAGGTATGAATCTTGTGAAAATTTTAGAGAAGAAATCACTCATCAGGATAATAGTTTTGATTCTGATCCTAATACTTTTGATAAAGAAGATGAAACATCTTTCCTGGAGTCATTCTATGGTAAAGAGAAGTGTAAACAGATAGTAGAGCAATTTAAATGCACTCCTGATGATGAAGTTCCTATGATGGTAACTCAGGGAGTCATAGAGAAGAAAATAAATGCTGATTTATTACTTGACTTCTTTGAATTAAATGATCAAATGCAAGAATGTTGCAGGTTAAAGGAACTAGATCCTCTAGTAGATAGAAAATGTGAATTATTTAATGAACAATTCCTGAAAGATGAAGATGTAGAAGACTTTGGAGTTGTTGTGCATAATCGGATGTCACTCCAGAAATATTTTGAAAATGAAACAGGGGAGTGTCCTCATCAAGTGAAAGTTGTTTCTCCTTTACAGTCAAATGATTTAGAAATGATAAATTTCTGTATATCAGGTTGTGATAATAAAGATACTTATTTAGATGCTGATGTGCAGGAAATTGAAGAAAATATTGAGAAGTTTCCTGAACTGGAGGATAAACTTAACATCCAGAATGAAGGGATAAGGCTGGATAAAGATGAAGAATTAATACATCAAAGGTCATACATCCTTCAATTTGAAGAGAGACCAGGCACTGAGCCAAGCAGTGAAAATATAATGACAAATGGAAGACCAACTACCTATGAAGAAGCATGTCCAGCAAGGCCAGAAATACACCAGGTTGTATTTCTCCTTTCCACAGTAAATGATGTTGAATACTATTTTAATTATGGAAATTCAGAAGATAAGACATGCATATGGATTAATCATGAACATGATGAGCTTCCTCAGTTGCTGATCATCAAGAGTTGTTCTGTTGAATACAGTGAATTCAGAATATCAGAATATTCTTCAGAATATAAAGATAAATTTGCTAGGTTGAGAACCATAACTAATACCCTGATGCTCCTGCACAATCAAAAGAAGTATGCAAATACAGGTGTCCTTAGGTCTTTTTCTGGTTTTTGTTTGCCTAGTAGTGGTTTGTATATAATTTTGTAGGTTAGTTGTTTGTATAGTCTGCTTGTTTTGCTTTCTTGTTCTGTTCCTGTTGTTTCCTTTTTGTAGGTTAGTTGTTTGTATAGTGTTTCTTCTGTTTTGTGTTGTTTTGGTTGAGTTTTGTTTTGATAAGTCAAGATGATGCACTTCATCACCTAAGAAAATAACTAAATTGTTAGGATTCAAGTGATGAGATCAGATTTAGATATAGATTGTAATTCATTCTGATAAATACTCATGATCAGGTTTTATGATGTCTTTTCATCAGGTGCCTTTTCTTGGTCAAAGTGAATCAAACACAATGAAACACCTAACAGCCTTGGGCTTGTTGAAGATATGAGTATAGGTGTTAAGTGAAAAATCTAAAGGGACTCCCTTGCTACCAATACAATCTCCAACCTAAAGCTGCAAGTGACTACACCTTGTATAAATGAGCTGACATGATGATATCAAATATAAGTATATAAATAGAAAATATATAAACAATAAACTTAGGCCATCTAAGTAACTCTACCGGGGCTATGGACGCCTGCTGGCAGTGGAGCTCTACTTAGGGAGATTGTATAGATAACCTTGCCGGGGTTATGGACACCTGCTGGCAGCAAGGCTCTATCCAGGTTGGCTATGAGGGATGATCTCCAACTATGTAGTTTAACACCAGTTACTTATGTTTTCAACTTGCTTTCAAGATGAGGATAATTAATCATATGCACACACATGATCCTTTGTTAGCATTGTTACCTTGATGAAACTTTATCATTCAAAGATCATGATGATTTTACTTAGAAAGAATTAGAATACTATAGATGAATATGATCATATCACTTGAATTATTTGAATTTTGTTGTTTTCTTTGGTGGCAAGTTGTTGTGTGGTTACACAACACGCCCCATTTTAACTTATCAAAACAGGGACCCAACTTTTGTTTTGGCTTGTGTTGTCTGCTTTCTGGCGGTTTGGTAAAATAGGTCAGGTGCATCATCATCATGAAGGTCAGGATGAGGTAGGTCATCATCATGAGGTCAGTTTGTCAAAGTTCATATTTTGTTTCTATGACCTCATGGTTAGAAAGAGCTTGAAATTCCATGCAGGTTTGCCTTTTACATCATTTAAAAATTCGTCCATATGAGGGAGTTATGAACAGTCAAAGTTTTGGTCAAACCTGATAATTGCTGTATGATGATCATCATCATCATATTTGAAAAGCCCCCCGATAATATCCTGAGGTCGAAACATCCGGACGTCAAGTTTAAGTCGTAGTAAGCTTTTCCCGTCGAGTGGTCTTTTGTATCGCCAAAGGTCATCATCATGATCTTACTCTATCACCTGATAAAAATCATGCAGTCCCGAAACATCCGGACGTCAATCTTAAGTGATAGTGTGTTTTCCCGTCAAGCAACCTTGGGTACATCGCGAGCATCATGATATTCTAACATCACCTGATGTGATAATATCATGCTGATGATCATCATCACCCTACTTAGAAAATTCACCATCTGCATAATTTGCACGTGCACGTCAAAGTCCTGGTGATCATCATCATCATGATCTTTCAAGGCAGGATCACATTTCGTAATATCCTCCTGATCTCCTTTTGCGTGATCATGATGATCACCTTATCTTTCAAAGCGGAGGGTGATATTCCATTCCCAAGTCATGTTGAACAAGATCATCATGATCTTGTTCGTCTACCCGACGGTTCGTAATATCCTCCTGCTGAGAAGTATAACCTTTTGCGGATATCCTGATGATGATGATGTCACCATCACCTTTCTCCTTCAGCAGGATATTTTCCAAGGCATGATTCTAGTTCCCGAATATGATGATGACGATGACGTCATTAACAAAAGCCCCGGATATCCTGATGACGTCATCAGGACTTTCAGCAAGATCATATTTTAAATCACCCAGTGCGGATATGATGATGATGATCATCATCACCCTGATCTTCCAAGCAGGTTACCTTGGCCGAAAAGGGGTCATTTTACATGCACCACCTGATCATCTTCCTTAGAGGTGACCCGATATTCCATTTATCCCCTAATTTTAACGAAACATGACGGTGACGTCATCTTTTGCCTTTTAATGAAGCCTGATGATGACGATGACGTCACCATGATATTCCTTTCCTAAGCGGCAGGATCATATTCCAAATCCTCCTGTTTGTCTTCATCATGATGATGATGATGATGTCTTTCTTTCCCCAATATGCAGAAGCGAAACATCCTGATGTGCTTTTCATCAGAGCATTCCGGGGGGAGGAGCATCATATTTCAGGATATCCTGCAGCTAGATAGAAGACATAGAGTTGGGCATCATCATGATTTTGGCGTAGGTATAACTGTTGCCATCGGCCAAGTCTAATATTGTCAACCTGATCATATGTGGTCACACCGATGCGAACATGATGATGATGACCCGAAACATACAAGCAAAGCATGCAAAGCCGGATTCGAAGGATGGTTGAAGGGCGATTATTTCCTTGTATAATTTGAGATCATCATGATCATATTTTGAACCCGATATACAAGAAAATGGGCGAAAACATGAAGCGATGGAAATTTGGAGCCCGATTGCCTGTAGCTGCACATTTTTGGGGGCTTGTTTAATAAAACGTTTTACTTCATGTTGTTTATCCACATGATGATGAACTTAATGTTTGTCTGTTTACTTGCAGGAAGTCATGATGATGCTGCTGAAGATGAGCATTGAAGTCATGATGCTGTTGCTGAAGCTGAGCATTACAAAGTTGCGCATGGAGGCAACATGAGCCAGAAATGAGGAGGATATTGTCAAGTATGTTGTTCGCCAGCTGGAGACCGAATCAAGTTGAAGATGCTGGAATATTCTGTGCCAGCTGTGCATTTGCCAACTGACGAAGCATGTGCTTTTCATCTGGACCGTTGTTTGTTATGAGAGGATCCTGATCCTTGGATCGTTGTAACCATTTTTTGGCAGTTGTTCTATATAAGAGCCAGAGCTTGTCATCAAAAGAGGAGGAATACATTAGAATACACAGACGCATCTGGCGCAAAAAGTCAATTACTGTAGAATCAATTAAGAGATCGGATTATTGAGACTAATGAGGATAGAATTGTTGAAATGTCAAGGTTCTTTCTTCAGATCACTGTAAATGTACCTGTTCTTGAGCATACTGAATGGATATGAAGTTTCAGATTACATCCTGATTGTAAATTTTACGTAATCTTCTTGTTGATTTCTGGATATGTACTGGTGAATGCTGTGTTCAACTGGAAGCGCTTTCATTTCATTACATGTTGTTGTCAACTTTTCCTTTGAAGATTTGCACTAGATCATGCGGATTTGTGGAATGTCCTGGTGAAGTATGATTTCTAGTTTTCCTTCTTTTCATTGCATGTATGGGAGCTTGTATGTGGATCAGTGATCTAAGTCCAGTAGTTTTGGGAATCTCATTCTTTAACCCTTTTCCTTTTTTCAATTTCCTAAATTCATTACCATAACTGCAAATCATGATAAATAACAAGCAGAAACAGTGAAATATGCTGAAATCCCGTAGGTAACTGAAAATCATTAGCATATTTGAGTTAAATGCATGTAGTATTGAAAATATCATGCAAGGAATCATAAATAATGGTAGAAATCATGCAAATATCAGCCTATAGGCACATTATTTGACTAAATTTACAGTGCAGAGGTAGAATTGTTGGAGACTTATGCAGAGCAAACATCCAGAGCAGGATATTTGAAGATAGTGATGATGAACTTTGCAGAAACACGTAAGGCCCCTGAATGGAAAACAGCAACACACATCAACCACTGAGTAACGTCAGTAGATTAAGACCTAATCAACGGAGACTTGGGATCATGAATTCTTTGAATTCATCGTATCTTTCAAGATGAGTAAAGGTTGTTGTGTAACTTTTATTCTATGTTTGTGAGTGATCAACATCATGACCAACAGTTAGTTGTCCAAGTTATCATTTGCTATCATAAACCTCATAATTGGAAAGAGTACAAAATTCTAAACAAGTTTGCCTTTTGGATCACCTTGATATTGTTTAAAGGTAGAAAGTTATGTTGAGTCAAAGATTAGTCAACCTTGATATTTCACATAAGGGGGTCATATTTCTGAATATCAGTCATATTTGTTTAGATGACCATGACTTAAAAAAATCACCCAATGTTCATTCCATCCCTGATACGTGAACATCAAACCTAAATAAGGATGAGTATTTGCTCGTTATAAACTTCATGTATTTGCAAGGGGGTCATATTTCCTTATATTCGTCATCTTACAAAATATCACCCTTTTGCGAATATCATCCTATGCAAATATGACCATGACATCATTCAATTCCAACGAATAAAAGAGATTACCATGATGGTGACATAGTCATTACACCTGACCCATGGGGGGAGTCATATTTCTAAACATCTGTCATATTTCTCAATATGACGATGATGTCATCATAACCTAATAACAAAGAGGATAGGATGGCATTATGATGTCATCATGATCTACACCTGAGGGGGTCATGTTTCGTAATATCCCTAGCCTTAGTCAACATGACAATGACATAGTGAGTGGGGATATTTGTTATTTTCAAAAGACCCAGATATTTTTGAATATCCCTTATCTTTAACTTTATGACCTGATCTTGCTTCATAGTCAAAGGTTGACCATATCACCCTGATCTTTAGTAAACAATTATCCCATGCACAAGAAGGGGGTCATATTTTCTGTTAGTGTTCATATTTTCAAATATCCCTAATCTTCCAAAGGTCACCCTCTGATATTAAATGCAAACCTCAACAGTAGGTGGCACCCTTTCGATTTCAAATATAAATTAGACACTTGGCGGCATCTACCAACTCCATGCAAATTATTGACGGATTCAATTAAAATAATGCATATGCCCTAATTTGTCATATTGATCAATTTAAAAGTAAAATTTAGGGATTATTTACATTTACCCTTTTCGATAATTGAAATTTATAGAGCTCCGAAAGTCAATACCTCACAGTCATCTACCGGTGGAGCATCACACTCAGCGTAATGGAATAGAATAGTTGATACTGCACATCTACATTTTCTCTATTACCAGTCATATAACAAGAAGGGAAAAACAAATATTAGATAAGTAAATTAAAACACTCTTTGTTGTCATTTACTGCAAATCACCAGGTAAAGTGTGTTTTAATTGGTTAATATGCATGATGATGATGCATGAATTAAATTGCAATGTTGAATATTAATTATGAAATGCACAAATATTCTTGAGCTTCCCCATACAAAGACCCTAGGGTAAGAAATACACATTTTTATCACAAGATCCAATGGAGGTCAGGAAGAATAGATCCGACTCTAAGTTCTTGAAACCCATGTTTGTACAACCTGAGGGAGTAGGATTTAGATATGGTCTGATAGATGATACACATCAAGGGAAAATAGAGTTAGATGCATGGACAAGGAGATTAGATGATGATACTGATAATCCGATACTGGATAGGATATTCACAACTGGTATGTGGCACATAGCTAGATTCCCATATGCAATGGAGGCCATTGATCTGGTAGTGGAGTGTGCCAGAAATTATAACCCTAAAAATAGAAGAGTGGAAAAACATGGTAGAGTATATGCCGACTTCTCAATCAAGGGCATTGCTGCCACTTTCAGTTTGCCTATGGGGAATAAAGTGGTCAGTGTAAATCTAAGTAAGTTGGAGAAAGAATACAATAATAACAAGAAAGAGGCCAGGAAAGTCATGTACTAATGGAGGGCCAAGAACAGTACATACACAACTTCTGCCAAGTTGCATGTTTACTTATACAAATTTGATTTTGATGAGGAGTATCAGTACATGATTTCCTTATTAAGTAGGATGACTGGAAGACAAAATGATGGAAACTTTGAAAATTGGATGTATGGAATCATCCACATGGTATTATATTCAGACAACAAGCCTCTGTGGGCTAAGATCATCAGCGACAGCTTGGATGAGGGCATGAGAAAGCTAGGTGGTAAGGCTTGTATATTCCATATGACCTCCTATGTCATATATGCATGTGCTTTTCATGGTACATTTAATGCCCTACAAATGGTGGGTAAGGTTGGAAACAGTACCAGTGATGTAAACATTTGGGACCATTATCCCTAATTACAGAGGAGAGCATATCTCCAAGACTATAAACTGGTAAATGACTCCTTTTCAATGCATTTAGTTAGAACCATGGAAGAGGACAGAACTAAGAGATTGAGCATGGAGGCTCAAGCCATTATCTCTAAGCATGGGGCTTGGTTTATCCAATTCCCCACCTTCTCATACATAAGAATAGAATGATTTGAGGGGCAACCTCTCATGTTGCCAAGATACCCCACTGATAGGGTCATCTTGATGCAATTTGTTAGACAATTGTCTACTTTAGTTGAGGCTCACTTGGAGCAGAAGAAGATTCATCTTGTGTTGTTCCTAGTGTACATAGGCTAGTATATATGCCCTGATAGACAAAGCATTAAGGATTGTATTGGAGGGTTAAAGCTCATGCACCTACAACCATCTTGAAGATTATTAGACTGATTGAGATGATGAGGCAGAGGTTAGGAGAAGAAATTATCAAAGTCTCACCCTCAACCAGATCCAAACTTTTGATTACATTTTAGTTCCTACACAATTGCATCATGATGATGGAAAGATAATGTCCAATGAATATGAGGATAAAAAGGTCTATAATGACACCATCTCTGCCCTTGATCTAGCACTACTAGAAGAGACCTCATTGGATCAAATAATGCAAGAGGTCATCCAGCTGACCCAAAGTTAGGTAACTACTGAGGTTAATAAACTAAAGAGGAAGGTTATGGTCCTCACAGTTGATAATAAGAAGAAAAGACAAGAGCTATCAAAAGAAGAATATGATGATTTTCTCATTGAAAAGAGGAAATCTAATGGAGAGAGACTACCTAATGAAGAGCAACATCCACCACACAAGGAAAAGAAGGCTGATCCTGAGCCACAAGGGGTAGTTATCAAAAGGCTTCCATCAAAAGGTGATGGGGCATCAACATCTGCACTTGCATCTACATCACAACATCCCCCTGTTAAGAAGAAAATTAATAAGCTAATGAAACCTGTTCCTGAAGATATAGAGAAACAAGTGGAGAATGAGCCTCTATAAGAAAATCCCTTAGAGGAAGAATAGGTGGATATTAGACCTAAGGATGATGACTTGCTGATAATGAGGAAGAAGAGAAAGGAAGTGCTACAAACACCACCACCAAAGAACCAAAGAACAATAATGAGGGGAAATGTCGACATTGATCCTATCATGTTAAGGGGTGTAGGTGGCTTAACATTTATGAAGGACTTACAACATGATGTCCCCATTCCTGAAATAATTTAGTTTAAAACTGAGAAAACTGAAGAGCAGGCAAAAGAGGCACATATGGCTAGTAAAGAGTCCCCCTTTCCTCTGTGGCTGCTCATCATATGGAGACCTTAGTTTCCAATACTAAGATGACCACTCATGGGACCCCAATGGTTCAAAAGATGACTAGCCAAGCGAAGGATGAAATGGATGAAACATAGCAGGATAACCTTGAAGAAGTAGCCCAATATATAGGGCTAGCTAATTTGGTAGAGTAGGTTACTAGTCCTACAGTGATAGACTTAACTTACCAGGGTGATATGACACCTGATCAAGGCAAGGATCAAGATAATGCACCCACAGTACAAGGACAATCAGAGGTACAACTTCAGAATAAAGGTGATCAGGATATGCCAGACAAAGGTGCTGATCAAGATCAACGCCTTTCTTTAACACATGATGAAAGAGGTGATCAAGGTAATAATCCAGCATCAGAAGAGAAATCAGCTAATAAGGAGGGAAACTTGGGAGAAGTTAATACATCAAAAGATGAAGAACAGACTTTAACGCAAAGTGCAGATCAGCACAAAGAAATAGAAAAAGTGACTGAGGGCAATCCCAGTGATTCCCAAAACTCAAATACATAGTCTTCGCAAGAGACTAATGTACCACAAGATGAGAAAAAGGAAAAGGCTCAATAAACTCTAGAGGATAATGTACAAGAGGAGGTGTAGAATTAGGGTATGCATACTTTAAAAAATCTTCCACCTCAAAAAGAAATCCCTCGGCAGGAGGTACCTAAAAACAATTCCCCTCATGAGAATGTGCATGAGGAAGAAATCAAAAAAAAAAATTCACCAAAGAGGGAAGAACATAATGCAAAGTCACAAGACACTTAGAATAAGGAGGGTGATCATCAAGAGCCCAAGGGTGATGTTCCTTATTAGTTGTAACAAGAGGTAAGTCTACAACAAATAAAGGAGGTACATGATTTTGATGTTTCTACATTGTTTGCTGGGAGCATGATTAAACCAAGAAGAAAGGAAAGGATGACATCTACAATAAGAAGAGACCCTACTATAGGTAGGAGAATAGCCCAGGTAGCCTTACCAACAGTAGAAAAGGAGAAAGGCAAAATAACCCTTGATGAATTTCAGATAACAAATGTTGATCTGGGCTTTACAAATGAAGACCAGGAGGGTCAAGAAGAAAATGATATTATTGATTCTTTGACCCAAAGGGTGAAAAAGGAAAAGGAGAAGAATAAGAAACATAAATGGCACATTTCTTAATTGCATTCTTTTATAAAAGGGTTAATTAACCCTGATCATGTACCGGCTGATCCAGCTACCCCACTAACCATTATATCCCAAGAAGAAGTTACTAGATTAGATTTGATGAAGTATAAAGAACAATTGATGGACAAATGGTTCATGTCTTCTATTCTTGAAGCTAAGGAAGTGGTGAAGACCTCCTTGGAAAGGTGGAATTCTCTTAGTGATTTAAAAAGAAAGGTGGATAAGCTGTAGAATGAAGTAGGCAGAAGATCTTTTAAACTAGAGAATCACCTAGATGATTTGGGGAGATGAAAAGAATTGATGTCCATATACTTATAAAGAACAACATATTAGATAATAACACCTCCCAGCTGCTCAATATTTGGTATGAGGACATTGGATTTAAATTTGATATTTTGAAGAGATGCAATGGAAAACTCAGAGACATAAGTGTCAAGTTGCATAATCTAATGGTAAAGGAAGCAGAAACCCTAGAAGCCCTAGAAGGAAAGGTAGAAGGGAAAATAGAAAATCAGGATACTGATTTTGCTATTCAAGCTTTCCATGACAACTTTAAACAAGCTGCAGAGGATCCCCTACATCATTTGATAGAAGAAGTAATAAATAAGGTCATGTGGATGAAGGTCCTGGTAAAAACATATAATGAAACATTGAATAGAAGGAAGAATAAGACAGATGCCCTTCAAGCAAAGTTTCATTCCCATAGACATGCTGTAATAAAAGCTAAGGTTCAAGATGGTGGTGAAATTGTTAGAATAGTACAGTTGTATGAATCCATCAGGGCAACTATAAGAATACACATAGGAGATGATCTGCATCGAAATGACAATGATAATGAAGAGGATGATGATGTAGAAAATAATGGAGAAGATGAAAGCAAAGAAGAGAATGAAGAGTAAAGAGAGATGCATGATGATTGGGTCATATGCATTATTAGCATGGAAGATGCTTGAATCCAATAGAGGGTTGGTAGCTGGCAACTTGTGCCACGTATAGAGATGTTGACTAAGTCAATGAGAAATATTGACCTTTGATCTGAATAGATAAATCTTGACCATTGGTCATTTGTAACTGCTTCCTCTCCTTATTCTATAAAAGGGGATGGAGTGCACTCTTTAAAGCATTAGAAACTTAATTGAAATTGGATTGCTGAAGCATTCAAGATTGATTTCAAGGATTTTGTGAATGTACATGTCTTTTGAATAATTAATGAAAGAGAAGCTTGTGTTGATTACAAATTATTGTAAATCTTGAGTAGTGAGTGAATGAGATCTAGATATATGCATTGATTATCTACATCCCTTGGAGTGCTTGTTAGTCTACATGTGTTGTTTTCATTCCTTGTTCCTTTGAAGTTAGCATCAACCATACATAGTTGTGGAACAACCTAGTGAAATTATGGTTTGATTCCTTCTCTTCATGACTGTATCTGGAATGTATGTGATTCATTAGCTAAAGGTTCACCAAATTTAGAAGTGTTTCTTTTAATTTTCTTGAATTTCATTACAAATCACCCTCACAATTGCAAATAACATACAATCTAGAGCAAATGAACATGAAATATGCCTATATCTCATAAATAATTGAACATACAGAGCATATTTTGAGTGAAAGCATGTTAAATTCATAAATATCATGTAAATGCATATTAATATCCATGATAAACATATAAATATTCACTTGTAGGCACATCATTTGATTGAATATATAGTGCAGAAGTGTATGCAAGTTGATGATAGTAAATGCTCTGAAGAATTGATCAAACTTATGAATATAATCATAATCTGTGGAGCATAGTGGAAATAACCTAGTTTGTGAAGTGAATTTATAGTACATAGGTGCATAATCGATCATACAGGCAATGATTTACCATACATATAGTGTAAGACCCCTTGAAATGGAAAACAACATGTGACATCAACCTCTGAGTAACGTCAGATAGTCATGACCTGATCAATAGAGACTTGGAGTCATCAATTTATTCCAAATTGATCATACTTTTTATTATCAGAAACTGTTGTTAACAGCATAAAACCATTAATAAACCAATGAACATCAATAGAAATTTCAAATAACAAGATGGAAAATAAAAAGGACAAACCTCACACAAACCTTGTTATCTTGTTGCTTCCATTGTTTGCCTAGTCTCGATCGATCTTTTTGTGATGAAAGTTGCCCTCAGGAAGTGCACTTCCTTTCTCCATTCTTCAAGATGGTGATGGAGAAATGGGTGCAATACTTTATTGAAATGAAGATGAGATTAAAATACAGTGAGGATGATCTCAATCAAAATGAATATGGGGGGTGCCAAAGGCGCGCTAGTAATTCGACATAGTAATATTACTTAAATCTTGGATGACTGAAATGGAAGAAGAGGGTTCAATTTATAGACTTGGGAGAGAGAAGATCAATGGTATAGAAAGAATGAGAAGATCAACGATGGAGAAGATTTGAGAGAATGTGTGTGAATAGAAAGAAGACATGTGTCACACAAAAGTTGTTTTGTTTGAGTTAACTACTTTCTTTTAGAAAGATAAGATATGCTTTCATAAATTAGAATGTTTTTTTCTAATTTAAGAGTTGTTGATAGAACAAAGCTTGATTGAGTCAGTTAACTCAACTTGTGATTTGCTTTTACATGATTTGAGAGAAATTAAATAATAAATTATTTAATTTTGTGTGCAAGAAGAAGAAGATTTATTTTTAGAAGATTTTGGAAGATTTTTGAAGAATTAGAAGATAAGAAAGCAAATTAAATAAATAAATTTATTTAATTGTTGTGCATGATTTGGAAGAATAAATAAAATATTTGATTGTATTTTATTTTTAGAGATTGAGAGGATTTAAATAAATTTGATTGATTTATTTAAATTTGGAAGAATTGACTTAAATTAAATAATTAAGAATTATTTAATTGTTTCGAAGAATTTAATTAAATAAAAGGTTTTATTTAATTTTGACTTTAGAAGAGGTAATTAAATATTTTGATATTTAATTAACTTAGAGGAATATGAATCAAATAAATAAATTTGTTTATTTATTTATTAATAGAAGAATTAGAATAGAATAAATATTAAGAATATTTATTTAGACCAAGTTGTGTCATTTTTAGGTGTATACATTTTGCCCCTCTTTGATGTGATGTTCGAGATGATGAGATTTGTGTCAAGTAACATCATTTCAAAGAAGCTAAGGTATAGATAGAAGAAAAAGACGGCAATGGAAAGATAGGATGATTATGCCCCCTCGGGAGTTGGACGGGGAGAGAGTTTCAAGGGCACGAGATGGACAATCTCACGATGAAGAAGGTTTGAAGAATAGGTTGGGGTGAAGAAAAATGGTTGAAGAAAGAAACAAATGATACACGATGTAAGATAAAATGATAACACATACAAGCAAGTATCCAAGTATGCACAAACGATACAAGAACAAACAAGGTATTGCCCTTATCAAGCGGTAAACCAAATGAATAATCGATATCGATTGACAATAGTGTTGTCATGGCGGGGAACGATAGATCCCTAGAGAAACATGACAGACAATGTTGTCATGGAGGGGAACAATAGATCCCTAGATCAACACTATAGGCGTGGGAAATGTATCTCCCACTAATAGTTATGACTGATTGAGTTGGTTTACGACTAGACAAGGATCAAGACCACTGAGTGTGATTGGATTATTTGACAAGATTGATTAACTTGATTGGTATGAATTAAGGATGGATTTGCTTTTGGATCATTGTTTAGACTCATAGCTAGAATTGTTGACGACAGATATGAAGAAAGATAGAAATTTGATTGATAGAGGAAATGTGGAAGAAGGAATCACAAGCTTTTACTCTGCAGACATGGGCACTTTGGAACAAGATTTTTATTATGGCCAATATATGGAATGGAAATGGATGTATGTATGGATACATCATGGATGCGGATATATGTCATCTTGATATTGCAAGTATTTTGAAGTGCTTATTTCATCATTGGGCATTTATTATGTTGTAAGAAAATACAAGCATCTAGGTATAATTAAACTAAGATGACTTGAGTGTTTCTTACATGGATTTTGATATAGCAAGTTAATACAAGAATCTAGTCAAAATTGAATCTAGATGACCTGAGTATTTCTTGTATTTCAATAGACAAGGATTACCCCTTTTCATGTTTAGACTTCTCAAGTCCTCAATATTCTTTTGCTGATCATGTCATTAGACAAAAGGTCATCACATTACTAAAGATTACTCCACACAGTATACAAAGAAAAATGATTATGCCCCCATCATAGCATCTCTAGATTTTGGCATCCTCAAGTAGCATAGAAAGACATAATAATGAAAAATCAAGACTCTCTAACTTAACCTTTCAACAAAATATTCTTGCATTAGACGTGCTTTCTTCCCAATATATAAAATCATTTTGATGTGTTTTGGTCTTTGTTTGTTTTGCTTTGGATAGGTTGATACTTGTGTCAAGATTTCTTCTTGGAAGCATGCTTTGTTGCACATGCTTGCGTCTAGTGAAATATTTCACAATCCTTATTAGGGAAACAGACCCTAAGGGAATGACCTAGTGCCTCGGGGGCACATTGATAATGGCCTTGCCTACATGACAACATAGAGGCAACATAGTTTGGGACTTGGACCATGAATGTGGATGGACTAGAGGATAGATGACAAGATATGGGATGGACAGGAAGCCTCGGGGGTGCATTGATAATGGCCTTGCCTATGTGACGACGCAGAGGCAACGTAGTTCAATGTTAAACCTATGATACTAATGATAGATGCTATGCTAGGCTGACACTGTGGATAGGACATGGGATAAGACCTTAGTAGATAAGGCAAGAAAAGAGAGAGAGTATCAAGCCATGATAGGTTATTGCTAGGTTTTAGATATGGATCGGATGATACTGATGACAAAGAAACACCATAGATAGGCAGATGTATGGGTGATAAGGAATGGAACGGGTGGTTAGGTAGAAGGAATCAAGGATGTGATCTCCAAGGACTATGTCGCATCGGAATAACTCAAGATTTGACATGAAAAATCTTATGATGAAGGAGGATGAGAGGATAATGAAGGATTTGTGTGGTTTTGGAGGGATAAGGTATGCCAAGAGATCTAAAACATTTGTCAACATTATGCCCCTAATCATTATCAAGATCAAACAAACAGAGGAAGGGAGGATTATGATGGATAGACTGATAGGATAGGTGCTGTTGATGGTGGTTTTAGCACACAACAATGCAGGTATGATTGCTTGTATCACACCTCTCTTGAAAAAGGTATCCTATCCAAGATAGGACTGCCCCAAGGATAATATAGCTAGGTCTTAGCTTGCTTGGAATAAATTCAGTGGAATGTCTAGTTGTGCCAACAAGGGGTCTTACACGAAATGTAGGGTTTATGGAAGATGGCAGCAATGTGTATGCAAAAACCCTAATGGTTCAAATTGTAAAGTCTAAAATTTTCCAGCAGATGAGCAATGAAATGCTACTTATAATCTAACCTAACAAACTTAATATAAATAAAATGCAAAAGGAAAAGGAGAGAGAAGGGTTAAGAGATCCTAAGTGACAGTCATAATAGAGTAAAATGCTACAGATAGACAAATACTTTCAATAAACTATTCCATGTTTCACCAAGACAGGAAACCCACAATGTTGCAAGAAATGATGCAATCTTCAAAGGATCCTTAGGATTTTCTAACTGCATTCACTCATTAAACACCCAGACAATGGTGTAGCTTAACTAGTGGAGTGCAACCAAACTATATTCAATGATAGGGCCCAGGCTAACTATACACAACAACTTACCATCAGTAAGCACTAATAGTATGGACCAAAGCATTCATCAGATATCTTAACATTTACCCATCATTGCAAAAGCACAACTAATTAAATTTAGATTTATATGAACAATGAAATATAAAATGCTTTGTATTGATCACAATTTGGTAGAGTCTCAACAATTCAGTATCTAATCTTACTTACAAATGAGAGAAAATGATGGCCCTTTTATAGGCAAGGCACCATACCGAGTTTTTCAATGGACAGTGGAGATTAACTCAACACCAACGGTCTAGATTACATGGCATTTAATGAGATATATCAGTTTGTTACATTTTTGGATCTACATTTTTCTTGTAGGAAAAAGACAAAATACAGCTTGCAAATACATTGAATCTGGACAAAATAGGTACCCATTTGGTTGTACATGATGAAAAGTTAATTTTCAAGGCCTAATAGAGCCAAAATAGAGTCACATGAGATTTGAAAATACGAGCTGATGTGGATTCATGGGATTCCAAGTATTGAGTGGACCAAGGGGAGTATGTGGCACATTCTTTGATGAAGACATATCCAATTGGATGCTTGTTGGACTGATTCTTGATGACTAGACTGCTGGAACAACTATATGTATGTCTTGGACATTGGACTAGATTTGTAGGAACTATCATGAAAGAAGCATGATCTTCAATGTCTTCCAACTCCTGAGACTCATCTTTATCATCTTGAACATTATACTGATCTTCTCTTGTAGGTGCAGCAGTAATTTGGTTGATAGAATGTCGATTCTGCACTTCTGGGTCAACAAGGTACCTCTGTGTGTTCATCCTTCCAAGACGGCTCCAATTAGCTCCACCAAGCTCCTTTGTGCTCTTAGACCTACAATAAATAAGACCAAGCATTAATTTCATCATAAACAAGTCATTTTCCATTAATTTGGATCAAAACATGCCCATTTACAGTCATGGATTAGTCAAAAATAGCCCATTGTCAATGCCACTTTCTTATAAACAACCTCTTAAATCTAGTGATTTTCACATGATTTTCTACATTTTTCATCATTTTTAAGTACCCATTTGGCCAATATGATGATTAGGGAAGTTTTTGGGGTTAATAAAATCCATTTGCAAACTTTTATTTCATGTTTTTCTAGCATTTTCTACAAAAAATGAGATTTTTGGGGGTCACGGACTTTTCATGTGTAGTGGCATTAATTATCGTAAAACATGCCAAAAATGCACACAAACTTGATAAATGTTCATCATGATATGAAAAATAGATATGCAATTCAAATCCATCAAGAAAATCCAAGTTGTACCTTGAAAAACTTAATTTTTGGGCAAAAATACCAAAAAGTGTTGATTTTGAGGTTTACCGACCTAGCGGGGATTTTGGGGTCTATCGACTAAAAATCAGTGCAATACAATTCTAGCACAGGTCAGAGAGGTTCATTTTTAGCACAAAATGCTTTTACGTTACTCTTGAGTGCCACCAACTTGCATGAGTTTGGGCTCGGATCAACTAATAGCATCTCATAAGGTCGGTCGGGGTGGATTGTAGCGCAAGTCCGTAAGGTCAATTTTTAGCGCAAAACATGAAAGGCTCAATCGGTGGGGATTTTCAATGGAATCAACTAGTGTGGGTTTTAGCACCGACTGACTTACGTGACTTAAGTCAGTGGAAGGCCATTTCAGTGCAAGTCTACGAAGTGGGTTTTTAGCCAAAGGTAGGTAGAGGCTATTTTTAGCGTTAAGGTTGGTAGAGGTTGTTTTTAGTGCTAGATTTTAAATTGGCCAGGGTGAAAGTATATTTAAAAATATATTTAAGTTTACATATGTAATTTATTATACTTTAAATGTTTTTAAATATACTTTCAGGATGTTTGAGATAGGTTCTAGATCCATAGGATTTCATATGCAGATTCTAGAATTTTGTGGTTCCACCACATTTCAGACTTAGCCAAATCAGGGCTTTAGGACCATACGATGGGATGAAAGTATGTAAACCCCTTAGTGAAATCTTGTGGAATTTGACATGATTTTGCAACTCTAAGACCTAGAAACTAGGAATTTCAACATGAAACATCCTGCATAAATAATTTCAAGGGTAATATCCAGTGACAGGATTTTTGAGCAAAATGCAGTAACACCCAATTCCAATGCAGAAGGCAAAAAATGGCTATTTTTTAAGTACAAGACCACTCAAGACACTTCCAAATCAATCATGAAAGACATCAAATCACTCCAAACTTGCAAAGTACTCAAATTTGGAACAAATATGCACTCTAAGCACAAATTCACTTTCTCATCATCATAATCAAGAAAGATTGAGACTCTAAGCTAAAGCAAAAGAAGGGGTCTCCATTTGGCAAAATGGGGCGTTTGTGCAAGGCACAACAAATGAGAACTTTGCTAGGAAATGATCCATAGCATTTCTAAGATAAACGTTAGTTCAAACCTAGAATCTCTGTGTTTCCCACACATTAGATGAGAAAGCATGATATCTTATCAGAGAATCAAAGACCACTAACCAGTGCAACCATCCATATCCTAAAAACCTGAGTGTGTGCAATTACATTCATTCCCATCCTTTAGCAACTAAGTTCACCTAAGATCCTTCATGGTAAGCTATGAAGTTGGGACCATTCTACCACCAAGAGAATGCTCTAATGCTGAGATATGATGAACCTTCAAGTAGTAATCATTCTACAGTGATATCTTTCTTGATAATGCCTTTTATGATCTCTGATGCTAATAATCTTCAGATAATAGTCTTCATGTGAGAGTCTTCAAATGATAATCTTTATATTGATACTTTGTAATGGGTCTAGTGTTGAAAAACACCTTTTATTTTCACCCAATAGGCTAGCAATACTTAGTACCACCTACCACTCTCATTTATATCTACAGAATGGTGTTGGCGGTAAAAATGGAAACCCAAGCTTTTCACTTAACACAAGATCACTTAGATTTGCTTAGCTACTTCATGATTATTTTAAGTGAGAGATATATGGTTAGAAAACACTTCAGGTGCACCAACTAATGACTCATTTCCAATGAACAGACATCATACTCCCTGGTATAACAGTGGAACCCACAACAAGACTATGCAGAAACCTTGGCTTCTCAAAGAAATATTCCAAATTACTTACCCAACAAAGAAGCACTTGCAGGGTTGCACAACTGCCACCACATTCAAGAAATGGAGAATCCAAGCAAAGCAAGCACATAAGTGAAAAGAAAAGAAAACTACTCTAACCAAAGCAAAATAGGCAGAAAGCAACAACTAACAACTAAAAACTAAAGAAAAGGCAAAGTAGAAACTAAACTAGAAAAGCAGATTACTAACTAAAATCTAACTAGAAATAAGCAAGACTATGTACAAAAGCTTTGGATAACAAGTATTAACACTCCCTCGTGACTTATTTCTCAGGACATGCAGGAGTAACAAGGTGCAGGTCAGTGTCCTAAGTCTATCAAATTCATCCTTGTACTCTAAAAAGTGAGGTAGAGGCATGCTAGGTTCATGTTCAGAGTACCAATTATGCAGGATCAATAATTGGGGGAGTTCATTAGGGCCATGATCAATCCAAGTGCAAGTTGTCTTACTTAAATCACTGTAATCAAATTGATAACTGCTAAAACTAAGTGAGAAGAGGGAAGATATAACCTGATTTGTAGTACCATCAGTTAGAGATGCAAGTTCTTCACCTTGCTGCATTGTACTATTGACTTGTGCACCTTTAGGAGGTTTCAGCTCATGTAGGGTCATATCATGTGCATTGGATAGTTCTGGATCATTGAATGTTGCATCAATCTCCCAAGCAAATAGGAAGTCTAGACAACCTTCTTCAGAATGTGGATCATCTGGATGAATTTGACATGAGTTGGCTAAAGCAAAGTCTAACATATGCAGTGAATTTCCATGCAGTAGTATATCCTTGTTGATTGTTGATACCAACTCAATGATGTGATCAAGTGATTGACACAAAAAAGATTCCAATCCATTACTTTGCAGGATGGTTTGATTTTTATTCTCAGATTGCAGATTTTGACTTTCAATTGTCATCAGTGGGTCAACATCAACCATGTGGAGATTTTCTTTCATGCAAGTATGAACTGGATCAGCTTGATGAATATATGATAAACTTGAATCCATTTCATCAAAATCAGTCATATGCTCCAAAGAAAACCCCTTTGCAATGATCAACAATCCTTGTATTTCAGTTGTTGGCTGATATGAGATTGAAAATTCATTGTTTGCAGTAGCAACATGGTCTCCTTCCTCTATAGGTAGATTCTTGATGTCAATGTTGCTTTGAAGTGGTGTACTATCCTAATTTTGTTCATCTAACTCAGCTAGAGACCATTCTACAACAATTATATCAACCTGATATGGCTGATCTTGATGATTTACTGCGCTGATACAGTCAAGAACTTGATCACTTTTCTCTAAATAATTCGATTGTAGCTCAAATATGTCAACTAAAATGATTTTCTGCATTGCTGTCCATGACTGTCCTTCATCTAGAGGATTGATTTTCACATGTTCTTGCACACATCCGATTGGATCTAACTATTGTTCCAACTCAAAATTATCAGCAATCTGAAATGAACTGTTGTTTTGCTGCTCTACTGTAGTAAATTCAAGTTTATAATTTGTTATTTGGGAAGTATTTGATTGCTGATCTGCATCTTTAATATGACTGCATATCAAATCTGATTTATCATCTGCCTCATCCACTTCCTTAGCAGCAGAAAATTGACCCTGTACATTGTTTTGTTCGTCGTCTTGTGACTGAAAATTAGCTTTTTGCCATGCTGGGACAGCATATTCTGTGACTGAATAGTCTGGATCTAGTGGTTGAAAACCAAGCTTTATCTAGGCAGGGACCTCATCTTCATTAATTGGGTGTCCTACAGACCACATGCATTGCCGGCTCTCATCATCTCGACATGTATTTTGATGAACTTGAGGGACTTCAATTTCTCCAACATGTAGATTGCCTTGTTGACCGCAATCATTTATGAATGGAAGATTTGCAGCTCCTTGCAAGGTCTTGCTCTATATATGTTTGTCATATCCATATCCTACTTCAGGCTTATAAACTTCAAAAATAGGAAGTAATCCCTTTAAATGCATATCTAATCTTTGGAGAAAAGTCAAACAGTCAATTTTGTCATGTAGCTCTCCAGGATGTACAGTGTAGACCTAAGGTGAACTAAAATAGAGCAGTGTTAGTGGAGGATACTTCACTCTAATATGCCTATCTAACACTTCTTTGAAAAGTGGGATATCTACTTGGAAGTTCTCTTCATGATATGACAACTGAGATGGTCCTCTGAAGAATGAAGGGATTTCATGACTGAAACCCTTATGGGTACCCATTGGATCAAAATTTTCTGTACATTCATTTCATTTCAGCATGTGCAGTGAACTAGTAAACTAACAACCTACATAACATCTTTATCCTGCCCTCCTTCTAGCACTAAATATGTTGATGGTTGTTTTAGCACACAACAACGCAGGTATGATTGCTGGTATCACACCTCTCTTGAAAAAGGTATCCTATCCAAGATAGGACTGCCCTAAGGATAATATAGCTAGGTCTTAGCTTGCTTGGAATAACTTTAGTGGAATTTCTAGTTGTGCCAACAAGGGGTTTTACATGAAATGTAGGGTTTATGGAAGATGGCAGCAATGTAGATGCAGAAACCCTAATGGTTCAGACTGTAAAGTTTGAAATTTTCTAGCAGATGAGCAATGAAATGCTACTTATAACCTAACCTAACAAACTTAATATAAATAAAATGCAAAAGGAAAAGGAGAGAGAAGCGTTAAGAGATCCTAAGTGACAGTCACAACAGGGTAAAATGCTGCAGATAGACAAATAGTTTCAATAAACCATTCCCCATTTCACCAGGACAGGAAACCCACAATGTTGCAAGAAATGATGCAATCTTTAAAGGATCCTTATGATTTTCAAACTGCATTCACTCATTAAACACCCAGACAATGGCGCAGCTTAACTAGTGGAGTGCAACTGAACTATATTCAATGACAGGGCCCAAGCTAACTATACACAACAACTTACCATCGGCAAGCACTAATAGTATGGACCAAAGCATTCATCAGATATCTTAATATTTACCCATCATTGAAAAATCACAACTAATTAAATTTAGATTTATATGAACCATGAAAACTAAAATGAGACAACACATGAACACAAATTCCTAGCAACCTACAAAACTTGCTTTGTATTGATCACAAGTTGGCAGAGTCTCAACAATTTAATATCTAATCTTACTTACAAATGAGAGAAAATGATGGCCCTTTTATAGCCAAGGCACCATACCGAGTTTTTCAATGGACGGTGGAGATTAACTCAACACCAATGGTCCAAATTACATGGCATTTA
The DNA here is from genome assembly GCA_027924645.1 of Cunninghamia lanceolata. Classification (NCBI taxonomy): domain Eukaryota; kingdom Viridiplantae; phylum Streptophyta; class Pinopsida; order Cupressales; family Cupressaceae; genus Cunninghamia; species Cunninghamia lanceolata. Next base: position 3,458,215 of record BSBN01000765.1, on the reverse strand, counting down.
ATGAGATATATCAGTTTGTTACATTTTTAGATTTGCATTTGTCTTGTAGGAAAAAGACAAAATACAGCTTGCAAATACATTGAATCTAAACAAAATGGATACCCATTTGGTTGTACATGATGAAAAGTCAATTTTCAAGGCCTAATAAAACTAAAATAGAGTCACATGACACTTGAAAATATGAGCTGATGTGGATTCATGGGATTCCAAGTGCTAAGTGGACCAAGGCGAGTATGTGGCACATTCTTCGATGAAGATATATCCAATTGGATGCTTGTTGGACTAATTCTTGATGACTGGACTGCTAGAACAACTATATGTATGTCTTGGACATTGGACTGAATTTGTAAGAACTATCATGAAAGAAACATGAACTTTAATGTCTTCCAACTCCTGAGACTCATCTTTATCATCTTGAACATTATACTGATCTTCTCTTATAGGTGCAACAGTAATTTGGTTGATAGAATGTCGATTCTGCACTTTTGGGTCAACAAGGTACCTCTATGTGTGCATCCTTCCAAGATGGCTCCAATTAGCTCCAACAAGCTCCTTTTTGCTCTTAGACCTACAATAAAAAAGACCAAGCATTAATTTCACCATAAACAAGTCATTTTCCATCAATTTGGATCAAAACATGTCCATTTGCAATCATGGATCAGTAAAAAACAATCCATTGTCAATGTCACTTTCTTTTCTGCATTTTTCATCATTTTTGAGTACCCATTTGGCCAATATGATGATTAGAGAAGTTTTCAAGGTCAATAGAATCCATTTGCAGACTTTTATTTCATGTTTTTCTAGCATTTTCTATAAAAAGCGAGATTTTTGGGGGTCACGAACTTTTCATGTGCAGTGGCATTAATTATCATAAAACATGCCCAAAATGTACACAAACTTGATAAAATGTTCATCATTATGTGAAAAATAGATATTCAATTCAAATCCATCAAGAAAATCCAAGTTGTACCTTGAAAAACTCAATTTTTGGGCCAAAATACCAAAAAGTGCTGATTTTGGAGTTTACCGACCTAGCGGGGATTTTGGGGTCTACCAACTAAAAGTTGGTGCAATACAATTCTAGCATAGGTCAGAGAGGTTCATTTTTAGCGCAAAGTTTTTTTGCACTACTTTTGGGTGCCACCGACTTGCGTGAGATTGGGGTTGGATCAACTAATAGCATCTCATAAGGTCGGTCAGGGTGGATTGTAGCGCAAGTTCGTAAGGTCGATTTTTAGTGCAAAACATGAAAGGCTTAGTCGGTGGGGATTTTCAATGCGACCGACTAGCATGGGTTTTAGCACCGACCGACCTGCGCGACTTAAGTCAATGGAAGGCCATTTTAGCGCAAAGGTTGGTAGAGGCTATTTTTAGCACTAAGGTTGGTAGAGGTCATTTTTAACACTTTTTATAGTTGGGGTCATTTTTAGTGCTAGATTTTGAATTGGCTAGGGTGAAAGTATATTTAAAAATATATTTAAGTATAAGTTTAGATATGGCCAGGGTGAAAGTTTGGAATTTCTTATACTTTAAATATTTATAAATATATTTTTAGGATATTTTATATAGGTTCCAGATCCATAGGATTTCATATGCAGATTCTAGAATTTTGTGGTTCCACCAAATTTTAGACTTAGCCATTTTTCAGGATTTTTAGGGTTTTAGACTTAGCTAAATCAGGGCTTCGGGACCATGCGACAGGATGAAAGTATGTAAACCCCTTAGTGAAATCTTGTGGAATTTGACATGATTTTACAACTCTAAGACCTGGAAACTAGAATTTCAACATGAAACATCCTGTAGAAACAATTTCAAGGGTAATATCCAGAGACAAGATTTTTGAGCAAAATGCAGTAACACCCAATTCTAATGTAGAAGGCAACAAATGGCTATTTTTTAAGCACAAGACCACTCAAGACACTTCCAAATCAATCATGAAAGACATCAACTCACTCCAAATATGCAAAGTACTCAAATCTAGAACAAATCATGCACTCTAAACACAAATTCACTTTCTCATCATCATAATCAAGACTGAGACTCCAAGCCAAAGCAAAAGAAGGGGTCTCCATTTGGCAAAATGGGGCGTGTGTGCAAGGCACAATAGGTACGTAATGGATAGATGGATAAGATAGGAAATGGTATGGAAGGAAATGATAGGAGAAAAGTGATATGCTGATGAGACAAGGTGCCCCCAAGTGTAGGTGACATAGATGATCAACTTACACACGACACTTGTTTGCCAGGTTTTCATCATGGTACTTATCCAAGGCGCCTGTTTGCCAGATTTTCACCATTGGATGAAAGGATTTTTCTTTACCATTTTTTTACTTTTGGATGGGATAGATGAAGGTAGACATAGAAAGGAGAGACTCAAGTATGTAGTTCCCTAAAAGGTGATAGTCCTGCCAAATGGATGCTGTCGCATGGACTATGTCAAGTATTCTCATAGATGTTGGTAGGGGATTGCCTGAAAGTGAGATGGAGTAGGTAGATAGTTGATTATGAAAGGTACGATAGTGAATTATGATGCAGGTTATGAAAGACTTATGTAATGATGGAGGGAAGGCTTATGCAAAAGCATGGACCATAGGGATAGGATGGGGAAGATATGTAGGATAATATTGGAAGAAAGGAGAGATGGAGTTATGTGGAAGTCTCGTGGAATGGAAGGGAACCATGACCAACGGTTGCACACACCATGATAAACATTGAAGCTTATGATGGGAAGGTGGTGTAGGAAGCAATGGAGATTTTTTCTTGGTGGATGAGTGATTTAGGTATTTAGAGACCCACATAGACTTAGTATTTTTCTAATTTTTGCTTGTCATGTGGGATAGAAGGATTTGATACTTTTGGATGGAAAAGGAGAAAGGGGATGGTCGGGATTCTTGATAGGTGGATGCCTTATTTAACTTAATGGCCTTTTGCTTGGGTACCCAAACCATTTTTCTTTTAGACTTCTCTTGTGAAGGTATGGGATAGGGTGTATGCAGTCTTTGTGCAGCTTCTAAGGTAATTGCTTGATGCTTGGGGACCCACACTTTTTTCATTTTTGCTTTGAGGTGTGTGGGTGTATGCAGCTCTTGAGATGGGTTTTTCTTTGATTTTTGGCTTTTGTATCCTAGGTCATGAGGACTCTTAGGATTTTTGACTTTATAGGTAGAGGTATCCAAATGTTTGTCATTGAATCCCTTGGATATGGTGGAAGTGAGATTGGTGGAAGCTCTTTATTTAGACAATATGTGCATTTGTTGGCCATGGTTGGGATTTTTAGATGATTTATGGATGGATGTACAAGGTGTTGGAAGAAGTGATGGTAAAATGCATGGAGGGATGTTAGGATTTGGAAGTAGCAGAGGTAGATTGGATGGTGGAAGGTGTATGGTCACATGCTTTTGACAATTGTAGGATGATGGAGGTGGAATGGCAACATATGTTTTGGGGATATGATAGGGTTTGTGATAGAAAGTGGTGGACTTAGGAGAAGTGGAGGAAGTACCAACATCTTGATATTGTTCACCTTGTGGTATGTATCCAAGGCCGTATGAGCGAGGAGGAACATTGACATGGACGGGCTCCAAAATACCTTGTTCATGAAGGCCTAAGCCTTTACCCTGATAGTTCATATGTTGGAGTATGCGATGGACAACGGGATTCTGTATAGATGGAACACTAGACACAAATTCTTTATTGGATGAAGAAGGTGAGATAGATGATAATGGTTGTTGGTGTTCTAAGGAAGAACATTCATGCATGAAGGTATGGAGACCAAGGAGATAGGATAACAAATTTACAACATTGTCGATAATGGATGGCAAAGGATCATTTGGATCTTGATCATAATTATGCTCTTTAGGGTCCAAGTTATTGGGTTGATCATCCATGTGCACATGGGAGGCAAGTGTCTCATCAAGGGAAGTGGAAGTTGTTGGATCATGGATAGGACTAGATGGAAGATGGATAGAAGTAATGGAGGTTTCTTGCTCACGGATGGGTATGGGATCAAGTTGTTCAAGGACATCTTCTTCATAGGGAATATTTTGATCATAGAATAGATAAAGGTTATGGATGGGTTGGAGTTGGATTTCCTTCTCATGTATAGGATAAAGTTTCTCATGGATAGCTTCTTCATCAAAGATAGTATCTTGATCATAGAAAAGATAAAGGTTATAAATGGGTTGGAATTGGATTTGCTTCTCATGTACTATTGTTGGGAGATGGATAGGATCAAGTGGCTCATGGGGAGGTTCATTATTATCGATATCATCTTGATCATGGAAAAGATATAGGTTATGGATAGGTTGCATAAAAGTGATTTGATCTTGACTTGGACTAGGGCTTAATGTTTCCACATGCTTAGGATTAAACTCTTGACATACCTCTTGGGTTGTTTGAATTAAAATTGATAGCTCTTGGGTAGGCTTGACATGTTCTTGAGGGTTATTGACATGAAGGTACAATGGTTCTTGACTTGGGTTCATGGTAGGAGACTCTTTGATAAGCTCAAGAGGTTGCAGATTACATGAAGGGGTTGAAGGATCTTTTGTAAGGTCAAGGACCAGAATTTGGGGACATGGTTGACTCTCTACTGGTAGTCCTTGGATCACATCCTTTGTAGGTGTATGGGGTAATGGATGAGTGGATTTGGCTTTTTCCATAGCTTTTCTTTTGTTGTATAAATTTGGAAAACATTTTTCCCAAAACTCATCTGAGGTTTTTTTGGTTGTCCATGTAGAGCTTGACGAACTAGATGGCGGTGTTGGTGTATAACCGGTATGCTTTGGGATATACATCTTAGAAGATAGTGAAGGAGGACTAGTAGATGGAGTGGTATACAATTTCCAACTTGAGGTGGTGCTTTCCTTGTCATGAGAATCATTAAGACAGAAAAAGGATGTATGAGTTTGGGGCAAGGTGTAGCTAGTACTGGCTTGTTCAGCTTGCAAGATTGTCATTTCTTGTTGTAAGACTTGGAGTTCTTGAGCAATTACTATACGATCTTGGGGTGAGGGACCTAAGTTTATTTGCAATTGCAGGTATTGTAGTTTTTGAGAAATATATTCTGATTGGTTTGTCATCTCTACAGAAATTGACATGAGACCAAAATGGCTATCTAGAAAGGTTGATATTTTTCTCAAAAGACTAGGAAATGCTCACTATCACAGATACACAGCTATATATGCACTGGAACAGAAGGTGTATGTGCTGCAAGTCAAGTTAATTACACAGGTTTGGTTAAATTCAAAAGTGTAGTATCAGACGGTAAATACATAGTTAGTCGCAGTATATGCATAGAAAATCTAAACAAATGCACAGTTTTGCAGGGTACATGCGTAGATCTGGTTTTTTTCTGAATGTTTTTGTAAAGTTTTTCGACATGTTTTGTAGTTTTTTTGGTTTTTTGGTTTGCAGGTTGGTCTTTTGAATATGATTTTATCATTTATAGCAAGAAGACATAGAAAACACATAAAATGATTTCATGGTTTTTTTTTTTTTTGGAAAATTTTGGACTCTTTTTGACACAAAAACAAGTATAATCCTAGGCTGGTAAAGACAATATTTGTTAGATCCCCTAGCTGTGCATATTCAAAGTGGATATCTTTAGGAACTTTGTAGCACCGGCTCCTCTCCACGGTACACACTTCTCATGCATACCAAGATATGAGTTTCCCAAGGCTCGTACCCCCACCGAACCTTTGATTGTCCCTACTATTTCTACTAAGAACCACATGAATCAGGGCAGCTTCAAAGGTCCCACATTGTATGCCAACAAATAGAAGGATTTTAGGCCACTAAAACAAAGGATATGTAATGAGGGCAGCCATTTGAGTGGTTATACATGTGGTAGCACTACTCTCCATTGTGGAGTCTCCCAACCTACAAGGGTTATGCCTTGGAGGGTTTTGGGGGAGGTTGGCTGTCGATATAACACAACTTCACTCGTTGTTTGAAGATTTCACTCCAAACACAATTTATTTAGAGTGGCTTGGCAGGGCTTGGCTTTAGCCTATTACCACTTAGGGTCATTCCTACTTGGACAAATGGGTATCCAAGAGTAGGCCCCTCTAAAGGTTCAACACATGTGAAATGACATGTCTGGCATTCTAATCACCCAAGATAGGGGAGAGCATATGCCTAATGTCATTCTAAAAACATAAAAGACAGTAGTTCTTTCCACCTATTTAAAATGAAAAAAAAAACTAGATATGCTACACTACTCAGGAACACACACAATTGTTAACTTTGAAGTGATTAATAAGATAGCAATGGTTCAATTTTAGCAAGATAGCAATGTGTTTAACCTTGAAAGATAGCAATGTAGCAATGATCCAATGATATGCAAGATAGCAATGATTCAGTTACAACCCTCCTAATTAGAACTACATGAGATTTTTATGAACATCATTTTACTTTCTCTACTAATTAAATCTATGATGAGCTAATAGGTGCTACTATATGACTAAACTAGCTCCTATGCCTGCAAGTAGATCTGAGAATTTCCTTGCAAAAAATTGTTAGCATTTCAAAAAACTACAAGAAAAACTCAAAGTCCCTGTCAGAACCATAGGCACAGCCACAGAGCTTATATGTGCAGTTACAATACACAGATGCACAAAACTACATATGCACAGAAATAGATCTTAAAGCACAAATACAAAAGACACATGCGTAGATTTAGTGAATATGTTGTTTTAGAGGATAAAAGCACAACGTCAGGGGGTATATGTGTCGAAATAGAGCTTGCATGTACCAAACTGTTAGATGCGTGGAAATAGGAATTAGATGCACAGATCCTGAGGACAGATGCCCCAAAGGATTGTAAGCGCTGAAACAGAGGTCAAAAGTGCAATTTCTGATGATAGATGCACCGAAACATAGGTCATATGTGCGTCGGAACTATTTAGATGCACAGAATGAACTTGTATGGAACCTTTCACTCAAAAACTTAGTTTTGGATTAGATTCGGGGCAAGAGCCCCATGGTGGGCACGAAAAATGTTATTATAAATTTTTGTTAATAGCATAAAACCATTAATAAACTAATGAACATCAATAGAAATTGCAAATAACAAGATGGAAAATAAAAAGGACAAACCTCACACAAACCTTGTTATCTCACTGCTTCCATTGTTCGCCTAGTCTCGATTGATCATTTTATGATGAAAGTTGCCCTCAGGAAGTGCACTTCCTTGCTCCTTTCTTCAAGATGGTGATGGAGAAATGGCTGCGATACTTTATTGCAATGAAGATGAGGGTCAAATGCAATGAGGATGATCTCAAGCAAAATGGATATGGGGAGTGCCAAAGGTGCGCTGGTAATTTGACAAAGTAATATCACTTAAAGCTTGGATGAATGAAATGGAAGAAAAGGGTTCAATTTATAGACTTGGGAGAGAAAAGATCAACGGTATAGAAAGAATGAGAAGATCAACGGTGGAGAAGATTTGAGAGAATGTGTGTGAATAGAAAGAAGACGTGGCACACAAAAGTTGTTTTGTTTGAGTTAACTACTTTCTTTTATAAAGATAAGATATGCTTTCAAAAATTAGAATGTTTTTTTTCTAATTTAAGAGTTGTTGATAAAACAAGATTGATTGAGTCAGTTAACTCAACTTGTGATTTTCTTTTGCATGATTTGAGAGAAATTAAATAATAAATTATTTAATTTTGTGTGCATGAAGAAGAATTATTTTTAGAAGATTTTGGAAGAATTAGAAGATAAGAAAGCAAATTAAATAAATAAATTTATTTAATTGTTGTGCATGATTTGGAAGAATAAATAAAATATTTGATTGTATTTTTTTTAGAGATTGAGAGGATTTAAATAAATTTGATTGTTTTATTTAAATTTGGAAGAATTGACTTAAATTAAATAATTAAGAATTATTTAATTGTTTGGAAGAATTTAATTAAATAAAAGGTTTTATTTAATTTTGACTTTAGAAGAGGTAATTAAATATTTTGATATTTAATTAACTTAGAGGAATATGAATCAAATAAATAAATTTGTTTATTTATTTATTGATAGAAGAATTAGAATGGAATAAATATTAAGAATATTTATTTAGACCAAGCCGTGTCATTTTTAGGCGTATACACTTTTCAAGATAATAAAGGTTTGTTGTGTAATTTTTTATGCATGTTGTTATGACTAACAATCATCATCAATAGGAGTCGGTTCAAATCTTTGAAGTTATGTGTACATGAGTATAGATGACAGGGGGATATTTGGTAAAGAGAGTTGATTACACCCTTTGCCCTTGATGTCAAAGGGGGAGAGGTTTTGGAGATAGTTTGGCATGCCATCAATGACAAAGGGGGAGATTGTTGGAAGAATGTCTTTGAGAAGTTATTTTGTCATTGATGCTGCTACTGACAACATGAGCATGGGCACAAGGACCATACACTGTAGTGTTGTCATTGATGTCAACATTGTATTTTGGTATGTTGCAGATTAGTTTGGATTTTCTACTTTGCAAGATGGTTTGATCCTTCATAAGGCACATATTTACAGAGGGTTTTGATTTGAAGTGTGATTCGGTAAGAAAGACCTATTGTGAATTTGGCTAAGTATAAACTCTATATTTCTAAGTTATAGAAAATTTGATATTTTGGTCCGCATTTCTTCACTATTGAAGATTTTGCTCTACGGTTCTAGCATATTGATTGTTATAAGCTTCTAAATCTAGAATTTTGCATGTTTTTGACATATGGTTTAAAATTTATGAGAAACAGAAGTTTGGCTTGACAAAATAAAGGTATTTCCAGTTCAGAGCAGGTGTGTAGGAGAGTCCACATTCCTCCGTGGATTGGATTTTGTTTTTGTGATTCTAAGGGGATGTTAACAGATGTGATTAGAGTGTGATTTCTAGTTTTCATGTGATTTGGAGATATATGGGTCAGTATGTGGATTGACAGTTAAAGGGTTTTTGTATTAGGTCCTTAGCAGAACTGACCTAATAAGTGTGAAGGTGTGTGGAAGGAAATCAAGCTTGTGGAGTTAAGTGGGAGCTATTTTAGGTCCATGCTGACCTATTTCATTTTGTTTCAAAGTTTGAATCTTGGCACAAAGTGTGTGAGTGAAGTTTTGGAGCCGATAACTCCTATATGACATGTTTTTCACATTACATCCAATTAGGCCAAATTAATTGATGTTGTGAAAGAAGTGGATATATATGTAGGATTGTGTTTAGTGTTTTGGGTAATGAATTAGAAAAATGTGATCTGTCTGATGTGATAAGTACTTTTGGATGTGAATTGAGTGAATGCAAAGTAGTAGAGTCTGGTATTTCAGAATAGTGTGGTGAATATTGTTTCAATACTTTGAGCCTCATTGGAACTGTACTTCATGCATGTGTTATATGCAATTGTAAATAATTCAATCCTAGCAGTGAGCCACCCATTCTCTTCTATCTCTTTCCTTTAGGATAGTGAGTCCTTTGGCAGTGAGCCACATGCAGTGAGCATTCTTGGACAGTGAGTCCACCAATTGTATCAACCTTAACGGGTTTCCTTATTAATATATATTGTGAGCTAATCCTCACTGTTATTTTTCCTGCTTTGGGTTTTCCACATAAAAATCCTACTGTTCATGTGTTATGAATTGTGGCTGCATGTTTTATACTTAATTTCCTTTATTGCTATTGAATATCCTAAATGGATTAAAATGTTTAATGTGTAAATGGTTTAAGAGAATACTAATTCACACTCCCCTCTCAGTATTTGGGGTGTCCAAAAATATTTATAGAGCTAGAGAGCTATTCCCTAAATATTCTATAAGGAATTGTGCAATTCATTAATAACTAGTATTAGCACTTATGTGTCTAAAGTCAACACCTATTACTGATTAGAGAGGAAAACTTGGTTGGTAATTTTCTTCACTATTCTTAAACCCATCATGAGGGAGCATGATGACTAGTGAGGAAAAAAAGATAGAAGGAACATTGGGAGGGAATTCAAGAATGGGTGATAATATTTAAGGAAGTAGCTACATGAAGAAGGTGGAGTAGGAGACTTGGAGACTAATTAAGCTCCTTGTACTTATTGTCTAGCCTCCAAACATCATTAAGAATAAAATCATGGTAAAAGATTGTTAAGAGGGTAGGGGTTTGGAAGATGAGTTTAGAGGTGATGCAGAGGGTTGAGGAAATTAAATAAAGGAATTAGAGAATTAAGGGGTTGAAATGATATATGGATCCATTAGAAGGGGAATCGCATGGTTTTAAAGGAAAAGTTTTAGATTTTACAACGGGTAAGTTAGAGGATGGTTTAGATTTATGGATCAAGCAATCTCTGATGAGATGCCCCTATATTAAATAGTAAAAACATGTGTATGTATTGTTAAGATAAACTAGACTTTGATTTACTTCATATCTAGGGAAAAAATAATTTTAAGCAATAGTTCAGTAAGATCTAGCTCAATACAAGACCTAGGGTACACACTCAAACTAGAGAAAGTTCTTGTGTTATATTTGTGTCAAATCACACAGATGAGTTGGATTATTTTATTTCAGAAAGGGGTTGAAGGCTAGGTTAAAAAATGAAATTCAATCCACATGTGGTAGAATTAGTAGAAGGACTTTTTAGAGTGGAACTCAAAGTCTTGTTCCTAGAGATAAAAGATATTCCAACAAATCACCCACGTCCCATATTTAAGATCTACTTAATAATGATTAAGATAGAAAAACATATTGAAAATGTACCCTTTTCCTAGACCTCTATAGTGGACTCCAATCCACAACTACGACCTTCCTAGTTGGTCTTTGTCCACTTGTACAAGGCTTTACCTAAACAAACCTCTTTGATTCTTAAACTCCAAAATTAAAGAACTTTTAATTGTGATTAACTTATCTACTATTCTACTTTCTTAAATAGGTAATAGTTTCAAAGAGGGATGAATGTTGTTGAAAATAAGAAAAATTGCATGCTAGATACTAAAGGTTTCACTACAAATAAATCAAAGATTTTATCCTAGAAACATTGTAAATGAAAAAATAGCTTGGTAGTGGCAATTGTTTATCTTTTCGAGAGCTTCCCAATGATATATAGTAATTGAAAAATCCAATGGTCAGATCAAAAGTTATGATGTTGGGAAGTTGCACTACTAAAATTAGAAAAAAAAAGTGAAAATATCTTCTTGGGAGGAGTTACATTTTCCAAAATATTCTAGGGCGGTTATGCATTCCAGATAAAGGAGCCAAATGAGGGTTATAGGAGGGAGTTCAGGAGTGTAGATGGTGGCTTTAGCTTGCATATTTTTATAATTAAAAAGCCCATGTGGTTGTAGCTTGTAATTTTCCTAAATATTGTAATTTCCTTACATTGAGATAATACAAAGCATGTGTTTCTTTGTTGCATTCATTGTTTTGTTCTCTGTTATTGTTGTCTGTTTGGGTTGGTAAAGGGAGTTCCATTCATCAAAAATAGGCAAGATCCTCTCATGTTAATGATGTGTTTAACTAGATAGGTTGTTAAATGAAGCACAACACCACCATTACCATCATCATGAGAAGTCTAAAGAAAACACCATCTTTCCAAACTACATTAAGAGCACAATCTAGGTTTGTATTTCCTAATTTACCTTCTTGGAGAAAATTTACACCTGTCTTCCACTTACCAAGCATAATTTTCACATTATACTTATAGAGCTAGAGAGGTATTCCCTTAGTATTCTATAAAGAATTGTGTAATTCATTAATAACTAGTATTAGCACTTATGTGTCTAAGGTCAACACCTATTACTGATTAGAGAGGAAATTGGTAATTTTATTTACTATTCTTGAACTCAACATGAGGGAGCATGATTACTCATGAGGAAATGTAACATTAGAAAATGTCCCCTTGGGGGCTTTTCTCTCATAAGGTTTAGTTCTCAGGTCTTTAGCATGCATTGAGGACATTTTAGTTCATATTTTAGCATCCCGATGGAATGAGACCTAGGTTTCATGGAAAATGGGACCTAGGAGGACCCCTTGCATTGTACCCTGCCTAAAATAGGGGGGAGGACTTGGGCGCCCGCACCCTAGTCCTGCCCTATTTTGGGGCAGCCCCAATTTTTTGGTGTTGGTTTATGACCGTCAGTTGGTTCTTTTATCGACACAGTAAAGTTTGATTTTTAAAATCTTGGCGAGAATGCTTGTAGGTGCATATATAAGCATGTTTAGGCATTCATTTGTAAACTAGATGGCAATTATGATATTCAAGTGTTCTCAATGTGATTCAAGGCTTTCTATTGTGTGTTGATATTTGTAGATTTGAGCATCAATCTCCTCATGGCATGAAGAGCATCTTCCTCCATGAGAGCTTCACTACAAGGTGACATATCATTGTTTTTTTATTATTGATTCCTTTGGTTTTTGCCTCTACCTCACAAGGGCACACACTCTTTGTCTGACAACGGTGTTTAGAGACTTAAGTGTCCTCCTAGGCTTGACTAAGGCAAGCGTCTAAACACCACAACCCCCAAACCAAGTCTTGTGATTGCAGGTTATAAGTGTCGTATCTGGAAAGAGTGGAGTTGCAGGAAGGCTTGGCAAGCATCAAGGATTTAGGATCTGAAGAAAAGATGAACAAAGGAGCACTTCTAGGACTAGGGCACCTGCAACAGTGTCCTCCGCAGATAGATCTTGGGAAATAGAAGTTACAGGGCTGATCAGTGTCGGAAGGAGATCTAGATTCCCCCAAAAAGTAGGTATCTTAGACTTGGGAACCTATTCCTTAGTCCCTGACTATTCCTCCTCGGAACCCTGAAAACATGTATTCTGTGATTTGCCATTTTACTCCCATCTGCAAGAGCTTTTTCTGTTATTCGTCAATTTGTTGTCATATTTGCATAATTAGGGTTTTAATGGTTAATTGGACATAAGAGAAGGAAAAATTGATAATTAATTCCCTAGTCCAAGTTTTCCTACATCTATAAGTGACCTAGGGTATGATAGTGCTTGCCACTTGATCCTAGATCCTTCAATGTTAGGGTGAAAGGAGGATTTTAACATCTAAACAACAAAAAGATTAACGAAATTCAATTTTACCCTAAACATTTTGGTGAACCCATGTTTTTAGACTTAAATTGCAACTTTTTGAGTGTTTGTATTTAAATTTGGTGTGATTTCATTCATTCATTTGGTTATTCATTCTATTGCATTGAGAAAAATTCAAAAAAACTAGAAAATTTTGAAAAATACAAAAAAAAATTGTATTGTTTATCTTACTAAATTGCATCATTTCTTCCTAAATTTTCCTAATTCATGATTTTTACATCAGATCTGATATAAACTATATGAAAATCCAAAAAATTAGAAATTTACATTGCATTTTCATCATTTAATTGCTAGGGTTTTGTGGAAATTTTGACAATTTTATATAACCTAGTAATTCCAAAATCTAGGGTTTGTAGGAAAAATCTTTTATCATATTTTTCTACTGATTTTAGAGGCTCATTAAAATAAAAATTTGGCTGTAGTCTTGCATTTTAGTGTAAATTTGCATTTAGATTTAAAATATTTGCAATTTGGCATAGAAAATTTCAACAAAAACTAGCAATTTTGATGCATTTTCATTAAATTTGCATGTTAAGGCTTGATAATCACTTTTAGATCTGAGATAAAGTCAATTTCATCATAAATTAGACTTAAAAACATTTGCATAGCATTTTATCCCAAGATCTCAAACCCAGGGCTTCAAAAACAACAATTTTCACTAAAATTGGCCTTATCGACTTTATAAACTTGCACCATATGTGTGTTGTGAAGGGTATTTTTGCATTAATTTGTTGTAATCAGGGTAATCATTTTCTTCCCCTCATAAAAAGCTTCAAAACACCCTTTTAACGGGCTCTTGTAGTGAAAATTTGGCAAAAAACCACACATTTTGACCATTTTTGCCCTAGGGTTTGACCTAGCTTACACTCCAAGCATGTTATGATCAATTTTATGGATTGAGGTGACTAGTATTATTGATATTATTCACTATACCTCCTAAAATTCCTTACAACATCCCTTTTTCTAGGTCTTGGAGTTGAAAAATCATGAAAATAGCTTATTTTTGGTATATTTTCACTAGGGTTTTACCTTAAGTGGTACTTAAATCATGTTGTGTTGGGTATTTTGGCACTAAGTGGCTGTTATCACTGATATTATTTTCTTTCCATCATCATTTTACTCACAACACCCTTTGTTATGCTATTTTGCATTGAATTTTGGTGAAAAAAGTGCCTGTTTTGACATATTTCGCTATATTTTGACTTGGCATTGTAAGGGTAAATTGGATTAACAATGAATATGCAATATAAAACAATATCAGATACACAAACTTTAATGGAATAGTGAACTAAGGAGATTCAATGAAATAAAGCAATGAAACAACAAAGCAAACCTTCTTTAGATCAAAGCTTCCATTGATTGCCTATCACAATCGTTCTTGCGTGTATGAAATAGGGCCCTCAAAGAGTGCACTTCTTTGCTTTGTTCAAGAATGTTGATTATGAATGGCTATGGTAATACCTCTGTAAAGAGGAGCTTCACAACGATGCATCGTGCGTAGTGCATGGTAACAAAGGTGATCACAAGCAATGAAGGAATAACATGGGTGCCAAAGGTGCACTGTAATTCCTGTAGAGTAACGATACTTAAAGCCTGGATGATTGAAATGGAAGAATGAAGTTGAATTTATAGACTTGAGAGAAATAAGATCAACGGTATAGAGAGAATGAGAAGATCAATGGTTGAGAATGGATGGGGAACGTGCAACGAATAAGAAGAAGACACGTGTCTTGCTTTCTTTTGCATGAGAGGATTTGCTAAGAATAGAAGAATGAGTTAAAGCAATTAAAAGAATATAATAATCAGTTAAGCGATTTAAAACAAGAAGAAGGGATTTGCATGAGAATAAGAAGATATGTTGTTTTATTAAATATTAGGAATATTTAATTGCATCTGCAAGAAAGCTTGAATTATATTTACAGATAACTCAATTTAGAAGAAAAAGCAACTTAAAAAAATATTTGATTTATTTAAATTTAGAGAAGATATTATTGGAAGAAGCAATTAAATAATTGGAATTATTTAATTTAGAAGATAAGAAAGAAAATTAAATAAATAAATTTATTTAATTGTTGTGCATGATTTGGAAGAGTGAATAAAATAATTGATTGTATTTTATTTTTAGAGATTGAGAGGATTTAAATAAATTTGATTTAAATAATTGGGAATTATTTAATTGTTTGGAAGAATTAAATTAAATAAAGGATTTTATTTAATTGTTGGAAGAATATGAATCAAATAAATAAATTTGGTTATTTATTTATTGATAAAGGAATTAGAAGGGAATAAATATTAAGAATATTTATTTAGACCGAATCATGTCATTTTTAGGCATATACATTTTGCCCCTCTTTGATGCAATGCAGTTTATGGCATTGTTTCAAAGAATAGATAGTCTGACAATGATCCATGCCCCAATTTGCCCCTGGTACAGGTTATGACGACAGGATGCCCCCTTGGGAGATTGGACGGCAAGAAGGCAGAAGGCATGAGACAAACAATCTCACAAAGATGATGGGAAAACTAGGTTAGGTTTGAAGGAAACAAGACGCGTTTCAGAGAAATAGGAAGAAAACTAGAAGAAATGGGTGCAAGAAGTAGTCGCAATCACCACCTAGCTAGATTAGGGTTTGCACGCTATAAATAGGAGTTGGCTCCACAAGAAAATTCATTTGCACACTTGTCTTAGTTTGATTTGCATTGGAGAGCCTAGAGCAACATAGAGCATAGAGCAGTCAGCACGAGGATGGGCATTCCACCTGGGGAACATCGATTCAAGCAAGTCCATTGATTCAACTGGCTAGCAGAGGCAGGACCCCTGGTATGTATCTTGAAAAACTTTCCCTAGGTTCGAGTTAGAGTGTCGTAAATGCTAGGGGAAAATTAGGTTAGACAGATGCGCTAGAATGCAGAATGGTGCATATGTTGCGTGAAATAGTGCATGGGTATTTATGCGGCACATGCATGAAATCAACACATGCATAGAATAGGATGGTACATGCATAATCCTATGGCACATGCATGAGATGTAGCGGTGCATATGTCAGAGCAGCGCATGTATAGGATAGGGCGATGCATGCATGTGTTTTTGCAGCACTTTTTCCAGAAGTGGCACATAGGTCAAGAAATGGCACTTTCATTAAGAAATGATGCATTTACCACCTGTTGTGGTGCATATGATATAGATAAGCAAAAGACTTAGCAAATTGACTCGATTGGTTTTCTATTTGACATGTCAATCGATAAGCTATCTCTGAGATTGCAGGAATCTAGTCAAGAGATGTAGTGTGCCGTTTAGATCAATTTTGAAATGCTAAGTTAGTTGATATGTTTCTATAGATATGTTGAATATGGTACTTATAGTTTTAGATTGACACCTTGCTTTGCATGCTTGCAGGAGGATATATGAGATATGCTGCAGACTAGGGAGCGGTTCCCTATGCCGATGTTGCAGAGATACATGCTAATAGAGATAGATAGAGAGGCACTCAGTGCTATGGGACTTGATTATGTTTGCTTCATACCTGAGGTTCGGATGAACCGCGGATTGCTGACTGCTACAGTGGAGAGGTTCCACAGTGAGAATGGGACCTTCCACCTCCCTACTGGTGAGATGACCATCACATTGGAGGATGTTTATAGGATTCTTCACTTACCTATTCAGGGTGACTTGGTGGAGTATGATCCATAGAGAGATGTGGGACTCGCTGAGTGTAGGTGAGTGTTTGATGACCCTGAGCTAGTCGGGTAGATTATCTCATGGTAGGATATCTACGAGTGCTACGACTACTTCCCAGGTATTGTGGCAGGATTGATCAAGGGTGTGGTATGCCCTGATAAGAGATCACATGGGTTCCCCATTGGATGGGGTAGGATCATGGAGAGGATGATTACAGAGGGTACTCGGTATGCATGGGGTGTTTGCGTACTTGCTCACTTATACCACGATATGCACTAGGTGGTATATCACAGGAGTACGAGCCTATCTGCAGACGTGTCTCTTCTATAGTTTTGGCTATGGGAGCACATAGCGATCATGAGACTGATCTATGTGTTTAACAGACAGAGAGGGGAGCCATACAGCTATGGCTATGTAGGAGTGATTTCCCAGCACAGGCTGGGGAAGCTAGAGTACTGGCAACATGCATTGGATGGAGTAGATGTGGTCAAGTGGCGGCCATATCTAGACTATTAGGCATGGGATGATGAGGAAGATGAGCTACCTTACTACTATCAGTCATGATGGATGATAGGGCAGACACGATTTATCCTAGAGAGGCAGATAGTCAGCCGAGTACAGAGGTAGTTTGGGAGGAGGTAGGGCATGCCACAGGGGCAGGCTCAGTTTGCCAGGATGCATGTAGAGAGGTACAGATGGGGGTTGATGGCATCCTATGAGGGGGCACTAGCTGAGTTTCGGCAGACACCATATTTTGCCTGGGATATGAGGAGGGGGATTGCAGATGTAGGTATGACATAGGACTATAAGGATTGGTTCCCTGCACAACCATTTTTGAGATACTCAGGGCCTGGGGTGTTGATGCCTCAGATAGATGAGGTAGACTCAAATGATGAGGGTCAAGTTGGCCAGAGGAGGAGGACGAGGGGGAGAGGAGGATGAGGGGGTGGCAGAGATGGGGGAGATGACGGAGATGATGGAGCTTGACCTAGACAGAGGAGGAGAGGCAGGGAGGGACCATCCCAGGCTGTGCATGCAGTGCCATCACAGGTTACATAGCAAGTACCATAGTAGGCACAGATGCCACCACCCCAGCAGGTGGCACAACAGCAAGGACCTCAGCCATAGGGGCAGAGACAGGTAGAGGCAGCCCAGGGTCTAGCACAGTCAGATGTGCAGGAGAGGACCATAGCTACATTGAGGGGAGAGATTAGGTAGCTATAGACACAGCTCAGGAGAGCTGACACCTGGCAAGAGATAGATGCCGAGGTGATTGTAGGGCTTACTAGAGAGAGAGACATGGCAGATGCACAGATACACATTATCCATGTAGAACAATATACCATGTTGGCAGCCCTAGAGACAGATGCAGTGACCAGTTTCTTGGTTGGTCAGGTGAAGCAGGCACAAGCACAGTTAGCACAGACACAGACACAACTAGCACAGGTGTAGGGTGAGCTTGCTAGAGTGCAGGCTTAGGCTCAGTACTATCGAGGTCTATATCATGGTGTCATGCCAATGAGTTAGAGGGCTTCGAGCTATAGGAGCCAGTCTATAGCTTCCCAGAGAGCAGGTCCATCGAGGTCGAGAGCTTCTGTGATGGGTCCACAGTAGTCTGGGGCTAGCGGAGGAGGAGATACTACTGGCAGTGGTGGTCCACAGTACTAGGGGTAGCAGAGACTTGATCCATGTACCTTTCTGATGGCTTAGATAGCTGGATAGACTTGTACCACTTTTATATTTTGAGACATGTATCATCATCCGTTGGGATGCATTTATTGTATATGACATCGATTTAGAGATAGGGACTTTGATATTGTACATTTGGACACATTTTCATTATATTTATATGATGATGTAGCTATGTGATTCTCTCTATGTGTATGAATTTATGATGCATTTCTATTGTATGATGTGATGTATGTGCTTATCTGATGCAGACTTAGATGTTTTACTTGACATGCTATATGATGTAATCTAGATGCAGCTTTTGATATGATGTTTATGTGATGCTATATGACCTAATGCAAACTTAGATTCTTTTACTTGACATGCTTCTAATGTGTGTAAGTGCAAATGGTATCTATATGATTATGCAACTTATGCGATGCACTTATCTATGTTTTTGGTTGTTTTCTATTTTGACACTATACGATGATTGCAACAAACTATATATGGATGACCTGATGCAATTACTATGTATGCAACTAATTTAATCATGTAAATGACTATTTCATATGATATGATATGCACCTATATGTTTTGTTTTTGTGATGTCCAAATGTACTTTATCAACACAGAAATGATAGAATGATAAATAGAAGTATAATTGAATTTAGAAGAATGACTCGACAGAAAAATTCACAAGCTTGACTTTATATTGTTACTCTGCGTTGCTTTGATCTTTTATTGCATGGGATATGGGTGTATGGATGGATGTATAATGGATGCTTTGATTTTGACATCTTGACGGTGCAAATATTTTGAAGTGCCTATTTCATCATTGGGTGATTTTTTTGGTACTTTTTTGAAATGTTGTAAGTTAATACAAGCATCTAGGTGTAATTGAACCGAGATGACCTGAACATTGCTTACATGGATTTTGATTTAGCAAGTTAATACAAGCATCGAGGTATAATTGAACTGAGATGACCTGAGTATTTCTTACATATCAATAGTTAAGGATTGCCCCCATTCATGTTAGACCTTTGATGTCCTCGATGATCTTTCACTACTCATGTCTTTAGACAAGGCTTCACATTACTAAAGTTTAATCCACAAATAGCAAACAAAGAAAAGAATCATGCCCCCATCATAGCATCTCTAGGTTTTGGCATCCTCGAGTAGCATAGGAAGGCATGATAGCAAAAATCAAGACTCTATACTTTAACCATGTTTCCAATCCACAAAATATTTTTGCATTTAGATGTGTTTGTTTCTTGCCATAATTTAGGTAAAATCATTTAGAAGGCCTTAGGAATTTGCTTTGCTTTGGATAGGTTAAAGTCTTGCGTCAGGATTTCTGCTTGAAAGTAGGCTTTATTTATGCTTGCTTGCCTGGTGAGAAGATTCCACAATATTCATTGGTGAGACGAACCCTAAGGGACTGACCTAGTGCCTCGGGGGCTCATTGCTAAATGGCCTTGCCTATGTGACGATGTAGAGGCAACGTAGTTCGGGGTAAACCCTAATGGACCATGGATGGACTAGAAGAAAGATGACAAGAAATGGGATGGATGGGACCATGGGAGCCTTAGGGGTGCATAGAAATATGGCCTTACCTACGTGACGACATAGAGGCAATGTAGTTCATGGACTTGGACCATGGAGACCAACGAGAGACACTATGCGAGGTTGACACTATGGATAGGATATGGGATAAAACATTGGTTGACAAGGCCACAAAGAGAGAGTATCAAGCCATGATAGGTTACTTATGGGTTTTCATTATGGAATAGATATGGGTCCAATGGGACACGAGGAAGAATGGACACAAGGTGAGTGGTTTCTCAAAAATGGAGGAAGCGGTTTATCACAAGTAATGCATGTTTACCAGGTTTTCACCACTTGCTTTTATTTCCACGAAAAGCTAGAAAGTAAACATGATTCCTATTTGCTAGGTTTTCATCATGATACCTATCCAAGGCGTCTGTTTGCCAAGTTTTTGCCAAAGGACAATTTTTCTGTATTTTTCTAATTTTTTGATTTTTTTGTATTTTTTGTATTTTTTGATTTTTTTGTATTTTTATGCCCCCCTTACATTGGGGTTCTCCTAGGTATAGAACCGGCGAAGATGCATACTATTGATTGGGTCATCTAACAGCTCACCCTCTAATGTTGCTAACTGATATGCCCCTAATCCATAAGGAGCTACGATCACATAAGGCCCAAGCCAGTTGGGTTCAAACTTGCCTTTCTTTTCCCTATCCTGTTGATTGCGGGGATTCTCTTTAAGTACTAGATCTCCAACCTTAAAGATTCTTGGATGAACTCTGTGGTTATAGCTTCATGACATCATCTATTGATATGCTTTGAGATGGTCAAAGGCTTTATGTCTCCTTTCCTCTAGCAACTCTAGTTCTTGCAACCTAGAGACTCTATATTCTTCATCTGATATGAGACCTTTTAACGACACCCTGAGAGATGGTAACTCAACCTCAATGAGAAGGATAGCTTCTAAGCCATAGACAAGGGTGTAGGTGTAGCACCTATGGGAGTACTTATACTGGTTCTGTAGGCCCACAGAGTGGGATTGAGTTGGATGTGCCAATCAAAGCTAGCGTTGTTGACTATCTTCTTGAAGAGTTTTAAGATGGTCTTGTTGGATGCTTCAGCTTGACTGTTGCCTTGGGGGCAATAGGGTGAGGAGAAAGAGTGTTGGATTTTGAATCGGTCATAGAGTTCTTGGACATCCTAGTTTTTGAAGGGTCTTCCATTATCTGTGATAATGGATGAGGGAATTCCGTATCTGTAGATGAGGTAATTCAGGATGAATGAGGAGATTTGCTTACCTATGACGGTGGTGAGGGGAACAACTTCAATCCACTTGGTAAAGTACTCAGTGGCAGTTATGATGAATTTATGGCCGTTGGATAAGGGTGGATGGATCTTTCCTACAAGGTCAAGTCCCCATTGGCAAAAGGGCCAAGGTGTCGTTAAAGGTCTCAACTCTTGAGCTGGTGCATGTATTAAGTTCCCATGTATTTGGCACTGCTTGCACTTCTTCACAAACTGGTATGAATTTGTTTCCATGCTTGGCCAGTAATAACCCAAATGCATGAGTTTCTTGGCTAAGGAAGGACTGCTAGAGTGTGTCTTGCAAATCCCTTCATGTACATCTTGTAAGGCGGTTAAGGATTCTTCTCGTTCTAAACAACGGAGTAAAGTACCATCTAGACCACATCGATATAGGGTGTTGGCAATAATGGTATAGCAAGAAGTTTGGCATATAAAGATTCGTCATTGGTTTGAAGACAAGTCAGGTGGGAGGGTGTTGTCCTTGAGGTAAGTGTAAACTTTACTGTACCAAGGTGAATTAGATCCAACTAAAAGGCATATGGAATGGGTCTCAGGAAGATCATAAGTTGGTTGTCGAATAGTTTCCACTAAGAACTCGTACCATGACTCATTCTCTAGTATCTTGAGAAGAGAGGCAATGGTTGCCATGGCATCTACTACTTTGTTCTCAATGCGAGATAACTACTCAAAAGAAATGATCACAAAGTATCCCTTAAAGTCATCCACCATCCGCTTGTATGGGATAAGTTTCTCATCTTTGGTTTGGTAATCATCATTGACTTGATTTATTACTAGTTGGGAATCACTGTAGACATGTAGCTCTTTGATTTTCCAATTTGCTGCCATCTTGAGGCCAATGACTAAGGCTTCATATTCTTCTATGTTATTGGTGCATGGAAATAACAAACGGTAAGACTTCAGTATGGTGTCGCCATGAGGAGTTACAAACAAGATTCCTGCCCCCAATCCATGGTTTGTGTAGGACCCATCAAAGTATAGTTTCCAAGAATGTGTTGAGACATTAAATAAGGATTCATCCAGTAACTCAAATTGCATTGGTGTGGTGTCCTGTAGCGGTGCATCTGCTAGCTGGTCAGCAATGACTTGTCCTTTGATAGCTTTTCTATCTACATACTCAATGTCGTATTCACTTAGGAGCATTACCCATTTGGCTAGGTGACCTGTAAGAGCTGCTTTGCTTAGTAGGTATTTCAATGGATCTATTTTTTCAATAAGTTTGACTAGATGTGCAAGCATATAATGTCAAAATTTTTGGGAAGCAAAAACTACCACAAGACATGATCTTTCTATCTGAGAGTATTGCAACTCATAGCCCACCAATGTGTGACTGATATAGTAGACAGCTCTTTCTTTATTCTCATAATCTTGTTTTGCTAGAAGAGCCCCAAGAGCTGTAGGTGTAACAGATATGTAGAGTATCAATGGTTTCCCTTGGATAAGAGGCATGAGAATAGGTGGATTCATAAGATACTCTTTCAGTTTGTTGAATGTTTCTTCACATTTCTCATCCCATCTGAATGGAATGTTCTTGTGTAGGAGATGACTGAATGGTTGACACTTGTCTGCCAGCTATGATATGAATCTACGGATTGCTTGTAGCTTGCCTTGTAGCAATCTTAGTTGAGTAAGAGTCTTGGGTGGTGGCATGTCCATGATAGCCTTGACTTTGGCGGGGTCCACCTCTATTCCATTTGCCGATACAATAAAACCTAGGAGTTTGCCTGAGGTGACTCCAAACACACACTTCTTTACGTTCAACTTGACTTTGAATTGCTCTAATCCTTGAAAGACTTTCTCTAACACATTCAAGTGTGATTCTCTTGTGAGTGACTTTGCTAGGATATCATCTACATAATATTCCATGGTGACGTGCATCATATCATGAAATATAGTGGTCATAGCACGTTGATATGTGGCTCCTGCATTCTTTAGCCCAAATGGCATGACATTCCAACAAAAAGTGCCCCATGGACAAGTGAAAACTATCTTATGTTGGTCTTTTAGTGCTATCCTAATATGATTAATCTTGAGAAGCCATCCATGTGAGAACAACATGGTATGCCCTACTATTAAGTCGACTATGATATCTATATTTGGCAACCAAAAATCATCCTTGCGGCAAGCTTTGTTTAGATCTCTAAAATCATTGCATAGTCTGACTTGGCCATCTGGTTTGGACACTGGTACTATGTTGGAGACCCATTCTAGATAGTCTATAGCTCTGATGAACCCTACATCCAGTAATTTCTTGAGTTCTTCTTTTACAAGCAGTGCTATGTGTGGATGCATCTTTCTAAGCTTTTGTTTCACTGGTTTCACTCCTGGATCTAAAGGAGTAGAATCAAATCTAGAGCTAACCCTGGCATATTTGTGTATGACCAAGCAAAATTGACTTTCTTTCTCTTGAAGAATGGTACAAACTTAGTTTTCTCTGGTGGGGTTAGAGACTTAGCAAAGTGAATGATCTTAGGTTGTTCCTCTATTCCAATGTTAACCGGCTCTGTGGGTTCCACTACAATATGAGACTTCTCTTGGTGCATGTCATTGGGGAAAGTGTCAAGACTTCCATCGTCAGGTGCCACAGTTGGGTTTTCACCTTCAGATGCATCCTTTCTTTTTACTATTTTGGGATCTGACACTGCCGCAGAGCAGTTTTCATCGTCAGATCCAGTTTTTATTTTGATATTTTTGCAACTGGAAGGCTTGGCACCCTCTTTGAAATAAGCCACGGTATTATGTTCAATAGCGAAACCAGCTTTATGATCCCCTTTGGGTAGGTGGTCCCTAAGTTCCATGTAGTCAATATAAGAATCATCGTTTTGGAACATATCTAGTTAAGGAGTTCCTCATAGATCCCAATCAATAAGCTCAGGATGCACAAGGGGGAGGGAGTTGGAGGATAGATCTGATTCGTGGATATTTTGAATGGATATACTAGGAGTATTGGGAGGGTGAGTGTTCAAGATGGTACTTTCCTCCAAGTTGTTTATTGCGATAGAACCTGAACCTTCCTCAAAAGTCGTATTCTCAAAGATAGGCAAATCAGACTCTAATGGCCTATTCGGTAGCATTTGTCCCTTATGGTAGGGGGTATAAGTTTGAATGGTATTGACCTCTTTTTCATTGTAGGAATGCTCTGTCAGCTCATCCCACTCATATTCATTGGAATCTGTGTCACTGTCCACTTGAAGTGTATGGATCATTTCTACAAGACAAGCATTTTCTTTAGCCTTGCCCTTGCCTTTGTATCCTAGACCATTTGTATTTCTAGCCAATGAAGATGAAGAAGGTTGAATGGGTTCTATGATTCCTTCTTTTCTTAAGCCGATAGGGCCCTATCCTTCATAACCCATTCTATGTAGGATAGCTTCTCCTCACCCATAGAGTTCTGTTGGGAGCCTAGGTGGTTCCAATTGTATGTTCTCTTCTTCTTCGATATAAAGCCATTGTAGGACATCTCTTTCTTCTGTTTCATCGGATAAGGTCCCCCATTTTACAAAGGGAGCTATAGGAGCTATAGGAGGAGAAGATGGCTTTGGAAAATGTTTGGGTTGACCAAAGGATCTAGGAGATAAAGGCATCTTGGCTAGATTGAGGCTGTGCTCTATGGAGTATTCCCCAACTCCTTTTTCTTTGATGGTAATTTTCTTCTCTTTGGGTCTTGATGAGGAAGCTTTAGAGGTATGATCATGCTGTGGGGTAGGGGATGTAGATGCTCTATTGTTTGGTATGATGCAATTGGGTTTTGAAAGGACAGAGTTGCAATGCTGGAAGGGATTAGGGTCTCCTTGGATGGTGACTTGCTTACCACTATGCGGAAATTTTATGCATTGGTGATAGGTAGAGGGAACAACTTTCATGGCATGAATCCATGGTCTTCCTAAGAGAATATTATAGGTGAGTTCCCTATCTAGCACACAACAACTTTTATGATTGGTCCCACTTGTATGGGTAAGACTACTGTTCCCTTTGTAGTTCTCTCCTCTTCATCATAGGCTTTGATAGTAATCTTCTTCCTTGGATCAATGACATTTTCAGAGAACCCCAATGTAAGGACCAGCTTTAACATGCAAATATTTAAACCAGCTCCCCCATCAATGAGAACCCTCTTGATGCAGTGCTTGTGGATGAAGGCGACAATATGTAGAGGGGTGTTATGAGGTTGAGACACTGAGAGGTCATCTTGCTCGGTAAATGATATGGTACTTGAGGAGGTCAGGTTACCTACCATGGCCTGAAACTTCTCTTGGGCCAAGTTAGTGGGGACAGTGGTTTCCACTAAGGCTTTATTGAGAATCTCTTTATGAGAAGGAGATAGATGCAACAAATCCAAGATAGAAATGTGGGTTGGAGTCTTCTGTAGTTGGTCTATGACATTATATTGATGGAAGTTGGACTAAGAAGGTGATGACCTTTGAGGGACGGTATTCAGTGTGACTTTACCACTGTGGCTAATGATACTACAACTAGTTATGTTAGGTTCCGACTATTGGTTTGGCGTGACCACATTGATTTGTGGGACATGCTTGGATATGCAATTGATGGTATAGTCAAATGGCACACTTGAATAGTTGGCATTATTTCTCCCACTATTCAGATTTTGCCTATTGCGATTGTTGTTGTTGTTTCTGTTGTTGTTATTGCCATTGTTGTTATTGTTGTTATATGGCCTGTCATGATTGAGAAGTGGATCCCTGTAAGCCACATGTGTCTCATTGGAGGTATGTTGTTGGGTTCCTCCTTGATTTTGATCAAGCACATCCTGAATAACATGTTTGAGATGGATACAATTGTTGGTTGTGTGTCCTCTTCCTCTATGCTACTCACAATAGTCGATGTCTTTCCAATAGTGAGGTTTGACTGTAGGCTCATAGTTGCTTGTTGGTGGTAGAGAGATTTCATTGTTGGACAATAACTTCCTTAAAGTGGATTCTTGGGACTCACCCAATGGTGTGAACTTTCACCTTGGATTCGATTTGAGCCCTGGTCTTGGCTCCTGAGAGAATGTTTTGTTGGGTGTAACATTGTTTGCCTCTCCTTTGAGAGTGAGTATGGGTTGTTGCTTGGGAGCTGCCACCTTGGCATCAACTACTCCATCATTGACAACATTCTTATTCTTGGTCAAAAACTTTGATTTGTCAGTCATGTAGTTGGAAGTAGGAGTGTCCTTATATAACTCGATTTACCCTTTGGCGATCATAGATTTTTTGATAAACAATCCCATTTCAATGACTTTTGAGAATGAAGTAGGGCATTGTATTTGTATTTGATAGCTAAGATTGTTATTGAGGTTATGGACAAACATCTCCATTAGTTTCTTCTTAGGTACATCATAAGAGCACTTGCTTGCTAGCTGTCTCCATCTTTGTAGGAAGGTGGAGAATGATTCACCACTCTTTTTCTTGGTGTTGCATAAATCAAGCATAGAGACTTCGTGTTCAATATTGTAAGAGAAGTGCGTGATAAATTTGTTGACTAACTCATCAAAAGATTTGATGTCTAGTGGGAGCCGTGAAAACCACTCCATAGCTTGATTACCTAGTGATCTAGGGAATAGTCTCATTAAGTAGGTCTCATTGTGAGCTACTTCCATGCATGCTGCATTGAATTCCCTGATGTGATCTCTAGGGTCCCCTTTCCTTTTGTATTTGTCAAATTTAAGAACTTCAAATCGATAGGGAAATGGTGTCATGTTCAAACTTTTATTGAAGGGGTACAGTGTAATATCTTCCAAGGAGTAGGTTTTAGTGTTTGTACCCATTTTGAGATCTGACATTTATTGCTTTAGATCCTCAAGTTCTTTTCTCATTTCTTTCATAGGAGTACTTTGGTCTATGGTTTTCTTTCCTTTATCCTCTGCATGTGGGTCTAGGGTTTTCTTTCCCCTTTCATGATCATCTTCTACATTTTCTTGGATTGTGCTTATATCAAAATCTGTGGCAAGTTTAATTCTAAGACTAGCAAGATGAAAGAAATACTTATGAGGGTTTGCATGGAGAATTTTCTCTACTAAGCATTGGAATTTCTGATCTTGGATGCTCCCTTGATAGTCTTTGTTAGAGATTTCTTCATCACTATCATGAGGCGTGATGATGTGGTTGGATGATGTGACCATTTCAAGTTGCTTTTGGTATTGAGATCTAGTAAGAACCATGCAAGGTGACAAGGGATGAGGTGGAATAGGACCAGAGATTTTGGCAAGATGCCAATGGAGACTACTAAGAATGGGATACTTATGACAAGACTTGGGCAAGGGACTTTCTCAATCAATGATTCCAAGTAAGACAGCCGATACAAGATGGTAGCCACTAGTAAGGGTACTCGATACCTGTCTTACTGTGTAGGGACTAGTCATGCACCAAGACCACTAGCAAGGTTCTGTGACCTACTAGGTTCACTTGAGTCCAAAGTGATATGAAAAAAGGGACCTATGCTGACTTGATATGGGACGTTTTTGACTTTAGGACTAGAAAGACTTGATAGAAGGTGAATCGGATGATTAACAAAAGAGAGATTTTGACATGAAATGGAGGGGAAACTAACTGCAAGGTAAGACCTAATCTCTAAACCAGAAACTAGACTAAAATGGGTACCCAGAACTGGTAAAATTTTTCTCTTGAAAACTGTACAAGTGCTCACTATCACACATGCGCCAAAACAAATGCGCTGTGGAAATTGGTATATGCGCTGTAAGTCTCAACAAATGCGCTTCTCTGGTAAAAGGTAAAAGCACTATGACAGATAATAGAAGCGTTGTAAGTCAAAACAAATGCACCACAGGTCGGTATAGATGCACAGGAACAAAGGACGGATGCGCCGCTCTAGCTTTTCTTAGTGTTTTTGCAATTTTGGAATTTTTTTTATGTTTTTGGTACTTTGGTTGCAAAAAAAGGTCTTTTTTTATTTGATTTTCTGAATTTATGGCAAGAAGACACAGCAAACATAGATATTTTTATGGTTTTTTATTCTTTTGAGATTTTTTTGACTCTTTTTGGACTAACAGAAAAAAGCAAGTACAAATAGTAGGCTCGAAATGGATTATAAGGATTTTTGGCCATTAAAACAAAAAGGTGTTTAATAAGGGCAATTGTTCAAGTGGTTACACATGCGGCAACACTACTCTCTGTTATGGAGTCTCCCAGCCTGCAAGGGTTGCGCCTTGGAGGGTTTTGGGGGAGGTTGGCTGTCAGTGTAACACAACTTCACTCATTGTTTAAAGCTTTCACTCCAAACATAATTTATTTATAGTGGCTTGGAAGGGCTTGGTGTCTAGCTTGTTACCACTTAGGGTCATTCCTACTTGGATAAGCGGTATCCAAGAGCAGGCCCCTCTAAAGGAAAAACATATGTGAAAATGATACTTCTGGCATTTTGGTCACCCAAGATAGGGGAGAGCATAGACCTGGTATCATTCCCAAAACACAGTATACAGTGGTTCTTTTCCCCTAGTTAAAATGAAAAAAATAGATGAGCTATCTACTTGGGCAAGCACAGAACTTTGAAGTGAATAGCAAATAGCAATGGTCTAATTTTAACCAAGATAGCAATGATGAGTTCAGTTTTATCCACAATAGAACGATTTGTTAACTTTGAAGTTTTAGTCAATCGAGATAGCAATGGTTCAGTTTTAACCTAAATAGCAATGAGGAGTTCAATTTTTAATCATGATAGCATGAGTTGTTAACTTTGAAGTGTTGGTCAATCGAGATAGCAATGGTTCAGTTTTAACCCAGATAGCAATGATGAGTTTAGTTTTAATCCAGATAGCAATAACTTTGAAAAGATAGCAATGTTGCAATGCAAGATAACAAAGGTTCAGTTACCACTTTCTTAGTTAGACTATAGATTTTGCATGAACATCCATCTTACTTTCCCGTTTTAGAAATCAAAGTGTGATCTAATAAATGTAACTATATGAATCTAAACCAGTGTCTAGCCTGCAAAACCGATAAGAGAATTCCTGCAAAGATGTCAGCGTTAGCAAAAATCTCCTAGAAAACCCTAAAATCACTACCTAAAATAGATGACCACTTCAGAGACTGAATGCGCAGAAATAGTCAACAGAAGCATTGTAATACATATGCGTTGGAACAGAGATTAAAAGCACTGAAATATAGAGTATATGCACTAGGGAAACTGATGCGTCATTTCAGATGGTAAAAGTGAAGTAACATAGTGTATAAGCACTGCAGTAATAAAAGCACCGTGACAGGTGATAGATGCGCCGGAACAGGGAGTGTATGCGCTATTTCATCCTATATATGACCTTCTAAAACACAAAAGCTTAGTTTTGGGTTAAATTTGGGGCTAGGCCCCACGGTGGGTGCCAAAAATGTAAGGGTAAATTGGATTAACAATGAATATGCAATATAAAACAATATCAGATACCCAAACTTCAATGGAATAGTGAACTAAGGAGATTCAATGAAATAAAGCAATGAAACAACAAAGCAAACCTTCTTTAGATCGAAGCTTCCATTGATTGCCTATCACAACCATTCTTGCATGTATGAAATAGGGCCTTTAGAGAGTGCACTTCTTTTCTTTGGTCAAGAATGTCGATTATGAATGGCTATGGTAATACCGCCGTAAAGAGGAGCTTCACAATGACGAATAGTGCATAGTGCATGGTAAGAAAGGTGATCACAAGCAATGAAGGAATAACGTGGGTGCCAAAGGCATGCTGTAATTCTTGAAGAGTAATGATACTTAAAGATTGGATGATTGAAATGGAAGAATGAGGTTGAATTTAGAGAAATAAGACCAACGGTATAGAGAGAATGAGAAGATCAACGGTTGAGAATGGATGAGGAACGTGCAACGAATAAGAAGAAGACATGTGTCTTGCTTTCTTTTGCATGAGAGGATTTGCTAAGAATAGAAGAATGAGTTAAAGGAATTAAAAGAATATAATAATTAGTTAAGTGATTTAAAACAAGAAGACAAGATTTGCATGAGAATAATAAGATATTTTGCTTTATTAAATATTAGGAATATTTGATTGCATGTGCAAGAAAGCTTGAATTATATTTAGAGATAACTCAATTTAGAAGAAAAAGCAACTTAAATAAATATTTGATTTATTTAAATTTAGAGAAGATATTATTGGAAGAAGTAATTAAATAATTGGAATTATTTAAATTAGAAGATAAGAAAGAAAATTAAATAAATAAATTTATTTAATTGTTGTGAATGATTTGGAAGAGTGAATAAAATAATTGATTATATTTTATTTTTAGAGATTGAGAGGATTTAAATAAATTTGATTTGTTTATTGAAATTTGGAAGAATGAATTTGATTTAAATAATTGGGAATTATTTAATTGTTTGGAAGAAATAAATTAAATAAAGGATTTTATTTAATTGTTGGAAGAATATGAATCAAATAAATAAATTCGGTTATTTATTTATTGACAGAGGAATTAGAAGGGAATAAATATTAAGAATATTTATTTAGACCAAATCATGTCATTTTTAGGCATATACAGGCATTATCTTGGATTTGCATCAAGAGTGTGTTGAGAGTGACTATATTGCTATTTTGGACTGATATCAGACATATAACTTGCTGTCCTTAACTGAAATCGTCACAACATCCTTTGTTTCATTTATTGGCATTGAAAAGTATCAAAAATCAAACATTTTAGGCTATTTTTTGCTCTTGTCTTGCACCAATTTTGAAAAGAGTTCAAAAATATGATTTGGCATTGATTTGAGCATATAAAAATGGCCTCTAATCACAATAGCAACAATATGTTGTTGCAAGTATGGGCCTAACTGGTGTTGTCATTGATGTCAAGGATTGGATGACCTGTGTGCTGAGGATATTGAGAAAATTAGCCCTATCAGAAATAGAGAAGGATAGTGAAGAAAGTGAAGTTCTATGAAGCAAAGATCCCAATCAGTTGAAGATTAGAGTATGCACATCAAAGGGTTTACAGATATGTGTCTGAAGGTGCTCCAGCCAAGATTTCAAAGATCCACATGAAGATTTGGAGAAGTTATGGCCATATGAGTAAAACTGGTTGTGGCAGCTATTCAGAGGTGATAGATTGGCAGAAATAGGTCCAGTGAGATTTGGAAATGCAATATCTTGTTCTGTAGATTTGGTGGCATGTTTGGGAAGCTAATGTGAATTGACAACTCAATTGGTTCGTGGTTTGGAGGTCCACAAGAAATCCATCTAATGTGATAGTGATGACTGACTGTGTTCTTGAGGTTCTGGATAAAGATGCGAATGATTACAGTAAGAAGAAGTGGTACAGATGTTCTTGGTGATTCAAGCAAGCTTATGGGGGTCTCTAGATTGTGTCCAGTTCGTGTTGGTGGTCCGCATTGAAGATTGAGCTCATAATTGAAGATTTACCTTCGGGTGATGGTGTTCTTCCTAATCTTGGCCAATCAGATGATTTGTGCATGTTGCGGATGATCTTGAAGATGTTTTGTGAAGCATGGCATGTTCCTCGAAGAAGATTGAAGTCCTAGATATGTGTAGCCAATAGTGTAGTGATGCGCATGAAGTTTTTGTAACAAGTCATGTTGTATTTTTGTAATTTATCTATAATAAAATAAAGTATGTGTTGTGCTGACTTTGATGATCATTCCAAAGTTGATGTCATGTATAAATAAGATTTGTGAAGTCATTTAAAAGTATCTGTTGTCATGATGAGAAAGTGGTAGAGAAGAGGAGCAAAAAGCATAGCAGAGGTGTTGAGCTTAAATGGAACTATCTCAAGCATAATGAAGATGCTAATCTCCAGTTTAAGTATGTAATATTTATATTCTTCTGTAGACAGTGTGTCTCCTGTAGGCAGTGGGCCTCTTGTGAGCAGTGTGCTCAGGCAATGAGCCTTAATTGGCAAGTGCCATTTTTCTTATTCTTTTAACAGAGAATACAATCTTGGGTTAGTCACCCCGTGGTTTTTCCCTTAACCAAGTTTTTCATGTTAAAAAACTTGCTGTTATATGTGTTTAATGTGTTTCTACTCTTGAGTTATTGCATTATGCTTCCATGATTGAATCTTTGTTATGCTACTGGAATATAAGAAGGTTTTAAGTGATTAAGGAATAGAATTTTTGTGACAACTGATTCACCCCCCTCTTAGTTGTTTGTCCTAAAACCAACAATTGGTATCATAGCTAAGTTCCTCTAGAAGAAGCTTAACTACTTGAGGAGATCCAAGATGTCTTCCTACAAGAAGGACAGTCCAAGGTTTGATGGAACAAACTACACTCTTTAGAAAAGCCGCATGGAATGTCACTTGCAATGCATGGGAGAGGAGTATTGTGACATGACTAAAAATGAGTATATTCTGCCAAAGAATGATCCAACAACTCTAGATGAAATTAGAAATGCTGAAAATAATCTTTGAGCTAAAGAAGCCTTACTAAGTGCCTTGTCTGATACTGAGCTAACAAATGTTATGGGATTAAAGACTGCTTATGAAATTTGGACAAAACTAGAGGTTCTACATGAAGGAGACAAATATGTTAAGTGTGCCAAGCTACAAATTTTGAAAGGAAAGTTCAAAAACCTAAAGATGCGTGAAGATGAGAATATCACTACATTTATGCCAAAGGTAAATGAACTTGTTTGTGGCATTAGATGTGTTGGTGGAACATTGGATGAAGATGAGATTGTTGCCAAAGTTCTCAGATCCTTACATCCTACTTACAAACACAAGGCTGCTACTATTGAAGAATTTAGGTCATTAACAAATATTACAAGGGATCAATTGGTTGGGAAGATAGCTGCATTTGAATTAGCTATGTTTGGAGATGCACTCCCCAAGACTTAATCTGCATTCAAAGCTAGTGCCTCTATAAAAAGGTAAAAAAAGATATGACCTAGGAGAAAGTTTCTCAAAGAAATCAACATGGTATGATAAAGCAAGAAAAAATCTGGAAGAAGATGAGTCATAAGATGCACAACTTGAAGCCCCTATTGCAAAAAGACTGCCAAGAGGATCTGGTAAGTATGAAGGAAAATTGCCTTTCAAATGTTTCAACTACAACAAGATTGGTCATTTTGTCTCAAGATGTCCAAAAAGATTTTCAAGGCCAAACCCTAATAGATCAAGATTCTAAAAGAAGTGTTATTATGTTCAAGAAGATGACGATGAAGGAGTAACAAATGATGAATCTGAGGTAGGAAACAAATCTGGAAGTGACTGGGTGTTTATTGCCATCAAGGAAGAAGATCTAATGCTTATTGAATCTGTCAATCATAAAATGGTAGAAAGGGCTCTGGCTACTCAGGTTGAAGAAAAGGATGAATGGGTCATTGACAGTGGATGCTCTCACCATATGACTGGTGACAAGAATAAGTTCATAAACCTAGAAAGATATGAAGGTGGAGTTGTAAAGTTTGGAGATAACTCTGCTAGTAGAATTAAAGGTAGAGGAACCATTTCTTTTGATGGAAAGAACAAAACTAGTGATGTTCTGTATGTTGAAGGTCTGAAGCATAATCTTCTCAGTGTTGGATAGTTGGTGGGCAAAGGCTATGATCTCTGATTCAAAAATGGAAAATGTAAGATCTTTGAAAGCTCTGGAACTGAGATTGCATCCGGTACATAGATAAAAGGTAACATCTTCAACTTGGTTGGTATTGGAAAAAGTTGTTTATTTGTTCAAATTGATCAGAGTTGGTTGTGGCATAGGAGAATGTGTCATGTAAATTTTGATAATATCATCAATATAAGCAATACTCAGGCTATAAGAGATCTTCCAAGACTGGTGAAACCTACTAATAGTTTGTGTAAAGAATGTCAGTTGGGTAAGAAGAATAGAGTCACATTTAAAAGTAAGGAATAATCTTCAAACGGGTTGTTAGACTTGGTGCACATTGATATTTGTGGTCTGGCAAGAATCAGAAGTTTGCAAGGAGATAGGTATTTCATGTTGTTGATTGATGACTACTCCCAGATGATGTGGGTAACCTTCTTTAAAGAGAAATCTGAAGCACTTGAGAAATTTAAAATATTCAAGGCTATGGTAGAGAATGAAACTGGCATAAACATAAAGTGCCTCAAGTTTGATAGAGGTGGAGAATTCACATTCGGAGAGTTCATAACATTTTGTGAGAATCATGGTATAAAGAGATAGTTATCTGCTCCAAGGACTCCTCAGCAGAATGGAGTAGTGGAGATAAAGAACTGGACCATCTAGGAAGCATCTAGGACCATGATGATGGAAGCAAATGTTTCTCATATCTATTGGAGAGAAGTTATAAGCACTGTTGTCTATACTCTCAATCGGGTACAAATCAGAGGCAATACTAGTAAGACCCCTTATGAACTTTGGTTTGGCATCACTCCTATTGTGAAGTATTTTATAGTCCTTGGTAGCAAATGCTACATCAAAAGAGATGAAGACCTTGGCAAGTTTGATGGCAGGAGTGATGAAGGAATATTCTTGGGTTATTCTACTCAAAGCAAAGCTTACTGGTGTTATAACAAGAGATTAAGAAAGATTGTAGAAAGTACAAATGTGAAGGTTGATGAAGGTATGGAAAATCCCTCAAGATTCTATGAGTAGGAAGCAAATGACCAAAATGATATCTTAGACCAAGGAGAGCAAGTCCAAACTCCAATTCAAATTCAGACTGATCTGGAGAATCTTGAAATACAAGAAGAAGAGACTGGCTTGAATGAACCTATCCAAGAATTAGAAGTACAAGAGAATTTCAAAACTCCCAGGTATGTAAGATTGAATCATTCTGAAGACCAGATCATAGGAGATAAAAGCAAAGGTGCTCAAACAAGAAGAAATGTTTCTCAAGACTCGGTGAAGTATTGTCTGATTTCAAAAATTAAACCAAAAATAGTAGGTGAAGCATGGAATGATGAAAGTTGGGTTAAAGCTATGAAGGAGGAATTGATGCAGATTGAAAAGAATCACACTTGGGATCTTGTTCCTAGACCTAAAGACAAAAATATGATTGGGACTAAGTGGGTCTTCCAGAATAAACTGAATGAAGAAGGTGAGGTAGTAAGAAAAAAAGCTAGACTGGTCTGTAAGGGTTATTCTCAAGTAGAAGGAGTTGACTTTGAAGAAACTTTTGCTTCGGTAGCAAGGATTGAAGCAGTCAGATTATTTTTTGCCTTTGCTGCCTTCAAAGATTTCAAGGTATATCAGATGGATGTCAAGTCTGCTTTCCTAAATGGTGATTTGGAAGAAGTATACATTGAGCAACCAGATGGATTTCAATTATCTGATCATGAAGATATGGTTTACAAGCTAAAGAAGGCATTGAATGGACTCAAACAAGCCTCAAGAGCCTAGTATGAAAGATTGGACAAACATCTTTTGAAGATTGGTTTCAACAAAGGTATTGCTGATAGTAATCTATATTTCAAGATTGATCATGAAAATATCTTGATTGTTGAAGTATTTGTTGATGATATCATTTTTGGAGGAAAAGATAGTATGTGCAAGACTCTTGCAAATCAAATGAAAAGTGAATTTGAGATGTCTATGTTTGGGGAAATAAATTTCTTCTTGGGTCTGCAAATCACTCAAACAAAGAAAGGAATCTTCAAATCACAGACCAAATATGTGAAAGAATTGTTGAAGAAATTTGGGATGGAAGATTCAAAGCTAATGAATACTCCCATGGCAACCAAATGTAAGTTGAGTAAAGATGATGAATCTCCTAAGGCTGATCAGAAAAAGTACAGGTCAATGATTGGAGGACTACTCTATCTTACTCAAACTAGACCTAACATTATGAATGTTGTTGGTCTTGTTGCTAGATTCCAAGCTGATCCTAGAGAGTCTCATGTCATGGCAATCAAGAGAATTCTCAGATATCTGAAGGGAACAATTGAGTATGGTTTATGGTATCCTAAGGATCATGATTTCTCTCTTCATGCATATATAGATGCTGATTGGGTAGGAGATGTGGATGACCGAAAGAGTACCAGTGGTGGTGCATTCTTTTTGGGGAAAAGATTGGTTTCTTGGATAAGCAAGAAACAAGAGGCAATATCTCTGTCCACTGCAGAAGTAGAGTATATTGTAGCAGCAGGTAGTTGCACTCAAGTACTGTGGATGAAGCAAATGTTAAGAGACGTCATAATAGAGTATGATGAACCTATCACAATCTTCTGTGACAACTCAAGTGCAATAAACATATCAAAAAATCTGGTGTTGCATTCAAAGACAAAACATATATCCATCAATTTCCACTTTTTGAGAGAGCAGGTGAACAAGAATGAAGTCAGATTGGAGTTTGTGCCCTCAAAGGATCAGATTACAGACATTTTTACC
Organism: Cunninghamia lanceolata; assembly: GCA_027924645.1. Classification (NCBI taxonomy): domain Eukaryota; kingdom Viridiplantae; phylum Streptophyta; class Pinopsida; order Cupressales; family Cupressaceae; genus Cunninghamia; species Cunninghamia lanceolata. Next base: position 3,421,682 of record BSBN01000765.1, on the reverse strand, counting down.
AAACCTCTACCTAAGGACACTTTTGAGTATCTCAGGGAGAAGTTAGGGGTTATTACCCCTCTAGTTCTAAATTAAGGTGCACTGGTGTGCATTAGTCTAGTGGATCCCACAAGTCATATCTTGTGATCCGGATTGATGTTAGGAGGATGCTACTCAGGGGGAGCAGTCAAGTATGACAAGTGGTTGCAAGTATGTACCCTTTGCCATTGATGTCAAAGGGGGAGAGAAGACATGTGAAAAACAAAATATGAAAAAAAAAATGGTTGATGTTGATAGGGGGAACTATGTCTTTTAGTGAGAAGTTCTTGTCATGATGGTTAAAACAGTTTTTCACATCATATGTTGCCATCAATGACAAAGGGGGAGATTGTTGCAAGTATGGGCCTAACTGGTGTTGTCATTGACATCAACATACTCCTGTTGCATTGATGTCAAGGATTAGATGAGATGTGTGCTGAGGATATTGAGAAAATTAGCCCTATAAAAAATAGAGAAGGATAGTGAAGATAGTGAAGTTCTATGAAGAAAATATCCCATTCAGTTGAAGATCAGAGTATGCACATCAAAGGGTTTACAGATATGTGTCTGAAGGTGCTCCCATCAAGATTTCAGAGATCCACATGAAGATTTGGAGAAGTTATGGCTATATGAGTAAAACTGGTTCTAACAGCTGTTTAGAGGTGACAAAGTGGCACAAATAGGTCCGGTGAGATCTAGAAATGTAATAGCTTGTTCTGTGGATTTGGTTACATGTTTGGGAAGCTAATGTGAATTGACAACTCAATTGGTTCATGGTTTGGAGGTCCACAAGCAATCCTTCTAATGTGACAGTGATGACCGACTATGTTCTTGAGGTTTCAGATGAAGATATGAATGATTATAGTAAGCAGAAGTGGTACAGATGTTCTTGGTGACTCAAGCAAGCTTGTGGGGGTCTCTAGATTGTGTCCAGTTTGTGTTGGTGGTCTGCATTGAAGATTTACCTTCAGGTGATGGTGTTCTTCCTAATCTTCGTTGACCAGATGATTTATGCATGTTGAAGATGATCTTGAAGATGTTTTGTGAAGCATGGCATGGTCCTCAAAGAAGATTCAAGTCCCAGATATGTATAGCCGACAATGTAGTGATGCGCATGAAGTATTTTGTAACAAGTCAAGTTGTATTTTTGTAATTGCTCTGTAATAAAATAAAGTATGTGTTGTGCTGACTTTGATGATCATTCTAAAGTTAATGTCATGTATAAATAAAATTTGTGAAGTCATTTAAAAGTATCTATTGTCATGATGAGAAAGTGGTAGAGAAGAGGAGCGAAAAGCATAGTAGAGGTGTTGAGTTTAAATGGAATTATCTCAAGCATAATGAAGATGCTAATCTCTAGTTCAAGTATGTAATATTTATATTCTTCTATAGACAGTGTGTCTCTTGTAGGCAGTGGGCCTCTTGTGAGCAGTGTGCTTGGGCAGTGAGCCCTAATTGGCAAGTGCCATTTTTCTTATTCTTTTAACAGAGAATACAATCTTGGGTTAGTCACCCCATGGTTTTTCCCTTAACCAGGTTTTCTACATTAAAAAACTTGGTGTTATATGTGTTGAATGTGTTTATGCTCCTGAGTTATTGCATTATGCTTCCATGATTGAATCTTTGTTATGTTGCTGAAATATAAGAAGGTTTTAAGTGATTAAGGAAAAAAAATTTGGTGACAACTAATTCACCCCCCCTCTCAGTTGTCTATCCTAAAACCAAAATAGGTTCCCTCCTAGACCTTACATGAAAAGAAAGGCTTCTAAACCTGAAATTGTCTTCACTCCTCATGATAGAACAATCGGTGATTCCGAAGGACCTCTTTACATTACTATGAAAATAATGGGAAACCTTGTGAATGGAACTCTTATCGATCCTAATTGCATGACTAATGTTGCCACTAAAGAGTTCCTCTTTTCACATCAATTAATGCAAGTTTCTTATGACCTCTTGAGCGTGATGATTAAGAAGCATAAGGGAACCTTTATCAAGCCTTTGGGTAAGATATCTTTGTTAGTAACATTATCCAGAAAACATGTCAAACAATGGTTTGATGTTGTCCCCATTTCTAACCTCTTTCGCATTAAATTGGGACATTCATGGCTAAAATAAATGAAAGCTATCCCCTTAACAATACACAATTGTCTGAAATTCCCTCTGGATGGCCGTATAATCACCGTTCCTCAAAACAAGTATAAACCTTTGGTTCAGCAAAAACATTACAAGTTGAATTACTTCTGGGAAAAAACTAAAATACCTAGTCCTCCTACACAAGAAATGACAAAAGATAAACAACCTACATGTGAAGAGAACTTTAGACCAAAAGGACAAGGTCCCTATGCTGAGATTCCTCCCCTAAAATTCTTATAAGGATCAGGAGGTCATTGTCAACAACAAAGTGTTCCACTGCAACAAATGAGGTTTGATCCTGGTGCTTCATCTTTTAATTTGTACAAGCCTATGAAAGAGGATAGCCCTATCTTACAAGAGATAAGTGGTAAAACAAAATGAAATAGAAAAGCAAGAGAAAGAATAAAAAGAAGGCAAGCTTATGCCATAAACCTTGCCTCTCAACAAGAAAACATTGATCCCAACATTCAAACAAACAATGATGATCATAATGACGAACAACATGATGAACAAGATATGAATATGGCTATGGTACCTTATGTCCCACTATCCTCCAACATTAGGGAGTGGGAAGATGATGATGATGATTTTCTTATAGAGAACTACTAGCCCGAAAGGAGCCCTACATGTAAGTATCTCTAACCCTTTATCTCTCTCCTGATGTGCTTCCCCCGTGATATGTTATGTGTTGTTTAGGCCTCTTGGGATGACCTCGGATTCTCTCGTAAGTTTCGGTATACGAGGAGACTGCCTCTATTGTGACATTCTTCTATTTGTATCATCATTCTTCTAAATTACCTTTCTGTAATTTCATTGTTGTGTGTTGTGTCTTATGGACATATTGTCGTGGTTGGTGACTAGGGGGCACCCTCCTACGTGACTATCCCTAAGACACTTGTTTCTCCTCTCTTATTTATTGTTTCCCTTCCTCCAATATTTCCACCTAGCGAGCGGATGATGACAAACATTTATACTGATGCAGACCTAATGTCCCTTTCGAGAGAAATCAAAAAATAGACTTAGTTCCTAATATGACAAGGGTTATATATTTTATCTGATGCTTGGTTAGTGGAAGCACTTGTACTTTCTGCATAGTGAATTTCATGATGTTTCTGTCCCATTTACAAATATTAACAATACTACTACTCCATGCACCTTTGTTTGCCTTTGAATCTATCCTTGGTGGTACTCGATTCAGAGAGCTTCATGATATAGCCCTCCAGTTATCTTCAAACTCTGAATTCATTGTATAACCTTGGATCTTTGTGTGGTTAATCGTATGCATTGATGTTGTTTATAATGACTTCATAGACACTAACATGTTTCTTGCAGGGATGTGTTTGTGGGAACATTTGGCAATCATAAAGTACATGTCACCTCTGGGGGCATGGGCTTTGCGAAAGTTGGTGTTCCCTTGTGTGTTTTCTTCCTACCTTAACATACTTGATATCGATAACTGATATCAACCACCTTAAGGTGGGGGCATATATAAGGTAACCTGTCTGTTATAGATGTTAGCAATGTGTTTGAGCTCAGATGCAAAGACTTGCACCCCAGGGTAGTGCATCATGCATCCTTAGCTTGTTTGTAATCAATCAATCAATCATGTAAGCCCTTTGCGGAGGTGGGATATCGAGCATATCCTTTTTATTAAGCCCTCTGTAGAGGCAAGGATGGTGTACTTCTCGGAGCATATTACATCATCCTGTCATTTTCAAAAGTCCTTTACAGAGGCGGGGAGCAATGCTGTGACTAACTCAACCCTTAAGCATGTTTTCGACGATTGTTGTGGTGAAGCCCAATCACTGGTGTGTGCCTGTAATGTGCCTGAGATGGAGTTGGACCTAGAAATAGGTACACTCCATTGCTTTTCTACAGTGTTTTCTCTGTGTCTTCAAGTGTGTGTGTTTTGGCATGCTTGTTTTGTGTGGCATATTTGTTGCCCCATATGCAGAGACCAACGCCCTTGGGTAGTGCTTCCTAAATTTTTGGGAGGTTTTGCATGTCTTGCATGTGTGTTGCCCCATATATATAGAGACCTGTGCCCTCAGGTAGTGCATCCTATATTATGGGAGGTTTGTTTACTTTCTAGTACTTGCATTTGCATTTCATATATATGAGAAAAAGAAAAGAAAAGATATCATTTCTGTCTTCCATTCATTAATGTGTCTTCTATGCATTGATTGTCTTCTCCATGTTCAGCATGACTGTAACTATCTTCTTCGTGTTTTGCATGCCTATTACTGTCTTCTATGTGATTGGTGTGTCTTCTTCGTGCTTGATGTGTTTGCTGTGTTTGTGATCTTACTTTAATGCATGTATTGGCATCACATTTATACATATATTAAAGTGGGGGCTAAATGTAACGTCAGAAAATGTCCCCTTGGGGGATTTTCCTTTATAAGGTTCAGCTCCCAGGTCTTTAGCATGCATTTAGAACATTTTAGTTCATATTTTAGCATCCCGATGGAATGAGACCTAGGTTTCATGGAAAATGGGACCTAGGAGGACCCCTTGAGTTGTACCCTGCCTAAAATAGGGGGGAGGACTTGGGCACCCGCACCCTAGTCCTACCCTATTTTGGGGTAGCCCCAATTTCTAGGTGTTAGTTTATGACCGTTAGTTGGTTCTTTTGCTGACAGAGTAAAGTTTGATTTTTAAAATCTTGGTGGGAATGCTTATAGGTGCATATATAAGCATGTTTAGGCATTCATTTGTAAACTAGATGGTAATTGTGATATTCAAGTGTTCTCAAGGTGATTCAAGGATTTCTATTGTGTTGCAAGAGTAGACTTGTGTGTTTTGTGTGTTGATATTTGTAGATTTGAACATCAATCTCCTTATGGCATGAAGAGCATCTTCCTCCATGAGAGCTTCACTACAAGGTGATATATCATTGATTCCTTTGGTTTTTGCCTCTTCCTCACAAGGGCATGTACTCTTTGTCTAACAATGGTGTTCAAAGACTTAAGTGTCCTCCGGGAATTGACTGAGGTAAGCCTCTAAACACCACAACCCCCAAACCAAGTCTTGTGATTGTAGGTTACAGGTGTCACATCTAGAAAAAGTGGTGTTGCAGGAAGGCTTGGCAGGCATCAAGGATTCAGAATCTGAAGAAAAGATGGACAAAGGAGCACTTCCAGGACTAGGGCACCTGCAATAGTGTCCTCCATAGATCCCAGGAAATAGAAGTTACAGGGATGATCAGTGTTAGAAGGAGATCCAGATTACCTGAAAAAGTAGGTACCTTGGACTTGGGCACCCGCACCTTAGTCTCCAACTGTTCCGCCTCGGAACCCCAAAAATAGGTATTATGTGATTTGTCATTTTACTCCTGTCTGCAAGAGCTTTTTCTATTATTCATCAATTTGTTGTCATATTTGCATAATTAGGGTTTTAATGGTTAATTGGACATAAGAGAAGGAAAAATTGATAATTAATTCCCTAATCCAAGTTTCCTTACATCTACAAGTGACCTAGGGTATGATAGTGCTCACCACTTGACCCTAGATCCTTCAATGTTAGGGTGAAAGGAGGATTTTAACATCTAAACAACAAAAGATTAATGAAATCCAATTTTACTCTAAATAAGAAAAAAAGATAGAAAGAACATTGGGAGGGGATTCAATAATGGGGGATAAGATTTGAGGAAGTAGTTACATGAAGTGGATGGAATAGAGCACTATGGGCACTAATTAAGCTCCTTCTACTTATTGTGCAACCTCCAAACATCATTAAGAATAAGATCATGGTAAAAGGTTGTTAAGAGTGTAGGGTTTTGGAAGATGAGTTTTAAGGTGATGTAGGGGGTTGAGGGAATCAAATAGAGGAATTAAAGAATTAAGGGGTTGAAATGATATATGTCTCCATTAAAAGGGGAATGACATGGTGTTAAAGGAAAAGTTTTAGATTTTACAAGGGGTGAGTTAGAGGATGGTTTAGATTTATGGATCAAGAAATCTCTAACATGAGATGCCCCTCTTTTAAATAGTAAAAACATGTGTATGTATTGTTAAGATAAACTAGACTTTGATTGACTTCATATCTAGGGAAAAAATAATTTTAGGCAATAGCTCAGTAAGATCTAGGTCAATATAAGCCCTAGGGTACACACTCAAACTAGAGAAAGTACTTTTTTTTATGTTTGTGTCAAATCACATGGTTGAGTTGGATTATTTTATTTCAGAAAGGGGTTTAATGCTAGGTTAAAAATGAAATTCAATCCACATGTAGTAGAACATGAGTAGAATGAGCTTTTAGAGTGGAACTCTAAGTTTTATTCCTAGAGATAAAAGAGATTTATCACATCCCTAATTTTGATTATGATTTAGTTTTCACTTTTATACAATTAGTAGATAATCTTGCAAGGATTAATGATTTGATGTTTAGTGAAAATGTCAGGATAAATCTATGATTTCATAAGTTTATGATTAAATGCATAGAATTTAGACATGTGATTATATGTTATTGTAATTATTCAAGATGTATATGGAATAACTAATGATACACTAATCCAAGTTTGGTGGTTATGAGTTGTAACTAGGAAACAAATTTCTGCCCTTTGAGAAAGAGACGGAGAGCATCATTAGAGAGAAGTGAATAGACGTTTGGAAGGGATGGGTCGTTGCCATCTAAGTTTTGTGCTTTCAATGTCTAGTGAACCTCAATGTAAGTGGTAAGTTTTGTTAGAACTATTTGATTAGAGTTTTGAGTGTTGACTCGACAATCATCAATTTGACATAAAAAATCATTAGTGTAGTGTTGATGATTGTTTTTACACATTCATAACAAAAGTTAAAATTCATAAGATGAACCTAACTACCTTGAAAGATATGAAGAAATCAATTAAGATTACTTAATCCCAAGTTTTCATATGGTCAGGTCTTGACCTGTTGGACAGTTCAATAGGTTACTATGAAGCTATAATATGCAAGGGGCCTTACATGATTTAAGGTGATTACTGACTTATTGGACTCTATTTATGCAAATTGTTACAAATATCAACAAATTATCTATCTCTTTGCACAAATCTGTTACTGTATATCAAAGCTTTGAATGATTTATGTTAAAACATGCTTTTCCTTTCAAATATGTATAAAGATTGCCAAATATCAACTCAATTTCTCTTAATTCCTTCAAATGTTAGACAATCTCCTTAAGATTTATGCGTTTAAGCTAAGTATTTCAAAGTTTGGGAAAAGTTAGAGAAAATTCAAATTCAACATTACTTGCTACAGGATCTAAATGCTCTGTTATGCACATGGTAAGAATTATAGCAAATTCAATTAAATCAACAGACTAAATCGTTAAATACAAATGTCCTAAGTATTTTCACAAACATGCATTCAAGATTGAGAGATTTAAGAGAAATTGTTTCAAATACAAAGAAGAGCCAAAAGACACTCAGAAAATAGACACAGACTTCTAGATTCATTTATATTCAAAACATACAACCATATAAGATTTACAATGTATGAATGAATTTTAGCTTCATTAATCAAATTCACAAAAACTTACAATGCTTTATAGATACAATAAGAAAGCTGGACATTCCACACATTCCTTAGTGCAGACACAGGTGACCTCCTCTAAACTAAAATGCTCCTTCTATTCAAAGCTTCAAAACAAATTACAATTGCTAGCTATTTTCTATAAATCCTTGTGTAAATAATATACATGTAGCAAAGTTCCTTATATAGATTTTGAACTTTCAAATTGCTATGGCTACGCTTCCATCTACGGCTGAGATCTCTCCATTCTTGATCAACGGTGCATCTTATCTCATAACCGTCTGCCAAAATATCTATTTGGCATCCTTTCTCTCCCTCAAAGGATGTTGTTGGAATCTTTCACAAAATAAGATTCCCTTTTCTTTTTATTGACTTTCTCTCGCTGAGGTTCTTTATTTGTCTTCTTCTCAATACCTTTGCTCTTGCTTGTCTTCTCACTTTTTCAAATATTTCTTGAAATTACCAATTACACCTTCTACAAAGGTGCGGTCCCCTCTTGGACTCTTTGCCAAAATATATTCCTGCATCACTACCCCTTCCTTCAACTTCTTTTCTTTATTCTCTGAGCCATCTCTTCTCTTCTTATATTTCTTCATTTTAACCCATTCTTCTATTAATGTATCTATCATTTGTTTACTGAGATTGGCATCAGGACTTTCTAAGCATGGTGTAAATATGCCATTAAACTCTGTTAATGCCCCTTCTAAATCATATGTTGGTATTTCCATACATTCATGCTGCAGGAGTCTTTCTGTTATCTTCTTATGCATCTTAATCATCTCATCTTCCCTCTCTCCTAAATCTTGTACAACTTCTGTACAATTTCTGAGGTTATCCTCCTCAAATTTAAGCTCTAATATTATTTGTGGCACTTGATTTGCCAATGTGACAGTAATTGCTCTTTCATTAATCAATTATTCTGCTCTCCTTTCTACTTCTGTCAACTATTTAATTTCAGACATGCATTCATCTTTTCTAGTTTGGCACTTATGTGTAAGTATTATACACTTATTCTTTTCTTCTGCACTTACCCTCCAACTTCCCACAGCTTGCCTTATTATTTGTTCACCTTCTTGCATAAAATCATTAAACCATTCATCAAACATGTTAGCTTTGAACCTTTTATTCTCCATGTCCTGTATTTCTTCTTTTGATACTACTGCTATGTTAGCAGGCAATTCTAGAACTATGATACTGGGATCAAATATCCCTTTAATGAATTGTTGAAGTTGGACAATGTGTCCTTTTAAATAATCTTGTTTGTCCTTATCCTTCTTTAGCATCTCTGTTGTCACCTGGTGCATGTCTTCTGATTCATTAATATGCTATTCTCTTGTGCTATGCCCCAAGTCAAGATTCAATATCTTGTATTCCTCCAAGGCTATTTCACCTTTTGCTTTTTCTTTTTGTGGTATGGCTAGGTTCAACATTCTGGATCTACCTGGACCTCTCTGAATAGCAAACATTATCCTAGCTTTTGTCTTTTCTTTTCTTGGAGTGGTCCTCTCACCTAATAAACTTTTAATGTCAATTGGTGCTAATTGTACTTCTTTTCTTTCCTTTCTTATTTCTCCTCCCAACCAGGCAAGAATTTCTTTTATGCCTTCTATAACTTTAATTTCATCAATCACCTCTTCATGAGGTCTATCTATTTCTACTTCCTCTTGCTGCTGTTGTTCCTACTGTAGTTGTTGTTGTTCTTGTTGTGGCCCTTGTTGCTGGTCTGGTACTTGCTCTTGTTGTTGTGGAATTTGCTGTTGTTGTGGAGACTCTTGTTCTTTTGATTCAACTTCATTTTCTTCTTCTTCTATCTCAGTATCTCCTCCATCTTTAGCCTCTTCTTTAGGAGCTTCTTCTTCTGGTCCTTTTTCTGTATTTATTTGCTCTTCACCTGGCAGATTAACATCTTCTATTTTTTCCTCAGGCTTACTCTCATCTATCTTTTCTGTTGCCTCTGTACCCTCAGTCATCTTAATTTCATCTTCCACTTTGTCTGCACTTTTTGTCTGTATTTGTTTTGTGTGTACAGGGGAACTTTCTTTTGTGCTATCTTCTTTTACTTCTTTTCCTTGATCTTGCACATCTATATTCTTTTCTTCCTCACTTGACTCGTCATACATGTTTAGCATATTTAAGGCATCTACCTCTGATGTATCTTCCTTTGTTTCTCCTTTTGCTGAAGCATGCCTTTCTGTGCTAGTTTCTTCAACTGTTTCTTCCTTTTCAGATTCTTCAATTTTATGTGCCTCTTACTGCACATCTTTAATTATTTCAGGTGGAACTAAAGTACCAAATGGATCTATTGATCATGTATCCTCTTGTACTTTTTCTTCCTCATGTTCTATGTTGTGCTCCATTTCCATTTCAGCTTGGATGCTTGGTCCCTCTTCTTCACTTAGGAAATCACTTGAATCATCTTCTATATCAATCTCTTTCCCTGTATACATTGTTCTTTCTTCACTATCATTGCTATCAATATTCACAGTTTCCATAGTTTGTTTGGCCTTGTGAATTTATGATTTTTGCAACATTTCTCTAGCCAACTCTATTTTCACCTGTCTAAATGCTTGTGCTTGTTCTAAGGGTGTTGAGGCACCAAGTATATTACCCAATTTTGCACCTACTTCTTGTGCTCCAATTATACCAACTGGTTTAGAAGTCTCACCCTTTGACAAACTTATTGGAATTGCCCTTTTGATTGGTTGTCCTGCTGCTTCCTTTGTAGCCTGTGCCTCTTCTGCACTTATCTCATGACTTATGGACTTTACATCAACAAAAGTGTTTGATGCCATTGCTATTGTTATGCCTAAAGCATATGGATCCATTAATGTGGCATTTTTATCCTTTTCCACAATTTTGGCCTCTACAATTTTTCTTTTCTTTTCATAAAAACATTGTAGGTCTTCAGTAGGCTCTGCCTTTCTTTTTCTCCCTTTCTTTGGATAAGTGATTTGTTTACCTTCCGCCTTGAGTTATTCAATTCTATCCTTCAGCCATATCTTTGAAAATAATATTATTGGCTTAGACAATACATCCAATGATGTGTTCCATGGCTTTGACCAATCAAGCTATGTAATAGGAGCCAGCCTTGCTTATGCATAACTCTGATGTAACAATTTATCATTATCCTGAACCTCTAGAGGCACATATATGTTACCTATAGATTTCATTTGTTCAACAGTTAACCTTTCGTTAGCTCTTTTCCTCACCTCCCTATCATTCTTACAGTCAGCCCAGAAATCCTCAATGTGTACCTAATGTTTATATTTTTTATCCACAAAGTTCTAGATTCTGTGAAAAGGATCAAACTTTCTGACTAAATCAAATTCTTGAAAGCCATAGTATCTCAGTTCTTATTTTGAACAACTAGCAACCTCTTCACTATAGCAATAGTATCTACCAATGGCCCAAGGTAGCTTTACATTTCCTCTATTATTAAACTTCTTCTTGTACATTCTGAAAACATTTTAATTTTGTCTTGAAAACTCCAAAACAATCAACTTATCAGAAGGATACCTTGGCAACATAAATGGTTTCCCTTCAAATCCCTCGTCCTTATTGTTGTGATGTTCACAACATGCCCCATTTTACCCCTTAGTAAAATGAGGACCCCTACTGTGGTTTTTTGCTTTTTGCTTATGTGTGTTGTTTTGCTTGGTGGTAAAAGGGAAAAGAGGGTTAAAATTGCAAAATTTGTTAAAACTAGAGAAAAAATGCATTTTCAATACTAGGGCATGATATGGTTGGATTCCTTGTAAAAAATGAGCTAGGGTTGCTTTTTGAACCATCTTAAAATTCGCCATATTTTGCAAGTTATGGGTATTTTGGTAAATGTACATTCATTTTTGTATGTTGCATGTACAGTGTCTGTTTGTCTATCGGCTTGCATATACAAAGCCCTTTGTATGTCCACTTGTATACAACCTCCTTTGTATATCGCTATTCATATACAAGGTCGTTTGTATGTGCAAAGGTCGATTGTATGTATTTTTTACCTTGTATACATTTGGTGGGGTTTTTTTATGCACACATACAAGGTGGACCCGAAATGGTTTTAGAGTTGAAATGTATAAGTGGTTAAGTCCACTGGATGCATCTTTTACTTTGTATGTTTCTTACATACAAAGGTCCCATACAATGCTGCATGCAAGGCGCGGACTTGAAGGGGTTATTAAACGGAGTTAAGTTGTTGTATCTTTTATGCTTTGTATATTAGAACATACAACGAAATATACATACAGTGGACCTGAAACATTTATGAATTAGAATTAAGTCTTTGTATGTTTGGACTTGTATGTATGTTTTGATATACATACATTCTGAAACATACAAAGCGGAAATACATTGCCCGGACTTAACATTTTTTATGAAACAGGGTTAATTCAATGTATATCAGACTTGTATATTCATATAATGCCAATATAGATTGCACTTCATACATTGGGAGATACATACAACATAGAATCAAAGAGAAAATAAAATATGATTTAATGCTTGTATCAGGCTTGAATGTATATCTAAAAGGTACAAAGGTCATGTACATCGGGTAGACCCAAAAAGGTTATTGAACATGGTTAATTCGTTGCATATTTTGTGCTTTCTATATTGGGGATATAAAAAGACATTATGCAAGCCGTGGACTTGAAAGAGAAGTGAACTAGTGTTCAATCTATGTATATTTGGGGTTTGTATGTTCGAGGACTGCGAGGTATACAAAGCACAATATGCATTGAAATATACATTGAGCGGAATTGAAAAGTTATACATTGGAGTTAAGTGCTTGTATATTTTTGCATTTGTATGTTGCGATATACAAGCCGAGATGCATTGCATACATACAAGCTGAGGAACTAAAGGAAAATAAAATCCGATTAATATGATGTATCATGCCCGGCTTGTATATCGGAGGATACAAAGATTTAAACAGGGGAAAAGGGTGGGAAAGTGAAGCAGTAGGAATTGGAGGTTATTTTGGAGCCCGATTGCATATTTTTGGTCAAGGATGGTTGACCCGACCATTTTCTAACACTGTATATGCATTTTTTGGACATGATTTTCACTATTTTAGGACCTGATAATGACAGGAATTTTTTTGACCGCGCCGATAGTAGAGAGTTTTGCCAATGGAGAAGAAGGTTTAAATGTAAAATCAAACTGGTGGTTGGGGTTGGCGGTGCATAAACTTTGTGACTGGGTGTCAAGTGGGAGGTGCATTAGTTGCTACAATTGGGACACATCAAACATTCTGACCAGGTAATTAATTGGCAAGGCAACTTGTGAGGTTTTTTTGATCCGTTTTATCTATTTTGCAGGTTTGCAGTTGAGGGAGCTAAAACTTAATGGCAGCGACATCACGGAGGAGGAAATCAGATCTCAGAGGAAGCAAAAGGGAAGATAAGGATGAAGGGTGAAGAAGTCAAAGGTCTTCATTGATGAAGACAAAGTGCAGATGGAAACATTATTACAGCAGACAATAGAAGTTATTTTTGAGCTGCTAGGGTTTCCAAAAGGGCATATTTTGCCCAGATTTGATGTATGCTCAGAGATATTTTTGGAGACTTGTTCTCCACCATTTAATGTTGTAACTAGAGGTTTGAACCAGGGTTTAAACTAGGGTTTTGAGCTATATTGAGGATAATCAAAGTCTATATATTGTGCCTCTCTACACTGTAATAAGGTTACACAGGGATTTTTTTTAGAAAATAGCTAGCAGATGTAGTTTATCTCAGCATTTAGAATAGAGGGACCTTTTAGTTTAGAAATAGAAGAAGGTCATATGTGTCTGCAACAAGGAGCATATGGAACATCTTGCCTCCTTGTTGTATCTGTAAAGCTTGTAAGTTTTCTATAATTTGATCAATAAAGCTAAGAGTCATTCAGACATTGTAAATCTTATATGACTGTCTATTTCTAATACAATTGAATCTAGAATTCTGCATCTATCTTCTAAGTGTTTTCTAGCTCTTCATTGTGTTTGAAACATTTTCTCTTAGAGCTTGCAATCTTGATTGTATGTTTGTGAAAATGCTCAGAACTTACATTTAAGGTTTAGTTTGTGGATTTGATCAAATTCCTGCATTATTTACAAAGTGCATAACAGAACAATTAGATCCTTTTATTAGAATGAATGAAGTTTAGTATAGATCTTTCTAACTTTTCTCAACCCATCTAAAATACTTAGCCTAAAACACAAAAATTTGAAGGAAATTTGTCTCATATTTAAAAAGCATAAACAACAAAGTTGAAAGTAGACAGTTTTCATAATATTGAAGAGGAGAAAGCTACAATAATTCAAGAAAGCCCTTTAAAGATTTGCAGTACAGTTACGCTTTTATGCAAGAGAATGAACAACATGCTTTTTTTATAATCTTTTGCATAGTTTGAGTCTAGTGAATCATCAAAAAACCCTAAATCACGTAAGGCCCCTTGAACATTACAGCTTCACATCAACCTACTGAATTTGCCCAACAGGTCAAGACCTGACCATATTAAACTTGGGATTAAGAGAATCTTAATCAATTCCTTCATATATTTCAAGTCAGTTAGGTTCTTTTTATGTGAATTTTAATTATTGTTATGACTATGTTAAAACAATCACCAACAATTTTCTGGCACTAGAAGGAGGGCCCGCTTGTAGAGTTGGCTCATAACAGTAGTAGAGTGACTAGATCTAAATCTAGTTCAGGGAATATATTTGTGTAATTACCTGATATAAGGCGAAGTAAGAGTCCTTTGATCTAGAACCCTAAAATAGCTCACCCAGGAGGCTCATCCAACACACCTCCCGGATCACCTTATACTATCCATAACATTGTAAGTTCTGACATTTCTTCATTCAGATCTTTAAATCTTGGTTCAGGTATTCCTAGAGGTCCTAGCCCTCCTAGAGATCCTATCCCACAAAATCCATGTATTTCTATAGGTCTAGGTCAGGTACGAGCACCTGCAATGGCTTATTTCAATGTTCATTCTCCCATAGCATTCCCTGATTATCATGAGATGCCAAAAAATCCTGAGAAGATATGTCCTAAATACTAGTTACATCAGGATCTAGGAGATCATATTAGAATATTCAAGGAGGCATGCTTCAGGGCCAGATTAGAGCATGAGGACATTATGTGTAGATTGTTTCCTTACACCTTCAATGAACAAGCCTCTAACTGGTATGTGAACTTACCCAATGGCTACATTTCTTCTTGGCCACTTATGGAAGAAGTATTTCTGTCTAGATTTAGAGGACCCATTGATCCTTGCATCTTGTATCATAAATTGGCTACCATAAAAAGAGGTGAAGGAGAGTTGATTGATAATCTCAATGATAGATTCCAAAAGGCCTACTCTAGGTTGGTAGACCCTTACACCATGGATGATGATACCTTGTTAGCTATGTACTATACTGCCTTGGATCCTTTAACTACCATGTTTGTCAAAAGAATACCTGACATAGATTCAATATCCAAAGCCTATAAAGAGGCAGCCTCAGTAAACCAAGAGATGAGGCATACAACTTATAGTCCATTTGTTAATGGAGGAAATTTTGGGGTGCAAAATCAGGCACAACCTTGGAATGGAGCCCCTATGCATCACACTCCATTATTAAATCTGGTTCCTACATACACACCTGTGTATAGTCCTACCCCAATCCAAGATATAGCTCCTTATATGGGTAACATTGCTAATAACAGTCAGAATAGTGCTCAGCCTTTCTTTCGACCTCCTAGAGATACAACTGTGGCAAAGGCACAAGAAGAAAGGGAAGAAATCAAAGAGATCATTACACACTTTGATAGATTAACCACCGAAGTGACACAACTAAGAAATGAGAATCTCTATGGAAGAGGCAACCAAGGATATAATCAAAATTAGAATTATAACCAAGGCCAAAATTAGAACTATAATTCAAATCAAAATCAACACTACAATCAGAACTATAATCAGAGCCATATCCAAAATAATAGCCAAGGCCAATGTTCAAATTAGAGCCAAAACTATAATCAGCATCAGGGTCATAACCAAGGGCAACCAATGCAAAATAGAGGGCCAGTGATAGACAATAGGGCCTGGGGTAACAATAACAAAAATTAGAATCAACCCAGGCCACCCAAAGCATGGAACACAAGACCAAACAATGGTACTCTAGCTTCTCCTTTTGAGAATATAGATAATCATGATGCAAAACAAACAGCTGGCATCCAAATGGCCAATACATCACTAAAAAATTGGTACAGATTTCACAATACCAATGCCCATGTTGAGCTTGATTGTCCATAGTTCCATTTAGCAGCCAACATTTTTAATATAGATGTGCAGCTTCCTACTTCTGAATTTCTCATTCCCAAGGGTAATGAGGTAGTACCCTCAGGGTATGATATAGCTTTAGTTTTAGAAACCTTTACCTTTGCAATTGTAGAAGAGAAAGAGGATGAATTGTTAGAGGATGAACCATATTTCTATGAAATTTTTTATCTTGAATCAGCCTTTGTGTTAAATGCTTTTCAGTTTCCCTTTGAAACTGAAAATGAAGTATTGACTAAAACAGAAGAGGTGCAGGCTTTTCAACAAACAAATAAAAACCACACCTACAATTTAAGGAACAACACTAGGCCAGGAGGACCTTTCACCACTTCCATCCCTCCTAACAACTTCAATACACCCCCAGATCAGAATGCTAGCAACAATCCTACCATACTTAAAGCTAATCATCATACAAACAGTGGAACAATGGTACAAAAGGTCCAAACAAGTACAATTGAAACAATAGAGACGACAAGATTAATGAGTTACTTGTCAGAGGAAATAAAGAAAATTAAGGTTAGTATACCTCTGAATGAATTATTGAAAACCCCAGGGATCATAAATGCTTTTATAAAATCTCTGGATACATCCATGACAGATGAGGTCACTGCTGATATAGCTAGTCCTAATAGAGATTCACCGCCTAAAGAGAAAGGTAAGAAAGTTGAGCATCCTTCCAATACAAATGTAGTAATGTATGCTGATAAGAAGGATGCTCCTCCTTTCTTGTTAACTATTAGATTGTGTGGGAAGAACATACACAATTGCATGGTAGACTTTAGTGCATTAGCCAACGTAATGCCCTTAGGGATATGTAAAACTCTAGGGCTGACTCCCACCAAATCTGCCAAGGTTGTCACACAATTAGATAAAACTAAGGCTAGTGTGATAGAAGAACTAATGAACATTCAAATGCAATTAGCTTCAGACCCTAGGGTAAGCCAATTCATTGACATTCAAATAGTGGATATACCTATGAATTATGGAATGTTGCTGAGTAGGGATTGGTCCAAGACATTAAACAGATATATGGCCACTGATTTTTTGCATATGTGGCTACCTTGGAGAGGTGTCCCAAACCAGATTAGAATAGAGGTAGAACCCAGGATGAAACATATGATAACAGAGTACAATCAAACGAATGAAATATTATATGCTGTTGTTGAACCTAGTGTTTATAGGATTACTAACAATGGGGTACAAACTGAAGAGATCATGATGTTTAACTTTAGAGAAAAACATGTCAATAGTGAGACATCATTATTCATTGAGTCTGATGGAAATTCTTCGGATGAAGAAAATAGTGCAATGAATAACTTTGGCCATGCCATTAGACAAGAGATGGAAGAGTGCATTGAAAAAAATCTGCCAGCCCAATGTAAACTATATAAGGACAGATGTAGAGTTCACGATAGGCCACATTCTAAGGAGAGTTGTGGGATGTGCAAAGACATCATTGAATATGAATACAAAAAATGTACAAAGAGAGTAGGGCTGCAGGAGGGAAATGTGAATCCTGATCAACCACAAAAATATTTTTAGAGTAGTGTAGATGCTCTGGTTTCAGTTTTAGGAAAAAGAATAAAGGACAAGGGTAGTTATCTTTCTGATTTACAAGCTAAAAATACACATATGCAAGTTGACCAAACAGAAATACCCATGAATAAACAGGCTAGCACCTCACAGGTGATAAAAGGGACAAAGCATGCCAAGGTAAAAGGTGAAAAAAGTAAAGATGGCATGTGGACACTAAAGTGTGATGGGTCCAAATCAAAATAGGGTGCAGGTGCAGGTGTTGAACTCATAGATCCTCAGGGTAAATCATATCTAGCAGCATATAGACTGTAGTTTTCCTGTACTAACAATATTGTTGAATATGAAGCCTTAATTTTGGGACTTGTCATGGCCATCAAGAAAAAGGTGAAAATGATTAAGGTATTTTCAGATTCTGAACTAGTGGTCAGACAAGTAAGGAAACTATATGCTTGCAACTACAAGAAAATGATTTGTTACAGACATAGGGTATGGGGTTTAATAGATTCATTTGATGCTTTCAACATAGAGCATATCCCTAGAAAACTGAACCATAGACCGGATGCACTAGCAGTTACTGCTAGCACACTAGAACCTTTGACACTGTCAGGATTGAGGCAATTTGCTGTTGAATTAGTTAATGTTCCTAGTATCCTAGACAGTGTTACACAATTTTAGGTATTTGGAGGGGATCAACAAATTATTGATTTTCTGACTTGTAATGAGGTATTTGAGGCTCAAATCATTGATGAACAAGAAAGGTCTGAGATAACATGGGACGAAGAGGATATAATCAACTTAAAAAGTAACTTCTTACCCAAAGGAGTAATTGAGTTAGAGCAAATCTTTGACTTTAATGGAGTAGTAAAATAGAAGGACTTGCCTAAAACAGAGGGAGGTAAGTGTGATCCGTATAACTTAGGAACAGAGCAGAATCCCCAAAATGTACAAATTGGGAAGGCCTGTTTTGAGAAGATTAGAAAAGAAATTATAGATGCTTTGAAAGATTATAAACACGTCATAGCATGGACGTATAAAGACTTGAAAACATATGATATGTCCATCATAACCCACATGATACCTTTGAGACCAGATCTTAAACCATTTAAGCAAAAACAAAGGCCTGTGAACACCATTTTAGAGCCTTTAATCTTCAAAGAAGTAAAGAGGTTATTGTCTGCCAAAATAATTTTCCCAGTTAGACATTTAGCCTAGGTAGCTAACCTAGTACCAATAAGAAAAAAAATGGAGACATCAAGTTATGCGTAGACTTTAGAAATTTGAACAAAGCATCTGAAAAGGATAATTATCCTCTGCCTCCAATAGACGAAGTGCTACAAGCAGTAAATGGGGCAAAGATGATGTCTTTTTTAGATGGTTTCTCAGGCTATAACTAGGTTTTAATAGATAGAGATGACAGATTAAAAACCACCTTCACTTGTAAATGGGGAAATTATGCATATAGGAGAATGCCCTTTGGTCTGATCAATGCAGGTGCCACTTTTCAGAGAGCCATGGACATTGCATTCCGTGGGTTATCAGGTAAGTGCATTATTGTGTATATGGATGATCTGACTATGTATTCCAAGGATGCATCCACTCACACTAAAGATCTCAGGAAAATATTTAAATGATGTGAGAGGTACAAAATTTCCCTTAACCCTAAGAAATGTTCATTTGGAGTAACTGAAGGTAAATTACTAGGGCATGTCATTTCTGAAGATGGAATATCAATTGACCCAGATAGAATAGAATCAATAAAAAATTTGTAAATACCAAATAGTAGGAAAGAGTTGAAATCATTTTTTGGTAAAATTAATTTTGTTTGGAAGTTCATCACGGGTTTTGCAGAAATCGTGTAGCCGTTAAATGCCATGTTGAAGAAAGATGCGCAAATGGAGTGGACACCTGTGGCTAGGGCTGCATTCAAAGATATCAAGTGGGCCATTTCTAATGCCCCTATACTGACAAGTCTAGACTACACAAGGCTGTTTTACATATATTCCTTTGCATCCTCCCATTTAGTCGCAGCCGCCTTAACTCAGAAGGGTGTAAACAATGAAGAAAAACCCATAGCTTTTATGAGTGCGCCACTAAAGGATGCACAACTGAGATATCTGGATACCAAAAGACAAGCATTGGCACTAATGAGGGCCGTGAAGAAATTTAGGCATTATATTTTGCTCATCCAAGTCAAAGACATAGTGCCAGATGCAGCAGTAAAGATGTTGCTGATGCAAAATGAACCTGGGGAAAAGAGGGCCAAATAGATCACCATGCTGCAAGAGTTTGACATGGAAATCATTCCCATGAAGCTGGTCAGAGGGCAGGCGTTGGTGCAAACAATAGCAAACATAGACCCAAATTTGATAAAACAATAGTATATACTGAATTCCTGTAACACATCAAACTGGTATGGCAATTTAAACGCTTTTCTAATTGCTGGAAAGTACCCAAATAGGATGAAATCTTCTCAGAGGAGAGCTTTGAAGATTAAAGCACAAAAATATATGGTGTAGGGAGGTCATTTGTTCAGGAAGAACCATGATGGAATTTATTTGAGATGTCTAAATAGAGCTGAGGTGGATAAGGTGTTGACAGAACTGCATGACAAGTACGGAACTAGCCATGGTTCCCATCTAGCTACTACACACAGAATATTGAGGGCAGGCTATTATTGGCCTATGATGTTCAAAGATACAGAGAGTCACATTAAGAGTTGTCACACCTATCAGACTGCAGCAGATAAGGGAAGAAATCAGGCCAATCCATTACAGCCTGTGACTGAATCAAGACCATTTGCATAATGGGGCCTAGATTTTATTGAAGTCATCAATCCTCCATCTTCTGTAGGACACAAGTTCATATTGACGGTGATGGACTATTGTACAAGGTGGACTGAGGCCACATGCTGCAAGTTCTCCACAACTGATGTAGTTATCAAGTTTCTTGAAGAAAATATCATAACCAGGTTTGGAATTCCCTATTCATTGGTATGTGACAATGGCCCTACTTTCTCTTCTCTAAAATTTTCTAAATGGGCATTTGAATACAGGATCGTTTTAAAGTTTTCTTCAAATTATTACCCTCAAGGTAATGGATTAGCTGAGTCTACAAACAAAATTTTATTAGATATAATCAAGAAGCTAATTGCAAAGAGTCCTACAGAGTGGAATACCTTGTTAAAGTATGCATTGTGTGTAGATAGGACCAAGTTTAAAACAGCTTTAGGCAGTGCACCTTATCATTTAGTTTATGGGATTGATCCCATACTTCTAATAAATCTGAGAATACCAATCTGGAAGTTTGCCAATGAATATTTAGGCTTTGATAACCATAGGGAAGCCAGGATAGTACAAATGCTACAACTAGATGAGAAAAGAGGTCAAGCCATCGAGAAATTTGCCAAACACCAAGCAGTAGTCAAGAGGTGGTTTGATAAGAGGGCAAGAGTCAAAACATTTAGGATATTAGACTTAGTACTGTGCTGGGATAAAGCACATGAAAAGAAGGGGAGTCATGGAAAATTTGAGAAACTATGGTTAGGTCCATTGCAGGTCTCAGAAATAATAGGAGACAACACATTTAGACTCAAGACCTTGACTGGGGAGGATGTGCCATTACTAGTTAATGGCCAACATTTGAAACACTACTTCCAAGTTTGAGGTAAAAGGAAATCCTTTTTTGTGTAATATAGTGTAAGTAATGTATAGTTTTCTTTTGTTGTTTCCTTTTGTAGGTTAGTTGCTTGTACAGTTTTGTTTTTGTTTCTTTCTGTTTTGTTGTTTTGTTTCTATTTTGTTGTTTGTACAGTTTTCATTTGCTTTGTTTTTATTTTTCATGTATAGTCTGTTGTTGGTTTATTGTTGTCTCCTCAATAGGGATCTTTGTTTTCCTTTAGAGTATTAAGGAGCAAGCTAACAACCATTGAAAATAGTATGAGATTTAGACTATTCAAGTTAATCATATGCAATTTATGCATAACTTGTAGTGACTGTCGTGAATGTAGAGAGTTGTTTAGCTTCTAAAATTTCATATTCAATAATAGTGATTGAGAATTCAAGGGATGTTTCTCACGATGACACACCTAAAATCCTTGGGTTTGTTGAACCTACCAGTGTAGATATTAGGTGAAAAATCTGAGGTCACCTTTGCTACCATTACAATTATCAGCTTAATTTTAGCAAGTGCTCATTCCTTGCATCATTAAGTTACAAATTGCTATATCTTGTAAACTTTCTATAGAATATCAATAAAATAAAAAAATAAATAAATAAATAAAGTGGATTATACTGAAAATCTGAATTAAGCCATCTAAGTAACTCTACCGGTGCTATGGACGCTCGCTGGTAGTGGGGCTCTACTTAGGAGAATTGTAACGATAACCTTGCTGGGGCTATGGACGCTTGTTAGCAGCAACGCTCTATCCAATCGGTTATGAGGGAATATCCTCAACTACGTAGGCTAATATCAGTCACTGGTTTGTTCAACTGATCTTCAAGATGAGGATAATTAATCACGTGCACACACTTAAACTGAAAGTAAAAGTTCATGCACCCTTATTGAATACCTTAGGTCTCAAGTTGAATAATAATTTGCAGGAAAGATAGTTGGAAGTTATGGATTTATTTCATTTAATTTTCTTAAATACTTTGAATTTAATTGTTTTGTTTGGTTGCTAGTTGTTGTGGTGTTCACAACATGCCCCATTTTACCCCTTAGTAAAATGAGGACCCCTACTGTGGCTTTTTCCTTTTTGCTTGTGTGTGTTGTTTTGCTTGGTGGTAAAAGTGAAAAGAGGGTTAAAATTGCAAACTTTCTTAAAACTAGAGAAAAAATACTTTTTCAGTACCAGGGCATGATATGGTTGGATTCCTTGTGAAAAATGAGCTAGGGTTGCTTTTTAAACCATCTTAAAATTTGCCATATTTTGCAAGTTATGGGTATTTTGGTAAATGTACATAGAAGTTTGTATGTTGCATGTACAGTGTCTGTTTGTATATCGGCTTGCATATACAAAGCCAAGTTCTCTTGTATACAACCTCTTTTGTATATCACTATTCATATACAAGGTCATTTGTATGTGCAAAGGTTGATTGTATGTCTTTTTTACATTGTATGCATTTGGTGGGGTTTTTTTATGCACACATACAAGGTGGACCCAAAATGGTTTTAGAGTTGAAATGTATAAGTGGTTAAGTCCGCCAGATGCATCTTTTACTTTGTATGTTTCTTACATACAAAGGTCCCATACAACGCTACATGCAAGGCGCGGACTTGAAGGGGTTATTAAATGGAGTTAAGTTGTCGTATCTTTTATGCTTTGTATATTAGAACATACAACGAAATATACATACAGTGGACCTGAAACATTTATGAATTAGAATTAAGTCTTTGTATGTTTCAAATTGTATGTATGTTTTGATATACATACATTCTGAAACATACAAAGTGGAGATACATTGCCCGGACTTAACATTTTTTATGAAACAGGGTTAATTCAATGTATATCGGGCTTGTATATTCATATAATGGTGATATACATTGCACTTCATACATTGGGAGATACATACAACATGGAATCAAAGAGAAAATAAAATCCAATTTAATGCTTGTATTAGGCCCGAATGTATATCTAAAAGGTACAAAGGTCATGTACATCAGGCGGACCCAAAAGGTTATTGAACATGGTTAATTCATTGCATATTTTGTGCTTTGTGTATTGGGGATATACAAAGACATTATGCAAGCCGTAGACTTGAAAGAGAAGTGAACTAGCGTTAAATCTATGTATATTTGGGGTTTGTATGTTTGAGGACTGTGAGGTATACAAAGCATAATATGCATCGAAATATACATTGAGCGGAATTGAAAAGTTATACATTGGAATTAAGTGCTTGTATATTTTTACGTTTGTATGTTGCGATATACAAGCCAATATGCACTGCATACATACAACTAAAGGAAAATAAAATCTGATTAATACAATGTATCACACCCAGCTTGTATATCGAAGGATACAAAGATTTAAACAAGGGAAAAGGGTGGGAAAGCGAAGCAGTAGGAATTGGAGGTTATTTTGGAGCCCGATTGCATATTTTTAGTCAACGATGGTTGACCCGACCATTTTCTAATGCTGTATATGCATTTTTTGGATGCGATTTTCACTGTTTCAAGACCTGATATCGACATAGGAAATGAGATCGGTAAGAATTTTTTTGACCGCATCGATAGTAGAGCATTTTGTCGATAGAGAAGAAGGTTTAAATGTAAAACCAAACTGGTGGTTGGGGTTGGCGGCGCGTAAACTCTATGACTAGGTGTCAAGTGGGAGGTGTGTTAGTTGCTGCAATTGGCACACATCGAACATTCTAACCAGGTAATTAATTGGCAAAGCAACTTGTGAGGTTTTTTGATCTATTTTATCTATTTTGCAGGTTTGCAGTTGAGGAAGGAGCTGAAACTTAATGGCAGTGACATCACAGAGGAGGAAATTAGATCTCAGAGGAAGAAAAAGGGAAAATAAGTCAAAGGTCTTCATTAATGAAGACAAAATGTAGATGGAAACATTATTACAGCAGATAAGAGAAGTTATTTTTGAGCTGCTAGGGTTTCCAGAAGGGCATATTTCACCCAGATTTGATGTATGCTTAGAGATATTTTTGGAGACTTGTTCTCCACCATTTAATGCTATAACTAGAGGTTTGAACCAGGGTTTAAACTAGGGTTTTGAGCTGTATTGAGGACAATCAAAGTCTATATATTGTGCCTCTCCACACTGTAATAAGGTTACACAAGGATTTTTTTTAGAAAATAGCTAGCAGTTGTAGTTTATCTCAACATTTAGAATAGAGGGACCTTTTAGTTTAGAAATAGAAGGAGGTTGCCTGCGTCTGCAACAAGGAGTGTGTGGAACATCCTGCCTCCTTGTTGTATTTGTAAAGCTTGTCAGTTTTCTATAATTTGATCGATAAAGCTAAGAGTCATTTAGACATTGTAAATCTTATATGACTGTCTGTTTCTAATATAATTGAATCTAGAATTCTCCATCTATCTTCTGAGTGTTTTCTAGCTCTTCATTGTGTTTGAAACATTTTCTCTTAGAGCTTGCAATCTTGATTGTATGTTTGTGAAAATGCTCAGAACTTACATTTAAGGTTTAGTCTATGGATTTGATCAAATTGCTGCATTATTTACAAAGTGCATAATAGAACAATTAGATTCTTTTATTAGAATGAATGAAGTTTAGTATAGATCTTTCTAACTTTTCTCAACCCATCTAAAATACTCAGCCTAAAACGCAAAAATTTGAAGGAAATTTGTCTCATATTTAAAAAGCATAAACAACAAAGTTGAAAGTAGACAGTTTTCATAATATTGAAGAGGAGAAAGCTGCAATAATTCAAGAAAGCCTTTTAAAGATTTGCAGCATAGTTACACTTTTATGCAAGAGAATGAACAACATGCTTTTTTTTATGATCTTTTGCATAGTTTGAGTCCAGTGAATCATCAAAAAACCCTAAATCACGTAAGGCCCCTTGAACATTACAGCTTCACATCAACCTACTGAATTTGCCCAACAGGTCAAGACCTGACCATATTAAACGTGGGATTAGGAGAATCTTAATTGATTCCTTCATATCTTTCAAGTCAGTTAGGTTCTTTTTATGTGAATTTTAACTATTGTTATGACTGTGTTAAAACAATCACCAACAGTTTTCTGGCCCTAGAAGGAGGGCCCACTTGTAGAGCTGGCTCATAATAGCAGTAGAGTGACTAGATCTAAATCTAGTTCAGGGGATATATTTGTGGAATTAACAGTATTTTAACAACTGAAAATAAACAGTGTTTTGGGTAAATACCTGTTTTCTGTGACCGTTTACCCATTGACTTACTTTTACCATTTTCACCTTTGTCCAGCTATTGTAACTCTTTCGCCTCTGGTAAATTCTGTTTAATCACTGCCACAATTCTCTATTCTACATTTTTTCACTTTTAACAGTATATCTTGAAAGCAAAATAAGATTAAAATTGCCCTAACCCTCTTTAAATTTCTCTTTGTTTGAGTGTTAAATTTGCATTAATTACAGCAATTAATGCACTACAACCTTTGGCTTCTTTCCTTCAGTGTTTAAGCTTTTTGAACTTTTGACCATTAGCTTAATTCAACATGCATAAACTTTTCTTTGTATATTTCCTTGTATGTTTCTTTTGTATATTTTTGTTGTATCTCTTTGTTGTATCTTCAAACATACAATCACTTTATGCATACAATTGAACTAACTAACATTTTTTTTACCTTTTTTCTTTTCTGTACTTCATTGTATCTTTTATTTTGTATATCTCACTTGCATATTCTGTTGTATAAGCACACATACAGACCCTTGTACAAACATTTCCTTACCTTTTACTCTTTCGCGATGCCTTTGATTCTTTGTATAACGGGATTGTATATTCTAAACATACAAACACCCAAATATACAAAGACTTCTCCATTATTTAACTCTTTTTGACATTTGGCTTGTATTTTCACCTTGTATCTTTCGCTTTGCACCCTTAAATATACATCATAATTATGCAAGCTAAAATGTGCAAGCGATGGGACCCACCTTACCTTTCCTTTGTATCTCCACGATGTATATGTCGTTTGTATAAAACCATTAGATACAAGCAAAAAATGCATATAACTTCCTTTCGTATCACTTTCAGAATTTAACCTCTTATAAATCATATTCCAGTTACCTTCAGGTCCGTGATGTATATAACCCAATACATCTCGCGATATATAGTTCGGATGTGATGCATTATATTAACCATATTTTACTTTCCTTGAGTTCCGACTTGTATGTATAAAGCAATGTATGTTTTGGGACATACATACAAGCGCGGAAATATACAACAATTTAACTTCATTTTATAACCATTTTGGTTCTACGGTGTATATAAATCAATGCATCACCAAATATACTTTAAGTCCAAATGCATCATTTATATCGTATTCTAATTTTCCTTCAATTCTGAATTGTATATATCACAATGCATGTCTCCCGATATATTACATACAAACATGAAATACACAATCATTATTCCTTATTTCATGATCTCTTTGATTCCACTTTGTATGCAAACCACAATGTATATAGCCAAAACATACATATACAAAGTGCAAAATATACAACGATTATGTCAACTTTAATACTTTTTCAGTTCTGCGCTATGTGAAATCCTTTGTATATTTACTTTGTATGTTTGCCATTTGCCAAATATACAAACCAAAATATACATAGCAAATTTCAACATTTATTCATTTCAACTTTGACTTTTTTTGGGCCCGACTTGTATATTAAGATAAAGCGTTAGCCAGATATGCATACAAGTATATAAACCCGACGACTTTCTTTTTTCGACTAACACAAAGACCCGACATACAAACGTATTTGTATATGGAATGACTTTGTATATACAAAGAGCTTTGTATATACAACCCACAAACCCTCTGATTGTACATTTACCAAAAACACTTATAACTTGCAAAATACAAGGAATTTTGAGATGGTTCAAAAAGTAACCCCTATTCATTTTTCATAAGGAATTCACCCATACTATGCACTAGTACTTAATGTTATTTTTTTTCTATTTTCACCCAGGTTTGTAACTTTTCACTCTTTTCCCTTTACCACCAAGCAAACCCACACACAGAAGCAACCAAAAGCCAGCTACAGCAGGGGGCCTCATTTTGCTAAGAAGTAAAATGGGGCGTGTTGTGAGCATCACAACAACTAGAAACCAAATAAAACAATTAAATTAAAACCATTAAAGAAAACTAAAATGAAATAAATTCATAATTTCCAACTATCTTTTATGCAAATCATCATTTAACTTGAGAGCTAATGTATTCAATAAGGTGCATGAATTTTTATTTTCAGTTTAAGTGAGTGAACGTGATTAATTATCCTCATCTTGAAAATTAGTTGAACAAACCAGTGACTGACATTAGACTACCTAGTTGATGGCATTCCCTCATAGCCAACCGGATAGAGCCTTGCTGCTAGCAGGTGTCTATAGTCCCGACAAGGTTATCGTTACAATTATCCTAATTAGAGCCCCACTGCCAGCAAGCGTCTATAGCCCTGGTAGAGTTACTTAGATGACTTAACCTGGATTTCAGTAAAATCCCATTTATTTATTTATTTATTTATTATATTTATATTTTGTATTTTGATAGATATTTCATAAGATATTTTAGTTGTAACTTTATGATGCAATGAACAGTCACTTGCTAAAATTAAGTTGAGAATTGTAATGGTAGCAAGGGTGACCTCTGATTTTTCACCTAATAACTACACTAGTAGGTTCAACAAACCCAAGGATTTTAGGTGTGTCATTGTGAGAACTTCCCTTGAACACTCAACCCATAGTTATTGAATACAAAATTTCACAAGTCAACTAAATTTTTACATTCATGATAGTCACAACAAATTATGTACAAATGTCAAGCAATTCACCTGAATGTTTTAAATTTTCTATTGTTTTCAATGGTTGTTAGTCTGCTCCTTTATACTCTAAAACAAAACAAACATCTCTGTTAAAGCAACACAACACACAACACAAACAAAAAAACCAAACAAGAGAAAACAAAACAAAAAAAAAAACAAGAAAAACAGAACCAAAACAAACAAGACTGTACATTATTCACATTATGATACAACAGACCAACAACCCTCACCTCAAGCCTGAAAGTAGTGTTTCAAGTGTTGGCCATTAACTGGTAATGACACATCTTCTCCAGTCAAGGTCTTAAGCCTAAAAGTTTTGTCTCCTATTATTTCTGACACCTGTAATGGACCTAACCATAACTTGTCAAATTTTTCATGATTTCCCTTTTTCTCATGTGCCTTATCCCAGCACATCACGAAGTTTGAAATTCTAAATGTTTTGACTCTTGCTCTCTTGTCAAACCATCTTTTTACCACTGCTTGATGTTTAGCAAACTTCTCAATGGCTTGATCTCTTTTCTCATCTAATTCCAACAGTTGGATTATTCTGGCTTCTCTGTGATCATCAAAGCCTAAGTATTCATTAGCAAACTTCCAAACTAGTATTCTTAAATTAACTGGAAGTATCAGATCAGTACCATAAACTAAATGATAGGATGCATTGCCTAAGGCTGATTTAACCCTAGTTCTATCTACCCACAGTGCATATTTCAGTAAGGTGTTCCATTCTCTTGGGTTCTTTTCAATTAGCTTTTTGATTATATCTAATAAAATCTTATTTGTTGACTCATCTAACCCATTCCACTGAGGATAATAGTTTGAAGAAAACTTTAAAACAATTCCATGTTCAAATGCCCATTTAGAAAATTTTAAAGAAGAAAATGCAGGGCCATTGTCACATACCAGTGAATAAGGAGCCCCAAACTTGGTTATGATGTTCTCTTCAAGGAATTTGATGACTACCTCAGTAGTAGAGAATTTGCAAAATGTAGCTTCAGTCCACCTTGTACAGTAATCAGTCACTGTCAGAATAAATTTGTGTCCTGCAGATGATGGAGGATTTATGACTCTAATGAAATCTAAGCCCCACTGTGCAAATGGCCTAGACTCAATGACTGGCTGTAATGGATTAGCGTGATTTCTCCCTTTATCTGCTGTAGTCTGACAGATGTAACAACTTCTAATGTGACTCTCTGTATCCTTAAACATAGTAGGCCAATAATATCCTGCTCTCAATATCTTATGCGTTGTGGCTAAATGGGAACCATGAGTAGTTCCATACTTATCATGCAGGTCTAGCAATACCTTATCAGCTTCATCTCTATTTAGACATCTTAAATATATTCCTTCGTGGTTCTTCTTGTATAGAAGACTTCCCTGTACCATGTATTTTTGTGCTTTGATCTTTAAAGCTCTTCTTTGTGAAGATTTCATCTTGCTTGGATACTTCCCTGATATCAAAAAAGTGTTCAAATCGTCATACCACCCTGATGTCTCATTAGTATATCAATACATATTGTTGTTTTACAAAATTTGGGTCTGTATTGGCTATGGTTTGCACTAGAGCTTGTCCTCTGACCAACTTGTTGTGTGGTTACACAACACGCCTCATTTTGACTTGGCAAAATAGGGACCCAACTTTTGGCTTGGCGCGTGTTGTATGCTTTCTGGCAGTTTGGTAAAAGTAAGTCATGTGCATCATCATGTAGAATCAGGATGGGGTAAGCCATCATTATGAGGTCAGTTTATCAAAATTTGTATTTCATTTTTGTGACCTCATATTTAGAAAGAGCATTAAAATCCATGTAGGTTTGTCTTTTACATCACCCTGATATTCATCAGGACGTGAGAGTTATAAACAGTCAAAGTTTTGGTCAAACCTGATATTCGCAAGAGGAGGATCATATTTTACAACCTCAGTCATGTTGTCGAAGATCATCCTAATCTTGGTACATCACCTGATAAGTCATGTGGCCCAAATATCTGGACGTCGACTTTAAGTGGTAATAAATCTTCCCCGTCAAACAGTCTTATATATCGCGAGCGTCATATTTCCAAATGTAACCTGATATTTCTTAATATTCTCCTACCATGAAATATCACCCTAAGACAATATCCTAATGACGTCATCCAAATCTGATAAATGAAGAAACAAACATGACGATGACATCATCATCACATTTATATTTCAACAGGATATTTTCTAAACATGATCATGTTCGCATAACATGATGCCTTTCCGATACAAAGAATGAATATCAGGATGACGTCATCCCAATATACTGAAAGAGAGAGATGTAAGTTTGTCTCGTCATCATCATCGTTGAAACATCACCCGATACATCGAAATATCCTCCTGATGTACTAAACATAACCAAAAGGTGTTTTTGTCACCTGAATCTTGTCGTGATAACTATTCCAATTTGAAGGAGGAGGATGATATTGAAACTCGACCCGATATTTACGAATATCATCTTGCCTTCATGATATCATGCCATGTGGATATCCCCCCACTCCCGTTGCTGCCATTATCATTTAATGCGCACAGACATGGTAGGTGGTTCCCGCCGACCTCGGAACCCGATGAAACACCTGGCGAGATCCTGTGTTTTTGCGTGGATAATCAATGAATACAATCAAATTTGTCAGAGTTGCCCTAAATTTACCCTAATTGCAAGGTTAAAAGGTAATTCAACCGTCATTTTTACATTTACCTTGCGATAAAATTATTTTTATAGAGCACCAGCTTCCATATCCTCACACAGATGATAGTTGCACGACTTGAGCTCACAAACAGAAGGAAGTGCAGGATCATTAGCTAAATTAAGAGCGTTGTTAGCAGTCCACTGGTATAAAAGAAATCTACAAAACCAGGTAAGTAAATGAAACCCTCATCCTGTTGTTTCTGTAGTAGTCAGGTATGGGTGGCCAAGCTGAAGTTCTAGTTTATGCATCCATATGATTAAGTAATGTTGAAAAGATACAGTAGGCATGGTGATTTATGAAGTTAATTGCAATATGCATGCATGTGTATAACCATTGTAAGACAAGACTTTGTTAATTGCAGGTAACCATGGATGACAAGAGGTTCATTAAGTGTCAGGCAGAATTTAGCAAGCCCATGTTCTCGTCTCAGAGGGGCGTCCTATTTAAATACGGGGCAATTACAGATACCCATCAGGGGAGCACCAATTTGGAAGCCTGGTCAGCTAGGCTGAATGATGGGAATGACAAGAGTCCTATGCTGGATTTAGTGTTCGTATCTGGAATGTGGAACGCTGCCAGTTTTCCATACTCTATGGAATCTCCGGAGCTAGTCATCGAATGTGCTAGGAATTATAACCCAGAGACCAGGCAAGTGATGAAACATGGGAGGATATATGCAGACCTATCCATCAAGGGTCTCTCCCAAACATTTGGATTGCCATTGGGCAGCAAGGTCAAAAGTGTAGACCTGAAGAAGTCAGAAAAAGAATATGAAAACAATAAAAAGCAGACCAGGAAGAACATGTATCAATGGCGGGCTGAGAACAGCAAATATCCTACAGCAGCCAAACTTCCTGTGCACCTGTTCAAGTATGATTTTAGTGAGGAATACTAGTACATGATTGCACTACTGAACAGAGTAACAGGCCAGCCTGATGCTGGTAGTTTTAGAGACTAGATGTATGGTGTAATCATGATGTGCTTATATTCAGATATCAAGCCACTGTGGGGCCAACTAATAAGTGATGCTCTGCATGGGTAGCTGATGAACCTTGGAGGTTCAAATTGTGCATTCTATATGTCATCATACATTGTTTATTCCTATGCTTACAAAGGCACCTTTGATGCACTAGCTACAGATGGAAAGCTTACAGGTACAAATGCTATGCATATCTGGGATCATCATCCCTAGCTGCAAAGAACCAATTACCTCCAAGACTACAAATTGGTCAATGATGCATTCTCTATGCATCTGGTGAGGACCATGGAGGAAGACAAAACAAAGAGATTGAGCATGGAGGCTCAAGAAATTATCTACAGGCATGGAGCTTGGTACATATAGTTTACCACCTTCTCTTACATAAGGATTGAAGGTTTTGAGGGACATCCTCTCATGCTGCCAAGGTATCCCACTGATGCGGTAGTAGTGATGGAGTTCATCAGGCAGGGCTCCACAATGATAAAGGCATACAAGGATGCCAAGAAACTGCCACCAATTTTGTTTCCAGTCAGCATTGGCTGCTACATGTGCCCAAACTCAGAGCACATAAAGAAGGTGATGGTCACCTTGAATAAAATTAATCTGCAGCCTTTTCCACTAACAAGACCATATGATCCTTACAGCAGGATGCAGAAGATAATAGGAAAGCCTATTCATTAGAGGCACCTAGAGGACTTTTGGGCCGACTGCAAAGATGAAGCAGAAGTAAGAAGAAGAAGGTATCAAAGGTTAACTCTGAATCAAGTCAGAACCTTTGATTGCATCCCCATCCCCCAACAATTGAAGAAGGATGATGGCAGGATAATTGCAGATGAATATGAGCAGAAGAAGATATATAATGATACCATCTCTGCACCTGACCTCACTATACAGGAAGATATATCCTTGGACCCCTTCATTGCTAGGACCATACAACTGACCCAAGCTTGGGTTGATGAGCAGGTAGAGGCATTGAAGAAGAAAGGTGTTGCCATTATGGTGGACAACAAGAAGAAGGGGCAGGATATTCCTGGGGATGAGTATGATGACTTCCTGATTGAAAAGAGAAAGACTAAGGGAGATAAGCTACCTCCACAACAACAATAGAGCAAAAGACCCCAAAGGGGCAAGAAAATAGAGAAGGAACCCAATGGGGTTATTATTGAAAGAGCAGTATTCAATGCTAAGGAGGCAGCAGCATCAGGATCTAGATCAGAATCAGCATCCCCTCCAAGGACAAAGAAAGAAAAGTCTAAGAAGAGTAAAACAGCAGAGGCTGGAATCACTGAGACCCTAGAGGAGGGTCAATCCTCAAGGAAACATGATAAGGAGGATATCCTCATGGAGGAAGAGCCTAAAGAAGAAGAGGCTCTATTGATAATAAAGAGGAAAAGAAGATCTCCACAGGTGGTGGTGTCCACCCCACTTAAGAAATAAAGAACCTCTATGAGAGGTGAAATAAGACAACCCCCAACATTGTTACAAGGGGCAGGTAGTGAAGTACCTAAGGAACTTCAGCATAATGTTCCACTTCCTACCATTGTCAAGTTCAAAACTGAGCTTACCGAGGAGTAGATGAAAGAAACTTTTCAGACACAAGCAGAAGGACATATCTCACTAGACGAGACAATAAATTTGTCTGATGATGAAGTTGTATAGGAAGTGGCTACACAAAAGATGGAAGCACTTGCTATTAACACAAGCATGACCCCTCACAAGCCTCCACCAGTTCAAACTATATTGGAGGAGATGAAGCAAGTGGAGGTAGAACAAGAAAAGAGCCCAGAGCAGGTAGCTCAAGAAATGGGATTGGATACATTAATTGTAGAAGTGACAAGTCCTGTAGTGGTAGACCTAATAGAGAAACAAGATGCAAGTCCTGAACATCCAGCAAGATCACCTGACAAGGGGCACCCAGCAGAAGAAATAAAGATGGCAGAATCAGAAGGCCATACTCCAGAATTGGGCCAACAAAGTCCACAGGATACATCAGTGGAACCCGCTATAGTAGAGGTTCAGGAAACGAAGGCTGATGAAAAGGAGAAAATAATAGAGGATCCTACTGCCAAAACACAAGAGGTTGATAGTACAGGCCTAGAACAAATAATGGCTGCAGAACAAACGCCAGCACCTTAGGCAGATTCCACAATATCCAGTATGGTGGACATGCAACAAGAAACAGAAAAGCTAAAGGAGGATGATGAACCTCAACAAGGGGAAGAGTTGAAAATAGATGAAGTAATGATGGAGAAGGATCATGATTGTCATGATCAACATATAGATGCACCACAAGATTCCCCACACTAAGAGGATGCTCCTCTGGAGAAAGAAGTCCCTCAACAGGAGGATGTGCCACAGGATCAACAACAAAGTGAGCATCAGGAAGAAGAAATGAGAAAATCACCATCTCCACCACATCTGCTGATAGAAACAGGAGACACAGGTGAACATCATGATGATTGCAAAAAACATGATCAGGTACCTCCGTGGTTGGAGAAAGAGGTAAATATAGAAGAAGAATTTGAAGTTCAGGAATTTGATGTCTCCACCTTGTTCTCTGGGGATATAATGAAGCCTAAGAGGAAGGCCAGAATGACTTCAGCCATCAAAAGAGATGCAACAACCGGGAGGAGGACTGCACAAATTGCAATACCTACTGTGGAGAAAGAAAAAGGTAAAATCACCTTAGATGAATTTCAAATTAGCACAGTAGATCTCAGTTTTGCCAATGAAGACCAAGAGGGTCAAGAGGGCAAAGACATTATTGATTCTTTAATTCAAAAGGTAAAAAGAGAGAAGGAGAAAAATAAGCAACACAAGGAGCACATTGCTCAGTTGCATGCCTACATAAGGAGGCTTATTAATCCTGATGATACTACAACTGAACATGCAGTCCCATTGACTGCTATTTCTCAAGAGGAGGTAAATAAGTTAGAACTCATGAAACATGAGGCATCTGTGATAAGAAAATGGGTGTCATCCACATTGGATGATGCAGAGGAAATGGTAAATGCCTCCTTGAAGAGGTGGAGCACTCTCAGTGACTCCAGGACCAAAGTAGACAAATTGCAAATGCAGAGAGGGAAAAGGTCTTATAAATTGGAAAAGGTCCTAATCATCCTGGGAGAAATAAAGAGGATAAATCCTCAGTTGCTTATTATTAAACAGGTATTGAATGGTAATACCACCCTGTTGATTGACCTCTGGTATAAGGACATTCAGTTTGAATGTGGAGTGCTCAGAAGATGCAATAATAAGCTGAGGGATATCAGCATGAAGTTACATGATTTAATGGCTGTTGAGGCAGAAATATTAGAAACATTGGAAGGAAAAGTGGAAGGGAAAATAGAAAATCAAGATGAAGAGTCTACCATCAAAGCTTTACACAGCAACTTCCAATCAGAAGCAGATGGTCCACTTATCCACTTGACAGAAGAAGTTATAGATAAAATAATGAGGATCAAGGTCAAGATGGAAAAATACAATGAGACACTGCAGGACAGGAAAGACAAACTGGATAGTAGTAGAAATAAATATGAGGCACATAAGCACGCCATCATCAAAGCAAAGACTCAGGATGGCGGAGGAATAGATCAAGTCGTGCAGTCATATGAGCAAGTCTGGAGCACCATGCAGCCTCATATGTGACATCATCATCATCAGGATAGTGAAAGTTTAGGAAGTGATGCACATGATGATGATCCACATGAATCAGATGAGGAGCATGATGAAGACACATCATAAAGGAGATATAAGCATAAGTAGTCCAAATAGTTGCTAGCTGGCAACTTGTGCCATTTTGGTAGAGGTTGACAAAGTTAAGGAGAATGATGACCGTAGATATGCATTGATAAATCGAGATCATGGATCTTTTTGTAACAGATTCCTCACCTTATTCTATATAAGGGGATGGAATGCCTTGTTGTAAGCATTCAAAACTTAATTGAAATCCATTTGCTGAAACATTCAGAACTCAATTCAAAGTTTTTTGTATACATTTATATTTTTGCATGCTTAATGAATGAGAAGACTGTGTCGATTACAATTCATAGTAAATCTTGAGTAATCAGTGTATAAATTCTAGATATATGTGGTGATTTGCTGCGTCCCTTGGAGTGCATGTCTACTTACATGTGTTGTCTTCATACAAATTCCTTTGAAGTTAGCATCAACTATATCTAGCTATGGAATGTCCTGGTGAAAATATGGTTTGGTTTTCTTCTCTTCATGACAGTATCTAATATACATGTAGTTCAAAAGCTAAAGGTTCAACTTTAATTTGAAGCATTTTTCAATTTCTTTTAAATTTCAAAGCATTTCATCCTCATAATTGCGAATAATTGATGATCTTAAGAAAATAACACAGATATGCAGACATCTCATAAATAATTACAAATATTTAGCATATTTAAATACAAAGCATGCACAATTGAAAATATCATGCAAAGATTGAAGTATTTCTGCATCTTTTCACCAAATAACTATATAATATGACTTCTTTGTGAAGAATCCTTGCAGAAGTATTGTCATGATGATGTTGAACTTTCACGTAAGGCCCCAAAATGGAAACAGCAACTCACATTAACCTCTGAGCAATGTCAGAAGATTAAGATCTAATCACCGGAGACTTGGGATCATGAATTCTCTGAATTCACCATATCTTTCAAGATGAATAAAGGTTAATGTATACTTTTATTCTATGCTTGTTTATGACTAACATCATGACCAACAAAAATTGGTGCTAGAAGGAGGGCCCGATCTGAAAGACTATGCTCATCATCATTATTTTCAGGTTTGATGATGCAGAGAGTAAGGTAACCTTGAATCGTCTGTGAATTTCAAATATTATGCAGATATTTACTGTAGCAAGCTCGTAGATGCTCATTCGGTGTAAAGATTTTTAGATTTAACATAAATATTGCAAGATTTACAGTAGATCATTCTGAATTCACGAATATTAGCCAAAGATACATAAATTTGTTCAAGCTTTAAATAATTGCAGCCTTAGAAACTTGAGATCTTGTGCTAGGGGTCATTATACCTCAAATATCCTTCCATATTTGTAGTGTCTTTGCAAATATTTCATAAATATCAAGTCAGATCAGCCATCCGACTACAAATATCACCTCATCTGGTGAAATCCAGCTAATATTTGCAAAGTTTCAGCCAATTTGCCTCAAAATTGAGAAATCCTAGCTCACAGGATAAATACCAGGTCTAGACCTAGCGGAATCTTTGAAGAATTGCCTGTTAGAGGTTTCAGACCTAGAACTGTAGACATCCAGCATACTCCAGGGTCTAGTGCATCAGGGGCTTCACCAGAACCTCCCCCTGTAACTCCTATTGGTTTGTAAATACCTTCTGGGATATCTGTGACACCTCCTGTTCAGCCTCAGGGTGTGCCTTTAGTTCAACCTCAGCCAGCTATACCACCAGCTCAACCTCCTCTAGTTGCAATGTCTTTCTTTGCAGCAGAATCACCTTTGACCTTTACCGCATATCATGAGTTACCAAAGAATCCAGATAAACTTTGTCCAAAATATCATCCTTACCAAGACACTGAAGATCATATCAGGACCTTTAAGGAAGCTTGCTGCAGAGCTAGAATAGAACATCAAGATGTGGTGTGTAGATTATTTCCTTTTTCCTTAGGGGAAGAAGCCTATAATTGGTTCATTAGTCTTGGTCAGGGTTCTGTTGATTCATGGGCCTTACTAAAGAAAGCTTTTCTGGATAGATTCAAAGTTCTAATTGATCCTTCAATAAACTATCATTTATTTGCCACTATCAAGAGATTTGAGAATGAGCCTATTGCAAATTTCAATGCTAGGTTTCAAAAAATGTTGTCCAGGGTGTTCACTCCTTATACTGTGTCTGACGAAGCTGCAAGGAGCATTTATTATTTGGCCTTGGATCCCTTGACCTCCATGTTCATAAGGAGAACGCACCCCCAAATCACAACTTTAGCCTTAGCTTTTCAAGAAGCCATACAGGTAAATCAGCAGTTGATACCTGCTCCTACTCCAAATATAGTATTCCCTACATTGCCTAGCATGCATTCACAATATCCTGCATCATATTCTGCACAGTATCCTACACAATATCCTAATGGAGCAGTGATACCTCCAGTAGTCATGCCTTCACCTTTGCAAGTACCTCCACTGAGCATTATGCCTCCTAATGGAAATGGCTAGTTGCCGCAGTATCCTGCACAAGTTCAGGCACCTCAGGGTGCTGATCTGTCCAACAATAACCATGGATCCTCTTTCTTTAAGCCTCAGACTAAAAATGTGGTGGCCAAAGCTCAAGAAGAAAAAGAGGAAATCAAAGAAATTTCTGCTCAACTGAGAAAACTCACCACAGAAGTAACACATTTGAGAAATCAAGGTTTTTATTCCCAGTCAAACTAGAATAGAAATTATTCCAATGATAGACCAAATTATCATGACAGAGGATATAACACCAATAATTTCAATAATAGTGGTGGAAATAACAATAATCCTCAGAGACAGCCCAGAGTATGGAACTCTAGGCCAAATAATGGCTCATTACCATCACCCCTGGACAATTAGCCTCCAAGTGAAGCCAAACAGACTACTAGAGTCAATCTTGCTGAAGTAGCCCTTACTAATTGGTGTAAGATCCACAATACAAATGCACATGCAGAATTAGACTGTCCACAATTTAGGATTGCTGCTAGCATCTTTTAGACTGAAGTGTCTAACACTTCTGGAAATCCACCTCAGGTAGAAGGAAATGAGATTGTTCCTTGTGGATATGACTCAGCCTTTGTGCTGGAAACTTATACAAATCAACCTCATCAGAGTTATAATCAAGCAAGTGAGGAATCTACCTTAACTTTTGAAACAAATTATGTTTTCCCCTTTGAGGATGCAAATAAGCCTGCAAGAGAGCATGAGGAAGTACATGCATACCAACAGCAATATCCTAGTAAGCATAATTATAACTTGAGGAGTAATGCCAATAGACCTACTGGTCCATTGACATCATCTCTACCTCCAAACAACTTCAATACACCTCCTGATCCTAAAGCTAGCAATAACCCTGGGTTCCCCAAGGTAAATGCTCAATACTTGTCACCTCAGAACACAGGATCAAAGGTTGTAAATGCACCTCATGAATCTGACAAGTTGGTCAATTATCTTGCTGATGAAATGAAGAAAATTAAGATCAGCCTGTCCTTGTCTAAGTTACTAAAAACTCCTGCAATCAAAAAAGCACTCATGAAGTCACTAGATGATCCTGCTCCTAATGAGGATGGCCATCTTTCAAGTCAATCCAGTGGCAAAGATCATGCTACTAGGGATAATACTATCAAGCCTAGGATGCCAGCTACAATCCAAGCTGTAGAAACCTCTCACATGACCTTGTATAAGGACAAAATTGAGTCACCTCCATTCCTCCTCACCATAAGAATGTTCAACAAGAACCTGCACAACTGTCTGGTTGATTTAGGAGCCTCCACGAATGTTATGCCCTTATCAGTATGCAATGCCTTAGGATTGCATCATGCTAAATCCCAAAAGAAAGTCACACAGGTGGACAAAATAGAAGTAAGTGTAGTAGGGGAGTTAACTCATATCCACATGCAACTAGCATCTGATCCTAGAATCTAGTATTACATTGATATTCAGGTAGTTGACATACCTGATACTTATGGGATGTTGCTTAGCCGAGATTGGTCCAAAACGCTTAACGGATATATATCTACAGATTTCAGTCACATGTGGTTACCATGGAAGGGTATACCTAATCAGACCAGGATTGATGCTGAGCCGAGAATGAAGCATATGATCACTGAGTACAATAGAACAAATGAGATCATGTACGTAGACATAGAGCCTGGGGTTTACTGCATCAGGCCACAGACTGTCAAAATAGAAGAGATCCTGATGCTTGATCTTCATCATCATCATAATGATGATCATCAGGAGGACATGCCAGTTGTAGAACCTGATAATAATCCTGATAATGAGAATGAAATAGATCGCTTCAGAGACTTTGAGATGCATCTGACTAATCAGGTAAAGTGTTCTCAATTGTTAAATATACCTGCTAATGATATTTTGATTGATGGGTGGTGCAGATTACACGATGAGGTACATTCAGAAAAGACTTGTGAAACATGCTTAGATATGATGATGCTGGAGAAGACATGTAGTGAGGCATCATCATCATATTCTGAGGTAAATGCCACATCTAATGATTATGATGATACTAATTCTTATCTATCTTCTGCAGGAACAGAGGAGCTGACAGATCAGGATGAGGATCATATCTTGAAAATAGAAGAAGTTCTGGTGTATGACCAGATAAATGATGCGAGGAAAAAAAAGATCACCCCTGGGAGTGATTGTTTCATGGAGCCAGATTATGAATTGTCTGATGAGGACAAAGGTAGTGACCTAACTAAGTTCAAAGAATTTCTAGTAAAAGAAATAGAGAAGATGACACTACAGCATAAATCTCCCCAGGAGGTCTTAATTAAAGGTTGGTGTAGGTTGCATGAGGCACCTCACTTAGAAACAACTTATTCCCTGTGTTTACACATTTTGAAAAAGCATACAGCTGTAGATCCAGAAGGTCATCCTCCTACTGATGAGAAAGAGAAAATAGAAAAACCATCAGGCTCACAAAATAAAGGAAAGAAGAAAGTCGAGAATGATGACATCCCTAAATTAAAGTGGATATCAGGCGGAGCAGCAGCCAGAGCTGCAAAGAAAAAAGAAGGATCAACTAAATATCCTGCTGAAGATAAACCTTGGATCCTAAGGTTTGATGGATCCAAATCCAAGCAAGGTGCTAGGGTAGGAATTGATCTCATTGATCCATCAGGAAAATCCTATCTAGCAGCCTACAGATTACAGTTCCCTTGTACTAACAATGTAGCAGAGTATGAGGCTCTGATTTGTGGGATTCTGTTTGCTCATAAGAAAAAAGTAAAGATTCTACATGTCTTTGGAGATTCAGAACTAGTTGTGAGGCAAGTAAGAGGAATCTACTCATGTAACTACAAAAAGCTATCCAACTACAGACATCATGTGTGGGACCTGATTGAGGACTTTGACACCTTTAATATCACCCACGTGCCAAGAGAACAAAACCATAGGGTAGATGCACTTGCCCAAGCTGCCAGTACATTGGAGCCACTATCTATATTAGGTTTAAAAAGATTTTTAGTAGAACTGGTGTCAATACCTTCAATGTGACCAACCTCCAGGTGTTTGATGATGATCAGCACATTTTGGATTTCATCTCAAACAGAGATGTATTTGATTCCCAAATCATAGATGAGAATGGTATGGAAGATCATGTCTGGGAAGAAGATGAAATATTAGAATTGCCTAGCAACAGGATTCCCAAAGGTATGATTGAATTGGAAAGAGCTTTTGATTTGGATAGTATGCTTAAACATAAAGATCTACCCAAGGCAGATGGAGGCCAATATTCACAAGTGAATATTGGACAAAATGAAAACAAGAGAAATGTACTAATTGGTAAAGTTTGCACACCAGAAGAGTTAGAAGGAATAACTCAAGCCCTCAAGGATTACATACATGTAATTGCATGGACTTATGATGAGCTGAAGACATATGAGACCTCTGTCATAACTCATACTATACCTCTTAAGCCAGATGCTAAACCTTTCAGACAGAAGCAGAGGCCAGTTAATGCTTTGCTTGAACCAATAATTCTCGAAGAAGTTAAGAAATTGTTAAATTCCAAGATAATATTTCTTATGAGGCACTCCACTTGGGTGGCAAATCTCGTGCCAGTTAGAAAGAAGAATGGAGACAACAGGTTATGTGTAGATTTCAGGAATCTAAACAGAGCATCAGAAAAAGACAACTATCCTCTGCCCTCATTGGATGAAGTTCTGCAGATTGTGAATGGAGTT
The DNA here is from genome assembly GCA_027924645.1 of Cunninghamia lanceolata. Lineage (NCBI taxonomy): Eukaryota > Viridiplantae > Streptophyta > Pinopsida > Cupressales > Cupressaceae > Cunninghamia > Cunninghamia lanceolata. Next base: position 3,380,093 of record BSBN01000765.1, on the reverse strand, counting down.
AAAATGATGTCCTTCCTGGATGGCTTTTCAGGATACAACCAAGTGATGGTTGATAAAATTGACAAATTGAAAACTACCTTCACCACAAAGTGGGGGATATTTGCATATAGACATATGCCATTTGGACTTATAAATGCTGGGGCTACATTCCAGCAAGCAATGGACATACCCTTCAAAGGCTTAATAGGAAAATGTATAGTCATCTATATGGATGACTTGACAGTATTCTCCAAGGAAAGGAGTGACCATGTAACTGATCTCAGAAATGTATTAAAGAAATGTGAAGAATACGGAATATCACTGAACACCAAGAAGTGCATATTTGGGGTGACAACAGGAAAGTTACTAGGCCACCTGATCACAGAAGATAGAATTATCATTGACCCTGACAGGGTGGAGTCTATTATGAAGTTACAACTTCCAAGAAGCAAAAAAGAACTTAAGTCTTACTTTGGTAAGATAAACTTTGTGAGAAAGTTCATCACAGGCTTTGCTGAGATTGTCAGACCATTAAATGCCATGTTGAAAAAAGATGCACAAATTGAGTGGACACCAGAGGCCAAAGCTGCATTTGAAGATATAAAGAAAGCCATATCAGATGCTCCTGTCCTCATCAGTCCATACTACACGAAAGATTTCTACATCTATTCATTTGCTTCAGAGCATACCTCTGCAGCAGTGCTTACTCAGAGAAATGAAGAGAAAGAAGAGAAACCAATTGCTTTCATGAGTTGTCCTTTCAGGGATGCTGAACTAAGATATGTAGATGTTGAGAGATAGGCACTGGCATTGGTCAGAGCAATAAAGAAATTCAGACACTACATACTAAGAAGCAAAGTGATTGCAGTAGTGCCTGATGCAGCAGTGAAGATGCTACTGATGCAAAGTGAGCCTGGTGAGAAAAGAGCTAAATGGATTACTGTATTACAAGAGTATGACATGGATATTACACCAATGAACCTGGTAAGAGGACAAGCTCTGAGCCAGATGATATCTGAAATTGACCCAAACATCACTAGTCAGCAATATGTGATCAATGAGAAAGACAATAAAGAGTGGTATGCAGATATCAGGCACATCCTGATCACTCGAAGATGTCTATCAAGAATGTAAGCTTCACAAAGAAGAGCCTTGAAAATAAGATCCCAAAAGTATATGATTAAGGGAGGAACCCTATTCAAGAAGAATTATGAAGGAATATACCTGAGATGCTTAGAAAAGCCAGAAGCAAATAAGGTCCTGTCAGAGTTACATGATAAGTTTGGAACGGCACATGGATCAGCCTTGGTCACAACACATGCAATCCTCAGAGCAGGATATTACTAGCCTACAATTTTTAAAGACACAGCTGATCATGTTAAATGTTGTCATGTTTGTCAGGTTGCCGCCAACAGAGAGAAATATGCTGCACAACCCTTGCAGCCGGTGATGGAAGAGCACCCATTTGCATAGTGGGGCATGGACTTTATAGGACCAATCAATCCTCCATCCTCCTCAGGTCATAGCTATGTCTTAACAATTATTGACTATTGTACTAGATGGACTGAGGCTGTTAGCAGCAAAACTTGTACTGCAGATGATGTCATTAAATTTCTGGAGAGCAACATTGTTACCAGGTATGGAATTCCTTATGCTTTGGTAAGTGATAATGGTTCTACTTTCACTTCCACCAAGTTATCAAGTTGGGCTTTTGATCATGGGATTATACTTAAGTATTCATCCAACTACTATCCCCAAGGGAATGGTTTAGCAGAATCCACCAACAAGAATTTACTGAATATCATAAGAAAACTGATAGAGAAGAACCCCAGGGAATGGAACTCATTTTTTAAATATGCCTTATGGGTAGACAGAACTAGAATGAAAACTACATTAGGAAACTCACCTTTCCAATTGGTATATGGGGTGGATCCTATCCTCCCTGTAAACTTGAAGATTCCCACTCTACAGTTTGCCCAAGAATACCTAGGCATTGATAATAGGCAAGAAGTCAGGTTGCTTCAATTGATGCACCTGGAAGAAAAAAGGAGTCAAGCAATTGACAAATTTGCAAAACATCAGGTTGTTGTCAAACGCTGGTTTGACAAGAGAGCCAGAGTTAAAGCTTTGAGAATATCTAATTTAGTCCTGATGTGGGATAAAGCTAATGAGAGGAAAGGTGACCATGGTAAGTTTGATAGATTATGGATAGGTCCCTTCCAAATTTCTGAGATATTAGGAGATAACACTTATAGGCTTAAGAACCTGACAGGTGAGGATGTCCCATTGCCAGTCAATGGACAATTCCTCAAACGTTATTTCCAAGCCTAAATGACTTCATGACAGTCATATGTATCATATTGTACATTTGTATAGTTGTTTGTACAGTGTTCTTTTGTCCTATTTTGTTTGTTGGTTGAGACCTTGTTCTGGTTAGTCAAGCTGATGCAACTCATCACCCCAGAAAATAACTAAATTGTTAGGATTCAAGTAATGAGATCACATTTAGATATAGGTTATGATTCATCCTAAGAAGTAATCATGATCAGGTTGGTGATATCCTTTCATCAGGGCACCTTTTCTTGTTCAAAATGAATCAATCACAATGAAACACCTAACAGCCTTGGGTTTGTTGAACACACAAGTATAGGTGTTAAGTGAAAAATCTAAAGGGACTCCCTTGCTACCAATACAATCTCCAACCTAAAGCTGCAAGTGACTATACCTTGTACAAATAAGATGACATGATGATATAAAAAAAAAAATATATAAATAATAATATTAGGCCATCTAAGTAACTCTACCGGGGCTATAGACGCCTGGTGGCAGTGGGGCTCTACTTAGGGAGATTGTATAGATAACCTCGCCAGGGCTATGAATGCCTGCTGGTAGCAAGGCTCTGTCCAGGTTGGCTATGAGGGATGATCTCCAACTATGTAGTTTAACACCAGTTACTCATATTTTCAACTTGCTTTCAAGATGAGGATAATTAATCATCCACACACACATGATCCTTTGTTAGCATTGTTGCCATGATAAAATTTTGTCATTCACAAGATCATGATGATTATGCTTAGACAGAATTAAAATACTATAGATGAATATGATCACATCACTTGAATCATTGGAATTTGTTTGTTTTCTTTGGTGGCAAGTTGTTGTGTGGTTACACAACACGCCCCATTTTGACTTGGCAAAATAGGGACCAACTTTTGGCTTGGCGCATGTTGTATGCTTTCTGGCAGTTTGATAAAAGTAAGTCATGTGCATCATCATGTAGAATCAGGATGGGGTAAGCCATCATTATGAGGTCAGTTTATCAAAATTTGTATTTCATTTCTGTGACCTCATATTTAGAAAGAGCATTAAAATCCATGTAGGTTTGTCTTTTACATCACCCTGATATTCATCAGGACGTGAGAGTTATAAATAGTCAAAGTTTTGGTCAAACCTGATATTCGCAAGAGGAGGATCATATTTTATAACCTCAGTCATGTTGTCGAAGATCATCCTAATCTTGGTACATCACCTGATAAGTCATGTGGTCCAAATATCTAGATGTCAACTTTAAGTGGTAATAAATCTTCCCCGTCAAACAGTCTTATATATCACGAGCATCATATTTCCAAATGTAACCTGATATTTCTTAATATTCTCCTACCGTGAAATATCACCCTAAGACAATATCCAGATGATGTCATCCAAATCTGATAAACAAAGAAACAAACATGATGATGACATCATCATCACATTTATATTTCGACAGGATATTTTCTAAACATGATCATGTTCGCATAACATGACGATGACGTCATGATGCCTTTACGATACAAAGAATGAATATCAGGATGACTGGTGCAGGAGCACCTACCTGACAGCTGGCCTCCATGAGGCAGTTAGTTAGTTTAAGTCTTGTTAATGTTTCCAAGAAGGTCTTATAAGACCAATGCATGTAATAAGGTCATGTTGACCATACTTTACTATTTTTAGATAGTTTGTTTGGATAGCTGTATAGGTTGTTAGTTCGGTTGGATCCTCCCAGCTGCTTGGAAGCTCCCAGCCGCTGGGAATCAAGTGGTAGTACTCGCAAGAGATCCTATTTATGCATTAGGATCAGTTGGTTTTATATAGTATTGCAGATCATCAATCAGACTTTGCTGAGAGGAGAGACAGAGTATTGTAATTGCATCTTTTGAAATCAATAAAGAGATCCTGTTTGTTCATTCTCTGTTGAATTCCATTGTTTAATCGATTTGCTGTTCTGGTGGTTGCATGGATTCGCTGATCCATTCCACCGGTTGATTCGTCGAATCAGTGGAATGGCCATGTATAATAGCTTAGGGTTTAGTCTGCATTTTGTGTTTGTTTGCATGCAGGTGTGCAGGATCGCAGTCGAGAGGTGTTGAGAACCCTAGCATGGGCATGTGCTACGTCGTGCTGGTTGTTAGAGTCTGGAAAGTTGTCCAGGAAGCGGATCGGGTCACCTCAGGAGGTTCGGCGGATTGAAAATTCGCTAAGGTTGGAAAATCCATCGCAACGGCATCATCAGGATATTTCTATGTATATCCTGCAGTTACTTCGGGCGTCATCCGAGTAGATGGAGGTGAGCATGATGCAGTAGATTGCATAAGGTAAATGTGCATTGGGGTGATCATCATCAGGTGTTGCCGAGAAGGAGCGTATCGGCATAAGGTAGAAGATCGGGTTGATAAAACCATCGCGGGCCGATAATGTTAAGTTTGGCCGACAGCAGGATATTGGAGGAGCTGCATGTGACGTCATCATCATCAGGATAATCGTCATCAGGATATCGGGGTGACGTAAGCATCGAAGGAAGGGTGCATGAGGTTGTCGTCATCAGGATATATGGGAGGAACCGGATATTTTATATCCTGCTGATGAACATGATGTTGAACATCATGATGCTGCAGAAAGCGTTTGGCGGTAACATGAACAGTGAACATCAGGAGGATGTTTGCGCTTGCCGAATATGATGATGCTGTCGATAGCCGGATATGATGATGCTGTTGACAGGCGAAGGGTCGAAGGTTTGTCTGCAGGAGGATATCGGTCGGCAGAGAAAATATGATGATGCTGACAGTGTTAAGGGAAATATGATGATGATGATGAAGGGTTGCAGACATACATGCTGTATGTCAAGGTTTTAGTGTGGATGCCTCTGCATCAATGATGTCATCCCGATATTCTGAAAGAGAGACATGTAAGTTTGTCTCATCATCATCATCTTTGAAACATCACCCGATACATCAAAATATCCTCTTGATGTACTAAACATAACCAAAAGGTGATTTTGTCACCTGAATCTTGTCGCGATAACTATTCCAATTTGAAGGAGGAGGATGACATTGAAACTCGACCTGATATTTGTGAATATCATCCTCCCTTCATGATATCCTGTCATGTGGATATCCCCCCACTCCTGTTGCTGCCATTATCATTTAATGCGCACAGACATGGTAGGTGGTTCCCGCTAACCCTGGAACCCGATGAAACACCTAGCGAGATCCTGCATTTTCACACGGATAATTAATGAATACAATCTAATTTGTCATAGTTGCCCTAAATTTACCCTAATTGCAAGGTTAAAAGGTAATTCAACTGTCATTTTTACATTTACCTTGCGATAAAATTGTTTTTACAGAGCACCAGCTTCCATATCCTCACACAGACAATAGTTGCATGACTTGAGCTCACAAACAGAAGGAAGTGCAGGATCATCAGCTAAATTAAGAGCATTGTTAGCAGTCCACTAGTATAAAAGAAATCTACAAAACCAGGTAAGTAAATGAAACCCTCATCTTGTTGTTTCTATAATAGTCAGGTATGGGTGGCCAAGTTGAAGTTCTGGTTTATGCATCCATATGATTAAGTAATGTTGAAAAGATATAGTAGGCATGGTGATTTACGAAGTTAATTGCAATATGCATGCATGTGTATACCCATTGTAAGACAGGACTTTGTTAATTGCAGGTAACCATGGTTGACAAAGGGTTCATTAAGTGTCAGGCAGAATTTAGCAAGCCCATGTTCTCATCTTAGAGGGGCGTCCTGTTTAAATACGGGGCAATTATAGATACCCATCAGGGGAGCACCAATTTGGAAGCCTGGTCAGCTAGGCTGAATGATGGGAATGACAAGAGTCCTGTGCTGGATGCAGTGTTCATATGCAGAATGTGGAACGCTGTCGGTTTTCCATACTCTATGGAATCCCCAGAGATAGTCATTGAATGTGCCAGGAATTATAACCTAGAGACCAGGCAAGTGATGAAACATGGGAGGATATATGTAGACCTATCCATCAAGGGTCTCTCCTAGACATTTGGATTGCCACTGGGCAGCAAGGGCAAAAGTGTAGACCTGAAGAAGTCAAAAAAAGAATATGAAAACAATAAAAAGCAAGCCAGGAAGAACATGTATCAATGGCAGGCTGAGAACAACACATATCCTGCAACAACCAAACTTCCTGTGCACCTGTTCAAGTATGATTTTAGTGAGGAATACCAGTACATGATTGCACTATTGAACAGAGTAACAAGCTAGCCTGATGCTGGTAGTTTTAGAGACTGGATGTATGGTGTAATCATGATGTGCTTATATTCATATATCAAGCCACTGTGGGGCCAACTAATAAGTGATGCTCTGCATGGGCAGCTGCTGAACCTACGAGGTTCAAATTGTGCATTCTATATGTCATTATACATTGTTTATTTCTGTGCTTACAAAGGCACCTTTGATGCACTAGCTACTAATGGAAAGCTTATAGGTACAAATGCTATGCATATCTAGGATCATCATCCCCAGCTGCAAAGAACCAATTACCTCCAAGACTACAAATTGGTCAATGATGCATTCTCTATGCATCTGGTGAGGACCATGGAGGAAGACAGAACAAAGAGATTGAGCATGGAGGCTCAAGAAATTATCTACAGGCATGGAGCCTGGTACATACAGTTTGCCACCTTCTCTTACATAAGGATTGAAGGTTTTGACAGACATCCTCTCATGCTACCAAGGTATCCCACTAATGGGGTAGTACTGATGGAGTTCATCAGATAGGGCTCCACAATGATAAAAGCATACAAGGATGCCAAGAAACTGCCACCGATTTTGTTTCCAGTCAGCATTGGCTGCTGCATGTGCCCAGACTCAGAGCACATAAAGAAGGTGATGGTCACCTTAAATAAAATGAATCTGTAGCCTTTTCCACTAACAAGACCATATGATCCTTACGGCAGGATGCAGAAGATAATAGGAAAGCCTATTCATCAGAGGCACCTAGAGGACTTTTGGGTCGACTGCGAAGATGAAGCAGAAGCAAGAAGAAGAAGGTATCAAAGGTTAACTCCTAATCAAGTCAGAACCTTTGATTGCATCCCCATCCCCCAACAATTGAAGAAGGATGATGGTAGGATAATCGCAGATGAATATGAGCAGAAGAAGATATATAATGATACCATCTCTGCACCTGACCTCACTATACAGGAAGATATATCCTTGGACTCCTTCATTGCTAGGACCATACAACTAACCCAAGCTTGGGTTGATGAGCAGGTAGAGGCATTGAAGAAGAAAGGTGTTGCCATTACGATGGACAACAAGAAGGGGCAGGATATTCCTGGGGATGAGTATGATGACTTCCTGATTGAAAAGAGAAAGACTAAGGGAGATAAGCTACCTCCACAACAACAATAGAGCAAAAGACCCCAAAGGGGCAAGAAAATAGAGAAGGAACCCAAAGGGGTTATTATTGAAAGAGTAATATTCAACGCTGAGGAGGCAGCAGCATCAGGATCTGGATTAGAATCAGCATCCCCTCCAAGGACAAAGAAAGAAAAGTCCAAGAAGAGTAAAACAACAGAGGCTGGAATCACTGAGATCCTAGAGGAGGGTCAATCCTCAAGGAAACATGATAAGGAGGATATCCTCATGGAGGAAGAGCCTAAGGAAGAAGAGGCTCCATTGATAATAAAGAGGAAAAGAAGAGCTCCACAGGTGGTGGTGTCCACCTGAGCTAAGAAACAAAGAACCTCTATGAGAGGTGAAATAAGACAACCCCCAACATTGTTACAAGGGGCAGGTAGTGAAGTTCCTAAGGAACTTCAGCATAATGTTCCACTTCTTACCATTGTCAAGTTCAAAACTGAGCTTGCCGAGGAGTAGATGAAAGAAACTTTTCAGACACAAGCAGAAGGACATATCTCGCTAGATGAGACAATAAATTTGTCTGATGATGAAGTTGTACAGGAAGTGGTTGCACAAAAGATGGAAGCACTTGCTGCTAACACAAGCATGACCCCTCACAAGCCTCCACCAGTTCAAATTATATTGGAGGAAATGAAGCAAGCGGAGGCAAAATAGGAAAAGAGCCCAGAGCAGGTAGCTCAAGAAATGGGATTGGATACATTAATTGCAGAAGTGACAAGTCCTGTAGTGGTAGACCTAACAAAGAAACAAGATGCAAGTCCTGAACATCCAGCAGGATCACCTAACAAAGGGCACCCAGCAGAAGAAATAGAGATGGCAGAATCAGAAGGACATACTCCAGAATTGGGCCAACAAAGTCCATAGGATACATCAGTAGAACCTGCTATAGTAGAGGTTCAGGAAACGAAGGTTGATGAAAAGGAGAAAATAATAGAGGATCCTGTTGCCAAAACATAAGAGGTTGATAGTGCAGGCCCGGAACAAATAATGGCTGTAGAACAAACGCCAGCACCTCAGGCAGATTCCACAGTATCTAGTATAGTGGACATGCAACAAGAAATAGAAAAGCCAAAGGAGGATGATGAACCTCAACAAGGGGAAGAGTTGAAAAGAGATGAAGTAATGATGGAGAAGGATCATGATCGTCATGATCAACATATAGATGCACCACAAGATTCCCCACACCAAGAGGATGCTCCTCCAGAGAAAGAAGTCCCTCAACAGGAGGATGTGCCATAGGATCAACAACAAAGTCAGCATCAGGAAGAAGAAATGAGAAAATCACTATCTCCACCACATCTGCTGATAGAAATAGGAGACACATGTGAACATCATGATGATTGCGAAAAACATGATCAGGTACCTCCGTGGTTGGAGAAAGAGGTAAATATAGAAGAAGAATTTGAAATTTAGGAATTTGATGTCTCCACCTTGTTCTCTGGGGATATAATGAAGCCTAAGAGGAAGGCCAGAATGACTTTGGCCATCAAAAGAGATCCGACAACCGGGAGGAGGACCGCACAAATTGCAATACCTACTGTGGAGAAAGAAAAAGGTAAAATCACCTTAGATGAATTTTAAATTAGCACATTAGATCTCAGTTTTGCCAATGAAGACCAAGAGGGTCAAGAGGGCAAAGACATTATTGATTCTTTAATTCAAAAGGTAAAAAGAGAGAAGGAGAAAAATAAGCAACACAAAGACCACATTGCTCAGTTGCATGCCTACATAAGGAGGCTGATTAATCCTGATGATACTACAACTGAACATGCAGTCCCATTGACTGCTATTTCTCAAGAGGAGGTAGATAAGTTAGACCTCAGAAAACATGATGCATCTGTGATAAGAAAATGGGTGTCATCCACATTAGATGATGTAGAGGAAATGGTAAAGGCCTCCTTGAAGAGGTGGAGCACTCTCAGTGACTCCAGGACCAAAGTAGACAAATTGCAAATGCAGACAGGGAAAAGGTCTTATAAGTTAGAAAAGGTCCTAAGCATCCTGGGAGAAATAAAGAGGATAAATCCTCAGTTGCTTATTATTAAATAGGTATTGAACAGTAATACCACCCTATTGATTGACCTCTGGTATAAGGACATTCAATTTGAATGTGGAGTGCTCAGAAGATGCAATAATAAGCTGAGGGATATCAGCATGAAGTTGCATGATTTAATGGCTATTGAGGTAGAAATATTAGAAACATTGGAAGGAAAAGTGGAAGGGAAAATAGAAAATCAAGATGAAGAGTCTGCCATCAAAGCTTTACACAGCAACTTCCAATCGGAAGTAGATGGTCCACTTGTCCACTTGACAAAAGAAGTTATAGATAAAATAATGAGGATCAAGGTCAAGATGGAAAAATACAATGAGACACTGTAGGACAGGAAAGACAAACTGGATAGCAGTAGAAATAAATATGAGGCACATAAGCACACCATCATCAAAGCAAAGACTCAGGATGGTGGAGGAATAGATCAAGTCGTGCAGTCATATGAGCAAGTCCGGAGCACCATGCAGCCTCATATGCGACATCATCATCATTAGGATAGTGAAAGTTTAGGAAGTGATGCACATGATGATGATCCACATGAATCAGATGAGGAGCATGATGAAGACACATCATAAAGGAGATATAAGCATAAGTAGTCCAAATAGTTGCCAGCTGGCAACTTGTGCCATTTTTGTAGAGGTTGACAAAGTCAAGGAGAATGATGACCGTAGATGTGCATTGATAAATCGAGATCGTGGATCTTTTTGTAACGGATTCCTCACCTTATTCTATATAAGGGGATGGAATGCCTTGTTGTAAGCATTCAAAACTTAATTAAAATCCGTCTGCTGAAACATTCAGAGCTCATTTCAAAGTTTTTTGTATACATTTATATTTTTGCATGCTTAATGAATGAGAAGACTGTGTCGATTACAATTCATAGTAAATCTTGAGTAATCAGTGTATGAATTCTAGATATATGTGATGATTTGCTGCGTCCCTTGGAGTGCATGTCTACTTACATGTGTTGTCTTCATACAAATTCCTTTGAAGTTAGCATCAACTATATCTAGCTGTGGAATGTCCTGGTGAAAATATGGTTTGGTTTTCTTCTCTTTATGATAGTATCTAATATACATGTAGTTCAAAAGCTAAAGGTTCAACTTTAATTTGAAGCATTTTTCAATTTCTTTTAAATTTCAAAGCATTTCATCCTCATAATTGCGAATAATTGATGATCTTAAGCAAATAACACAGATATGCAGACATCTCATAGATAATTGCAAATATTAAGCATTTTTTAATACAAAGCATGCACAATTGAAAATATCATGCAAAGATTGAAGTATTTCTGCATCTTTTCACCAAATAACTATATAATATGACTTCTCTGTGAAGAATCCTTGCAAAAGTATTGTCATGATGATGTTGAACTTTCACGTAAGGCCCCAAAATGGAAACAACAACTCACATTAACCTCTAGTAATGTCAGAAGATTAAGATCTAATCACCAGAGACTTGGGATCATGAATTCTCTGAATTCACCGTATCTTTCAAGATGAATAAAGGTTAATGTATACTTTTATTCTATGCTTGTTTATGAGTAACATCATGACCAACACAACTTCATAGGAATGATTTCCATATCAAATTCTTGTAAAATTGTGATCCACTTAGCTCTTTTCTCTCCAGGTTCATTCTACATCAGCAGCATCTTCACTGCTGCTTCTGGTACTATAGCCTTAACCTGATTGCGTAAGATATAGTGTCTAAACTTTTTTACTGCTCTTACCAGTGCAAATGCTTGTCTTTCTGTATCCAGGTATTTTAACTGTGCATCCTTCAGAGGTGCACTCATAAAAGCTATTGGCTTTTCTTCATCATTTTCTCCTTTATGTGTCAAAACAACTACAATTGAATGTGTGGATGCAAAAGAATAAATATAGAATGGCTTTGTGTAATCTAGACTGGCTAATACAGGAGCATCAAAAATTGCCTCCTTGATATCTTCAAACGTAGCTTTTGCCACTGGTGTCTATTCTATATCCACATCCTTCTTCAACATGACATTTAATGGTCGCACAATTTCTGCAAACCCTGTAATGAACTTCTTGACAAAATTAATTTTACCAAAAAATGATTTCAATTCCTTCTTAGTGTTTGGCAATTGTAATTTCTTTATTCCTTCTATTCTATCAGGATCAATAGATATACCATTTTCAGAAATGACATGTCCTAGTAGTTTTCCTTCTGTTAATCTAAATGAACATTTCTTAGGGTTAAGCAAAATTCCATACCTTTCGCATCTCTTGAGGACTCTTCTCAGATCCTCAGCATGAGTGGATGCATCTTTAGAATAAATAGTTAAATCATCCATATAAATTACAATGCACTTACCTATTAGTCCACGGAATGCAATATCCATGGCTCTCTGAAAAGTGGCACCTGCATTGATTAGTCCAAACGGCATTCTTCTGTAAGCATAATTACCCCATTTACATGTGAAAGTGGTTTCTAACCTATCTTCTTTATCGACCAAGACCTGGTTATACCTTGAAAATCCATCCAGAAAAGACATCATTTTGGCCCCATTCACTGCTTGCAGCACTTCATCCATGGGAGGCAAAGGATAATTATCTTTTTTAGATGTCTTTTTCAAATTCGTAAAATCTACACATAACCTGATATCTCCACTTTTCTTTCTAACAGGTACTAAATTAGCTACCCAGGTTGAATGTCTAATAGGGAAAATTATTCTAGTAGATAGCAATTTTTTCACTTCCTCAAATATCAAAGGCTCTAAAATTGCATTCACAGGCCTTTACTTTTGCCTGAATGGTTTGATATCTGGTTTTAAAGGTATGACATGAGTGATGATGGATGTGTCATATGTCTTTAAATCCTCATATGTCCATGCTATAACATGTTTATAATGTTTTAGTGCATCAATAATTTCTTTTCTAATCTTCTCAGAACAGGCCTTTCCAATTTGTACATTTTGAGGATTCTGCTCTATTCCTAAGTTATATGGATCACACTTACCTCCCTCAGTTTTAGGCAAGTCCTTTTGTTTTACTACTCCATCAAAATCAAAGATCTATTCTAACTCTATCACTCCTTTAGGCAAGAAATTGCTCTTTAAGTTGATTATGTCTTCCTCATCCCAAGACACATCAGGCCTCTCTTGTTCATCAATAATTTGAGCCTCAAATACCTCATTGCAAATTAGAAAATCTACAATTTGTTGATCCCCCCTCAAATACCTAAAAATGAGTTACATTATCTAGTACACTAGGCACATTCACTAATTCTACAACAAATCTTTTTAATCCTGACAGTGTCAAGGGTTCTAAAGTGCTAGTAGCTACTGCTAGTGCATCTGGCCTATGGTTCAGTTCTCTAGGGATATGCTCTATATTGAAAGCATCAAATGACTCTATTAAATCCTATACCCTATGCCTATAAGAAACCATTTTCTTATAGTTGCATGCATATAACTTCCTTACTTGTTTGACTACTAGCTTAGAATCTGAAAATACTCTGATCATTTTTACCTTTTTCTTTATAGCCATGACCAGTCCATAAATTAGAGCCTCGTACTTTGCAACATTGTTAGTACAAGAAAACTGTAACCTATATGCTGCTAAATATGATTTTCCATGAGGATCTATAAGTTCTATGCCAGCACCTACACCCTATTTAGATTTGGAACCATCACATTTTAATGTCCACATGCCATCCTTATTCTTTTGATGTTTTGCTTTAGAATGTTTTATTTTTTCTATCACTTGTGCAATGCTATCTTGTTTATTCAATGGCAATTCATTCTGGCTTACTTGTACACTCATCTTTTCAATTTGTAGATCAGAATGACAGATACTTTCACCTTTTGATTCTTTTCCTAAATCTAGAGTTGATCCATTTATGTCATTCTGAAAGTAACTCTATAGTTGATTAACCTTTCCTTCTTGGGGTTCTATCCCTTTCGTGCATTTTATGTATTGATATTCAACAATATCCCTACACATTCCACAATTCTCTTCAGAATGTAGCTTATCATGAACTCTACACTTATTTTATATAACTTGCATTGAACTGGAATGTTTTGTTCTATGCACTTTTCCATTTCTTGTCCAATGACCTAACTAAAATTATTTAGTGCATTATTTTCTTCATCAAAAGAATTTCCATCAGACTCAATAAATAATTTTGTTTCTTTATCGACAAGCTTTTCTCCAAAATTCAGCATTAAGATTTCCTCAATCTGTACCCCTTTGTTAGTAACTCTGTAAACACCAGGTTCAATAGAAGCATACAATATTTCATTAGTCCTATTGTACTCTATGATCATGTGTTTCATCCTAGGTTCAACTTCTATTCTAATCTGATTTGGCACACCTCTCCAAGGTAACCACATATGTGAAAAATCGGTGGCCATATATCCATTCAAAGTCTTTGACCAGTCTCTACTCAATAGCATCCCACAATTTATAGGTATGTCCACTACTTGGATGTCAATGAACTAACTTACCCTGGGGTCTGAAGCTAATTGCATCTGAATAAGCATTAATTCTCCAATCACATTAACTTCAGTTTTGTCTAGCTGTGTAACAACTTTGGCAGATTTGGCAGGGGTTAGCCACAAAGTTTTAAATATTCCTAATGGCATTACATTAGCTGAGGCACCTGAATCTACCATACAATTGTGTATGTTCTTTCCACACAGTCTAATGGTTAACAAGAAAGGAGGAGCATCCTTCTTATCAGCATACATTACAACATTGGTGTTGGATGGTTGCTCAACTTTCCTACTCTTTTCTTTGGACTGTGCATCCCTATTAGGAACATTTACTTTAGTAGAAACCTCACCTGTCACAGATACATCCAAGGATTTAATAAAAGCATTTCTAACCCCTAGAGTTTTCAACAATTCACACAAAGGTGTACTAACCTTAATTTTCTGTATCTCCTCTGACAGATAACTCATCAATCTCATCATTTCTACAGTCTTTGTTTTATTTGTTTGAACCTTTTGTGCAACTGTTCCATTATTTGCATTATGATTGTCTTTCAGTATAGTAGGATTGTTGCTAGCATTCTAGTCTAGGGGAGTATTAAAATTGTTAGGAGGATGGAAGTGGTGAAAGGACCTCCTGGCCTAGGGTTATTTCTCAAGTTGTAAGTATGATTCTTACTTGACTGTTGGAAGGCTTGCACCTCCTCTGTCTCATACAACACCTCATTTTCAGTTTCAAATGGAAACTAAAAAGGATTCAGTACTAAGGTTGTCTCAAGATATAAATTTTCACAAATATAGGGTTCATCCTCTAACAATTGGTCATCGTCCTCTTCTCTAAAGGTAAAAGTCTCTAAGACTAGAGCAGTATCGTATCCTGAGGGTACTATTTCATTACCTTTGGGAACTAAGAACTTAGAAGTAGGAGCCTATACATCCACATTAAAAATACTTGCTGCCAGATGAAATTGAGAACAATCTAATTCAGCATGGGCACTAGTATTATGGATTCTACACCAATTCTTCAGTGCTACATTGGCCATTTGAATCCTAGCTATTTGCTTTGTATCTTGGTTATCCACATTCTCAAATGGAGAAGCCAGAGTGCCATTATTTGGCCCTGTGTTCCATGTTTTAGGTGGCCTAGGCTGATTTTGATTCCTGTTATTGTTATTCCAGGCTATGTTATCTATAGTTGGTCCTCTATTTTGCATTTGTTGCCCCTGATTATGACTCTAATTTTGACTGTGATTTTGACCCTGATTAGAACCCTTACCTTGGTTATAACTCTGATTCTAATTTTGGTTATGGTTGGGGTTGTAATTCTAGTTTTGACTCTGATTATAGTTCTGATTATATCCCTGGTTGTTTCTACCGTAAAAATTCTCATTTCTCAATTGTGTCATCTCAGTGGTCAATCTTCTTAAATGTGTAGTAATTTCTTTGATATCTTCCCTTTCCTCTTGTGCTTTTGCTATAAATGTATCCTGAGGTGGTTGGAAGAAGGATTGGCCATTACTCTGATTAAAATTGGCAATATTACCAGTGTAAGGTACTATAGCCTGAATTAGGGTAGGGTTATACATAGGTGTGTATGTAGGGACTGGATTTAGTAATGGAGTATTATGTGTAGGAACTCCATTCCAAGGTTGTGCCTGACTTTGCATTCCAGGATTTCCTCCATTGAGGAATGGATTATAAATTGTCTACCTCATTTCCTGGTTTATAGAGGCTGCCTCTTTGTAGGCTTTGGATACTGTGTCTATGTTAGGCTTTCTCTTGACAAACATGGCAGTTAATGGATCTACAGCAACATAATACATAGCTAACAATGTATCTATAGCTACTATGTATGGGGCTACCAACCTAGAATAAGCCTTTTGAAACCTGTCATTGAAATTATCAATTAGTTCTCCCTCTCTTCTTTTGATTGTAGCCAATTTATGGTATAAGATAGAAGGATCTACTGGTCCCCTAAATCTAGATAGAAATGCTTCTTCCATAAGTGTCCAAGAAGAAATGTAGCTACTAGGTAAATTCACATACTAGTTGGAAGCTTGTTCATTGAAGGTGTAAGGAAATAGTCTACACACAACATCTTCATGTTCCAGTCTAGCTCTAAAGCATGCCTCCTTAAATATCCTAATATGATCCTCTGGATCCTGATGCAACTGGTATTTAGAACATATTTTCTTAGGGTTCTTTGGCATCTCATGATAATCCACAAGATATATGGGAGAGTTGACATTGAAATAATCCATTGCAGGTACCTGTGCTTGACCTAGACCTGTAGGAATACCTGGATTTCTAGGTGGACTTGGATTTCTGGGAGGACTGGGACCTCTAGGAGGACTAGGACCTCTGGGAGGACCTAAACCAAGATTTAAAGATCTGAATGAAGAACTGTCAGGACTCACAATATTATGGATGTTAAAAGGTGATGCAGGAGGTGTTTCAGATGAACTTCCTGTATTTGATATTTTAGGATTCCACACTAAAGGACTTTTACTCTGTCTCTTATTAGGTAATTACATGAATATGTCCTCTGAATTAGATCTAGACCTAGTCACCCTACTACTATTATGAGCCAGCTTTATTTAAATTCAACCTTAACTCTAGTCAGGCCCTCCTTCTAGAGCCAAAAACTGTTGATGATTGTTTTTACACATTCATAACAAAAGTTAAAATTCATAAGATGAACCTAACTATCTTGAAAGATATGAAGAAATCAATTAAGATTACTTAATCCCAAGTTTTTGTATGGTCAGGTCTTGACCTGTTGGATAGTTCAGTAGGTTACTATGAATTTGTAATATGCAAGGGGCCTTACATGATTTAAGGTGATTGCTGACTTACTGGACTCTATTTATGCAAATTGTTACAAATATCAACAAATTATCTATCTCTTTGAACAAATCTATTACTATATATCAAAGCTTTGAATGATTTATGTTAAAACATGCTTTTCCTTTCAAATATGTATAAAGATTGCCAAATATCAACTCAATTCCTCTTAATTCCTTCAAATGTTAGACAATCTCCTTAAGATTTTTGCTTTTAAGCTAAGTATTCCAAAGTTTAGGAAAAGTTAGAGAAAATTCAAATTCAACATTACTTGCTACAAGATCTAAATGCTCTGTTATGCACATGGTAAGAATTATAGTAAATTCAATTAAATCAACAGACTAAATCATTAAATGCAAATGTCCTACGTATTTTCACAAACATGCATTCAAGATTGCGAGATTTAAGAGAAATTGTTTCAAATACAAAGAAGAGCCAGAAGACACTTAGAAAATAAACGCAGACTTCCAGATTCATTTATATTCAAAACATACAACCATATAAGATTTACAATGTATGAATGACTTTTAACTTCATTAATCAAATTCACAAAAACTTACAATGCTTTACAGATACAATAAGAAAGTTGGACATTCCACACATTCCTTAGTGCAGACATAGGTGACCTCCTCTAAACTAAAATACTCCTTCTACTCAAAGCTTCAAAACAAATTACAATTGCTAGCTATTTTCTATAAATCTCTGTGTAAATAATATACATGTAGCAAAGTTCCTTGTATAGATTTTGAACTTTCAAATTGCTACAGCTACGCTTCCATCTACGGCTGAGATCTCTCCATTCTTGATCAACGGTGCATCTTATCTCATAACCGTCTACCAAAATATCTATTTGGCATCCTTTCTCTCCCTCAAAGGATGTTGTTGGAATCTTTCACAAAATAAGATTCCCTTTTCTCTTTATTGACTTTCTCTCACTGAGGTTCTTTATTTGTCTTCTTCTCAAAACCTTTGCTCTTGCTTGTCTTCTCACTTTTTCAAATATTTCTTGAAATTACCAATTACACCTTCTACAAAGGTGCAGTCCCCTCTTGGACTCTTTGCCAACATATGTTCCTGCATCACTACCCCTTCCTTCAACTTCTTTTCTTTATTCTCTGAGCCATCTCTTCTCTTCTTATATTTCTTCATTTTAACCCGTTCTTCCATCAATGTATCTATCATTTGTTTCCTAAGATTGGCATCAGGATTTTCTAAGCATGGTGTAAATATGGCATTAAACTCTGTTAATGCCCTTTCTAAATCATATGCTGGTATTTCCATACATTCATGTTGCAGGAGTCTTTCTTTTATCTTCTTATGCATCTTAATCATCTCATCTGCCCTCTCTCCTAAATCTTGTACAACTTCTGTACAATTTCTAAGGTTATCCTCCTCAAATTTAAGCTCTAATATTATTTGTGGCACTTGATTTGCCAATGTGACATTAAGTGCTCTTTCATTAATCAATTCTTCTGCTCTCCTTTCTACTTCTATCAACTGTTCAATTTCAGACATGCATTCATGTTTTCTGGTTTGGCTCTTATGTGTAAGTATTATACACTTATTCTTTTCTTCTACACTTACCCTCCAACTTCCCATAGCTTGACTTATTATTTGTTCACCTTCTTGTATAAAATAATTAAACCATTCATCAAATAAAATCATTAAACCATTCATCAAACATGTTAGCTTTGAACCTTTTATTCTCCATGTCCTGTATTTCTTCTTTTGATACTACTGCTATGTTAGCAGGCAATTCTCGAACTATGATACTAGGATCAAATATCCCTTTAATGAATTGTTGAAGTTGGACAATGTGTCCTTTTAAATAATCTTGTTTGTCCTTGTCCTTCTTTAGCATCTTTGCTGTCACCTGGTGCATGTCTTCCCATTCATGAATATGCTATTCTTTTGTGCTATGCCCCAAGTCAAGACTCAATATCTTGTATTCCTCCAAGGCTATTTCACCTTTTGCTTTTTCTTTTTGTGGTATGGTTAGGTTTAGCATTATGGATCCACCTGGACCTCTCTGAATAGCAGACATTGTCCTAGATTTTCTCTTTTCTTTTCTTGGAGTGGTCCTCTCACCTAATAAACTTTTAATGTCAATTGGTGCTAATTGTACTTCTTTTCTTTCCTTTCTTATTTCTCCTCCAAACCAGGTATGAATTTCTTTTATGCCTTCTATAACTTTAATTTCATCAATCACCTCTTCATGAGGTCTATCTGTTTCTACTTCCTCTTGCTGCTGTTGTTCCTACTGTCGTTGTTGTTGTGGACCTTGTTGTTGCTCTGGTACTTGCTCTTCTTGTTGTGGAATTTGTTGTTGTCGTGGAGGCTCTTGTTCTTTTGATTCAACTTCATTTTCTTCTTCTTCTATCTCAGTATCTCCTCCACCTTCAGTCTCTTCTTCGGGAGCTTCTTCTTCTTCTGGTCCTTTTTCTGTATTTATTTACTCTTCACCTGGCAGATTAACATCTTCTATTTTTTCCTCAGTCTTACTTTCATCTATCTTTTCTGTTGCCTCTGTACCCTTAGTCATCTTAATTTCATCTTCCACTTTGTTTGCATTTTCTGTCTGTATTTGTTCTATGTGTACAGGGGAACTTTCTTTTGTGCTATCTTCTTTTACTTCTTTTCCTTGATCTTGCATATCTGTATTCTTTTCTTCCTCACTTGGCTCGTCATACATGTTCAGCATATTTAAGGCATCTACCTCTGATGTATCTTCCTTTGTTTCTCCTTTTTCTGAAGCATGCCTTTCTATGCTGGTTTCTTCAAGTGTTTCTTCCTTTTAAGATTCTTCAATTTTATGTGCCTCTTACTGCACATCTTTAATTATTTCAAGTGGAACTAAAGTACCAAATGGATCTATTGATCCTGTTTCCTCCTGTACTTTTTCTTCCTCATGTTCTATGCTATGCTCCATTTCCATTTTAGCTTGGATGCTTGGTCCCTCTTCTTCACTCAGGAAATCACTTGAATAATCTTCTATATCAATCTCTTTCCCTGTATACATTGTTCTTTCTTCACTATCACTGCTATCAATATTCACAGTTTCCATAGTTTGTTTGGCCTTGTGAATTTCTAATTTTTGCAACATTTCTCCAGCCAACTTTGTTTTCACATGTTTAAATGCTTGTGCTTGTCCTAAGGGTGTGGAGGCACCAAGTATATTACCTAGTTTTGCACCTACTTCTTGTGCTCCAATTATACCAACTAGTTTAGAAGTCTCACCCTTTGACAAACTTATTGGAATTGCCCTTTTGATTGGTTGTCCTGCTGCTTCCTTTGCAGCCTGTGCCTCTTCTGCACTTATCTCATGATTTATGGACTTTGCATCAACCAAAGTGTCTAATGCCACTGCTATTGTTATGCCTAAAGCATATGGATCCATTAATGTGGCATTTTTATCCTTTTCCACAATTTT
The DNA here is from genome assembly GCA_027924645.1 of Cunninghamia lanceolata. Classification (NCBI taxonomy): domain Eukaryota; kingdom Viridiplantae; phylum Streptophyta; class Pinopsida; order Cupressales; family Cupressaceae; genus Cunninghamia; species Cunninghamia lanceolata. The sequence goes on along the minus strand of BSBN01000765.1, from coordinate 3,359,609 downwards.
GGCCTCTACAATTTTTCTTTTCTTTTCATAAAAACATTGTAGGTCTTCAGTAGGCTCTGCCTTTCTTTTTCTCCCTTTCTTTGGATAAGTGATTTGTTTACCTTCTACCTTGAGTTCTTCAATTCTATCCTTAATCCATGTCTTTGAAAATAATATTATTGGCTTAGACAATACATCCAATGATGTGTTCCATGGCTTTGACCAATCAGGGTCTGTAATAGGAGCCAACCTTGCTTTTGTGTAACTCTGATGTAACAATTTATCATTATCCTTAACCTCTAGAGGCACATATATGTTACCTATAGATTTCATTTGTTCAATAGTTAACCTTTTGTGAGCTCTTTTCCTTACCTCCCTGTCATTTTTGCAGTCAGCCCATAAATCCTCAATGTGTACCTGATGTTTATATTTTTTATCCACAAAGTTCTGGATTCTGTGAAAAGGATCAAACTTTCTAACTAAATCAAATTCTTGAAAGCCATAGTATCTCAGTTCTTGTTCTAAACAACTAGCAACCTCTTCACTGTAGCAATAGTATCTACCAATGGCCCAAGGTAGCTTTACATTTCCTCTATTCTTAAACTTCCTCTTGTACATTCTGAAAACATTTAAATTTTGTCTTGAAAACTCCAAAACAATCAACTTATTAGAAGGATATCTTGGCAACATAAATGGTTTCCCTTCAAATCCCTCAGTCCTTATGTAAGTGAAATGCTCAAATTGTATGAACCATGAACTATGCAGTCCAATTGCATCTTCTGCATCTTTGGATAATCTCCTGTCAGGTTCTTCTCTTAACACCCTTACCATGTAAGTATAAAAAATATCATTGACCAAAGCAAAATTCTTTAATGCATTCTCTTCCTGTAGGATAGGGTAATGTTCATACAGTAATCTCTAATTAGGACCATTTCCTAAAACACCAATCCTTTCAATTCCAAGAATGTAGGGTCTGATTTCTGTAGCACATGAGTATAACACATAAGAAGACAAATAAAAGGGCAAGCTTTTTTGTTGTCTCATCATGGCCTGCCTCTAAATAGCTATGCTAATTGCCTTGGCCCAATGGATTTGCAATTGCTCCTTTCTCCTGCTCTTATGAATTCAATGATAGTGAACATCCATGGTTCACACTTCATGCCATCTCTTAATCCAACTAACCTACTCAGCATAGTTATCATCAAATGAATTTCTTCTCTAAAGTATATCCTCATCAGATTCTTAGGTATTCTAGCTATAGCCTTGGGTTTGTTTTCTGGGTTGTACCAGTTGCGGAATATTTTACCTTTACATTCTCCTTCATTTGTGTAAAAATTCTCATTATATTGATCAATATCAATATCCCTCATTTTTTCATTAATCTCTAATCCAAATGTTCTAGTAATGCTTTCAGTGGTCAAATCAACAATTAATCTGTCATGTAACATGATCTTCCTAGTGGATGGATCATATAAAATCACACAGTCCAAACATAAATCCTTAGCCTCCATTGCCAGTGGGAAACTTGCAGCTCTGTACAGTCCACTTTCCCAGATACATTTCATATCTTGTGAGGCATCTGCAGTAGTAATTTTCTTCAACACATCCTTTGCATCATAGTTTCCTATGTTTGTATTTGTGCCTACTCCACTTGTACTAATCAAGGACAGACAACCTCTGTGTAATGGTAACTCTTCTTTCTCTACCTCCTTTCATGGGTTTCTTTCTTTTTTCACCTCATCTCCTGTATCTTTCTTCTATTTCGGGGCCATCCTGTAGAAGCACGCATCTTTTAACTTTCGTTTTACTTCATGTCTAGGGTTTTTACTGTGAATATCTGCTTTTACTATTTACCCTAACTCATTTTTTTTTTTGTCTTTTACCCTTTAAATTCTTTAAGCTCTACTTAGCTAATTAACCATTAAAACAGTAATTTGACCAATGCCTACGTTTTGCAATGAAATTACTGAAATTAACAGTATTTTAACAACTGAAAATAAACAGCGTTTTGGGTAAATACTTATTTTCCGTGACCATTTACTCGTTGACTTACTTTTACCATTTTCACCTTTGTCTAGCTATTGTAACTCTTTCACCTTTGGTAAATTTTATTTAATCACTGCCACAATTCTCTTTTCTGCAATTTTTCACTCTTAACAGTATAAAGCAAAATAACATTAAAATTGCCCTAACCCTCTTTAAATTTCCCTTTGTTTGAGTGTTAAATTTGTATTAATTATAGTAATTAATGCACTACAACCTTCAGCCTCTTTCCTTCAGTGTTTAAGCTTTTTGAACTTTTGACCGTTAGCTTAATTCAACATGCATACACTTTTCTTTGTATATTTCCTTGTATGTTTCTTTTTTATATTTTCATTGTATCTCTTTGTTGTATCTTCAAGCATACAATCACTTTATGCATACAATTGAACTAACTAACATTTTTTTTTACCTTTTTGCTTTTCTGTACTTCATTGTATCTTTTGTTTTGTATATCTCGCTTGCATATTCTGTTGTATAAGCGCACATACAAACCCTTATACAAACATTTCCTTACCTTTTAGTCTTTCGCGATGCCTTTGATTCTTTGTATATCGGGATTGTATATTCTAAACATACAAATGCCCAAATATACAAAGACTTCTCCATTATTTAACTCTTTTTGACATTCGGCTTGTATTTCCGCCTTGTATCTTTCACTTTGCACCCTTAAATATACATCGTAATTATACAAGCTAAAATGTGCAAGCGATGGGACCCACCTTACCTTTCCTTTGTATCTCCGCGATGTATAAGTTGTTTGTATAAAACCATTAGATACAAGGAAAGAATGCATATAACTTCCTTTCGTATCACTTTCAGACTTTAACCTCTTATAAATCATATTCCAATTACCTTCAGGTCCATGATGTATATAACCCAATGCATCTCGCAATATACAGTTTGGATGTGATGCATTGTATTAACCATATTTTACTTTCCTTGAGTTCCGGCTTGTATGTATAAAGCAATGTATGTTTCAGGACATACAAACAAGCGCAGAAATATACAACGATTTAACTCCATTTTATAACCATTTCGGTTCCATGGTGTATATAAATCAATGCATCACAAAATATACTTTAAGTCCAAATGCATCATTTATATCGTATTCTAATTTTCCTTCAATTCCACATTGTATATATCACAATGCATGTCTCCCGATACATTACATACAAACATGAAATATACAATCATTATTCCTTATTTCATGATCTCTTCGATTCTGCTTTGTACATGCAAACCATAATGTATATAGCCAAAACATACATATACAAAGTGCAAAACATACAACGATTATGTCAACTTTAATACTTTTTCAATTCCGTGCTATGTGAAATCCTTTGTATATTTACTTTGTATGTTTGCCATTTGCCAAATATACAAACCAAAATATACATAGTGGATTTCAACGTTTATTCATTTCAACTTTGACTTTTTTTCGGGCCTGACTTTTATATTAAGATAAAGCATTAGCCAGATATGCATACAAGTATAACAACATTTTATAAACTCGACGACTTTCTTTTTTCGACTAACACAAAGACCCGACATACAAATGCATTTGTATATGGAATGACTTTGTATATACAAAGAGCTTTGTATATACAACCCACAAACCCTCTGATTGTACATTTACCAAAACATTTATAACTTGCAAAATACAGGGGATTTTGAGATGGTTCAAAAAGCAACCCCTATTCATTTTTCATAAGGAATTCACCCATACTATGCATTGGTACTTAATATTATTTTTTTTTCTATTTTCACCTAGGTTTGTAACTTTTCACTCTTTTCCCTTTACCACCAAGCAGACCCACACATAGAAGCAACCAAAAGCCAGCTACAGTAGGGGTCCTCATTTTGCTAAGAAGTAAAATGGGGCGTGTTGTGAGCATCACAACATGTAGGTTTTTTTGAAAGCCGAGTAAGGATAAAATGACTCTCAATGAGATAAGGTTGATATTCATTATTTTTCCTCTTGTGCTATGATTATAGTTATGTTATTATAGCTATTCTATTAGAGGTTATTTTATATAGTATTTTTATTATCAATGATTTCTAATAAGTGATCCACTAAGTTAACTTATTCTTTCTTTGGTGTTTTTGTGAGATAAAGAGGGGGAGAAACCTTGATCCCATTCTCGTATCCTTACGGATGTATGTGACAACATAAGTTTTGGGTGTTTTTCTACACCTGTGGTTATGTTCACACACACACACACACACACACACACACATATATATATATATATATTTTAATCTAATTTAAGAAGCTAAGCCTTTGAGGTGGTCGATAGAATTCTTATAACATGGCTAAGATTCTATGATAATGTAAGAAGTTTTGTAAGTGGCCTCGATTCCTTTACTCCCTAATCGATTAAAAGAGTAAGGAGGAGCCCTTAAAACTAACATGAAGAGTGGTCTTTAATTACAATCACTTCCACTTCTTTGCATGCCTGTGAACAGTCTTTATAGGCTAAGTATGAGGAGACAAGAACGTGGTCATGGTGTGTTCATTAGACACGATGGGAGTGTTTTCATGAGAAGACACTGACATAGTACAGAGGGAGATAATTCAATGAGAACAAGAAGTTATTAAACAATGAGGGAGAGAGGGAATTGAGCACAGAAGAAAGGAGTTTGTGGTCGATATCAAATAGGTTCCTCTCTTGTCATGCTATTTGTATGAATAATTTTGATTTGTATATGTTATAATGGATACTCAGTTTATGTTACAATCGATGTTTTGCATGTGAGTCGATGCTTGCATCAGTTTAGAGTTGTTACTCTGCTTTGCTATAGTCAATACTCAGTGTATATTTTGATCGATACTTTGTATCTTATAAGGCCAAAAATATAAGGCCGATACTATTTAATTACAAGGACAAATATTATTGAGTTTATGGCTAATGTAGGTAAAGCTCTCCTATGTGTAATGATTGTTACTATTTGTTTATAGTCGATAGATATAAGACCATTCTCTTACCATGTTATTGTGTAAGATCAAGGCATATATTTTATCTTAACTCAGTGCAAATTCAATGTTGATACCTTGCCTTATCTCTATGTAAACATAAGGCTGATACTTTGCCTTATCTCTGTGTAAACATAAGGCCGATACTTTACCTTATCTCTATGTAAACATAAGGCTGATACTTTGCCTTATCTCTATGTAAACATAAGGCCAATAGCCTATTAAGCCAATATAAACTTATGGCTGATTAGTCATGTTTCTTAGTATTGAAATAGACAAACAACTAGCTATGCTTTTGATTTAGTATGATGAGAGTAAGTTATCTCTATTATCCTATTGAAGATTAACCATGATAGGGAACTCAAAGACTTCTTTTTTGTACTCACTATGTATACTTATATAGGCCAAAGAGAGGTATACATATATAGGTTGAAGAGATGTATACTTATACAGGCTGAAGAGATGTATACTTATACAAGTCAAAGAGATGTATACTTTTACAAGCCAAAGAGATGTATGTTGGTAGTAGGCTAAGTTGCTATTACTGTCTTATCTTTTATTATAAAACTGAGATGTTTTTATCTATCTAAAACCCAACCGAGTCACCAAAGAACTCTAAGAAGATATAGGAGTTAAGATCAGTGGGTAGGATAGTGATGAATCCCATGTATCTTTTATTTAGATTCAAGATTGTTTAGTTTACATTTTAAATACTTAGTATAAGGTCTCTTTATTTTTAAGAAAACTAGAATGATATTGGTTATCATTGGATCATCAAGGTATGACCATAGTATTATATATGCTCATAAATTGGATATGTTTATATCTTATGCAAGGATGAACTGCATAGGTATTGAACCTTTCTATATCTAGAGTTAGTGGATGAAAGGATACTATTTGATTGAATTGGTTTATCATTCTCTATAGACTCATAATCTAATTTGGAGATCAAACTTTGTTTATAATATTTATGTTATGAAAAATATTTATTAGAGTTTATTTGCGTAAAATTAGAAACCCATGTTCTATGGTAAATATATGAGAAATGTAAAGTTGAGTAAATCCTAAGTGGCCTAGAGAAGGCTAGAGGTTAATATACTCATGTAATATTATTATCATTGTATAACAAGAGTTTTCTATAATATTTTGAGATCAACTCGGATGGGTCTAGTAAAATCTCAATATAATTATGTCATTGATTGAACTTAGTACTTATGATCGACAGTGTATAGTTGAGAGCCCATAATTCAAGGCAAGAATACCTTAGGAAAGGTTTAATAAGTTTTTGAAGTTGGTACATGACATCAAGCACCAGAATTCTTAATTTAGAAGTGGTGAGTAGAGTGATAGGAAGTCATAGACTCTGATGTTTGCAAGAATGCAATGAAGGACTTTTCGAAAGATTGAGTCTTTTTAAAACTATTCATTGTATTTATATCCTAGAATCCAGGAATAAATTCTAAGTTAGATGGACTAGGAGTTAAACTTAGACAAGACGATTCATGACTAGTGTCTTATTCAAATAAATCAACAGTAGGATGAAATAGTCCTCAAGTCACATTAGAGGTGTGTGAACACATGACTTCATTTATTGTAAATATCTATTTATATAGAAACTTTGGCCAAAGTAATGCATAAGTCTCTCCATGCATTAGTCGGTTCATAGTGTCTAGATGGCGTAACCTATTAGTGGGATCATACTTAGCGAGAAGATTGTCTAGAGTTGTATGGTCGATTGTGTTACGTAGAACACAACACTAGGACTCAGATGGAAAAACCTATTGGTTCCTTATTTCTATATTCTTCATGAAGGGTAGTACCACTTCCAAGAAGGAAGGTATGTGGGGAACCATAGGTCTATGGTTGGAGGTAAAGCACTCAAATGATGCTCTCCCTATGTAGAAGAAGACTCGCCGATATTTGAGTGATAGCTGTCAAGATTCCAGATGTAGTATTCTCTATGTACTGATGAAATTATTATCATTACTAAGTGCAAATCATGTATTGTAATTGTAAAGTGAAATTCTTCTCACTAAGATTTATCTTCTAATATATTGATCTTCTAGGTTCAAGAATATTCAAAAATGATACATAATTATTTAATTGTATTTTATGTAATTAAAAAAAAGATATCTCATGTTTACCATGTTTATTTACTTTCTCATCAATTCTTGAGTTTATGCGAGTAATATGAGAAGGCATGTTACAAGATTCTAGCAAATCACCCACGTCCCATATTGAAGATCTACTTAAAAACATATTAAAAATGTACCCTTTTCCTAGACCTCTATAGTGGACTCCAATCCCCAACTATGGCCTTCCTAGTTGGTCTTAGTCCACTTGTACAAGTCTTTACCTAAACAAACCTCTCTGATTCTTAAACTCCAAAATTAAAGAACTTTGAATTGTGATTAACTTATCTACTATTCTACTTTCTTAAATAGATGATATTTTCAAAGAGAGATGAAGTTGAAAATTTAAAAAATAAAACATGCTAGATTCTATAGGTTTCACTATAGACAAATCAAAGATTTTACCCTAGAAACCTTGTGAGTGGAAAAACTAGCTTGACAGTGGCAACTATTTATCTTTTCAAGATCTTTCCAATGATAGATAATAATTGAGAATCTAATGGTCGGACCAAAAGTTATGATCCTAGGAAGTTGCACTACTGAAATTAGTGTTATGTAGAAAAAGGAGGTTTTGTGAATGTGGTAGATATTTTAATTAGATCCTCCTTTCGCTACATACATTCAAGGACATTTAACCGAGTTGAATCACAACTTTTGCAAGAGGACTCAACTATCAGGTTTTGTGTCACTTGGAATGATAAGGAAATTTGGAATTTGTTGATTAATTTGTTAAACCTTAGCCCGATTAAGTCTAAAACCCTAATTATGCAAAATCGTAAGGAAACGGACGAAACATGACAAATGCTCACATAGAAGGACACTAAATGTAGATTAGATACATACAATATTTCAAGTTTTGGAAGGTGGAAACTTTGGGTTAAAAATAGCGGGTGCCCAAGCCTAAGGTAGTGTTGTTTCTAAGGGTTTCAGGATGAAATGTGCTTCAGATTGCAACCTACTCCAAGATTCCTGACACTGCAAAACTGGAGGTCAAAAGAGTGGGTGCCCTTGACCTTTTAGGGATATTTTCTACCTTTTTCTTTACATCCAAATTCTTTATGCTCTACCCTAATCTCCTGTAAATCCACTCTGCAAGATCTGACACCTGTCACCTCAAATCACAAGAGAGGGGTTGGGGGTTGTGGTGTTTAGAAGCTTGCCTCGGTCAAGCCCTAGAATGGCATTCAAGCCTTCCAACACTGTTTTATATATAGAGTGTGTGTCCTTGGTGGATAGAAGCAAAAGCAATGATAAAGTAGATAGATTGAATCACAAATAGATGTCACCTCAGAGGTGTAGCTCTCAGGGAGATGAAGACTTTTTACACCATGAGAAGATGGAGCCAAATTTGCAACAACAAACACAACAACACAATTCTATTCTGCAAAACAATGAATGCCTTGAATGCTCTATGATCATAAGTTCACTTTAATCTCAAAATCATCTTCTAGTTTTCAAATGAAGTCCTAAACATGTTTATATATGCATTCTTGCTAATATTTCATAATTCAAACTTAAGATGCCGACAAGGAATACCATTTAACGATCATAAGCCGACATATGAATTTAGGATCCTGACAAAATAGGGCTATACTATGGTGCAGGTGCCTTTTCTAGGGACCTATTTGGGGTCTAGATTTATCTCAAGGTTCACCTCTAGGTCCCATTTGACATGGGTTCTAGAGGATTTTACTTCGGGATTCATTTCTAATATGCATGATTAAATCTAAGGGACTCAGGAGCTAAACTTAGGAGGTAAAAGTCCTAGGGTGACATTTTACAACATAACATTTAGCCCCCACTTTAATGTATGTATGATCTTACAATCCATTTATGCATTAAAACACAGTCAAAAATACATCAAACACATGAAGAATAAGAAGCTAAGGTATACACCAAGATTAAGGAACTATTTCTAGCCACAGTCTCAAGTAAGCATTAGAAAACACATCACAGACATGCAAGGCACAATGAAGACAATAAGAAGCATGCAAAATATAGAGAAGACAATATTGAAGACACATAAAACACAATGAATACATGAGAGCAGTCATGCAAAACATGATGAATACATGGATATAACATTTTCATATATATGAAATGAAATCTAAATAGCACATAAAACAAAACCCAAGATGTAGCGAGACTCATCGCCACACCCTTTAGACTACACCAAAGGGGAAAAACACATCATACAAAACCCAAGTGTAGGGGGGACTTATCACCACATCTTTTACACTACACAAAGGGAAAAACACGCCATACAAGTCCCAAGTGTAGGGGGGACTCATCGCCACACCCTTTACATAACATGAGGGGGAAATTGCACTATACAAGACCCAAGTGTAGGGGGGACTCATTACTAGACCCTTTACACTACATGAGGGGGAAAACACGCAGAAGACAAACAGAATACATGAGCATTGTATAGCATGCCATAGACATACTATATGTCTTAAACACGACAAAAATGTTGATGGAAGGAGCTTATTGCTAAGTCCCACCATCTCAAACATGCTACAAATGCACCTGACGGTTGGGCTTATGCTGTAAAAACTACCAAAAACATGCTTAAGGGAGGATAGCTCAAGATCCAACTCCGCCTCTCAATGAGGACTTTGAATAAAAGGATGTACACTAGCTCAAGAGATACACCATCTTGCATCGCAATGACAGATTTTGTATAAAAGGATATGCTATCCCACCTCATGGAGAGGGCTTTTTTATTGCAATTGATATAAAGATGTGTACTCACAGTTGAGATACAACATCCTGCCTCGTGAAGAGGGCTTACAAACATGCTTCGTTAGTACCAAAATTAATAGACAAATATCATTATATATGCCCCCACCTTAAGGTGGTTGATGTCATGTACTAATATCAAGAAATTTAAGGTAGAGAGAAAAATGCAAGGAAACAAGAGCTTTCACAAAGCCCATGCCCCCAAGGTGACATGTGCTCACGATCGCCGAATGTTCCCCACAAACACATTGATTTCATAAGATAACAAGAGAGGTTACAAATATTAATCTAAGATAATAACCAAAGAAAAACATGAAAGCTATGCATGAACCATATATGAGAGCATGTCAAAAGAAACCAAGGCTACACATACGGGTTCGAATATGATTATAGTCATTGTGCTTATACTATAGGCATCTCAAAACTAAGTATAACAACAAGGTTAGATAAAAAATAATTAAAGTACACGGAGAAGATGTATTGCAATGGTTTGTTAGAAAATATAAGACAACAACAAATATCACACGGAGTGATTCTACTAGACAAGTGTCAGATATATAAATTAACCCCATCTTCATGTATTGTCTAGGTCCATTTTTTGCTTGCTTGCTGAAGGGACATGCGGTCCATATCAGTTAGTTGTTTGTTTTTTGTCATCCGCTAACTAGGTAGAATCACTAGAAGAAGGTAAACAATAAAATGAGATAGGAGATCAAGTGCCTTAGGAACACCATGTAGGAGGATGCCCCCAAGTCATGAACCGCAACGCTATGCTCCTAAGGCATGACACAACAATAAAATAAAGAAGAAGCAAGATAGAAGAATGATGACACACAGAAGAATGGTCACAACAGAGGAAATCTCCTAGTATCCTTGACCTTGCAAGAGTACATGACATCCCAAGTCATCCCAAGAGATCTAAACAACACATAACACATGATGGAGGAACACAACACAAGAGGGGAAGCCATGTAAATGACCAAACTATGCTATGACAAAGGTGGCCACTAGGGTTAGAAATACTTAGCTACTACTAAGAAGTGATTGAACTTATGAGCATCTTAGAGAGATACTTCATCAAGTTTTGTAAAAAGTTTGAATAGTTTGTATTTGTTTGATTCTTATTGTAGACACTCAAAAATGTCCACTTGTCGCAATGTTGCATCACCTAGGTATCTTGTAACATTTTTTGCCCTAGACACCCCATGTCATCACCTAACCTAACATCTTCCTCTAATAAATTAAATAAATATAACATTTATTTATTTAATTTCCCTTTCCTCTTAAATAAAATAAAATAAATCTTTTTATTTTATTTAAATTTATCACTTTATCCTTTTCCTCTTAAAATAAATAAATAATTTTATTTATTTATTTTATCCCCACATGCATCATAAATTAAATAATTTAATTATTTAATTATGATTTTGCTCACCTTCTATTTCTGTCTTAACTAATCTCTCTAATCACTCACTTACCTTCCAATTTCCATCTCAACTAATCTCTCTAATAACTCTTCCACCTTCCATTTTCAACTCAACCCACCACTCAACTCATCTCCCAAATCACTCACCTACCTTCCACTTTTCTCTCCCAAGTTGCATAGCAACTTTCTAATTTGATTATCACTCACCAAAATGGAAGTTTCTATCCTTCCATTCTCTCTCACATTTGCCTATAAATTCACCCATTTTCATGCCATTTGGCATTGATGAATCTTCTAAGCATTGTCACTCTACTGAATTTCCTCCTCATCCATCACCTACCTATCTACTTTTTATCAATCTACCTATCTTCCATCTATCGAATCTCAATTCAACATTGTGCTACAAAACATGAGCAATCAACAATCCACAATTGAACCAAGGAATCGAAGCATCTAGGTGATCTCATTTATGTTGCATGTTGTTTTAATCACTTAGGTTGGATTTCTTGAATGTATTAGGGTTTTAATCTCACTTGCATTGTTTAATTTGCTAACTTGGATTTTTCCCTGATGTACATTTTGGCACGCTCGGTGGGACCTACTTCGTCTAATCATTTTTGCAAGTTTTCGTAGTAAAAAGTTGCATGTTTTCTAACCCTCATATGGAATGTTTAGAATTTTATCTATTAAATATGGCCTCCTAGGCTCAAACCAACCTCACCATTGTGTCTAAGGGGTTGTTTCCATGAAAAATGAGTATAAATTCACCTAGTTTTCGTGAAAAAACGTGCATTTGGTGAAGAAAATAACATTCAGTCTGTAGAAAATTGCCTTTAGTGGTATCATACGCATTTGGTCAGTAGAAAATCACCTTTGGCTTTGTCATACGCCTTTGGTTAGTAGAAAATCACCTTTGGTTTCTACCATATGCCTTTAGTCTATATCGCATCGCCGTTGGTTGTATCTAGTCACATTTGGTTGTATTAGGGTCTTTACTATTTTTTGCAGGATGGAAATAACCGAGCACCTTTGAATGGTAGAAGGTCACCTTTGATCAACAGAAAGTTGCATTTGCATGGCAGAAAACTACCTTTGGTCTATATCTAGTCGCATTTGGTCGATTCAAGGTTACAGGCTTCAGACACATTTGATCAGTAACTGATCGCATATGCACAATAGCACCTCTCCTTTGAATGATAGGTAATCGCATATGGTAAGCCTACATGTGTATTTGATTTACAAAAGATCGCCTTTGGTTATCTCTATACGCATCTAGTTTTTGCTTCTTAAAAATTAGGGTTTTCTAGAAACTAATAATTTATCTTGTGCGGCTTGTTTCATCGCTTGTCAAAGAATGGAGAAAACAAACTACTGATCTATCTTCTGCAGGTTCAAGCAGTCAAAAAACAATCTTTTTATCACTAGAGTAGGTACACTTCAGTTTGGTGCTTAAAATTAACACTGTCTACTCTGTGCTTGCTCTTCTTTTCTTTGCTTGCTTGCTGAGTCTATGTGTTACCTAATTTGGCAATGAAAGTATCCTCTCCCCCTACCTAACCAATAGATCTGGGGTGCATGAGAAATCATTGCCAACTCTAGAGGGCCTACCTTCCTACTATGAGAAGGGGTACGACCCAAGCAGAAATGGGCTAAAGCCAATCCATTCCAATCTGCTATATAAATAATGCATTTGCACCGAAAGTCACAAATGATGGGTGTTGTTCCACTATATCGACGAATGTTTCCCCCAAAACCCTATAGAGCCTAACCTCTACAGGTTGGGAAGCCTCCATTAATGGAGCGAATCACCACATGTATAGCCACCCAAACGGAAACCCTAACTAAAAACCTCTATGTAGAAGCCAAAAACCCTTATCTATTGGTACAAGAGGACACTTTGATAGCCATCCCACATTTTCATGGCTTGTGGCAAAGATAGCAACGTACCTCATGATCTGCATGTCTTGAGGACCTAGAACTTGGTGTGCCTAAGAAGTGGGTGCAATGTAAGGGGGAGCCTGTGCCCCAAGTTCCTGGAGCTATACACCATAAGTAGGTGTAGCTAGGTAAAACTAAGTGGGAACCCAATAGATACTATACTTGCCTAGCCTAGGGTGTACACATTGATCATTGTGTTTGTTGTGCATGCATGTGTATGTGAGATCTTATGTTTGATATTGCCACATCATCCTCAACCTACTTGTCATACCACATTTCCCAATCATTACACTTCATCTAATCACATCATCCCATCATCCTAGTCATCCAATCAACCCCGTTCTGATCAATCTGGGTCATCTAACCTCATCATTCCATATCATCCTCCTTCTAATCAAATCCACATCATTCTGCACCATCCCATCTAGTTTGACCATATCATATCATTGAACTTCTTGAGCCCTACATCCTTTTTGAGACTCTACATCAGCTATCCAACATCGATCCAATCAACCAACCTTGTCCTTTGGCTTTGGTCCTTATCTAGCATTTGATCATATCAACATTATCAACCTTGAACCTTGTCTACCCTTGAGTTCATGAGTCTATCTCTTGGGAGATAATCTTATCCATTCAACCAACTGATCAAACCAATCCAATTAATTGACCAAGCCAATCCAATCAATCCATCAAGAAAACCACTCAATCTAAGAGTCTCAACTTTGTCGCATAAGTCTAATCCACATCATCTTCTTCCTACACCATGCCGACATTAGAGGACCTAGCACAAAAGATCATTCACATACTTCACAAAATGCTAGAACCTTCAAACCAACAAATCATTCAAAAGGTCCATAGCATGATCCCAAAACTTCAAGTAAGCTAATAACCTCACATTCAGTACCTCATAGCACAAATCCAACACCTTGTAGCCATTTGCCAATAACAAACCCCACATCATCATCCCTTATCCATTCAACACCAACCAATTCCACTTCATTCCTATGTGGCATCCCCTTTCATTTCACACCAATCAAATCCATCCACATTTCAAATCACTTCCACATCACCTTATTCTACATTTTCTCATAACAATGCCACATCACCATACCCTACTTCTTCCAATATCAACCATTATCCACAACAACCCATACCCCAAGATCTTTTACCTACACATCCTACCATTTCATCTCTTCATCAAACCCATTCACAAGTCTATCAGTGGCCCCCACAACATGAACATGCCAATGAAAATACCCCTTTGTATATAAGCCAAGTCAACCCAAGTCCACTTTTGCAACATGACCTAATAGACTTAAGTCCACCTATGCTACAAGACCTAATAACCTTTGACTCAAGTCTAAATGATCCTTTGTACGTAAGTCAAGTATCCCTAAGTCTGCCTATGCTACAAGACTTAATAGCCTTTGACGAGGGAGATACCAACCTAGAGAAAGTATCTTATGAGCATCCTCCATCACCATCTAAGCACATGCCAACACATGAGTCAACTAGTCATCTCCCAACACCTTCATGTCAACCTTCTAATCCATCAAGCTCTCCACTAAAGGATCCCTTAGAGATGACCATACAACAATTGGTCCAAGAAAATTTGATTAAGCTACCACCGATAACATCCTTTGAAGAAATCTACTTTAAACCCCATTGGTATAAAGATGATAAATATTGTGCATACCATAGATGTAAGGGCCATGTCATATCCACTTGTACACAATTTAAAAGATTGATCAAGAACCTAGAAGATTGTGACAAGATTGGGTTAGACAAAACAAATCCTTCTAATCCCCTTATCCTTCCATCTACCCCAAATCCTAGCCCATCTAATCCCACTATCCATCTCACAAGCCCTAATCCAATTAGCCTTCTACCTAATCCCAATCATGAGCCTTCATCTCCCATCAACCCTCCACCTACCAAGGATGTGACTCAAGGACTACTAGAAAGGAATACACAATCCCCATGTCAAGCACCCATCAATGATCCTACCAAAGAACCTTTGAATGCTATGTCCACTTCTACAACCCCATCATGTGGTTCACAACCGCTTGAGCATATTGAAATTTTTCTTCCTGTGAGCTCATTGCCCTCTCATGTTGTTGACCAAGAACTCATCCAAGAGCCTCATACTTCCATTCAAGCAACCCAAGAGGTATGTCAAGGAAATAATTAAGCATGGGGAAACACTAACTCCCCATCTAAGTCAAGATCAAATCCTTTTCCTTCATCCCATCCATAACATATATCTTTTCTATGATCAAGATGATACCTATGAAATAGCTACCCACGAGCACCTTGATCTTATCCATAATCCTTTAACCATCCATGAGCAAAAAATCCAAATTGCTCCTATTCATCCTCCATCTAGCCCTAATGCACAAGCTTCCACTTGCCTTGATGAGACATGTGCCTCCCAAGAAAACATAAGCATAGAAGATCAAACGGTCACCCTGGATCATAATGCACATAAGCAAGATCTTAATGATCCTTCCACATCTACCATCGACCCCACTTCAAAGCCATCATGTCCTATTGGTCTTTCCACCTTAATTCATGCATGTTCCTCCTTAGAACACCAATAACCTTTATCCACTTCACTTTCTCCATCCAATAAGGAAATCGTGTCTAGTGTTCCACCTACACATAGTCCCATAGTCAATCGCATGCTTCAAAACATGAACTATCAAGGTAAGGGTTTAGGCTCTCTTAAACAAGGTATTTTGGAGCTGATCCATATCGAAATCCCTCCATGCTTAGTTGGCCTTGGATACACACCCCAAGGACAACAATCTAACAATGTTGGTACTTCCTCCATTCCTCCTAAGTCTATCGCTTCCTATCACAAATCCCATCATACTCTGAAAACATATGTTGCTATTCCACCTCTATCCTCTTACAAATGTCAAAAGCATGTGACCGTACACCTTCTGCCATCCACTTTGCCTCTGCTTCTTCCAACTCCTAATATCCCTCCATTGAATCTACCTCCACTACTTCCAACCCCTTATCCATCCATCCATAAATCCTCTAAAAATCCCAATCATGACCAACCAATGCACACATTGTCTAAACATGGAGCTTCCAGCAACCCCGCTTCCACTTATCCCATGGGATTCCAAAGCAAAAATTTGGATGCCTCCACTCACAAATCCAAAATTCCTACAAATCATAATTCCTTAGGGTACAAAATCAAAGAGTCAAAGAAAAATCCATCTCAAAAGTTGCATACACCCACACACCTCCAAGCAAAAATGAAAAAGGTGTGGGTCCCCAAGCAACAAGCAATTACCTCAAAAGATGCACAAGAGCTGCATATATCCAAACCCATACCTCCACAAGCAAAGTCAAAAACTAAAATGCTATGGGTCCCTAAACAACAAGCCATCAAGTCAAATGAGGTATCCACCTCTCGCGAATCCCAACCATCTCCTTCCATCCATTCCATCCAAAAGCAGCAAAATCCTCCATCCCACATGAAAATCAAAAATCAGAATACTAAGTCCATGTGGGTCCCTAAAGCACTTCACCACCCATCTCCTAATCAAACAACACCATTGCTTCCTACCCCATCTTCCAACCAAAAGCTTCAATGTTTATCACGGTGTGTGCAGCCATTGGTCATGGTTCCCTTCCATCCCACATTTCCACATATCTCCATCTCTCCATCCTTCATCTATTATCCTACATATCTCCCTTATCAAATCCCTATGGTCCATGATTTTGCATAAGCCTTTCATCCATCATAATCCACCATCTTCCCTACATAATCCACATCATGATCCACTATCACACCTTTCATAATCCACTATCTATCTAATCATGTTGCCTCTCATGCAATTCCCCTACCAACATCTGATGAGCACACTTGACATGGTCCATGCGATGACACCCCTCTAGTGGGACTATCACCTTCATGGAGCTAGACACTTGAGTCCCTTTCATCCATATCCACCTATCCCATCCAAAAATTAAACAAAATTTTTTTTAAAAAAAAAAAACAAGTAAAGATAAATCCCTTCGTCCAATGGTGAAAACCTGGAAAATAGGCATCATGCGTAAGTTGATCTTCTATGTGACCTACACGTGGGGACACTTTGTCTCATCCTACCTATCATTTCCCATCCTATCATATCCTACCATACCATTTGCTACCATCCTTATCCATTACATTTATACACCTACCCTACTGAGTCCATTCATCCTTCCTCTTCTTGATCTTGATAAAGATTGGGGGAAAAATGTTGAAACATGCTCGGAAAAAACTCTTGATGTACCTTATCGCTTCTAATACATCCTGTCATCCTATCATAATCCCATTGTCATCAGCCCAATCCTATCACTATCCTATCGTCCTAAGCCTTGTCATGAAAAATCTCAAGCATACTATCTAGAAATGGGGCATGTTATTTCCTATGCAACATAGTCTTTGAGATCACATCCTAGCTCTCTTATGCATACATCTAATGTTGCCTATCCTCTTATCTAATCATTTATCATGAGTCTTCCTTTCCATCTCCCCATCCTTTTATCCATTCATCCTAATCCATCCTATATCCTTTCTTGCACCTAGACTTGGTTTTCTCCCTTGTCATTAGCATTTCGCATAAAGGTTGTACAAATTGTAAATCCATTGACATCCCAAAACATATCAAAATACAAAAAAAAAAAATCATAAAAAGTCCTAAAAAAATCCATAAAAATCATAAACTGTCCTAAAAAAATCCAAAAAAAATCACAAAATGTCCTAAAAAAATACCAAAAAAATATAAAATATCCTAAAAAAATCCAAAAAATTATAAAAAGTCCTGAAAAAATACAAAAAAATCAAACAACCAACAAAACAAAAATCCAAGCAATCTAATCATCAATCAAATCATTAACCCATCCATAAAATCACTTCTTCCAAGTCAATCCAATTATCAAATCACATCAATCACATCATATCACTAAAACAAATCGAATAAATTACATAAAATCAATCATATCAGTCAATTCTTCTAAGACAAACCACCCAATCCAATCAAATCATTTCTTCTGATCCAATCAAATCATTCAATCCAATCATTCTAATTCATCCAATCAATCAATCATTAAAATTAATCAAATCATTCGATCACCAAATCCAATTCTTCCAATCATTTAATCAATAATAAATCATCAAATCAAAGAAAATCAATCACATCAATCCAATTAATCTAATTAAATCATCCAATCATCAAATCGATTGTCAAACTCAAACCCATCAAAATCAAATCAAATCCAAACAAATCATTCATCATCAAAACAAATCACATCAAATCCATCAACTCAAATCCAATCAAATTGTCAAATTGATCATCAAAATCAAATCAAATCCTATCAATAAAATCAATCCATCAATCCAATCAATCACATCATCAAATCAATCCAATCCTATCAATCAATCAATCCAATCAATCAATGAAAATCAAATCAATCATCATCACCATCAATAAAACACAAAATTAGAACTACATCCCATCTCTATCATTATGTGCCTTGATCTCGTGGACACGTGTATGTAGGCAGTCTGGAGTATGAAGGAAGTGCCCAGATTCAGGCACATGTGATATTCCTCTTTCTTCCATCTTTCATCTTCTTCTATCATCTATCTCTATCAATTCATCAATCTTTAAAAAAAATTCTTCCAATCAATCACTTCCTCAAATCATCAATCTATCACTTCTTCCAATCATCCAGCAATAAATCCAAATGCAAATCAATCCTTAATCCATACCAATCAAGTTAATCAATCATGTCAAATTATCCAATCGCAATCCTTGGTCTTGATCCCAATCTTGTCATTAACCACATCAATCAATTAATTAATCGTTAATCAACCATTCAATCATCAATCATCCTTGTGTTGATCTAGGGATACATCATTCCCCACCATGACAACACTGTCATCATCAATCAATTAGCAATCAATCATTGGTTTGCAGCTTGACAGGGGAAATACCTTGTTTGTTTTTGTATCATTTGTGCATGCTTGCTTGCTTGCTTGTGTGTGTTATCATTTTTATCTTGCATTTGTATCTGTATCTACCTAATTAATATTCATATCTTGTATCTAGACAAGGTTGTATTACTCTAGGGCATGAGACACATCATCACCTTGGTCCTTATACCCTAGTGCATAATGTCTCATACTATATCAAACATATGATTGCTCACTTTCATTATAGCATAACACATCTTCCTTTTCTTCTATCTGTTCCCTTCTCTAATCATTTTTTGATCAATCTAGTTCTTTTCGAGAGCCTACCCATGCTTGTCCAACCCGCCTATCCTCTCGAGGGGGCACCATCATCCTATTATCCCATCCTCATCCTATCTTTCCTTCGTCATCGTTGTCTTCTACCTGTACCTTAGATTCTTTGAAATGATGTTACTCGACACAAATCGTTGTTGATAACTGAGGGGGGGGGTGAATCAGTTATCCTAATTATTTCTTCTTTTGAACTTTCTTATTAATCAATGCAGCATTGAAGCAAAAAAACAAACATTACCATGAAATGAGAAACACATGACACAGTATTTTTAACATGGAAACCCTGTTAAGGGAGAAAACCACGAGGTGATTAACCCAAAGATTATTCTCTGTTAGAAGAATAAGGAATTACAAAATGACACTTGCCACTTAGGGCTCACTACCCAAGCACACTGCTCACAAAGAGGCACACTGCCTATAAGGAGACACACTATCTACAAAAGAATGTTATACAATACTTGAACTGATTGGAAGCATCCACATATGCTGGAGTTCAGTTCCGGTTAGGCTCAGTACACTGATCTGCTGCACTTCATCTTTCCTCTTCTCTTTATTCTGCTTTCCTTTCACATACCGGATCTCTCTAGCTGTTTCTGCTCTACTCTACACTTATTTGCACAACAACAACACAACTCACAACTAAATCCATCGTGCATATATATCCGCACAAGTAATTTCATCACCTTTCTAGTCAGCATCCGAAACAGTCTATTTTCTCACAAACTCTGTTCTGTCAGCTGAATCCTTGCTCATCAAGTAATGCGGATCAAGCATATACTTGTAGATATCATTAATCATGTCAGCCAAACATAATCCATGTCTTCATAACCTTTACCACTGTCAGAAACACATCCGGAAAGCAATCTGATGTTCTGTCAGTCAGTTCTTCCTCTGTTCACACTGTTACTCAGGAATCCGATATTCAACTGTTCATATCTTTTTCCTTGTCCATCACCGGAGGCTAAATCCTTGGAATCTATTACTCAAGGTAGTCCTCTTGACTTCCCCAAATCAGCACTGCACCAAGATACTTCTTCTGAGAGATCCGGACCAATCTGTCGGACCTTGCCACATGCTCTGTTCTTGTTCACGGACCACAATAATCTTCATTCTAACTTCTGGTGGAGGCATACTATGACTTGCAGATATGTGGGATGACCCTTGTTGCCATCAATGACAACAACCATGAATCCATATAGTGTCTCTTGCCAACAATCTCCCCCTTTTGCATTGATGGCAACACTTAGTGAAAAATGACTAAGTGTTTACACTATGCTCCCCCTTGGCTGATGCTCTATCTTTATGTACAATTTTTAGAACTCCCCCTTAGTTGGATTGCTCATTTTTCACTGCTCCTCACTCCCCCTTTGACATCAATGGCAAAGGGTAGGGTCCGCACACCAAAATTTTCAAAAATTTTACTATACTTAGCCGCATATTACATACTCACATAAACTGAAGAATGTCTGCAATGGATGTCTTCAATTGGACCAGTTCTGTAGCCCAACTTTGCTTCATTTTGTCCAAAAATGAAATGTGGCCACTCAACAAAAATGCAAAAGCTTCTGCCCTCTTGAGATCTGTCGAATCATTGGTTTGGGTGGTAGTCTGAGCATCACTTATGGCCTCATGCATAGTTTCTAACTTAGGGATAATAATCCTTCTAAGTTCTCCCATGTGGTTAATTATATTCTTCCTTTCCTTCTCAAAGTTCTTTATTGCATTTGTGATTGCAATAGTTTGACATTCTTGAGTTACTATGGAGGAAGAGAGGATCAAAACTTTGAGACAAACTCAATAGTTTGTCCTGTTCCTCTTTTATTTTCTTCTCAACTTCTACTGTTGCTTTTGACCAGGAGATACAAAATTTGTAAATGTCATCGCCATCCTTAAGAGCATTTTCTAAGCTCTTTATTCCAATACTCATATTTCTCCTATCATTAGAGATTAATCCTAGTACTTCTGAAAATCTTTTATCCAAAAACTCCTTCCGGACCTTTTCTTCAGCTAATTTTTCTAGAGAATCAAAATGTGTATCAACACTGCTGACTAAGGTTTTGAGATTACCGGAAGAGGAGGCTGTCGGATCTATTTGGACCGATGGCATAATCTTTTCAAGCACTCTGGAAGCAACCTCTATCAAATCACAGTCTTCCATGTGAGACTTTAGGAGTTTTTCATTTGCCTTAGCATTTGCAAATGAAGCTATCTTCATTGTCTGTACCGGAGAGAGGGAATCAAAGTTGAATGGACCTTTTAGAAGCTCCGGTTCATCAATCTCTATTGTTTCTTGACTCAGAAATTTTTGAACAGTTGTGCAGTGTCTCTTGCCAGAGACAGATGTTTCTTCTCTTCTACAGTCTTGGAACTGTCCTTTGGAATTTTCTCTTTCTCCACATTCTTACCACTATCAGTTGTGGTTTTCTCTGTTGGAATCTTCTCTTTCTCTGCACCCTTGGTACTGTCAGCTTCTTTTTCTTTTACTGCTGCTTCTTTCTCTAGTAGTTTCTCTTCTTCTTTGGATCCAGAGACTGTAGGGGAAACCAGAGGAGAAATGTTGGTTTATTTAGGGCCCATCTCTTCTGTTGCTTTCTCAGAAGTCTCTTCTGCAGCACTTGTGGATGAGGGATCAGTACCCAAGTCCTCTACAATAGGAAGATTAAACCTTTTGAAGGCCTTTCGAAGGATCTCTTCTGTCTCTATGGCCACCTTGTCAGTCTCACCAAGCATGAGTTGATTCATCCTTGCTTTACTCCTGAACTCACCTTTGCAGTCTTTGAATATTATGTTCATTGTCTTGGGATCAATTTAAGGATATAGCTGAATAGCTATCTGCTCCCGGATCTCAAGATCTTTTGCCTGGGCATTGTTCTTTCTTATTTCTAATTCCTTTTCTAGGCTTTTAGGAATTAGAGATATAATCTCAATGAAAGCCTTATTGTATATGTTTAGATACTCGATTGTGGCTTCCTGCAGAATCTTTTGGTCAACCTCATTGTAGTCATCATAGAATTTAGTCATTGGTTGAAGGTTTCCATCCACCGTGACTGACTTGATTACACTCTCTAGAGACAGGGTGGGCTTTTCAACAAATACCTCTGCCATTTCTTCCTTGTCTTGGCCTGTGGAGGGTTTACTGGATCCTTTCTTCTTCTGCTTCTTTATTTCTTTTACCCCCTCATCTGATTCTGTTTCCTCTTCATCTTTCTAACTTGTATAAGCCCTTGTGGCTTTTATTTTAGACCTTTTCTATCCTTTACCAGATGTTTGACCTTCCGGTTTAGATATTTTTGAGCTTTTGGTTTTGACAGGTGTAGATCCTTTTGATGATCTGGTCTGAGTTGAGGTTTCCACCGGAGCACTTTTCTTGCTTTTCTTTTCTGCCTCTTTCTTTTCTTCCTCAGCCTTTCTCCTCTTTTCCCGGTTGGCATCAAGTGCCTCCTTTGGGATGCCTAGGCCTTGGGCAATATGTTAAACTTCTTTTCTTACTTTCCTTTTTATCTCAGGTTCTCTGAGTTCCACATGGATCTTCACACTCAGCTCCTCAAAGGTTCCAAACCTTTCTGCTTTTGGATCTTTAGGTTGACTAAGCATGTGTTGAACATGTAGTTCCACAATCTGTTCATCCACCTCATACCCCATGGGCATGATCCAGACTATCCTTGGCTCAACTACCTCCATTAGGCACTGATCAGTATCAACCATAAAGCAGACTGAGTCTTTGTATTTTTCAACAAGAGACTGGGGGATTCTTTCTCTTGCTTGCATCATACTCTGGAAGTTTTTGAAGTATCCCCACAGAGCTGTATTTCTTTCTTTGGCATCCCCAAGTCCATGTAAGTAATCTCTGATCTAGACTGCTACAGGTTTGTCATTCTGCCATACCCATCCACTTGATTTGGGCAGCTCATTCATGAAATAGAAAAATAGACATAATATAAGAGTACCATACTTAAAAGAATTCTTTTTGTCCTTTTTGATCTTCTGTATATTTTCGATTAATTGGCTTAAAAGAAGTTCATAGAGATCATAATCTGCATTCTTCCTCAGCATCTCATAGGCAGTGTATACTGCAGTTCCGGATACAGAATTCTACCTACTAGAGTGATAAATCTTGTATCCTATTACCATAGATGCATACTTGATATCCGGATCAGAAATATCTTCAATGGTCATTGCCCTCTTATCAAATTTTGATCCGATGGCCTCAATTACAATGTTATTTTTGATGGATTTGAGGATAGGTATCCCTTCGGAAGAGTATAGACTAGTCACTGCCCTAATTGCCTCTTTTGTGATCTTGCAGGGTCTATCCAGCCATAAGAAGTTGTCATGCATCCTACTCAATACATACCGGACCCATTCATCTTCTTCAAAGCAGGGGAAATGAATGAATTGATCAAACTATTTCTTTTGGATGCCCTTATACTTTGGTTTAAGCTCAAAAGCATTGTCTATCAGTTGTTTGTGATAGAAATCTCTCAATTTGAATTCCCCGAATTCCTCAATACTTGCATGTATGTAAACCCTAATGTCTTCTGTGTGTAAAACACCATGAGGAACACTAGAGAATGCTCCTAAGGGATCTACCTCCAATGACTTGTATGGGTGTTTCTTAAATTCAGGTCGGGGCCTATATGAGATCTTTACTATATTCAGAGTAGCCATTTCTTGAAAGATTTGTAGTAAGATATCGAAAACAGAAAATACCTTATGCGCCTTCGGTTACACGGAGTGGTTGGATTGATTTCTGTATGTAATGACTTCAGCAGGAGATCTTTGGTGAACTTGATGAATCTTGTTGCAGAGCTCCACTTTTCGCTTCTTCTTGAGTGCAGAATGAGCAAGTGATTTATGAGAAATCCCTTATATTGCTCTGCAAACCCTAATATCTAATGGCAATAAATGCTCAACCTACATTATTTCAGTTTGCCTTATTTGGATAACTTGAAGAATCAGATCAGTCCTGATCTATGAACATCATGCGGATCTTCCAACCATGAACAAATCAAGATGACACATCACAAGGACATCCCAAACACTCTGTCCAATCCGTAGAATAAGACAATGCACTTCCGGATCTCTCCGGACCTTTTTGTATCTTCTGTCATTCTGGAGCATCTCCTGGAACAGGTCTTACTTGATTGATCACAACTTCTTGACATCTTCATGCAGACCTCTGAAATCTTATCTGGATCATCTCAAGACTTATATCTACAAACCCTTTACTCCGCATCTTGTGCCACATCCAGCACCACTTGATTGGCTGGGGGAACAGGATTTTCTTTGAGTCTCCCCCTGAGCTAGAGCTCATCTTTAATTTTTGGAAGGAATATCAACACCAGAGTCTAGTGCAGATCCAACCTCTACATTCTATAAACTTTTCTTCACCCAAATCTTGTTCATCTGATTCCTAACTTCATCCGCATTCATCTTTTGTTTAGCCTTGTCTTGATTCTGATTATACACTGGACCTCTTTTGTCTTGATTCTTGCTTCTGCAGACTTTTGCATTATAACCAGACCTATTACAGATTTGGCAAATAATATTTCCTTGCATATTTGACTGATAACCTCTTGATCTGCATTGATTAGCCATATGACCTACTCTATTGCATGCAAAGCATCTACCACTGAATGATTTGTTTATTTGCATATTTCTGCATTCATGAGACTTGTGTCCATACCTTTTGCAGTTAAAGCACTGTCCAGAGAAGGATGAATTAGTCTGATTCATTCTCTTTCTGCACTGATTAGCTTTGTGATCAAAGTGATTGCAGCTGTGGCAGTATCCATTGAAGGATGGATATCTTTGAGCATTGGGCTGTCTTACTGGAGCTCTTCTAGGCCTATTCCTTAGATTTTCTGATCCAAAATTCTTTTGACCGGATCCAGAGCTTTCTCCTTTCTCATATCCCAAACCATACTTGTCATCTACCCTCTTTTGACTTCCAAGAACTTCAAGTTGAGCAGAACTTATCTTGAATTTCTCTTTATATTCATTTGCTGTTTGAAGATCTCTTTTGAGAGACAATTTGATCCTCAAGTTTTTCGTCATTATCTTTGGCATCTTCAAGATCAGATTCAAGATGTCTGATAATCC
This sequence comes from Cunninghamia lanceolata, assembly GCA_027924645.1. Lineage (NCBI taxonomy): Eukaryota > Viridiplantae > Streptophyta > Pinopsida > Cupressales > Cupressaceae > Cunninghamia > Cunninghamia lanceolata. Next base: position 3,333,963 of record BSBN01000765.1, on the reverse strand, counting down.
TGTCCATCTGGAGGCAATCTTCTGATTTCTCTTTAAGAGATTGTCTTAGATTGTCTTCAGCTTTTCTTTTCTCTTCAATCTCTTGAGTAAACTTTATAACTCCTGATTCCATTTCATGTCTTACCATAATGACTTCTTTTGATAACTTTTCACATAACTTGGTTTTCTTAGTCAATTCTTCATTTGTATTACTTTCTTCACTTTGTCTTGCCAATTGTTGGAGTAGCTCCTTTCTCTTTTTCATAGAGAGACTTAATTTGTCCTTTAGTTCTCTCATGAATTCATTAGCCTGTTTGAGTCTTTCCTTTAATTCATTGACTTCAGAGTTTGACTATTCAAGATCCTCAAGGGTAGTCTTGAGTTGCTCCCTTAAACCATATGCATCCATTTGAACTCCCAGATCTTCCTCAAGCTGTTAGGCTCTATTAGGAGGAACTTAGCTCTGATACCAATTGTTGATAACTGAGAGGGGGGGTGATTCAGTTATCCTAATTATTTCTTCTTTTGAACTTTCTTATTAATCAATGTAGCATTGAAGCAAACAAATAAACATTACCATGAAATGAGAAACACATGACACAGTATTTTTGACATGGAAACCCTGTTAAGGGAGAAAACCACGGGGTGATTAACCCAAAGATTATTCTCTGTTAGAAGAATAAGGAATTACAAAATGGCACTTGCCAATTAGGGCTCACTACCCGAGCACACTGCTCACAAAGAGGCACACTGCCTATAATGAGACACACTGTCTACAAAATAATGTTATACAATACTTGAACTGATTGGAAGCATCCACATATGCTGGAGTTCAGTTCCGGTTAGGCTCAGTACACTGATCTGCTGCACTTCATCTTTCCTCTTCTCTTTATTTTGCTTTCCTTTCACATACTGGATCTCTCTAGCTATTTCTACTCTACTCTGCACTTATTCACACAACAACAACACAACTCACAACTAAATCCATCATGCATATATATCCACACAAGTAATTTCATCACCTTTCTAGTCGGCATCCGGAACAGTCTATTTTCTCACAAACTCTGTTCTGTCGGCTGAATCCTTGCTCATCAAGTAATGCGGATCAAGCATATACTTGTAGATATCATTAATCATGTCGCCCAAACATAATCCATGTCTTCATAACCTTTACCACTATCAGAAACACATCCGGAAAGTAATCTGATGTTCTGTCAGTCAGTTCTTCCTCTGTTCACACTGTTACTCAGGAATCCGGTATTCAACTGTTCATATCTTTTTCCTTGTCCATCATTGGAGGCTAAATCCTTGGAATCTATTACTCAAGGTAGTCCTCTTGACTTTCCCAAATCCGCACTACACCAAGATACTTCTTCTGAGAGATCCGGACTAGTCTGTCGGACCTTGCCACATGCTCTGTTCTTGTTCACCGGACCACAATAATCTTCATTCTGACTTCCAGTGGAGGCATACTATGACTTGTGGATATGTGGGATGACCTTTGTTTCCATCAATGACAACAACCATGAATCCATATAGTGTCTCTTGCCAACAATCGCATTATCTCAAACATCATCTCAAAGAGGGGCAAAATGTAGACACTCAAAAATGTCCACTTGTCACAACGTCGCATCACCTAAGTATCTTGTAACATTTTTTTCCCTAGACACCCCATATCATCACCTAACCTAACATCTTCCTCTAATAAATTAAATAAATATAACATTTATTTAATTTATCCCATCCCCTAGAATTATTAAATAAATAAATTTTATTTATTTATTTAATTTTCCTTTCCTCTTAAATAAAATAAAATAAATCGTTTTATTTTATTTAAATTGATCACTTTATCCTTTTCCTCTTAAAATAAATAAATAATTTTATTTATTTATTTTATCCCCACATGCATCATAAATTAAATAATTTAATTATTTAATTATGATTTTTCCCACCTTCTATTTCTGTCTTAACTAATCTCTCTAATCACTTACTTACCTTCCAATTTACATCTCTAATCTCTCTAATCACTCTTCCACCTTCCATTTTCAACTCAACCCACCACTCACCTCATCTCCCAAATCACTCACCTACCTTCCACTTTTCTCTCCCAAGTTGCATAGCAACTTTCTAATCTGATTATCACTCACCAAAATGGAAGTTTCTATCCTTCCATTCCCTCTCACATTTTCCTATAAATTCACCCATTTTCATGCCATTTGGCATGGACTAATCTTCTAAGTGCCGTCACTCTGCCAAATTTCCTCCTCATCCATCACCTAACTATCTTCTTTTTATCAATCTACCTATATTCCATCTATCGAATCTCAATTCATCATTGTGCTGTGAAACACTAGCAATCAACAATCCACAATCGAACCAAGAAATTGAAGCATCTAGGTGATCTCGTTTATGTTGCATGTTGTTTTAATCACTTAGGTTAGATTTCTTGAAGGTATTAGGATTTTAATCTCATTTGCACTGTTTAATCTGCTAACTTGGATTTTTTTCTGATGTACACTTATTTCCAGGATGATCAAGTAGTGTTTATTTATCAAATCCCTATATATTCAAAATCTTTTGCTACTTGTGAGGAGGGGAATCATTAATATTTCCCACTGATGATAACTACCTTTTTCTTTTCCGATCTTTCAATTTCTTATTAAGCTTTTCATGGTAGAATGGGGTATTTTCCACCATGGCAACTTTTCCTTATATAACATGTTGTCGCGGTTGTTCAATTTGTAAATCTTGTGCATCTTGGTTGACTCCCAATCCTTGAAAGGATAATGGCAGAGGAACCTCAACATAGATACCTTTTCCTCGTGGACAAGGTGAGTTTTCGATCTTCTCCATATCCACTTCTATCATACCAACTATTTCATCACAATCAAGATAGTCATCTTCTTGTTCTATTGTATTTTCCTCTACCATATTGTTGTCTCTATGCTTAGGAAATGGATTAGTAAAGATCTGTAAATTTTGATTTGGAGGGGCAACTAATTTATTTCCATTTTCATTCAATCTAGTTACTTGTATTATGTTGGAATCGATGATGTCTTTCAAGAATTTCATGTTTCAAGTGCATGCAACATTCAGTGTCATGTCCTATCGATCGGTGATACTGAAAGAAAGCATTAGCACCAAAATTAGGCCCTTGTATCCTTTTGCTATCAAGTGGTTTCATAGGAGGAAGCTTCATAATATTATTTCTTACTGCTTGATTCATGATTGATTGAAGAGATTCAAATAACAAAGTAAATTGTCGATATTGTTGTTGTTTAAATTGCAAAGGTGATCATTTAGGATTACTAATGGCGGATACCTATGATTGAAGATTATTCAATTATTGTCCGCTAATCTTGATGAAAATCTTGTTATTCCTCTTAAAATTGTTTTGTGAAGGTCCAGCCGTGGATTAACCAACTTGAGCCAATGTGTTTTGATTTTCATATTGACAAGACAAAAGTTGGTAATCACGAAGGGTTGTGCATAGATGTTGAAAAGAGATATACTTTATCAAGAGGATCTTATCACAAATGTTAGTTTGTAGATTTGTAATAAACACCTTCTGAACATCCTCATCATTCATCTAGTATTGAATCTATGCATAAAGAGCTTGATATCGACTAATAAACTTAGTTAACTTCTCTTTTAGACCTTGTTTGGAATGAACTAAATCAATGAGACCTGAGGTCCAATCTTTGTTTGGAAATGTTGTAAGAATTGATCAACGATTTGTGAGAAGGAATGTATCAAATTCAGAGGCAAAGAGCAAAATCACTCCAAAGCAGTGTCTTTGAGAGACTGTGGGAAAAGTTTTGCCAACAGGTCTTCTTCAAAGAAGAAATCACTACACATTGTTGTGAATGTTGCCACATGAGTACTAGGATCACCCTTACCACTATACTTTTCAAATCAAGGAGTTTTGAACTTATCAGGCATAGGAGTTCTTAGGATTACAAAAGATAGAGTATTACGAGCACGATAAGTTTGTATATTAGGCTGAGAAGAATTTTTCAAGCTTGTCACCTTTTGTTGTAAGGAAGTCATGCTTTGCAAGAGTTGGTTTAGGAGGGCATCATTAGGGGATATCGTCCGAGAGTTAGAACTTGTAGTTGTGAAATTTTGAGGTGATTGGTTGTGAGTGGTAATGAAATGTGGTTGAGAATAGGTGGAATGGAGAGGTGGTTGAGAGTGATTATTCATGAAATAAGTCACCCTAGGTGGTTGATTTTGATAGTTGAATCCCACAGCCTTGTAATTATGTGAATTAATAGCATTAGATACTCCAATACTAGTGGTAGCATTACTACAAGCATGTGCATTAGTAGTGAGAATTGATGATGTAAAAGTAGACATTCCAGTAGTCGGTATAGGTGTCGATACTTGTGTATGAGTCAGTGATGACTATTATTAATAACATTCACACATTCAGTCACAGGGATAACATTGGGATTCACTATATACGCTAAGCCACAGAGCAAGTTAACACCATCTTGTCCTTCTTTTAACAACGCTCTTATGTTGTGAACAACAGGCATAGCTTCTTCTGCCATCCTTTATTTTTCTACAAATGTTTGAAAGTCTGCTAGTTCTTTATCAAGTTTGCCTATTTTTTCATTAGCTACATGTGTTGTTATATCAATAGGATCTTCAAAGTCGTGAAATGTTTGTTCTTCCATTGTAGTTGAAGGAGGTATGATATCTTGCAATGTTTGTGTTTCTCCTTCTGTAAAGTAAGTGTTCAATGGATTTTTTGATGTAGGAACACTAGTGTTATCAGGAGCACTAGAACCCATTAATCTAAGACTTCTCCTTACAAGGATGTTCTTATTAGGATGAGGAGTAAGACAACTCATGCAAAGTTTTACCCTAGATATGAGATTATTTCACGCTTAAGCACTTGTTTGAGGGAAACAGGTACTAAAAGACACATAGGGTCCATAGAAAACAAAGTGAGTAGATTGAAATAATGCAACACAACAAGGAAATATGAGTGATTTGTAGGTTTGTTTGGAGAAAATGCACACAATCCTTAGCGTTGAAATACACAATGTGTAATTAAAAACATGCAAATTTTCAAGCAATGGTGTGAAATGATCCCAAAATTTTCAGATTAATAATAAATTTATGCTTTAAAATGAGTGCAAGATCTGATTTGAAAGATTTCTAGGACATATGCAAGGAAGAAAATGCAAAACTATGCTTGGTTATGACCTAAAATGCTTGAATTTTTTTGCTTTTTTCAATGTAAATGTACTAATAATACAAATGTAAATACAAAAAATTACAATGCAACAACACTACAGTCCAAAATTAGATTTGAAAGAGTTCTCAAAGGAGTAGAAAAATCTGAAACAAGATTTTAACTACAAACCCTAGCTTTCGCAAAGTCTAGGTTATATGAAAAAATGCAAGATTTCAAGCAAACCCTAGTAGATAAAGTGTGTAAATGCAAGGTAAATAATGAATTTCTGTAATTTGTCTAAGATATGATGTGAATATCAAGGATTTAAATGATTTAGATAATATGCCAAAAAAATAGTGCAAACAATGCGTAAATGCAAGCCTAGGATGCTTAATTTTTTCGAATTTTTCAATTTTTATGGAAGATTTTCAAATGTAGAATGATGAAAATGAAATATATGAACGCAAATATGATTTACAACACTCAACAAGATGCAATGTTCAGAAAAACACAAGTTCACCAAAATGTTATGTAGAAAAAGAGGGTTTTGTGGATGTGGTAGATATTTTAATTAGATCATCCTTTCACTACATACATTCAAGGAAATCTAATTGAGTTGAATCACAACTTTTACAAGAGGACTCAATGATCAGGTTTGGTGTTCAATGAGTTGTGAGAAGGAATTTATCAAATTTGGAGGCAAAGACTAAAACCATTCCAAAGTAGTGTCCTTGAGAGACAGCAGAAAAAGTTTTGCCAACAGGTCTTCTTCAAAGAAGAAATCACTACACATTGTCGTGAATGCTACCACATGAGTATTAGGATAACCCTTACCACTATACTTTTCAAATTGAGGAGTTTCAAACTTATCAGGCATAGGAGTTCTTAGGATTGCATAAAATAGAGGATTACGAGCATGATAAGTTGGTACATTAGGTTGAGAATAATTTGTCAAGCTTGTCACCTTTTGTCATAAGGAAGTCATGCTTTACAAGAGTTGGTTTAGGAGGGCATCATTAGGAGATGTAGTTTGAGAATTAGAAGTTGTAGTCATGAAATTTTGAGGTGAGAGTGGTAATGAAAGGTGGTTGAAAACAATTGTAAGTGAAAGGTGGTTGAGAATAGGTGGAATGGAAAGGTGGTTGAGAGTGATTATTCATGAAAGAAGTCACCTTAGGTGGTTGATTTTGATAGTTGAATCCCACAGCCTTGTAATTCTATGAATTAAAGGCATTATATACTCCAATACTAGTGGTAGCATTACTACAAGCATGTGCATTAGTAGTGAGAATTGATGATGTAAAAGTAGACATTCTAGTAGTTGGTATATGTGTTGATACTTGTGTATGAGTCGGTGATGACATATTATTAATAACGTTCGCACATTCAGTCACATGCATAACATTATGATTCACTATATGCGCTAAGCCATGGAGAATGTTAACAGCATCTTGTTCTTCTTTTAACAACTCTTTTATGTTGTGAACAACAAGCATTGCTTCTTCCACTATACTTTCTTTTTCCACAAATGCTTGAGAGTCTACTAGTTCTCTATCAAGTTTGCTTATTTGTTCATTAGGTACATGTGTTATTATATCAATAGGATCTTCAAAGTCATGAAATGTTTGTTCTTCCATTGTAGTTGAAGGAGGTATGATATCTTGCAAAGTTTGTGTTTCTCCTTTTGTAAAGTAATTGTTCAATGGATTTTTTGATGTAGGAACACCGTTACTATCAGTAGCAGTAGAACCCATTAATCTAAGACTTATCCTTACAAGGATGTTCTTATTAGGATGAGGAGTAAGATAATTTATGCAAAGTTTTACCCTAGATATGAGATTATTTCATGCTTAAGCACTTGTTTGAGGGAAACATATACTAAAAGACACACAGGGTTCACAACAAACAAAGTGGGTAGAATGAAATAATGCAACACAACAAGGCAACATGAGTGATTTGTAGGTTTGTTTGGAGAAAATGCACACAACCTTTAGCATTGAAATTCATAATTTGTAATTAAAAAAATTCAAATTTTCAAGTAATAGTGTGAAATGATGCCAAAATTTTCAAATGAGTAATAAATGTGTGCTTTAAAATGAGTGCAAGATCTGATTTGAAAGATTTCTAGGACATATGCAAGGAAGAAAATGCCAAACTATGCTTGGTTATGACCTAAAATGCTTAAACTTTTTTGCTTTTTTCAATGTAAATGTACTAATAATATAAATTTAAATGCAAAAACTTACAATGCAACAACACTACAGTCCAAAATCAGATTTGAAATAGTGTTCAAAGGAGTAGTAAAATCTGAAACAAGATTTTAACTACAAACCCTAGCTTTTGTAAAGTCTAGGTTATACAAAAAAATGCAAGATTTCAAGCAAACCCTAGCAAATAAAGTGTGTAAATGCAAGGTAAATAATGAATTTCCATAATTTGTCTTAGATCTAATGTGAATATCAAAGATTTAAATGAGTTATATGATATACAAAAGCATAGTGCAAACTATGCCTAAATGCAAACCTAGGATGCTTAATTTTTTTGAATTTTTCAATTTTTATGGAAGATTTTCAAATGTAGAATGATGAAAATGAAATATATGAATGCAAATATGATTTACAACACTCAACAAGATGCAATGTTCATAAAAACTTAAGTTCATTAAAATGTTATGTAGAAAAATAGGGTTTTGTGGATGTGGTAAATATTTTAATTAGATCCTCCTTTCACTACATACATCCAAGGACATTTAACCGAGTTGAATCATAAATTTTGCAAGAGGACTCAAATATCAGGTTTGGTGTCACTTGGAATGATAAGGAAATTTGGAATTTGTTGATTAATTTGTTAAACCTTAGCCTGATTAAGTCTAAAACCCTAATTATGCAAAATCGTAAGCAAATGGATGAAACATGACAAATGCTCATACAAAAGGACACTAAATGTAGATTAGATACAAACTAGATTTTACATTTCAGAAGGAAAAAACTTTGGGGTCAAAAGAGTGGGTGCCCAAGCCCAAGATAGTGCTTTTTCTGATGGTTTTGAGATGAAATGTGCTTCATATTACAACTTGCTCCAAGATTCTTGACACTACAAAATTGGAGGTCAAAAGAGCTGGTGCCCCTGACCTTTTAGGGATATTTTCTACCTTTTTCTTCAGATTCAAATTATTTATACTCTACCCTGATCTCCTGCAACTCCACTTGACAAGATTTGACACCTACCACCTGCAATCACAAGAGAGGGGTTGGGGGTTGTGGTGTTTAGAAGCTTGCCTTGGTCAAGCTCTAGAATGGAACTCAAGCCTTCCAACACTGTTCTTATATATAGAGTGTGTGTCCTTTGTGGACAGAGGAAAAAGCAATGATAAAGTAGATAGATTGAATCACAAATAGATGTCACCTCGGAGATGTATCTCTCAAGGTGATGAAGATCTTTCACACCATGAGAAGATGAAGCCAACTCTGCAACAACAAACACAACAACAACACAATTCTGCTCTGCAACACAATGAATGCCTTAAATGCTCTATGATCATAAGTTTGACTTAATCTCAAAATCATATTCTAGTTCTCAAAAGAAGTCCTAAACATGTTTATATATGCATTCCTACTAATATTTCATAATTCAAACTTAAGATGTCAACAAGGAACACCATTTAATAGTCATAAGCTGACATATGAATTTGGGACCCCGATAAAATAGGGCTGGACTAAGGTATGGGTACCCTTGTCTAGAGGCCTATTTTGGGTCTGGTTTTAGCTCAAGGTTCACCTCTAGGTCCCATTTGACATGGGTTCTAGGGGATTTTACTTCGGGATTCATCTCTAATATGCATGATTAAAGTTAAGGGACCTGGGAGCTAAACTTAGGAGGTAAAAGTCCTAGGAGGACATTTTATGACATAACATTTAGCCCCCACTTTAATATATTTATGATTGTACGATCCATACATGCATTAAGGAACTATTTCTAGCCCCTAGTCTCAGGTAAGCATTAGAAAACACATCGTAAACATGCAAGACACAATAAAGATAGTAAGAAGCACACAAAACACAGAGAAGACAGTATTAAAGACACATAAAATAATGAAGATATGAGAGTAGTCACGTAAAACATGATGAATACATGGATATAGCATTTTCATAACATTTTCATATATATGAAATGAAATATGAAGAGCACATAAAAAAAAAACCCAAGATGTAGGGGGGAATCATCACCACACCCTTTAAACTACATCAAAGGGGAAAAACACATCATACAAAACCCAAGTGTAGGTGGGACTTATCGCCACATCGTTTACACTACACAAGGGGCAAAGCATGCCATACAAGACCCAAGTTTAGGGGGGACTCATCACCACACCCTTTACACAACATGAGGGGCAAAGCACGCCATACAAGACCCAAGTGTAGCCACACCCTTTACACTGCATGAGGGGGAAATCATGCAGAAGACACACAGAATAGATGAGAGTCATACATAGCATGCCATAGACATACTATATGTCTTAAACATGGCAAACAAGGTGATGGAAGGAGATTATTGCTAAGTCCCACCATCTCAAACACACTGCAAACACACCTGATGGTTGGGCTTATGTTACAACAACTACCAAAAATACACTTAAGGGAGGATAACTTAAGATCCAATCCTACCTACCGATGAGGACTTTGTATAAAAGGATGTGCACTAGCTCAAGAGGTACACCATCCTGCCTCACAATGAGGGATTTTGTATAAAAGGATATGCTATCCCACCTCACAGAGAGGGATTTTTTATTGCAATTTATATAAGGATGTGCACTTGTAGTGGAGATACAACATCCTTCCTTACAAAGAGGGCTTACAAACATGCTTCTTTAGTACCAAATTCAGAAGATAGATATCATTATATATGCCCCCATGTTAGGGTGGTTGATGTCATGTACCAATATCAAGAACATTAAGGTAGAAAGAAAACATGCAAGGAAACAAGAGCTTTCACAAAGCCCATGCCCCCAAGGTGACATGTGCTCACGATTGCCAAATGTTCCCCATGAACACATTGATTTGATAAGATAACAAGAGAGGTTACAAATCTTACTCTAAGATAATAACCAAAGAAAAACATGAAAGCTATGCACGAACCATATATTATAGCATGTCAAAATAAACCAATGTTGCACATACAGGTTCAATCTGAGTATAGCAGTTGGGCTTATACTGTAGGCATCTCATAACTGAGTGTAACAACAAGGTGATATACAATACAATCAAAGTGCATGGAGCAGATGCATTGCAATGGTTTGTTAGAAAAGATAAGAGAACATCAAATATCACATGGAGTGATTCTACTAGCCAAGCATCAGATATATAAATAAACCCCATCTTCATGTATGGACTAGGTCCATTTTTTACTTGCTTGCTGAAGGGACATGTAGTGTGTATCAGTTAGTTGTTTGTTTTTTGTCATCCGCCAACTACGTAGAATCACTAGACGAAGGTAAACAATAAAACAAGAGAGGAGAGCAAGTGCCTTAGGAAAACCACATAAGAGGATGACCCCAGGTCATCAACCGTAATGCTATGCTTCTAAGGCATGACATGCAACAATAAAATAGAGGAGAAGCAAGATAGAAGAATGATGACACACATAGAAGAATGGTCATAGTAGAGGTGGTCTCCTAGTATCCTTGACCTCAAAAGAGTATCAAGGGTCATCCCAAGAGATCTAAACAACACATAAAACATGACGAGGGAACACAACACAAGAGGGGAGGCCACGTAAATGAGAAAACTATGCTATGAGAAAGGTGGCCACCTAAGTTAGAAATACTTATCTACTGCTAAGAAGAGATCAAACTTGTGAGAATCTTAGAGAGGTGCTCCATCAAGTTTTGTAAAAAGTGTGAATAGTTTGTATTTGTTTGATTCTTATTTTCAGGATGATCAAGGAGTGTTTGTTTCTCAATCCCTATATATTCAAAATCTTATGTTGCTTGTGAGGAGGGGAATCATTACTATTTCCCACTAATGATAACCACCTTGTTCTTTTCTAATCTTTCAATTTCTTGTTAAGCTTTTCATGGTAGAATGGGGTATTTTCCACCATGGCAACTTTTCCTTGTATAACATGTTGTCGCGGTTGTTCAATTAGTAAATCTAGTGCATCTTGGTTGACTCCCGATCCTTGAAGGGATAACGATGGAGGAACCTCAGCATAGATACCTTTTACTCATGGATGTGGTGAGTTTTCAATCTTCTCCTTATCCACTTCTATGATACCAACTATTTCATCATAATCAAGATAGTCATCTTCTTATTCTATTATATTTTGCTCTACCATATTGTTGTCACTATGCTTAGGAAATGGATTTGTAAAGATCTGTAAATTTTGATTTGGAGGGGCAACTAATTTATTTCCATTGTCATTCACTCTAGTTACTTGTATTATGTTGGAATCGATGAGGTCTTTGAAGAATTTCATGTTTCAAGTGCATACATCATTCAGTGTCATGTCTTGTCGATTGATGATATTGACAGAAAGCATTAGCATCAAAATTAGGTCCTTGTATCCTATTACTATCAAGTGGTTTCACAAGAGGAAGATTCATTAGATTGTTACTTACTACTTGATTCATGATTGATTGAAGAGATTCAGATAACAGAGTAAAGTGTCAATATTGTTGTTGTTTAAATTATAAAGGTGACCATTTAGGATTACTAATGGTAGATACCTGTGATTGAAGATTGTTCGATTATTGTCCATTAATCTTGATGAAACTCTTATTATTCCTCTTAAAATTGTTTTGTGAAGGTCTAGCCATGGATTGACCAACTTGAGTCGATGTGTTTTGATTTTCATAGTGAGTAGATGAAAGTTGGTAAGCACGAAGGGTTGTGCATAGATGTTGAAAAGAGCTATAATTTATCAAGAGGACCTTATCATGGATGTTAGGTTGTAGATTCATAATAAACACCTTCTGAACATCCTTATCATTCATCTAGTATTGAATCTATACATAAAGATCTTGATATTGACTAATAAACTCAGTTAACTTCTCTTTTAGACCTTGTTTGGAATGAAATAATTCAATCATTGAGACCTGAGGTTCAATGTTTGCTTCGAATTTATGTTGTAAAGATTGATCAATGAGTTGTGAGAAGGAATGTATCAAATTTGGAGGTAAAGAGCAAAAGCATTCCAAAGCAGTGTCTTTGAAAGACCGCAGGAAAAGTTTTGCCAACAGGTCTTCTTCAAAGAAGAAATTACTACACATTACCATGAGTGCTACTACATGAGTATTAGGATCACACTTACCACTATACTTTTCAAATTGAGGAGGTTCAAACTTATCAGACATAGGAGTTCTTAGGATTGCATAAGATAGAGGATTATGAGCACGATAAGTTGGTATATTAGGCTGAGAATAATTTTTCAAGATTGTCACCTTTTGTTGTAAGGAAGTCATGCTTTGCAAGAGTTGGTTTAGGAGGGCATCATTAGGAGATGCAGTTTGAGAATTATAAGTTGTAGTCATGAAATTTTGAGGTGATTGGTTGTGAGTGGTAACAAAAGGTGGTTGAGAACAATTGTAAGTGAAAGGTGGTTGAGAATAGGTGGAATGGAGAGGTGCTTGAGAGTGATTATTCATGAAAGAAGTCACCCTAGGTGGTTGATTTTGATAGTTGAATTCCACAGCCTTGTAATTCTATAAATTAATGGTATTAGATACTCCAATACTAGTGGTAGCATTACTACAAGCATGTGCATTAGTAGTGAGAATTGATGATGTAAAAGTAGACATTCCAGTAGTTGGTATAGGTGTCAATACTTGTGTATGAGTTAGTGATGACATATTATTAATAATGTTTAGACATTCAGTCACAGGCATAACATTATGATTCACTATATGCGCTAAGACATGGAGCATGTTAACACCATCTTGTTCTTATTTTAACAACTCTCTTATGTTGTGAACAACATACATAGCTTCTTTCATTGTCCTTTCTTTTTCCACAAATGCTTGAAAGTCTGCTACTTCTCTATCAAGTTTTCTTATTTGTTCATAGGTACATGTGTTATTATATCAATAGGATCTTCAAGGTCATGAAATGTTTGTTCTTCCATTGAATTTGAAAGAGGTATGATATCTTGCAAAGTTGTGTTTCTCCTTTTGTGAAGTAAGTGTTTAATGTATATTCTAATGTCGGAACACCATTACTATCAGGAGCACTAGAATCCATTAATTTAAGACTTATCCTTACAAGGATGTTCTTATTAGGATGAGGAGTAAGACAACTCATGCAAAGTTGTACCCTAGATATGAGATTATTTCATGCTTAAGCAATTGTTTGAGGGAAATGGGTACTAAAAGACACATAGGGTCCACAACAAACAAAGTGGGTAGAATGAAATAATGCAACACAACAAGGAAATATGAGTGATTTGTAGGTTTGTTTGGAGAAAATGCACACAACCCTTAGCATTGAAATACACAATGTGTAATTAAAAACATGCAAATTTTCAAGCAATAGTGTGAAATGATGCCAAAATTTTTAGATGAGTAATAAATGTATGCTTTAAAATGAGTGTAAGATCTGATTTGAAAGATTTCTAGGACATATGCAAGGAAGCAAATGCAAAACTATGCTTGGTTATGACCTAAAATGCTTGATTTTTTTTGCTTATTTGAATGTAAATGTACTATTAATACAAAAGTACATGCAAAAACTTACATTGCAACAACACTATAGTCCAAAATTGGATTTGAAAGAGTGTTCAAAGGAGTAGTAAAATCTGAAACAAGATTTTAATGACAAACCCTAGCTTTTGCAAAGTCTAGGTTATATGAAAAAAATGCAAGATTTCAAGCAAACCCTAGCAAATAAAATGTGTAAATGCAAGGTAAATGATGAATTTCTATAATTTGTCTCAAATCTGATGTGAATATCAGAGATTTAAAAATGATTTATATGATATGCAAAAAAGGAGTGCAAACTATGCCTAAATGCAAGCCTAGAATGCTTAATTTTTTGGAAATTTTCAATTTTTATGGAACATTTTTCAAATGTAGAATGATGAAAATGAAATATATGAATGCAAATATGATTTACAACACTCAGCAAAATGCAATGTTCAGCAAAACACAAGCTCACCAAAATGTTATGTAGAAAAAGAGGGTTTTGTGGATCTAGTAGATAATTTAATTAGATCCTCCTTTCACTACATACATTAAAGGACATTTAACCGAGTTGAAACACAAATTTTGCAAGAGGACTCAACTATCAGGTTTGGTGTCACTTGGAATGACAAGGAAATTTGGAATTTGTTGATTAATTTGTTAAACCTTAGCCTAATTAAGTCTAAAACACTAATTATGAAAAATCATAAGCAAATAGATGAAACATGACAAATGCTCGCATAGGACACTAAACAGGGATTAGATATCGACCATATTTTGGGTTTCAAAAAGAAAAAAATTTGGGGTCAAAAGAGCCCAAGCCCAAGGTAGTGTTTTTTCTGAGGGTTCTAGGATGAAATGTGTTTCAGACTGCAACCTGCTCCAAGATTCCTGACATTGCAAAACTGGAGGTCAAAAGAGTGGGTGCCCTTGACATTTTAGGGATATTTTCTACCTTTTTCTTCAAATCCAAATTTTTTATGCTCTGCCTTAATCTCCTGCGACTCCACTCTGCAAGATCCAACACCTGTTGCCTACAATCACAAGAGAGGGGTTGGGGGTTGTGGTGTTTAGGAGTTTACCTTGGTCAAGTCCTGTAATGGCATTCAAGCGTTCCAACACCATTGTTAGATAGAGAGTGTGTGTCCTTGGTTGACAAAGGCAAAAGCAATGATAAAGTAGATAGATTGAATCAGAAATAGATGTCATCTTGGAGGTGTAGCTCTCATGGAGATGAAGATCTTTTACATTATGAGAAGATGAAAACAAATCTTCAACAACAAACACAATAACAACACAATTCTATTTTACAACACAATGAATGCCTTGAATGCTCTATGATCATAAGTTCACATTAATCTTCAAATCATCTTCTAGTTTTTAAATGAAGTCCTAAACATGTTTATATATGTGTTCCCTCTAATATTTCATTATTCAAACTTAAGATACCGGCAAGGAACACCAATTAACGGTCATAAGCTGACATATGAATTTGGGACCCCGACAAAATAGGGCTGGACTAAGGCACACGCACCCTTGTCTAGGGGCCTATTTTTGGTCTAGATTTAGCTCAAGGTTCACCTCTAGGTCCCATTTGACATGGGTTCTAAGGGATTTTACTTCGGGATTCATTTCTAATATGCATGATTAAAGCTAAGGGACTCAAGAGCTAAGCTTAGGAGGTAAAAGTCCTAGGGGGACATTTTACGACATAACAATTAGAAAAAAAAAATCTTCTTGGGGGGAGTTACATCTTCTAGAATATTCTTAGGTAGTTACAAATTTGAAATAAAGGAGGAAAAAATTGTTATAGGAGGGAGTTCAGCAATGCAGATGGTGGCTCTAGCTTGTAGATTTTTGTAATCAGAAAGCCCATGTGGTTCTTTCTTGCATTCATTGTTTTATTCTATGTTATTGTTGTGTGTTTGGGTCTATAATGGGAGTGCTCTTCATAATGGCCAACATCTTGTCATGCTAATGATCTGTTTAACTAGATGGGGTGTTAAATGAATCACAACACCACCACTACCATCATCATGAGAAGTCTAAAGAAAACATCTTTCCAAACTAAATTAAGAGCACAATCTAGGTTTGTATTTCATAATTTACCTTCTTGGAGAAAATTTGCACCTACCTTCCACTTACCATGCATACTTTTCACATTATATTTATAGATCTAGAAAGGTATTCCCTTAATATTCTATAAAGAATTGTGCAATTCATTAATAAATAGTATTAGCACTTTTGTGTCTAAGTTCAACTCCTATTATCAATTAGAGAGGAAAACTTGGTTAGTAATTATATTCACTATTCTCGAACCCAACATGAGAAAGCATGATTATTGGTGAGGAAAAAAAGATAGAAAGAACATTGGGAGGGGATTCAAGAATGGGGGATAATAATTGAGGAAGTAGCTACATGAAGAGAGTTGAATAGGGGACTAGTTAGAGGATGGTTTATATTTATGGATCAAGCAATCTCTAATGAGATGCCCCTCTATTATATAGTAAAAACATGTGTAGGTATTGTTAAGATAAACTAGACTTTGATTGACTTCATATCTAGGGAAAAAATAATTTTAGGCAATAGTTCAGTAAGATGTAGCTCAATACAAGCCCTAGGGTACCCACTCAAAATAGAGAAAGTTCTTGTGTTATGTTTGTGTCAAATCACATGGTTGAGTTGAATTATTTTACTTTAGAAAGGGGTTGGAGGCTAGGTTAGAAAAGGAAATTCAATCCATGTGGTAGAATGAGTAGAAGGAGCATTTAGAGTGGAACTCAAAGTTTTGTTCCTAGAGATAAAAGAGATTCCAACAAATCACCCATGTCTCATATTGAAGATCTACTTAATAATGATCCGAATTGAAAAACATATTGAAAATATACCCTTTTCCTAGACGTCTATAGTGGACTCCAATCCCCAACTATGGCCTTCCTAGTTGGTCTTAGTCCACTTGTACAAGTCTTTATCTAAACAAACGTCTTTGATTCTTAAACTCCAAAATTAAAGAGCTTTGAATTGTGATTAAATTATCTACTATTCTACTTTCTTAAATAGATGATAGTTTCAAAGAGGGATGAATGTTGTTAAAAATAAAAAAACTAGCATGCTAGATACTAAAGATTTCACTACAAACAAATCAAAGATTTTACCCTAGAAACCTTGTGAGTGGAAAAATGAGATTTGGAGTGGCAACTATTTATCTTTTTGAGAGATTTCCAATGGTATATAATGTTATGTAAGGAAAATATGAATGATGCAAGCTAACATGCATGCTAAATCAAACCCTCTTCCACAATAACATTCAAGGACGAAACTGAGCTAAGTAACTACAAGATGAAAGAGGACTCAGCTACTGATTTTGTGCTCTTGTTTGCTATGGAAAGATATGATTTAATCAAGCCTTTCATCAAACTCTAGTTCTATAATGAACAGAGCATAAATTTCAAACCGTGATAGATATAGACAATCTGAAAGAAGTATCAAGATTAGTGAATAGAGGAGAACCTGATTTTGGAAGCAAAAATGTCAGATGACTTGGGAGTGGGCGCCCAAGTCTTGAAAGTCTAAATCTCCCAAAACTTAGAACTGGAGAAATGTCATAAAGAGTGCCTAGATGCTAGTTCTAGTGTCTTTTTCAGCAGGAGGACATAGGTGTGGGCACCTAAGTCTTCTGCAGAGGAATTTCCATAAATTGTTTTTAGATCTCGAAGCCCCTTCTCTTGAACAACCTCCCTGTACCTTCAGTTCTTCAGTCTTTGCACTTGTAACCTACACACAAGAGGAAAAGGGCTTTGGGGGTTGTGGTGTTTAGGGATTTGACTCACTTGAATCCTAGGTTACTATTGAAGCTTTCCCAACACCATTGTTAGAGAGAGACCATGCCCTAGCAGGGTAGAGGCTAAAGATAAACCAAATGATGAAATGATTCAAACAATAATGATATCACCTCAGAGGTGAAGCCCTTAAGAGAATGGAGATCCTTCAACTCATAAGGACATGGATAAATGATTCGAAATCTGCAACAACACACACCATACAAACACAAATATGCAACAATAACATAATGTATGCCTTGAATGCTCTTTGCTCCAATATCATATGTTTGCCATATCCATCTAGGTTACAAATGAATTTAAAAACACACTTATATATGCTTTCTCGCTAACATTCATGAAATTAATTAAAAGCATCGACAAGGAGAGACCCATTTAAAGGTCATATGCCGACATGTATTAAATTTTGCCCCGACCAATCAAGGGGGACTTGGGCATGGATGCCCAAGTCCTAAGGAGCCTTTTTGGTCTAGGGTTAGTCATTAAATGGGCCCCTAGTTCCCATTTGTCATGGGTTTCGTGGGATTTCTCATTGGGATGAATATTTTGCTTGTAAAGTGTTAACACAGGGACCTAAGAGATAAACTAGGAGGTCAAAAGGCATGAGTCCACTTTTTACTCCATAACATATAATAATTGAAATTCCAATGGTTAGATCAAAAGTTATGATCCTGAGAAGTTGCACTACTGAAATTAGAAAAAATATTGAAAATATCTTCTTGAAAGCAGTTATATCTTCCAGAATATTCTCCGGTGGTTACGCATTCCAAATAAAGGAAGCAAATGGGGGTTACAAGAGGGAGTTAAATAGTGTAGATGGTGGCTCTGGCTTGCAAATTTTTTGTAATCATAAAATCCATGTGGTTGTAGCTTGTAATTTTCCTAAATATTGTAATTTCATTACATTGAGATAATAGAAAGCATGTGTTTCTTTCTTGCATTTGTTGTTTTATTCTCTATTATTGTTGTGTGTTTGGTTCTACAAGGGGAGTGCCCTTCATAAAAAAATGGGCAACATCCTCTTATGTTAAAGATGTGTTTAACTAGATAGGGTGTTAAATGAAGCACAACACTACCACTACCATCATCATGAGAAGTCTAAAGAAAACATCTTTCCAAACTACATTAAGAACACAATCTAGGTTTGTATTTCCTAATTTACCTTCTTGGAGAAAATTTGCACCTGCCTTCCACTTACCAAGCATACTTTTCACATTATATTTATAGAGCTATTGAGGCATTCTCTTAATATTCTATAAAGAATTGTGCAAATCATTAATAACTAGTGTTATCACTTATGTGTCTAAGGTCAACACCTATTACCAATTAGAGAGGAAAACTTGGTTGGTAATTCTATTCACTATTCTTGAACCCAACATTAGGAACATAATTACTAGTGAGGAAAAAAAGATAGAAAGAACACTGGGAGGGGATTCAAGAATGGGGATAATATTTGAGGAAGTAGCTACATGAAGAGAGTGGAATAGGAGACTATGGGGACTAATTAAGCTCCTTGTACTTATTGTCCAACCTCCAAACATCATTAAGAATAAAATCATGGTAAAAGGTTGTTAAGAGGGTAGGGGTTTAGAAGATGAGTTTGAAGGTGATGTAGGGGGTTGAGGGAATAAAATAGAGGAATTAGAAAATTAAGGGGTTGAAATGATATATGGATCCATTAGAAGGGGAATGACATGGTGTTAAACGAAAAGTTTTATATTTTACAACGGGTAAGTTAGAGGATGGTTTAGATTTATGGATCAAGCAATTTCTAACGTGAGATGCCCCTCTTTTAAATAGTAAAAACATGAGTATGTATTATTAATATAAATTATACTTTGATTGACTTCATATCTAGGGAAAAAATAATTTTAGGCAATAGTTCAGTAAGATCTAGCTCAATACAAGCCCTAGGGTACACACACAAACTAGAGAAAGTTCTTGTGTTATATGTGTGTCAAATCACATGGTTGAGTTGGATTATTTTATTTTAGAAAAGGGTTGAAGGCCAGGTTAAAAATGGAAATTCAATCCACGTCGTAGAATGAGTAGAAGAAGATTTTAGAGTGGAACTCAAATTTTTGTTCCTAGAGATAAAAGAGATTCCAATAAATCACCCATTTCCCATATTAAAAATCCACTTAATAATGATCGAGATAGAAAAACATATTGAAAATGTACCCTTTTCCTAGACCTCTATAGCAGACTCCAATCCCCAACTATGGCCTTCCTAGTTGGTCTTAGTCCACTTGTACAAGTCTTTACCTAAATAAACCTCTATGATTCTTAAACTCCAAAATTAAAGAACTTTGAATTGTGATTAACTTATCTGCTATTATACTTTCTTAAATAGACAATAGTTTTAAAGAGGGATGAATATTGTTGAAAATTAAAAAAAAATAGCATGCTAGATACTAAAGGTTTCACTACAAATAAATCAAAGATTTTACCCTAGAAATCTTGTGAGGGGAAAAACTAGCTTGGTAGTGGCAAGTGTTTATCTTTTTGAGAGCTTTCCAATGATATATAATAATTGAAAATCCAACAATTGGACCAAAAGTTATGATCCCAACAAGTTGCACTACCAAAATTTTTTTTAAAAATTGAAAATATTTTCTTGGGAGGAGTTACATCTTCAAGAATATTCTGGGGTGGTTATGCATTCCAGATAAAGGGGGTGAACAAGGGTTATAGGAGGGAGTTTAGCAGTGTAGATGGTGGCTCTGGCTTGCAAATTTTTGTAATCAGAAAGCACATGTGGTTGTAGATTGTAGTTTTCCTTAATATTGTAATTTTGTTACATTGAGATAATAGAAAGCATGTGTTTCTTTCTTACATTCGTTGTTTTATTCTCTATTATTGTTGTGTGTTTGGGTTGGTAAGGGGAGTGCACTTCATAAAAAATGGGCAACATCCTCTCATGTTAATGATGTGTTTAACTAGATAGGGTGTTAAATGAAGTACACCACCACCACTACCATCATCATCAGAAGTATAAAGAAAATAACATCTTTACAAATTGCATTAAGAGTACAATCTAGGTTTGTATTATTGAATTATTGTAGGTTCCTATTTGATCAAGTGGATTTCATCTTTTCTCTTGGAAAGATTTGTATGAAGGCTAGGGGATGAGATTTTGAGTCTATCTCATTTTTTCCTAGGTTGAAACACTTTGCATGATTGGGAGAAGGGTTGGAACCAACAACTTGAGATTGGCTTGAGTATGGTCAAAGGGTATGGTTACATCACCTTCATATACAAAAAACCTTTAATGAATATTCATCCTTGAGGTGAAGTTGTGAGCTTCTTTGAGTAAGGCATGTTGAATGCACAAGAAAACTAAGAGGTGGGGTGAATCGATTGTAGAATAAAATTTCAAAGCCATCACACACATTTAGATTTGCATAGATTTAATTAACCCTTAGACTATTATGATGATTAAGCATTAAAGCAAATAACAGAAACTAAATCAAGCCAACATCAAATACAAGAGAACACTAGATTTACGTGGAAAACCCAACAAGGGAAAAACCATAGTGAGGATTAGCTCACAATATAAGGTAGTATCAACACCAAATTACAAAAGGCTCAGTACCAAAGGGCTCACTTCCCATAAAGAAAGAGACACAAGAAGGGGCTCACTGCCAAGATTTGAACTGTTATAATTGCATCTGACATATGCATGGAGTATAGTTCCAATGTTTAGCTCAAAATAAGAAACCAATATTCACCACAATACCAACATCACCTTCGTAGCATCACTAAAGAATAGTAGACACCTTCTACTCACTACATTCAGTAATCTAACACATGAAGTCTTGTATTACACCACACATTCAACCACACTATTACTCACATCACATCCATCACACACAAACACAATCATGATCCCTTCACACTCATTTATGTTGTCTTCAACCTTGAGAACATTCTCTAAGGTTGTCAAATCACCTTAACCTAGAAAATTCAAATTAGGTCTAGACCTAACCATTCTCGTGATGGAAAGGAATGGAGGAAAACCATAGTTCATCTTAGCTTGGACCTAAATTCATCCAAGCATGCCACTTCACACTCTCACAATCACCAAAGCACCTCCGCAATTAGTGTAAATACCCAAGGTCAGCCAAACTTGTGTTAACACAATGAACTTTTTAGTGCACGCTTTCTCAAACCCAATGACATCTTGTGGACCACATGTAAGGATTCAACACAATCTAGAGTATTCCATGAACATACTAAAACATCCTAAAAACCAACAAATTCCTCTGCAACAACTTTCACCTACCGTACAACCTTATCATGTTTATCCAGCATGCTTAACTATCTCTGTCATACACTGTATCTCTAGAAATCAACTTCCAGAGTACCAAACCATGAAAAACCTCAATAGAAGAAAGATATAAACCTTATAATCACAAATCTAAAACCACTTTGTAGAGAAATGTGGAGCAAAGACATTTCTCCCAGACCCCTCTGCAACACTCAGAAACATAGTCTTCATACTAGTGAACACAAATTCCTCTACACAACAAACCAAAATAGCAAATTTAGAATAGAACATCTCTTAACATCTTTGAACAATATATCCAAACTGTAAAGTCAAATCTTCAACATAGATGAAATGTAGAGAAAAATCAAAACACTACTCTATAAACTGGAATGCCACTTCAACACATTGTTTCCTTTAATAATCAAATTTTCTAAAAATCACTTGGAAACCAATCAATAGAAACATATTCTCAATGTCTTTAGCACCTCTAAAAAGCAACCAAATCATCTAAATAGCTCATACTATTGCAACATCCTTATCACTATTCAACCAACCTCATCATTAGAGATAATATCCACTCAACACTAACTACTCATACTCTTGCACTATTTCTTACTAACACAGTTGACACCAATCATAACACAAGCTTGTTGACATCAATGACAACACCGATTACACATACTTGCAACAATCTCCCTCTTTGTCATTGATGGCATGACATAATATGAAAGACCATCAACACAACAACATCCTCAATACTATACTTCATATCAATCAATTCCTTTCTCATTCTCTCCCCTTTAGCCCACTACTATGTTCTTGACAACTAACTCACTACTTTCTCTCCCCCTTTGAAATAAATGGAAAAGGGCTATACATCTCTCTTCCAATCTTACTTTTTAGACAACTGATCAAACTTGTACCTTCTTGTTACTGCTCTGCAACATCATTTATTTTACTACTCTGCATGCTCCCCTTAGAAGCAATGAACATTAAAACTTACTCCCCCTAACTGTAACAGCCAACACAACCACTACCTGTTCCCCCTTAGAGGTAGCCTCCAACATCAGTCCAGAATAAGGAATGAAAATTGAACTCCACTAAACTGATGCATCTCCTTATGCATCTAGTTCAAAGAAGGAGGGGCAATAACCCCTAACTTCTCCCAGAGATACTCAAATGTATCCTTAGGAAGAACCTTGGTGAATATATCATCAACCTAATCCTTTGTAAGCACATACTCAAGATTCACTTCATTCTCTATTATCTTCTCTCTTAGAAAGTGATATTGGATTGATATATGTTTTGTCCTTGAGTACTTCACCAGATTCTTTGAAATGTTAATAGCATTTATATTATCACAAAAGATAGCGATAGGTTCATCATATACAACTCTGATATCCTTCAAGGTTTATCTCATCCACAACACTTGTGTGTAACAAGATTTTGTTGCAATGCATTCTACCTCTGCAGTGGACAGTGATACTGAATCTTGCTTCTTACTTAACCATAACACCACTCTACCTCCAAGAAAGAATACACCACCACTAGTACTTTTCCTGTCATCTACACAACCAACTCAATCTTCTTCTATATAAGAACTTGGATCAAATTTATCATCTTTGGATACCTTGCAAGCCATGATCTAGAGTTCCCTTTAAATATCTAAATATCTTCTTCACTGCTGCAACATGTGACTTTCTGGGATCTTCTTGAAATCTAACCACAAGACAAACTGTATGCATAATATTTGGTCTAGTAGTAGTTAAATATAGCAATCCTACAATCATTGATCTATACCTACTCTGATCAACCTTAGGAGATTCATCATTCTTGCTAAACTTGCAACTAGACACTAGTAGACAGAGATACTGAATCATGCTTCTTAATTAACCAAGACACCACTCTATCTCCAAGAAGGAATGCACCACCACTTGTACTTTTCCTGTCATCTAAACAACTAGCCCAATATGCATCTACATAAGCACTTAGAGGAAATTCATTATCCTTTGGATACCACAAGCCATAATCTAGAGTGCCCTTTAAATATCTAAATATCCTCTTCACTATTGCAACATGTGACTCTCTAGGATCTTCTTGAAATCTAACCACAAGACAAACTGTATGCATAATATCTGGTCTAGTAGAAGTTAAGTATAACAATCCTCCAATCATTGACCTATACCTGCTCTAATTAGCCTTAGGAGATTCATCATTCTTTCTCAACTTGCAACTAGTTGTCATAGGGGTACATACTGGTTTAGAGTCTTCCATTCCAAACTTCTTTAACAATTCCTTGACATACTTTGATTGTGAAATGAAAATACCTTTATCCATCTGACTGATCTATAGCCCAAGGAAGAAGTTCATTTCTACAAACATTGACATCTCAAATTCTTTTTGCGTCTCATCTGCAAAAATCTTACACATACCATCATTTCCTCCAAAGATTATATCATCTACATACACTTCCACAATTAGAATTTGATCTTCTCCTACTTTGATGTACAAATTACTATCTACGGTACCTTTATTGAATCATTGTTGTAATAAATACTTGCCTAACCTTGTATACCAAGCTCTGGGGGCTTGCTTCAATCCATACAGTGCCTTCTTCAACCTGCAAACCATGTCAAGTTTATCTGATAACTGAAATCCATCCGGTTGTTCTATGTATACTTCTTCCAACTCACCATTCAAGAAAGCAGACTTCACATCCATTTGATATACTTTGAAATCCCTGTGTGCTGCAAAAGCCAAAAACATCCTGATGACCTCCATTCTTACCACTGGAGCATAAGTTTCCTCATAGTCTATTCCTTCTACTTGTGACTAACATTTACACACAAGCCTTGCCTTGTTTCTTACCACTTCTCCATTCTCATTCAATTTTTTCCAGAATACCCACTTAGTTCGAATCACATTCTTGTTTGTTGGTCTTGGGATGAGTTCCCAAGTCTAATTCTTTTCAATTTGCATTAGTTCTTCTTCCATAGCCTTGTGTCATGCCTAGATTTCCCATGCAATCATGACACGCAACACACGTGTCATGTCCACATCTGTCATGTGGTCATGACATGAAATATCAAAAAATGTCCATGCATCCCTAGAAATCTCCTTGCATGCATCAGTGTGCTCGATGGCAATACGCATAAGGTGTAAACATGTCAATCAAATTTAGGGTAATGCAATCACATGTGCAATCCCCTACATGATGATAGCTGACTAAGGGGGTCAATGCGATGCAAGAAGCATCGCCATTAGGGTTAGGATCGAATGGTCAAAACCCTAAGTTGTCCTAGGTGAGTGATAGATTTCGATGCGAGTCAAAATCAAAATTCTAATTCTAATTGCATAAAGGAATTACTAACCACTAGAACAATCAACTAGTTGTGGAAACATTAAAATTTTACTCTACCCAAGGTTTAAATCATTTAAGAAAAACAACCCTAATTCACAGAAAATTCTGGCAGCATAATGCCTCTCAGGCGTGTATAGGAATTATTCTAATAATTAAATTTTAACCAAAGGTTCCCTAAGCTCACTAAATTGGATAAATTGAGTTAATTAATTAATTAAAGCAAACTAAATTGAATAAATTAAAATAACCTCTTTCGATTAATTTCCACTTAAGATTAATTAAAATAAATCGATTTAAAATTAAATAAGGTTACAATAGTTAAATTCGAAGGATATTTATAAGAATAATTAAATCCCACATCTAAATAATTAAATCAAATCAATAATTTCCTCTGGTTCAATATATTAATCTCTATGGAGCTAATATAATTAAATAAAGGAGTTTAAATTCCTAACCCTAAACAAATAAAATAACATCATTAATCTAATACACCCCAAAAATAAAATTAAAATAACTTGCTTAAGATAATAAAGTGCTCCCAAATATTAATCTCATTTTCCCCACTAAAAGTTTAATAAAATAGTTACAATGAAGTAAAACCAAGTGTACCCATATCACACATTAAAATTTAAATAAAAATCAAATCCCTAACTCAATAAAAGGACCAATTTAAGATCCAAAATAAAAGAGAATGAAAAAAGTTCCCTCACAAGTTAAACAATTATAAAATTCAAAAAAAATAAAATCCCTAAAAGCTCTTCATTTTAAAATTGGTTTCCTTATGGAGGAATACAAAACCCTAACCCTACATTCTTTTCTATCATTTTCTTCTTCTCTATTTTGTTTTCTCATCTCTCTTTTTTCTCATTGTTTTATAGGCTAGAGCTCATGGGCAGCCATGGCCGCCACTCATGAGGAGGTATACTCATTGAATATCTGTTTATTTAGAGTCTACCCATTTTTTTTTCAAATATATATATTCTGATAATAACCAGAGATACATTCTATTCTGCAACCATGAATAAAAATGTAGGTAGATACACACACACACATAGATATATATATATATATATTTCAACAAATATCATACTACAGGGTTTATAGGCCGAATGACCGAATGGGCGGAGGACTAAAGGTAGCCGCAAAGGAGGATCACATTTTTTTTTGTTTAAATTTTGCAGACTAAAAACATTTAACGTGGGACTGTGCCTTCCATAAGTAAGAGAGAGGGGAGTGGGGCATGTGGGGGTCCGTCCCCCCTCCTGACACCACCAAAACACCAGCATGAGGGCAGCAATAGCATTGTCGTCACCCCCTCTCCCCCCATTTCTCTTTTTTTAAAATTTTAGTTTATTGCCTGTCAACAGTCGCAGCATTTAGGAGAAATGATTTTTGTTTATAAATTTTGTTATAATAATAAAAAAATGTTTATATTTATAAATATATATATATATATATACATATATATAAATGTATATATACATATATATAAATGTATACACACACATATATATGCCCTAAGAAGCATACACACAGTTTTCCCCAATAACACGGTATTTTTAAAAAGAATAAAAAAATAGTTTGTATATATATAATGATATACTCTTAGTGACAATATACCCATTTTTTTTTAATAACATAGCAAAGTGGGTAAACAAATGACATGAAGTAAATTTTTTTTTTAAATAAAGACATGATATAAATTCTTTTATTTTGCAATACATAGAAATTTTCTTTTTAAAACAAAAATCAGCAACTAACCATTTTTTTCTTGGAAAACATATAAAATGAAGAACCAAATTTAGGCATATTTTGACAACAAATTAAAACAAAACATTACACATTATTTTCTTTCATTGTAACATTTCAAATAAAATCCCCTAAAATAAGACAACCACTATAATATATATTCACTTCAAATAAATCCCATACAACACATAATATAAACATTAACTTTACATAGCAAGAGAGGAAAAATCTTCTCTCTTTGCTTGAAAGAAACTACACAAGGCCAAACATGGCCAAGGCTCTCAAGGAGTCAAAATGACAAAACTCAAAGATTCATAGCCTCTTTCTTCCAAGCTCCAATGCTACAATAAACCTGCAAATAACAAAAATGGGAAGGGGTAAAAAGGGCCATGAAATACCGCTCTCCTCCCTACCATAGACTCACTCATGAGTCACACCTGAGCTTGGAGGTCATCTACATACAAGGAATACTTCACTCCACTTCACAACAAAACTCTAAGACAAAGAAACATGAACAACACCCATGGTTTGCACAAAACAAAACTCATAGAAATGAGTTTAAAGGGGTAGGGGAGTGGACATCACTCAACTCAAGAGTGCCACTCCAAAATATCTCAAAACTCAACTTTAACAAGGCCTCAAGCAAACACATTTATACCAAATCTCACATATTTCTCCATGGCTCTCAAACCATTCAAAAATGCTCATATTCACAACTTGCCCTTAAGGCCAAAATACCAACCAAAACTAGGATGTGACCTCTAGGAGGTTCACTCCTCCCCCACCCCACACATCTTGAGCATTTTCTCCAAATGGAGAGGCTCTTACATACACCCATAAAATCCCCACAACAACAAAATATAAATTACACACACACAAACCATCACACAAGAAATGTAAAATACATAAGGAAAGACATCTAGCCTTGAATCCTACCTTAAATATCCCAACAAGGAAGATAGTTGAAGAAGAGCCCTTCCAACTCCACCTCCAAGTCCTCCCTCCAAAGTGCCTCCAAAAATTCCTCTAACTCTCTCCCAAAATTTAAATAAAATAGAAAAAGTAATCAAATCAACAACCCTCTCCCTCTTTTCAAGAGGGATTAAGATAGGCTCTCCTCATGAGCCTTGAGGAATGAGAAGATGACACATGTCACCTTCTCCTTCCTCCTCACATCCATTTGCAAGCTTCATGGAATGTGGTGGTGACACATCTCACCGTCCCATTCCACCAAGTCTTGCCCCCTCCACTTGTGCTCTAACACATGTGGGAGAGAAAAGTGGAGCCAAAGAAGGATGTGGGTACAACAAGTGCCCCAATCCAATCCTCCCATGAAAGACCAGAAAACCCCAAGGTACCCTCACCAATATGAGAGACCCTTAGAGCTGAGTCCTCCACAATTTAGGGGTCTTGAAGACTCCCCAAGCCTTGGAAAGAGGTGTGGATAGGGTTGAGTGTTTGACCCAACCTTCCACTCCTTCCCAAACTTCCATTTTCGTCACTTTACTTCAGGGTGAAGTTTAAGTGACCAAATGGGAGTTTTTCTAAGGTTAGACAAGTTCAAATGGTCCCTAGACCCTAGGGGTACAACCTAAGGTCACTTTTAACCCATTTTGAGCACCATAGGGTGAGTAAAATCACATGAAAGGGGTCACAAAAATAAAAACTAAAAAATGAAATCAATTAAACATTACACCTTTACAACACCAAAATTCAATCAATTGAAAAAGGGTAGACCTATCCCAAATGACACCACACATAAACATTACGAAATTTCATCATGCATAACACAATTGATCTTGGTTCCTCTTGGAACTAGATTGGCTTAACACAGGAATTCACACAATGTGTGGGATAATTTCTGATTATCCATGCCTTGGTTAGAACACCTGCGCACTTAAACAGAAGATTAATCCAACATGTATATCATAGCTGAAGCAAGGGAAACATACACTCACACCATCACATAATCAATTAAAACATCATAAAAATCACATTATAATTAGATTCATAATTTGCATTCTTTTATA
Source organism: Cunninghamia lanceolata (assembly GCA_027924645.1). Classification (NCBI taxonomy): domain Eukaryota; kingdom Viridiplantae; phylum Streptophyta; class Pinopsida; order Cupressales; family Cupressaceae; genus Cunninghamia; species Cunninghamia lanceolata. The sequence continues at coordinate 3,304,876 of BSBN01000765.1, read as the reverse complement.
ATCCATCTCAAGATAAAATAGCATAATAAATCCATAGCATAATCTCACAACTAGTGTCTCAAATAATATCATAATGCATATCACATGTCAAAGCATCATCAGTGAATAAAAATCAGAATCTAGTCTCATCAAAACATGCTAAACATAATTAATCAAACTAAAAGCATATAGTCCAATAATTTTGCATATCAGGATCAACAGTCCCAAAAAGTCTTAAATGTGTCTCCAACAGTAATATGAAATGATCAAAATAAGGCAGTGAAAGGGTATGCCTCATATCCTCCCCCCTAAGATTAAACTTCCTCCGAGAAGTTGTCAAAGAGGTGAGGATAAAGTGTCCTCAATCTAGCTGCATCCTCCCATGTTGCCGTGACCTCATCGTACCTATCCCACTGGACCCTAACCTAGTCTAGCTCTTGATCTCAAAGGCCCAGCATTTGATGATTCAATATTTGAATTGGCTCCAAAGCCAACTACTCATCCGCCTCTATCTGTAGAGCACTCCAATCCAATACATGAGATAAATCAGATATGTAATGCCACAAAATAGATACATAAAAAACATTGTGGATGCACGACAGGCTAGGTGGCAAGGCTAGATGGTAGGCTAGGGGTCCTATCCACTCCAAGATCTCAAAAGGCCTAACAAACCATGGTGAGAGCTTAGAGCCCTTTCCATAATGGATAGGACTCTTGTGCAGTCGCACTCTCAAGAATTCTCTGTCCCCAACCGAGAAGCTCTGATCTAATCTCTTAGCATCGGCATACTTCTTATGTCGATCATGTGCCCCCTGAAGTCTCTGTCTAATCAAGGTAACCTAATATTCCATATCCTGCACCAACTCTGGCCCTATCATAACCTTATCCTCTTTATGATCCCAACTCAATGGTGTCCTGCAAGGTCTGTCGTACAAGGCCTGAAAAGGAGGCATACTCAACGAGCTGTGATGCCCATTATTGTAGGCAACTCAACTAGATACAGATACTCCTCCCATCTAGTCTAGTGATCCATGACATATATATAGAGCATATCCTCTAGAACTTGATTCACCCTCTCTGTCTACCCATCTATCTCAGGGTGATAAGTGGAACTGAAGTTGAGTTGTGTGCCCAACGCCTATTGTAATGCCCTCTAAAAGGCTAATGTGAACACTGAGTCTCTGTCAGAAATGATACGGTGAGGTACTCAATGTAATTTAACAATATTATCCAAGAATACTCTTGCCACTGATGGTGCATTGTATATCATGTGTACAGGTGAGAAATGCGCCACATTGGTCAACTTGTCAACCGTCACCATGATGGCATCATGGCGACGAGATGACAGGGAAACCAACTATGATATCCATGGAAATGGTGTCCCATTTCCACTCAGGTATCTCATGAGGGTATAAAAGACCTACTAGATGTTGATGTTCAGCCTTAACCCTTTGGTACTCAAGGCATCAAGCAACATACTCTACGATATCTCACCTCATACCTGCCCAATGGTATAACTGGTGCAAGTCGACATGCATCTTCTTCACCCCCGGGTGTGCTGCATAAGGTGCTCTGTGAGCCTCTGAAAGAACTACTACACATAGGTCACTTGCATGGGGTACATAGATGTGCTATCGATGTCTAAGTAACCCATCTGCCTCAAGGGAATATCCTACAAACTTGCCCATAAGGGCCCTCTGTGACTAGATCTCCTGCTGCACCTCAAGAAACTACTCATCCTTAGGCAGATGCTGAATAATGCACCCTCTCAAGTCCACACTCAAGGTCAAGATCTCGTGGCATCTCCGACTCAATGTGTTAGCAACCATGTTCTCCTTCCCTTTGATGTAGTGAACATCAAAGTCATACTCACAAAAAAACTCCATCCAACGCCGTTGGCGGGAGTTCAAATTTGGCTACGTGAATATGTATTGTAAGTTGTGGTTATCTGAATGAAGTTCAAAGTGACAACCCAATAGAAAGTGTCTCTAACAAACAAGAGCATGAACCACTGCTGCGAGGTCTAAATCATGAGTAGGGTAGTTCAGCTCATGGGTCTTGAGCTTTCGTGACTCATATGTAATCGCTCTACCACCCTGCATAAGCATGGCTCCCAAACCCTCAAGTGATGGATCTATACAAACAATAAAATCCTCTACTAGATTTGGAATCACTAAAATGGGAGTGCTGATAAGATGCTCCTTGAGGACTCCAAAGGCCCTCTTGCACTGCTTAGTCCAAGTGAAGCTCTTCCCTTTCTGCTGAAGGGAAGTGATGGGGTATGCTATCCTAGAAAAGCCCTCTACAAATCTGTGGTAATACCTGGCTAACCCCATGAAACTCTTGACCTTTGTTACACTAGTAGGTATTGGCCAATCCCTAATATTCCTGATCTTCAATGGATCGATGGAGATACCATCGCTAGATAGGATGTGCCCCAAATACTGCACCTCAGTTTTGAAAAAGGCACACTTCGTGAAGTTGCCATAAAGTTGCTGCTCTCTCAAGCACTGTAAAACCTAACGTAAGTGATCCTCATGCTCCTCCTTGGTCCACAAGTAGATCAAAATATCATCAAGGAAAATAATCACGAACTAATCCAAGTAAGTACGGAACACCCCGTTCATAAGACTCATGAACACTGTAGGGGCATTCGTCAAGATGAAGGGTACCACAGTGAACTCATAGTGGCCATATCAAGTCCGGAAGGTAGTCTTATGGATGTCTGCCTCTGTGATGTGCAACTGATGGCAATCAGACTTTAAGTCTATCTTAGAGAACACTCTGGTTCCTTGCATCTGGTCAAAAAGATCATCAATCCTAGGCAAAGGATAATGGTTCTTCACCATCACCTTATTAAGCTGCCTATAATCCATGCACAAACAAAAAGACCCACCCTTCTTCTTCACGAAGATGACCTATGCACCCTAAGGTGAAACACTAGGTCGGATGTGCCCCTTTCGCAAGCAACTCCTCTAACTGCAACTTGAGCTCTGTGAGCTCATGTGTGGTCATCTTGTAGGGTGCATGTGACACTGGCTCGACACTTGACACTAGATCAATGTGGAAGTCTACCTCTCTGCGAGGTGGCGTACCTAGTAACTCTGATGGAAAGACATCAATAAACTCCCTTAAGATAGGATGGTTATCTAATGATGCCTCTGGCTCATCCTTTGATCTGTCACTAACAATGATGGTAAACAACTGACATCCCTTCCTCATGTAGCACTTAAACTGCTGAGTGGATATCATACAAACTGCTGTGGGCTTTTGAATGCCCACTACCTCGATTGATGTGCCATGATCATCAGCAACAATCTAGCTTGGCTCTATGAGTTACAAGCCAATCCATGCCTAAAACTACACCATAGGATCCTAAAGGGATAACCCTAAGGTCACATAATGTAGTGAAGGCCCCTAAAGATATCTCACAACCCTGAACCAAAGTATCTACTGACATCTTGGCCCAAGTGGCCAACTCAACCTCCCACCTATTGCCTTGCTTAGATGCCACCAGCTTGTAATGCTCCACTAACGATAGAGATATAAATGAATCAATAGTGCCAGAGTTAAATATAATATCAATTGGGACACCCCAATCATACCTATTGTCTTGATCACTGAGGCCTCAAAGTCAGCCTGGTGGTTATCAACCACTGCAACATATGGTGGGATCTACCCACATCACCAACTGTTTTCTCTAAACTTCCTGCATGAGGCTATTCCCCTACCGTAAAGCCTTGTGGGCACTCTCTGGCTAAATGTCCTACCCCACCACATACATAGCAAGGGCCCTAAGCCTGTACCTATCCAGTCTATGTCCTACTACTCTTCTGTTGTATAGTCTGACCCATGGACCCTTGAGAACCCTTGTAAGACTATTGTGACCTCATGGGTCCCGCAAGTGGTCCTTGCTATCTCTGATCCCTATGCAGCCCCTTCTACTGCCAACCATGATTCTGTCCTCCCTATGCCCTCTGCTAGGGCCATGACCTCTGCTGATATTGTTGCTGTTGTTGTAGAGGCCTAGGAGGTAAAGGTATAAAACTAAGCCCTCCTCTCTGAGATGGTGGTGGCGGTCTATGGAAATTCTGTTGCTGCTACTGGCTACAATCCTGAAACTAAGGTCATGAACTCTGACCTCATCCCTATTTCTCCTCTACAATTTATGCCTTCTCGGTAGCCTCACTCAAGGTCTGGGGGTCTACCATGTGCACTAGCCCTGATATCCCCTGATTTAAACCTCTGATAAACTTGTGAACTAGAAGTTTTTCAACATGGAGATACTCTGCATAACGTGATGGCTCTGTCAGCCTTCCCTCATACTATGCTACAATAGAACCTCACTATTGTAAATCATGGAACTCATCAATACAATGCTACCTATAATGGTTTGATAGATAATGCACATTAAAGTGCTTAATGAAAGTGTCCCATGAAAGTGTATCCAAAGATAAGTGGTGCTTGCACTCCTCAGTGCACCACCAAGTCATTGCTGTATCTCTCAATAGGTGAACTAGCACACGTACCTTTGTGTTTCCCTCATAAGGACCCAACACAAAGCACCTATCTAAACTGATAAGCCAAGCCTCCACCTCAGCTCCCTCTGTGGTCCCTACGAAGGTGGGTGGATTCAGCCTATGTAAATCTCTGATGGGGTCCCCACAGTCTCTGTGTCCTCTAATAGGCTCATCCACACCATAATCATAAGGCCCATGATAAACTTGGCTCTACCCTCATAGCCTCCTCTCGCCTCCCATGATGCGGAGGGCTCCTGCTACAGGCTCTATAAGCTGAACCAAACTCCTTTGTTGTTATGTCAGGAATCTCTACAAAAGTCTCTACACATGGCGCCACTCACGACTTGATGCGGGGCTCTACACATGGTTCCACACACAACTCACCACATGGCTCCTCTTGCAGATCAATGTGGGGCTCGACACGTGGCTCTACTACAACCGGTGGTAACCTATCTAACATTGCCTATAATGCCTGTAAGATCTGTGGTCTGATATAAGGTACGGGTACTGCCTGTGGTGCTGGTAGTCCTTGACCCTCAGCTGATGAATCATTATGTACCTTGACGGATGTAGTGTGGCGTGAATGTGCTCGCCTCATTCTGGGTGACATCCTATAAGAACAAGGTAATCACGAATCAGAAGAATTTGTAGAATAAGTAACATGCCCAAACAAGCCTACTGTTTAAACTTGGCTCTGATAACAAATGTCATGCCCACATTTCCCATGCGGTCACGACACACACCACACGTGTCATGTCCACATTTGTCATGTGTTCATGACACAAAGTATCAAAAAATTTCCATGCATCCCTATAAACCTCCTCGCACGCATCAGTGTGCTCGGTGGTAATACGCATAAGGTGTAAACATGTCAATCAAATTCAGGGTAATGCAATCACATGTGCAATCCCCTGTGTGATGACAGCCGACTAAGGGGGTTAATGCGATGCGAGAAGCATCACCATTAGGGTTAGGATTGAATGGTCAAAACCCTAAGTTGTCCTAGGTGAGTGGTAGATTTCGATGTGAGTCGAAATCAAAATTCTAATTCTAATTGCATAAAGGAATTAATAACCACTAGAACAATCAACTAGTTGTAGAACCATTAAAATTTAACTCTACCCAAGGTTTAAATAGTTTAAGAAAAATAACCCTAATTCCCAAAAAATTCCAGCAACATAACGCCTCTTGGGCGTGTATAGGAATTATTCTAATAATTAAATTTTAACCAAAGGTTCCCTAAGCTCACTAAATTGGATAAATTGAGTTCATTAATTAATTAAAGCAAACTAAATTGAATAAATTAAAATAACCTCATTCGATTGATTTCCACATAAGATTAATTAAAATAAATCGATTTAAAATTAAATAAGGTTACAATAGTTAAATTCGAAGGATATTTATAAGAATAATTAAATCCCACATCTAAATAATTAAATCAAATCAATAATTTCCTCTAATTCAATATATTAATCTCTATAGAGCTAATACAATTAAATAAAGGAGTTTAAATTCCTAAACCTAAACAAATAAAATAACATCATTAATCTAATACACCCCAAAAATAAAATTAAAATAACTTGCCTAAGATAATAAAGTGCTCCCAAATATTAATCTCATTTTCCCCACTAAAAGTTTAATAAAATAATTACAATGAAGTAAAACCAAGTGTACCCATATCACACATTAAAATTTAAATAAAAATCAAATCCGTAACTCAATAAAAGGACCAATTTAAGATCCAAAATAAAAGAGAAAGGAAAAAGTTCCCTCACAAGTTAAACAATTATAAAATTCAAAAAAAATAAAAGCCCTAAAAGGTCTTCATTTTAAAATTGGTTTCCTTATGGAGGAATACAAAATCCTAACCCTACATTCATTTCTATCATTTTCTTCTTCTTTATTTTGTTTTCTCATCTCTCTCTCTTCTTTTCTCATTGTTTTGCAAGTTGGAGCTCATGGGCAGCCATGGCCACCACTCATGAGGAGGTATACTCATTGAATATCTATTTATTTAGAGTCTACCTGTATTTTTTTTTGCAAATATATATTTGTGTGTACCTGCATTTTTATTCATGGTTGCAGAATAGAATGTATCTCTAGTTATTACCAGAATATATATATATATATATATATATATATAGTTATTACCAGAATATATATATATATATATCAACAAATATCATACTGCAGGGTTTAAGGGCCAAATGGCCGAATGGGCGGAGAACTGAAGGTAGCCACGAAGGAGGATCATAGTTTTTTTTTTGTTTAAATTTTGCAAACTAAAAATGTTTAACATGGGACTATGCCTTCCATAAGTAAGAGAGGGGGGAGTGGGGCAGATGCCCCACCCGCAACTCCACTTACAATGGAGTGGCAGGTGGGGGTCCATCCCCCCCCCCAACACCACCAAAATAGCAACATGGGGGCGGTGACAGTATTGTCCTCGGCCCCCCTATTTCTCTTTTTTTTTAAACTTCAGTTTACTGCCTATCAACAGTCACAGCGTTTGGGAGAAATGATTTTTGTTTATAAATTTTGTTATAATAATAAAAAAAAATGTTTATATATATATATATATATATATATATATATATATATATATATATATACCCTAAGAAGCATACACATAGTTTTCGCCAACAACATAGTATTTTTAAAAAGAATAAAAAAATAGTTTGTATATATATATATATATATATATATACACTCAAGGATGTATACTCATTTTTTTTTTAAAATACACAATGGAAGCATTCTAACTAAATATATATATAAAATAATATCAATATATATATGTGTGTGTATGTGTGTGTGTGTGTGTGTGTGTGTGTGTGTGTGTGTGTGTGTGTGTGTGTGTGTGTGTGTGTGTGTGTGTGACTATATATATACTCTTAATGACAATATACCCAATTTTTTTTTAATAACATAGCAAAGTGGGTTAACAAATGACATGAAGTAATTTTTTTTTTAAAATAAAGACATGATATAAATTCTTTTATTTTGCAATACATAGAAATTTTCTTTCTAAAACAAAAATCAGAAACTACCTATTTTTTTTCTTGGAAAACATATAAAATGAACCAAATTTAGGCATATTTTGACAACAAATTAAAACTAAACTTTACACACATTATTTTCTTTCATTATAATATTTCAAAGAAAATCCCCTAAAATAAGACAGCCACTATAATATATATTCACTTCAAATAAATCCCATACAACACATAATATAAACATTAACTTTACATAACAAGAGAGGAAAAATCTTCTATTTTTGCTTGAAAGCAACTACACAAGGCCAAACTTGGCCAAGGCTCTCAAGGAGTCAAAATGACAAAACTCAAACATTCATAGCCTCTTGCTTCCAAGCTCCAACGCTAAATTAAACATGCAAATAACAAATATGAGAAGGGGGAAAAAAGCTACAAAATACCACTCTCCTCCCTACAATAGACTCACTCATGACTCATCTCCGAGCTTGGAGGTCATCCACATACAAGGAATACTTCACTCCACTTCACAACAAAATACTAACACAAAGAAACATGAAGAGCACCCATGGTTTACAAAAAACAAAACTCACAGAAATAAATTTAAACTGGTAGGGGAGTGGACATCACTCAACTCAAGAGTGCCACTTCAAAATATCTCAAAACTCAACTTTAACAAGGCCTCAAGCCAACACATTTATACCAAATCTCACATATTTCTCCATGGTTCTCAAGCCATTCAAAAATGCTCATATTCACAACTTGCCCTTAAGGCCAAAATACCAACCAAAACTAGGAGGTGACCTTGAGGAGGTTCACTCCTCCCCCACCCACACATCTTGAGCATTTTCTCCAAGTGGAGAGGCTCTTACATACACCCATAAAATCCACACAACAACAAAATGTAAATTACACACACAAACCATCACACAAGAAATGTAAAATACATAAGGAAATGAATTTAGCCTTGAATCCTACCTTAAATAGCCCAACAAGGAAGATAGTTGAAGAATGGCCCCTCCAAATCCACCTCCAAGTCCTCCCTCCAAAGTGCCTCCAAAAATTCCTCTAACTCTCTCCCAAAATTCAAATAAAATAGAAAAAGTAATGAAATCAACAACCCTCTCCCTCTCTTCAAGAGGGATTAAAATAGGCTCTCCTCATGAGCCTTGAGGAATGAGAAGGTGACACATATCACCTTCTCCTTCCTCCTGACATCCACTTGCAAGCTTCATGGAATGTGGTGGTGACACGTCACCCTCCCATTCCACCAAGTCTTGCCTCCTCCACTTGTTCTCTCTCACACATGGTAGAGAAAAGTGGAGCCAAAGAAGGATGTGGGTACAACAAGTGCCCCAATCCAATCCTCCCATGAAAGCCCACAAAACCCCAAGGTACCCTCACCAATGTGAGAGAGCTTTGGAGTTGAGTCCCCCACAATTTAGGGGTCTTGAAGACTCCCCAAGCCTTGGAAAGAGGTGTAGATAAGATTGAGTGTTTGACCCAACCTTCCACTCCTTCCCAAACTTCCATTTTCGTCACTTTACTTCAGGGTGAAGTTTAAGTGACCAAATGGGAGTTTTTCTAAGGTTAGACAAGTTCAAATGGTCCCTAGACCCTAGGGGTACAACCTAAGGTCACTTTTAACCCATTTTGAGCACCATAGGGTGAGTAAAATCACATGAAAGGGGTCACAAAAATAAAAACTAAAAAATGAAATCAATTAAACATTACACCTTTACAACACCAAAATTCAATCAATTGAAAAAGGGTAGACCTATCCCAAATGACACCACACATAAACATTACAAAATTTCATCATGCATAACACAGTTGATCTTGGTTCCTCTTGGAACTAGATCAACTTAACATGGGAATTCACACAATGTGTGGGATAATGTCCAATTATCCATGGCTTCGTTAGAACACCTGCTTACTTAAACAAAAGATTAATCCAACATGTATATCATAGCCGAAGCAAGGGAAACATACACTCACACCATCGCATAATCAATTAAAACATCATAAAAATCACATCATAATTAGATTCATAATTTGCATTCTTTTATAATCCATCTCAAGATAAAATTGCATAATAAATTCATAGCATAATCTCACAACTAGTGTCTCAAATAATATCATAATGCATATCACATGTCAAAACATCAACAATGAATACGAATCAGAATCTAGTCTCATCAAAACATGCTAAACATAATTAATCAAACTAAAAACATATAGTCCAATAATTTTGCATATTGGGATCAACAGTCCCCAAAAGTCTCAAATGTGTCTCCAACAGTAATATGAAATGATGAAAATAAGGAAGTGAAAAGGTAGGCCTCACACCTTGATCCAATACTCATCCTTACATGCTTCAATCACTATTTTAGGTTTAACTTTAGAGAGTAAACATAGATTTTCTTGTTCTTCAGTAGCTTTCCTTCTTGTCAAAACACCTTTATTCTTGTCACCAATGATTTGATCTTACAAATGATGCTTCTGCCCATACTTGGGAGTTTTAGAAGTCTTTTCCAGAGCTTCTCCTTCTTCAATCTATACTTCCTTTTCATCAACATTTTCTTCTTCTCTGCAAGATGACTTATCTAATTCATATCCATCAACTTCTGAATTCTTTTGTAGATCTTCATCAACTTTGACATTTGCACTCTCAACAATCCTTCTTAACCTCTTGTTGTAGCACCAGTAAGCTTTGCTTTTAGTAAAATACCCAAGGAAGATACCTTCATTAGACCTTGCATCAAACTTTCCTAGACTTTTTGTTGGATTTAGACTAGACAACTAAGAGGGGGGGCGAATGAGCTATCCCACAAAAATAACCTTTTCTCTGTTTTAATATTCTTTCACAAGTTACAAGAAAATTAATGATATAAACATTAAAGCATGAAACAATAACACATGAGTAGAAACACAATTAACACACTTGACACCAAGATTTTTAACATGGAAACCTGGTTAAGATAAAACCACGGTGGGGGTTAACCCACAAGATTTGTACCTTGTTAAAAGTACTTAAAAATGGGAAGGCACTTGCCTTTAGGCTCATTGCTCAAAAGAGGCTCACTGCCTATAGAAATTCATGTTTAATATAGAAAGAATTAACTGAGAAATAGCATCTTCTTCATGCCTAGTTTAGTCTCATTGAATGCTCACAAAACTTCTGCTCTTCTCCCAAATACTTCTTCACTATCACTTCATCCTTTACTATTCTTGCTCCTCTACTCCTCTTCTCTGCTTTACCTCTGATTCTTTCTTGGGATTTTATTATTTTGCACAAGGATGATTTTCCATGACTCAACTACACACCTTTATATGCTTCATCAACCTTGGAATAAACATCAAGGTCAGCACTACAAGTATCTAACTTAATTTAAATCACTAGGCTATCGGCCAAACATAACTGGGACTCAAATCTTCCTTGATCAAAATGGTACACTCCATAGAATTGCTCTTAGATCATCCACAACATGCTTGAATCATCTGGTGGGCCAAGACTGGGAAGAATAGTAACACCAAGGAAGAAATCTTCAACAACGAGCTCAATCTTCAATACGGACCTCCAACACAGCAGGTGCACAATCCAGAGACCTCCACAAGAACATTAAATTCAACAAAGACATCTATACTCCTCCAAATCATCAGAATCACTTGCATCTTCTTCTTTAGACATTTGCATGGTTTCAAATATGAGCTTCAAATTCTGTATTTTAGCTTGCTTGACCTTATCATCTCCTTCATGAATAAATTTTAACTTTTTCCAGATTTCATTAGTAGTTTTTAGATCCATAACTTTCACCAATTAAGAATTAGAAAGACCACTTAAAAGAGCATACCTTGCTTTACCATTGGTTTCAAAGGCCTTGATCTCATTTACAGTACTTGGGCCATCATCTAGAATTGTATATTCAGTCTCAACAGCTTTCTAGATCTCATATCCAAGAGAAATAAGATAACCTTCTATCCTTATTTTCTAGAATACATAGTTTGTTCCATCAAAGTGGGGACAATCCTTCTTGTGCACCATCCCAGAACTACCTTAAGCGGTTAAACTCTCTTCCAAGGAACTTGGCTCTGATACTAATTGTTGAATACACAAGACAACTGAGAGGGGGGTGAATCAATTGTGGCTTAAAATTTCAAAGCCCTCATACACATTTAGATTCACATAGATTCAATTAACCCTTAGACTGTTATGATGATTAAGCATGAAAGCAAATAATAGAAACCGAATGAAACCAACACCAAACATAAGAGAAAACTAGATTTATATGGAAAACCCAAGAAGAGAAAAACTAGGTGAGGATTAGCTCACAATATAAAGTAGTATCAACACTAAATTACAAAAGTCTCACTACTAAATGGTTCACTGCCTAGAAGAAAGGCTCACTACCTAGAAAGAAATAGATAGAAGAAGTGGTTCATTGCCAAGATTTGAATTGTTATGATTGCATCTTACATATGCATGGAGTACAGTTCCAATGATGCTCAAAATACATAACCAATATTCACCATAATACCAACATCACTTTCACAACATCACTGAAGAATAGTAGACACCTTCTGCTCACTACATCTAGTAATCTAACACATGAAGGCTTGTACTATACCACACATTCAATGAAACTATTACTCACATCACATCCATCATGAACACACACAATTACGATCCCTTCAAACTCATTTATATTGTCTTCAACCTTGAGAACATTCTCCAAGGTCAGTAAATCACCTTAACCCAAAAAATTCAAAATAGGTCTGGACCTAAACATTCCAACAGTGGAAAAGAAATGAAGGTGGACCATAGCACATCTTAGCTTGGACCTAAATTCATCCAAGCATGCCACTTCATGCTCTCACAATCACCGAAGCACCTTTGTAATTAGTGTAAACACCTAAGGTTGGCCAAACCTGTGTTAACACAATGAACTTTTAAGTGCACACTTCCTCAAACCCAATGATATCTTGTGGACCACATGTAAGGCTTCAAAACAATCTAGAGTATTCCACAAACATCCTAAAACATCCTAAAAACCAACAAATTCCTTTACAACAACTTTCACCTTCCACACAACCTTATCTTGTTTATCCAACATGCTTAACTACCTCTGTCATACACTATATCTCTAGAAATCAACTTCTGGAGGACCAAACCATGAACAACTTCAACAAAAGAAATATATAAACCTTATAAGCACAAATCTAGAACCGCAAGACCTAAAACCACTTTGCAGAGAAATGTGGAGCAAAGACATTTCTCCTAGACCCCTCTACAACACTCAAAAACATAGTCTTCATGCTCTGCACAACGAACCAAAACACTAAATTCAGAATATAACATCTCTTAACATCTCTGAACAACATATCCAAACCAAAAATTTAGATCTTCAACATAGATGAAATGTGGAGCAAAACCAAAATGCCACTTCAACACACTATTTCCTTTAATAATCAAATTTTCTCAAAAGCACTTGGAAACCAATCAACAAAAACATATTCTCAACATCTTTAGTACCTCTATAGAGCAACCAAATCATCCAAATAGCTCATAATATTGCAACAACCTTATCATTGTTCAACTAACCTCATCATCAAAGACAGTATCCACTCAACACTAACTACTCATACTCTTACACCATTTCTTACTCACATAGTTGACACCAATGACAACACAAGCTTGTTGACATCAATGACAACACCGATTACACATACTTGCAACAAGGCATCCTTTTGTAGCATTCTTTCATATTTGCTTGAGTCATATAGGATTAGGATTTGATATTGTTTGATTAGATCTTGCATGTTACTATTCACACTTAGGGTTTCTAAGCACACACAACATCTAGTTCTAATCTTGGCTATCCATGAGGTAGGAATACTAAAATCAGGGCTTGACCAAGGCAAGCTCTTATATAGCCACAATAATTTTTCCTTCTTTCATGTTTGCAGGTTGAAGAAATAGGTTTTAGGAGATATCAATATGAGAGAAGAAAAGTATTGTAGGTATAGATCTGGTGAAAGTTTTAGTTTCTACAAACCCTAAAAAAGGCCTAGGGTGTCCAAGTGTCTTGGAACCTGTGGTATTCTGACTCCAGGCTCCTATTATCAACTACTTTTCTCATCTCTACTATCCATTTAGATTCTTTGTTTCTGTCTCCAATAGTCATTTGTGGCTCAATCTCTCTCAATTAAGGTTTGATCATTTACCCTAGCTAGATTGGTTGAATTCAGTTTGACATTCATCTATACAACTGTTAGCAACATCAATGTTGGAGATATTGTTAGCATGTAGAAGGTAAGGCAGAGCATGGTGTTATGTAGTGTTGTCATTGATGGAAACAATAGTTGTAAGGTTTAGAACAGTTTGAATGGGAATTTTGCAAGAGGGTTTGATCCTCTTCCATTAAGGCTTCATCTACTCTTTCTTAGAAGTTAATTGTGCTAAGAGATTTGGTCTGGTAAAGTAATTTTGCTAAGTGTCAATATAACTACTTTTAGTGTACAATGTTCTAGTTTTCTGGTCTGCATTGTTCAACCATTGAAGATGATGTCTTGTGGCTTTCATATGTTTTTCATCATTAAATGCATCTAATTCCATAATTTTGTCTACTAGTGTCCTCTGGTGTGAAAGATAGGATTAATAGAAGTTCGTATGATAGAGTTCAGTCATATTTGGTACAAAACTTGTGAGTAATTTGGTCCACTTTCCTCTAGTATAGAATATTTGTCTATGCGGTTGTAAGGTGTTGTAAACACATGGTTAGAAATTTTAAATCTAAAGTTTCAAGTTCTAATGTTCTCCGGAATAAAATTTAGGGTTGTCTGAGTATCACATCCTAAATAGACAATGCATTGACAATGCCAGAGGTGATTTGAATTACTTCACATTCCAACATAGATTAACTTTTTGCTGTGTGGATCTGAAGATAAGTTTATGATTACCTAAAGTGTGTATATTCTAGGTTTGAGGCAATTTGGAGTTCCAGATACTATTTTGCAGTTTGACAGTTGGTTTATATTAGTGTTACTTTGCCAGTGAATCTAACCTAAAGGTAGTGATGGTGTGTGGAAGGTAAACATGTTTTATGAAGTTAAGTGGGAGCTATTTTTGGTCCATCCTGACCTATTTGAAGTTGTTTCATAGTTTGATTCCTAGGGCAAAGCATGTGCATGAAGATTTGGGGCCGACTGCTTGTAAGTTTGATATTGTGACCATTACACTCAATTAGGCCAACCTAATTGGTGTTGTGGATGTTGCAGATATATATAGAGGAATGTTTTTGGTATCATGGCAATGAAGTGGTGTGTGTGATCTGAAGAATGCGACAAGTGCCTATAGATGTGAATTGAGGAAATACAGAGCAGGATAGTGAGATATTTTAGATTAGTAAGAATTTTTATTTTTGTAACTTGAGCTCCATTGGAACTATAATCTATGCATATGTAGATGCAATTGCAATAATTCAAATCCTAGCAATGAGGCACTCCTTTTCTTTTCTATCTTTCTTTCTTAGTGGGCAGTGAGTCCACCTGCAGTGAGTATTCTTTCTTTTGGGTAGTGAGCCTTTTGTAATTCAGTATTGCTATTACATTATATTGTGACCTAATCCTCACCATGGTTTTTGTTAAGAAAAGTGTCTCAACCTTTCAACTTTGAAAGATTACTATTTTTCCCAGTTTTTGTCTTTTTGAATACCCTTTATCCTGGATAATGGTCTAGAACTTTCAAAGTTTCCAAACGAGCTAAAAATAGCAAGACTTACTATTTTTATTAAGTCCTTCAATTGAGCTCAGATTGACCTAAAATTTTTCCCAGAAGGTGCAGAATAGCTAAGTGAACATCTCAGGTGAGTTTCATCTCAAGATCATATTTGGATCACAAGATATTAAAGTTTCTATTTTTTAAAACTGCCAGAAAAAGTCTTTGAACTCAATTACTAGAATCCAAACTCCTCTAAATGTCCCAAAAATTGTCATAACTAGCATAGCAAGTTAGAGGGTGATAGATCTCTTCACGAGCTTTACGACACATCAAACGGTTCATTAATCAGACACCCAGATCAAAAGTTATGGCCTCTAGAAGTTGGACCTTCTATTTTAGGAAATGTAAAAACATGTTGGACACATAAAAGACCTGTAAAGGGGAGAGTTACATGTGTTGGTGTGTGGTTTGCAACATCACAAGGCATATTTGATTGGAGATAATTTGGGTACCACTTTTTGGTAATTACCGTTGACAGTGTACTGTATTGTATCTCCTATATATCAGGAACTTGAGATGGAGGTTATATGTAAGAATCTTATAGATGTTGAATTACCTCCTGTAGCTCTAGTTGGATATACTCCTGTAAAATTTTCCTCAACAAGTATATTGTAATATTTCTGATTCCTGAATAATATATTGGGTGGATTTAGAGTGTGGGGTTTTTACCTGAAAGGGTTTTCCCCACGTATATCTTATCTTGTGAGTTTTGTGTTTGCATTTGGAAGTTGTTATTATATTTCTATTAATGTGCATCTTAATCTGTAACTGTAAAAGTAAAAATTTGCATAAGTCTTTCCTCATTAGATTAGTGTAGGAAGCATTTTTCGCATACCTTGCTTCCTTTCAGTTGGTATTGGAGCTTGATCACCTTTGGTTCTAGTTGCTAGGTAGAGGGTTTTTTGAGCTGATCTTCATTTGAGTGAGAGCTTGTGCAGATGATTTTGAAATCTTTGTTGTAGGTAAGAGATGGCGAGCACATCTGGGAGGTTTGAGGTAGAGAAGTTTAATGGTAGTAATTTTGAGTTGTGGAAACTCAAAATGGAGGACATGCTTGTAGATTAGGATTTATGGGAAGCTGTATCTAGTACAAAACTAGTGGCAATGTCTCAAGAAGACTGGGATCTCAAAGATCAAAAAGCTAAGGGTTTGATAAGACTTGGTTTGGCTGATTTAGTGCTCCTGAATATCCATGAAGAGAAGACTACAAAGGAACTTTGGAAGAAGTTTGGATATGTTTATTAGGCTAAATCCCTAGTGATCAAGTTATTCCTGTGAAAGAATTTGTATTCTCTAAGGATGGAAGATGGAGGATCTGTCACTGATCACCTAAATACATTTAATATGCTTGTTGCCCAGGTGACTTTGGTTGGTGTGAAGATGGAGGAGGAGGATTGATGTATGACATTACTGTGTTCCTTACTAGATTCATGGGACCACCTTGTTATGGCCATTGGGAGTACCACCACCACCTTCAATATGGACGAAGTGGTTTCTTTGTTGTTGTCTAAAGAGATGCAGAGAAAGTCCTCTGAATTGGCTAAAGAGGCTCTTACAGTTCATAGTAGATCTAAAGAGAAGGGAAAGAAAAAGGATAAGAAGAAGGAAGAAAAAGGAAGATCCAAATCCTGTGGGAGATCTAAGTCTCCCAGAAAGTCTAAGGCCCTATGTTGGAATTACGACAAACCCGGTCACTTCTGCAAGGAGTGCAAGGAGGAGAAAAAGAAAAAAGAAGAAGAATTATGATTTGGATTCTGACAAGTCCTCTCAGGATGAAGGAGAAACATTTGTCGCTGCCTTGGCAACACATGCATCTAAGGATGTGTGGCTTATTGACTCTGGTGCATCTTTTCACATGACCTCGCATTGGGGCTAGTTTTCAAAGTATGAAGAATATGATGGTCAAAAGGTGTACTTGTGTGATGATTCTCACCTGGATATTGTTGGCCGTGGAAAAGTCTTGATTCGATTCCTTGATGGACAAGTAAAGGAAATCAATGGTGTTCTGCATATCCCTGGATTGACATGGAACCTTCTTTCTGTAAGTAAATTGAATGATGTGGGTGTGCGGTTGTTTTCTCGAATAGAGGATGCAAGATGACTAGAGGATCTATGGTGTTGGATAAGGGTGTTTGGATTGGCACTCTATTTCATCTTGATGCATGCACAGTTTAGTGCAATAGTGCCTCTGTTTTGAAGAAGAGAGCTTTGGAGTCTTCATCCTCACCATTGGAACCAGTAGTGAAAAAGATTGTTGCATCTTCTTCTGATGGTCGTGCTTTCTGGGTACCTAAGGATGCTCATTCTATGGAGATGAAACTTCCAGATGAGAAGACAATGTTATGGAACCAAAGGCTTGGTCACATTGGTGAAAAGGGTTTGAGGACCCTGAAGAATAAAAATCTTGTTGAGGGTATGAATGCTTGTAACCTTAAGCTTGATTTCTATGAACATTGCATTTATGGAAAATGAAATTGTGTTCAGTTTTATTCTAGTTCTCACAAATCTTCTGAGGTGTTGGACTTGATTCATTCTAATGTGTTTGGTCCTGTTAATGTTCTTTCGATTTCAAAGTCTGTTTACTTTGTTTCATTCATTGAGGATTATAGTAGAAGGACATGGGTGTATTTCCTTAGAAGTAAATCTGAAGTCTTTAATAGATTCAAAGAGTTCAAAGCTCTCATAGAGAATCAAAAGGATAGAAATGTTAAGTGTTTGAGGACTAACAATGGTGGTGAGTTCTATTCAACAAATTTTGACAAGTTCTATAAAGAACAAGGGAATCAGAGGCATAAGACAACTCCGTATACCCCTCAGCAGAATGGAGTTGTAGAGAGGATGAATAGAACATTGATGGAGAGGGCAAGGAGTATGCTAAGTGGAGATGGTCTTGAACAAAAGTTCTAGGATGAAGCTATTGCTACTACTTGTTACCTGGTTAACAGGTCTCCTACATCAGCACTCATTGATAAGACACCTATGGAGGTATGGTATGGTAAAAAACCTTCATTAAGACACATTCAAGTATTTCATTGTGAGGCATATGCACATATGCCTAAGGCAAAGAGGTCTAAGTTGGAGAATAAGGCTGTAAAGTCTATCTTCATCAGTTATGGCATCAGTGTGAAAGGGTACAAGATTTGGGATCGAGTAGCTGAGAGAGTTCTGTATAGCAGAAGCATGATCTTTAGAAAGATCAATCCTTCTTCTATTAACTTGTAGCCGAAGAAAGAAGAGAAGAAATATGATGTGGTTCAGCTTCCTTCCACCCCTGAGAAAGTTGAACCAAAAACATCTCTTGGACCTGATAATGTGGAGAGCTCTAGTAGCTTTGAAAGTTTAGAAGAAGATGAAGAACCTCAAGCTCAACCTTTAAGGAGGTCCACACAGATAAGACAACAACCTAATAGGTTTGGTTATTCATTACATAATTCCAGTTGTATTTTTGCTTTGATTTCTAACACTGATGATCCTAGAACTGTGAAAGAGGCTATGGGTATGAAAGATGCTAGTTCCTGGAAGGAGGCAATGGAAGAGGAGATGGCTTCTTTGGAAAAGAATAATACTTGGGCTTTGGTGCCTTTTCCTGAAGGACAAAAACCTGTTGGATGCAAATGGGTGTTCAAAAAGAAATTTGGTGTAGATGGCAGTGTTGAGAAATATAAGGCTAGATTGGTTGTGAAGGGGTATTCTTAGGTGTAGGGAATTGACTATGGTGAGATTTTCTATCTTGTTACAAAGATGACATCTATTCGGTTCCTATTATCTCTTGTAGCAGTGTATGATCTAGAAGTGGAATAGATGGATGTGAAGACAACATTCCTTCATGGTGACTTAGAGGAGGAAATCTATATGTCACAGCCAGAGCACTATGTGGTGAGAGGTAAAGAAAATCTAGTTTGCAAGTTGAAAAAGTCTTTGTATGGTTTGAAATAGTCTCCTAGGATGGGGTACCAAAAGTTTGATGCCTTTGTGTTGAGTATTAGATTTCAAAGATCGAAATTAGATCATTGTGTTTACTACAAGTTTGACAATGATCGCATTCTCATTATTGCATTGTATGTCAATGATATGTTACTCATTGGGAATGGTAAAAGTTTGATTTCTAATTTGAAGTCTCAGTTGTCAACACTGTTTGAGATGAAAAATCTAGGGGTAGCTCAGTACATTCTGGGAATGGAAATCAGAAGAGATAGAGCAAACAAAAAACTTTGGTTAGGCTAGAGTAAGTATGTTAACATTGTGTTGGAGAGATTCAGCATGATGGATTGCATACCTTTGACTATTCTTATTACAATAGGGACAAAGTTATATGTTGAAGATTGTCCAAAGGCTCCTTCTAAGATAGAGGATATGAGTAGAGTTCCTTATGCTAGTGCAGTTGGTAGTTTGATGTATGCGATGGTCTACACAAGACCAGACATTACCCAAGCAGTGGGAGTCCTTAGTTGATTTATGGCTAATCTTGGACGGGTACATTGGGATGTAGTGAAGAGAGTGTTTAGATATTTGTGGGGTACTTCTGAGTATTCCATATGTTATCATAGTTATCCTACAAAACCTTGACATTCACTTTGTATTCGTGGATTTGTGGATTCAGATTGGGCAGGTGACATTGACAGCATGAGATCCACCAGTGCTTATGTGTTCACTATGTTTGGTGGTTCTATTAGTTGGATGAGTAAGTGGCAACTTGTGGTCGCTTTGTCCACTATTGAAGCTGAGTACATGGCAGAAACTCATGCTTGTAAAGAATCCATTTGGCTTAAGAGATTATGTTCTGATGTTGGGTTTGATGCAAGGAAGATTACTATTTGTTGTGACAGTTAGAGTACCATATGTTTGGTGAAGAATCCTACTTTTAATGCGAGGACTAAGCATATTGATGTCTAGTACCATTTTGTTTGTGACATGGTAGAGGATGGGAAGGTAAACTTGGAGAAAGTTGATACTTTGACGAATGTTATAGATTCCTTGACAAAACCTGTGAGCACAGAGAAGTTTAGATGGTGTTCATAGTCTACCCCTAGCAATTAAATCATGGTGTTGATACTCCCTTTTCTCTTGCAAGATGTTTGACAAGTGGGAGAATGTTAAGAAAAGTGTCTCAACCTTGCAACTTTGAAAGATTACTATTTTTCCTAGTTTTGTTCTTTTTGAATACCCTTTATCTTGGATAATGGTTTGGAACTTTCAAAGTTTCTAAAAGTTTCCAAATGAGCTAAAAATAATGAGACTTACTATTTTTAGTAAGTCCTTTGATTGAGCTCAGATTAATCTAAAATTTTTCCTAGAAGGTATGGAACAGCTAAGTGAACATCTCAGGTGAGTTTCATCTCAAGATCATATCTAGATCACGAGATATTAAAGTTTCTATTTTTTGAAACTGCCAGAAAAAGTCTTTAAACTCAATTACCAAAATCAAAACTTCTCTAAATGTCCCAAAAATTGTCATAACTAGCATAGCGGGTTATAGGGTGATAGATCTCTTCACGATCTTTCTGACGCATCAAACAGTTCATCAATCAAACACCTGAATCAAAATTTATGGCTTCTGAAAGTTAGACCTTTTGTTTTAGGAAATGTAAAAACATGTTGGACACCTAAAAGAGCTATAAAGGGGAGAGTTACATATGTTGGTATGTGGTTTGGCACATCAAAAGGCTTATTTGATTGGAGATAATTTGGGTGCCACTTTTTGGTAGTTTTGGCTCATGGTTTTGTAATTACCATTGGCGGTGTACTGTATTGTATCTCCTATATATCAGGAACTTGAGATGGAGGTTGTATGTAAGAATCTTATAGATGTCAAATTGCCTCCTGGATCTCTGGTTGGATATACTCCTATAAAAGATTTCTCTGCAAGTATATTGTAATATTCGTGATTCCTAAATAATATATTGGGCGGATTTGGAGTGTGGGGTTTTTACTTATAAGGGTTTTCCCCACGTATATCTTGTGTTGTGAGTTTTGTGTTTACATTTGGAAGTTGTTATTATCTTTCTGTTAATGTGCATCTTAATCTGTAACTGTAAAAGTAAAAATTTACATAATTCTTTCCTCATTAAATCAGTGTAGGAAGCATTTTCTGCATACCTTGCTTCCTTTCATTTTTTCCCTTTTAGGGTTTCCCACATAAAAATCCTGGTGTCTATTTGTTATGGGTTATGGTTTCATGTTTCATTCATACTTTACTTCATTGCAATTGAATATGCTAAATGGATTGAAGTGTTATATACTTAAGTGGTTTAAAAGAATAATGATTCACCCCCCCTCTCAGTATTCTGAGTGTTCAAAAATTGGTATCAGAGCCAAGTCCTTTTGAAGAAGCCTAACTGCTCAAGGAAGATTTTGGAGATTGAACACATGGGTGCAAGAAGATTTCTTACTGCTCTGGAAGAGATTCCTGCTACTGAATCTTTATAAGATGAATGCATGTCTTCCAATAGTGAAGAAATTAAGGCTGCTCTTGAAGACCTAGAGAGGACTGAAGAAGAATTTAGAGATCTAAAGGAGAATGTCAAAGAAGCAGATGGGTATATCAAGAAGTTAAGAGAGCAAGTTGATAAATTCAAAGAAAAACATAAGGAGGTCAATGAACAATTGAGGCTAGCAAATGAATCCATGTATGGTCTAAAAGTTTAAGTTGAAGAAAAGGCAAGAGCTGAGGAATATCTTAACTTAATGGTGAAAGGCAAATCTAAAGAATGTATAAGGCTTGAACAAGAAGTTGTGAAACCAAAGTTAGATCTGGAGAGGGCAAAAAATTATGAAGAAAAATTCAAGATAAGTTCTGCGAGGCTTAATGAGATGATTGCAAGTTAGAAAGATCCCAATGACAAGGAAGGCTTAGGGTTTAAAAAAGTGAAAGTTCAAAATCAGGGCAAGCATCAAAAACTAAAAATAATGGCAAGCAAATTTGGAATTAGAAGAAAGGAGCTAGAAAACCACCTACCAGACAACCTAATGCTCAAAGGTACCCATATTTCAATGGTTTTTGTTATTCATGCAATAAATTTGGACATAAGGCTACATAATATAGGAGAAAAATGAATCAAAATGTTCCATCTTTCTCTGGTCAATGTTTTACATGCAAGAAAGTTGGTCATAAAGATAATGAGTGTAGAAGTCAAAGGATGAATGTCTATAACAATGGTAGAATGATTCAATCCTTTAATGGAAACTTTTTTACATGCAATAGATTTAGGCACAAAGATAACCAATGTAGATCCATAATTAATGGAAGGAATAATGGTCAGAGGAATGTTGTGTGCTACAATTTCAATAAGTCTAGACACATTTCAAAGTTTTGCAGAAGCAGAAGCATGAAGAAGGACATTCTGGTAGAAAAGAACAAACCAGTATAAAAAGTTGATCTGATAGAGACTAAAAAGGAGATGAGTAAGATTTGGGTTGAGAAGGATGTAATAGAGGGTAAGGATGTGTCTGTAGCAGCTTCTGGTGTAGATGTTTCCTCCAGAAACTGAGATGAGAGCTTTGGCTCAGGGGGAGTTGTAATGAAAATATTTTACCACCTACCAAATAGAAGATGTTGATGCTCCAACATGAGGATATGTGTTGTAGGATACTATTCTTCATCCAATGGAGAAGGTTCTGGTAGAAAATCTCTTGATGTAGAGATTTGCGGAGCACTTGAAGGTGACTATAGTTGTAGAGACTATTTTGATAGATTTATTGGTTGATGAATTAAATGCAAATTAGGTTAAGTGCGAAGGGTCCTAAAAAAAGATTTTACTCTACAAAATTATTCACAAAGCTTTTGAAGAGTGAAGTTGAGAGTGGATTTGAGAAGAAGAAGAATTCAAGGCAAATCAGAGATTGGTGCATCAAAACCTTAGTGCAATGAAAGTGAAGAAAAGGTATTCATTTGACCTTGGTTTGCCCTATTTGTTTAGAGATCCCTATTTTTGATAAGCTCGATAGTATTTTCAAATCGCTACTCTGAGAGTTGTTGAGGTGTCTGAGAAACCACAAGCTAGATTCAAGAAATTCCCAGCTAAGTGTTTAGAGGATGATCTATTGGGGGCTTTTTCCGATGGAAGACATAAGAATATATATCCATGGAAAAATAGAATAATTTGATCACAGAAAGCTTGGAGACATCAGGGTGAAAGAACTCATAGGAGATGACTTTGTACTTAAACCAGAATACCAAAACCTAACTGATAAGAAAATCAATGTTTGGCAGTGGTTCCCAAGTTTCTGTTTTGATGACAAGTGGGTCAGATTGGTGTTGAGAAGATTTCATGATTAGTTTATATGGTTGGATATGCGTGGCATGATCACAAAGGATGTGATGAGGGTGGCTACTGGTCTATGTTCCTTCGTACCTGTTCCTATTTTTAAATCCATTAAGAATGAAGTGCTGATAGAGTTAATAGGTGCCACCTATGACAAGAGAGATTTAATAGTAAACCCTATCTAGAATTGATGCAGTCAAGGTAGGAGGGTCTAGTGAGGGTCTGTCCAACCTTGCAACCTTAAACTATTATAGCATGATTAATCAAAGATGCAACAGAAGTAAATAGTTAACAAAAGAAAGAAAGAGACATTCATACACCCATGACACAAGATATATCTTGGGAAAACCCTAACAGGGAAAAAACCCATCCTTCAAAGCTCATTCCTCTTATATTATGATCTTAAAACATATTACATATGTCACTTGAGCTTTTATAGATGCTAGGCCACAACCTAGGGTTATAAAAGATTCGAATGATAAGATTCTTTCATGATTTCCTTCCTCTACTTCCTCAATTCTCTAGTCTACTACTTATTCTTCTCATTGCTCTGCTCTCTATTTCACTTTTGCTTCTTCTTCGGGTTAAAATACCTATGAATTTACTTCATGTCTTCACATACTTGTTCATTTCATCACTACCCTTTTAACAAATCATTATCCTTCATTTATATCCTCCACAAGCCTTCAAATCTTTATCAAGTTGGCCTAATAGCAATGGCTAGTTATGAAATGTGTAGACACAGATAGGTCAGACCCAAACATAAGGTGTTGTTTTGTTGGTGCATAGAAATTTGTGTGGATCCCCATGAAGGTTAGCCAGGTCCTATACTTCATTGAATAATATTCCTTTAATCTCTACAAGTCATGAAATTGCTCTGCAAGCCGATTAGACTTCACTAAACACTGTCAGCTTTGCTTTGTGAATATAGTTAAAAAATAGGTAATGTTCTGATAGTGACATATCTCTGAAATCGAGTCCAAATGATCTAAATTTTGGATATGTTGTAGATGACTATGTCTAGATGTTAATTCCAGCTCTGCAGCCTCTAATATGCAAATGCAGTAAAATGTAGTAGTCTCTAAGGTCGCTCTCTCGATAATTTGCAACTTCATTGTTAACTATCTCAATTGTTCTGAATGCTTCCGGATGCTTTTGCATCAAGAATTCAACAGTCAGATATGCTGCTATGGTGGTTAGTTATAAGATATATTTTACTAATAGAGAGAATTTAGTGTCTACTACATTTATCAATGTAGCTTATGAGATGGTTGAAAATGGCACAGATTATGATCTGTGTGAATTACTTAGACAACAATTTTTGGAAAATCTGAAATAGACAAAGGAGAAGAAATACCCTTTAAAATTTGGAACCCTTGTTGTTTGCATCTTGTTTTACTTTCTGAAAGAGCTTCTCGATACTCAAAGAATCACATGGATTTGGGGAAAGCCTATGGCACATCGGATTGTAGATGACATAAGAAGTATTGGTGATTCAAAGGCTCAAGATGATGTATTTACTACCTACTTTGTTGTATTTCAGAAGAAAATGCAAGCAAGAGAGAGAATTCCAAGGAAAATGGTGGAGAAATACCAAAAGGACATCACATTTTTAGTCTCCACTGATGAATGTATAATGGAAGCCATAGAACCAAGAACTGTGTGGATCCCACCTATGGGATATGAGATAGCTGAGAAAGAAATTGTTGCATTAGCTGATATTTTGCTGAAGAGTCCAAAAGATACTTCACAAGTAAGATTTGGGACTTATGAGGAGAAATTAGTTGAAGTTCATATGCAACACAAGAAGGAAAAAATAAAGAGAAAAGTAAACAAAATAATTGATGAGCTTGCAGAGAAAATGGGAATAACAAAAGAGCAAGTTCAAAGAGCAAGAACACAAGGACAAGGAGAAACAAGTGTTGCTAAAAGCTTCGGTGCCTCCAGGAGATTTGGTAAAACTAATACCACTCCTCCTATACCTCAGAAGTCCTTTGGTACTATTCCCCCTACTGATGTGAAAGAAAATGTTACTCCGGTGAAGGAGAAATCCCCTCTAGCTAAGCCAAGAACAAGGTCTGCTACTTTCTCTAAAATTCCTATAGCTATGCCTACTAAGAAGAGAAGAGTGAAGAAAAGGGCTTCCAGACAAGTATATGCTAATCATGATTTCAGTGAGGAAGAAGAAGAGGAAGAAGAAGAAGGATCCAAGTTGATCCAGAAGAAAAAGGGGTCTCTTGCTGCTGAAGAAGGGTCACAGGCCAAAAATACAAAAAATGATATTATTATTGAAGAAGAAATCAGTGAGAAAGAGAAAGAAAGCTTTATCTTCAAGAGAAGAGAAGTTCTATCAGATGAAGAAGAGTCCTCTAGGAAAGGAAAAGGAAAAGGTAAGAAAAGGAAGAATAGTGGAACTAAGGACAAAAGCAAAGAAAAACATAATAAATTAGATAAAGAACTTATTTCCCCTCTTCAGTTAGATGCTACAATTAATTCTATCATAGAGTATAACAATTTGAAGCAAGTGGCAAAATTATATGATGAAAACAAATCAGATGATGACAATACAATCATTAAAGCTGCAATAATCAGGTATCTAGATATTTTCAATGTTACCTTGATTGAAATAACAGATTAGCTACCTGATAGTTTAGCTGATGTTTTGACAAAGAAGAGAGATGAAGCAATTAGTAGAGATAATGAAATGAAGAGCATAACTCTTGAGAAACTATATCCTACCATCTCTGGACTAGACAAGAAGAAATAAATACAGAGATTAAGCAAGAAATTTAGAACAAAAAGAAGAATAAACACTTTGATGTCAAATGATGAAGAGGACATAAGGAGACTGAAAGAGGAAACTCTGAATATAACTATAAATGTTTTGAAAGAACTTTAGATTACTACTGCCAAAGAATATCATTCTAATAAAGATGAAAAGGATGATAACTAGACTGAGACTAATGTAGAGAAAAGTGTTGGACCACCCTTGGTGACTAAGTAGAATGTGCCTTCACCTTCAAGAGAATTCAATATAGCTAGCCCTCTAGAAAATACAAAAAAGGTTGATGATCAAAGTAAGCCTATAGAAGAAAAGGCAGAGGAAGATAAAGAAGATCAGAATCAAGCAATTTTGGATACTAATTCTATTCTAGAAGATGTTGAGGAAAGAGAAGTGCATAATGCAAATCCTCCTCTAGATTCCCTTGTTTTGAAAGAGAAGAAAGATGACAAGGTTGTTAAGTCCTCTGGATTCTCTCCATTGGACTCTATTAGGGAGTTTTTGGTAAAGAAAAAGGAGTCACAAGTTTTATCTACCCCACAACTTCTACAAGTACCAACTTCATATGGTTAGATTAATTTGTCTACCATTTCTCCTTTGCAAAATCTTCAATTAGGAACAATCTTTTAGGCATCTGCACAAGAGGAGATTCTGCAATCTCATGCAGAAGGAAAAGAGTTAATGGAAGAAGCCATGAAGATTTTTGACAAGTCGGTGCCTGATCTACAATTAGAGATGTTACCTTGACTCTGACATTGCAAATGAAGAGTCTGATGAGTAAAGTTAATAGTCAGTTTAAATCTTGTGAGTTAGCAGCAGAGAAAAAGGTGAGAGAAGAGCTTGATAACAAGAGACTGTTAGAACTAATTGATAGGTGCTTGAAGGCATACACTCTTCTAGAAAATGGTATAAAATTTATTGAGACAACTGTGAATGATGCAAATGCCTTGTATCAGTTTTGCTTATCCTAGCCCATAATGACAAAGGACATAAAGGATAAGATAGAGGGCCTTGAGGATCAACTTGTAAAGCTTTCCAAAACTTATGATCCTCTGAAAGATCTAAATGGGAACCTAAGAGCTGGAATTGAAAAGGCTCATGCAAACATAAAGAAACTACAAAATCATAAGGAGTCCATAAAAGACCAAATGAGCTAGCTAAGAGAGATTGTTAGCTTCAAGATGACTTCTATAACTTGTCTGATAAAAGTGTTGAAAAGCACAAGGAAACTAAGAGGGGGGGTGAATCAGTTGTAACCAAAACTTCAAAACCATCAACACATTAACCAATTAATTACTGTTATTGTGATTTAACTATGAAAGCATGAAATCAAAACATAAACACATTCACACATGAGACACCATATTTTTACGTGGAAAACCCTATAAAGGAAAAACCACGGTGAGTGATAGCTCACAATATAAAAGATATATCAAAATTTACAACAAGGCTCACTATTGAAGGCTCACTTCCAATGGGGTTCACTACCCAGAATGCTCATTGCAAAAGAAGCAACTCACTGCCAATGATGTGGCTCGCTACCATTGGGTGGTTCACTACCTGAATTGGTAAACTGAGTTATTAACATCTACTCCATGCCAGGATTCAGTTCCCTTAAAGCACAATAATTTTCCTCTACTCTGCTTTACTTTCTCACTTCACACTTATCTTCACATCTTCATATCTTAACACCTTTTTCATGACTTCATTACAAGTATTTATACAATTCATCAACCTTGGAATGATCATCAAGGTTAGTATTACAATCATCAACCATTGGAACAATCTCCAAGGTCTTCAAACATACATACATTAGAATAGGTCTAGACCTAAATAGATTATTGAAAGAGAAATAATGATTGCAAACCAAACTACTCTTTAGCTAGGACTCAAATGCAATCTTCCATGCAACAACATACTGTCATAAACTCCAAAGCATAATCGCAAGTAGTGAAAACAACCAAGTCGGCTAAAACTGCTATTAACACTAAGACCTTTAAAAAAATGCTTCATGCACAATTTGGATTACACTTTGTGGATCAATCAAAAGATAGGAACACAATCAAGAGACATCCACAAGCACATTATAATTACCAAGAACATCTGCACAACCTCTGAACACTTTATTCACAAAATTCTTTAAACTAGAGCATTTGAACATCACTGTCGACCACTGTCATAGAGAAAAGATCACTTATGGACCACCAAATCATGAACCATTTGAATTGAAGGCATATAACATCATTACAAACTTAATTCTAGAACCACAGACTATAAGAATTAAATGCAGAGAAATGCAAAGCAGAATACATTCTCACTGTCACCACTAAATGCATAGAAAAATAGTTTTCACTCTGGTGAATAGAACTTGCTCAAATATTCATATTGGAGACTTAAACTTGAAAAATGGCATCTATAGACATTCCTTAACATAACTTCCAATCCACAGAAAAAGATATTCGGTATACAGAATATGTGGAGCAAAACACTACACTGTACTTCTGCAAGCCAGGAAACTCTGCAACACACTGTTTCCATTAGGAGAGCAAATTTTCTCAAAAGCACTTGGAAACTTAATATCCAGAACATTTTCTTATTATCTTCAACACTTATATAAGACAATACAAATCAACTAACTCAACATGATTAAACATCAAAACAAGAACATAGTTGACACCAATGACAACACAGATATGTTGACATCAATGACAACACTAGTAAGCACATACTTGCAACAAAAAGAAGCTGAGAAAGTTGGAAAAATACCTGATGCCCTTACTACTATGGATAAGGTAGAGGAATTCCTCTTACAAATCAATGGGCACATACAGGTACTGGGCTATGCCAAGGCGCAGTGGGATTCAGATGTGGTACAACTCAAGAACATCTACAAAGACATGTTCCCAAAAACTCATTAAGTTTTGATTTCTTATGTAAATATGCGGAAGGTTAAAGGACAGTTTTGATATTTTGGTGAATATATAAATCATTTACTTAGGGGGAGATCCAACTTTTTACTCCCTTTTCCATTGATGTCAAAGGTGGAGAGAAAGTCATGTGAAAAAGGAAAGACACATATATCTCAGGGGGAGAAACAATGTCTTTTGGAGAAAGTAAGATGTGCAAAAGACAGGCGAAGAATGATTGAAGAACTTGGTCTTGATGGTTTTTCACATCATGTGTTTCCATCAATGCCAAAGGGGGAGATTGTTGGCAACATCAGTGTTGGAGAGATTGTTAACATGCAGAAGATAAGGCAGAGCATGATGTTATGCAGTGTTGTCATTGATGGAAACAATAGTTGTAAGGTACAGAGTAGTTTGAATGGGAATACTGCAAGAGGGTTTGATCCTCTTCCATTTAGGATTCATCTACTCTTTTTTAGAAGTTAACCATGCTAAGAGATTTGGTCTGATAAAGTAATTTTGCTAAGTGCTAGTATAACTACTTTCAGTGTATAGTGTTCCAGTTTTCTAGTTTACATTGTTCAACCATTGAATATCATGTCTTGTAGCTTTGATATGTTTTTGTTTATAATTAAATGCATCTAATTCTAGAATTTTGTCTATTGGTGTCCTCTGGTGTGAAAGATATGATTAACAGAAGTTCGCATGACAGAGTTCAGTCATATCTGGTATAGAACTAGGGAGTAATTTGGTTTGCATTCTCCTGGTATAGAATATTTGTCTATGTGGTTGTAAGGTGTTGTAAACACATGGTTAGAAATTGTAAATCTAAAGTTTCAAGTTCTGATGTTCTTTGTAATGAAAGTTAAGGTTGTCTAAGTATCGTATCTTAAATAAATAGTGCATTGACAATGCCAGAGGTGATTTGAATTACTCTACATTCCACCGTAGGTGGACTTTTTTCTGTGTAGATTTCAAGATAAGTTTATGATTACCTAATTTGTGTATATTCTAGGTTTGAGGCAATTTGGAGTTTTGGATACCATTTTGTGGTTTGACAGTTGGTTTATATTAGCGTTACTTTGCCAGTGAAGCCGACCTGAAGGTAGTGATGGTGTGTGGAAGGTAAACATGTTTTATGAAGTTAAGTGGGAGCTATTTTAGGTCCATCTTGACCTATTTGAAGTTGTTTCATAGTTTGATTCTTGGCATGAAGAATGTTCATGAAGATTTGGGGTTGACTTCTTGCAAGTTTGATATTGTGATCATTACACTCAATTAGGCCAACCTAATTGGTGTTGTGGATGTTGCGGATATATATAGAGGAATTTTTTTGATATCTTGGTGATGATGTGGTGTGCAATCTGAAGAATGCGACAAGTGCCTACAGATGCGAATTAAGGAAATACAGAGCAAGAGAGTGAGATATTTCAAATTAGTATGAAGTTTTGTTTCTGTAACTTGAGCTCCATTGGATCTGTAATCCATGCATATGTAGATGCAATTGTAATAGTTCAAATCTTGGCAGTGAGCCACTCCTTTTCTTTTCTATCTTTCTTTCTCAGTGGGCAGTGAGTCCACTTACAGTGAGCATTCTTTCTTTTGGGTAGTGAGCCTTGGGTAGTGAACCCTTTGGCAATAAGCCTTTTTTAATTCAATAATTCTATTACATTATATTTTGAGCTAATCCTCACTGTGGTTTTTCCCTTTTAGGGTTTTCCACATAAATATCCTAGTGTCTATGTGTTATGGGTTATGGTTTCATGTTTCATGCATAATTTACTTCATTGCAATTGAATATGCTAAATGGATTTAAGTGTTATATGCTTAAGTGGTTTAAAAGAATACTTATTCACCCCCCTCTCAATATTCCAGGTGTTCAACAACAACAAAGTGGTAGGACCCCTATAGTTTGGCTCTCACTCAAGGGTAGAAGCAAAACTCAGTTTGTGTCTCAATGTTAAATAAAAGAGAGTTGGACTTGGTTTAACTTGTTGAGGTAGGTCTCTCTTTTACATATAAAATCTATGTACTCTATATTCCTAATACTTTGTGCAAGAGAAATACCTAAAATATGTCCATGAGAAGTTAGCCTATAGTCTGTAGTATATATACACCATATCAATCAATGTTTTAGTGAATGCAATATTCAAAATATAAGACAAACTCATAAGATCCCAACTTATTGGAAAATCTTAGCATGACTTGCTCTAGTAGATTCTATTTGAAACTATTCCACCATTTTATGAAGATACTAACATTTGAGAAAACCTCTAAGGATTATCTGAGTTCACTATTGGTGAAGATAAGCCCCTAACACTCTTCTAGAAATAATGATTCTAGTGAAGTGAAACTTTATGTCTTCATTTCCATTGCAACCATTGTTATCCACTGATACATGAACCTAATCTATTTTCCATACAATCCATTGTAATGCATACTTCATAAACTAGGGTAACACAAAGCCTTTTACGGTTTCACAGAAATTAAAATGGTTATACAGACCTGTTATTATTTACACAAACTTATTCAAGCTCTTGCCTTGACTTTATAGGCCTTATATAGGCTCATGTGGCTCTTGATGGCTCTGTAGAATGTTCTAGGCTTATATAGACCTTTAAGGTTCTCATAGACTCTTTAGGGTTTATATAGACCTTTTAACTATTGAAATACACACACTGTATTTCAATAGACTCACACATAGTCACTGTGTGTTTAACAATCACATAGTCTTGTAGATGATTTATAACCCTTAATAAGGTTTGACAGTATCTTTTAAGCATTTACAAAGCTCTTTACACTTATGCAGACCTTCTAGGGTTTAACATGGCCTCTAGGGTTCCACAGATTTTCTCATGGTTTATACAAAGCTTATAGGGTTATATATACCTTTTAAAAGGTTTAACACATTGTGTATTTTAATGTTTATCATAGACCTCTAAATAGACTAGTAGACTATCACTATAACCCTGAATAAGCTTGCACAACCCCTTTAAATGTCTTAACCATAGAAAAAACCTATCGATGGTTATATAGATATATAGAGTTTTCATAAGCCCTTCTGTGGTTTAATAGGCCTTTATGAAGCTTGAAACACCTTAATTGATGTAGGAGCATCCCAGGTTGTAAAGAAATCTTGCATCAACCAAAAACATTAGCTTTCTTTTTTCTTTTCTTTCATTTCAGTTGTAGTTCAGTAATTTACAGTTCAACATTTTCTACCGCATTTTTCCACATCTTCATTTCAGAGCTCCTAGAGCAGGACTTAACATCTACATAGAGACATCTACATTATATCAATATTTCAAGTGATTTGGATTTGTTTGCTGAGAGTTATCACTATCAGAAGATAATCAACATTCATAGAGTAGAGCATTCAGATAGATAGTTGAGAGGAGAATATTTACGAAGCGCTTCTATAACTTGTGGAGCCTAATGGGATATCATAAACGGCACATAAGGACTTGATAGACCTTCCTTGAGGTCCAAACCAAGTTTCATCCATTTGTGAAGCAATATCAAATATTGTAGGCTGACCTACATGTTTCTACACATTACATCTTTCATTGGAGTTTGTAACCTCTTGTGGCCAACGCGGAGGATTATATGAGCTTGAAGATGATATATAGATATCTTAGATGTATTAGGAGGCAATTTAGCAATTATGATAGTTTATATAAGATCTTTTGTTCCAGGAAGGCACTTCATTGCCATATCTTTCATTTCTGTTGTAACCCAGAAGGAAAGCATGTGAGCCCTTTGACTGGAGCCCCCATGTTGCTGGCATATGAGACTTATAATTCTTTGATATATTTAGCATTTGAATATTCCATTACATTTTGTATTTGTGTTATTTCCATTGTGTTTACTCTAGCTGCATGGTTTGGACAGTTCATTCGTTGGACCCTCCTACCATGACTGTACAAAGTGGTATCAAAGTGAAGTTTTGAATCCTTTGGGAAGTGAAGGAATTCTAGAAGTTCTTATGGTGAATAGAGTTCCAACCTAAGGCACTCTACATTTGTTTGTCAATAGAGCACTGATTGTGAGGCAGTTGCTACCTTGTAATCAGATCATCGAATTGAGGTACTTGCTACCTTGTAGTCAGATTGTCGAATTGAGGAAGTTGCACTGGATCCTAAGAAGAGATACCACCAAGGAGGATTCTTGCTATGGCCAATGTTGCTAGAATAATGGAAGAAATGATTGAGATGATGAGGACAATGAAGGTTAGATTGGATGTTGCAGAAGAAGATAGAAGAAGAGGACTAAACCCTAGACATGAAGATGAAAGTGATGATGATGAAATTCAAGATACTAGCCAAAATGAAGAAACCCTAGAAGAAGAAGAATCAGACTAGGTAAAGATGTTGAAAGTTATTTCTAAGATGGGAAAGAGACCTAGAATGGAAGTACTTAACTATACTGAAATTTTGAATCCAGAGGAATTGAATGATTAGATAAATGAATTAGAGGAATACTTTGAATATGAGGAAATTAAAGATCTAGAGAAAGTGAGATTTGCAAAAAATAAGTTGAAAGGACATACTGTTATTTGGTGGAAATAAGTTAAATTTGATAGAAATAGGAGAGGAAAAGAGAAGATCATAAAATGGGATAGAATGGTGGCAAAGTTGATGAATCAGTTCATACCTATTGACCATGAGTTGGAATTGTTGAAGAGATTGCAAAACCTAAGGCAAAAGGAAAAATCTATGAAGTATACTAAAAAATTTCATAAGATGATCATAAGGACTAGACATAGTAAAGCAATCGAGGAGAAAGTGGAAAGATACATATATGGGTTAAGGATGAATATTCAAGAAGAACTAAGTCTAGTAAGGATGACAACAATAGAATAAGCATATCAGTTTGTATTCAAAGTTGAAGACAAGTTGAACAAGAGGCATGAACAAAGACAGAGAGGTAGAGGAGGTAAATCTCAAAAAGGTAGAACATATTCCGGAGGAGAAAGACCTTATGTGGAGCAAAACAAGGAAAGAAGTCCATACAAGAATGAAGACAGAGATAAAATTCATACTAGAGTTATGATAGAAATTTCTACCACAATAGCATAGGGAATCATAATTCTTACCACAATGAAGGATATATGAGAGATGAAAGAGGGTTTGACAAAAGATCATTTAGAGGAACTTGTTTTAAGTGTGGAGGTAAAGCACATAGAGAATTTGAATGTCATCATGGAAGTACAAGCAAGAGGACAGAGAATAGTGTAAGGGTAGCTTATGCAGAGGAAGAACCTATTGGATCACCTAGTTCAGTGAGAAAAACTAAGAAAGGAGAATCGTTAGTTATCAGGAGATCATCATTTCAAACAGAGACAACTGAGGAACCACCGCAAAGGAAAAGTTTGTTCCAAACAAGATGCAAATCAAGAGGTAAATGTTGTAAAGTTATCATTTATAGTAAAAGTAATGATAATTTGGTTTTAGAGGAGTGGTGACTAAGCTGAACCTGGAGAGGTTTAAACACCCTAATCCCTACAAGATAGTATGGATTCAAGATGAACACAAGGTACTGGTGAGTGAACAATGTTTAGTGAAATTTCATATAGGATCTTATAATGATGAGGTATTATGTGATATTATGCCAATGGATGTCTATCATATATTGTTGAGGAGACCATGGTAGTATGATAGAGAGGCAATACATGATGGGAGAAAGAACACTTATACTTTAACATCTAATGGGAAGAAACATGTCTTGATACCTTTGGAAGATGAGCCTAAAAGTGAACTATGTGGGAATTGTAGAATCTGTTTGGTTGATGGAAGGAAATTTTTGGATGGATTGAGACATGAGAATATGTGTTTTGCTTTGATTCCAAAGAAGTGCGGAACCCTAAGTATAGAGAACACCCCAACAAAAGAAGAAGAACCATTGCCAAAGGAGAAAATTGAATTGTTGACAGAGTACCAAGATGTCATATCAGATAATATACCTGAAGGATTGCCACCAATCTAGAGTATCAGTCATCATATGGACCTTATACCTAGAGCTAGTTTGCCTAACAAACAACACACCAAATGACACCAGCAGAGAATACAGAGCTGAATAGACAAATATAGGAGCTGTTGAGGAAAGGATTGATCAGAGAAAGTTTAAGCCGATGTACAGTACCTGCAGCACTAGCACCAAAAAAGGATGGAGAATGGAGGATGTGTACAAACTCTAGAGAAATTAACAAGATCACAGTTAAGTATATTTCCATTTCCAAGGACATATGACATCATGGACTGTTTGAGTGGAGAAAAATATTTCACAAAGATAGATTTGAAGAGTGGATACCATTAGATTAGGATCAAAGAAGGAGATGAGTGCAAGACTGCATTTAAGAAAAATGAGGGATTGTATAAATGGTTAGTAATGACTTTTGGATTGAATAATGCACTAAGTACTTTCATGAGGTTGATGAATGAGGTTTTGAAGAAATTCTTGGGTAAGTTTGTTATTGTATACTTGGATGATATTCTAATTTTTAGTAAAACAAAAGAAGAACATTTGTGGCATATTAGACAAGTATTGCAGAGGTTGAGAGAAGAGAAATTACTGATAAACATCAAGAAGTGTAGTTTGATGAAGGAAGAATTGGTATATTTGGGATTTGTGATCTCTATAGAATGATTGAAGATGGACCCTAAGAAAGTTAGAGCAATTGTTGATTGGCCAACACCTGTGAACATTTGAGAGGTAAGATCATTTCATGGATTAGAAAGTTTCTACCAGAAGTTCATTAGAAATTTCAATACAGTATGCACACCAATGATAGAGACAATGAGAGGTGAAAAAAGGATTTCAAGTGGACATTAGGAGTAGATAAAAGTTTTGAATTATTGAAGTAGAAGGTGACAGAGCAACTAGTGTTAGCATTACCAAATTTTAACAAAGTATTTCAAGTAGATTGTGATGCCAATGGGAATGCAATAGGAGTAGTGTTAAGTCAAGAAGGGAGACCAGTAGCATATTTCAGTGAGAAGTTGAATGATGCAAGGAAAAGATATTCAGTTTATGATTAGGAGTTCTATGTCATAATTCAAGATTTGAAGAAGTGGAGACATTACTTGTTGCCTAAGGAATTTGTGTTGTATATTGATCACCAAGCTTTATAGTATTAGAACAGTCAAGGAAAATTGAATCAGAGACATATGAGATGGGTAGAGTTCATGCAGAGTTACACATTTTTATTGAAGCATAAGAGTGGAAAGTCAAACAAAGTTGCAGATGCATTGAGTAGAAGAAGGAATTTGCCAATAGAGATGAGAGTAGAAGTATAGGGATTTGAGGAACTGAAGCATATGTATGAAAGGTATATTGATTTTGTAGAAGCATGGAAAGCATATAAGGAACTTATTGTGACAGATAGAAGTAGGTGGTTAGATTATTTCATTCAGGAGGATATGTTGTTCAAGGGAAATCAATTGTGTATACATAGGAGTTCAATTAGAGACAATTTGATCAAGGAGAAGCATAGTGGCAGTGTTGGGAATTAAGGTGTCTCAATCTTGGTAATTCCTTGCATTTATTTGTTGTAATATATTTATTTATTGCCTATTGTGTAATTAGGATGCAAATCTTGTTTTGTCATCTTGTGGGAGTTGGCACAGTGATGTATCATCCTATGTGGAAGGTGACCACATGTAATTTTGTCCTCACATGAGGAGATAGGCATGCCACTTAGTGGTAGAGGTAGTTTGCCATGTGTCAGCACTTTGACTAGTGTGTAAGTGAATCTTGAACGAAACAATTATGACAGATTCCTATGACAGAATCTATGACGTGTAAGAGTAAGAAATAGAAGATACTATGACAGGTGAAGACATGTGTCACAAAGCATCTTGGAAGAAGGCATATTTGGGTGCCCCGAGGAGGGTTATTACATTTTGTAAGAGAATATGCTATTTTTAGTTAGTGTATGATAGATTCTCTTACAAGTGTAAGATATGATAGTTATGATGGATTCTATGACAATCGTAAGAGTCATAAAAGCATCTATCATTGCCCAACTTGGGAATAGGAGACCATATTGGGATGGGATGATATGACAAGTGTCATGACCATGCTGTAGTATTGGACAAGTATCCCTAGGCATGGGTTTTGGGCCATGAGGCCAAGTTGGACGCCCATCTCAAGGAAGGTCCATTTTTGCCTTGTAAACTTCTATTTAAGTAGGTGCTTTGAGAGATGTATGATGTGATTGATAGGTACTGTTATGCTACCGGATTGTCTCTAGATATTGTTGGTCATGATGTTAGTCATAAACAAGCACAGAATAAAAGTACACATTAACCTTTATTCATCTTGAAAGATACTGTGAATTTAGAGAATTCATGATCCCAAGTCTCCGGTGATTAGGTCTTAATCGTCTGAAGTTACTCAGAGGTTAATGTGAGTTGTTGTTTCCATTTTGGGGCCTTACATGAAAATGTGCCATCATCATGACATTCCTACAGAAATTCTTTACAGAGAAGTCATATTATGCAGTTATTAGATGAAAAGATGTAGAAATACCTCAGTCTTTGCATGATATTTTCAATTGTGCATGCTTTGCATTCAAATATGCTAAATATTTTGATTACCTACGAGATGTCTGCATATTTTGTGTTATTTGCTTAAGATGATCAATTATTTGCAATTGTGGTAGTGAAATGTTCTGAAATTTAAAAGAAACTGAAAAGAATACTACAATTTAAAGTTGAACCTTTAGCTATTGATCCACATACATACTTGATATTGTCATGAGGAGAAGAAATCAAACCATATGTTCACCAGGATATTCCATAGCTAGACACAGTTGATGCAAACTTCAGAGGATGATGAATGAAAACAATACATGCAACATGATGAGCACTCCAAGGGACGCAGCAAATCAAAGTACATATCCAGAATTCAGACACAGATTACTCAAGATTTACGAAGATTTGTAATCGAAATACTCTTCTCTTTCATTAAGTATGCAAAAGACATGTACATATGCAATAGCTTTGAAATGAGCCCTGAATACTTCAGTAAATAGATTTCAATTAAGTTTTGAATGTTTACAACAAGGCATTCCGCCACCTTTTATAGAATAAGGTGATGAATCCTTTACAAAAAGATCAATGATTAAGATTCACCAATTAACACTAACAGTCCAGATGAAAAGCACATGCTTTGCCAATTGGCAAATGTATAGTTGGCACAGAATATTCCAGCATCTTTACTTGATTCGGTCTCCAGCTGGCAAACAACATATTTGACAATATCCTCCTTACTTCTAGTTCATGTTGCCTCCTTGTGCAACATTGCAATGTTTAGCTACAACTCTAACAGCGTCAAGATTTCCTGCAATAAACAGACAAACATTAAGTACAGCAATTGGAACATAGCATGCAGCTAAAGCCTTCACTAAAAATAGGCCAAATGTTCAAACACATGCAATTGGGTTTCAAATTTGTGAAAACCATGCACAAAATGCATAAACAGGGCCCAAAATACTCGGGTCAACCATCGTTGACTGAAAATCAGGCAATCGGGCCTTCAAATGGATTCAAAAATCCATCGCTTCATTTTCCCACCCATTTCCTTGTATATTAGGCTTCAAATCTGCTGATACATCGCAAAATATACAAGGAATTAATCATTTTCAAATTTCCTTTGAATCCACTCTTTGTATGCTATCAGCTTGTATATCAAGTTATGAATCTGCATATACAAGGACAAAATATACATGGAATTAATCGCTTTTCAAATGATTTCAAATCTGGTGTATGTATATCATGTAATGTATATCGCAATGTATGTAAAAACATACAATCACGAAATGTACAACGAATTCTCGCTATTTAATATGATTTCAATTCCGCTGTATGTACATTATGTAATGTATATTTCGGCGTGACCACATATGGTCGGGATGACAATCTCAAACTTGGCCGAAAGCAAAAGCTACACCGATGCCAAGAGTTACACTGATGTCCACCCATCAGGGACACAACCACTATTGGAGAGAGAATTCAAGACTCAGCCGATAGACAAACATGCCGATGAACTCATCGGGGTGACAACCACTGTCGACGAGAGAATATAAGATTTGGCCGAAGGCAAAAGCTATGCCGATGCCAACTCTAAAGATTTTTATCTGTCCGATGCACAAAATACAAAATGTCCACCTGTATGTTAATACAATGTATACCGACATTTGTATAAAAGAAACATACAGCAGTTTCTTCATCTTTAACAAACTTTTCGAGTCCGAACTGCATGCATATTGACAATGTGCAGGATATTAAGAAATATGATCACCCCCCCTCGAATGTCCTGATGACGTCACCGTCATATCCCGGGCTTCATTGAAATGCAAAAGATGACGTCAGCGTCATATTGGTAAAATCAGGGGATATTTCATGGCAAGAGGATATTGTGAAATATCGGGTTACATTCAAAACATGATGTTCATGATGCGCCTAAGGCTATTGACGAGTAAAGGACACTATCACTTAAAATTGACGTCTGGATATTTCGACCGCATGATTTTATCGGGTGATAGACCAAGATCAGGATGCTTTTCGACAACATGATTGAGGTCATAAAATATGATCCTCCTCTTGCGAATATCAAGTTTGACCAAAACTTTGATTGCTCATAACTCCCACATATGGACGAATTTTCAGGTGGTGCAAAAGGTAAACCTGCATGGAATTTCAAGCTCTTTCTAAATATGAGGTCACAGAAATGAAATATGAACTTTAACAAACTAACCTCATGATGATGACCTACCTCATCCTGACCCTTCATGATGATGCATCTAACTTACTTTTACCAAACCGCCAGAAAGCAAACAACACAAGCCAAGCCAAAAAGTTAGGTCCTTGTTTTGCCAAGTCAAAATGGGGTGTGTTGTGTAACCACACAATAGATATGAGTGTCGAAGACTCCTATAAAGACTTGCATTGCAAGTGTGTTGTAAACCTTGTTGTTTAGATAATACATTGTGCAGGTTTTGGAGTGTGTCTCTCTCTTCTTCTGTCTTACATTCTTGTGTTGTGTATTGCTACAATATCTCTATTGTTGGGTTAATAACACTGTAATTGTAAAGGTTAAAAAGAATTTGCACTCATCGCTCCTCATTAGATTAGTGTAGGAAGTGATTTCTGCACACCTAGCTTCCATTCAGTTGGTATCAGAGCTTGATCACCTTTGGTCCTAGTTGTTGGGTAGGGTTTATTTGAGCTTATCTAAGATTGAGTGGGGGTCTGTGTATACTATTCTATAATTTTGTTGTAGAAAAGAGATGGTAGGAATATTCAGAATATTAGAGGTGGAGAAATTCAATGGCACAAATTTTGAGTTATGGAAACTTAAGATGGAAGACATGCTTGTTGATAGAGACCTATGGGAAACTGTTTCTAGTCTAAAACCAACCGCAATGGCACAAGCTGATTGGGATCTCAAAGATCAGAAGGCTAAGGGTCTCATAAGACTTAGTCTAACTGATTTTGTCCTGTTAAATGTCCATGAGGAGAAGACCACAAAATATCTTTAGAAGAAGCTAGGAGATGTTTATCAGGCCAAATCCCTGGTGAACAAGATTTTTCTGAGAAAGAAGTTGTATTCTTTGAGGATGGAGGATATGTTGCAAATCACCTGAATTCTTTCAATATGTTAGTTGCATAGTTAACATCCATTGGTGTGAAGATGGAGGAGGAGGATCGTTGTATGACCTTGCTTTGTTCTTTGCCGGACTCATGGGATCATCTTGTTATGGCTATTGGGAGCACCACATCCACTTTCAAAATGGATGAAGTGGTATCTTCGATGTTATCTAAAGAAATGTGGAGAAAGTCTTCTGAAGTAGCTAAAGAGGCTCTTGCGGTTTGTGGAAGACCCAAGGAGAAAGGGAAAAAGAAGGACAAGAAAGCTGAGAAGGGTAGATCCAAATCCTATGGGAGATCCAAATCTCTTGGAAAGTCCAATGGTCTCTATTGGAACTGTGGAAAAACTAGGCATTTCCGAAAGGAATATAAAGAGGAAAAGAAAAAGAAGAAGAAGAATGTCACAAACTCAGATTTTGACAAGTCACAAGATGATGGTGATGCCTTCATCTCAGCCTTGGCCACCCATGCATCTGATGATGTGTGGTTGATTGATTCTGGTGCATCATTCCACATGACCTCACATCAAAGCTAGTTCACGAAGTATGAAGAGTTTGATGGTGGAAGAGTGTACCTAGGTGATGATTCTCATCTGAAGATTGTTGGTCGAGGAAGAGTCTCAATCTAATTCCCTAGTGGACGAGTGAAGGGGATCACCAGTGTCATGCACATCCTATGCTTGACACAGAACTTGCTTTCTATAAGTATGTTGAATGATGTAGGTGTGCAGGTTGTCTTTTCGAAGGATAGATGCAAGATGACTAGAGGATCTATGGTGCTTGCAAAGGGTACTCAGAGAGGTACTCTATTTCAGCTAGAGGCATGCACTTCACAGTGCAATAGTTCTTCTGACTTGAAGAAAAGAGTTGTAGTCACTTCGTTCCCACCATCTGAACCAGCAGTGAAGAAATCTATTGTAACAAATTTTGATGGTAGTGCATCTTGGGTACCCAAGGTTGCTCATGCTTTGGAAGTTAAGCTTTCTGCTAAAAAGATAATGTTATGGTATATGAGATTTGGCCACATTGGTGAGAAAGGTCTTACAACCCTAAAAAATAAAAAGCTCATTGAGGGGTTAAATGATTGTAATCTCGATTTTGACTTTTGTGAACATTGTATATATGGAAAGCAAAACCGTGTTCAATTTTACTCTAGTTCTCACAAGTCTTCTAGTGTGTTGGACCTTATTCATTTTGATGTGTTTGGTCCTGTTAGTGTTCCTTCAATTTCTAAATCTGTATATTTTGTATCTTTCATAGATGATTATAGTAGGACATGGATGTATTTTCTCATAAGCACGACTGAAGTCTTTAGTCAATTTAAAGAGTTTAAAACTTTTGTTGGGAATCAGACTAGTAAAAAGATTAAGTGTTTGAGAACTGACAATGGTGGTGAGTTTTGTTCGGTAGAGTTTGATAAGTTCTATAAAGAGAAAGGGATTGAAATACATAAGACAACTCCATACACCCTGCAACAAAATGGAGTTATAGAGAGGATGAATAGGAAACTAATGGAGAGGGCTAGGAGTATGCTTAGTGGAGCAAGCCTCGAACAAAAGTTTTAGACTGAAGTTGTAGCCACTGCTTGCTACTTGGTAAATAGGTCTCCTACATCAGCTCTTATTGGTAAGACACCTATGGAGGTGTGGTCTGGTAAGAAGCCTTTAGTTAGACATCTTCATATTTTTGGCTATGAGGCATATGCACATGTGCCTAGGGAGAAACGGTCTAAATTGGAGAACAAGGTTGTTAAGTGTATTTTCATTGGCTATAGTGTAAGTGTGAAGGGATACAAGCTTTGGGATCTTGTGGCTGAAAAAGTGTTGTATAGAAGAAGTGTTATTTTTAGAGAGCTAACACCTTCTTTCATTGTTCTACAGCTAGAAGAAACATAAAAGAAAGAGGATGTGATTTAGTTTCCTTCTACCCTTGAGAAGACTGAATCAACAGACCCTGTGAGACTTGATGATGAGGAGAGCTCTAGTAGCTCTGAAAGTTCAAAAGAAGTAAAACCTCAACCTCAGCCATTGAGGAGGTCTACATGAACAAGGAAGCAACTTGATAGGTTTGGTTATTCATTACTTGATTCTAGTTGTACTTTTTCCTTGCTTACTAACACTAATGAGCCTAGAACTATGACAGAGGCTATGGGCATGAAAGATGCAAGTTCATGGAAGGAGGCCATGGAAGATGAGATGGCTTCTTTGGAAAAGAATAAAACATGGGACTTGGTGTCTTTGCCTGAAGGATAGAAACCTGTTGGATGCAAATGGGTGTTCAAGAAGAAATTCAGTGCAGATGGCAGTGTTGAAAAGTACAAGGCCAGATTGGTTGTGAAGAGGAATTCACAAGTGGAGGGAATTGATTATGGTGAAATTTTCTCCCCCATTGCAAAGATGACATCTATTTGGTTCTTGTTATCTCTTGCAGTAGCTTATGACTTATAGGTGGAGTAGATGGATGTGAAGAAAACATTCCTTCATGGTGATTTGAAGGAAGACATTTACATGTCATAGCCAGAGCATTACATAGAGAAATGTAAAGAAAATTTGGTTTACAAGTTGCAAAAGCCTTTGTATGGTTTGAAGCAGTCTCCTAGGATGTGGTACTTGAAGTTTGATGCCTTTGTGTTGTCAGTTAGATTTCTAAGATCGAAATCAGGTCATTGTGTGTATTATAAATTTGACAATGATCGCATTCTCATTATTGCATTGTATGTCGATACTATGTTGTTAATTGAGAATGGTAAGAATATGATTTTTGATTTGAAGTCTCAGTTGTCAGCATAGTTTGAGATGAAAAATCTAAGAGCAGCCAGGTACATTCTAGGAACAGAAATCAAAAGAGACAGAGCTAACAAAAAACTTTGGTTAAGCCAGAGTATGTGAAGATCATGTTGGATAGGTTCAGCATGGCAGATTGTAGACCATTGTGTGTTCCTGTTTCTTTGGGTACAAAGTTGTCTATTAATGATTGTCCAAAATCTCCTAGTGAGGTGGAGGACACAAGCAGAGTACCTTATGCTAGTGTTGTTGGCAGTTTGATGTATGCTATGGTCTGCACAAGACCAGAAATTGCCCAAGTAATGGGAGTCCTTAGTCAATTTATGGCTAATCCTAGATGGGTACATTGGGATGTAGTAAAGAGAGTGTTTAGATATTTGAGGGGTACTTCCAAGTATTCCATATGCTATCATGGTAATCCTACAAAACCTCTGCATTTAGTTTGTATTTGTGGATTCATGGATTTTGATTGGGCAGGTGACATTGACAGCAGGAGATCCACTAGTGCTTATGTGTTTACTATGTTCGGTGGTGTAATTAGTTGGATGAGTAAGTGGCAACCTATGGTTGATTTATCCATGATAGGACCTAAGTATATGGTAGCAACTCATGATTGTAAGTAAGCCATTTGGCTTAAGAGATTGTGTTCAGATATTGGTGTTGATGCAAGATAGATTACAATTTGTTGTGACAGTCAGAGTGTGATTTGCCTTGCAAAGAATCCAACTTTCCATGCCAGAACAAAGCATATTGATGTACAGTTTCACTTTGTATGAGACATGGTAGAGGATGGGAAGGTGAATTTGGAGAAGGTTGACACTTTAAAGAATGTTGCATATGCATTGACAAAACCAGTGGGCAAAGAGAAGTTCAGATGGTGTTTGGAGTCTATCAGCCCTTCAACCTATAGTAGTTAAATCCTATTATTTCTATTAGCTCTTACAAGGTGTCTGACAAGTGGGAGAATGTTGGGAATTAAGGTGTCTCAACCTTGGTAATTCCTTGCATTTATTTGTTGTAATATATTTATT
Organism: Cunninghamia lanceolata; assembly: GCA_027924645.1. NCBI lineage: Eukaryota > Viridiplantae > Streptophyta > Pinopsida > Cupressales > Cupressaceae > Cunninghamia > Cunninghamia lanceolata. The sequence continues at coordinate 3,260,191 of BSBN01000765.1, read as the reverse complement.
TATTTCCTATTTTGTAATTAGGATGCAAATCATGTTTTGTCATCTTGTGGGAGTTGACACGATGATGTGTCATCCTATGTAGAAGGTGACCACATGTAATTTTGTCCTCACATGAGGAGATAGGTGTACCACTTAGTGGTAGAGGTATTTTTCCATGTGTTGACACTTTGACTAGTGTGTAAGTGAATCTTGACTGAAATGGTTATGACAGATTCCTATGATAGAATCTAGATGCGTAAGAGTCAGAAATCGAAGATACTATGACAGGTGAAGACATGTGTCACAAGGCATATTGGAAGAAGATATATTTGGGCACCCCAAGGAGGGTTATGACATGTTGTAAGAGAATATGCTATTTTTAGTTAGTGTATGACAGATTCTCTTACAGTTGTAAGATATGACAGTTATGACAGATTCTATGACACTCATAAGAGTCGTAAGAGCATCTGTCATTGCCCAACTTGGGAATGAGCAACCATATTGGGATGGAGTGATATGACAAGTATCATGGCCATGCTACAGTGTTGGACAAGTGTCCTTAGGCATGGGTTTTGGGCCATGAGGCCAAGTTGGACGCCCATCTCAAGGAAGGTCCAGTTTTGCCTTGTAAACTTCTATTTAAGCAGGTACTTTAAGAGGAGATGTGTGATGTGACTGACATGTACTGTTATGTTGCTGGATTGTATCTAGATATGAGTCTCAAAGACTCATGTAAAGACTTGCATTACAAGTGTGTTGTAAACCTTTTTGTTTAGATAATACATTGTGCAGGTTTTGGAGTGTGGGGTTTTTCACCTGTAAGGGTTTTCCCCACGTTATCTCTTGTCTCTCTCTTCTTCTATCTTACATTCTTGTGTTGTGTATTGCTGCAATATCTCTGTTGTTGGGTTAATAACATTGTAATTGTAAAGGTTAAAATGAATTTGCACTCATCTCTCCTCATTAGATTAGTGTAGGAAGCAATTTCTGCACACCTAGCTTCCTTTCAGGCAGAATGGCAGGACATTTTTGGATGGGCAAGTCAATGGCTTTGGTAAGTGAACACTACTTTTGGCCTCATATATATAAGGATGTAAGGAAGTTTGTTTAGAGTTGTAGAGTTTTTCTAGTTACAAAAGGAAATAGTCAAAATATTGTATTGTACAAATCTGTGACTATACCGGAGAGACCTTGGGAAGATATAAGCATGGATTTCATATTGGGTTTGCCTAGAACTTAGAGGGGATATGATTCTATATTTGTAGTAGTGGAAAGATTTTCAAAGATGTCACATTTCATTCCTTGTAAGAAGACAAATGATGCAGTACATGTTTCTGACCTATTTTTCAAGGAGATTGTGACATTGCATGGATTACCTAAGAGTATAGTTTTAGATAGGGATACAAGATTCATTGGATATTTCTGGAGCACATTGTGGAAGAAGATGAAGATAGACCTAAAGTTCAGTTCACCATTTCACCTACAGACAGATGGACAAACTGAAGTGGTAAATAGGAGTTTGGGTAACTTGTTAAGATGTTTAGTAGGAGACAAGGTAGGAAATTGGGATCTAATTCTACCACAAGTAGAATTTACATACAATAATTTAGTGAATAGGAGCATAGGAAAGACACCATTTGAAGTTGTGACAAGAATACAACCTAGAGGAGTTGTAGAGCTGACAGACATGAGTATGGAGAACAAGAGAAGTGCAGAGGTAGAATAATTTGTAGGATACATGGAGACACTACATAATCAAGTCAGGAAGCATTTGGAAGAGATGAATAGTAAGTACAAGGAGCAAGCAAATGAGAAGAGGAGACATAAATAATTTTTAGTTGGAGATGAAGTAATAGTATATCTAAAAAAGGAGAGATTTCCAATGGGGACACACAACAAGATGAAGATGAAGAAGTTTGGACCATGTAAGATTCTTAAGAAGTTTGATTTAGGGAATGCATATGAAGTGGAGCTACTGGAGACATTGAGTATATCACATATATTCAACATTGCAGACCTATATCAATATCATGAAGAAAGATGGTTTGAAGAATCAACTACCATAGCAGCAACTGGAGAAGATAGAGGACATCTTGGATGGTAGAATTGGATGCAGTACCAAAGGCAATCAGTACAAAGAGTATTTAGTAAAGTGGAAAGGAAAACCAGAAGAAGATTCATCATGGATTTCTCAGGCTGAGGTAGATCACCTTGGTTTTCCTCTAGCCCCACCAAAGTGAGGGACTCACTTTTTCAACAACCCTAGGTGTCTAATGCAGGAGCATCCTAGGTTGCAGAGCAATCTTGCATCAACCAAAAACATTTTCTTTCTTTTTCTTTTCTTTCATTTTAGTTGCAATTCAGTAATTTACAGTTCAACATTTTCTACCACATTTTTCCACATCTTCATATCAAAGCTTGTGGATCAGGACATAGTATCTACATAGAAACATCTACATCATATCAATATTTCAAGTGATTTGGATTTGTTTCCTGAGAGTTATCACTATCAGAATATCATCAACTTTCACAGAGTAGAGCATTCAGATAGACAATTGAGAGGAGAAGGTTTGCGAAGCACTTTCATAACTTGTAGAGCCTGATGGGACATCATACATAGCACATAAGGACCTGATATACCTTCCTTGAGGTCCACATCAAGTTTCATCCATTTGCAGAGCAATACTAGATGTTGTAGGCTGACCTACATGTTTCTACACATTACTTCTTTCATTGGAGTTTGTAACCTCTTGTGGTCGACATGGAGGATTCTATGAGCTTGAAGATGATATATATAGACCTCTTAGATGCATTAGGAGGCAAGTTAGCAATTATGATAGTTTAGATAAGAACTTTTGTTTCGGGAAGGCACTTCACTACCATATCTTTCATTTCTATTGTAACCCAGAAGGTAGGCCTATGAGCCTTGGATTGTAGCTCACATGTTTCTGGCATAAGAGACTTATAATTCTTTGATATATTAAGCATTTGAATCTTCCATTACATTATATATTTGTGTTATTTCCATTATGTTTACTCTAGCTGCATGGTTTGGATAGTTCATTCTTTGGACCCTCCTACCATGGCTGCACCATTAATTCACCTCTCATGCTTATAATAGACATGGAGACTATCCTAATAGACCTTTGATGATCTTTTTCACTAAATTTCCTACACTTGGAGCAAGCACATCTCCCAATAGGTTCACCTAATTTGATTTCATTAGTACCATCTTCAGAAATGCCATGCTTCTTAGATTGAGACAAACGAGGAGTAATGGGCATGAACCTATCTACACATCTTCACTTGACCCTATTTACATCCATTTTCCTTTATTTTGTCTTCTCTGAATTCTCTCTTGAATGAAAGTGGAGTTCCCAACAAAGGTGGAAGCCATCTTCAATCTTGCTCTATCTTGGTACAAATCTTCTCAAACAAATGAATAGACAAGGATGGGAATAATAAATTTTACATTATGACTAGGAAGTTGAAAGAATAGAATTTTCTTCCATCCACACTAATGTAGAGAAGGATGTGTAACATAACTCATAGCTTGGAAAATAGCCTATCAACTATAGATTCATATGCAAAGAACCTATTTGTAAAGTTATTTCTAGCCTATAGTATCTCAATTATTGGGCTCTCCTTACTATTGGTTAGATTTAATCACTCTCATATGGAACCATGCAGACTCTTCAACCTTCAGTTACAAGTGATCTGCTTGATAAAATGCGTTAGCACATGTAAATTCCCATGTTGCCAATAGATCTAGGAGTCATTCTTGATGCCATGATGATTGATGCATAAGGTAAACCACAAGATCTCTCATCCTCTCATAGATTTCAATAGAATTTCCATGAACATGAATATGTAGGAGTAAACCTAAAGCATTCAAGTAAATTGAGAAGATTCAACACTCTCATGTTGCAAGGAAACCCATATATGAGAGTTATATATATCTTATCTAGGATATCTCCATCATTTTCTACAAAACCCTTCTTAACTAAAAACCCAAGAATGTAGTGGATAAGTTTTATGATTTCTCCATATAATTTTGGTTCTATCCAGTCAAACATAGTTTTTCAATATCTAGTATTTCTATCCAAGGACTCTGCAACTCTAGCTAGACTATTACTATACTCCTCTGATGACGGTGGTAATGAAGTTCAATAAGCCTGTGAAGTGTTTTACTTAAAGGTGCACGACCTTCCAAGTAAAACAATGCTGACTCCACTAGTTATGAGTGTACATGAATAAAAAATAAGCATTCCATGAATCAACACATGTTTCCATAAAATGGATAGCCTTGCTTTTTTCCTTAGTCTATCATAGAAATCCCTCCAAGAACTAGGGTTTCATAGAGCCTCTAGGGTTTTCCTTCTTGTAGGGTTAACAAAAAACTCTAGTAGTAATCTTTCATAAGCCTTTAGAAATAGTCTTTTAGACCTTGAAACTAATCTGTCAAACCTTGAACTGCTTAAAATACCCTCTATGTATTGATCTTTCAAACATTGAAATGGTAGAATACACACTGTGTATTTTGACAACCTTAAAATACACACTATGTATTTTAACAACTTACGAATACCTAAAAAGGTATTTTCTTAGTCTTCATGGCCTTTTCTTCATTATTGAGGAGTCTCACAATCCTGAAACCATCTGTCACATTCTTTCTATGAAGCTGAAAACTTGCAAGTTAGACAAGACAATCCTAATAGCTTTCTCATTCTAGACCTAGCCTAAAGGACTTAAACCTAAACCTAAAACCTTTGATTCACTTTCAAACACTAAAACTTCCTCCAAAAATAATTAAACATGCCTTTTGGAGTTTTTTAAACGTCTTAAAACTTTAACACTTCCAACATGTCATAAATATGACAAATACTTGTATTCAACTTTATAGGCTTAAAAGACATTTTTACGTATCACATGTCATATAAAGAAGGTTTTAAGTCCACAACAAATAGATTAAGTCTCAAATCCCCTAAAAGGTTTAATAATACTTGAAAAGCCTCAAGGATGACTTAGAAAGCCAGTACTTCACTTATCCAATCAACCTCAACCTTAACTAAAGATACAAAAATTGCATACAAAACTACTAACAAAACTATAGAATGATAATTCCTCCATGCAGTGAAATGCACTAACTTTTACCACCATAGACTACTAACCATAGTTGTACACATACACAGCTATCAAATTAGATCATCAATTCTACTTCCTTAGGATTCCTAGGGATGTATCAACATCAGACACCTAGGATAGATAGAAAAAATGAATCCCCCATTTTCTAGGGTAGTCTACCACTCCATAGAAATTCCACTTTGTTGCTTATTCAACCCATTGTTTCCACCTCCTCGAGTATACCTCATGAAATCCACCTTGAGTTTAGATTTCCCCATTATTATTTGTCACTCTATTCAACCAATCATCCTCTATGTTATTTGTTCTTGGTTAGTATTCTATCATTGTCCACTTGCCCATCTTAACAACCAATCCCTCACATTTGCCAACCTCCCTGGTCATTGCATACCCCTTTGTTATGCTTTCCTTGTTCACATTTTCCTTAGTACATCTCCTCATCCTCTTGTTCATATGTCCTCTCCTCTATATGTTCCTCTTTTGGTAGTCCTTGTTCTCATGTCCTCTCCTCTAGAATACTTAGATCTTTTTATTTATGGTGTTTCCACCCATTCTAGTAATGTCACACATCTTTAGGTTCAATGAATGTTGTCCCTCCTTAATGCACACTAGTGCTATTGTAAAATTTTCCTTCATTTACCCTCAGTGGTATCAATTTGTACTTTTATCCATCCTTCCAGATCATGTATATGTTATCTCTCCTATCATAAGTTGCCTCCCTCTCAAATTTCCATGATCTTCCTAACAAAAGATGGCACACATCCATTAATGATTATCACACAACTCATCATGGTATGACCCTATGTTGAACCTCACCCAACATTGTTCCTCCACCAAAATCTAGCCTCCTTACTACAACTAGCCTAGCTAGTATGGGTACAGGTGTTTCATCATTTTCAGCCCTAATTTTTTTACCATCTCCATAGACACCAAGTTGTATGTGTTGCCACTATCCACCACCAACTCATAACACTTACTAATTTCCTTACACCTAGTCCTAAATAGACTCTTCCTTTGTGCCATCTCATCTCTTCTATCACAACTCAAATCCCTCCATGAGACCAATGAATCCCCACACTTAGGATCCCTCTTGGAAATGGGTGACCTCTCATCACTAAATCCAACTCTTTTGGAATCCTCTACTTTCTTTCCTTAGCACTTGAATGCCCTATATCCTTCTTCACCAAACCTAAAATAGGTTTTCCTGAAGGATTTTTTTTCCTATCATATCCCTCTCTACCTTGTTGAATATACCCTCCATGCTATCCTCAAGCTTCTCTATGGTGAATATCTTCTATTCTTTCATCTTTGTAGTATCTTCCATCATCTTATCTACCTTTGTTGTAGCTACTACAATCATCATCTCTATCACTACAGTGATGGCTCCTATCATCTTCTTTCTCTCCTTAGTGGAAACTTTGGCCTTCTCTTTATTTGCTTACTAGTTTTGTCCCCTATCACCACATCTCATGTTTTTTCTCTAATTCTTATCCTCTCTTCCTCTCTTGTGGTTCCATTTTTCCTCTTATTTTAGTTCAACTTATCTACAATGAGAGCTAACTGGTAGACCTCCTCAACTATATCCAACTACCCTTGGATGGATTCCCTCATTCCATTGATGTATTTGAACACTTTCTCAGCCCCTTCCTCATGATGTCCTAACCTAATTGATAGCCAGTAGTATTCTTTAGTGTACTCCTTCACAGTCATATTTCTCTACGTTAAATTGTGCAACTCCTTCAACAACACCAACTAGTAGTTTTTTAGAATGAACTTATATTTTAACTTTTCTATCATCTAGTCTCACTTTGCAATGCAAGGATTTACTTTTCTATTATACTCTATTTGGACTTCCTTCCACCTTATCACCGCATGACATTTTAGCTTGGTCTTAGCAAACTTGACCCTATTTGGGTTTGTAATGTCCTCATACTCAAAATGCTCCACCAAATTTGTGATCTAGTCAATTAGCTATTTGGGATCCAAGTTCACAAAATAGCTCAAGATATCTACATTGGTCCTCTTACCAATGTCAGTTATGGTTTTCAACATCCTTTCATCCTTGTCCTTTTCACTTCCACTTGATTCTATAGGATATTCTTGCTACTCTTCATCACTTTCCTTAGCCCTAGGGGTAGGGTTCCTCTAGCATTCTTGCTCTAGTGATTCCATCTAGTTTTGCATGGCCTTCAACATCTCATGCATCTTCATCCTACCCGCAACATTCATCATACCCTACCTTCTACTTGGCGGCATATTTAGGTTGATGATATATCCACACTAAACCCTTTGTAAGTTACCTCACAATCAACACTCCATCTTCAAGTCCTATGGACTGCCTCAAATCTAAACTTTATTTAATTCCTACTACGTATCTTATACCTTCTTTTACCTATCACCACAACTACTACCACTATCATAGCCTATGTTTTCTCAAATTCACATTCTCAAAACATGACTAAGTGCACTTACATCCCACCAAAAATACTCCCTTTATCTAACCTTTCTCTTATACCAAATAATGTAGTCATGGTAGGAGGGTCCAAGGAGGATTGTCCAACCATGCATCCCACAACAAAGATTTAACCGCAAATTACCTCAACTTAGAAGAAAACACACATTGACTAGATATGTTGCAAGATTGTCACTAAAATATAACTACAACTTATTGCAATGGGTTCCCTTACATGCCAAGCCATAGCTATTTTTTTACATAAGATTACCAATATTACACAAATGCCATCAACTATGGAATACCACTTATTGATTTTCTATTAGTATCCACATAATTATGTCTAGCCTAAATAACCTTAATAACTACTACAAACTTGCCACATGAGTTGTGACATGATCTAACAGAAGCATTCTAATCCACAACCTGTAGTAGTCAACATACCACTATGGATCCCTTAGATTGTATCCCACATCATACTATAGTTGCCATACCCTATCACTCAAACCTTATTCTCTCACTGCTAAACTTAACTTCTACACCTCTACTTCATCGCATTCCTCTTCACTTTCTTTCATTCCCAAGATCCTCATATGATTTGTGTTAGCCTTGTTGGTTCCCAAATCTACAGATTGCAAAACCCTAAAAGTATGATAGGCTTTATGACCAAGATCAACAATTGATTTGGCCAATGAATAGAATTAATCAAAATGGCTCTAATTCCCTATACTTCAGGCTCTGCTATGCCTAGGCACGTTTACCTCTTTATCACCACTAAATGTTAACTTCTCAAGACTGGCTGGTGATGATTAAGAAGATTATAAACTTTATACAATTACCTTTTCTCAATCTACTTCAAACTGGCATAGACTTTTGAAATAGATAACTTTAACTACACTAACTGTAGACACCCAAAATTGTCCATTTCATAACATCACATAATCATACCTAACCTTGTAAAACATCTTGTAATATTTATCCTAGGTCATTACATTATCCCACTTGATCACCTTTCCAATTAATTAAATAAACCTCTTTATTTAATTAATCCCTCTTCACATGTCCTACAAACAATTTAAATTAAATATTAAATCAAATCCCTCATCCCTCACTTTTTCCACATTGCAACATGTGTCACATGACTACAACTCTTCCCATGCACAAATAATTTAAATAATTTTATTATTTAAATTATGAGATTCCCACTCACATCCTATTTTTATCCCCACTTATTTGTGCATCATAAGCATCTTTTCTCTCAAATAAATAAAAGAATCCCACTTATTCCCTCACATCCTAATTTTAACCTCATGTCATAACCCACTTAATGTACGTCATAGGCACTAAAATGAACTTTTAGTCCTATCCATACACATCACCCATTTGACTTTTAATCTTGGCCATCGAATCAAATCAGCCCCATCCTATAAATATGGCCTCTCACAAGCCATTTGCATCCATCTTTGTCTACTATCCTCACTCTACCAAAATTCTTCCAATCTTCTCATCTATCTATCTATCTATCTATCTATCTTCTATCATCTTTCATCTCAACATTATGCTGATGATTTGAGCAACCAACATCCTTTTCAACAATCAAACCTTCAAAATTTTGCATTCTCATGTGAGGTGGAGAAGAGTAATGCAGGTCAATTAAGAATAGCATGGAGATTTCAGTTTGCATTTGTGTTTATTGTTTTGATTTTCATGTTCTCTTGTTCGCTATTGTGCATTGTTAGGTTTGTATCATTATTTATACATTTACCCTAATTTTTAATTTTTACCCTAACTACACTAACCACTACTCCTACTCCTACAACAAAAAATAAAAAATGTATTGGAAATGTTATGCAAGGAATTGTTTTGGAGATGAAATGATCAGTGCCTTTCTTCCACTGGGTAAAAAAGTCAGAATACAAATGGATATGTGTCTTCCTTCTGGCTATAATTCAAATTATTTGGCACTACAATGTTTATGACTGGCATAAATGTGCAAAGATATCACTTATCAGGTTCTTCTTATTAATCCAGATGAAATCTCTAGGTTATTGTGACTTATTCAAAGGAATTTAATTCCTTCTTGAAGAAACCCATCAAATAAACCACACAAAATAGGAGTATGTTTTGATAAATCAGACATATACTTGATATACTAATTTAAATAACAAGGAAAAACAAAATTGGAGACAACCAGATAAAATTTTACCAATAACTTCAACAAATAATTGAAACTAGAAATTAGGCACCAGATTAGTGCAGTTTGTCCATTACTTTGCTTCAGAAAATGGGCCTTTACAATGTCTTGCTTTTCTAAAATTCAATTCCCCCCAGAATTTTTCCTAACCAATCTTGGTTTCCTTCTTATAGGCATTTGAAGGAAGTGACAAGCTTCAGATCGTTTACAGTCCAAAATGACTTTTCAACTACCCACCCGTTCGCATAATGACATTGATTTACATTAATTGCCCTTTGTTTGTCTTTCTTCACAACTAAAGAATATTAATTCTATCTTCTTATGTCTTTGCATCCCTATAAAAAATAATTTCGCCGATACATTAATCTTGATGATTATTATTATCCTCCTTTTGCCAACACTTTCATGTTTACTTTTACCCGTATGTATTTTCACCCAATCCGGTAAACATATCCTTCGGGTAAGAAATAATTACCCACTTCAGGACTTTTACTTTCACTTAACTTTCTCAGTGGAAATAAAAATTATTTTCCCTCAGAATAATATTACGTTCAATGCTGTGATTAATTAAATTTTCCTTGCAATAAATTTTTATGCTTAACTTTATTGTTTATTCCACCGCACTACTGCAAATCACTTTTGACATTATGGTATATTTGCTGCGGGGCTACAGGTTATTTTAATCTCTTACTGCTATCCTGCATTAGCTTTAGGGTTTCCTAATTGCCTTTTGCGAGGATGTAGGAAAGGCATTTGAGTTATCGCAATACCGCACCATGTTTGGGGTTTAAGACAAGGTCCTTGCGGGGATGCGGGAGAGCCTTCTCTTCTTTCTTCACTGGATCTTGGTGACATGTTTCCTCTCTTCTAAATGAATTCTTTCATTCAAGTCAAAGAAAAAATTTCTTGGTGCTTCCAAATAAGAAGATAATTCCATCTTCACAGTTTCTTTAGGTTCAACAACAGTGAAGATGAATTTTGCAGCTAAACAATATGCATAGACTTGCCATCTTATCATCACTCTCAAGAGAGACTTTCACGTAGCTTTCCATCTCTTCCTTCACTTTCATTACCACCTGTATTGTTTCTTAATTGTGTCATCACCAGGGATCTCATATGCAAACTCTTTTGGAATGTCAGTTGCACCATTTTTCTTTTCACCCATTTCCTTTCCTAATTTTCCATAGATTTTAAGACCAGCAAAAGAAGCATCAACCAAAGAGGCATCACTACTCTTGGTATGCAGTGGGATTTCCTTCTCTTCAAGAGCTCTAAAGATAAATTTTGGTTGTGGTGAATAATAGTTGTCACTAGGCAGCTTCACACAGTATTTGTAGATTACTACTAGAGTCATAGTTAGTTGTAGCTCCAGTTGATGAAACATTATAAGGAATCATCTTTTCATCATCATCAATACTAAGCTTTGGTGTATAATGAATATTGTTTCTATTCAAATGTGTATCCCTCAAGATAATCAAAAGTTATCTGATTTGCTACAACAAACTATAAAGAAATAGAGAAATTTTTAATTTCTCCTACGACCATTTTAGAGAAAATTCACTGCGGGCAAACCGACCAACTTGGAGCCATGATTTTTTGTGAGGAGACATAATCAACTAAATAAAACATGGGTTTGTTGTCCATTTTTGTCCAATTCACCAAATTTATGTACTTCCTTTGTAAACTAGCCCTATTGGCAAGTTGTGAGAAAATGTGAAGTTTAAATTGATATACCAAATTAGCTTAGATGGCCACGAAATTGAAATCGGAGTCATTTGAGACCAAAATATCAACTGGGTCACCCTTGGAATTTTGAAATTTGCAACATTTTCAGGATGCCAAATCTAGTCCAGGAGCAGTCATGAATGCATTAAAAACTGTATCAAAACGCATCCGACGACCATGAAACTGAACAAACATACTGACATATGTACCAAGAAACTTTCTACCACACAGAATTGCAAGATCATTTCTAGGTTTCAAAATTTTAATCATCAAATGTATCCTCTAGGGCATATTTGCAAAGTGCAGACATAAAAACTCCCTAAGACTCAACTAGTTTGGGCTTTGAAAACTGATCGAATGAAGTCCTTAGATTGTGAAGCTAGGAAAATATACTCACATATGACACATGAGTATATCCAGTAAGTGGTAGCTCATGACAATGAACACATTTCAATTTATCGTGCTCTTAAGTAGGCTACACAAGCAGATCCAACATGGGTGTTTCTGAGTGTTGCAACTGCAAGTTGAAGACATAATGGCACTTCAAATTGCAAAAAATTGAAGGTACCAATAGTGGCTCTAACTAGGGATGTATGGCCCTTGTGGGCATAGAAAGAATCTAGATCTCCAGGGAGCAGACCGAGTGTTTTATCCATTGGGCAGCAGAGTCAAACTTTTCCTCTACCCTAAAATGGTATGGTTTGAAAAAATAAAACCACAGCTGATGGCCCAAGGCCACCAAAAAAGAGAAGCCTCTATTTGCCTCTGTCATATACATGGTTTTCATCATGTTGTGCTGAAGCCAATCTAAAAATATTATTGAAATATGTTTGACAGAATATGTTGATATCTTTCATCAACCTATTATACTCAATACTACCATTATTATGCATCTATAAATGAGGCATAATTTGAAAGATTTCATCATGTAACAAGGAGTCACAACCACCAAACAAGCTAGACCCATACTCTATGTGATACCCTATTTCATCAAATTTGTTGTCATTCACCAAATGATGGCTCTCTAACTGAACTAGAAGGAATAACAAATCATACTGGAACAATTGTGAACCTGAAACTCCATCACCATTTGCCTCAACAATTTGCAGATTTAACAAGCTTGAATCATCAACACCCCAAGATTCAATAGATGTATGCATTTTAGGGGCACTGTTGTAATGAAATTCACAACCACCAGATGTCCTTTCATTGTCAAAGCAAATGTGTGCTGGGCATGAAATTTTAGAATCATTTTGTGTATATCTCTGATATTCAATAGTCAACAAATCTGAAATTTGTTCACTACTGAGTGAACATGCCTCTTCATTCACCTCATTGCTGATGTATTATTTAATTTTTTCATCATTACAATAATACTCAGGATCATTAAGAAATAACAAATCAGATGTATTATTTTCATCAGCATAGCTATTTGCTTCACAAGTTGATACAACATCCTGATCATCTGAAAATTCTTCATCCTCATTATATAATGGATTTGAATACATATGAAAATCATGTTTTGATACACCTTGGCAAAATATCATTTGATTTTCTTCTATCATTTAATCATACAATGGGTTTGAAAAACTTTGGAAACCATTCTTAGATGTACATACCTCTTCTTCACCAATTGTGTCTATCATTGGATGTGTTATTTGTTCACTGTTGAGTGGACTTGCTCCTTCACTTACTTCTTTGCTGATGCACACCTCATGCAGTGTGTCCTCAACAACATCTTCAATATTGCAGTCCTCCTCCAAGATGAAGAGTTGACCTTCCATGATTTCATCTTCATTCAAATCTAGAATATTATTATTGAAAATTTTACTCGCATATGTTTCCTCTATTGGCTACATTGTTTGATTATTTTTCCCATATCCATGATAGTGATAGATTGTCATTGATGTCATGAACTTAATATGGTTGAGGTAAATTCAGATGTGTTTTTCAATCAGGTTCAATTTGCATTTGATAGATCAAGATTCTATCAGGAGTTTTGCATCATAATGATATCTTTATATCATTTTGCTTACATATGATGGAGTGTTGTTGGATCATCTTGGATCATGTGAAATCAGATATAGGATCCTATTTAGGATGCATGTTCATTTTGTCTTCTGTGGATCTTCAGTGTGTCAATGTGTAACTAAAGTGAAGGACTTGTTTGTTTAGTAGTACTTGATGTGATCATCTCATGACAGTTGTTTGTAATATGAATAGTGGCAGCATGACAAGGATGACATTGTTGATAGGTTGAAATCTCCATGAAGGTTAAACAAGAACATCAGCAAATCAACTCACTCTCAAGGAGTGCTTCATTGGCATAGTGGTTCTTTATCAAAAGCTTATTTAGATGATTCTTCACTAATGTTAAAAGGTTGATATAAGTCTTGACAAGATGATATCACAAACTGGAAGTCTTCAAATCATCAAAGCATTCTTCAAAGCATAATAAAAAGGCATATTAGTTAAGGTTTTATAACTTTCACTGACATATATGCAAAGTGTTTATTAGGACAGTAGGTGTAGAGGTCACTTGAATTGGACTAATTGATATCCTTATCTTAGTTCTCCATATTTTTCTTGAGGTCATTATTATCTAAGTCTTTGATTGTCTATCTATCCTAAACTAAGTTCTTCATTCCTTTCCAAGCCTGTCACATACCAAATGCTCTTTATGTTATAACATTGAGTTGACCTGCAATGATAAGTCAAAGTCACTTAAAGTGACCTGTTAGAGGGCTACCATCACATGACGGTGACCGGCCCTTCCTTAAAGCTTCAGTCTTTATATGATATGTGGAGTGCGATTTACAAAGAAAGCATTGAAAATGCTTTATATTGTGAAGGGCCCACGATGCATTCAAAAGGGAAGTTTTTGTTTTTAAAGTTACAAACTTTATTATAACCGATGGAGCAAGTTTTGCATATGGGCGGGCTTTTAAAGTCTTTGAATTTAAATTCTATCACCGCCATGTGTGGAGTGGGCATGGGTTTAAGGAGAGCCCGAATGGGAGATAAATTTTATAAAGTTTTTTTTTGAGTTTTCAAAAAGCATTGAAAATGTTTTGAGCCCGATATGTAAGGCATTAAGTTCTTTTGAAGCCGATTTAGTGGAGTTTCTTTTTGGTATTTATAAAATGCATTTAGAATGTTTCTTATAAGAAACATTAGTTGCTTGAATAGGTAAGTCATATGTAGTTTTTGGAGCCCATTTTTCATGAAGTTTTTTTTACAAGGCATCAGTTATTTTGGTTCTTTAAAAAAAAAAGCATTAAAAATGTTTTTGGAGAGTTGTTCACATTTTATGAAGAATTTTTTTTGAAACTCTTTTTCACCTAAAGAGATTTTTGGAGATTAAAAGGAAAGAAGAGATTTTCTTTTTGAGATAGATATATTGTCATTGAAGTTTTTTTCAGAGAAGAGATTTTTGTATGAAGAATATGAAGAGTCTTGTTTGAAGAAAATGAAAAATTTTATCAGAGATTTTTTATTAGATTTTTGGAGATAAAGATTTTATTATCAAGGAAGATTAAAGATTTATTGAAGAGTTTGAATGCAGGAATTTACAGAGAAGGAGATTGAAATGAAAAGACTAAATATTCAAAGAGATTTTATTTTTCTCCTACAGGTCCTGATTGAAATGTTAGAGGATATGAAGAGCCATTTTTGCAGGTTGTTGAATATTGAAAAAGTTTTTTAATGAGAAGGAATTTCAATGATCTTGCCAATCATGTTGCAGAGAAGAAAATATATATATATGTATATATGATTTTATTTTTGCAGAGATTGAAGGGTTTTGTACAAAGAGGATAGTGAAAATTTGGTTGAAAAAATTTGCAGATTGAAGGGTTTTGTGATTAGAAGAATGTGAAAAGGCATTTGTATTCTATATAATGGTCTTTCAGGTACATTGACTGTGTGTGGTGTTATGCAAATCAACATGCAATGGTGAAGACAATGATCAGAAAATTGTGCACATTAATTTGTAGTGAAAAAGATATATTTCCTTGATCAGGTGAATTAAGTGATTTCAAAGATAAAATGTCAGAAAACATGAATGATGGAATATATGATGCAGATGAGTTGATTTGAATGGTGCAAATTAGATTGAGCAGCAATCACTTCTTGCACATGAGATTTAGAGTTCTAATTGATTGAGAAATGCCAGTGAGGCACAACAGTATGCCAGTGAGGCTTGTAGGTTGGTAAGACCATTTGTCAGTGAGACACTTACATCAGCCAGTGAGGCTTGTAAAGATATTTTCAAGGATAAGCCAGTGAGGCAGTTTTGGAGTGGTTTTTATACCCCAGGAGGGTTTTCCACTCGTGCAAATTTGTGTTATGTGTTATATTGTTTTCATCTATATGTGTGTATGTTAATACATTGCTTATAAGGTTTTGTTCTCCTTCTTCATTCTTAGTTTTGTGCATATGTGTTTGACAAATCAATGATAGCTTTCTCTCCTTTGTGCTCTACAAGTTAAAGTTTGAAAAAGATTTGAAAATTCACACAACACTAATTCACCCCCCCTCTTAGTGTTGTCCTTGACTCCTACAATCCATTGAATGATATCACCATCTTCTGTGTAATTAGATTTAGCATTTCTAGCATGGTCATGCCTGATCCTCTCTATAACATAAATCAAATCGCACACCTGATCAAAAGTAATTGGCTTCAACGACTTAGGTCAATAAACTAAATTAGGCTCATATATTCTCATGAACAACTCGATGCATACAGATTCATCAGGCATGAAATTAAAAGGTATTTGCATATAGATATCAAACATTCTTCTAAACAGAGCACTTCCAGATTCTCCTTCATATCTCCTTAGGCCAAAAAGTGCATCTAAGGGGGATATGCAATATTTTGATTTCATGATGAAACCTTGACTTCTTTCTTAAAAATACTCATCATTTTTCTCAAAAGTTTTGACTGGAAATGTTGTAGTTCTGAGATGTTTTTGCATTCTTCATCAGGTTATTTTTAACAAAGTTGCCACCTTCTTTAAAGAGGAATGAATTTTATTTTCTGGGTCTTCTCCAATAGTAGAGTCATTTACATATCTCTTCACTACTACTGCAACAAAACTTTATCTAGGTCTAAAATTTTAATATCTAAACCAAGTTTCAAATTTACACCCTTTGATTCTTGACTCTTCCCAATGATAATCACTTATGTCCCCAGTAGAGCTGCCAATCTATTGGTGGCTTGAATGGGCAAAACTTTACCAAAAACTCTAGGGTAAGATTTGACAATATTTTCACTTGAATCCCTAGCAGAGTCACCAATCTGTTGGTTCCCAAATCTGCAGACTGCAAAACCATAAAAGTATGCCAGGCTTTATGATCAGGTTCAACAATCAATTTGGCTAATGAATGGAATCAACCAAAATGGCTAGAACTCCCTACACTTCAGGCTCTGTTATGCCTAGGTGGGTGTACCTCTTTATCACCACTAAATATTAACTTCTCAATACTGGCTGGTGATGATTAAGTAGATTATAAACTTTATACAATTATATTTTCTCAATCTACTTCAAACTAGCATGGGGTTATTAAATAGATAACTTCAACTACACTAACCACTACTACTCCTACAACAGAAAATCAAAAATGTATTGGAAATGTTATGCAAGGAATTATTTTGGAAATGAAATGGTCGATGCCTTTCTTCCACTAAGTAACGGAGTTAGAATACAAATGGATATGCGTCTTCCTTCTGGCTATAATTCAAATTATTTAGCACTACAATGTTTATGACTGGCATAAACATCCAAAGATATCAATTATCAGGTTCTTCTTATTAATCCAAATGAATTCTCCAAGTTACTATGACTTATTCAAAGGAATTTAATTCTTGCTTGAAGAAACCCATCAAATAAACCACACAAAATAGGAATATGTTTTGATAAATCAGACATATACTTGATATACCAGTTGATTTAAATAACAAGGAAAAACCAAATTGGAGACAACCAGATAAAATTTTACCAATAACTTCAACAAATAATTGAAACTAGAAATTAGGCACTAGATTAATGCAGTTTCTCCATTACTTTGCTTCAGAAAATGGGCCTTTACAATGTCTTGCTTTTCCAAAATTCAATTCCCCCTAGAATATTTCCTAACCAGTCTTGGCTTCCTTCTTATAGGCATTTGAAGGAAGTGACAAGCTTCAGACTGTTTACATTCCAAAATGACATTTCAACTACCCACCTGTTCACATAACGACATTGATTTACACTAATTACCTTTTGTTTGTCTTTCTTCACAACTAAAAAATACTAATTCTATTATTTTTTGCCTTTGCATCCCCGTAAACAATAATTTTGCCAATACATTAATCTTGATGATTATTATTATCCCCTTTTTGCCAACACTTTCACATTTGCATTTACCCGTATGTATTTTCACCCAATCTGGTAAACATATCCTTTGGGTAAGAAACAATTACCCACTCCAGGACTTTTACTTTCACTTAAATTTCTCAGTGGAAATAAAAATTACTTTCCCTCAGAATAATATTACGTCCAATGTTGTGAGTAATTAAATTTTCCTTGTAGTAAATTTTTATGCTTCACTTTATTGTTTATTCCACCACACTACTGTAAATCAATTTTGACATTATGGTATATTTGCCATGGGGCTGTAGTTTATTTAATCTCTTACTACTATACTGCATTAGCTTTAGGGTTTCCTACTTGCCTTTTGTGGGGATGTGGGAAAGGCATTAGAGTTACCACAGTACCTCACCATGTTTGGGGTTTAAGACAAGGTACTTGTGGGGATGCGAGAGAGCCAAATAAGAAGATAATTCTGTCTTCACAATTTCTTTAGGTTCAACAACAGTGAAGATGAATTTTGTAGCTGAACAATATGCATAGACTTGCCATCTTATCATCACTCTCAAGAGAGACTTTCCCATAGCTTTCCATCTCTTCCCTCACTTTCATTACCACCTGTATTGTTGCTTAATTGTATCTTCATTAGGGATCTCATATGTAGACTCTTTTGGAATGTCGATTGCACCATTTTTCTTTTCACCCATATCCCTTCTCAAATTTCCATAAATTTTAAGACTAGCAGAAGAAGCATCAACCAAAGAGGTAGCACTGCTCTTGGTATACAATGGGATTTCCTTCTCTTCAAGAGCTCTAAAGATAAATTCTAGTCATGGTGAATAATACTTGTCACTAGGCAACTTCACATAGTATTTGTAGATTAATACTAAAGTCACAGTTAGTTGTAGCTCCAGTTGATGAAACATTATAAGGAATCATCTTTTCATCATCATCAATTCCAATCTTTGGTGTATAAGAAATATTGTTTCTATTCAAAGATGTATCCGTCAAGATAATCAAAAGTTATCTAATATGCTGCAATAAACTATAGAGAAATAGAGAAATTTTTAATTCCTCCTATGACCATTTTAGAGAAAATTCAATACGGGCAAACTGGCTGGCTGGAGTGATGATTCTTTGTGAGGAGGTATAATCAATTAAATAAAACATGGGTTTGTTGTCCATTTTTGCCCAACTCACCAAATTTATGTACTTCCTTTGTAAACTAGCCCTGCTGGCAAGTTGTGAGAAAATGTGAAGTTTAAATTGATATACCAAATGAGCTTGAATGGCCACGAAATTGAAACTGGACTCATTTGAGACCAAAATATCAACTAGGTCTCCCTCAGGATTTTGAAATTTGCAACTTTTTCGAGATGCCAAATCTAGTCCAGGAGCAGTCAGTAACACATTAAAAACCATATCAAAACTCATCTGACGACCATGAAACTAAACAGACACGCTGACATATGTACCAAGAAACTTTCTACCACATAGAATTGCAAGATCATTTCCATGTTTCAAAATTTTAATCGTCAAATATGTCCTCTAGGGCATATTTGTAAAGTGCAGACATAAAAACTCTCCAAGACTCAACTAGTTTGGGCTTTGAAAAACTGATCAAATGAAGTCCTTAGATTGTGAAACTAGGCAAATATACTCACATATGACACATGAGTATATCTAGCAATTGGTAGCTCATGACAATGAACATATTTCAATTTATCATGCTCCCAAGTAGGCTACACAAGAAGATTTGACATGGGTGTTTCTGAGTGCTACAACTACAAGTTGAAGACATAATGGCACTTCAAATTGCAAAAATTTGAAGGTTCCAACAAGCCTCAATTTGGTACAAATCTTGAAGTCACATGAAAAGTGTCATTAGCTAAATATAACAAACTTACAAATTACAATAGTCCAATGGTGGAGACTATTCTCACAATACACCATAGGCCTTCATAGTGGCTACTAAACACCTCACTACTATCCACACAACACACCACATGCCTTCAGAGTGGCTACTAAACATCTCACAAGTATTCCCTTTGGCACAAACCCAAACTAAACCTTCCACAAAATAGAAATGACTCTAACAACTCAAACTACCAAATTGCAGTCACTCTATGAACCAATTTAACAACCTCCACTTATCCAATCAACCTTAAACTTTAACTAAAGATATAGAAACTAGATATAAAACTATTAATAGAACCATAGAAGCTAATTCCTTCATGCAGTAAAATGTAGTAACCTTTACCACCACAAATTGCTAACTGCAGATGTACACTCACACACAACTATCAAATTAGATTATAAATTCCACTTCCTTATGATGCCCGGGGATGTGCCTACATCAAGTAGATAATTTAATGAAAGTAGCCCATTTTACTACTAAGAATGTACATGATGATGCCACAATTGTAGCATCAAATTTTGTTAAATAAGTAAGGTTACATGGGATTCTAAATGTGGTCATCCAAGATGAGGATAAATTGCTTACTTCACAATTTTAGACCCCATTAATGGTAGTATTTGGAATTAAATTAAATTCCAATTATACCTACCATCTAGAAATCAATGGTCAAATGGAAAGGGTAAATCAATTTGTTGAATATATTCTTTGAATGCACCCAATGGACCAGCCTTCTCAATAGAAAGATTAGCATCTAGTCAAGCTTGCATATAATAACTCTTTATCATTCACCTCTTAAGATGGCACCATTTGAAGCTTTATATGGTAAAAGATGCAAAACACCACTTGGCTAGGATAGTCTAGAAAATTTAGTATTTATTGGGCCTAAATTATTTCATGAATATAATGATCACATTCAATAATGGGTAAGTGCATGGCAATGGGCAGCCAAAAGCGGGTAAAAAATAGCTAGTTATTTTCTAAAATTGGCAAAAATTGATCTTCAATAAGTAATTCAAGATAAAACACACTCAAAATTTTAAGATGTGATAGGAAGAAGATTAGTGGTGCTCAAAAGTTAGTTTCTAAACTACTATTTTAAAAACTAGTGGAAATTAAGAGGGTCAATTAGGGAGAGCACAAAAAGTGTTCCTATTTTTGTCAGAAAAATATAACATATCACCTGGTGTGCTCCTCCTAAAATGTTAACTTTTTTAAGTATTTCACAAATCCCTTTAATGAAAAGCTAGCTAACATCTCATAGTTAAAGCTAGATTTTTCTAGTAGTTTTTTAATGAAAATATGATTTTTTATTTTCAAAGTGGATACATCCTAAAAAGTAGAAAATATAGTGTGCTCCCCCCTAAATTTTGACAAAACTAAACAAAAATCATTTTTTTTGAATATGTATATAACGGAGTCTAGAATATAAAAATGTAATTTATTTTAAATTTGGATGAGCAGATAAAAATGAAACCAAAAGATCTATACATAGGTTATGGTGAAAAATGAAGACACTAGAAAAATTAATTGAAGATAGAAACTTAATGTATTTCAATTGTAGAACATTACATGACTAGAAAGGTAAGAGAGGGCTTGATGTTGTCACGCCAATTTTTTAGAATAATGTATTAAATGTGAAAACTTGATGGAGAGTATATTTAACATTTGACCTTCTTTGTGCATTTTAACACCTTACATGTAGATCCAACCCTTTCGCTCAGATTTCTAAGGCAAATCTAAGCCTAAGAGTGGGATTCCAAAGTAACTTCAAATGAAATGTGTGGTGCATTATAATGTGTGTGCATTATAAATTCAAAAAATATATTGTGCACTAAGAATTTTGTTTGTTTTAATGCATTTATAAATGCTCATGTTAGCTTTATACTATACTAGTGTTATGGCTCAAGATTTATGAGCCATAACACTAGTGCATTATACCATATTTTATTTTAAAATTTGTTTGGCCACTTTTTGGCCCCCATTACCCTAATAAGACAAAGACTAAAAGAGGCATTTGAAAGATAGAAAATGGTAGATTTAAAAAGTTCACTCCATAATTTTTTAATGGGAGAAAATCCATTTCTATGAGTTAGACTATACAAAAGTTCCATTAAATTTGGAAAGTCTCTGAAATTGGCCTGTCAATGCAATGTAGAGTTCTAAACTAATTAACCCTATGGCTTATCATTTGGAATTTCCACCTTCCTTTGTACAGATTCATAATTTTTTCCATGTTGCATTATTGTGTAAATATATTATTGACCTCTCTCACATGTTGAATCAGAAGAATCTTCAAATAGAGGAAGGAAAAATAATGCTTGAACTGGTCCAAATTCTAGACCAACACAACATTAATTTACATAGTTGCACCATTCAACAAGATATTGTTCAATGGAACCAAATCAGCCCTAGCAGTGCCACTTGGGGAGACCAATAATTTATGGTAAAGTATTTGTTGGAAATAGGATAGACAATTAAGAGGGGGGTGAATCAGTTGTCACAAAACTTTGTATCTTTCTGCAGTTAATTATTTCTTTTTCTACTTAATAACAATTTAATAACTTAACCATGAAAACAATTAATCATAAATGTAAGAGCAGCAACACAATAACATATTTGACACCAAGATTTTGACGTGGAAACCTAGTTAAGCGAAAAACCACCGTGGGGGTTAACCCACAAAAATTAATACCCTGTTAAAAGTATTTTACAAATGGGAATGCACATGCTTTCAGGCTCACTGCCCAAAGATCACTGCTCAAATGGAGGCTCACTACCTATAGAAAGATTACAAGAGAATAATAGAGATTTTGAACTGAGAAATAACATCTATCCATGCAAGAGTTTCAGTTCCGGTTAAGTACAAAAACTGATCTTACACATTTCATCTTTGCTCTTCTCTTCTTATTACTCTACCTTCATTCAGACCTTGGATTTCTACTCTTCTCACATTTGTACCTCATTC
Organism: Cunninghamia lanceolata; assembly: GCA_027924645.1. NCBI lineage: Eukaryota > Viridiplantae > Streptophyta > Pinopsida > Cupressales > Cupressaceae > Cunninghamia > Cunninghamia lanceolata. The sequence goes on along the minus strand of BSBN01000765.1, from coordinate 3,237,466 downwards.
ACATACACTTCACATACTAAATCATCCAATTCCATCAGTTATATATATATGCAACATGACCTACAATCATTTTACCAGTCAGCTTCAAAAACATTTAGAACTTTATTGAGAACTTTGCTCTGTCAGCTAGATCCATACATAATATGAGATGCGGACCAAAACTTACACTCACAAATCATCAATTAGGTTGGTCACTAATATCGATCATCACCATTTGTCCAAAGAACAACTTCTATACATCTGAAATTGAGATCATTCATAAAGTCAGCCTGTTCTTCTTATGTCTGTTCTATCAGACTAAAACCCGATATTCAGAAGCTAATATCTTTTGAGTCCTTCATCACCAGATAACAAAACTCTATATTTAGAGTGTCTTGACAATGCTTTCAACTACCTTAGATCCGCAACAAACCATGCCTTTCCACTGGAGAGATCTAGACCAAGATAGTGGACTATTATTGCTTTGTTCCTAACTGCCCAAACTTAGACAAATTTTGATTCTGACTTCTGGTAAAAACAAATTGTGTTATGTGGATGATTGGGATGATCTTAGTTGCCATCAATGACAACACCTGTTAATGTGAAGTCATTTCTCTTGCCAACAATCTCCCCCTTTGTTATTGATGGCAACACTTAGTGAAAAATGACTCAACACTTAGTGAAAAATGACTAAGTGTCTAATGTAGCTCCCGATTACTCTGTACTTGTGCTTCTCTATTAGTTCTGAAGCTCCCCCTTTGCTAGATTCCTCATTTTTCATTGTTCTTCACTCCCCCTTTGACATCAATGGCAAAGGGTGGGGTCCACAAGCCAAAACTTTCCAAAAATTTTATGTATCATGTTGCATATGTACAAGTAATCATTATATTCTATTCACATGAACTTAAGAATGTCTGCAAAACTATTTTTCAATTACACAAGTTCAGAGGCCCAAGTTCCCTTTATTCCATCCAAAATTGAGATGTGTCCACTTAGAAAGAATGCATATGCTTCTACCTTTGTCAGATCTGGAGGATTACTTGTCTGAAGTGCAGTCTGAGCTTCTAATAGGGCATTAAACATGGCTTCTAATTTGGGGGTAATCAATCCCCAGAGCTCACACATTCTCTTCATAATGTTACCCTTTTCTTTAACAAGCCTCTTTATCTCATCTGTCAAGATGATTACTTAACATTCTTGACTTATAGGTGAAACTGTTAGAGGATCAAAATTTTGAGAGAAAATTGACAATTTATGTTCTTGCTCCTTTATCTTTTTCTCAATATCCTCATTAACTTTGGGCCATGATAGACAAAGTTTGTACATATCACTTCCATCATTTAGAGCATTCTGAATGCTCTTTATTCTAATACCAAGTATCCTTCTATCATTTCCTATCAGATTCTTTATTTCATAAAATTTCTTATCCAAGAATTCTTTCTGAACTTTTACCTCCGCAGACTTCTCAAAGGACTCAAAATGAGTATTTATAGAACTTACAAGATTTTTTAGATGTTCAGAGGGGGAATCAGATGGACTCTTCTAGTAGTTAGGCATTAACTTTTCCAAAATTTTGGATGCAAGCCCCAATAGCTCATTGTCCTCCATATGGAATTTTAACATCTTTTCTCTAGCCTTTCCTTGGGTGAATGATGCTATTTTCATCAGTTGAAATGGAGAGAGGGCATCTAGATTGGCTAGACCTTGGAGTAGTTCAGGTTCATCAAGCTCAATCATCTCTTTTTCAAGAAGACTTATCACTACAACTGTAGTGTCTCTTGCAACATTTTCTGAACCATCCTTTTGTTCATTAGATATCTCAGTATCTACTTTATGTGATTCAACATTTGCACCATCTTCTTCTGCTTTATCTTTCTTCCTCTTTCTTTGCTTTATTTTTCTCTATGTTCTCTGTAGAGGGACTCTTTTCTGATTGTTCACCACTTGCTACCTGATCCGGAGGGCTCTGTGTAGTAGCAATATCCTCTTCTTTTCCAGAATGATCTGGTGGAGGAGTTACTACTTTATCCAACATTTCTGTATCCTCCTGATTTGCTTGTTCTAGTTCTAGAATAGAGGCTTCACCTAACTCAGATTGCTGCTCAATGATGTTCTCTTCTTCACCATCTGAAACTTCTTCTGTGACTATGGGAACATTGTGTTTTTTCAATGCTTTCAAAAGAATTTGTTGAGTTTCTTCAATGACTTCACTTATTTCTCCAAGTATGAGTTTGTTCATTCTCTTTTTACTTCTAAAATCATCTTTGACTTCCTTGAATACCATATTTATTTGATCAGGTGAAATCTGAGGACACAAATTTATTAGCTCATGTTCCCTGACCTCCATGTCCTTGATCTTGGCATTTTCTTTTCTTAACTCCAAATTATTTTCCAGACTTTGTGGTAACTCAGAAGTTATCTCAATCAGTGCCTTGTTGTAGATGTTGAGATATTTGACAGTTGTTTCCTCTAATACCCCTTTATCCACATGACTGTATTCATCATAGAATTCAATCATGGGTTTTAGATTTCCATCTACAATGACTAACTTTATCACATCATCCAAGGAAAGTGTGGGCTTCTCAATATATTCCTCATATGCTTTTGTCTTTTTCTTTTTGCTAGCCCTTTTACTTCTGAATGACTTTTCTTTGGTTACTTTTGCAGCTTTTGTGCTAGTGGCCTTTAGTTCCTTGATTTCAATGTCAGAATCTGTATCTTTTTCTTCTTCTCTTATGCTTTCATAGGTCCCGGATGTTTTTGTTTTCTTCCTTCTCTTCCCTTTTTTGGATGATTTTGCTTCTAATTTTGTAGGGGCAACAACAAAGCTCCTAGTAGTTCTTGAAGTGGAAGTAGGTTCCACTAGAGCACTTGTTTATTTCTTATCTTGTTTCTCTTTCTCAACTTTTTTAGTTCTTTCTCTGAATTTCCTCACATCCTCCTTAGTTAGGCCCAAATTTTCAGCCAACTGCTTAACTTCTTTTCTTACTTTCCTATTGGTTTTAGGTTTTTTGAGCTCAGTATGTAGTTTTAAACTTAGCTCCTCATATGTCCCAAATCTCTCAACCATTGTGTCTTTAGGCTTGCTTAGAAGATGCTGAGAATACATGTCCAAAACTCTCTCATCCACCTCATAACCCATTGGCATTATCCATACTATTCTTGGTTCTACAGCTTCAATCAAACATTGATCAGTGTCAACCATGAAGCATATTTCATTTTTGTATTTCTCAACAATTGAATTTGGGATTCTTTCCCTTGATTGCATTATACTCTAAATTTTTTTGAAGTAACCCCATATTGCAATTTTCTGAGCTTTGAAATCACCAATGCTGTGAAGATGATCTCTGATCTGAATGGTAACTGGCTCATCCTTAGTCCAGTACACACCTTTTACCCCAGGTACCTCATTCATAAAATAGAACAATAGACATAGAACCAATGTACCATACTTGAAAGTGTTTTTCTTATCTTTCTTAATTTTGTTCAAATTCTTAATCAGTTGATTCTGTAGTAATTCACACAAGTCATAATTAGTATTTTCCTTTAGCATCTTGTATGTAGCATATATGGCTATTCTGGAGATAGAATTTTCTCTGCTTGAGTGGTAAATCTTGTACCTAATCACCATGGAGGTGAATTTGACATCCAATTCTATAATATCATTGATGGTCATTACCCTTATGTCAAACTTGGCACTAGTAGCATCAGTTACTGTCTGGTTTTTCATGGCTTTTAGCATGGGCAATCCACCAGTTGAATTTAATCCAGTTACAATTCTGATAGCATCCTTGGTAATCTTGAATGGTTTTAACAACCAAATAAATTCATCATGCATCTGACTTAAAACATATCAGATCCATTCATCCTCATCAAATGTCAGAAACCCCATGATCTAAATAAAGTGGTTATCTTGTAGTGCCTTATATTCAGGTTTAAGTTCATGATTTTCATCCCTGAGTTGTTTCTCAAACAGGTCTACATACCTTGAATCTCCAAATTCATCTATGTTTGCATGAATATAAACCCTAATGTCTTCACATACAGCACACCATACAGAACACTTGAGAAAGCACCTAATGGGTCAACTTCTATTGATTTGTGAGGATGCTTCTTAAATTTGAGTTGAGGTCTTTCAGTAATGTCAACAACATGAGGAGTAGCCATCTCAACAAATTTTAGACTCAAAGCTTCACAGAGAAGTACCTTTTTCTTCTGTGGGGTTAGGGATGATCAATTGCCAGTTGGATTCACTCTTTGTGCTTTAGTCTCTAGATTTTCAACTCGAATGCTCTTCTTCTTATTTCCTCCAAATGCAAAGTGATTCAAATGTATGAACAAGTGACCTTTTATCTTTTGCAAACCCTGATTTGGCATTGTAATAAATGTGTTTCCCTAACTTTATCCAGTTACTTTGTTTTTGACAGTTCTTCATGAATCACTCTACAATTTCTCATATCAACATCTTTTCTTCCAGAAATCCTTCCAAAGGTTCTAAACAAATTCAAAAATCCTCTTTTATTGTGCCAGATTCAAGCACCTACTTACTGACTGGGGGAATTTGATGTTCAATGCAGCTCCCCCTGAGCCAAATCTTCTGACTTAACTCCTGGAGGAATTGTCAGCCCCTGATTCCAGTGCGGACCCATTATCATTGTTTATTGTATCTTTCTTTACCCAAGCCTTGTTCATTTCATTATGTATCTCATTCACATCAATTTTTCTTTTGCCTCTATCTTGTTTTTTCTCATTTGGTTTTCTATTTACCAGACCTTTTCTTCCATTGTTCCTATTTCTGTAGAATCTTACAATATGACTAGATTTATTGCAGTTAAAGCACACAACATTTCTTTTCTTATAAACTTGATTTCCTCTTGATCTACACTAATTGGCCATGTGTCCAAACCCATTGCAAGAAAATAGTAACCATTGAAAGAGTTGCTAATTCCTTTGTTGTTAGCATTATTCACTATCATATTTCTACATTCATTTGATCTATGACCATACCTCTTACACTTGAAGCATCTACCGGAGAAGGATGGATCATTTTGATTTACTCTATTTCTGCACTGAGTAGCTCTATAACCAAATTTATTGCAATTGAAACAATTTCCATTGAAAGATGGATATCTTTGAGCATTAGGATGTCTTACCAGAGGTTTTCTAGTTATGTTTCTCCTATTCCCTGGTTGAAAATTTCTTTGTCTAGATCTGGAGCTTTCACCTTTCTCATATCCAAGATCATGCTTGTCATCACCTTTTTTCTGACCTTCAATTAGTGCTTCAAGTTTAGTTGAGCTTATCTTGAACTTCTTATACTCAATTGCAATTTCCAAGTCATGTCTTAGAGTGATAATCTGTCTCTCAAGTTTTCTTTCATTGTCTCTACTTTCTTGTAGATTAGATTCTAGGAGACCAACTATCACATCTAATTTACAACATTCTTCAGATCTCTCTTTCAGATTTTGATTCATCTCTTCTTCATCTTTCTTCCTATCTTCAATTTCCTTAGTTAGTCTCATCATCCTAGTTTCAATCTCATGTTTTAGGACAATAACTTCTTTAGTTAACTTTTCACATTGCTTTGTTTTCTTATTCAGGGCCTTGTCTTCATAATGCTTTCCTAGTTAAAGAGGTTGCTCCTTTCCTTTTGCATTGGATTTGCTCAATTTTTCTTTTAAAATCTCAATGAAGTCTTCAACCTTTTTGAGGTTATCTTGCAACTCTTGAAATTCTGCCTTGGACTACTCAAGATCATCTAGTGTGAGATTGAGTTACCCTTGAAGGTTATATTCATCTATTTTACTACCTTCCCAGATCTTCCTTAGCTGTTAAATTTTTTCAAAGGAACTTGGCTCTAATACCAATTGTTGGAAATACGATAGACAACCGAGAGGGAGGGGTTGAATTAGTTGTCACAAAACTTGTATCTTTCTGTAGTTAATTCTTTCTTTTTCTACTTAATAACAATTCAATAACTTAACCATGAAAATAATCAATCATAAGTGTAAGAGCAGCAACACAATAACACATTTGACACCAAGATTTTGACGTGGAAACTCGGTTAAGCGAAAAACCACGGTGGGGGTTAACCCACAAAAATTAATACCCTGTTAAAAGTATTTTACAAATGGGAATGCACATGCATTCAGGCTCACTACTCAAATGGAGGCTCACTGAACTAAGAAATAGCATCTATCCATGCAAGAGTTTCAGTTCTGGTTAAGTACAAAAATTGATCTTGCACATTTCATCTTTGCTTTTCTCTTCTTACTGCTCTTCCTTCATTCACACCTTGGATTTCTGCTTTTCTCACATTTGCACCTCATTCGCATACACTTCACACACTAAATCATCCAATTCCATTGGTTATATATATCCGTAACATGACCTACAATCATTTTACCAGTCAACTTCAAAAACATTTAGAACTTTGTTGAGAACTCTGCTCTATTGGCTAGATCCATACATAATATGAGATATAGACCAAAACTTGCACTCACAAATCATCAATTAGGCTAGCCACTAACATCGGTCATCACCATTTGCCCAAAGAACAACATTTATACATCTGAAATTTAGATCATTCATAAAGTCGGCTTGTTCTTCTTCTGTCTGTTCTATCAGACTGAAACCCAATACTCATACGCTAATATCTTTTGAGTCCTTCATCACCAGAGGACAAAACTCTAGATTTAGAGTGTCTTGATAATGCTTTCAACTACCTTATATCTGCAACAAAAACCTTTCAACCGGAGAGATCCGGACCAAGATACCGGACCCTATTACTGCTCTATTCCTAACTGCCCAGACTTAGACAAATTCTGATTCTGACTTCCAATAAAAACAAATTGTGTTATGCAGATGATTGGGATGATCTTAGTTTCCATCAATGACAACACCTATCAATGTGAAGTAGTGTCTCTTGCCAACAGTATTTTCTAGATTTTTTTATAAATTAAATTTTCAAGAATTGATACGATAACTATTAAACTTACTCATTATTTATTCATATTTATTGATATGATAACCATTTCAATAATTTTCAAGAATTGATATGGTACTAGTTTTAATAGGGGTAGGATGTGATGGGTCTCCCTCGACTCATCTAAACTTATTTTCAATTGATTGAGAGAATGATTTAATTATTATATGTTATGATTTTTGTTAACATGATTAGCTATTGATAGTTCCTTATGTAGAGATTCTATGTAGGAGATAGTATTCTAGGTTTGGTTGCATAATTTAATTATTTGATTATTGATTTAATCAATCAATTCTAATGAATTGATTTGTTATCCTCTTGGAAAGAAAAACTATACCAACAAAAGTAAATCCCATTAGAGAAGGGGCACCTAGTAGGGTGTAACTGATTGGGAGGCACTAGGAATGTGATATATTCCTAATCATTCTATTTATTCTAGTTTTGTGTTGTATCTATTCAATTTGTCTACTTTTCTCTACCTATTGATGTACACAATCATTGTGTTGTGTATTTTTACCATAGGCTTGTTGGTGTCTTGTTATGTTAAAATGTTGTTTTCTATCTTGGCATGTTTATGCTCCTTTGTTTGTAGTCTTTTATGCTTTGCTAAGACAAATTTTAGTATGTAATATTCATATATAGATATATATGAATGTATATATACAAATACTTACTCATAATTTAATCTAATACTTGTAATGTTGGTTATTTTTCTAAGTTATAAAACTACTTATATTATTATGTAAATGCTTTGTAGATAATTATCACTATATAAAATGTTATTTCAAAGTTATATATTGATTGATTATATATATGACTTTATCTTAAGTCTCAAAGATTACTAAATAGTAAATAGAAACTTGAAGATAACTCTAAACTAATCTAAGGCTATGGGCTATCAAGGATATGAATCCTTGACATTTGATTTTAAATATAGAAAATAGTCCACAAGGACTATTGGTGGTAGTTAACTATTGGAAGACTTATTGGGCCATCGATCCTTGAGGCGTGCATTAATTAAGCATCATTAATGAGGTGCCTCTTATAATTAAGAGCCACTTCTCATCTACCTTTGGTATTCATTTTTATTTTTCCATTCTAGTTTTGTAGTTGCATGGTATAAAAAATTAGTCTTTCTCTTGTCAATATTGTACTTTGCTACATATAAATATGAAGAAGATTTTTATGAAAAACACATAGGAGAAGGAAGGTGAGCCACCAAATTATAATTTAATAAATAATTTTAATAAAATGAATCAAAAATGCTACATTTTTTGAATTTTTTTAATAAATAATAAATATTAACATGATATAAAGAAATTGATTCAAATCTTACATTTGCTCAAGTATAGCATGATTTAAGTTTACAACAATAGTTTCATACATATCTTTGACTATATAAAAGTTACAATGATCAAGGTCATCCCGACCCTAATGCAAGCAAAATGGTTGTCAAGCTATAGGAGGGAGAGCATCATCCAAGTGCTTTAGGTCTCCAACCATAGTGTTGGGAAAGGTGTGTTGTACACCTTGCATAGTGCTTCTAATGTAAAATGTAATATTTAATTGTGGTGCATGTTAGAGTTGTGAACATCCCAATGGGTTAGGCATTCTTGGGGCCACTTACAAGTTGTATGTAACATTGGAATAAATATTTAATGTGGATTGCACATTGGAAAAAATATTTAATATTGGGAAAACTTAGTACCAAAAGGGGAAATTGTCATACCCGCCCATACACACATGTACAAATGGGTGTAAACACAAAGAAAAATTATTTTTTAGATATACAACATAATAACTATAATTATTTATACATTTAATGGTGAATTATGTACAGTCCACATCATTACATGTGCAATGAATGAGGGTATGTTGCACAATGTGAAGGAAAAAAGGATACAATGTGGGTGGTGGAAACCTGTCACAACACCCTAAAATAATAGTGACAGACACCTAATGAGGTTTTGACATTGTCAAGTATGACATCATGAAGGGTTACACACGAGTAAATTCCCTTAGTTTTCTGTGGAAGAATTGAGTTGTCGTTGTATTAACATGACTAGCACAATACACTCAAGGATCAAATCATATAACTAAAATTAACCACTAAGTTTAATCTCACATCTAATAATGGTTTAAAATGAATCCTAGTCCAAATTTGCTAAAAGGATTAAATGAATAACACCATGGTGTAATCTAATCATAAATAAGGTTTCCTAACTAAAGGTCTTAGCATTTATGGATTAATTATTCAATACACTAGCTTAATTAAATTAAATAAAATGACAATTAATTAACACACTTTTATATAATAGCTTAAGAGATACACTAAATCATAAATTGTGATATTCTAAATCTACCATCTATATGTTTAAATAATAAAATATTAAATATTTAATGCTTGATCAAATAATAAAATAAATTTTAAAGAAAATAAGAAGAAAATAATTAAAGTTAGAAGATTATGTTTTAGTATATATTCCTATAACTTAATATTAATTTTACACTCAAGGATTTGGTCATAAATGTATATCCAAAGTTCAAATTAAATAAAACAAGACGTTACACTATTTTGAGCCCAAGTCGGCTACAATTTAGGGGCTTAACATGCACTAAGAAATTAAAATTTAACAACTTTCTAATTTATAATTGTTTCTAGTGTAAAAAAAGAGGAAGATGGGGTTTCAGTTTGTTTCAAGGGTTTATGTTGATCCTCCTTTCACCACTAAACATTCAAGTACATTCAACTAAGTAGTGAACTCTACTATAGATCTCATGTCACTTGGAACATAGGGGAAGATTGGAATTGTGCAAATTTGTTGTTCAATTAAGTCCAATTATGCTCAAAACCCTAATTTCATAAAATCGTAAACAAAAGGACAAACCACGAAAAATGATCACACAGAGATATCAAATGGCAACCAAATACATACCAAATTCTGAAGTTTAGTGTGCAGAAAAGTCAGGGACTAATGAGTGGGTGCCCTAGTCCAGTGTACCTACTTTTGTCAGGATCTCTGAAGAATGTCTGCAACCTAATCCTATTGTTACAGAGATTTCACCGCTACAGAATCTGGAGGACTAATGAGAGGGCACCCTAGTCCAAGCACTAATTTTCTTCTTTTCTCTACACTTCTGACAGTCTATAATGCCTCCCTGTAACTCCACTTCTTCCACTTCTGAAACCTGTAACCTGCAATCATAGAAAAGTGGGTTGGGGGTTGTGGTGTTTATAGGCTTGCCTTGGTCAAGCCCCTGAGAGACATTCAAGTCTTTCGAACATTGTTTTCAGATAAAGAGTGTGTATCTCTGTGGGATAGAGGCAAAATCCCAATGATAAATGATATAAAACACAATAGATATCATCTTGAAGTGTAGATCTCACATAAATGAAGGCTCTTCAATCACATGAGAAGATGAAGTCAAATCTACAATCACAAACACAATAACAATGCTTTTCTCTGCAACAATGAGTATCTTGAAATCACAAATATGCCTAAAGTTTGCAATCATCTTCTAGTTTCCAAATGAAAACCTAAACATGCTTATATATGCAACTACAAACAACTTCCCGCCAAGAAAATCGTAATTCAAACTTGAGGTGTTCGCATAGGACTTAATAATGGTCATATAACTGACACATGAAAATAGGGCCTGACCCAAAATAGGGAGGGACTAGGGTGTAAGCACCCAAGTCCTCCCCCCTATTTCAGGTAGGATTCATCACAAGTGCATCCCCTAGGTCCCATTTCCAATGAAACTCAGGGGTTTTCTCATCAGGAGTCATCATTAACATGCAAGATGACCTAAATGCATTCTAAAGGACTCAGGAGCTAAACCTTAAGAGGGAAAAGCCCCCAAGGGGACATTTTCTAATGTAACAATAATAAAATGAATATAAATGCCTCTCTTTTCCCTAGCTCTTACATTTTTCTCCCTAATTTTCTTTTTTGCTACACAAATATTTTTTGGTTGCACAGGGGAAGGGGAGAAGGGATGAAGGAGATTTCAAGCATGAAGGTCACAAAATGTCTACTTTCACTACCACTCTCCTAGTAGGAAGTTAATCTCAATTAAACCTAATTATAGTTTGATTTTTATATTTTAATTTATTTTTTTGAGACCCTAACTTGAGTTTATTGAGTTACGAAATTGTGTATCTAGGTTAATAATTGAGCTACAAAAATCTCTTGGTCTAGGATTGTATGTGGGATTAGCAAAAGATATTTTTGGATTGAGTGTGCCAAGTTTCATGAGGATCTAAATTATTTTTTTATTTAAAGGGAAAGATTTATTCATACAAAGATTGGCATTTTGAAAGTGAAATAAATAAAGTTTTATTGTTCTCTTTTCTGTGTAAATAGATAGGATTTCTCTCTCCTTTTTTTTTGTTTTTTGCTAAGTATCTACTTATATGAGTCTAGAGAGGGTATATATGTAATGCCCCAACTATTACACTAGAGAATTAGACACAAATAAATACAAATGACTATAATTTAATAACCATCTTACAAAATTTAGTTTAGTAATGCACGTACTTTGATATAATAACTAAACGTACAATCATGAAACTATCTCATAGGATTAGTCTAGTAGAGCAGTTGTTTGATACATCATAACTAAATCTAGAAATTAGAAACGTAGACTTAACATAGCCAACTCATCATAAACCTAGAATGGTTATATTCATCAACACTTGTTACAACCTGATCGCTTATCCAAAAATTTCAAAATGTTTAACTCAATCATAATGTATCAATCTATAGTAACACTTAGCTCTAGTGAAAAAATAACATAGGTCATTTCAAATCTAAATGTACAATCTTCCTGTGCCCAACCATAGGATATAACTCATGAGGATCCAAATTATTTTTTCTATTTAGAAGGGAAAGATTTATTAATACAAAGATTGGCATTTTGAAAGTGAAATAAATAAACTTTTATTGTTCTCTTTTCTTTGTAAATAGTTAGGATTTCTCTCTCCTTTTTTTTGGTTTTTTGCTAAAGATCTACTTATATGAGTCTAGAGAGGGTATATATATATAATTGAAAAGAATCATATTGATTTGATATGTTTTATGTAGAGGGGAGTCAAATACCAAATGAAACAATTTTAAAAGAAAATCTTTGCATAACATTTTTTTGTTTTTAAGAAATTTTATGAAGAGTGGGGGGGTTACGGCCATACAAGGGTTAAGACCCTCGTGTGGGGAGACCCACATCTCCCCACAGCTATATGGGGTTCCTCATAGCCCCTAGGAATTCTAAGAAGTCGTCCCCTCAATGGGGCTTATATGAATAAAATAAAAAAAGCAATGATGTCATTATATTTAGGGTGTGTGCAAGAAGTTGTGTCCACTTATTGGCCAAAAAGTGGAAGTGTTTTCCCTGATTTTCAAAATTTGTCACATTTGACCTAAAAATTTGAAGCACTTAACGGTGGAATCTTGGAAAAAGTCACTAAATATGAAATGTAGTACTCAGAATCTAGTTTCCAAATATGTAATTTTTTTCAATACCCAGATGATAGAAAGTGATTTTGAATAGGTGTTTCTAAAAACCACTGTTTAAAAGTCACTTTTTTTTTACTATACCATGTACGTGTACGTCATCCATATTTTGACCTAAATTATCATATTTTTCAAAATCCTTTTGGGAAAAGATTTGTAACTCACTGAAGCACGTTTTCCATATTTTTTTGTAATTTTTTATTGAATATATTTTTTTTCATTAATTTTTTATTGGCCATTTTTGGTCTTTTAAAAAATCATCGTGTACGTCACGCATAAGATGACTTAAACTTAACATTTTTTGAATTTTTTTTTTTTAAAATTGAAAAGAATTGTCTAAAGTACGTTTTCCTACAATTTTTTTTACAAAAAAATATGTTAATAAAAAGTTATTAAAATACTAAAAAACCCTAATAATTTAAGTTTATGGACCTATTTCATCAGAAATTGATTAAAAAATAGAAAAAATAATGCAATTGTAAAAAAAATTACATATTTAGAATCTAAATTGTCTTATCTATAATGGGTTTTAATTTCGTCAAAATATTCTACAAAATAGACCTTCAGATATATGCCCAAAGTCACTATTTTGTTGTGACATTGATAGGACCTTCAAGTTGCAGGTCAAACCTGGTCCAGAGGTCAGGTTCGGGTCCCCAAAGCATTTCCCGAACCGGGTTACAAAGCAAAACCCGAGCTTAAAATTCAAATTTTAAATAACGGGATTCCGTTTTAAAACGGGATCCCGTTTCATAAAAGGTTAATATTTTAACGTTTATGAAACGGGATCCCGTTTTTAAAATGGGATCCCGTTTTGAAACGGGATCCCATTTTGAAAACGGGATCCTATTTTATGAAGGTTAAAATATTAACCTTTTATGAAACTCAAAACGGGATCCCGTTTCTTGAAAACGGGATCCCTCTTTTGGCTCGGGATTCCGAAGCAAAACGGGATCCCATTTTTAAAAGGCGGGATCCCGTTTTATAAAAAGCGGGATCCCGTTTTGGTTAACCCGATTTCAAATTTTTTTCTAACTCCGAAACTTCCACCTTAAGTGGACACAACTTCTTGCATTTACCCTTAAAATTTTATTGCTTGCTTTTATTTTAATATATATATGTGTGTGTGTGTGTGTGTGTGTGTGTGTGTGTGTGTGTGTGTTGTTGAACACCTGGAATACTAAAAGGGGGCTGAATCAGTATTCTATTAAACCATTCATTCATTAAACCATTAATCCATTTGCCACATTCAAAAATGGTAAAGCAAATCAAGCATAGAAAATACAACCACAAGCCATAACACATGACCACTAGGATTTTTACATGGAAAACCCAAAGAGGGAAAAACCATGGTGAGTGTTAGCTCACAATATATTATGATAGAAAAACTGAATTACAAAAGGCTCACTACCAGAGGCTCACTGCCCAAGGACTCACTATCCAAAGAGATGCTCACTGCAATAGGCTCACTACCAAGAATGAACTATTATAGTTGCATCTACAAATGGATGGAATACAGTTCCAATGAGGCTCAAAATACTATCTCAAAACTCTTCATCTAGAACTTATGCTCTATCACACTGCTCTGCTCTACATGAAAGTCGAATCTCTCTTCTCAAACACTTGTCACACTTGTTGGATCATGAAATTTCTTGCATGTCACACACTCACATCTACAACTCCTCAAACATCAAAATAAATCTCATATATATATATCATCAACACATAGAATCTTCAAAATAGGTCGGCCTATAAGGATGAAATGTGTAGTTATGCAAATTGTAGCTTGTCGACCTTAATGCATTCACCAAAAGACTTTGTGGACCAAAGAAACACTTGTAAAACATTCTTTTATGTTAGAACAAACTATAGAACCACTTAGGGTATGATTCCAATCAATAGATTCTTCTGCACAAAGATTATAGTATCAGGTTAGCTTCACAAACTGACTAGCACAAGTTCAAACCAACTGTCAAAACACAACTTGTGGTGTGAATCACAAAACTTTCTCAAACTCATGACAAAGACTCCTTAGGCATCCCAATACTTAACTTTAGAACCAAAAAACAAAATATTAGCATGCGGTGAAATGCGGAGTACCAGAACTTAGACTCTGTCATTGTCAAACACTGTCAATGCCTGTAGAGATACTTAAGTACTCGTAAATACCTTACCAGAGGACTTCAAACTTTGAAACTCTAGAATTAGAGACTTAAATAATGTGCTTACAACACCTTAAAACCACAAGATAAAATATCCATTACCAGAGAAATGCAGACCAAAACAAACAGGTGTTCTATTCTGATTAAGACTGTATTTTGATGTGCCGAACTTAAGCCACTTGAAACTGTACTTCTAGAGATCATTAGAAGATAAAACTTTAGAATTAGGAGTATTTAAAGATTATCAACATCTTACCAAAAATGCAAGACATGATCTTCAAATGTGGACTAATACGGACAATATCACTGTAGCTTTGTAGTCATCTCTGTACTCTGCCAACACTTAGCCAAAATGCTTAAGTCTCTTTGCCAGACCAAAACTCTTTGTACATATGAGTTCATGAGGATTAGAATATCTTGTAGGAACATAAGTATAACCTCACAACCCTTTTTCATCCTTAGATCTTTGCTACCATGTTGTCACAGTCTTCAAACCTTGTTCAATCCTTACTACCCTTGTTGCATCCTTGTTTCCATCAATGACAACACCATTCAAACATCATGCTCAGTCAATCTTAGTCATACCAGTAGTGCCTTCATCAATTATGTTTTCCAAGTTGCCAACAATCTCCCCCTTTGGAATTGATGGAAACACAAGATGTGAAAAACTATCAAAGAGTTTACAACACAGGTTCTATCTCCCCCTTACTTTTTATACACTTCTCCCCATAACTGCTTGCACTTTTTCACATGCTTCTCTCCCAAATGATTAACCTTTTCATGCTAATTATTTTCTCCCTTTATGTTTTTCACATGCTTCTCTCCCCCTTTGACATCAATGGCAAAGGTTTATGATACACAAGTATATACAGATTGAATCTACTTCCCTTAAGTAGTTGATGCCTATGTACACCAAAATTTCAAAATTGTTTCTATCAACCATATATACAAGAAATCAAAAACTTATTAAGTTTTGGGGATAATGTCCTTATAGATGTTCTTTAGATGTACTGCATCTCCATCCCATCTTGGCTTAGCATTGCTCAAAACTTGTATGTGCCCATTAATTTGGGACATCAACTCTTCTACTTTATCAACAGTAGCATGGGCTTCAGTGATTTGTATTTTATCTACTTCTGCTACAAGTGTTGTTATAGATGGTATCTTAAAGCTCACAATTTCTCTAAGTTGACTCATTCTATTTTTCACAGCTTCTTTTTTACTCTACAATTTATTTATTATAGAGTGTATGGTTTCAACTTCGGCCCTATGATTTCTATTACTATCATTTAAAGGATCATAAGTATGGGAAATCTTGATCAATTGTGCTTCCCAACCAACTATCTTATCTTTCAAAATTGATACAAGTCACTAGCATAGATTTTATTGTTGCTTCTACATCTTGAATACTCTTATCCAGCAAAATTTTGTCTTTAGAGTACTTGTTATTAAGTTCTATTAACCTTTTGCTATCAAACTTAGTCCTTATCTTCCTGACTGCTACTTGTTCAAAGGACTCAAAATGAGAACTGGCAGACTCCATAAGTTTCTTCATCTGCATTAGAAGAGTCAAAGAGGTGTCTCTATTTACACCGGGTATGATCTTCTCAAAAATTGTCATAGCTTCACCAATAAGCTCATTATCTTCCATGTGAGATTTTAGAATCTCCTCTTGGGCCATGGCCTAGAAAATTGTTCCCAACCTCAATTGTTCTAGTGGGGACATGGTGGCCAAGTTTAACTATCCTTGTAACAACTTAGTTGATGACAAAATCTAAGTTTCTCTTTGCTTTGCCAAAAATTCTCTAAGAGAGTCAAATGAACTCTCAGCAGTAGTGTCTTTTCTACCTTGTTCTAGGGACACTTGTACAATAGGAATTTTCGGAGGCTCTTTTCCATCAGGAGCTTGTTGTTCTTCGCTATTTTCTGGAATATATGTGTTAATTACCTATTCTAAATATCCTCTTTCTATTTTTCTTCTTCCTCTGCATTCTTTTCCTCAGTTGTCTCTCTCATCTCCTCATTGTTTCCTGAGTTTACCAGAGGAGGGATCATGCCTTGATCCATTGAGATTGTAGAATGTCATGGAGATGGTACACTCTAGTCACCACCCACATTTGGGACTATACTTGAAGTGCCAACATCTAGATTCGGATCTTCTTCTTATGTGTTTACTACAGTTAGAATCTAAAGTTCATTTAGCACACTCAGAATTTTCTCTTCAGTATCTTTTTCCAACTTTTCAATCTCATTTCTATCCCTGGCCATTAGAATATTGATTCTCCTTTTGGTTCTAAATTCTTCACTAAGCCTTTGAGTGGCTTTGACTTTATCTTGTCTAGTGAGACTTGGATAAAACTTCTTCAAAATTGATTCCTTCATTTCTACATCTTTAGCCATAGCCTCATCTTTTCTAGTAGTTAGAATGCTAGCTAGGCTGTCAGGCAAGTCAGTCACAACTTCAATCAATGTTTTATTAAACATGTCCAAGAACCTTACCACAATGGTTTCAAGTATGGCCTTATGAGCATCAAAGCTCTTATCATATAGGTTTGCAATAGGCTTCAGATTTCCATGCACAACCACTACATTGATTCTAGTTTCTAGAGTCATATTGGTTTCATCTTCTTTAGTATCAGTTTTTACTCTATTTCCCTTTGATTCTTCATCAGTAAGAAGAGATTCCTTTTTCTCCTGTACTGGTTCTTCTTCTTCTTGACTACCACCTCCATGGTTCACATAGATTCTGATAGTGGCCTTCCTTTTCACTCTTTTATTCTTCTTCTCCACAGTAGGCTTGGTTCTTTTAGGAGTTTCTTTTTCAACATCAACTATAGATAGGGGTCTGGAGGTCTCAGGAGTAGTTGTAATAGAAGAGGAGGTCCTTGTTGACATTCTTGTCCTAGGAGTAGGCCTTGCTTGTTCAGTTTTCACTTCATGCTTCTCCAGAGCCTTTACTACTTTAGAAGCTTGAGCCTTAGCTCTATCTTGATCTATTTGTTCTTTTGTGAAACCTTCTCTTAGAGCATAATCCTCCACGCATTTTCCTAGTCTTCTCTATGTATGTGGATGCGTTTGTTCCAAATGAACTTTGATAGACTTTTCTTCATAAGTCCCAAACATTTCCTCTATAGGGTCCCTAGGTTTACTCAGCATCAGATCTACCAGACCTATCAAATTATCCTCAGTAACCTCATATCCCATTGTTAGGATCCACATTGTTCTTGGTTCCACTGCCTCCATGAAGACCACATCATCTTTATATTTCTCTACCACACTTCTAGGGATTCTATCCCTAGCTTGCATTTTATTCTAGAATACTTTAAAGTATCTCCACAGAGCTACACTTTAAGCACTAGAATCTCTAATCCTCTGCAAGTGATCTCTAATTTGTACTGCAATAGAGATATGATTCAACCAAACAACATTGTTTGCACCTAGCCTCTCCCTCAAGAAATAGAATAGAAGACAGATAACAAGAGTACCATACTTGAATGGGTACTTAGTATCTTTGGTCCTTTTCAAATTATCCATCAATTGTTGCTGAAGAAACTCACACAAGTCATAGTCATTTTTTTTCTTTACCATCTCATATACTGTATAGATGGCTATAGCTAAGACAAAGTTCTCCCTATTGGAGAAATACACCTTGTATCCAATGACCATAGAAGCAAATGATTTAACTGCCAAATCCTCTATATCATTAACAGTTAAAGCTCTTTTATCAAACTTTGCACCAGTTAACTTCATCATAGTATCATTCTTGATTGTTTTCAGTGTAGGAACTGTACCAGAGAAACACATACCTCTAACTTCCTAAATGGCATCTTTGGTTATCATGTAGGGTACATCTAACCCCATGAATCTATCATGGATTCTTCTTAAGACATACCTCACCCAAGCATCTTCATAGTAGAAATCAGGAAAGTTTATCCATGTGTCCAGTTTCTTTTCATGTAGGGCACTAAATTCTTCTTTCAGTTCAAATTTATCACTCATTAACTCATTCAAATATACTTGCCCTAACTTTGCATGGTTTTATTCTTAAATATCCTCATTATGCATAACACCGTAGGGCAAGCTGGAAAATGCACCTTTAGGGTCTATTTCCATGGATTTGAATGGATGCTTTTTAAATTTGGGTCTAGGCCTATTAGTCACCTCAATAAATTGTGGAGTAAACATTTTCACAGTTTGATGAAAGCTTTACAAGAGTGACGAATGTAAATACTTTGTTCTTCCCTTCTAGTTAGGGTTTGATCATGCTACGAGCTTTGAGTTCACCTTTTCTTTTCTTCTTAGATCTCCTTAGTCGCTTGAAAGTTTGAATGCAATGTGAATTTCCTTCAAATGATTTTTCTTATATCTTCTTTTCACCAATACCTAAGTCGCCATAAATGCTTTGTTTCCAAAAGGATGTTAACACTTCCTCTACAATTCATAGTCGATATAAATTGCTCTACAATCTTCCACATTAGACTCTTTTTTGCTTTTATTTTCTTCAAAAGATCAGACATATTGTTCTTCACCTCATATCTTGGTGTTGAGTGTCAGCACCACTTCTTTGGCTAGTGGAACAAGGTTTTCCATTGAAGCTCCCCCTAAGCTAAAGCTCTCAGTTCACTTCTCGAAGGAAGTATCTACACCAAAGGCTGGCACAGGCTCATCCTTGACTTCATTAACATCCTTCTTGATCCATATCTTATTCATCTCCCTCTTGGTTTTTGTTGGATCAACCTTTTGCACTAGTTTCTTCTTTTTACCGGACTATCCTTCTTCATGTTCTTTCTTCTGTAGAACCTTGCAACATGTTCATGCCTATTGCAATTGTAGCACACAACATTCTTCTAACCATTGTTCCTTCCATTCATTCTGGATCTGCATTGATTAGCCTTATGTCCAAATCTATTGCATGTAAAGAAGTTGCCATTGAATGATTGATCTTTCCTTCCATTGTTATAGTCATTCCTTATTTGACTTCTACATTCATGAGCTTTATGACCAACTCTCTTGCATGTAAAGTACTAACTAGAGAAAGATGGAACATTTTGTTTCATTCTGCTCCTACATTGAGTAGCCTTATGCCTGAACTTATTGCATGAATAACAATAGCCATTGAAAGATGGGTACCTTTGAGCATTTGGCTGCCTGACTGGTGGTCTTCTAGGTCTATTCCTTTGATTTCAGATCTTCTTTCCTTTGTCCTTCTTGATCTCATCAGTCACTACTTGACTTGTTTTGAAACTTTCACCTTTCTCAAATCCCAAGCCTTCTTTGTCATCAGGGTTCTTCTGGCTAGCAATCATCTCATCAAGTTTTGTAGAACTTATCTTGAACTTCTCTTCATATCTCTTTTCCTTCTCCAAATTTGACTTTAGGTTCACAACTTCTTCAAGCTTTGCACATTCTTTAGATTTGCCTTTTACCATTAGATTTAAACACTCTTTAGCTTTTGCCTTCTCTTCAACTTGCACTTTCAGATCATTCAAGGTTTCATTTGTTGATCTCAATTGTTCACTAATCTCCTTATCTTTTCTTTGAACTTCTTGACTTGTTCCCTCAACTTCCTAATGCACTCATATGCTTCCTTGACATTTTCCTTCAGATCCTAGATTTCTTCTTTAGTCCTTTTAAGGTCTTCAAAAGAAACTTTGAGTTTTTCATTATTGAGAAACATGTACTCTTCTTCTGTAATTCCAATTGGATGAATTTCTTCTAGAGGAGTAGGATACCTTCTACCTACCATGTGTTCAATCTCCAAGATCTTCCTTAAGCTATTAGACTACTTCCAAGGAACCTTTCTCTGATACCAATTGTTGAACACCCAGAATACTAAGAGGGGGGTGAATTAGTATTCTATTAAACCATTCATTCATTAAACCATTAATCCATTTGCCACATGCAAAAATAGTAAAGCAAATCAAGCATAGAAAATACAACCACAAGCCATAACACATGAACACCAGAATTTTTAGGTGGAAAACCCAAAAAGGGAAAAACCACAGTGAGTGTTAGCTCACAATATATTATGATAGCAAAACTGAATTACAAAAGGCTCATTGTTAGTGGCTCACTGTCCAACGAGATGCTCACTACAATAGGCTCATTGCCAAAAGAGAAATAGAATGAATGGCTCACTACCAAGAATGAACTGTTATAGTTGCATCTACAAATGCATGGAATACAGTTCCAATGAGGCTCAAAATACTATCTCAAAACTCTTCATCTTGAACTACTACATCACACTACTCTACTCTGCATGAAAGTCAAATCTCCCTCCTCAAACACTTGTCGCACTTGTTGGATCACAAAATTTCTTGCATGTCACACACTCACATCTACAACTCCTCAAACACAAAAATGAATCTCATATATATCCTCAACACAACATCTTCAAAATAGGTCAGCCTGTAAGGATGAAACATGTAGTTATGCAAATTGTAGCTTGTCGGCCTCAATGCATTCACCAAAAGACTGTGCAGACCAAACCAACACTTAGAAAACATTCCTTTATGTCAGTACAAACTATAGAACCACTTAGGATATGATTCCAATCAATAGATTCTTCCACACAAAGATTATAGTATCAAATCAACTTCACAAACTGACTAGCATAGGTTCAAACCAACTGTCAGAACACAACTTGCAGTGTGAATCACAAAACTTGCTCAAACTAATAACCAAGACTCCTTAGGCATCCCAAGACTTAACTTCAAAACTGTAAAACAAAATATTAGCATGCGGTGAAATGCGAAGTACTAGAACTTAGACTCTGTCATTGTCAAACACTGTCAATGCCTGTAGCGATACTTACGTACTCATAACTACCTTACCAGAGGACCTCAAACTTTGAAACTCTAGAATTAGATACTTCAACCATGTGTTTACAACACCTTAAAATTGCAAGAGAAAATATCCATTACCAAAGAAATGTAGACCAAAACAAGCAGGTGTTCTGTTCTGATTAACACTATATTTTGTTGTGCCGAACTTAAGCCACTTGAAACTATACTTCCAAAGATCATTAGAAGATAAAACTTTGGAATTAGGAGTATCTAAAGATTATCAACATCTTACTAGAACCACAAGACATGATCTTCAAATATGGACTAATGCGGACAATAACACTGTAGCTCTATAGTCATCTCTGTACTCTGCCAACACTTAGTGAAAATGCTTAAGTCTCTTTGTCAGACCAGAACTCTTTGTACATATGAGTTCATGAGGATTAGAACATCTTGTAGGAACATAACTATAAGTTCACAACCCTTTTTCATCCTTAGATCTTTGATGTCATGTTGTCACAGTCTTTAAACCTTGTTCAATCCTTGTTGCCCTTGTTGCATCCTTGTTGTCATCAATGAAAACACCATTCAAACATCATGCTCAGTCAATCTTAGTCATACCAGTAGTGTCTTCATCAATGATGTTTGCCAAGTTGCCAACATGTGTGTGTGTGTGTGTGTGTGTGTGTGTGTGTGTGTGTATATAAGCATAGGTGCACCTTAAAAAAAGAACAAAAGATACATTTAGAGCACATAGGAAGTTTAAAACAACAATCTAAATATTATTTAGTTATATCTTGATATAAGAGTTTTACAAGAATCTAATTTAATGCACAAACTAATTTATTAAATCAAACATTCTTAGGTATAATTTAAATAGTTTTTAAATACAAAGCTGAAATTCCTATAGATAAATTAATGATTCAGAAGCATGCATAGATGCATACAAAACATGGTTTTATACAAAATTACTATTGTAACAATAATTTTGCCTTTATTTTTGCAAGAATTACATTCTAAAGATCTATAACTAAATATACGTATATTGAAGAAAAAATTTTGATTATGAAAGGATATTTCATTGCAACAATCCACAACAAATAATTGTATAGAATTAATTTCATATTTATAAATGTGTTCTATTGAATTTTAACGGGAAAATAAGCCTCATTATTATTATTTTTATTGTTCCAAACTATGTAATATCTTACAAAAATATGAAAATCAGATATATCATTTTACCACACCAAAAAATTTATGTTGCTCAAGTATTTGTACACCAATTTAAAAAATTTATATATAAAGAATTCACTCACAAAAAATGGAGGTACATAGTTTACACAGTTATAAGAACTGTAAATATGATAAGAAATGGAAAAATAAATTCTATTTACTTAACTCTAACACAATATACAAATTTGTGAGAGGTCATCTCCCCATTCATATAATACAAACCCATTACAATGGGATCTTGGAAGAATAAAATAAATGTACAACAAGCTTCCCATGAAATGTGACTTCCATAATCAATGTAAATCTGCAACATAACATAACAAAAGCCTCACACAACAAAGGCTAGCTCACCACCCAATCATAGGACATGCAAGAAAGTCCACTCCTGAACTAGGAGGCTCCCAAGAAACTAGTTTGTACAACACAAGTAACACAAATCTACAAATGACCATATGACCAATACTCACAAATGGATCTTCAGAAGATCCATAATCAAGGGGGAGTCAAGGGGACTAACTAACCTCTCGGGGAAAGAATGAAATAAAATAACTATCTCCACCAAATCAAAGCCACAACTCTCCATAAACATCACAATGTTCTCCTCCAAAAAACACATAATCACCTCCACACAAGTAAATCATAAATTATATACAAAATCCACAACCCAACCACCACACCCATATAGGCACTCATACCAAACATATATAACATAATTTTTTCCCCAATAGAGGGTCCATGCCTCTCTCAACCCCAACACACGGGTGGCTCCTAGCCCAAGTGGGAAGATCCAAACCCAATACAACCCCTTGCCCCAAAAGGACCAAAATACATAACAACACGCACAAAGAGGGTTTTCACACATAAAAAAAAAATACTAAAAAAACCAACTTAATTTTATTAATTTTAACCACAAATAGCATTTCTACAATCTATAAATGGCATAAAATCCTACCTCTACACTTCAACCAAGTTAGTTGAAGCCTTGATCCAATTTCCTCTAACTTCTCTCTTCTCCAAACTCACAATGTTTTCTTCAAATCCTTCCTATTCCAAACAATTGTTTCTCAAAATAGAAAATTTCTAACAATAGAGAGCCAGCCCCAAAACAAACTTCCAAAGAGAATAAATAAGAAATAAAAATAGGGTTAGGCTTTGACTTGCAACTCAAATTTATGTTTTGCCTCCCAAAAACTGATCACCTATCCTCTAAGACATTTTGCAAGCCTCTAGATACTTCCAAAACACTTTTTAAATATTCAAACATCAACCACACTCATAGGTTATCACTATAAGGGTTTAATTTTACATAATTAATAAAGAAAACAACACTTTATGACCCCTAAAACTCCCTCTTAAGTTCAAATCCGAGATTTGACACTTAAGGGAATTTAACCACACCCCACATAAAAGTAATAAAGATAAAATTAGAAATTTAATTAACACATTCACACTCACAACACTTTACACATGAAGAACTTAATCCTCTCTTAGGATAAGGCCTAGGTACACTAGGGAAACACATCAGTGGTTTCTTGAGGAACCTCCATGATTTTTTCCATTGTCCATGGATTTTAACCTGTGCACTTGCACACAAATGTTATTATATCTAACATAATAGTTGAAGTAACATTTATAATAAAATTAACATACGCAAATAAAAATCCAAGCAACATGTTTAATCCATCATCTAGATCATACTAATTCAGAATTACACAATCATATCACATTTAACCAAATATGATATTGATTAAATATATGAAATTATGTTTATTAAAAATCTATTATATAACAGTAATTAAAATTTGTAAAATCTAATCCAAT
Organism: Cunninghamia lanceolata; assembly: GCA_027924645.1. Lineage (NCBI taxonomy): Eukaryota > Viridiplantae > Streptophyta > Pinopsida > Cupressales > Cupressaceae > Cunninghamia > Cunninghamia lanceolata. The sequence goes on along the minus strand of BSBN01000765.1, from coordinate 3,212,988 downwards.
AAAATATAAGTAAATTCATAATCAATAATTAACTATGTCATCATCAATAATCCATAAATTGTACTCTAATATGATATCTCTACCAGCATAGTCTATCATCATAAAAACATAACAAGTTATGTCCATGAGTGTAAAAGTAAATAAGTCTATCAAAGCTAAAGCATGATCATAAGGAGAAAATATGGCCTCACCTCCTCCCTCCTAAGATTAGGCTTCATCCTAAATCCCTCAAATAGGTGAGGATAAATATCCCTCAACTAGGTAGCATCCTCCCAAGTAGCCACAACCTCATCGTAACGGTCGCATTAGACCTTGACTTAGTCCATCTCCTATCCTCACAAGGCCAATTTCTGATGAGCCAATATGCAAATGGTCTCTAATACAAACTATATGTCTTGATCCACCTATAAAGCATCCCAATCCAAGACATGAGTCACATCGAGCACATATCTCCTCAAAACTTATACATAAAATACATCATGGATACACTTTATGCTAGGTGGCAAGGATAGGTGATAAGAGATAGGACCAATCCACTCCAAAATCTCAAATGCTCCCACAAATCAAGGTGCAATATTAGAGCCCTTTCCATATCAGATTGGACTCCTGTGTTGAAGCACATGCAAGAATGCCTTGTCACCAACTAAGAAACTCCTATCCACTCTCTTAGCATCATCATATTTTTTTCTAATGATCCTACACCTCCTAAAGGCACTAATGAATCAAAACCACCTATCTATCCATATCTTGAACCAACTCAAGTCCAATCACAACTATATCCTTAAGTAGTCCCAACTCAAAGGAGTCCTGCAAGACCTACCATATAATGTTTGATAAGGAGCCATAACCAAAGAGATATGATGATTATTATGTAGGTAAACTCTATCAAATATAAGTGCTCATCCCACTTAGACTACTAGTCCATCAATACATCCAAAGCATATCCTCTAACACTTGATTTAGCCTCTCTATCTGTACATCTATCTTGGGGTGATAAGATGATCTAAAGTTGAGTTGAGTGGCTAATGCATGTTGTATTGTAGTCCAAAAGGAAGAAGTGAATATTGGATCTCTATCAAATATGATCATGTGAGGGACCCCATGGAGACAAATAATGTCATCAAGGAATACTGTCACCACTACTAGAGAATTATAAGTGGTCCTCATAGGAGAGAAATGTGCAACCTTATTCAACTTGTCAACCATCACCATGATGGCATCATCGCATCACCATGACAAGGGAAGACCAATAATGACATCCATGGAAATGGTGTCTCATTTCCACTCAGGTATGTCATAAGGGTAAAGTAATCCAATTGGATGTTGATGCTCAATCTTGACCCTTTGGCACTCAAGGCAATGAGAAACAAACTCTATAATATAGTACCACATACTTGCCAAATGATAAATTTGTGTAAGATTTTCATGCATCTTCTTCACTCAAAGATGGGCTGCATATAGTGCCCTATGAGCCTCTGGTAAAATCACTAATCAAAGATATTTTGAAGGCAAAAGATAAATCTATCCCCTATGCATCAACAACCCATCAAGATCAAAGGAATACCAAATATATTTTTTCTTAAGGGCCCTCTGAGATTGAATCTTTTGTTGTACCTCCCTATACCACTCATCATTTGGTAACTATTGAAGTATGTGCCCTCTAAAATCTATGGTCATAATCATGGATGATACCTCATGTTGTCTCCTACTCAGGGCATCTACAACTGCATTCTCCTTACCCTTAATATAATGCACGTCAAAGTCATATTCACACAAGAACTCCATCCAACACCATTGATGAGCATTCAAATTTAATTGGGTGATGATTATATACTATAAACTACGATGATCAAAATGAAGCTCAAATTGATGTCTCAAAATAAAGTGTCTCCATCTCACCAAGGCATGAACTATTATTGTGAGATTCAAATCATGATTAAGGTAATTCAACTCATGGGTCTTTAGTTTTCATGGCTTATATGTAATCACTCAACTCTCCTATATAAGTACAACTCCAAGGCCCTAGATAGAAGCATATGTACAAACCATGAATTCTACAAAGGAATCAGGAATGGCCAAAATAGGTGCAATAGTAAGATTCTCTTTGAGAGTGTGAAAGGCCCTCTCACACTACTCTATCTACACCAATCTCTTCCCTTTTCTCTGAAGGGAGGTAATGGGATGTGCAATTCTAGAGAATCCCTCAACAAATGTATGGTAATAGCTAGACAACCACATGAAGCTCCTAACCTCTATCACATTGGATCAAGGTGCAGGCCACCCTACAATCACTCTAATCTTTGATGGATCTACTAAGATACCATTACTAAAATGGGTTCCAAATACTAAAACTTTATCTGAAATAATGCACACTTCACCACATTGGTGTACAACTAATTCTCCCTCAAGCACTAGAGAACTAGGCATAAGTGCTCCTAAGGCTTTTGTACTATCTAAGAATATATCAAGATATCATCAAGGAAGATCAAGACAAACTAATCAAGGAAGGTTTAGAATACCTTGTTCATGAGACTCATGAACACTTAGGGGGAATTTGTCAAACAAAAAGGAACCATAGTGAACTCATAATGTCCATATCAAGTCCAAAATGTCATCTTATGAATATCAGCTTGTACTATCCTTAACTGATGGTACCTAGATTTTAAATCAATATTAGAAAATAACTTAGTTCCCTAAATCTAGTCAAACAAATCATCAATCCTAGGCAATTGATAGTGGTTCTCCATTGTTGCCTTATTCAACTACCTATAATCCACACATAAACAAAGGGATCCATCCTTCTTCTTTGAATTTAGATGATAGTTGTTCCCCATGGTGAGATGCTAGGATGAATATGGGAACCTTATCCAATAACTCCTCCAACTAAATCTTAAATCATTGAGCTCATGTGTAGTCATCTTGTAGGGAGCTCGAGACATGGGATTAGAGTTCGACACTAGTTCATTGTGAAAATCTACCTCTTGATGTGGAGGCATCCTTGGAAGATTAGAAGAAAACACATCAACAAACTTTTTAAGAATAGGATAGCCATCAATAGAAGTCTTAGGTCCATCCTTCCATCTATCACTAATTTATATGACAAAAATTTGCAATCCATTACGCATGCACTACTTAAGTTGCATAGAAGAAATCATGCGAAGAGATATAGGTCTTTGAATATATATAATCTCAATCCCTCCATCCAAATCATCCATAAACTCAATCATCTTATGAAAGCAATCCAAATTTTCCCTATGGGCATATTAAGACAATCCATGCCTAGCACTATATCATAAGAACCCAATGGAATGACTCGAAGGTCTATGGATGTAGTGAAGACCCTAAGTCCTAGCTCACAACCTCTCACAACTGAGTCAATTATGACCTTTTCTCATAAGGCTAACTCAACCTCCTACCTATCATCTTGCCTAGATACCACTAGTCTGAAATGCTCCACTCTAGAAGGGGAAATAAAATTTTTTGAAGCCACTGAATTAAACAAGATAGAGACTAGAACACCATAAATAGTACCTGGATCTACGCTATCATTATAGCCCAATGCTCTACCTAGTAGTTTTCAACCACTACAAAGACTTAGTGTGACCTTCCCATATCACCCACTATCTTCTCAGAACCTCTATCTTATTGTCCCTTACTATAGGAAAGCCCTATGGGCACTCTCATTCTAAGTGTCTAGCACCCCTACACACAAAACATGGATCTCTTGTAAATGCCTATGTAGCCTACTAAAAAATTGGTCTACTAGAGGTTGCCTGACTACCCTTGTGTGAGTGTTATGGGTGAGCTAGCCCTATACCTTATGTTTGAGGCCGCTAATCTCTATATAGACCCTATGTTTGCCATGCTCTAGGGGTCCTCCTTGCTTAGGTCAAGACCATTGTCTTTGATGATACTACTACTAAGGTGGCCTAGGAGGTAAGGAATTAGACCTAAATCCTCCCTTATAAGGGAGTGGTGGCCTATGAAAACTCTGATTCTGCTATGGTTGATCATGATTTTTGAAGTCATCGTGATTCTCATGTGACTTACACTCAATCTCCTCTAAAATAAGATCCTTCTCCATGGAAACCCTAGAGTCTCAGGCTCAACTAACTGCACTAGACCTACTATGCCCTGATTAAGCCCTCAAATAAAGTGGTTGACGAGGAGCTTCTTGTCCTGGATATAATCCACATACTGTAATAGCTCCAAAAATTGTCTACTATAAGTCATGGAACTCATCAACCTATCTTTGTCAACAAAAATTGATATGTATCTAGCCCTAAATTACTCCAAGATAATGTCCCAAGTCAACCTGTATCCAACTCCAAATGATTCTTCCTTTCCTCCTAACGCTACTAAGTGGTTGTGGTCCCTCTAAGAAGTTGAACAATAGAACATGCCTTAAGGTTTCTCTCATATGATCGCAACCCAAAGCATCTCTTCAAGTTAAGGAGCCATGACTGAACCTCAATACCATTCATTAATCCTATAAAAGTAGTAGGCTATTGCTAAAGTAGCTCTCTAATCTGATCACATGTATCCCAAGGAGCCCTCTATGTCTCAACAATGTCAATTTTCTATTCTCAAGGAGATGATATGCAATGAACTAACTCTCCATCCATCTCATCTACTTGCTCTACCTTTCCATGTGGATCACTCCTACTATGCTCCATATTTGTGATAGCATGCTCCTCTGAAGTATGATGTGTTTGATCTATAGGAGGAGTCTCTACTGGAGGTGGTAATCGATTTTGGACCACATCTATCAACTGCTACAAACCCTAAAGTATATGTGGCCAATGATCTACAGGTGCATCTAGATGTATCTACTTTGAGTGAGGTGTCTATGATTGTGCTCCCTCGTCTACATCGTCTTGAGAGCAGGTATGTTATAAGAAGTCCACTCAATGGGCCTTATATGAATAAAACAAAAAAGATATAGCGACTTCATTCTATTTAAAATTTAATTTCTTACTTTTATTTTAACACACAGATATATATATATATATATATATATATATATATATATATATATATATATATATAACATTTGCTCTATTGCCCTCATATTCAATGGTTCTTCAATGGGATCAATTGCTTCAAGGTAAGCTACTGACCCTACTGCTCGATATCAATATGCTGGGGACCCCTACTATTCTAAGGGCACTCTAGGAGCAATGAAGTCTGATGTTGCCACTTATCAGCGGAAACCCTTCACCCACATCCATTGTTGCTTCCTCTATTTTATTTCCTAGGTGCTTTTACTTGGTCCACGGGCTATGGATCTCACTACAGATCTGTGACTAGAGAATCTAAAACTAGGACTACAACAACTACGTCCACCCACCCAACCCATGATTCATTTTTCTAATCCATCCTTGTGGCTTGCTCCTCTGCGGGTGAACCTGCTCCTCGGTCTCGATTTGTTGCTAGAGTCTCTATGGGGGCCCTACTCTCTATAGGCATTGGTTCAAGGTTGGCTAAGCCAACCGGATCCATGCTTGGAGGATATCACACTTGGAAGATAGAAAATTGACCGAAGGGATGCCAGTGGATCAATGGGTTTAACTATGTCAATAGCCAAAGCCTTTCCTGCTGCTTATCGCCGTGCTTATAGAAAGCTTTGCCTTAGCTTATGGCTTCTCTACCTCTTTTTTTTTGCGAGGTCATCTGGGTCAATAATGATCGGTTCGGAAGTTATAACATGGAATCAAAACTGTGCATGCCTCTCCTATCTTTGCCTTTCCCACTGAATCTATGCTTGGGATTAGTTCGAATGCATCTATATTGTAGCATCCAATTAGTCAAGTTAACCCAGGGTGGGTGGGAGGAGATAGTTATCACTTCGTTCAATGAGTTTGGGTCACTATTATGAGTGGAGACAGAAGGTGAATCTAACATAAGGCAACTAAAGATGCTTTGTGTTGGTTGGTCCGATAGCCGATCTCTCAGTAAGATCCAGCAGCTTATATACATCACACCCTGGATCCTTCGTCTACCTCTAGCTTGGATTAACAATAATAAAGAGGATGGGGGACCCTATTAATGAAATTAGATCTTATACTTGTAACACCATCCTCAGTTTCTGTAGTGTGTTCCAACAACTAAATCCAACAGGGCACATCACCTAGTGTTCCGACTTTTGGTACATTCCAGTGTGTGGAGGGTTTCTGCACATCCCAGCCTCTTCCAACTTTTGATACACCCCACATATACCCATGATCCTCTAGTTCGAAAGCTAGTAGCAAAGGTAGAGACAAAGGCAGGAGTAGAGCACGGTAGAGTGGAGACACTAGTAGAAACTTAAGCAATTGACCGAGTTTTAGTAGCTACACCTTGACCAACAAAGATAAAGGCCGTCGATCACCCTACAAAAGCATATCTAGATTCAATTATAGTGTCCCCGATAACAGATCGAGCAGCAGATCTAAATCTTGTGCCAGAACCAATAGCAAAAGTTTACATTTTAGTTCGAGTTTAAGTTTCATATCCCAACCTCTCCTCAACTCAACCTATCCCTGGCCTCTCGATGGAGGGAAGAACCTATCTGGGGTGTTGGATTCGACTTCATCGATTGGAGAAATCAAGTTGATGGATCGAAAATATATAAATTTCTACTACAACTATTGGGTGGGAGGTAGAAAGGTGGGAAGCCCTTCAACTATTCCCTCCCTCCCACAACTTTGATTGCTACCCTTAGAATAGTAGGGCCCCCCCACCCAACTTCACTAATCTACCTCCCGACTTAGGCATGTGTGGGGCAATCTATAGCCTCCCACCCCGGCTGCTAGTATAGTTTGGGGCCCCCCCTAAAAATCTCAATTCTTAGGGGAACAACTAATCTACCTCCCGGGGGGCTCCCTCCCCAGCTGCTAGTATAGTTGGGAGCCCCTCACTTCAGTTGATTAGTTGTTCCCACCCACCCCGGCTGCTAATTTAGTGAATAGAAGTTACATAGGCATCTCCCACTACTGGATGGATCTGTGTGGCGACGGTGGTGCCGTGGATGATCTCATATCCATGAGGTTTGACTGGCTGTCTGGTCTGCGGTGCCCCGACTGCTAATATAGTTTTGTTGAATGAGAATTGGTTCTATTTGACCTGGTTCTAGTCTCCTATTGCCCAGATGTTGTTCTACCGCCGAGATCCAAACGAGAGGAAGATTGCCTGCCCAATCGAGATAGATATATGGTTTCGAGTTTTGCTCCCCAATTAGCAGGATTCTTCGCGGCCCTATCCCTATCTCTCGGGTTGGGTATTAATATTGAGAGTAAGTTCTACTAACCCATTCACTCGGGAGCGGGCTTCTTGGTATGTTCCGGATGGTTTATGTGTCCCGATATCCCAGTCAGGTCATCCACGCGATATCGATATCCAATAGTCACCAATTGACCTATTGACTCGACAGTAAGAGCGCAGAACAGAAATGCCCCGAGAAGAGAAATCGAGGCCCCCCCATTCTATATGGTATATGGCCCTGTGGCCACATATTATATATATATATAATCTACAAAAGCACAAGTACACCTTAGAAAAAGAATAGAAAATACATACAAACCGCATAGGAAGTTTAAAACAACAATATGAATATTATTCAGTTATATCTATACATGTATATATAATTATATATTTGTTTTTGATTGATAAGTGCTAAAAGGGGTAGCTCCCTTTCCATTATATTCAATAAAAAAAGAGATACATAGCATAACTCTTCTAAGTGTGCATAAATAAAATAATCAATCACTCAGTATCCTCAAATGCCATAGAGACTGGAGCCCTTCTAAGAGCTCGAATGTACGCTCGATCTGAGGTGGGGATAACAAGTCACCGTATTGGCTGAGATAAAAGTTGAATACCTCCATGTTGTTCTTGTGAATGTCATCCCGAAACAAACTCAAGGCCTCTATTGCAATTTTTTTATTCTTTGTAGTAGTAGCATCAAACACACTGCACAACATTCCTGTTTTGGACTTCTTGTCAAATGTTGAAATCGCTTCATAAGCCTTACCTCTCAATTCCTTCTTCATAAATGTGTGGGCCATCAACTTCCCACTTTTCTTCTACCCATTATCAACATGATCAGCATGAGGAATTCCTCATAGAGTGTGCCATCATGTATGTGTTCACTAGTGAAGAGGTAAATGCCAATAACTTGTTTGATCACAACTACCACTCCCTCCCAATCAACATTAAAAATTCTCTTAATTTGATCGTCCATCGATTCTTCCTCCTCTTCCTCCTACAACTCTTTGTTGCAAGAACATTCACATTCAAGAACCATCTACTACCCCATTCTTGAGTGGGTTGAGATGCCATTCACCCTGAACTTATAGCTGGTTTAAGACCCATTCATAGCTAGCTTGTGAGGAGCTGAACAATCCAACCATAGATTCTCTATGCACCATATCTCTATTATCGAATTCAGATGATGTCAACCTACGGTCTTTACTTGGCTTTCATGAGGATCATCACCAACCCAAAAAAATAGGAACCGAACAGAGTACTCACAATGTGTGTGGAGCACATTCCCTTGAATCTTGAGACAATCCCCAGTAGACATTTGCAAATGTCTAGAAGAACTAAATCAAAATGTATTTGATCTATAGTATCTGCCACGTCATGTCCTTCTACAACTAGAGATGTTCATCTATCCTCGTGAACCAGTCAGTGTAGTCAGGTCAACTAGAAAGTTATTCCACTTAGACATTTCATTTGAAATTATCTCATCCTCTTCGAGGTCATAGCCAATATTCACCAAGTAATCTGATGTACGATTCCCTTCCCGATAGATAAGATTGATTTATAGATTCATACTGTCCATTAGTCTCCAGATCACCTCTGTAATTTATTTCATCTTCTAGTTTGTAACTCTTTAATTCCTAATAGAATTAATGCATACTTGTGAATCCCCTTCTATGTCAATATCCACTAAGTTCTCTCACTTGCATAAAGTATGCCCGCCAAAAACTTGGCCTCATTATTGGTGTTGATCAGGAGTTTTTTGGAGATTGCCCAAATCATCTCTCCTTTTTCATTCCTAATAGCAACTCTAGCTCCCGACACACCCAGGTTCCCCCTTGTAGTGCTATCAAAATTCATCTTTAACCTCCCAACTTGAGGAGAGCAACACTTGACATTTGCCTGATTAGTTTTTGTGTGTGACATATTCAGATTATAGCTTGGTGGTAATTTCAAATCTTGTGATCTCCTCATGGAGTCCCCATCCTAGCTAGTAAATAGTTTCAGGGAAGATGTTCTTAGTCTTTCCGTAACTATTTCCCCACACCTAATTCAATTCTCTTTTGAACCTCCACAATGTTTGCTTCCTTCTCATTAAAGATCCAACTGTTATGTTCCTTCCATACCTGCCAGAGTAACATGGAGGGACATGAAATCCAAAGGCCTTCCCAAACTAAATTGTGGATCCTTGGCTAGCACTTAAATAGTTCTATGATGTCATTTGGAAATGGACCCTTCTAGTCAATATTGTTCTTTAACCAGTCCCAATAGGCACCCGAAAAAAGGTACTTAAGGAATATATGGTCCATAGTTTCCTCATTTGCTTTGCAGAGAGCACACTATGAAGGGCCATGGATGCCAATGGACTTGAGTCTATCTCCCCTTAGGACCCTTTTATGCATAACCATCCAAGCGAAGGCCCTAGCCTTAGGTAATTTCCACTTGCTCTAGCAAAGCTCAATATGCCTATCTGTACACTCCTCTAAGAACATTCTACATTCTATATCCCATTTTGACTGTGTAATCCCTAGATTTGGACCCAATCAAATGATCTCATCCTCCTTATGTTTCCTAAGTACCTTCATTTTTGAAGTTCATCTACCAATACCTGAAGAGTGTTGGGAGAGATAGCAAGGGCATTGATTTTATTCCAATTCCAATCCTTGTCCTTGGGGGAAAGATAGTCCTTGACATGTACACCATCTAATTTTGAGATCCTACTCCACACCGTAGATAGACAAGGGATGTTAGTAAAAGGTGGAAAACCATTCCAGGAGTCCTTCCAAAACTTGGCACTACCATCGTTGTTGACCACCCAACGTAGATGTTTCATTATGAGGCCTCTACAATTTTTTGTGAAGTTCCATATGTGGGATCCATGAGGAAAGTTTAGATTAGTTAGTATTCAGCCTGGATTGTCCTCATCCATGTATTTCCTTCTCAACAAACAACACCATTTAGCCTTTGTATCCTTAAACATCCTTCAAATGAGTTTGGCACCTAAGGCCATATTCTATTTTTCTATTGTCCTAATTCCAATTCCACCATTATCTCTCTTTGTAGGAAGTTTGCCATCCGACCAAGGGAATAAGTTTGTCCTCATTTGCCCCTTCCCACATAATTTTTTTGAGAACACTTTCAAACATGTTACTTTCCTTTTTGGTGACTTGATTGTTGGCCATTTGATATATTGGAATTGCTAAGAGAATAGCCTTGATCATTTGAATCTTTCCTAACAACGTGAGCCATTGACCGTTCCATGAGCCTGCCTTCAATCTATATTTATTTATTATTTCTTCTCATAGATTTGTCCTGATAGTTCCTTTAAAAATAAAGGCACACCTAAGTATTTGTTTGGAAGCTCCGCTTTGTTGAAATTTAGAATGGAAAGGATCCTTCTTTGCAACCCTCTTCTAGTGTTAAAAAATAATATGTTATATTTCTCTTTATTGATTTCTTGTCCAGTTGCAGCAACATAACTATCCAATAATTGCTTTATGATGTTGTCTTCATCCATGAGGGAAGCACTATACATGATGGTATCATCAGCAAATTGCTGATGGGTTATTGCAAGAAAATTTTCAGCAATTTGAATTTCATCCCATGATCTGCAAGCTACAAGAGTTTTAATTCCCCTACTAAGAGCTTCTGCCATGATGATGAAGAAAAAAGGTGGTATCAAATCACCTTGATGGAGTCCACGTGTGGGTTCAAAGAAACTACAAGGGATTCCATTTACTAGGATCAAGTAGGGGACACTCAGTATATATTCAAAAATCCACTATAACTAATCCATGTGAAAACCAATACATTTCATGATGCACATTAGAAGCCTCCAGTTAACCCTATTATATGCCTTGCTCACATCAAGTTTCAGAATCATGCTACTTTGGTTAGATGTGGTGATGGAATGTAGATCTTTGTGTGCAATGATGATGCTATCAATGATATTCCTTCGAGCAGTGAAGCCACTCTACTCATCGGAAATAATGTTTGGAACGATCAATTTTAGATGATTTGCTATTGCCTTTAAAACAATCTTGTAAATGGTATTGCAAAGGAAAATTTGTTTGAAATCACCAAAAGTAAATGGATCAGGCTTCTTGGGGATAAGGGAAATGAAGGTATTATTAATGTATTTTATCATTTTCTTTGACTTCCTCAAATCTTCAGTAGCATGCCAAATGTCTTCTCCAAGGATATCCCAAAATTCTCGATAAAAAGAAGTAGGAAATCCATTCGGACCAGGGGACTTATCTGGGTGCATTTGGAAAACTTCCTCCTTAATTTCAACCTTAGAGAAGGGTGATAACAACATTTTGTTGTCCTCCTCAGAGGCCAATCTAGGAATGATATTCAAGAATGGTTCTTGATCATGAGTATTTGAAGCTTCAGTGGACACAAGCAAACCTTTGAAGAAAGCCACCGCTTCTCTCTCTATATATCTCCTAGCTCTTGAGTAGTGGAACCGTTTGCTTTGCAAATGGAGGAGATTCAGTTATGCACTCTGTGCATTTTGAATAAATTGTGGAAAAACTTCATGTTCAAGTCTCCTTTATTGAGCTAGGTTTCATAAGATTTTGACTTCTAGTAAACTTCTTCTCTAGAAAGCAGCTCATAATGGTATTTCATCATCACCTTCTCCTTATCGTATTCCTTACTGCTCATCCCATGTGATATAATTTCTCAATTGAGATCCTACATTTTTGCTTCCACTCTTTCTTTATCTGAGAAAATATTCTTAAAGGTGGTTGTGTTCCACTCTTTCAATTTTTCCTTGATCACAATGAGCTTCTTGGCAATCTTGAACATTTTTTAACCTTTCTGAACCTTAGCATCTTTCCACCAAGACTTCATCATCTCCTTTTTTGTATCACTTTTGAGCCACATCCTCTTGAATTTAAGCAGACATCGGGGAGGGGGAAATTCTTATGACAAGCTTAGAGAAATCAAGTAGTGATCCAAGCTGAAATAAGGGAAAATGAAAGATTTGATTATAAAGGGGAGTTGGAGCCAATTTGAGGAGATTAGAAATGTATCCAACCTTTCAGCAATGTTGGTGAAACCCCTCCTATGATTAGTTCAAGTTCAGAGGTAAATCAATGAGATTATTGTCACAAACAAAGGATTAGAAGTCCTTTTGACTTTGACTAATATGTGACATGACACCTTGTTTCTCCAACGGGGATAAAATGGTATTAAAATCACCACCAGGGTAAGTGCAAAAAGATGGGGGGCCAAAAAGTGGCCAAAAAATTTTCAAAAAAATTTAAGGCAAAACGCGAGCGCGTTATAACGCTCGCGCGTTATGGCTTGGCAATGACAAGCCTTAGGCTCGTCATTGCCGAGCCATAACGCGAGCGTGTTATAACGCGCTCGCGTTTTAAACTGTTTCTTATAAAAAAAACCCTCGCTGCCATTTCATTTCATTTCATTTCTATGAGCTTTTCCTCCACCCGCGGCATAAAACCCTTGCAAAAACGCGCTCGCGTTCTACAAAACACCGTTCAACACAAAAGATTTGTCGATTCATTGCCGAAAAGCCGCCGCGACGTCGAGCATGCCAAAGGGGTGAGTTATCTTTATTTTTTTGTTTGAATTTCTTCCTAAATAGGTAGGTTTTTGTTGATTTTTGATGTATATTTTATTAATTGTAGGAAATGTTAATGCACCTCCTCCTCCTCCTCAAAATCCACAAAATCTTGAGGAAGAAATACATGCAGAACAACAAGCTCCTCCATTCATTCCTTGACATGCCCCTGGAACACAAGATAATATAATGGGGGAAATTGAAAACAACAAAAAACAAATTGAAGATATAATTGCAAGGTTGAAAGATCCTTCCACTTCAACCTTGCATAGGTCCACGCTTGCCGAATCTCTTGAGTCTATGTTATCAAATGTAAATTCAATTAGCAAGCAAATAACTAGTTGGACCGATAAAAAGAGAGAGTTTAGAGATTACTATGCAGATAAATTATCATACCAAGATGTCAAAAAATTACAAATTACAAAAGTAGACTTGTGTTCAATTTTTACAAACCCACAAACAAATCAACCTCCACCCATTACATGCAAGAGGTTCCCTATCCATTGGTGCAACAACCAAGCGATAAGGGACAATTTCGAGCAGAGGTGGTGGATGGTTTTTGACCATCCTCCATGCAATAACAATGAGGTCCCGCAATACTTTTTGAGGAAACTCTACTCCGAGTTTGTTCTCAATAAAGTGCCAAACTATTTTGATATGCGGGACTTCCAAGGTAGAGGTGGGGGCTCAGCACAGGATAGACCAGGGGCACGTCTTGACCCACAGCGGGTAGTGAGACGAGTAATCAGCAGACCAGCCCACGAGCATGTTTCTATCCCTTCCATTGTGAAGGAGAGTGTTGAGGTCGATACACTGAGGTCGATTAGTGCCTTGACCCAGAGCATCATAGAGCATGCCGATCCTGCAACACAGAGTGGGTTGGGAGATAGTGCGAGGAGTAGGGTCCCACCACATACTTGCCAGGCTTGCGGGTCAACCTGTGGTTATGACCCCATGGACAGTCAGGACGCAGGTGCACAGGCTACATCTGCAGCTGAGCAGATGGTGATGACAGATACCCTCCTGAGTGAGACTTTCGGCCTTGATACTCAGGTAAATATTAGCAAGTTTATTGAATTTAATTTATTAAATTTTATTTTTGAAATACAAGATTAACTAATTTAAATTGATGATTTTAATGAAATTTCAGGGTCATAGCGTCGATGTAGTTTTCAGTGGTTCTCCACCTACATTTTTCACTAGATCATCTACTGTCGAGGTATGTAACTAGTAAACAATTATAAATATTACATGTGAATAGCATCGTTATATGAATGGTATTCTAATTTCTGATTTTGGATGTTGAAAGGTTAACACTGTAGATTTCATAGCAACACCTGCCAGCGGTGGTGGACTTCAAAGCTTTACGGAGGTAATAAAATAAATAGTTTAATGAATGAATTGTACTTACTAAATTTTTGTATGTGATTTGTGTGTTTTATTGTGTGTACTTCCATGTTTAGATGAGCGTGTGTGTATGTTAGGAGCCATGATTTGCATCACTATTATAGTTTTCGTAATTGAATAATGTTGTTTTATTTCCAGATGATGCAGGCTGCGGATACACCTCCCCATGTTCATAGGGCAATGGAGCAGGGTGTGGCCTCTGCGATTCATAGCTCTATGGCATTGACAGGGGTATGAGGCAGATTAGTAAATTTCAATTTACATTCATTGTTATAGTTGTCTATTTTTGAAAAATCAAAAGATTATTGATTTGAAGTTTAATTTCTATTTGGATGGTTTCTATAGGACATGACATCACCAGGGCCTTTTCCTGCTACTGAGGCAAGCGAGCAGACAGATTATATGTTAGCGGTAAGTGATTATTTTGTTAAATGTTTCATTTTTTTATAACATGTAATTTCTATATATTAATATCTATACTTTTTTTTGTAACAGGTAAAGGTGCAGGAAGAACTAAATAGGAGGAGTAGCCCTCGGGTTCATAGTAGACCACCCACATGCATGTCTCCATCCCCTAGAAGATCAAAGGCTACTCGTGATTTATTCTCTTCACCAGCTAGAGGGGAATGACTTTTTATTGTGTTCCTCTGTTGTATGCCTATATGGCATTTGTGGACATATATTTTGTATTGTACATAGTTGACATTGTATGCCTATATGGCATTCTTGTAAGCCTATATGGCTATTTTGTATATATGTTATACTTATATCGACAGATATTGATGTATGCGTATATGGATATTTGGTTAATACAAATCTTTTTTATTGATGGCGTCCATACTTGCATTATAAATCCACTTTTGAATGGATATTTGTAGATGGCTACTTCAAATATTTAAAGTCTGATTGTATTACATAGGATGTTTGCATTTTCTTTGATAGGCTTGATAGGCCATGGATTACATGATGGTGTTTGATGGAAAAGTATGGTACTAGAAGACTCTAGTTCATTCTTAATAGGCTTGTGATTGATAATATCTTTGCATGATTGCACTTGATCTTGGATCATGGGCATGTTGTTAGGATTTTGATTGCATTGTGATGTTTGATGGATACGCATGGTGTAAGTGTAAGATACCCAACTAGTTCTACGAAAAAATTTCCTTACTTAAACACTTTTACTTGCTAACAATTCATCAACTACTTCAATAACATAAAGATATACATCAAGATAACTATTTGAATGAAACAACATTAGAGTTGGGTACTTGTCTTGTTACTTGATTCAATCAACTTGCAATGTCTTATTACATGGAAAATACTTTCAATAGCATGAAGTACAACTCATTCAATGGAAATACAAGGACAGGCCTTGAAGCCTTGATGTTACAATGTCTTCCTTACTTGAGCAACATTTGAAGATTTGGAATGTTCAACTCATCACCTCACAAGGTAGGCGCATATTTGAAGGATTTACAGGTTTTTCTGACTTGGGCGCCAAGTTGAGGTGACCTCCTCCTGAAGTTGCGCCTTGTCAACATTAGGCGCCAATTAGAGTTATGGATGCTCTGGATTGTTTCCAAGAGTAGGCACCAAAACATCATCATTATGAAAGTGTTTTAAATGCTAGGCGCCCAAATGAGCCCTCTGGAGTCTAGGCACTCCTTTCATGCATTATGTGTTCTAGGCACCAATTGAAAGGAGTGGAGAACAGGGCAAGCGCCTTCCAAACTAGGTGTTTCCTTGAGGTGACAAAGACTTAGAAAGTGCGCCTAAGGTGAGCGCCTTGAGTGAAAAGGTCTAACAAACATCTTTGAACCCCCTTTCAAGGTTAGGCGCATTCTGGAGGTGGAAACAAGTAGAAGGTGCGCCTTAGCTTCCTTTGTCAATTCTTGCAAGTCTTTGTTGATTAGGAAGGTGGAATGCTTCATTGTAGAATGAGCGCCTATCTTCTAATGTCCAAACTACTTCTTCTGGCTCACTCTGTGGCTAGGCGCCAGAGCTAAATTATTCACACAAGGGAGTGCGCCTAGACTCACTTGATGTTTTCTTACTACTTCAACCCCTGGAAGATGTTCCAAGGTGTTCCCTTTTACAAGCACCTGACCTCCCAAGTTTCTTCATGTGCTATTCCTTGAAGGCGCCAAAACTGAGCTCCAGTGCCATGGGATTGTGCCTAACATCTTTGAAGAGTTTCTAAGCCTTTTGCAAGTTGATATCCCAAACTCATCTTCTAGGCGCAACAGGAGCTTTCCAAAGGAGTTTCCAAGTTTTAGACGCCAAGCGAGGTCATGGGTGAATGGAACTGCGCCTTAGGAGATGACTGGATCCTAAGCGTCAATCTGGAGTTACAGTGGAATTGATATGCAACTCAACTAGCTTAGGCACCCATTTGAAGTGATTCCTTTAACACTTCTCTGTCAATCTCAACTGCAAGGATGATCTCCTAATCCAATTTTGATCCTCTGGAGATGCAAATAGCTTTACATTTCACTAGGCGCCATCAATGATGATCATCAACCAAAGCGCATTTCAAAGGTGAGATAGGCAAGTGAGGCGCCAAACTAGTCCTTAAGACTTATCTCCTTCTATCAAGTCAATTTCAACTATGTGAGAGAGTTCTATTCTATTTGCACTTGGGCTAGGAATTCACCTAAGAGACATCACTTAGCTTTAAAACTTTCAATCTATAGCCATCTGGACTAGGCGCTCCAATGGAGGATCCTTGAACTCATGCATTGGCGCCTTCTAGTTCTAGGCACCCATTTTGGATGATTCATCCTGATACTAGCGCCTAAAATGACTAGACTCTCTTCATCATCCAATTCACTTAGAAGACTCAAGTTGGAGACTTAGTTGTCTATCCATGTTCTCTGGAAGATTCATTGTACCTCTATGCACTATCTCCTTCAAGGCGCTCCTTAAAAACATTGGAAGTGCTCAGGACTTACCTTAGTCCAAAGCGCCACAATCCATTCCTTAAAGCACAAAGAATTCTCAAAGGCGCCCCTATTTACCTCTAAGCACTCAAATATCATTTAGATTCAAGGCGCACATTTAGCTCCAAAACGCAAATTTCCATCATCAACCCATCAAGGTGCATCATCTTCCCTTTGTATCCCCTTCAAGGCACAGACATTCACTTCTTCACACTCAAACTCACTCTCTGGCGCCAGAATAGGTGTATAACTTCAAATAAGGCGCTAATCTTAGGTTTCTAAGTACTTAGTTTGATCTTAAGGCTATCCTTCCTCTAATCACTCTCTTCAACTCCCTCACTGAAGGCCCTCTGTAAGTTTGGGTGCATTTCATCCCAAGGTGCTTCAACATCATCCAAGGCGCAAATTCAGTCTCCAAGACAAGGTGCAAAAAACCCTATCCTAAGGCGCTCAAATCTTGCTTCTAGACCTAGGCGCACAAACATGAGATTAAGGATCATTTTGGCCACCATCACTTCCCTAAAGGCACAAAATTGGTGTAGATACATTCCATTTATTAAGGATCATTCTGGCGCCCAAATCTTGTCAAAGCAAAGGATCAATAGGTTCTCTCTAAGGCGCACTCCAGGGTTTGATCTTGCAAGACTTCTCACGTCAAAATTTTGACCAAGACACTCAAGGCACTAGTCTTTATCATCTAACCCTACAGTGCACTTACTCATTATGATATACTCCTCAACTTTGTATTCAACCTTGCCCAAGGCGCATATTCACTATAAGGCATTCTCACTTTGTCAAGGCTCAGAGGGCTTCAACTTGCTAAAGGGTAGAGGTCTAGGCGCATATCTGACTTGAAGCTCAAGGCGCTCCAACCCTCTTGCTCTGGAATTCCTTCTAGGCACTAAGTGACTTCTCCAATTCCTTGAAAACATTTGAAGTGTTTTACCTTCTCAAGGTGCTCCTTCAAACTTGACTCCAAGGTGTTATAATCTCAAAGGTGCTGACATCATCTCAACCAAAGGCGCTCAATGATTCATCCCATATCTAGGCGCTAAAACACTTAATCAACCAAGTCATTCAAGGCGCCATTCAGTAAACTCATCTTCCATGATATTCCTATCAAGGCGCATATCACTTCTCTCATGGGCTTTAGGCGCTTAGTTGAGTGTTTCAATACTACTTAGGTGCCAAATTCATTTTAATGCACCAAACACAAAGAGCTTTCAAACACTGGGCGCTCACAAAGAGTCTTCCAACCTTGGGCGCTAAATTAGGTCTTTGCAACTATCCAAGGCGCATATCTTCATTTGAACAACTTATGGTGCCAAGACAACTTCTCATTAGGGCGCTCGAAACACTTGTGTTTACATTTGAAGTGCTTTACCTTCTTAAGGTGCTCCAGACTAACCTGACTCCAAGGCGCTCCATCATCATCCTTAAGGCGCTAAAAACATCATCTCCACTCTAGGCAAAAACATCATCCAACTCCTTAAGGCACTTCACTGTCAAAGTCTGAAGGCGCTCTACCTAGACCTTTCCCCTAGGCGCCAGAACTCCTAAGCGCTCACCAGATAACTCTCTTCTTCAAGGTGCAAATCTTCCTATACTATGATTGCCTCTGAAATGCCGATTAACGTGATGTGAGGGTGCAAAGGCTACTCCAATCCTCAGTGAGCGCCTAGTTTAAACAAGGAGAAATAAAGCATTCAAAACTATCCAAACGATCATCCCCTTCCTAATGTCTTCACTGCTCTGAAAAACCTTGGCCAAAATGACACATAACAACTCCTATGAGCGCCCTTATGCCCTAGGATCATCTAGTTTGTGCGTCTTGTAATGAGGAGTTCATGTAAGTTTGGAATGAGCGCCTTGAATAAGTGTAAACTAGCCTAGAGAAGGGTATGTGCGCCTTGAGCGCCTTGAGCATTCCAGAGATAACTGTGCGCCTAGAACAATATGAGCGCTCATGATGATGATTAACGCCCTGATGAGACTATGAGCACCTTGTTCAGGAGATACCTTGTTTGATCATAAAATGCGCCTTGAGTCTTGAAGGTTTTGAGTGCCTAGGTGATTTGGATGTTGGGATGTTGGTATGCGCCCAAGATTGAGGTAAGTGAGCGCTTGTAATGGAGGAGAGCAATGAGATGGAATGTCTTGTAGAGATTGGCGCCCAGAGACCCATTTTTGCACCTTTGATGATGACCATTTTTGCATAAGAGTTTAGCGCCTTAGAGTTGTAAACTTTCTCTTTGGGCGCCCCTGAGTGAATGTTGGCACCTTGGACAACTAAATACGCCTTTGATGGAGTGGAGCCCAGAAGGGGAGTAGGAGGAAACCCAATCTTCAAGATTCATCAAGCTTCAAAGTTTAGGTCAGAGGTTATCCACTTTATCCAAGGAAGGTGTTATCATCTACACTCCAAGAAGGTAATGTCAAAGGCCATCATGAAGGATCACTTCATCAACTTCAAGTCCTTCAAGTTCAAGTCCTTTCACCTAGCAAGTCCAAGAGAGATTTCTACTCCGATTCATGAAGTAAGCTTATATCATCCTTATCTACTTTGCAAGAAGAAGAAACATTACAAAGTCAATCAAATGAGTTACAAGTACCATACATCCAATTGCAAGGAGTGAACCACCTTAAGGAAAAATAGCTCTCTTGAAGTTACTTGAAATGTCAAAAGGTTTAGCGCCTCCAAGTAAGGTCAGAGGTGAGGTTAGAGGTGAAATACGCCTTTGGACCATTCTGGTGCCTTGGATGAAGAACCTATATCTTGAGCCCAAGAGGTAAAATTTGTGCCTTAGTGGATTTGGAGAGTTACAGAGATTAGAGAAAAGCGCCTTGAAGATAGAGTTGTTCAAGGCGCATGTGTGATTTGGTCAAAAACAGGCACCTAGAGTGAATAGACTTCCATCCTGACTTAATACACTGCCTCCTTCTGACGATTTTTGGGGCAGTAGAAAACCTTTCACCACGGGCAAATGCCTAAGAGCTATAAAAAATTGAGAGAGGTTATTGTAGAGGCACTCTACGTGATCCCGTTGCCTTAGACGGAATGTTTTTAAGTGACATAGTTTTCGAGTAACATCTCGTCAAAGATTGCTACCTTTTTGCACTTTAGACTCTTCAGGGATATCGTCGGTACAATGTAGCTCCGACTGTTTCGACATGTTTGGGTGAAAAATAGGACCATGCCTAGCATAAATGTACCCATTTGGACGCGTTGGAACAGTCAGTTTGGTCGCATCAGGAGCAGGACGAAAGTTACACCCCTTTGCAACTTTACACTACCTCCTTTTGACGATTTTTGGGGCAACAGAAAACCTTTCACCACGGGCAAATGCCTAAGAGCTATAAAAAACTGAGAGAGGTTATTGTAGAGGCACTCTACGTGATCCCATTGTCTTAGACAGAATGTTTCTAAGTGACACGGTTTTTGAGTAACATCTCGTCAAAGATTGCTGCCTTTTTGCACTTTGGACTCTTCAGGGATATCGTCGGTACAATGTAGCTCCGACTGTTTCGACATGTTTGGGTGAGAAATAGGACCATGCCTAGCATAAATGTACCCATTCGGATGCGTTGGAATAGTCAGTTTGGTCGCATCAGGAGCAGGACGAAAGTTACACCCCTTTGCAACTTTACACTGCCTCCTTCTGACGATTTTTGGGGCAACAAAAAACCTTTCACCACGGGCAAATGCCTAAGAGCTATAAAAAACTGAGAGAGGTTATTGTAGAGGCACTCTATGTGATCCTGTTGTCTTAGACGGAATGTTTCTAAGTGACACAGTTTTCGAGTAACATCTCGTCAAAGATTGCTGCCTTTTTGCACTTTGGACTCTTCAGGGATATCGTCGGTACAATGTAGCTCCGACTATTTCGACATGTTTGGGTGAG
Source organism: Cunninghamia lanceolata (assembly GCA_027924645.1). Classification (NCBI taxonomy): domain Eukaryota; kingdom Viridiplantae; phylum Streptophyta; class Pinopsida; order Cupressales; family Cupressaceae; genus Cunninghamia; species Cunninghamia lanceolata. The sequence goes on along the minus strand of BSBN01000765.1, from coordinate 3,191,908 downwards.
AAATAGGACCATGCCTAGCATAAATGTACCCATTCAGACACGTTGGAACAGTCAGTTTGGTCGCATCAGGAGCAGGATGAAAGTTACACCCCTTTGCAACTTTACACTGCCTCCTTCTGATGATTTTTGGGGCAACAGAAAACCTTTCACCACGGGCAAATGCCTCAGAGCTATAAAAAACCAAGAGAGGTTATTGTAGAGGCACTCTACGTTATCCCGTTGCCTTAGACGAAATGTTTCTAAGTGACACAATTTTTGAGTAACATCTCGTCAAAGATTGCTGCCTTTTTGCACTTTGGACTCTTCAGGGATATCGTCGGTACAATGTAGCTCCGACTGTTTCGACATGTTTGGGTGAGAAATAGGACCATGCCTAGCATAAATGTACCCATTTGGACGCGTTGGAATAGTCAGTTTGGTCGCATCAGGAGCAGGACGAAAGTTACACCCCTTTGCAACTTTACACTGCCTCCTTCTGACGATTTTTGGGGCAACAGAAAACCTTTCACCACGGGCAAATGCCTAAGAGCTATAAAAAACTGAGAGAGATTATTGTAGAGGCACTCTACGTGATCCTGTTGTCTCAGACAGAATATTTTTAAGTGACATGGTTTTCGAGTAACATCTCGTCAAAGATTGCTGCCTTTTTGCACTTTGGACTCTTCAGGGATATCGTCGGTACAATGTAGCTCCGACTGTTTTGACATGTTTGGGTGAGAAATAGGACCATGCCTAGCATAAATGTACCCATTTGGACGCGTTGGAACAGTTAGTTTGGTCGCATCAGGAGCAGGACGAAAGTTACACCCCTTTGCAACTTTACACTGCCTCCTTCTGACGATTTTTGGGGCAACAGAAAACCTTTCACCATGGGCAAATGCCTCAGAGCTATAAAAAACCGAGAGAGGTTATTGTAGAGGCACTCTACGTGATCCCGTTACCTCAGACGGAATGTTTCTAAGTGACACGATTTTTGAGTAACATCTCGTCAAAGATTGCTGCCTTTTTGCACTTTGGACTCTTCAGGGATATCGTCGGTACAATGTAGCTCCGACTGTTTCGACATGTTTGGGTGAGAAATAGGACCATGCCTAGTATAAATGTACCCATTCAGACGCGTTGGAATAGTCAGTTTGGTCGCATCAGGAGCAGGACGAAAGTTACACCCCTTTGCAACTTTACACTGCCTCCTTTTGACGATTTTTGGGGCAACAGAAAACCTTTCACCACGGGCAAATGCCTAAGAGCTATAAAAAACTGAGAGAGGTTATTGTAGAGGCACTCTACATGATCCTGTTGTCTTAGACGGAATGTTTCTAAGTGACACGGTTTTCGAGTAACATCTCGTCAAAGATTGCTACCTTTTTGCACTTTGGACTCTTCAGGGATATCGTCGGTACAATGTAGCTCCAACTGTTTCGACATGTTTGGGTGAGAAATAGGACCATGCCTAGCATAAATGTACCCATTCGGATGTGTTGGAACAGTCAGTTTGGTCGCATCAGGGGCAGGACAAAAGTTACACCACTTTGCAACTTTACACTGCCTCCTTCTGACGATTTTTGGGGCAACAGAAAACCTTTCACCACGAGCAAATGCCTAAGAGCTATAAAAAACCAAGATAGGTTATTGTAGAGGCACTCTATGTGATCCCGTTGTCTCAGACGGAATGTTTCTAAGTGACACAGTTTTCGAGTAACATATCGTCAAAGATTGCTGCCTTTTTGCACTTTGGACTCTTTAGGGATATCGTCGGTACAATGTAGCTCCGACTGTTTCGACATGTTTGGGTGAGAAATAGGACCATGCCTAGCATAAATGTACCCATTTGGACGTGTTGGAACAGTCAGTTTGGTCGCATTAGGAGCAGAACGAAAGTTACACCCCTTTGCAACTTTACACTGCCTCCTTTTGACGATTTTTGGGGCAACAGAAAACCTTTCACCACGAGCAAATGCCTCAGAGCTATAAAAAACCGAGAGAGGTTATTGTAGAGGCACTCTACGTGATCCCGTTGCCTTAGACGGAATGTTTCTAAGTGACACAATTTTTGAGTAACATCTCGTCAAAGATTGCTGCCTTTTTGCACTTTGGACTTGTTGATGGTTGTTTTTCGACAAGTCAACAATAGAGTAAAATACTAGGTATTTAACTCTCTCTTGAGCAAAGCCTCTCGAATGCTAAACCAAGTGATCAAACGAGATAACTCCAAGGTTCCTTCTTCTAATAATGTTTTCGGTAAGAGACAGCTCAATGATTTAAGTATGATTCTGCTGTTAATCAACAAAGGGACTTACACAATTGTTCAACTTGTTGTTTCAAAGACTCTGGAAGTGAACACTAGGGAATCTAAGTACTGCAACTGACGCGTATGATTTAGCAATGGACGTTCTGATCCTAAATCTAAATGATTGATAAAAAAAGGCAAAAGATATAGGGTTGAGGAATACTAATCTAATCCTAAATGAAAGGACGTTTACTGCTGAGAGTGAAGTCGAACCAAATCTTGTTTTGCCAAGATAAAACAACTACACAAGAGAGGTGCTATCTTCAAAGGTATGCAAGATGTTTAAATCAATTATGCTCATGAAAATTCAACAGGCATAAAGATCAAATTGACGCTCAATTGTAAAGACTTCACTACAAGGCAATAAAAATCTTTCACTAACTAACTTATACTTAAAAGAAAACTTGCAACTTAACTTAATATTCGTATGAAAATTGAAACCATGCAAACACTCAGAAATATAAATAGAATCACCAAATCAATGAGTCCTTTATTATCTCAGAGAGCTCTTACAACAATTTCAGAATTTCCAACCGTTACAAATGAGAGCAATGAGAGCTCTTTTATAGTCCTCAAAGGAGAGAAGGGTCAAGATTGATCGGCGAAATCAGCGGATCAGATCAAGCCACATCACAAGTAGTTACAACAAACTATACTTTATTAAATGAATGAGGTTAACTTTATTAAATACAGGAGGTTACTCATATTAAATGAAAGAAGTCATGAAAGAGAGAACAAAGGCACGCTTTCCAAAAGGATAAGGAAGCCACATCATCAAGGCGAGTACTATGTAGTAGTACTATGAGATACAACGAATCTGGACACAATTTGAATAATATCTTCCATTGGTACACTTGTCGCTGCCTTAATGGATCCTTCTGCCACTGCTACATCTGCCTCATAGACTCCAAGTGTCTTCTCCCAGTCGTTTATCCAAGACTTATTTTCCCCAAGACGATATGCAAGTGTGAATATATTATCTAGTTGACTTTCATCAAGTCCATCATATTGAAAGTAGAATGCCTTAACTTGTTGCTTCATGTTCTCAATAGTAACATTTCCATAAGGATTACAAATCTTTGTCAAAGCAGTATATATATGATTTTCTGTTCTTAGAAGAACACTTCTTATCCTGGACATATCTACTTCAATCTTATCAACTAGTTGCCCCTTGTTGTGAAAGGAGAAATACCAAGTGACAAAGTCATGTGGAGTATCTCTGTCAATCACCTTATTATGAATTAAATCTTCTACTGGAGCTTCCATTAAGCTTTTGAGTTGTGGCATATATTGCTCTTTGATTGGTTTGAACTCAGCACAACTTTCCAATAAAGCTTGGACTCGACCTTGGAGCTTAATGACTCTGTCATACACTTGCACAATTTCTTCTAGGTAAATATAGGCCTTGTCTTCTGTCTTTTCTATCCATCCCTTCATCATCTGAGATGAATTTCTCATGTCCTCAACTCGGGATACCGTTTCCTGTGGAAGAATGGAAGGAGGAATTGCAGTAGCTTCCTTCTGTTGAATAGGTTGCATGACCTGTTGGATGTAATGCTTCAATGTACTAAAATCTTGTTCAACTTTTATCCTTGCTTCTCTTTCTTGTTTCAACATACTTCTCACATTATTCACTGCATCTTGTAGTTCCTCATCGACTTGTTCCCTTGTGATTGGACCCATGCCAATTGTAGTCAAATTATAATCCTCAGGTGCCATGTTTTCTATCTCCTTGTCACTTCTAGGAACAGCTATGTGGACCTCTCTGTTTCCAGCAGAATCTTGAGTGATTTTAGAAAGGATCGTTGCTTTCTTCTTCTGATTACTCTTTTGTATATTTACAAGCAATTCCTCAACTGCAGTAGGCTGATAAGTCTCTACAATTGTACTTTCTTCAATCCTTTGTCTCAACCATGGTGGGAAAGTAGAAAGATCTCGTTGTTCATGAGCTTGATTGTGTTGAACACGAGCTACTTCTTCATCAGATTCAGCTTGTCCTATTTCATCCTGACCAAGATCATCATTCTCTTCGATTATGACAGTGGGGCTTGATTGGATTTCTTCTGATGGAATCAAGGCAACTTCTTCTATTACTTCTATCTCTTGTATTGGATTTTGAACAATTGAAACACCTTCTTGTGGATTAGATGAAGTAGATGGATTACTCTTTTTCTGAGGTCTTCGGCTTGATTCCCCTTGATCTTGACTAGGTCTTTTCCTCTTTCTGGCTGAATTATTGCTCTGATCATTCCCACTATGTTGTGGTTGGCTATGTGTACTATGCTGCTTGGGTTCTCCTTCATCCATCTTATTGTAGGTGAGATCTCGACTTTCAGCACTCATTTCCTGCAATAGTTGATTGATACACACTTGTGTCATGGCTAAAACCGGCTTTATCAAATCTTCTTCGGATGCATCTCTCTTTGACCAATCAATTGTGTAAGGCAAATCCTTTATCTTGTCAAATTCATCTATTAGCATAGTATCATCCTCGGTGAACTGGTCTGGAATCCTGAATGCTTTGGTGGCTCTGACTAAATCCCAGTCGAGTCTCGAACTTTGAAGAGTTCGGAGATCATCTTCATCTTGAGCACTGGCCCAGTGGTCTTCCAACTGCTTGATATGTTTGAATTCTCTGTTGTATTTCCAGCAAACTTGGAAAGGGTCAAAGTTAGGCCTCTTGGTGCCATGAGTTTGCAAATGGTAGGCTTGTAACTCTATTTCAGAATACTCAGCTGCTGATAAAGATGGACATTCCAGATTTTGTCCAAGACGAAGTGGAAATTGGATTCCTCCTTTCTTCTTCAACTTCTGCAACCTGATGAGTTCTAGGAGTTGTCTTGTAACTTCTAACATTACCATCCTGTTGGTTGGATACCTTGGCAATCTGTATGGATATGATGTGAATCCTTGGATCCTTAGGTAAGTGTACCTTTCATGTTGAGTATACCAGTGTCCATATGCTGAAATGAATTCTCTTGCTGCATTAGACAATCTTTTATGAAATTCTCCCCTCAGTTTCTTCATTATGAACATAGCAAATGCATCATTAAACCTTGTATAATGATTAATACTCTTGAGGTGCAACTGAGGATAACATTGATGTGACAAGTATTTGTTAGGTCCAATGCCAACTTCTCCTTTTTTGGTTAAACCTGAGTAGACTTCATTTCTGGCAAGAAGATACACTATATAGGAACTCATATAACAAGTCTTAGTTTTAGCAAAACTGAGGAACTGCTCATGTATACTTTGACTGATAAGTCCAGCCCAATCAATCATTTTCCCTTTAAGAACTGACTTGATGAAAGAGTACATCCAAGGCTGAAAAGTAGCAGATTGAGGCATTCCTGTCATTCTGTTCAAAAACATGATTAGATATCCAATTTCTGGATGAAAATCTGACTTATGGAACTGTGGAGGATTATTCATGTTGAACTTCATGGCTGGATTGGCCATCCACTCTCTCCTTATCTCTTGTAACTTTATCTTGGTGTCGACATCATACTCCTGCTGGCCTTGTTGTTTTGAGATGCTGATCATCCTCTCTTTGGTTGGAATGTTGAGAGTCTCCTCGACTGCTTCCCTTTGCAAATAGGCTAGTATCGTTCCATCCTTGGCTATGATTTGCCTTGTATTTACATCATACTTTTTGACACATTCGATGATCATCTCCGGACATGGCAAAGTTGGCGGAAAACAAGCAGCTTCAATGGCTCCACTCCTCATGATAGCTCGAGCGAGGCTTCCTCCGTTAGGTTCTTCAAGGACTGACTTGATATCTTCCAAGTTGCTGCTTCCCATATTTGTATCGCTTACATTTGTCCACCTTGAGACGAGCTTTGATTCAGGAATCTTCCCTTTAGCATCCATCCGGATCTTGGCTTGTCGCTCCTTGGAAGTCATTGCCATTATTCTGCAGACTTGACGTGAATAAGTGATTGCAAACAAAATCTAGATTTGACTTCAGCAACTTTAATGGATTAAATTATGAAATTTAGGATTATAATTATGAAATATTACTATTAAATTTAGAAAATTTATGAAAAATCATAAAAATCCACTTATTCTTCTAGAATTTTATCAATATTTAAACAATTTCAAGGCATCTAATGAAAGAAAAATAAGAAAATCAGATCAGAAAAACTCAGATCAGACTTACTTGATGAGCTGTTTTATATTTGATACCTTGCAATTTGATTTCCCACTTGACAAAATTTGATAAAATCAAATTTATCTTCTAAAATCAACTTCTTATGGCTGCTCCTTGAAGAAAATTCTGCTTTTGGAGAACAAATCTGCTCTTGAAAATAAATCAAATGAAAAAGAAATGAGGCACATATATATAATTCACTTTAAAAAACTTTCCTTCTCTCTAGGCCGACCTCATGCACAAACATTTAATTTAATTTTGATCTTTATTAAATGAATGCAATTTCACGTTTCACGAAGGCAACAATCATTAAATGTTTGAAACTTCTTTCTTTTGTGAACGCATTGGATAAAGTTTTGATGTTCTTCTTCTTGTTGTTGGACGTTTTCTTCCTCCTCCAAGCGCATGAGATCAGAAATTCGAATCCCCTTGGAATTTCGCATTAGTTGAGGTCTTCGTGTGAATGTCTTCTTCGTTAAAACAGCATTAGATCAGGATGTTGTTATCTTCTTGTCTTTGTTTCATAAGGCTCTTCCTTCATCATCCTCCTAATCTCGCATTAGATCAAGTATTGAAACTCTCCTTGGCAATTCACATTGGGTGGAGGTCTTCGAGGCCTTCTTTGGATTCGCACTTGACTTCGCATTTGATTTCCTTGTTGAACTTCGCATTTGATCAAGTATTGATCTTCGAGTTTCACTTCATATTTCGCATTGGATGGTGTTTTAACAATCTCTCCTCATTTCGCCTTGGATGATCTAATGGAGTCTCCTTCTTAGAATCCTCTTGTCTTGCTGTCTTGCTGTCTTGCTGTCTTAAAACTCTTTTCAACATTTCGCACTAGTTAGTCAATTGTGGTTCTCCTTTCATGCTTCGCATTAGTTAGAGGATTAGAATCCTCCTGTTGTAAGTCGCACTAGATTCAAGTTTAGATTCTTCTAGTGATTTCGCATTGCATGAAGGTATAGAGTCTTCTAAATACTTGGCGCATTAGATGGAGGATTAGAATCTTCTAGACCTTGCGCACTACTTAGGCAATTTGGATTCTCCTTGTGGATAGCGCATTGGATGAGTAATTTGGTTTCTTCAAAATAAACTTCATTCTCCCCCTTTATGTGGCGCACTGGATCACTAGTTGGAGATCTTTAAGGAATGAAATTTCGTTGTCTCCATGTAGGTAGCGCACTAGATGGAGGTGTAGAATCCTTAGATGCCTAGCGCACTAGATCACTATTTAGATTTCCTCACACATGGCGCATTGGATGACCTTGTTGGAAACCTCTAAACTTACCTTGAAGACCAAACCTTAGATGTCTCAATCTCCTCATGACATGGCGCATTAGATGGAGGGTAGAAAATCTTTAGAATGTATCTCACTTTACCCTCGCATATTGGATAGTCTTGCTACTGGCGGAGTGCTTCAAACTTCCAAATCTTGTGAATAATGCTTTTGGTTAAGGGTCGTTGGAACTTGTAGAGTTTTCCTTCAAAAATCGCATTAGATCAAACATTACGAATCCTCTAGAATGTGGGCGCACTAGATCAAGGTGTAGGATCCTGTGGAGTTGTCATTCTACCTTAGAGGAGACCTCATGATGTTGGCGCATCACCTAAACAACTTAGATTCTCTAGACTTGATCGCATTGAATAGCCTTGGAAAATGATCTCTGGAATCACTTTGAGCGCATTACTTCAAATTTTAGAATCCTCTAAACTTGTCTCTCTAGGAAGTCGCATTAGATAGGGTCTTAGGAATCCTCTGGAGTGTGGGCGCACTGGATGGCCTTGTAGGATCCTATGGAAGGCGCTTTGGATTTGAGTCTTTAAAACTTCATCTTTAAAATTGCTTGGGCGCACTGGATCATGTTTTAGATTCCTCTGGAATTATCTCTCAAGAAGTCGCATTACTTCATGTTTTAAAATCCTCTAGACTTCATAATGGTGAAGGGATTAACACTTGTGTCGAATGTTTAAATGAAGCGCATCACTTCATGCATTCAAATCTTCTAACCTCTAACATTTCTCAAGTCAAAATCCTTAAATTTCTCTCTTCTTTCATGGTGGCGCATCACTTCAAGGATGGAAATCCTCTGACATTTTCATTTAAATTTGCTCCAAGGTTCGCTCTAAGACTTGCCCTTTCATTTTCGCACTGGATCAAGGCATCGAAATCTACATTTTCTCCTTCGAAATGACATTTTGGTCTGGGCGCACTAGATGGAGTTTTCAAATCCTCTGATATTTTCGCGCTGAATGAAGGATTAGATGGGCGCACTGGATCAAGTTTTCAAATCCTCTGGCTCAAATGTCTTCTGCTTCGTGATTTTGCGCCCAGATTTGCGCCATCTAAGTGTCTAGTCGCATTAGATCAGTGTTTTGAATCCTCTGACTTCGTCAAGCATTTTCAGGATCGCGCGAGTAAAGGTATATTGAAAAATATATTTAAGTATAAGTTTAGAGATTGAATTTCTTATACTTTAAATATTTTTCAATATACCTTTCAGGATGTTTGAGATAGGTCCCGAATCCACCGGATTTAAGATGCAAAATATAGAATTTGGAGGATTCACCAGATTTCAGACTTAGCCATTTTTCAGGATTTTCAGGATTTCAGGCTCCAGGCTTAGTCTTCTCAGGATCTCAAACATTCTGAAGGATTAACCTCAAAACTCAATACCTAGATAGGATTTTATCACAATACTTCATTATTACAAGTTCATCTATCCTTAATCGTGAACCAAAGATCATAGGCAAGGAAATTGTTACCGAGCCGGCAAAGGAAAACAAGTCAGGACATCATTAAAATCTCGTTAAAACTCATTGAAAACTCATTGAAAACTCGCTGAAAAGCTCAGAGCTCAAAAAAAGGGGGGTCCCTATTCCTAATGGGGTGATGTGTGATTTGGTCACAACATCTGGCGACTCCACTGGAGGAATGTTCCTGAACATTTCTAAAACAAAAAAATGCAAAGCTCACTCAAAGAATATCAAATTATCATCCTCAATCGTAAACTATACAAAACGAGCTTAAAAGGAAAAGAAATCATAAATTGGATCGAGACACGACATCTCCTGATGTGTGATTAAAGATTGATTTCAATTAAAACAACTTCTCAAATGTGCTAAAGATAAACAAATATCAAGTTTCAACATTTCCATGTACACCCACACACGAGATCAAATAAACACGACTACTCAATCAAAGAATCAAAATCAATTGCCAGCGCAACTATCCATATTTGAGGTTTGAAGTGTAAGCACTTAGGTTCATTCCCATCCCTTAGAAACCAAGATCAACTAAGCTGACCTGTATCAAGCTAGGTATATTCATGAAAGCGGATGGATGGACATATACATGGATGAAGTAGGCAAATGATAATATGCAATGACAAGTAAATGATGTTGAATGGAGTGGTGATGGAATGATAATGAAAATGCAATGAAACAATGTGGTTCTATCATGACGCCTGTTTGCCAGGTTTTCGCCAAGATACTTGTTCATGGCGCCCGTTTGCCGAGTTTTCACCAGTGAACGAAATTTTTTTTCTTTACTTTTTTTTTCTTCTCTCTTTTTTTTTGTTTTTTTTTTTTGTTTTTTTTTTTTTTCTCTTTTTTTTGTTTTTTTTTGTTTTTTGAATGATGACCATTACACACGGCGCCTGTTTGCCGAGTTTTCACCGAGGTAACGAATGATAAGAACTCAAGAGTCTGATTCTGCGAAGGACGCGATAATCGACACATAAAATCATGTCAAATTCTGATACTTACAAATGTTGGTAGGAAAGAATAACATGATAGGGTGAAAGGAACGGAATTGGATGATGGCGGATTATGACTGTATGAAAGCGTATTCAACCATAAACCAAAGGAATGACGGGATATGTTGAATAGCAAGAAACAAATATGGACGGTGAATAAGGAAAATGAAATGGAATGAAATCACGATCAACGTTTGTTTGTATCAACCTAAACTTCGAAGCTTGCAAGTGGAAAAGGGAAATGTAAATAGGGAACGGGATTAATGATAACTAGTAATGATACCTTCATGTCCTTCACGAACTTAGGATTTCTCCCTTTAATTTTGGTTCGCGGGGTGAAGTAATGTGGAATGGAATTGAATGGAAATGGAATGGATGGGTGGACTGGATGCGGTAGCCTCTTTGGATTCGGCTACAGGTACTTAGAACTTTATTTCGCAAGGATTCCTTGACTTGAAAGTACAGCACGAAATATACTTTGAACATGCCTTGTTGAGGAATTATGGCATTTATATCATGATACATAGAGATTTTTGGATTTTCAGGAATATCTTTGCTTAAAAGGTAAAAGCATCCAAATATTTATTTTACGAAATGTGGGGGAATGGGTGGAAGGAATTGCAAGCTTCTCATTCAGACGACACTCACATTCATCAATCATGATTAGGAGAGGGGTGAAAGGGATAAAGGTGTGGATAGTAATATGATAGGAAGGCGGATGGATAACCAAAGGTATGAATAGTTACATGCTTTGAGACTTTGCATAGTAACAAAAGTGAAGTGGATATAGGTAGTAGATTTCAAATGGAATGGAGTGAGAATACCAACATTTGATTTTATCCTGTACAGTGGATAATGAAAATACTCCAAGTACTTGATTTCAACTTCAACTCGTATCCTTCTGGAGTATAATGAACACAGAATCATATAAATGATGCAGTCATTAGACTCGAATTCATTTTTGGTTAAAAATATGCAATGCAGATGGAGGGTTAACTGTAGTGAAATGAAATGAATGAACAATTTTATTGTAATATGAGATGTGGTAAATGAGATGACGGATATGAAAGTATGCAAAATACTTATTATGGAATGGAAATGGAGGCATGAATTACCTTATGATTTTCACTTGATCCAGGCTTACAAAGGCTTTCCTAGAAACTTCGGGATCATTAAGATGTGTAAAAAACCTCAAAATACTTCAGTCAATGCCGAACAACTGATTCGTTTCCTAAGAACAAGCAGTCACGCTATCTAATACTCGCGATGGAATCCACGGGAAATCCATCAATCATGACTTAAGTTTCTCAAAAGAACAAATAAGAATTCGTAAAATTAGATTTGACATTTTAAAATATTATATTCAGAAGATAATAGTGTCAAGACACAATATATGATTAATGTCCCAGTCAAGCTCAGTGCTCGCTTCGTCAACAATTGAAAACAATAATCTATCAATCCTAAGAGTTTCGTGAATAAATGTTTAAGAAATGAGCTAACATATCCTAATGAAAGTATACCAAATGTGTTTTGGATACACACCACCTTGTCAAGAACTAGAACCCTTCAAAAACAACTACTCTAAAAACGAAAGCAAAACAAAAACAACTAAACTATGAAAAGCAAGAAAAAATTCCTGAGTCAAATGACATCAAGACAAACAAATCTAATCTAAGAAAACAACAAAATAACTGAAAGAAAATCCTATCTAACTATGTACAAACCAGTGTTCCGAAGAATTCATGGCTGGAAATAGTGCTTCAAGAACTGCCCATTGACAGGCAATGGAATATCTTCTCCTGTCAGAGTCTTCAATTTGAAAGCGTTCTCTCCTAGGATCTCAGCAATCTGATATGGGCCCTTCCAGAGATAATCGAATTTGTCGTGATCACCTCGCCGTTCGTGTGCTTTGTCCCAATATAAAACCAGATCAGAAATTCTGAAGGCTTTCACTCTTGCCTGTCGATCAAACCAACGCTTGACCACTCCTTGATGTTTCATAAATTTATTTAAGGCAATGTCTCGTTTTTCTTCCAGATGCAGGAGCTGTGATAATCTTACTTGTACTTGCTCATCTTCATCTAAATACTCTTGCATGAATTGCAAGGTTGGAATCCTCAATTGTATTGGGAAGATGGGATCCTGCCCATAAACCAGGTGATATGGCGAAGTACCCAGAGAAGACTTAACTCGAGTTCTGTCTGCCCAAAGAGCAAACTTCAGCTGTGTATGCCAGTCTCTTGGATTCTTATCCAGTAATTTCTTTATTGCATTCAAAAGGTTCTTGTTTGTGGACTCAGCTAGGCCATTTCCCTGTGGATAATAATTCGATGAGAATTTCAGGGTTATACCATATTCAAAGGCCCAATTTGAAAATCTGAGTGATGAAAATGCGGGACCATTGTCGCATACAAGGGCACTGGGGCAACCAAATCTGGTAATTATATTCTCTTCTAAAAACTTGATCACTACTTCAGAAGTACAGAACTTCAAAGCATGGGCTTCTGTCCATCTGGTGCAGTAGTCTGTGGCAGTCAAAATATATTTATGCTGTGCGGAAGATGGTGGGTTTATCATACCAATGAAATCTAATCCCCACTTAGCAAAAGGTCTAAATTCAACAACTGGCTGCAAAGGCATAGCTGGGTTTCGTTCTCGTGAAGCTGCTACTTGACAAATATGGCAAGTTTTGACATGCTGATGAGCATCTTGAAACAATTTTGGCCAATAGTAGCCTGCCCTTAATATCTGATTTGCCGTTGCTAGCTCACCACCGTGGCAAGTTCCGAACTTATCATGAAATTGTTCCATAATACTTTTAGCTTCGTTCCTCCCAACACACCTTAGGTAGATGCCTTCATGATTTTGTCTGAATAAAACTGATCCTTGCAACATGAAACGTTTACTTCTGTATCTCAATGCTCTCCTCTGTGTTGGACTCATATGTTCTGGACATCTCTGAGATAGTAGATAATAAACAATATCATCGTACCACTCATCTGGTGATACTGCTTCAAGTACGTAAGCTTGCTGAACTAATCCAGGTTCTTCAAGTGCTATAGTCTGAGTCAATGCTTGTCCTCTAACCAACTTCATTGGTTGAATTTCAATGTCGTATTCTTGAATAGTGGCGACCCACTTGCCTCTTCGTTCGCCTAGTTCATTTTGCATTAGTGGTGTTTTAACTGCGGCATCTGGAACTATAGCATACACTTTACTCCGCAGGATATAGTGCCGAAATTTCTTGATAGCCTTTACTAGAGCATAAGCCTGTTTCTCCACTGCCGGGTATCTCAGCTCAGCATCCTTAAAAGGGGCACTCATAAACGCAACGGGATGTTCATCTTTATCATCTACCCTCTGGGTCAAAATCCCTGCACAGGTGTGGTCAGATGCAAAAGAATATAAATAAAACGGCTTCAAGTAGTCTGGACTGATGAGGACAGGCGCCCTAGCAATTGCTTGCTTGATTTCTTCAAATGCTTTCTTTGCTGGAGGAGTCCATTCAACTTTCGCATCTTTCTTTAACATATCATTCAATGGCTTAATAATTTCTGCAAATCCGGTAATAAACTTCCTGATGAAGTTAATCTTGCCGAAGAATGACTTTAATTCCTTTTTACTGGCAGGCATGCTAATTCTCTTAATGGCTTCTATCCGATCTGGATCAATAGAGATACCGTGTTCTGATATGACATGACCCAGGAGCTTTCCTTCTGTCACCCCGAAGATGCACTTCTTTGGATTTAAGGAAATTCCATATGTTCTACAAGATTCGAAAACTTTCCTTAAATGCTCTACATGATCTGCTCTGACCTTTGAGAACACCGTAAGATCATCCATATAAATAATAATGCATTTTCCAATAATATCTCTGAAAGCAATATCCATAGCTCGCTGGAAAGTGGCTCCTGCATTGATTAAGCCAAAAGGCATCCTTCTATATGCATAAGTACCCCATTTGGTAGTGAAAGCGGTCTTCAATCGATCCTCTTCTTCAACCATGACCTGGTTATACCCTGAATATCCATCCAGAAAAGACATCATCTGTGAACCATTTACAATTTGCAGCACTTCGTCCAATGAAGGCAAAGGATAATTATCTTTTTCTGATGCTTTGTTCAAGTTCCTGAAATCAACACATAATCTTATTTCTCCATTCTTTTTTCTAATTGGAACTAAATTGGCGACCCACGTCGAGTGCCTGATCGGAAATATGATCTTTGCCTGCAGCAGCTTCTTGACTTCTTGATAAATAAGTGGCTCCAATAAAGGATTGACCGGCCTCTGCCTCTGTCGGAAAGGTCTGCTTCCTGGCTTGAGAGGGATAGTATGTGTAATGATGGATGTGTCGTATGTCTTCAAATCATCATACCCCCAAGCAATAACATCGTGGAATTCTCTCATGCTATTGAGGATGTTTTCTCTTTCTTCCGGTGTGCAAACTTTCCCTATGAATACATTTTTTACATCTTCGTCGGTTCCCAGATTGACTGCTTCACATTTATTTCCATCTTCATTATGGTGAGGAGGAGTGCCCAACTTATCTGAATCGAAGAGTCTTTCTAATTCAATCATACCCTTTGGGATATTATTGTCCTTCAGATTCATAATCCCATCTGGATCAAACTCAGCTTCAACTTCGCTTTCGTCAATGACCTGGGTGGTGAAGATACCTGAATTGGTCAAAAAATCCAGTATATGTTTGTCGTCATCAAACACTTGAAAATTAGTGATATTATCTGGTACTGATGGTACTGATGTTAGTTCCACTGTGAACTTTTTTAATCCTTCCATAGCCAATGGCTCAAGGGAACTTGCGGCCTGTGCTAGGGCATTAGCTACTCGATTTGTTGACCTGTAAATTGACTTGATGTTGAAAGCATCGAAGTCTTCAATCAAATCCCATACTCTGTTTCTGTACTTCTTTAGTCTCTTGTCATGGCACACATATTGCTTCCTGACTTGTCTGACAACTATTTATGAATCGCCGAACACGTGCAAAATTTTAACTTTCTTTTTTATGGCCAAGAGCAATCCGTGTACGAGAGCTTCATACTCGGTAACATTATTAGTGCATGGGAACTGTAATCTTAAAGCTGATAAATAAGCTTCCCCCAGCGGACTGATCAATTCAAAGCCAGCACCGGATCCTTGCTTAGATTTCGATCCATCAAATCTTAGAGTCCATACTTGATTATCTTCTGAATTTGACATATCAACACCTTGATTTGCTTTTGTAGGTTCAATTTGGGTATGTTCTGTTGCTGATGCCGAAGTGCTTGCTTCATCTGTAACGGCTGTATCCTGAACTGGTTCTTTTAGTTTCATCATACTGGGGATTTCCAAGCCCATGGCCTCTGGAATTCTCTTTCTAACTTGTTCTAAGGCCACTACGCACATAGAGCAGGAGAACTCGGAATGGAAAGCATTGTGTATCCTACACCAATTAGGTAGCAATAGATCTTGAACGGATGCGTGACTTCCCAATTCTACTCCTTGCTTCACATGTCTCATCACAAAATTCCGGAAGTTTTCAAACATACCTTCCCCTTCTTCATCTGATGATGCGCTGTGATCACTTTCTATGAGGACCTCTGTCGAATTATGAAACATTAGAATCTCTTCAACCTTAGGCTTGTAAACACCTAAGTCTGTTTGTACAAAAAGGATCTCATTGTCTTCACCATATTCAGTAATCATCAATTTAAGACGTGGAGTGCTATCTATCCTGATTTGATTAGGCAATCCTTTCCATGATAGCCACATGTGCGAGAAGTCGGTGGAGACGTATCCGTTGAGCTTCTTCAACCAATCTCTACTTAACAGCATCCCATACCCTTCAGGTATGTCTACTACTGAAATGTCAATGTAATGCTGAATCCTGGGATCAGCTGCTAACTGCATGTGAATATTATGTAGCTCTCCAATAACTGGAACTTCGGTCTTGTCTAGTTGAGTAACTTTCTTATTTGTCTGTTTTGGGATGAGGCCAAGTTTCTTACAAATACCCAAAGGCATCACGTTGCTTGAGGCTCCTGAATCCATTAGACAATTGTGTAACAATTTGCCAAACATTCTAACTGATATCAAGAAAGGAGGCTGTTCATCTTTTCCTTGATAGAAGACGACTGATTTCTTCTTTGGGGCACTGTATCGGTCATTTACTAAATCTGAACTGACTTGTGAACTTTGAACTTTCGGCGTATTGTTACCCTCGGTAGGCTCTTCCTTTATCGCAACTGTTTTGCCATCTGTTATACTGGATGATTCCTGTGCAATGAAAATAGCATTTGTCTGGCCTTGTGGGTGAGGTGGCCTCATTTGAGTTGGATTTGCATTTTGGCCTACATATGTTCTTGGTACGTTTGAAGTAGATGGACCGGCTGATCCTGTGGTGACTTGCACATTTTGATTTCCACCCTTTGAGATGGTATCATCGACACCTCTTAGAAAAGCTTCCTTAATTTCAGGTACTCGAATCAATTCTGTCAATGGTAGGTTGATTTTAATCTTCTTGAGTTCTTCGACAACACATTGACTCAATCTTTTTAATTCATCCTTAGGAGCTTCCTTCCTGACTGGATCGATCCTTGCAGAGATATTCTGTTGCTGAACTTCTTGTGCTGGGACAACGTTCTGAACTGGATTTCGCTGTCTGTATTCAGGTGCATCCCTTGGATAGCTTGGATTGTTACTTGCATTTGGATTTGGCGGAGTGTGCAAGTTATTAGGAGGAGTTGACGTGGTAATAGGATCTTGTGGCCGGTAATTCCGCTGATAAACTCTTTGTGGTGCATTGCCAGCAGATTGCTGAAAGGCCTGAACTTCATCTGCTTCTTGGGTTTGGAAATCACCCTCGAATGGCGGAGTGTAGTATGTATCCTCAACTGGTTCATTTGCAGAGGCTGGCGGGAATCTTCCGTTATATTCTGTCATATCATACTCCATCATAGGTGGAAAAGTAAAATCTTCAATCATCAAAGCTTGATCATACCTCTGCGTGGGCACAATTTCATATCCGGTGACTGGAGGATTCTCTGGTACCTGTGTACCATGCATTTCCTGTTGAAAGATGTCAACTGCTATCTTAAATTCGGGACATTGAAGTTCTGAATGCTGATTGGTGTTATGCAACCGGCACCATGTAGATAGTGCAGCTTCTGCTAAAAATACTTTCTCTGCAGGTTTTGGGTCCGAAGCTGGTGGATTGTCAAGTGGTGAAGGAACTGTGCCGGTGTTTGGTGCAGTGTTCCAAGTTCTATTCTGTCGTTGAAAGCCTTGATTATTTCCTCTAAAACCTTGATTGTATCCCTGATTATATCCTTGATTGTATCCTTGATTTCCTTGGTATCCACCCTGATTACCTTGGAAATTCTTCTGCAAATAGTTGTTCTGATTTCGTAAATGTGTAACTTCAGTAGACAATTTCTTTACCTGATCAATCAGCTCTTTCATTTCATCTTTCTCCTCCTGAGCCTTCGCAGAAGATGAAGATCCTTGCAAATACACTGGCTTTTCCGGTACAACTTGTGAAATTGGCACTCCTGGATGTAGGACTAATTGATTAGCAGGAGTGGAAACAGGAACTGGATTCATTACAGGTGTATGTTGAGCCAATGCGTGATTGATCCCCTGGATTTGATTTGGCATTGCCACATGCCCTATGTGATTAAGTGGCCCATGCGTGTTCATACCCAAATCTGTGTTCACCTTAACGGCTTCAGCATATGCTCCTGTCAAAGTGGTCGGCAGGGTTGTTGCTCTTTTCACGAACATAGAAGTAAGGCGATCCAATGCAGCGTAATAAATCTCCATCGCCATTACTGGAGTGATATCATAGGGAGGTTGCAATCTAGAATATGCTTTATGGAACCTGTGATTAAAAGCGGCAATAGGCTCGTGTTCCTGTCTTCGGACTTCGATGAATTGCTTATAGAGTTCTGCAGGAGTGATGAGAATCTTGAATTTCTCCAGGAAAGCGGTTCTCATCTGTTCCCAGGTAGTAATAGACCCAGCTGGTAGGTTGACATACCAAAAAGTAGTATCTCCTTCGAGAGAGTAGGGAAATAGTCGGCATGCTACATCTTCATCTTCAATCCTTCGATTTACCAGAGTACCTTCAAAGATCTTAATATGCTCTTCAGCTGTCCTGCTCGGATCGTTGACATGAAATTTCAAACAGAAATGTTCGGGATTCTTGGGCATATCATGGTAATCAGTAAAAGTCCCAAGGGGTGAGACATTTCCCAAAGGCCAAGCTTGTGCTGGTGCTGCCATTGGAATGTTGAGTTGTCCTGGACCTGCTTGAGTAGCTCCTTGCTGAAGTGGAGTGCCTGTGGTGGTTATTTGGACGTTGCCTGGTTGAACAACTCCCTGATTTTGATTCTTCGGAGGTGGAGTTTGAAATAAATTTGAAATATCACCCCCACTTGGAGATCCTTGGCTGGATGAAGTCCCTTTCTTTCCTTTCTTCGACTTTGACGGGAACCCCAACTCAGAAAACTCCTTGGATGCTCCTGGTGCAGACCTTAGAATTCTTTGGTGCCTCTCTGGCGAGAAAGAACCAATTCGCTCCAGGATGTTCTTCCTTAATCTGAAACAACTTGTAAAAGCCCTCCTTCTAGCGCCAAATATGTTGATGGTTGTTTTTCGACAAGTCAACAATAGAGTAAAATACTAGGTATTTAACTCTCTCTTGAGCAAAGCCTCTCGAATGCTAAACCAAGTGATCAAACGAGATAACTCCAAGGTTCCTTCTTCTAATAATGTTTTCGGTAAGAGACAGCTCAATGATTTAAGTATGATTCTGCTGTTAATCAACAAAGGGACTTACACAATTGTTCAACTTGTTGTTTCAAAGACTCTGGAAGTGAACACTAGGGAATCTAAGTACTGCAACTGACGCGTATGATTTAGCAATGGACGTTCTGATCCTAAATCTAAATGATTGATAAAAAAAGGCAAAAGATATAGGGTTGAGGAATACTAATCTAATCCTAAATGAAAGGACGTTTACTGCTGAGAGTGAAGTCGAACCAAATCTTGTTTTGCCAAGATAAAACAACTACACAAGAGAGGTGCTATCTTCAAAGGTATGCAAGATGTTTAAATCAATTATGCTCATGAAAATTCAACAGGCATAAAGATCAAATTGACGCTCAATTGTAAAGACTTCACTACAAGGCAATAAAAATCTTTCACTAACTAACTTATACTTAAAAGAAAACTTGCAACTTAACTTAATATTCGTATGAAAATTGAAACCATGCAAACACTCAGAAATATAAATAGAATCACCAAATCAATGAGTCCTTTATTATCTCAGAGAGCTCTTACAACAATTTCAGAATTTCCAACCGTTACAAATGAGAGCAATGAGAGCTCTTTTATAGTCCTCAAAGGAGAGAAGGGTCAAGATTGATCGGCGAAATCAGCGGATCAGATCAAGCCACATCACAAGTAGTTACAACAAACTATACTTTATTAAATGAATGAGGTTAACTTTATTAAATACAGGAGGTTACTCATATTAAATGAAAGAAGTCATGAAAGAGAGAACAAAGGCACGCTTTCCAAAAGGATAAGGAAGCCACATCATCAAGGCGAGTACTATGTAGTAGTACTATGAGATACAACGAATCTGGACACAATTTGAATAATATCTTCCATTGGTACACTTGTCGCTGCCTTAATGGATCCTTCTGCCACTGCTACATCTGCCTCATAGACTCCAAGTGTCTTCTCCCAGTCGTTTATCCAAGACTTATTTTCCCCAAGACGATATGCAAGTGTGAATATATTATCTAGTTGACTTTCATCAAGTCCATCATATTGAAAGTAGAATGCCTTAACTTGTTGCTTCATGTTCTCAATAGTAACATTTCCATAAGGATTACAAATCTTTGTCAAAGCAGTATATATATGATTTTCTGTTCTTAGAAGAACACTTCTTATCCTGGACATATCTACTTCAATCTTATCAACTAGTTGCCCCTTGTTGTGAAAGGAGAAATACCAAGTGACAAAGTCATGTGGAGTATCTCTGTCAATCACCTTATTATGAATTAAATCTTCTACTGGAGCTTCCATTAAGCTTTTGAGTTGTGGCATATATTGCTCTTTGATTGGTTTGAACTCAGCACAACTTTCCAATAAAGCTTGGACTCGACCTTGGAGCTTAATGACTCTGTCATACACTTGCACAATTTCTTCTAGGTAAATATAGGCCTTGTCTTCTGTCTTTTCTATCCATCCCTTCATCATCTGAGATGAATTTCTCATGTCCTCAACTCGGGATACCGTTTCCTGTGGAAGAATGGAAGGAGGAATTGCAGTAGCTTCCTTCTGTTGAATAGGTTGCATGACCTGTTGGATGTAATGCTTCAATGTACTAAAATCTTGTTCAACTTTTATCCTTGCTTCTCTTTCTTGTTTCAACATACTTCTCACATTATTCACTGCATCTTGTAGTTCCTCATCGACTTGTTCCCTTGTGATTGGACCCATGCCAATTGTAGTCAAATTATAATCCTCAGGTGCCATGTTTTCTATCTCCTTGTCACTTCTAGGAACAGCTATGTGGACCTCTCTGTTTCCAGCAGAATCTTGAGTGATTTTAGAAAGGATCGTTGCTTTCTTCTTCTGATTACTCTTTTGTATATTTACAAGCAATTCCTCAACTGCAGTAGGCTGATAAGTCTCTACAATTGTACTTTCTTCAATCCTTTGTCTCAACCATGGTGGGAAAGTAGAAAGATCTCGTTGTTCATGAGCTTGATTGTGTTGAACACGAGCTACTTCTTCATCAGATTCAGCTTGTCCTATTTCATCCTGACCAAGATCATCATTCTCTTCGATTATGACAGTGGGGCTTGATTGGATTTCTTCTGATGGAATCAAGGCAACTTCTTCTATTACTTCTATCTCTTGTATTGGATTTTGAACAATTGAAACACCTTCTTGTGGATTAGATGAAGTAGATGGATTACTCTTTTTCTGAGGTCTTCGGCTTGATTCCCCTTGATCTTGACTAGGTCTTTTCCTCTTTCTGGCTGAATTATTGCTCTGATCATTCCCACTATGTTGTGGTTGGCTATGTGTACTATGCTGCTTGGGTTCTCCTTCATCCATCTTATTGTAGGTGAGATCTCGACTTTCAGCACTCATTTCCTGCAATAGTTGATTGATACACACTTGTGTCATGGCTAAAACCGGCTTTATCAAATCTTCTTCGGATGCATCTCTCTTTGACCAATCAATTGTGTAAGGCAAATCCTTTATCTTGTCAAATTCATCTATTAGCATAGTATCATCCTCGGTGAACTGGTCTGGAATCCTGAATGCTTTGGTGGCTCTGACTAAATCCCAGTCGAGTCTCGAACTTTGAAGAGTTCGGAGATCATCTTCATCTTGAGCACTGGCCCAGTGGTCTTCCAACTGCTTGATATGTTTGAATTCTCTGTTGTATTTCCAGCAAACTTGGAAAGGGTCAAAGTTAGGCCTCTTGGTGCCATGAGTTTGCAAATGGTAGGCTTGTAACTCTATTTCAGAATACTCAGCTGCTGATAAAGATGGACATTCCAGATTTTGTCCAAGACGAAGTGGAAATTGGATTCCTCCTTTCTTCTTCAACTTCTGCAACCTGATGAGTTCTAGGAGTTGTCTTGTAACTTCTAACATTACCATCCTGTTGGTTGGATACCTTGGCAATCTGTATGGATATGATGTGAATCCTTGGATCCTTAGGTAAGTGTACCTTTCATGTTGAGTATACCAGTGTCCATATGCTGAAATGAATTCTCTTGCTGCATTAGACAATCTTTTATGAAATTCTCCCCTCAGTTTCTTCATTATGAACATAGCAAATGCATCATTAAACCTTGTATAATGATTAATACTCTTGAGGTGCAACTGAGGATAACATTGATGTGACAAGTATTTGTTAGGTCCAATGCCAACTTCTCCTTTTTTGGTTAAACCTGAGTAGACTTCATTTCTGGCAAGAAGATACACTATATAGGAACTCATATAACAAGTCTTAGTTTTAGCAAAACTGAGGAACTGCTCATGTATACTTTGACTGATAAGTCCAGCCCAATCAATCATTTTCCCTTTAAGAACTGACTTGATGAAAGAGTACATCCAAGGCTGAAAAGTAGCAGATTGAGGCATTCCTGTCATTCTGTTCAAAAACATGATTAGATATCCAATTTCCGGATGAAAATCTGACTTATGGAACTGTGGAGGATTATTCATGTTGAACTTCATGGCTGGATTGGCCATCCACTCTCTCCTTATCTCTTGTAACTTTATCTTGGTGTCGACATCATACTCCTGCTGGCCTTGTTGTTTTGAGATGCTGATCATCCTCTCTTTGGTTGGAATGTTGAGAGTCTCCTCGACTGCTTCCCTTTGCAAATAGGCTAGTATCGTTCCATCCTTGGCTATGATTTGCCTTGTATTTACATCATACTTTTTGACACATTCGATGATCATCTCCGGACATGGAAAAGTTGGCGGAAAACAAGCAGCTTCAATGGCTCCACTCCTCATGATAGCTCGAGCGAGGCTTCCTCCGTTAGGTTCTTCAAGGACTGACTTGATATCTTCCAAGTTGCTGCTTCCCATATTTGTATCGCTTACATTTGTCCACCTTGAGACGAGCTTTGATTCAGGAATCTTCCCTTTAGCATCCATCCGGATCTTGGCTTGTCGCTCCTTGGAAGTCATTGCCATTATTCTGCAGACTTGACGTGAATAAGTGATTGCAAACAAAATCTAGATTTGACTTCAGCAACTTTAATGGATTAAATTATGAAATTTAGGATTATAATTATGAAATATTACTATTAAATTTAGAAAATTTATGAAAAATCATAAAAATCCACTTATTCTTCTAGAATTTTATCAATATTTAAACAATTTCAAGGCATCTAATGAAAGAAAAATAAGAAAATCAGATCAGAAAAACTCAGATCAGACTTACTTGATGAGCTGTTTTATATTTGATACCTTGCAATTTGATTTCCCACTTGACAAAATTTGATAAAATCAAATTTATCTTCTAAAATCAACTTCTTATGGCTGCTCCTTGAAGAAAATTCTGCTTTTGGAGAACAAATCTGCTCTTGAAAATAAATCAAATGAAAAAGAAATGAGGCACATATATATAATTCACTTTAAAAAACTTTCCTTCTCTCTAGGCCGACCTCATGCACAAACATTTAATTTAATTTTGATCTTTATTAAATGAATGCAATTTCACGTTTCACGAAGGCAACAATCATTAAATGTTTGAAACTTCTTTCTTTTGTGAACGCATTGGATAAAGTTTTGATGTTCTTCTTCTTGTTGTTGGACGTTTTCTTCCTCCTCCAAGCGCATGAGATCAGAAATTCGAATCCCCTTGGAATTTCGCATTAGTTGAGGTCTTCGTGTGAATGTCTTCTTCGTTAAAACAGCATTAGATCAGGATGTTGTTATCTTCTTGTCTTTGTTTCATAAGGCTCTTCCTTCATCATCCTCCTAATCTCGCATTAGATCAAGTATTGAAACTCTCCTTGGCAATTCACATTGGGTGGAGGTCTTCGAGGCCTTCTTTGGATTCGCACTTGACTTCGCATTTGATTTCCTTGTTGAACTTCGCATTTGATCAAGTATTGATCTTCGAGTTTCACTTCATATTTCGCATTGGATGGTGTTTTAACAATCTCTCCTCATTTCGCCTTGGATGATCTAATGGAGTCTCCTTCTTAGAATCCTCTTGTCTTGCTGTCTTGCTGTCTTGCTGTCTTAAAACTCTTTTCAACATTTCGCACTAGTTAGTCAATTGTGGTTCTCCTTTCATGCTTCGCATTAGTTAGAGGATTAGAATCCTCCTGTTGTAAGTCGCACTAGATTCAAGTTTAGATTCTTCTAGTGATTTCGCATTGCATGAAGGTATAGAGTCTTCTAAATACTTGGCGCATTAGATGGAGGATTAGAATCTTCTAGACCTTGCGCACTACTTAGGCAATTTGGATTCTCCTTGTGGATAGCGCATTGGATGAGTAATTTGGTTTCTTCAAAATAAACTTCATTCTCCCCCTTTATGTGGCGCACTGGATCACTAGTTGGAGATCTTTAAGGAATGAAATTTCGTTGTCTCCATGTAGGTAGCGCACTAGATGGAGGTGTAGAATCCTTAGATGCCTAGCGCACTAGATCACTATTTAGATTTCCTCACACATGGCGCATTGGATGACCTTGTTGGAAACCTCTAAACTTACCTTGAAGACCAAACCTTAGATGTCTCAATCTCCTCATGACATGGCGCATTAGATGGAGGGTAGAAAATCTTTAGAATGTATCTCACTTTACCCTCGCATATTGGATAGTCTTGCTACTGGCGGAGTGCTTCAAACTTCCAAATCTTGTGAATAATGCTTTTGGTTAAGGGTCGTTGGAACTTGTAGAGTTTTCCTTCAAAAATCGCATTAGATCAAACATTACGAATCCTCTAGAATGTGGGCGCACTAGATCAAGGTGTAGGATCCTGTGGAGTTGTCATTCTACCTTAGAGGAGACCTCATGATGTTGGCGCATCACCTAAACAACTTAGATTCTCTAGACTTGATCGCATTGAATAGCCTTGGAAAATGATCTCTGGAATCACTTTGAGCGCATTACTTCAAATTTTAGAATCCTCTAAACTTGTCTCTCTAGGAAGTCGCATTAGATAGGGTCTTAGGAATCCTCTGGAGTGTGGGCGCACTGGATGGCCTTGTAGGATCCTATGGAAGGCGCTTTGGATTTGAGTCTTTAAAACTTCATCTTTAAAATTGCTTGGGCGCACTGGATCATGTTTTAGATTCCTCTGGAATTATCTCTCAAGAAGTCGCATTACTTCATGTTTTAAAATCCTCTAGACTTCATAATGGTGAAGGGATTAACACTTGTGTCGAATGTTTAAATGAAGCGCATCACTTCATGCATTCAAATCTTCTAACCTCTAACATTTCTCAAGTCAAAATCCTTAAATTTCTCTCTTCTTTCATGGTGGCGCATCACTTCAAGGATGGAAATCCTCTGACATTTTCATTTAAATTTGCTCCAAGGTTCGCTCTAAGACTTGCCCTTTCATTTTCGCACTGGATCAAGGCATCGAAATCTACATTTTCTCCTTCGAAATGACATTTTGGTCTGGGCGCACTAGATGGAGTTTTCAAATCCTCTGATATTTTCGCGCTGAATGAAGGATTAGATGGGCGCACTGGATCAAGTTTTCAAATCCTCTGGCTCAAATGTCTTCTGCTTCGTGATTTTGCGCCCAGATTTGCGCCATCTAAGTGTCTAGTCGCATTAGATCAGTGTTTTGAATCCTCTGACTTCGTCAAGCATTTTCAGGATCGCGCGAGTAAAGGTATATTGAAAAATATATTTAAGTATAAGTTTAGAGATTGAATTTCTTATACTTTAAATATTTTTCAATATACCTTTCAGGATGTTTGAGATAGGTCCCGAATCCACCGGATTTAAGATGCAAAATATAGAATTTGGAGGATTCACCAGATTTCAGACTTAGCCATTTTTCAGGATTTTCAGGATTTCAGGCTCCAGGCTTAGTCTTCTCAGGATCTCAAACATTCTGAAGGATTAACCTCAAAACTCAATACCTAGATAGGATTTTATCACAATACTTCATTATTACAAGTTCATCTATCCTTAATCGTGAACCAAAGATCATAGGCAAGGAAATTGTTACCGAGCCGGCAAAGGAAAACAAGTCAGGACATCATTAAAATCTCGTTAAAACTCATTGAAAACTCATTGAAAACTCGCTGAAAAGCTCAGAGCTCAAAAAAAGGGGGGTCCCTATTCCTAATGGGGTGATGTGTGATTTGGTCACAACATCTGGCGACTCCACTGGAGGAATGTTCCTGAACATTTCTAAAACAAAAAAATGCAAAGCTCACTCAAAGAATATCAAATTATCATCCTCAATCGTAAACTATACAAAACGAGCTTAAAAGGAAAAGAAATCATAAATTGGATCGAGACACGACATCTCCTGATGTGTGATTAAAGATTGATTTCAATTAAAACAACTTCTCAAATGTGCTAAAGATAAACAAATATCAAGTTTCAACATTTCCATGTACACCCACACACGAGATCAAATAAACACGACTACTCAATCAAAGAATCAAAATCAATTGCCAGCGCAACTATCCATATTTGAGGTTTGAAGTGTAAGCACTTAGGTTCATTCCCATCCCTTAGAAACCAAGATCAACTAAGCTGACCTGTATCAAGCTAGGTATATTCATGAAAGCGGATGGATGGACATATACATGGATGAAGTAGGCAAATGATAATATGCAATGACAAGTAAATGATGTTGAATGGAGTGGTGATGGAATGATAATGAAAATGCAATGAAACAATGTGGTTCTATCATGACGCCTGTTTGCCAGGTTTTCGCCAAGATACTTGTTCATGGCGCCCGTTTGCCGAGTTTTCACCAGTGAACGAAATTTTTTTTCTTTACTTTTTTTTTCTTCTCTCTTTTTTTTTGTTTTTTTTTTTTGTTTTTTTTTTTTTTCTCTTTTTTTTGTTTTTTTTTGTTTTTTGAATGATGACCATTACACACGGCGCCTGTTTGCCGAGTTTTCACCGAGGTAACGAATGATAAGAACTCAAGAGTCTGATTCTGCGAAGGACGCGATAATCGACACATAAAATCATGTCAAATTCTGATACTTACAAATGTTGGTAGGAAAGAATAACATGATAGGGTGAAAGGAACGGAATTGGATGATGGCGGATTATGACTGTATGAAAGCGTATTCAACCATAAACCAAAGGAATGACGGGATATGTTGAATAGCAAGAAACAAATATGGACGGTGAATAAGGAAAATGAAATGGAATGAAATCACGATCAACGTTTGTTTGTATCAACCTAAACTTCGAAGCTTGCAAGTGGAAAAGGGAAATGTAAATAGGGAACGGGATTAATGATAACTAGTAATGATACCTTCATGTCCTTCACGAACTTAGGATTTCTCCCTTTAATTTTGGTTCGCGGGGTGAAGTAATGTGGAATGGAATTGAATGGAAATGGAATGGATGGGTGGACTGGATGCGGTAGCCTCTTTGGATTCGGCTACAGGTACTTAGAACTTTATTTCGCAAGGATTCCTTGACTTGAAAGTACAGCACGAAATATACTTTGAACATGCCTTGTTGAGGAATTATGGCATTTATATCATGATACATAGAGATTTTTGGATTTTCAGGAATATCTTTGCTTAAAAGGTAAAAGCATCCAAATATTTATTTTACGAAATGTGGGGGAATGGGTGGAAGGAATTGCAAGCTTCTCATTCAGACGACACTCACATTCATCAATCATGATTAGGAGAGGGGTGAAAGGGATAAAGGTGTGGATAGTAATATGATAGGAAGGCGGATGGATAACCAAAGGTATGAATAGTTACATGCTTTGAGACTTTGCATAGTAACAAAAGTGAAGTGGATATAGGTAGTAGATTTCAAATGGAATGGAGTGAGAATACCAACATTTGATTTTATCCTGTACAGTGGATAATGAAAATACTCCAAGTACTTGATTTCAACTTCAACTCGTATCCTTCTGGAGTATAATGAACACAGAATCATATAAATGATGCAGTCATTAGACTCGAATTCATTTTTGGTTAAAAATATGCAATGCAGATGGAGGGTTAACTGTAGTGAAATGAAATGAATGAACAATTTTATTGTAATATGAGATGTGGTAAATGAGATGACGGATATGAAAGTATGCAAAATACTTATTATGGAATGGAAATGGAGGCATGAATTACCTTATGATTTTCACTTGATCCAGGCTTACAAAGGCTTTCCTAGAAACTTCGGGATCATTAAGATGTGTAAAAAACCTCAAAATACTTCAGTCAATGCCGAACAACTGATTCGTTTCCTAAGAACAAGCAGTCACGCTATCTAATACTCGCGATGGAATCCACGGGAAATCCATCAATCATGACTTAAGTTTCTCAAAAGAACAAATAAGAATTCGTAAAATTAGATTTGACATTTTAAAATATTATATTCAGAAGATAATAGTGTCAAGACACAATATATGATTAATGTCCCAGTCAAGCTCAGTGCTCGCTTCGTCAACAATTGAAAACAATAATCTATCAATCCTAAGAGTTTCGTGAATAAATGTTTAAGAAATGAGCTAACATATCCTAATGAAAGTATACCAAATGTGTTTTGGATACACACCACCTTGTCAAGAACTAGAACCCTTCAAAAACAACTACTCTAAAAACGAAAGCAAAACAAAAACAACTAAACTATGAAAAGCAAGAAAAAATTCCTGAGTCAAATGACATCAAGACAAACAAATCTAATCTAAGAAAACAACAAAATAACTGAAAGAAAATCCTATCTAACTATGTACAAACCAGTGTTCCGAAGAATTCATGGCTGGAAATAGTGCTTCAAGAACTGCCCATTGACAGGCAATGGAATATCTTCTCCTGTCAGAGTCTTCAATTTGAAAGCGTTCTCTCCTAGGATCTCAGCAATCTGATATGGGCCCTTCCAGAGATAATCGAATTTGTCGTGATCACCTCGCCGTTCGTGTGCTTTGTCCCAATATAAAACCAGATCAGAAATTCTAAAGGCTTTCACTCTTGCCTGTCGATCAAACCAACGCTTGACCACTCCTTGATGTTTCATAAATTTATTTAAGGCAATGTCTCGTTTTTCTTCCAGATGCAGGAGCTGTGATAATCTTACTTGTACTTGCTCATCTTCATCTAAATACTCTTGCATGAATTGCAAGGTTGGAATCCTCAATTGTATTGGGAAGATGGGATCCTGCCCATAAACCAGGTGATATGGCGAAGTACCCAGAGAAGACTTAACTCGAGTTCTGTCTGCCCAAAGAGCAAACTTCAGCTGTGTATGCCAGTCTCTTGGATTCTTATCCAGTAATTTCTTTATTGCATTCAAAAGGTTCTTGTTTGTGGACTCAGCTAGGCCATTTCCCTGTGGATAATAATTCGATGAGAATTTCAGGGTTATACCATATTCAAAGGCCCAATTTGAAAATCTGAGTGATGAAAATGCGGGACCATTGTCGCATACAAGGGCACTGGGGCAACCAAATCTGGTAATTATATTCTCTTCTAAAAACTTGATCACTACTTCAGAAGTACAGAACTTCAAAGCATGGGCTTCTGTCCATCTGGTGCAGTAGTCTGTGGCAGTCAAAATATATTTATGCTGTGCGGAAGATGGTGGGTTTATCATACCAATGAAATCTAATCCCCACTTAGCAAAAGGTCTAAATTCAACAACTGGCTGCAAAGGCATAGCTGGGTTTCGTTCTCGTGAAGCTGCTACTTGACAAATATGGCAAGTTTTGACATGCTGATGAGCATCTTGAAACAATTTTGGCCAATAGTAGCCTGCCCTTAATATCTGATTTGCCGTTGCTAGCTCACCACCGTGGCAAGTTCCGAACTTATCATGAAATTGTTCCATAATACTTTTAGCTTCGTTCCTCCCAACACACCTTAGGTAGATGCCTTCATGATTTTGTCTGAATAAAACTGATCCTTGCAACATGAAACGTTTACTTCTGTATCTCAATGCTCTCCTCTGTGTTGGACTCATATGTTCTGGACATCTCTGAGATAGTAGATAATAAACAATATCATCGTACCACTCATCTGGTGATACTGCTTCAAGTACGTAAGCTTGCTGAACTAATCCAGGTTCTTCAAGTGCTATAGTCTGAGTCAATGCTTGTCCTCTAACCAACTTCATTGGTTGAATTTCAATGTCGTATTCTTGAATAGTGGCGACCCACTTGCCTCTTCGTTCGCCTAGTTCATTTTGCATTAGTGGTGTTTTAACTGCGGCATCTGGAACTATAGCATACACTTTACTCCGCAGGATATAGTGCCGAAATTTCTTGATAGCCTTTACTAGAGCATAAGCCTGTTTCTCCACTGCCGGGTATCTCAGCTCAGCATCCTTAAAAGGGGCACTCATAAACGCAACGGGATGTTCATCTTTATCATCTACCCTCTGGGTCAAAATCCCTGCACAGGTGTGGTCAGATGCAAAAGAATATAAATAAAACGGCTTCAAGTAGTCTGGACTGATGAGGACAGGCGCCCTAGCAATTGCTTGCTTGATTTCTTCAAATGCTTTCTTTGCTGGAGGAGTCCATTCAACTTTCGCATCTTTCTTTAACATATCATTCAATGGCTTAATAATTTCTGCAAATCCGGTAATAAACTTCCTGATGAAGTTAATCTTGCCGAAGAATGACTTTAATTCCTTTTTACTGGCAGGCATGCTAATTCTCTTAATGGCTTCTATCCGATCTGGATCAATAGAGATACCGTGTTCTGATATGACATGACCCAGGAGCTTTCCTTCTGTCACCCCGAAGATGCACTTCTTTGGATTTAAGGAAATTCCATATGTTCTACAAGATTCGAAAACTTTCCTTAAATGCTCTACATGATCTGCTCTGACCTTTGAGAACACCGTAAGATCATCCATATAAATAATAATGCATTTTCCAATAATATCTCTGAAAGCAATATCCATAGCTCGCTGGAAAGTGGCTCCTGCATTGATTAAGCCAAAAGGCATCCTTCTGTATGCATAAGTACCCCATTTGGTAGTGAAAGCGGTCTTCAATCGATCCTCTTCTTCAACCATGACCTGGTTATACCCTGAATATCCATCCAGAAAAGACATCATCTGTGAACCATTTACAATTTGCAGCACTTCGTCCAATGAAGGCAAAGGATAATTATCTTTTTCTGATGCTTTGTTCAAGTTCCTGAAATCAACACATAATCTTATTTCTCCATTCTTTTTTCTAACTGGAACTAAATTGGCGACCCACGTCGAGTGCCTGATCGGAAATATGATCTTTGCCTGCAGCAGCTTCTTGACTTCTTGATAAATAAGTGGCTCCAATAAAGGATTGACCGGCCTCTGCCTCTGTCGGAAAGGTCTGCTTCCTGGCTTGAGAGGGATAGTATGTGTAATGATGGATGTGTCGTATGTCTTCAAATCATCATACCCCCAAGCAATAACATCGTGGAATTCTCTCATGCTATTGAGGATGTTTTCTCTTTCTTCCGGTGTGCAAACTTTCCCTATGAATACATTTTTTACATCTTCGTCGGTTCCCAGATTGACTGCTTCACATTTATTTCCATCTTCATTATGGTGAGGAGGAGTGCCCAACTTATCTGAATCGAAGAGTCTTTCTAATTCAATCATACCCTTTGGGATATTATTGTCCTTCAGATTCATAATCCCATCTGGATCAAACTCAGCTTCAACTTCGCTTTCGTCAATGACCTGGGTGGTGAAGATACCTGAATTGGTCAAAAAATCCAGTATATGTTTGTCGTCATCAAACACTTGAAAATTAGTGATATTATCTGGTACTGATGGTACTGATGTTAGTTCCACTGTGAACTTTTTTAATCCTTCCATAGCCAATGGCTCAAGGGAACTTGCGGCCTGTGCTAGGGCATTAGCTACTCGATTTGTTGACCTGTAAATTGACTTGATGTTGAAAGCATCGAAGTCTTCAATCAAATCCCATACTCTGTTTCTGTACTTCTTTAGTCTCTTGTCATGGCACACATATTGCTTCCTGACTTGTCTGACAACTATTTATGAATCGCCGAACACGTGCAAAATTTTAACTTTCTTTTTTATGGCCAAGAGCAATCCGTGTACGAGAGCTTCATACTCGGTAACATTATTAGTGCATGGGAACTGTAATCTTAAAGCTGATAAATAAGCTTCCCCCAGCGGACTGATCAATTCAAAGCCAGCACCGGATCCTTGCTTAGATTTCGATCCATCAAATCTTAGAGTCCATACTTGATTATCTTCTGAATTTGACATATCAACACCTTGATTTGCTTTTGTAGGTTCAATTTGGGTATGTTCTGTTGCTGATGCCGAAGTGCTTGCTTCATCTGTAACGGCTGTATCCTGAACTGGTTCTTTTAGTTTCATCATACTGGGGATTTCCAAGCCCATGGCCTCTGGAATTCTCTTTCTAACTTGTTCTAAGGCCACTACGCACATAGAGCAGGAGAACTCGGAATGGAAAGCATTGTGTATCCTACACCAATTAGGTAGCAATAGATCTTGAACGGATGCGTGACTTCCCAATTCTACTCCTTGCTTCACATGTCTCATCACAAAATTCCGGAAGTTTTCAAACATACCTTCCCCTTCTTCATCTGATGATGCGCTGTGATCACTTTCTATGAGGACCTCTGTCGAATTATGAAACATTAGAATCTCTTCAACCTTAGGCTTGTAAACACCTAAGTCTGTTTGTACAAAAAGGATCTCATTGTCTTCACCATATTCAGTAATCATCAATTTAAGACGTGGAGTGCTATCTATCCTGATTTGATTAGGCAATCCTTTCCATGATAGCCACATGTGCGAGAAGTCGGTGGAGACGTATCCGTTGAGCTTCTTCAACCAATCTCTACTTAACAGCATCCCATACCCTTCAGGTATGTCTACTACTGAAATGTCAATGTAATGCTGAATCCTGGGATCAGCTGCTAACTGCATGTGAATATTATGTAGCTCTCCAATAACTGGAACTTCGGTCTTGTCTAGTTGAGTAACTTTCTTATTTGTCTGTTTTGGGATGAGGCCAAGTTTCTTACAAATACCCAAAGGCATCACGTTGCTTGAGGCTCCTGAATCCATTAGACAATTGTGTAACAATTTGCCAAACATTCTAACTGATATCAAGAAAGGAGGCTGTTCATCTTTTCCTTGATAGAAGACGACTGATTTCTTCTTTGGGGCACTGTATCGGTCATTTACTAAATCTGAACTGACTTGTGAACTTTGAACTTTCGGCGTATTGTTACCCTCGGTAGGCTCTTCCTTTATCGCAACTGTTTTGCCATCTGTTATACTGGATGATTCCTGTGCAATGAAAATAGCATTTGTCTGGCCTTGTGGGTGAGGTGGCCTCATTTGAGTTGGATTTGCATTTTGGCCTACATATGTTCTTGGTACGTTTGAAGTAGATGGACCGGCTGATCCTGTGGTGACTTGCACATTTTGATTTCCACCCTTTGAGATGGTATCATCGACACCTCTTAGAAAAGCTTCCTTAATTTCAGGTACTCGAATCAATTCTGTCAATGGTAGGTTGATTTTAATCTTCTTGAGTTCTTCGACAACACATTGACTCAATCTTTTTAATTCATCCTTAGGAGCTTCCTTCCTGACTGGATCGATCCTTGCAGAGATATTCTGTTGCTGAACTTCTTGTGCTGGGACAACGTTCTGAACTGGATTTCGCTGTCTGTATTCAGGTGCATCCCTTGGATAGCTTGGATTGTTACTTGCATTTGGATTTGGCGGAGTGTGCAAGTTATTAGGAGGAGTTGACGTGGTAATAGGATCTTGTGGCCGGTAATTCCGCTGATAAACTCTTTGTGGTGCATTGCCAGCAGATTGCTGAAAGGCCTGAACTTCATCTGCTTCTTGGGTTTGGAAATCACCCTCGAATGGCGGAGTGTAGTATGTATCCTCAACTGGTTCATTTGCAGAGGCTGGCGGGAATCTTCCGTTATATTCTGTCATATCATACTCCATCATAGGTGGAAAAGTAAAATCTTCAATCATCAAAGCTTGATCATACCTCTGCGTGGGCACAATTTCATATCCGGTGACTGGAGGATTCTCTGGTACCTGTGTACCATGCATTTCCTGTTGAAAGATGTCAACTGCTATCTTAAATTCGGGACATTGAAGTTCTGAATGCTGATTGGTGTTATGCAACCGGCACCATGTAGATAGTGCAGCTTCTGCTAAAAATACTTTCTCTGCAGGTTTTGGGTCCGAAGCTGGTGGATTGTCAAGTGGTGAAGGAACTGTGCCGGTGTTTGGTGCAGTGTTCCAAGTTCTATTCTGTCGTTGAAAGCCTTGATTATTTCCTCTAAAACCTTGATTGTATCCCTGATTATATCCTTGATTGTATCCTTGATTTCCTTGGTATCCACCCTGATTACCTTGGAAATTCTTCTGCAAATAGTTGTTCTGATTTCGTAAATGTGTAACTTCAGTAGACAATTTCTTTACCTGATCAATCAGCTCTTTCATTTCATCTTTCTCCTCCTGAGCCTTCGCAGAAGATGAAGATCCTTGCAAATACACTGGCTTTTCCGGTACAACTTGTGAAATTGGCACTCCTGGATGTAGGACTAATTGATTAGCAGGAGTGGAAACAGGAACTGGATTCATTACAGGTGTATGTTGAGCCAATGCGTGATTGATCCCCTGGATTTGATTTGGCATTGCCACATGCCCTATGTGATTAAGTGGCCCATGCGTGTTCATACCCAAATCTGTGTTCACCTTAACGGCTTCAGCATATGCTCCTGTCAAAGTGGTCGGCAGGGTTGTTGCTCTTTTCACGAACATAGAAGTAAGGCGATCCAATGCAGCGTAATAAATCTCCATCGCCATTACTGGAGTGATATCATAGGGAGGTTGCAATCTAGAATATGCTTTATGGAACCTGTGATTAAAAGCGGCAATAGGCTCGTGTTCCTGTCTTCGGACTTCGATGAATTGCTTATAGAGTTCTGCAGGAGTGATGAGAATCTTGAATTTCTCCAGGAAAGCGGTTCTCATCTGTTCCCAGGTAGTAATAGACCCAGCTGGTAGGTTGACATACCAAAAAGTAGTATCTCCTTCGAGAGAGTAGGGAAATAGTCGGCATGCTACATCTTCATCTTCAATCCTTCGATTTACCAGAGTACCTTCAAAGATCTTAATATGCTCTTCAGCTGTCCTGCTCGGATCGTTGACATGAAATTTCAAACAGAAATGTTCGGGATTCTTGGGCATATCATGGTAATCAGTAAAAGTCCCAAGGGGTGAGACATTTCCCAAAGGCCAAGCTTGTGCTGGTGCTGCCATTGGAATGTTGAGTTGTCCTGGACCTGCTTGAGTAGCTCCTTGCTGAAGTGGAGTGCCTGTGGTGGTTATTTGGACGTTGCCTGGTTGAACAACTCCCTGATTTTGATTCTTCGGAGGTGGAGTTTGAAATAAATTTGAAATATCACCCCCACTTGGAGATCCTTGGCTGGATGAAGTCCCTTTCTTTCCTTTCTTCGACTTTGACGGGAACCCCAACTCAGAAAACTCCTTGGATGCTCCTGGTGCAGACCTTAGAATTCTTTGGTGCCTCTCTGGCGAGAAAGAACCAATTCGCTCCAGGATGTTCTTCCTTAATCTGAAACAACTTGTAAAAGCCCTCCTTCTAGCGCCAAATATGTTGATGGTTGTTTTTCGACAAGTCAACAATAGAGTAAAATACTAGGTATTTAACTCTCTCTTGAGCAAAGCCTCTCGAATGCTAAACCAAGTGATCAAACGAGATAACTCCAAGGTTCCTTCTTCTAATAATGTTTTCGGTAAGAGACAGCTCAATGATTTAAGTATGATTCTGCTGTTAATCAACAAAGGGACTTACACAATTGTTCAACTTGTTGTTTCAAAGACTCTGGAAGTGAACACTAGGGAATCTAAGTACTGCAACTGACGCGTATGATTTAGCAATGGACGTTCTGATCCTAAATCTAAATGATTGATAAAAAAAGGCAAAAGATATAGGGTTGAGGAATACTAATCTAATCCTAAATGAAAGGACGTTTACTGCTGAGAGTGAAGTCGAACCAAATCTTGTTTTGCCAAGATAAAACAACTACACAAGAGAGGTGCTATCTTCAAAGGTATGCAAGATGTTTAAATCAATTATGCTCATGAAAATTCAACAGGCATAAAGATCAAATTGACGCTCAATTGTAAAGACTTCACTACAAGGCAATAAAAATCTTTCACTAACTAACTTATACTTAAAAGAAAACTTGCAACTTAACTTAATATTCGTATGAAAATTGAAACCATGCAAACACTCAGAAATATAAATAGAATCACCAAATCAATGAGTCCTTTATTATCTCAGAGAGCTCTTACAACAATTTCAGAATTTCCAACCGTTACAAATGAGAGCAATGAGAGCTCTTTTATAGTCCTCAAAGGAGAGAAGGGTCAAGATTGATCGGCGAAATCAGCGGATCAGATCAAGCCACATCACAAGTAGTTACAACAAACTATACTTTATTAAATGAATGAGGTTAACTTTATTAAATACAGGAGGTTACTCATATTAAATGAAAGAAGTCATGAAAGAGAGAACAAAGGCACGCTTTCCAAAAGGATAAGGAAGCCACATCATCAAGGCGAGTACTATGTAGTAGTACTATGAGATACAACGAATCTGGACACAATTTGAATAATATCTTCCATTGGTACACTTGTCGCTGCCTTAATGGATCCTTCTGCCACTGCTACATCTGCCTCATAGACTCCAAGTGTCTTCTCCCAGTCGTTTATCCAAGACTTATTTTCCCCAAGACGATATGCAAGTGTGAATATATTATCTAGTTGACTTTCATCAAGTCCATCATATTGAAAGTAGAATGCCTTAACTTGTTGCTTCATGTTCTCAATAGTAACATTTCCATAAGGATTACAAATCTTTGTCAAAGCAGTATATATATGATTTTCTGTTCTTAGAAGAACACTTCTTATCCTGGACATATCTACTTCAATCTTATCAACTAGTTGCCCCTTGTTGTGAAAGGAGAAATACCAAGTGACAAAGTCATGTGGAGTATCTCTGTCAATCACCTTATTATGAATTAAATCTTCTACTGGAGCTTCCATTAAGCTTTTGAGTTGTGGCATATATTGCTCTTTGATTGGTTTGAACTCAGCACAACTTTCCAATAAAGCTTGGACTCGACCTTGGAGCTTAATGACTCTGTCATACACTTGCACAATTTCTTCTAGGTAAATATAGGCCTTGTCTTCTGTCTTTTCTATCCATCCCTTCATCATCTGAGATGAATTTCTCATGTCCTCAACTCGGGATACCGTTTCCTGTGGAAGAATGGAAGGAGGAATTGCAGTAGCTTCCTTCTGTTGAATAGGTTGCATGACCTGTTGGATGTAATGCTTCAATGTACTAAAATCTTGTTCAACTTTTATCCTTGCTTCTCTTTCTTGTTTCAACATACTTCTCACATTATTCACTGCATCTTGTAGTTCCTCATCGACTTGTTCCCTTGTGATTGGACCCATGCCAATTGTAGTCAAATTATAATCCTCAGGTGCCATGTTTTCTATCTCCTTGTCACTTCTAGGAACAGCTATGTGGACCTCTCTGTTTCCAGCAGAATCTTGAGTGATTTTAGAAAGGATCGTTGCTTTCTTCTTCTGATTACTCTTTTGTATATTTACAAGCAATTCCTCAACTGCAGTAGGCTGATAAGTCTCTACAATTGTACTTTCTTCAATCCTTTGTCTCAACCATGGTGGGAAAGTAGAAAGATCTCGTTGTTCATGAGCTTGATTGTGTTGAACACGAGCTACTTCTTCATCAGATTCAGCTTGTCCTATTTCATCCTGACCAAGATCATCATTCTCTTCGATTATGACAGTGGGGCTTGATTGGATTTCTTCTGATGGAATCAAGGCAACTTCTTCTATTACTTCTATCTCTTGTATTGGATTTTGAACAATTGAAACACCTTCTTGTGGATTAGATGAAGTAGATGGATTACTCTTTTTCTGAGGTCTTCGGCTTGATTCCCCTTGATCTTGACTAGGTCTTTTCCTCTTTCTGGCTGAATTATTGCTCTGATCATTCCCACTATGTTGTGGTTGGCTATGTGTACTATGCTGCTTGGGTTCTCCTTCATCCATCTTATTGTAGGTGAGATCTCGACTTTCAGCACTCATTTCCTGCAATAGTTGATTGATACACACTTGTGTCATGGCTAAAACCGGCTTTATCAAATCTTCTTCGGATGCATCTCTCTTTGACCAATCAATTGTGTAAGGCAAATCCTTTATCTTGTCAAATTCATCTATTAGCATAGTATCATCCTCGGTGAACTGGTCTGGAATCCTGAATGCTTTGGTGGCTCTGACTAAATCCCAGTCGAGTCTCGAACTTTGAAGAGTTCGGAGATCATCTTCATCTTGAGCACTGGCCCAGTGGTCTTCCAACTGCTTGATATGTTTGAATTCTCTGTTGTATTTCCAGCAAACTTGGAAAGGGTCAAAGTTAGGCCTCTTGGTGCCATGAGTTTGCAAATGGTAGGCTTGTAACTCTATTTCAGAATACTCAGCTGCTGATAAAGATGGACATTCCAGATTTTGTCCAAGACGAAGTGGAAATTGGATTCCTCCTTTCTTCTTCAACTTCTGCAACCTGATGAGTTCTAGGAGTTGTCTTGTAACTTCTAACATTACCATCCT
This sequence comes from Cunninghamia lanceolata, assembly GCA_027924645.1. NCBI lineage: Eukaryota > Viridiplantae > Streptophyta > Pinopsida > Cupressales > Cupressaceae > Cunninghamia > Cunninghamia lanceolata. The sequence continues at coordinate 3,153,282 of BSBN01000765.1, read as the reverse complement.
GTTGGTTGGATACCTTGGCAATCTGTATGGATATGATGTGAATCCTTGGATCCTTAGGTAAGTGTACCTTTCATGTTGAGTATACCAGTGTCCATATGCTGAAATGAATTCTCTTGCTGCATTAGACAATCTTTTATGAAATTCTCCCCTCAGTTTCTTCATTATGAACATAGCAAATGCATCATTAAACCTTGTATAATGATTAATACTCTTGAGGTGCAACTGAGGATAACATTGATGTGACAAGTATTTGTTAGGTCCAATGCCAACTTCTCCTTTTTTGGTTAAACCTGAGTAGACTTCATTTCTGGCAAGAAGATACACTATATAGGAACTCATATAACAAGTCTTAGTTTTAGCAAAACTGAGGAACTGCTCATGTATACTTTGACTGATAAGTCCAGCCCAATCAATCATTTTCCCTTTAAGAACTGACTTGATGAAAGAGTACATCCAAGGCTGAAAAGTAGCAGATTGAGGCATTCCTGTCATTCTGTTCAAAAACATGATTAGATATCCAATTTCCGGATGAAAATCTGACTTATGGAACTGTGGAGGATTATTCATGTTGAACTTCATGGCTGGATTGGCCATCCACTCTCTCCTTATCTCTTGTAACTTTATCTTGGTGTCGACATCATACTCCTGCTGGCCTTGTTGTTTTGAGATGCTGATCATCCTCTCTTTGGTTGGAATGTTGAGAGTCTCCTCGACTGCTTCCCTTTGCAAATAGGCTAGTATCGTTCCATCCTTGGCTATGATTTGCCTTGTATTTACATCATACTTTTTGACACATTCGATGATCATCTCCGGACATGGAAAAGTTGGCGGAAAACAAGCAGCTTCAATGGCTCCACTCCTCATGATAGCTCGAGCGAGGCTTCCTCCGTTAGGTTCTTCAAGGACTGACTTGATATCTTCCAAGTTGCTGCTTCCCATATTTGTATCGCTTACATTTGTCCACCTTGAGACGAGCTTTGATTCAGGAATCTTCCCTTTAGCATCCATCCGGATCTTGGCTTGTCGCTCCTTGGAAGTCATTGCCATTATTCTGCAGACTTGACGTGAATAAGTGATTGCAAACAAAATCTAGATTTGACTTCAGCAACTTTAATGGATTAAATTATGAAATTTAGGATTATAATTATGAAATATTACTATTAAATTTAGAAAATTTATGAAAAATCATAAAAATCCACTTATTCTTCTAGAATTTTATCAATATTTAAACAATTTCAAGGCATCTAATGAAAGAAAAATAAGAAAATCAGATCAGAAAAACTCAGATCAGACTTACTTGATGAGCTGTTTTATATTTGATACCTTGCAATTTGATTTCCCACTTGACAAAATTTGATAAAATCAAATTTATCTTCTAAAATCAACTTCTTATGGCTGCTCCTTGAAGAAAATTCTGCTTTTGGAGAACAAATCTGCTCTTGAAAATAAATCAAATGAAAAAGAAATGAGGCACATATATATAATTCACTTTAAAAAACTTTCCTTCTCTCTAGGCCGACCTCATGCACAAACATTTAATTTAATTTTGATCTTTATTAAATGAATGCAATTTCACGTTTCACGAAGGCAACAATCATTAAATGTTTGAAACTTCTTTCTTTTGTGAACGCATTGGATAAAGTTTTGATGTTCTTCTTCTTGTTGTTGGACGTTTTCTTCCTCCTCCAAGCGCATGAGATCAGAAATTCGAATCCCCTTGGAATTTCGCATTAGTTGAGGTCTTCGTGTGAATGTCTTCTTCGTTAAAACAGCATTAGATCAGGATGTTGTTATCTTCTTGTCTTTGTTTCATAAGGCTCTTCCTTCATCATCCTCCTAATCTCGCATTAGATCAAGTATTGAAACTCTCCTTGGCAATTCACATTGGGTGGAGGTCTTCGAGGCCTTCTTTGGATTCGCACTTGACTTCGCATTTGATTTCCTTGTTGAACTTCGCATTTGATCAAGTATTGATCTTCGAGTTTCACTTCATATTTCGCATTGGATGGTGTTTTAACAATCTCTCCTCATTTCGCCTTGGATGATCTAATGGAGTCTCCTTCTTAGAATCCTCTTGTCTTGCTGTCTTGCTGTCTTGCTGTCTTAAAACTCTTTTCAACATTTCGCACTAGTTAGTCAATTGTGGTTCTCCTTTCATGCTTCGCATTAGTTAGAGGATTAGAATCCTCCTGTTGTAAGTCGCACTAGATTCAAGTTTAGATTCTTCTAGTGATTTCGCATTGCATGAAGGTATAGAGTCTTCTAAATACTTGGCGCATTAGATGGAGGATTAGAATCTTCTAGACCTTGCGCACTACTTAGGCAATTTGGATTCTCCTTGTGGATAGCGCATTGGATGAGTAATTTGGTTTCTTCAAAATAAACTTCATTCTCCCCCTTTATGTGGCGCACTGGATCACTAGTTGGAGATCTTTAAGGAATGAAATTTCGTTGTCTCCATGTAGGTAGCGCACTAGATGGAGGTGTAGAATCCTTAGATGCCTAGCGCACTAGATCACTATTTAGATTTCCTCACACATGGCGCATTGGATGACCTTGTTGGAAACCTCTAAACTTACCTTGAAGACCAAACCTTAGATGTCTCAATCTCCTCATGACATGGCGCATTAGATGGAGGGTAGAAAATCTTTAGAATGTATCTCACTTTACCCTCGCATATTGGATAGTCTTGCTACTGGCGGAGTGCTTCAAACTTCCAAATCTTGTGAATAATGCTTTTGGTTAAGGGTCGTTGGAACTTGTAGAGTTTTCCTTCAAAAATCGCATTAGATCAAACATTACGAATCCTCTAGAATGTGGGCGCACTAGATCAAGGTGTAGGATCCTGTGGAGTTGTCATTCTACCTTAGAGGAGACCTCATGATGTTGGCGCATCACCTAAACAACTTAGATTCTCTAGACTTGATCGCATTGAATAGCCTTGGAAAATGATCTCTGGAATCACTTTGAGCGCATTACTTCAAATTTTAGAATCCTCTAAACTTGTCTCTCTAGGAAGTCGCATTAGATAGGGTCTTAGGAATCCTCTGGAGTGTGGGCGCACTGGATGGCCTTGTAGGATCCTATGGAAGGCGCTTTGGATTTGAGTCTTTAAAACTTCATCTTTAAAATTGCTTGGGCGCACTGGATCATGTTTTAGATTCCTCTGGAATTATCTCTCAAGAAGTCGCATTACTTCATGTTTTAAAATCCTCTAGACTTCATAATGGTGAAGGGATTAACACTTGTGTCGAATGTTTAAATGAAGCGCATCACTTCATGCATTCAAATCTTCTAACCTCTAACATTTCTCAAGTCAAAATCCTTAAATTTCTCTCTTCTTTCATGGTGGCGCATCACTTCAAGGATGGAAATCCTCTGACATTTTCATTTAAATTTGCTCCAAGGTTCGCTCTAAGACTTGCCCTTTCATTTTCGCACTGGATCAAGGCATCGAAATCTACATTTTCTCCTTCGAAATGACATTTTGGTCTGGGCGCACTAGATGGAGTTTTCAAATCCTCTGATATTTTCGCGCTGAATGAAGGATTAGATGGGCGCACTGGATCAAGTTTTCAAATCCTCTGGCTCAAATGTCTTCTGCTTCGTGATTTTGCGCCCAGATTTGCGCCATCTAAGTGTCTAGTCGCATTAGATCAGTGTTTTGAATCCTCTGACTTCGTCAAGCATTTTCAGGATCGCGCGAGTAAAGGTATATTGAAAAATATATTTAAGTATAAGTTTAGAGATTGAATTTCTTATACTTTAAATATTTTTCAATATACCTTTCAGGATGTTTGAGATAGGTCCCGAATCCACCGGATTTAAGATGCAAAATATAGAATTTGGAGGATTCACCAGATTTCAGACTTAGCCATTTTTCAGGATTTTCAGGATTTCAGGCTCCAGGCTTAGTCTTCTCAGGATCTCAAACATTCTGAAGGATTAACCTCAAAACTCAATACCTAGATAGGATTTTATCACAATACTTCATTATTACAAGTTCATCTATCCTTAATCGTGAACCAAAGATCATAGGCAAGGAAATTGTTACCGAGCCGGCAAAGGAAAACAAGTCAGGACATCATTAAAATCTCGTTAAAACTCATTGAAAACTCATTGAAAACTCGCTGAAAAGCTCAGAGCTCAAAAAAAGGGGGGTCCCTATTCCTAATGGGGTGATGTGTGATTTGGTCACAACAGGACTCTTCAGGGATATCGTCGGTACAATGTAGCTCCGACTGTTTCGACATGTTTGGGTGAGAAATAGGACCATGCCTAGCATAAATATACCCATTCAGACGCGTTGGAACAGTCAGTTTGGTCGCATCAGGAGCAGGACGAAAGTTACACCCCTTTGCAACTTTACACTGCCTCCTTCTGACGATTTTTGGGGCAACAGAAAACCTTTCACCACGGGCAAATGCCTAAGAGCTATAAAAAACTGAGAGAGGTTATTGTAGAGGCACTCTACGTGATCCCGTTGTCTTAGACGGAATGTTTCTAAGTGACATGGTTTTTGAGTAACATCTCGTCAAAGATTGCTACCTTTTTACACTTTGGACTCTTCAGGGATATCGTCGGTACAATGTAGCTCCGACTGTTTCAACATGTTTGGGTGAGAAATAGGACCATGCCTAGCATAAATGTACCCATTCGGACGCGTTGGAACAGTCAGTTTGGTCGCATCAGGAGCAGGATGAAAGTTACACGCCTTTGCAACTTTACACTGCCTCCTTCTGACGATTTTTGGGGCAACAGAAAACCTTTCACCACGGGCAAATGCCTAAGAGCTATAAAAAACTGAGAGAGGTTATTGTAGAGGCACTCTACGTGATCCCGTTGCCTTAGACGAAATGTTTCTAAGTGACACAATATTCGAGTAACATCTCGTCAAAGATTGCTGCCTTTTTGCACTTTGGACTCTTCAGGGATATCGTCGGTACAATGTAGCTCTGACTGTTTCGACATGTTTGGGTGAGAAATAGGACCATGCCTAGCATAAATGTACCTATTCAGACGCGTTGGAACAGTCGGTTTGGTTGCATCAGGAGCAGGACAAAAGTTACACCCCTTTGCAACTTTACACTGCCTCCTTCTGACGATTTTTGGGGCAACAGAAAACCTTTCACCACGGGCAAATGCCTCAGAGCTATAAAAAACTGAGAGGGGTTATTGTAGAGGCACTCTACGTGATCCTGTTGCCTCAGACGGAATGTTTCTAAGTGACACGATTTTCAAGTAACATCTCGTCAAAGATTGCTACCTTTTTGCACTTTGGACTCTTCAGGGATATCGTCGGTACAATGTAGCTCCGACTGTTTTGACATGTTTGGGTGAAAAATAGGACCATGCCTAGCATAAATGTACCCATTCGGACGTGTTGGAACAGTCAGTTTGGTCGCATTAGGAGCAGGACACCAAAAATGCAAAAGTTGCTTTGTGCAACTTGACAACATTGACACTTTTTTGCAACATGACTCAAAGACTCAAACTGACCCCAAATGACTGAAAGTGACTTAAAATCACCTTGATTATAGAGGTCAAGGCACTCCTTATCATTCATTCATTATGAGCGCCTTGGGAGAATGGTATATAGGTCATCATCATGATTAGGCGCCCTGGATCCAGAGTGTTGGAGAGATCATCAAATGGTGTCTAGTAGGGTGAGTTATGAGTTTGGTCGCATCAGCACTTTGGATGCCAAAAATGCATAACATGATGATGTAAAAATGTGTACATATGTGTAAAAATGCAGGAGGAAATAAAAAAAGACAAACCTTATAGATTAATGTGCATACTTACAACTCAATGTAACATAACTTTACAAAATCAATGTGAATACTTACAAATTAATCCAATGAACCATCTGGATCTGCTCTACTCTTTATTGTGTCAAGTATTGCTTCATGGTCAGACTCACGCACCTTCCACAATATTTTGTTCAAAGGTCTACCCCGATACTTTATCAAATGAACATTGGATGCCACGACAAGGTTCGAGTAATGAAGAATCTTTCGATGCATGTCAAAGTCCTGAAATAGCCAAATATTAACACTCTTATGTGGGTACCTTCTAAGCCATGTTCTAGTAATAACCACTGATCCTGTAGGGTATTCGATGTTTTCTCTATCTGTAATAGGGGCCTCCAATTTCTTTTTGGCCTCAACACAACAACATAAGTAATAATCTGTTCCCTCTTCATTATCTTCATCTGCAATAACTGCATATACGTGTCCTACATTGATATGTGTAGCAAATTAGATGAAATTAGTCAACATTACAAAAACACTACAAAGTAAGATGACATTACCTGGTTGAACTAGATGAAATTAGATGCATATATGTGCCCTATATTACCTGGTTGAACTAAATCTGATATGTGGTCAAAGTCAACTGACGATTCCATCTGTGTTAGTTCCAGTGTCGTCGGGGGTCGATACGTGTCAAGTGGGCTAAGATAACTTAACTGCCATTCGTCAACCCACTCCTTTGACTCGCACTCATCCCAGACTTGAATTGTACAAGAAGAACAAAAGCATGACATCTTTCGTGTATGGATACTCCATGAACCTGCAATTGAGCTTCTGAAAGAGTGCATCTCATTTGATCCTGTCGGTGTACAACAATCCTCATATGGTGAAATGTTAGTATCATCTATCAACCAAAAAAATCTACGAACTAAAGACTTACCTTCATTACCTGGACCCATGGAAGCATTACACCACTCGACAATCGATTTTGCATCTGTCAACTTTGCATTGTCTTTATACTTTAACTCTTCTCGTGCTATGGCTCTTTTGATACATGCTCCTGCACCATCATGCTCCCCCTTTCCATGCCCGGCCTCACAAAAGTTCCACATATGTTGAATACCTGTAAAATTATGCCTCCTACTCAGCCAATAGAAATTCTGCGAGTTCTTGAATTGTGATGCACAATTATCTGACCATATGATATGTTGACTGAACGATATGCCCCTTCTAGCCAAATCATTGTAGAACACCTGGAAGCAACCTTGCACGAACTCCGTAGAATGCGTGCGATCATCACTAATATAGAAATGATACTCCCTTATGATCTTTCCGTCATCCTCTGTACTATCATTCGCATGAATGAATGCGATGTGCACAAATATAGAAACCTGTGTGGAGTTGTAATATTGTGATTGCACCTCACGCTGTGGCTGTAGACTGTAGTTCTCTACAAAGTCGACGACTGAAACAATGCTACCAACCGGAAATGTGTCCTTGCATAACTTGAATTGCAATTCCAACCATCGAGCTTTATGGGCATGTCTTGCATACTCATACACTATGCTGTCACGAAATATAGGCATAAACTGATACACTGGAATCTTTTCAATAACTAATTCACACCTCTTTGCTTCTTTACCATCTTTTGTATTGTATGCCACTGTTTTATACTTGCCAAACTCTACTAGTTCATTTCCAACCGCATGTGTTATTTCCATATGTTCACATATTGGCAAATGTTGCAAGCCACCGCAACGATGACATGTGCCATCCAAGCATAATTTCTTGTAGAATATTTGACCTTCCTCTCTTTCACATAAAATTCTTGATATGAAGTCTCTTGAAGATGTTGGTGGGGCACATATGGCACAACCCTACAAATCATTGTTAGTATGCATATCTAAACATATAGACCTATAAGCATCAAAATGGTTAGAAAATTCAATATGTAATCTACAACAACAAGTAGTGCATGTGTGATTTATCTTAACATAGAAAGGTTTTAGCATTTCAAAATATCTTTGACAAATTTTAATTTGAGGATACTTCTCTAGAAATTTACCATAAAACTGTGTTTGAGTCTCATCCAAAAAATGCTTTGGATGTGGCTCGCGGTTCTGACTACCAATTCTCCTTCTTACCACATCCCTTTGATTCGGAGATACCCTTGTGTAATTCTTCCAAAAGTCTTCAATTAGTGATCTCAATGCTTCAACAATTGGTTTATCTTTTCGTGGTAGTCTCCCCGAGAACGCCCATAATTCATTGGCATTAGTGTCCTCAATTCTTTGGCATCTTTCAATGGCTCTTGATAAAGTTTTCCTATTAATTCTCAATTTTTGACTTGTCTTTCTAATGAGACGATCTTTCCTCGTTTGACTACTTACTATAGTCAATGTAATCACACGCCGTGTTGCATTACTATCTTTTGTGCGTGAGGTGTTACCCACACTCTCATACGCACTCATGAGATTCTTGACAATAGATTTTTCACTTGAAGCCTCTGATGTTCTCAACCCAAGAATCTTCATGATAGACCTATACTTTATACTTCGCATCATTTCAACGAATAGTTGACATCTTGCAGTCTCATTTAACTTTTCAAAGAACAATCTCCAAATCTTATTAGCATATCTTCTACAAGTGCGTTTTGGAATCTTACCTTCCATTGGCTGCAAAATATTCTCATCAATATCAATCAAATACTTTGGCTTTCTATGCAAAATTCTAGGTGGTGTCAAGTCAGGTAAATTCATCTCAACATTAGGAATTTCATCAATATTTAAATGAGATGGGTTAGATGGCATACCTTCAATCGAAGATGGAATAGATGACATACCTTGAGGTTGAGGTGGGAACGATGGCGTACCTCCTTCATCACATGTGAGTGATGATGTACTCTCAACTTGAGATGTGGTAGATGGTGTCCCTACATGTTGTCTTGCGGTAAAGGATGTGTCTCCAACTATGGTATTCAAATCTCTCGAACCACGAAGTTTTTGCATTCGTTCTCTTTGTGCCGCCAATACCATATCTCTTTGTGATGGTTGTGGTTCCTCTTCAATTGGTATGTCTTCATTTATCGTGTCCAATTTCCTCTTCTCACGAAGTTCCCTCATAGCCATTGCTTTCTTTGCATTCTTAGCTTCTATCTCTTCATGTGTTGGTTTAATTCTTGATCGTTTCCTCGGCATGACGGAGAATTTGTCTGTAGCATGATAAAGAGACCAATATTAGTTCCTAAGAAATGAATACATGATAATAGTGGGATTGTATTTTTTTTATGTTGTAAGGATTTATTCTTGTATAGTTTGACATCATGGTATGAACTAAGGTTTGTTTATTACACATAATTATTAAAGAGCCCAAGTGTAGAAAATATACATGGCATCATGTGAGATTGTAGGTTGCTTTCTTGATTGGGAATGTGTCTATTTTAAACATGTATGATAAAGCATGATAAAGTAATTCAATCCGAAATAAGGAAAATGTAAAGAGCATGCATGTAAAGACTTGACATACCTAAAAAAAAAAGATTGAATGGAGAGAGTACCCAATTATGTAGTGTTTTTATCTTCTTGCATCAAACTCCTCAACAATTTGAGTTTTTCACCACTTGCTTCCTTTTCAATGTTAAATTCTTAAAATTGAATCAAAATTAACATTGCAATACTACAAAAATTGAAACTTGTATAGATATATATCAAATTTGGTTTGAAAACTATGTTATTTCCTCCTTCTCAAGTTGGCAAAGCAGAAAAGGTGGTGGAAAGATCATGCAAAGGTGGTACAATGTGTCAAATGTACATGTGAACTTCCCAATAGCATGAAAGCACTTCTTTTTTGTCGGAGCACGCGCAGAATCAGTAAGAAAACAGAGCATGTGGGCCTGGATCACGGGGGTAACCACTTTTTTACCGTTTCAGTAGAAATACAAAATGCGAGCGCGTTATAACGCGAGCACGCTATAATGCGCTCGCGCTATAGCACGCTCGCGTTTTGTCCTGCTATAGATCCCTAATCCCTAAACCCTCAACTCTGATCCCTTGACCCTCAACCCTCAATGTCAAATCCTAATCCCTCAACCCTATCCCTAAACCCTCAACCCTCAATGTCAAATCCTAATCCCTCAACCCTCAACGTCAAATCCTAATCCCTCAATGTCAAATCCTAATCCGTCAACCCTCCAACCCTATCCCTAATCCTTACAACCCTCAACCCTTAACTCTGATCCATCAACCCTCAACACTATACCTTAAACCCTAATCCCTTCAACCTCAACCCTATCCCTAAACCCTTGACCCTCGAACCTCAGCCCTCGACGTCAAACCCTAATCCCTCAACCCTTAACTCTAATCCCTCATCTCTCAACCCTAACCCTAAACCCTCAACCCTCAACATCAAACCCTAATCCCTCAACCCTCAACCCTAATCTATCATCCGTCATCCCTCCACACTCTACTTTAACCCTAATTCCTCGACCCTCAACCCTATCCCTAAACCCTTGACCCTCGAACCTCAACCCTCAACCCTCAACATCAAACCCTAATCCCTCAACCCTTAACTCTAATCCCTCGACCTTCAACCCTGATCCTAAACCCTAAACCCTCAACGCCAAATTCTAATCCCTCAACCCTTCACTCTAATCCCTCAACCCTAAACCCTATCCCTAAACCCTCAACACTATACCTTAAACCCTAATCCCTCAACCCTAACACTAAACCTTGTCCCTAAACCCTAATCCCTTCAACCTCAACCCTATCCCTAAACCCTTGACCCTCGAACCTTAGCCCTCGACGTCAAACCCTAATCCCTCAACCCTTAACTCTAATCCCTCATCTCTCAACCCTAACCCTAAACCCTCAACCCTCAACATCAAACCCTAATCCCTCAACCCTCAACCCTAATCTATCATCCGTCATCCCTCCACACTCTACTTTAACCCTAATTCCTCGACCCTCAACCCTATCCCTAAACCCTTGACCCTCGAACCTCAACCCTCAACCCTCAACATCAAACCCTAATCCCTCAACCCTTAACTCTAATCCCTCGACCTTCAACCCTGATCCTAAACCCTAAACCCTCAACGCCAAATTCTAATCCCTCAACCCTTCACTCTAATCCCTCAACCCTAAACCCTCAACACTATACCTTAAACCCTAATCCCTCAACCCTAACCCTAAACCTTGTCCCTAAACCCTAATCCCTTCAACCTCAACCCTTTCCCTAAACCCTTGACCGTCGAACCTCAGCCCTCGACGTCAAACCCTAATCCCTCAACCCTTAACTCTGATCCCTCATCTCTCAACCCTAACCCTAAACCCTCAACCCTCAACATCAAACCCTAATCTGTCAACCCTCAACCCTAATCTATCATCCGTCATCCCTCCACACTCTACTTTAACCCTAATTCCTCGACCCTCAACCCTATCCCTAAACCCTTGACCCTCGAACCTCAACCCTCAACCCTCAACATCAAACCCTAATCCCTCAACCCTTAACTCTAATCCCTCGACCTTCAACCCTGATCCTAAACCCTAAACCCTCAACGCCAAATTCTAATCCCTCAACCCTTCACTCTAATCCCTCAACCCTAAACCCTATCCCTAAACCCTCAACACTATACCTTAAACCCTAATCCCTTGTCCCTAACCCTAAACCTTGTCCCTAAACCCTAATCCCTTCAACCTCAACCCTATCCCTAAACCCTTGACCCTCAAACCTCAGCCCTCGACGTCAAACCCTAATCCCTCAACCCTTAACTCTAATCCCTCATCTCTCAACCCTAACCCTAAACCCTCAACCCTCAACATCAAACCCTAATCCCTCAACCCTCAACCCTAATCTATCATCCGTCATCCCTCCACACTCTACTTTAACCCTAATTCCTCGACCCTCAACCCTATCCCTAAACCCTTGACCCTCGAACCTCAACCCTCAACCCTCAACATCAAACCCTAATCCCTCAACCCTTAACTCTAATCCCTCGACCTTCAACCCTAATCCTAAACCCTAAACCCTCAACGCCAAATTCTAATCCCTCAATCCTTCACTCTAATCCCTCAACCCTAAACCCTATCCCTAAACCCTCAACACTATACCTTAAACCCTAACCCTAAACCCTGTCCCTAAACCCTAATCCCTCAACCCTCAACCCTAATCTGTCATCCATCATCCCTCAACTCTAATCCCTCATTCCTAAACCCTAAATGCTATCCCTATTCCTAGACCCTCAACAGGCTCGATACTATACCTTAAACCCTAATCCCTCTACCATCGACACTCTTATTTAACCCTAATCCCTTGACCATTAACCCTATCCCTCAACCTCAACCCTCAACCCTCAACCCTCAACTCTCAACATTAAACCCTAATTCATCAACCCTAAACCCTAATCCCTCAAACCTAAACCCTATCCCTAAACCATCAACCCTCAACACTATACCTTAAACCCTAATCCCTCAACCCTCAACCCTAAACCTTATCCCTAAACCCTAATCCCTCAACCCTCAACCCTCAACCCTAATCCCTCATCCCTCAACTCTAATCCCTCATCCCTAAACCCTAAATGCTATCCCTATTCCTAAACCCTCAACAGACTCGATACTATACCTTAAACTCTAATCCCTTATCCCTAAACCCTCCAACCCTATCCCTAATCCTTATACCCTCCACACTCTACTGTAACCCTAATTCCTCGACCCTCAACCCTATCCCTAAACCCTTGACCCTCAAACCTCAACCCTCAACCCTCAACATCAAACCCTAATCCCTCAACCCTTAACTCTGATCCCTCGACCCTCAACACTATACCTTAAACCCTAATCCATATCCCTCAACCCGTAACCCTTAAAACTTAAACCCTATCCCTACACCCTCAACACTTGACACTATATCTTAAGCCTTAAACCCTCATCCCTAAAGCCTCAACCCTCAATCCTTAAACCTTAAACCCTAAACCCTATCCCTAATCCCTCTACCCTTAACACTCTAACCCTAACCTTGACATTAAATGCTAATCCGTCAACCCTAAACCCTAATCCTAAACCCTCAACCCTCAACCCTCAACACTATACCTTAAACCCTAATCCCTCAACCCTCAACCCTAAACCTTATCCCTAAACCCTAATCCCTCAACCCTCAACCCTAATCCATCATCCCTCAACTATAATCCCTCATCCCTAATCCCTAAATGCTATCCCTATTCCTAAACTCTCAACAGACTTGATACTATACCTTAAACCCTAATCCCTTATCCCTAAACCCTCCAACCCTATCCCTAATCCTTACACCCTCCACACTCTACTTTAACCCTAATCCCTCGACCCTAAACCCTATCCCTAAACCCTTGACCCTTGAACCTCAACCCTCAACCCTTAATGTCAAACCCTAATCCCTCAACCCTTAACTTTGATCCCTCGACCCTCAACCGTAATCTGTCATCCCTTATCCCTAAACCTTAAACGCTATCCCTATTCCTAGACCCTCAACAGGCTCGATACTATACCTTAAATGCTAATCCCTTATCCGTAAACCTTCCAACTCTATCCCTTATGCCTTAACCCTCATGATGAATAGCCTTGAATGTAAAAAAATTTGAGTGGGACATAACACGAGCACGTTATAACGCGCTCGCGTTATGTCAAACATGGCAAAAGACAGACTTGTGGGAAAAAATGAAAGGCGAAACATAACGCGAGCGCGTTATAACGCGCTCGCGTTATTTCTTGCTTTGGGAATCCCAAGCCTTGGGCTTGGGATTTGCTTTGGATTTCCAACCCAAAGGCTTGGAGTGCCTTATGAATAGTCACAGACGTGTTTTTCTATATTCTTCAAAATTTCACATAATTTCGTTCATGCTAACCCTCAGATTTGCACGTGTTTCAAGGTTGAACAAATCGAGCACATGGGTAATGTTAGGCTTTCTCTTAGCTATTTGACGATGTGATTTTTTTCACATTTTAACAATGTTAAGCCTTTCATCTTTAATTTCTTTTGTTTGTGTGTCCGTTTTTATGCAAAAACCACTGTTTGGTCTTTTTTTCATTGTAAAATAACTATTCATTCAAATTTTAAAAAAATTACATATTTAGAAACTAGACTCCATTCTACAAATATTAAAAAAATAAAAAAATGATTTTCAATTAGTTTTCAAAATTTATAGGGGTAGCACGGCCAAAATTCTATTTTTTAGGATGTGTCCACTTTAAAAATTATTAAAAAATCAAATATTCATCAAAAAATTATCAGAAAAATCGGGCATAAACTACATGCTATTAGCTAATTTCTCACTGAAGCGATTTTAAAAATACCAAAAAAAAGTTGACCTTTTGAGGGAGCCACAAAACATGCTATGTTATGTTTTTTTGATAGAAACAACACCAATTTCTGTGGCTCCCTCTTTTGAACCCCTTAATCTATGCCATTTTCAAAACAAAATAGTAGTTTAGAAAGTAGACTCGGAGCACTACGAACATTGTTTTGGTTGCATCTCCAAATTTTGAGTGTAACTATGCTCAATTTCTCATCCAAGGCCAGTATTTCCTGATTTCAAAAAAAAAGTGGCCACTTAAGACCCCTTTTTGGCCCCCCATCTTCTTGCACTTACCCACCAAGAACAAAATATTCATGTTTAAATTTAATTAGAAAGGAACAAATATTATTCTATACCTTCTTCTTTGCTTCTATTTTTGTTTGCCCATAAATATTGATTAGCAAGACATGGATGTTGGAGTGATGGCCAATGACCTTCAAAGCCATCTAACTAGAATTCTCTATGAGATCATCTAGTTTGAAGCGTTTTCATTTCCATAGAACACCGATACCATTGGAGGTGCCATTGGCCTAAACAAAACAACCATCCCATCCAGAACAAAATTTATAGAAAATTTGGCTTTCCTCCTTAGAGAGTTTTGTTTCTTGAAGCATAATAATTTATGCACCAAAGTTTTGGAAAGGACGCTTGACTAAGCATCGCTTGTTAGAGGTGTTTAGGCCCCTAACATTATAGCTAGAAATCTTCATTGATTCCTAAGGGAGGGGTTTCTTCCCTTAGTAGTCAGAAGAAATCTATTGATGGAAGTCTGACCACCCTTTGAAATATCCTCTTCCTGCCTTTGTCTATTAGACTTTCTTCCCTTTTTCCTAGTAACTTTTAAATTGGGTTTTAGAATTTTATACGCAGGTTGATCAATTGATTGATGATTTAGCAATCCCAATTCATCATCCACTTGAAAATCCTCACGCAACCAATCTGAGTCCTCCATCTCATGAAAGTCAGGCCCAAGAAGGGTGGAAGCAGTAGGAACATTGGATGCTTGACGTTCACAAATCCCATTCACGCTTTTAGCTCATTTGAATGAAGGGTTGATGACAAGCCTTTAGGGATGACTTTGGGATCTTGGGCAGGGATTGTGGACAACTTGGGTGAATCCACAAAAAGTTTTGGATTTAGAGATTGCAAGGTCTCAGGAATTTTGGAGGTGGAATCCTTACCTACTAATGTAGGGCAAACAACATCGTTCCCTCGGGTGACATCGATACCCACCTCTGCATTTTCTTTAGTGTTATCTATATCTTTCACGCTTCACTCCTACGTCAATTTAAAAGGATACTCATTACAACTGTTTGTAGAGTGATTGCACCTATTGCAACTTAAACAATAATGTTTCCATTCCTCAATTTCAATTCCTTGAGTCCAGACACCTCTCGCTGATGAGATCTTCACTTCCCGTGGTATCTCCTTGATTGCTGCTATCTTGATTCTTGCATATAGGTATGAATTTTTTTCTATAATGTCTAGATCCAGTTCCATGGTCATGTTGAGGGTATTCCCATATGTTTTTAAGAAAACATTGGACCAATATTCAATAGGGCGATTGTATAACCTAATCCACATTGGTATTTCGCATGGAGAGGAATTGAGCAGGTTGAAATTTAGGAATTTCATTTCTGCACATATAGAGGATAGCCACCCACCTCTTACAAGCCATAGGATAAAAACCTACCCTTGTCTTCCTTATTGACGATGAAAAAGCCCTTAAGAAGAAATTTGGAAACATGAGGCCAAGGCCAGTTCTTCTGTAGCCAGCTATTGATTCCATCTCTAGGTAATCTCAATCCAATGATCCATCCAATTACAAAAATTTTCTCCAGCATTTCCATATCTTCTATTGATTCATTTGCCAAATCTACAACCATTGAGGCATCGGCCTTCAACTCTACATATCTTCCTTTCTGCATGGATTCGACAACTGCTTTTGCAAATGTTTTTTTCAAACATTCCTCACCATTATTCAAGACACCAATAATACACTTATATAATTATATATATACACACAAACACACACATATTGGGTTTACAAATGAAATGTTTTAATTACAGAATTGATTTTAGTTGTAGAATGAAACAAATTGATACGAAATTTGATTTAAATGGAAGCATTTGTTTCAAACTAATATCTAATGTATGCAAGATTTGTAATATGATATGAGTATTACAGGAATATAATTTAATGGACAAATTGATTGATTAAATTGAACATTCTCAAGTATAATATAAATAGTTTTTAGATACAAAACCAAAATTCCTACAGATAAATTAATGATTCAGAAACATGCATAGATGCATACTAAACATTGGTTTATATAGAATTATTATTGTACAAATAATTTCCTCTTTATTTTTGTAATAATTACATTCTATAGGTCTACAACTAAATATATTTATATTGAAGGAAAATTTTTTATTATGAAAGGAGATTTCATTGCAACAATCCCAACAAATAATTGTATAGAATTAATTTTTTATTTATAAATATGTTCTACTAAATTTTAAGGGGAAAATAAAGTCTCATTATTATTTTTTGTTGTTTTGAACTATGTAATATCTTACAAAATTCTAAAACTAAATATATCATTTTACCACACCAATATATTTAATTTCCTCAAGCATATGTACACCACTCAAGAATTCATATTGAAAGAGCACCCTCCTCAAAAATTGAGGTATATAATTTACATAGTTATAACAAAGGCTACATATGGTAATCAATGGGAAAATAAATTCCATTTACTTGATTCCAACATAATATACAAATATGTGATAGACCATCTCCCTACTCACATAATACAAACCCATTACAATAGGATCTTAGAAAAGTAAAATAAATTTACAAAAATCTTCCTATGAAATGCGACTTTTATAATGAATGCAAATCTACAACACAACATAACAAAAGCCTCACAAGACCAAGCCTAACTCACCATCTAACCATAGGACTTGCAAGCAAGTCCACTCTCGAGCTAGGAGGCTCCCAAGAAATTGGTTGGCACAACACAAATCACGCATAAACAACAAAAATATACAACTACCCATATATGGCCAACACTCACAAATGAAATCTTCACAAGATTCATAATCAAGAGGGAGTTAAGAGGACTCACTAATCTCTTGGAGAAAGAATGAAATAAAATAAATATTTCCACCAAATCAAAGCCACAACTCTCCATAATTACCAGAATGTTCTCCTCCCAAAACACATAATCACCTCCACACAAATAAATCATAAATCATATTCAAACTCCACAACCTAACTACCACACCAATATAGGTACTCATGCCAAACGTATACAACAAAAAAAATTCCCCAAGAGAGTGTCCACAACCCAAATGGGAAGATCTGCACCCAATACAACCTCTTATTCCAAAAGGACCAAAATACATAATAGCATACACAAAGGGGGTTTTCACACATAAAAGTAATATGATACTTAGAAAAACCAGAAACTTGTTTTTTTAATTTTAACCACAAACAATATTTCTACAATCTAAAACTGGCATAAACATCTACCTCTATACTTCTACCAAGTTAGATGAAGCCTTGATCTAATTTTTTCTAACTTCCCTCTTACCCAAGATCCCTAGCTTTTCTTCCAATCCTTCCTCTTCCAAACCCTTGATTCTCAAAATGGAAAATTTATAACAAAAGAGAACCAACCCCAAAATAATCTTTCAAAAGAGAATAAATAAAAAATAAAACTAAAGTTAATTTTTGACTTGCAACTCAAAATTAGGTTTTGCCTCCCAAAAACTCATTACCTATCCTTTAAGGAACTTTTTAAGCCTCTAAATACCTCGAAAATATTTTTTAAGAATTCAAACATAAGCCCCACTTATAGGTTATCACTATAGAGGTTTAATTGTACACAATTAATAAAAAAAACTACACTTTATGACCCCTAAAACTCCTGCTTAAGTTTAAATCTAAGATTTGACACTTAAGGGAATTTAACCACACCCTAAAGATATAATTAAAATTTTAATTAACACATTCATACTTACAACATCTTACACATGAAGACCTTAATCCTCTCTTAGGATAAGGCCTAGGTACACTATGGAAACACAATAGTGGTTTCTTGGGGAACCTCATTGATTTTTTTCCACTAGCCATGGAATTTAACCTACACACTTGCACACAAATTTTAATAGATCTGAGATAATAGTTGAAGTAGCATTCATAATAAAAATAACATACACATCATAAATATTTCATAATTAAATAAAAATCCAAACATCATGTTTAATCTATCATCTAGATCATACTAATACAAAATTACATAACCACATCACATTTAACCAAATATGATATTAATGAAATATACACAATTACATTTATTAAAAATATATTGTATAATAATAATTAAAATTTGTAAACTCTAATCCAATAAAACATTATTAAATCCATAATAAATAATTAACTATGCCATCATTAATAATCTATAAAATGATAATCTAATAAGATATTTGTACTAGCATAGTCTATCATCATAAAAACATAAAATGTTATGTCCATTAGTGTCATAAGTAAATAAGTCTATCAAAGATAAAACATGATCATAAGGAGATTTGTGAAGATCGCAGTGGGTTAGGCATTCTTGGGGCCACTTACAAGTTGTATGTAACATTGAAATAAATATTTAATGTGGATTGCACATTAGAAAAATATTTAATATTGGAAAAATTTAGTACCAAAAGGGAAAACTTAGTAACAAAAATTAAATGACGGGGACCCAATTTAGTGAGCTCATGGTTTTGAGGGACATGGTTATCTAATATGACTGAGTGGTTTTGTGCAATCTTATTTCTATAAAAGCAAGTACATGAGTAGTTGTTGAGATTGGATTGTATAACCTTTTTCTTACTGGCTAAGGTTGGATTGAACATCTCTTGTAGGTTGCATATGTGAGGAGAGGAAGCATGGATTAACATGTGTGGTTACATGATTCTCAAACTCTTGTTCCCATGAAGTTCAATTAGGGAGCTTGATACTTCAAAAGTATTCATGGAGGATTAGTATGTGTATCATAATATTTGTTTATGAGATAATACATTAAGTCTGGATGCTTTTGCAGGCTAGGTTTTTCCCTCATGAGGGTTTTCCTTAGGTACATATTCTATCATCTTTATGGTATGTTTGTCTTTTTTTTGCATATGAATTCTAAATACTTATTTGCATGTTTTTCTCTCATGGGGTTATGTAGAAATAGTTTATTATGGCTACAAATTTCCTTTCATTTTCTATCAAAGCTTGGTTTCTTGGTTGTTGGAGGAGATCTCCCAAGTATTTATAACCATTGGTATGAGTTGATTTTTGTGCATAGTTGAATCCAGATGTAATGACTGGGTTAGGACCTTAGGAATTTTTTTTGTTTGTCTTTCTTTAGGTGTGATCTAGCTTTGGTTTTTGATGAGAACTCTCATTCATTTTTCTAGCTTTGTACCTAGATCGTAGCATTTGCTTTCTAGTTTATAATTTAGTTTGAGTACTCATGAAATAATAGGTAGCCAATTTGGGCTAAGGTGTCTAAACAAGACCATTCAAGATGTAGCCAATATGGGCTCTTCTGTCTTTTGGGCATATTGTTCATACAGAACAAGGTCTACGAACCAAACCTCTACCCAATACAAGATAGGTTAGATAATGCCCATATAGGCCTATATTGGTCAATCAAACCAAAACTCTATCCAATATAGGATAGGTAAGTCAATAGTCATTTGGGCTTATAAGGACAAGAATAATTTATTTTTCTCTAGCCGGAGACTTAGATTCAATAGGATCAATCTGGATCCTTAGTCACTTATAAGAAATTATATAATGTGCCCATGTATTATACCGAGGAATCTCCATAAGTTCATTTGGTTAAGGTATCTATGGATATTGTGACCTCCCTCAAAATTTGAAAAATGGCCAAGTACAAGATCAATCCTTTTCGGGGATCCTTCCGAGTACTTAAGAGAGTTTTATAGCTAGTTTAGTCCTCTTATGTTTGAATTTTTGAAATTACGAAGTTGATTATGTATCCACCCTATATCCTTAGTACTTGAGTATTGGAGGCATCCTTCACCTTTCAGACTACATACATACCTTATATCCATGGGATCAAGGTACATTCAGGATTCGATAAATGTAAGATTTGATGAGTATGTAGTTCTTGCTTGCACTAGGTTTGATGCAACTGTGAGTGCATAGGCAACCCTCTCTAGGGTTTATTTCACCCCAAATAGTTCTTTGTCAGCTTCAACCCACTCAGGTGAATAAGGAAGGTCATTAAATCACTATCACAAACACCTAAAAGGGGGTGTTTGATGTTTAAGCTATAGTTTCATAAATTCTTATATCGTGCCTACTCAAGATGATAAATTTATTTTCACAGGTCACGTTTCATATCCTAACAACTAAGTTTTTATGAAGACCACCTATTACTTTCTGATCACTTAGATCCACGTAAGTGAGGTGAGATAATACAACAAGTAGTGGTCCTCGTTTGGTCTAGTTGTTTTTGTAGTTTCCCTTAATGTCATTCTTGAGATAAGTTTATGTTATGAACAAGTACCATTTTCTAATCACCAAGATCCATGTAGATGAGGTGAGAGCATATGACAACCACTTATCGATTAACATGAACCTAATTCCTAGATGGTGTTGAATTTTAAATTCATCATAGGTGACACTGTGTTCCATTTTTGTGACAAGGAGGAGGAGACCTATTTGTGCACCTCAAAGTAGCTGGTAAGGGTATCATATTTTCTCTACCCATTCTTCTTAACCTAGATTTTAATAGAAAATTTTCATACCAACTTCTACATTTTCCTTATACCAAATGAGAAGTCTTTTAACATAACACATTACATTTTCCATCACATTACATTTTCCATCTCATGCATAATACATGTTTATTAATCTAAGCATATATTCCATTATCATTTCATCCATACACAATATATGTTTATTAATCTAATAATATATTCCATTACCATTTTCATCCATGCATAATATATGTTTATTAATCTAAACATATAATCCACATCATAATTCACATCATAATCCACATCCATACAACAAATGCATCCATAATATCCATCATAACTACATACATCCATATACCATACATTAAGTGCATAAATAGCATCATAACCAAAAACATCCAAACCACAAAATGCGTCCATATCATATATCACCACTAAAAATATACATCACTCAAAATAATACATATCATGATACAAAATGCCTCGAAGGCCAAAATACATCAAAAGAAATAAAGTCAAAAACCATGGGTAGAGGAGCCCCTCGCAGAGTCTATAGGAGAACCTAGACAAGATCCCTATGGTCTAGGTGGTGGTGGCCCCATAGGTTACTTTTGCTACTATGATAGTTGTTATAATGGCTACTGTGATGGCATAGGTTGTTGGCCTGACTGTTGAGATCTCCTCGATCTCTATGACCTCGACACCCTAGATTTGCTCCTCTAGCTATAGCTAGGAACATGCTGACCCTTGAGAACTATAGTAGAGTAAGCCCCATAATAGTACTCAACCCTCACCCACTGCTCTAATACTTGCTGATTCAACTACTATATCTGATCCTTAGATGCTGTATAATCTAACCATATCCTAGCCATGTATGTCCCAGCTATCACACCCTGCATATGAGTGATCTCAGCCTGCATCCTAGCTATCTCACCCTTAGCCTACTATGCTCTAGCCTTAGCACTCTACAGCCTCACCTTAGCTCCCTGCCACAGTACTGTCTCTGTATCTCGCTCAGCAGTCACCTGAGCCACCTGTCCCTGCAGTTGTGCATATAGATACCCTATCTAGGCTTGCAAAACTAGGATCTATGGATCCCCATCACCCCCACTAACTCCATCCAATATGGCCTGTATATGTTGCAGTCATTAAAGCTCTATAAGAGCACTGTCTCTCTCCATAGTCACCTGCGCCAGATCCTATCTCTTTCTGGCCACCTAATCCTCTAAACTAGTTACCTAGGTTGACATAGTCTCTAACTCCTCTCCATTAGCTCGCATCAGCTGACACCCAATTCAAACAATGGGAAGAGGGCCAAGTCCTATCCCCGATCTTCTTGCACTAGATGTCCCGGCACCTAAAGTGCCGACTTGCTGTGATGCCTACTGCTGTAGAACCTGTTGCGTAGCTACCTATGGTGCATGCTGAGGTGGAGCCCATGGTACCTGTGGTGGTGTCTGAGGTGGCATCATTTGCCCCCATCCTTGAGTTTGCTGCTGTGGCACCTGTTGATGTGGTGCCTGACCCAGTCCTCTCCCTATTGCCTGTCTTGTAGCTGCTACAACCAAAACCATGATGCCATCATCATCATCAATAGGAACCTCCTCCATCACATACTCTATTGTCACCTCATCACCCTCCTCTCCCTCATCCTCCTCATCCTTAACAGTCAAATCAAGCTCTATCACTAGCTTTGTCAACCGAATAGGTTACCACACCTACCACCACTGGTCATACGCTAGAGTCATAACAACATCCACCATCTCACTCCTCAAGTCCCACTGCACTGGTTGCAATGTCCCCCAATCCACTAGTTCCACCTAGGGCTGTATCTGTGCTACCCATGCTAGCACATCCTGGGGCATCCTCACAAAATCACCATCACCTGAGGTAGATCCTACTCCTACCCAAACTACCTCATCACCTGTGATGGGATATACCTATCTATAGTATGACCCCCCCGCCTCATCAAATAATGGGCTTGAAATCTGAAAGGCATATGGAGATGGTCATCAGCCCATGCCTCTACACCTATGTATTACCGCTAGATAATAGAATCAAGGTCATCGAACACCCATTGCCAGTACCATAGCTATCCCACGTGGGCATATGTAGTAGTTGGCCTATATAAAAACACATATGCCTTGAATGGAGCTCAATGGTAAGTCGCCATAGGCCACATGATAGCTATGTGCTCCTATGCCCACACATTGAGCAGTGTAACTCTAGCCAATAAGGCCCTATCCATATGATACACTACCGCATGCACCTCATGATATAGTTTTGCTAACACGCAAGGACCCCATGCAAATATAGTATCCTAAGTAATCATAAGCTTGATCACCCTGCCCCAACCAACCAAAAATCCCTACGATCGTTGATCTGGCATCACAATCCCCCAATCACTATGCATACAAACAAAGTAAAACTATCCACCCCAGCCAATAGAGTATGCCTATAGTTCATCTACCATCAATCTTGGGTATAGACTAGATGCTCAAGTCCAAATGCTCTGTCCAGTGTTGCCACTCTCGAGGGTACATCATATGTCACCCTCATCCTAGCTATGGGAAGCCTCAACATCCTCAACACATCCTCTAAGGTGATGGTGATCTCATCTATGGGCAATAAAAAAGAGCATGTCTCACTCCTCCACCTCTCCACTAGGGCTAAAATCATAGCCCTGTGTGCCCATATCCAGAGCATCTCAACAGCTGTCTGTAACCCTAACCTCCCTAATCTAGCTAAGGTAGGTTGGTCAAACTATGACCACAATCTCATCACTAACATAACTCACCGCTCATGTGACTACAATATCCCGCCTAGAATATGCATCCAAAAATTATCCAAAATCAACCTTTTTTTCCCTAAAATAGCATTGTGGTGCTAAGCCATAACCCTATGGTGCCAATGTAGAGCTTGGTGCTAATCCTTGATCACATGGTGCCATTTTATGAGATGACACTAATTCTTTAGCCTTTGGCACTAATCTAGAGTTTAGTGCTAGAACTAACCTACATGGCGCTAAACCACCACTAACCCTAATTTTCCCCGAATGCCCACGCTAATGTAGAGCATGGCACTAAAACCCCTAATTATGGCACTAATTGAGAGCTTAACACTAAAGTATTTCCATATGGCACTAGATTAAGATCTACTAAACCCTAGGTGCTAAACTAGAGCTTGGCACCAAAACTATCTCGGATGGTGCTAAACCATCCAAATAGAGATTTTTACCTCTGGCACCAATCGAGATGATGGCACCAAAACTTTGCCAAATGGTGCTAAAACATCCCAAACTCCCCATTTACCTAGGGCTCCATTCCAGAGCATGACACTAAACCACCTAATCATGGCACCATGTGACTACACAATGGCACCATTCTACATAACTATGCATTTCCTAACCTCAAAAATTACCCGAAACACAAAAATCACAAAGTCGAGGTTGACCCACATACCTGTGGGCCTGCTAGTGGTGATCTCATGTAGTCACATACTCTCTCAGAGTGATGATTATAGCGTGGGAAGGGAGGTTGTGCCATGTCTTCTTCTTCTCTCCTCTCGTCCAATAAGCTCAATGTATGCAAATGTGGCACTTTGGGCCCATACTTTCTATATATAGCCACCATGTCATACCCCCATACACCTTTTCCTCTCCCCAGGGTGCAAAATGTAACCTTTTCACCCATTTTCCTTCCTATCCACCTAATTTCCCATCCTCTATCTATTTTCACCACTATTTCCTCCTTTCAAGAGTTCACCTGAAAAAATTTAATTTTTCACCTGAACTCTCAAGGGGGCATCCCTCATCAATTTCATTCCTTCTCAGCAGCTAGGGCAAAATTCTTTGACTTGACGCCATATCCCTACTAGGTCACGATGCCACCTCAAAGAGGGGCAAATGTAGACATCAAAAAATGTCTTAACCCTTCGACCACCAATCGATATCATCCACATCACTAATTTTCCATCTGATTAATTAATTAATTAACCTATCCAACCCTTGAACCATCCATTTATCCTTCATCAATTAACCCCGGAAATTGAATTAATTTAATTAATTCAACATTTACACATTACTAACATCATCCCAATTTATTAAATAAATATGTCAAATATTTATTTGGTTAATTCATCCACTTTCCTAAACCCAATTAATTAGCTAAATTATGTTTATCTAATTAATATGCCCTACTAATTAGCCTACACCTAGCCTAGTTGATTAAATAGCTATTATTTAATTAGCTACGCTAACCTACATGACCCATAGACCTGGAATAATTAAATAAATCATTATTTAATTAATCCTAAACCATGATTAGCCCACTCACTAATTTGTTCCAGCCACATTAACTTAGTCAAATCATGCTTAACACCTTCTCCCACACTCACAAATAAAAAATTTCAAACTATACATAACCCCTCCAACTCATTTCTTCCATTTTCGTGCTAAAACATCTTCCACCATTTTAGATTACAAATGTAAGGCCCCAAAAAAATGTGCATGTGTCACATGACCTTCACATTCCCACATAAAATGGAATTTTTAATTCCTCCTCCTCCCAATGAAATTAATTTTTAATTTCCTCACACATCAAAATCACATTTAATGCAAACTCCTCCCCAAAATGATTTTTTAATTCATTTTTACTCTCTACCCTCGAATTTTGATGATCAAATCCTAGCCCTCCATCTCACAATTAATCTCATCCATTGATCTCAACAATCAATCTCCACCGTTGGATCAAAATCCCCTCCAATTTGCCTATAAATACAATCATCCACAAGCCATTTTGATCATCCAATTTAGAGAAAACTTATTATGCTAAAATTCCTCCAATTCATCTTAGCTATGTTGTTTAGTCATATAGAGAGCACTACACATTTCAAAGCTTAGTTTGGGTAGAGCTAGGAGCTATTGGGTGCTATTTTCCTCAACCTTATCAAGGAGTGAGGAGTGTGGAAGATCTTTACAAGGTATAATCTTTGATTTTGCTTTGTTTTTTTTCATGTTTTTAGTCTTTTACATTCACCTCATCTTCATTTAGCATGCCCAGTGGGACCCCATGGTCCCAAACTAATCTCTTTTTGAGTGTTCTTGTGAAGGATTCAGGCATACATGTGGTTCAACACCATATCTTTGCGGATCAACGTCATTTCCTCATGAAACAATGCCATTTTAGGTTGTTTTAGCACCATCTGGTGTTTTAGCACCCTGTTTCCACGACATTTCCTAATGTTTTAGGTTTCTAAAAAAATTTAATGCAAATTTGAGATTTTTAGCACTTTTCACTATTTCTTGCTCTCTATTTTTAATCAGAACATGACAGATACAGGGGGTTATAATGGCAAAATACACCTAGAAATGTATTAGGAAAAAGTTTTTATAAGACATTACGTTATTTTGTCACCAACTAGCTTGTTTCTTCTTATCTGACCTATGGTGTTCTTTGACAAGGTTTTGAAGCACTCTAACCCACTCATGACTTGTTTGTTTTGAGTTGTGATCTCTTTTTTAATATGCTTAGTTGGTTATTCATGGATTAGTGCCAAAATCGCTTAGAACGATGCCACTAAACCAGTCGACAAAAGGTAAAAAGGGGTAAAATTTGTTTTAGTGCTATTTTATGCTATATTTGCGCTATGTTGGCATTTAGTACCTTTTGCCTTATATTTATCTCTATTTCAATTTTTCTTTCTATTATCTGTCTGGTTTTTTAATCCAAAAATTTTAGCACCATTCTGTCTATATTTAGCATTATCTGTCTATTTTTGAACACTATTTGAATATGTTTTAGCACCTTATATCACTATTTTGGCACTATTTTGCTCTATTTGAGTACCATCTATCTAATATGTTTTTGGAGTCTATGTAGGGTATTAACATCATTTTGCAGGGAAAAGAACACATGCCAAAGAATTGTTAAGAAACTACTGACTGGTTTAAAGCAGGTTTCAAAGCATATCCACATTTGAACTCAAGTCATCCAAAAACCAAAGCAGATTTTGGATAAATTTCATTTGAACTCAAGTCATCCCAACCTTAGTTCAAGTCCAATCAATTTCATTTTCCCACATCCACCAAACATTATCCAAATCTTATCAATTCCATTCCAAACATCAAATCCATATTATCCAAAGCATATCCACATTATCAAAAAACCAACATCAATATCCAAATCAAATTTATCCAAAATCCAAAAATCAACCAACATCCAAAACCATACCTCAAATCAATTTTGTGCAAGAACTAAATCTAGATCTTATCATCCTCTAATTTATAGGGTACTTAAGACTTTGTCTACCTTAAGTGCTTTTACAGATTAGCTCTTTTTAACCTTTGGAATAATTGATTTAGGAGCCTAGACAACTCCTAAGTTGATCTATTCTAGGGTATCCCATTTTGCTTGGAGGTCATTAGTCTACCCTCAAGTAAAATAATCCTTCCCTTTTTGCTTAAGGTCATTTGTCTACCTTGGGTAAGAAGGGGCATCCTTTTATAATCCAAAGATCTAGATTTATTTAAGCTCTCCTTTGATTTGAAAATCCTTTTCTAAAAATCATCAAAGTCATCCAACATCTTTAATCATCCAATCCTATTTATCCAAAATCATATAAGGTTTCCCTTGGTTGATTATCATCCAAACCATCCTAAGCATACCTTAGTAATCCATTTCTAAATCATCATTCATTTCAAATTCATCTTAAAAAGCATCATTCACTCACATATCCATTTTCATCTTGGTCCAAGAAATCCTTTTGAGATTTAATCTCTAAGGTTGTCTTATACCTTTTATTCCAAAATCATCCCCAAAATTCCAAAGTCATAATCCACCTCATCCATCCTTTAATTTATCCTTCCACTTATTCATTCTTTTGGGTTCAATAATTTTGAAAAGTAGTTCATCCATTTACCATTGAGGTTTAACCTCTAAGGTTTCTCATCCAAAATATCCTCATACCTCCATCATTTATCTCATCTTTAGGTTTTGATATTTATTCTCTAAAGCTAAACCTATATCCCTTTTCATCACATCCAAACCTATCCATATCCACCATCATTCATCCTTTGTTCTAATATTTTGAAATCCATTCTCTAAGCTCTTAACCTTCATCCACCTTTGAACAATCCAATCAATTCATACCCAATCCATTGTATGCCCTTGACAAGGTCTCAAGCTAAGAAAAATAAGGACATGGAACCTTTTAGAGTCAATTTTGGCATTGGGATGCCTCAAACTGATCAAAACAATATTCCCACAAATCAATCACAATCATCCCTTGATGCAAATTCTATGTTAAATCCTTTTGCCAACCAACCACCAGGCCCATCATCCAACATCAATAATGTGGATCAAGATTTTTTAGACTTCATGCAAGATGCCGATTCCATGGACATATTAGATAGAGTCCTAAAATTGGATCCCACAAAATATCATGAATTCCTCATCAAAAATGGTGCTAGTGTACCCCATAAACCATCCACCTCAAAGAATGTCACTACCTCATCACAGCCATCCTCATCCCATATTATTCCTAATACACCCCAAACTTCAAATGTCACCACATCAACAATTCCTACCAACACGACAACCACACCAAATCCCACATCCTTATCAACATCTACTATCACTACATCCACACCAGAAATTACCCTTAACATTCCCAACAACACCATGCACACAAGTGCTTCCACAAGTGTGCCTCCATTTGACACCAATACCATAGCCTTCATGACACAATTATTCTCCCAACCAACTTACAATATGTCCAACATTCCTAACAACAATCCATGCAACAACCCTTCATCCAAATTCACACATGTACAACATCCAACTTCCCAAACATCTATTACATCTTCCATCTAAACCTTACAACAAAATCCAAATCAAAACCAACAAATACTTCCACACATCATGCAACAACTCCTTACCTACCAATGACATCAAACCCAACAAAACCAAAGCCAAAATCCACCACAAAATCAAATCCCCCATTTCCTCCAACATCTAATCCATCAACAACAATCTCATGTGTCACAACCCCCTACCCAAGATTTATCTAGCATTGTGCAAACCATGATTCAAAAGGTTGATGATATGCAACATGGACATAAAAGAAAGCAATATTCTTTTGAGGATATTTGCCCATACCCATTTGATAGGACCATCCACATGCCACCTTTCCTAAGAATTTTGAGACACCAAAATTTGACAAATACAAAGGAAAAGGGGACCCTAGGGAACACCTTAGGGAATTTTACATTGCTTGCCTAGAGGTCTCATATGATGACACATATTTAATGAGACTCTTTCCTAGAATCCTAGGTGGTCAAGCCACCAAATGGTTTGCACACCTTCCCCCCCGTATCAAAACATTCCATGAGCTTGCAAAGAAATTTGTAAATCATTTCTCCTATAACTTTGAACATGGAATATCCATGACCAACCTTTGCAACACTAAACAAAAGAATGGGGAATCCTTTTCTACCTTTTTACAAAGGTGGAGAAGCCTAGCAAGACAACTCCCTTGGCCAATTCCTGAAAAATAATTGGTCACCATGTTTGTGACTAATCTCAACCAAGAAATGGGATTTCATTTACAAATCCAATGTGCATCAACCTTTGAGGAGGTTATAGACAAAGGGACAACCATTGAAAGAGCCCTTATTGCTAAAGGCTCTATCAAAATTTACAACAATGACAACAAGAACAACAACAACAACAAAGTCAATAACAACACCACCAATACCTCCAACATGAACAACAATGCCCAATCCAATGACAAACCCCGCTTTTGGGGTAAGAACAAAAACACCCTCAACGATGGTATCACCAATGTGAAGGCTGTCCAAAATGTACAAAATACCACTCCACCAAATACATCCACAAACAATAATAATGTCAATGTTCCTAGGGGACCGCCAAGACAAAAACAACAACCCAAAGAGAAAATTTACACTTTTAGGGGTACCCATCGAAAATGTCTTGAACAACCTTGTAAATGTAGATTTGATAACATTACCCCCTATTCACCCTTATGATGAAAATCAATTTAAACCCTCTTGGTTTGATGAAAATTACTATTGTGAATATCATTGTGTAAAATGACATAAAACATCTAACTGAATGAGGTTGAAACATTGCATCCAAGACCTTATAGATAGAGGTGATATAACTATTGATGAACTACCAAAACAATCACCTAATTCCAACCTAGGAGCATACAAGGATCCGCTTATGGATCATAACAAGGGAAAAGCCTCATCTTCCAATCAAACCTACAATATCATGCCACCTCCTTCTTCCTTTGATTTCGTTGTGGGTCAAATAGAAGATTATTCCAACCATGTTAATACCATCACCATTAGAGCCAAAATACCTAATTGTGTTGTTACTACCCATCACGGCTACATCTCCATCCATGGAGTCCCAACCAATGATCAACCTTCTACATCTGCACCTACCAATCCACCATCCACCCACAAGTATAATCTCCTAGACCACCTTGGAAAGACTCCCACCAAAATTTCCATTCTCAAATTGCTTCGTACATCTCCCCTCCAAAAGGATGTCCTCAACAAAGTCTTAATGGAAACACAAATCCCTACCAACTTGAATCTTGATCAATTCCAAGCCATGGTAGGCCACATTGCCTTACCTCATCACCACACCTTCTCGAAAAAGGATCTACCCACATCTAATGCCTCACATAACGAAGCCCTTCACATCAAAGTCCTCATCCATAAACACACCATCAAGAGGGTCTTAGTAGATGGTGGCTCTGGCCTAAATCTTTGCACTTTAAAACTATTAAAACACTTGGGATACTCCAATGTGGTTGTGGACTCTAGCGAGTGTATAACCATCAAAGGATATGATGATACCAAGAGATTGTCTGAACGCACCATTAAACTTCACATTCAAGTGGGATGGAAGATTTTGGAAACCAAATTCAAGTTCTTGATCTTGATCTCCCATACAACATCCTCCTCAGCCGACCATGGATTCATGCTATGTAAGCCATCCCATCCACTTTCAACGAATGTAAAATTCACACACAACGACACAGAAGTCACTATCTATGTTGATCCCCATCCTTTCCAATACTATAGTTTCTTGGAAGTACATGATCAAAAATTTTGTCCTTACAACAACGCCACTAAAACATCCACTTCCCATACTAATCCTAAAGCTTCCACGTCATACATTGATCCTTCCAACATCATAACCACATCACAAACATCCACTCCTCCCGAGGTCAAGATTAAGATAAGTGACATGGGATGTGGTGAGTATGACCTACATATCACATTTTGTGTGGGTCTAATACCACCATCCCCTAAGACATTTGGTGCTCCTAAGGAAGATGAAGGTTCCATAGTAATCATCAAATGCAAGCCAACACAAACCTTTGAGAAAAGGCACCTCCTCGAACAAGATGTTCTCAAAGACATATCCTCTTGGTTATACAAAGATGAAGATAAACAAGAATCTGCTACCCTTCCAATCGAGATCTATGGAAAAGGTCTTGAAATTGTCAAATACATGGGTTACAAAGGACAAGGTGGCATAGGCCTTCATGAACAAGGAATTGTTGAACCCATCCAAGCAACAAGCAATCCTTATCTTCATGGGTTAGGGTATGTAAAATAAGAATCTATCCCCACTGAGCTTGAGTGTATCTTAAGTGAGGATGCTAGGTCTTTCCCTATGATTTACTATTTAGGGTAAAATTGGATTTTGTTAATCTCTTGTTGTTTAGATGTTTGAATCCTCCTTTCACCCTAACATTGAAGGATTTAGGATTAAGTGGCGAGCACTATCAACCCTAGGTGACTTGCAAATGAAGGGAAGCTTAGATTAGGTAATTAATTATCAATTTTTCCTTCTCTTATGTCCAATTAACCATTAAAACCCTAATTATGCAAATATGACAACAAATTGACGAAAGATAGAAAAAGGTCTTACAAACGGGAGTAAAGTAACAAATCACAGAATACCTATTTTTGGGGTTCTGAGGCGGAATAGTCGGGGACACTGGTGTAGGCACCCAAGTCCAAGGTACTTGCTTTTTCAGGGAATCTGAACCTCCTTCTGACACTGATCAGCCTTGTAACTTCTATTTTCTGAAATCTGTTTGCGGAGGACACTTTTGAGGGTGCCATAGTCCTAGAAGTGCTCCTTTGTCTAACTTTTCTTCAGATCCTGAATCCTTGATGCCTGCCACTCCTTCCTACAACTCCACTTTTCCCAAATGCGACACCTATAACCTGCAATCACAAGACTTGGTTTGGGGGTTGTGGTGTTTAGAGGCTTGCCTTAGTCAAGCCCTGGAGGACACTTAAGTCTTTGAACACTGTTGTCAGACAAAGAGTGCATGCTCTTGTGAGGCAGAGGCAAAATTAAAGGAATCAATGATAAAAACACAATGATATGTCACCTTGTAGTGAATCTCTCATGGAGGAAGATGCTCTTCATGCCATGAGGAGATTGATGCTCAATCTTGCAAATATCAACACATAAAACATACAAGTCTGCTCTTGCAACATAGTAGAAAGCTTTGAATCACCTTGAGAATGCCTAGAGTTCACAATGATCGTCTAATTGGAATCTAGTTTACAAATGAATGCTTAAACATGCTTATATATGCACCTACAAGCATTCCCTCCAAGATTTTAAAAATCAAACTTTACCATGTCGGCAAAAGAACCAATTAACGATCATAAACCGACACTCAGAAATTGGGGCTGCCCTAAAATAGGGTAGGACTAGGGCGCAGGCGTCCAAGTCCTCTCCCCTATTTTAGGCAGGGTACAGCTCAAGGGGTCCCCTTAGGTCCAATTTTCCATGGAACCTCGGTCTCATTCCATCGAGATGCCAAAATATGAATTAAAATGTCATAAATGCACTCTAAAGACCTGGGAGCTAAACCTTATGAGGGAAAAGCCCCCAAGGGGACATTCTCTGACGTTACATTTAGCCTCCACTTTAATGTATGTATAATCATGAGGCCAATACATGCATTAAAGTAAGGTCACAAACACAACAAACATGCCAAGCACGGAGAAGACACATCAATCACATAGAAACAGTAACAGGTACGGAAAACATGGAGAAGATAGTTACAGTCATGCAGAACACAGAGAATACAGTCAATGCATAGAAGACACATTAATGCATGGAAGATAGAAATGATATCTTTTCTTCTCTTTTTATCATATATATGAAATGCGAATACAAGTACTGGAAAGTAAAGAAACCTTCTATAATACACAAAGCACTACTCAGGGGCATTGGTCTCTGTATATATGGGGCAACACACATGCAATACATGCAAAATCTTCCAAAATGCTTGAAGCACTACTCAAAGGCACTGGTCTTTGCATATGGGGCAACAAACACGTCACACAAACCAAGCACAGCAAAACACAGACACTTGAAGACACAGAGAAAACATGGCAGACAAGTGATGGAGTGTACCTATTTCTAGGTCTAACACCATCTCAGGCCATTACAAGCACACACCGATGATTGGGCTTCACCACAAAAATTGTCGAAGACACACTTAAGGGTTAAGTTAGTCATAGAACCACTCCCTGCCTCTGCAAAGGACTTTTGAAAATGATAGGATGATGCCATCTGCTCTGAGAAATACACCATCTACACAAACTGTAGAGGGCTTAATAAAAAGTATATGCTCAATATCCCACCTCCGCAGAGGGCTTACATGATTGATTGATTGATTGCAAACAAGCTTAGGATGCACAATGCACTACTTTGGGGTGCACGTCTCTGCATATGAGGTCAAACACATTGCTAACATATATAACAGACAACTTACCTTATATATGCCCCCACCTTAAGGTGGTTGATATCAGTTGTCAATATCAAGGACGTTAAGGTAGGAAGAAAACACACAAGGGAACACTGACTTTTGCAAAGCCCATGCCCCCCGAAGGTGACATGTACTTTACGATTGCAAAATATTCTCACAAACACATCCCTACAAAACAACAACATCAATGCATATGATTAACCACACAAAGAGCCAAGGTTATACAATGAATCTAGAGTTCAAGTATAACAATGAGTCTATATCACGAAGCTCTCTGAATCAAGTACCGCCAAGGTCAGATTCAAAGGCAAACAAAGGTGCATATAGAGGCAGTATTGTTAAGGTTTTTAAATGTGATAAAAACATCATGAAATTCACTACACGGAAAGCACGAGTGCTTCCACTAGCCAAGCATCGAATAAAATATACAACCCCATCGTCATATTAGGAACTATAGTCCATTTTTTGATTTCTCTCAAAAGGGACACTAGGTCCGCATCAATATAAATGTTTGTCGTCATCTGCCCACTAGATGGAAACACTAGAGGAAGCAAAACAATAAATAAGAGAGGAGAAACAAGTGTCTTAGGGATAGTCATGTAGGAGGGTGCCCACAGGTCACCAAACATGATGCTATGTTCGTGAGACACAACACACAACAATGAAATCAGAGAGAGGCAATTTAGAAGAATGATGATACAAATAGAAGGTCACAATAGAGACGGTCTCTTGGTATCTCGGACCTTACAGGAGAATCCAGGGTCATCCCAAGAGGCCTAAACAACACATAACACATCATGGGGGAAGCACATCACAAAAGAGATAAAGGGTTAGAAATACTTACCTATTAGCACCATCGTTAAGTACACACTTATGATATCTCTCATGTTGTTTTAATATTGTATTAAAATTAAGTTTAGGATGACAAGCGGCTTTGGTGGGTTTCAAAGAATGATATCCTATACCAGTTGTGTAGTTAATTCCAGCAACTTGTAAAGGTACTCTAATTCCTTGTTGATTTACACCGCAACCATTGCCGACATAGTCATTATTTTTGTACAAGATTTGAAATCCACGACCATATAGAGAGTCCATTTCTTTAAAGGAAGGTGAAGCCTCATATGTATCATAATTTGTAGTATAAGTAAGGGTATTGTCTTTATTTTCAACCAAGGAAACTTGTTTAGGGTTCACCAAAATGTTTAGGGTAAAATTGGATTTTGTTAATCTCTTCTTGTTTAGATGTTTGAATCCTCCTTTCACCCTAACATTGAAGGATCTAGGATCGAGTGACAAGCACTATCATACCCTAGGTCACTTGTAAATGAAGGGAAGCTTGGATTAGGGAATTAATTATCAATTGTTCCTTCTCTTATGTCCAATTAACCATTAAAACCCTAATTATGCAAATACGACAACAAATTGATGAAAGACGGAAAAAGCTCTTACAAACGGGAGTAAAATAACAAATCAAAGAATACCTATTTTTGGGGTTCCAAGGTAGAATAGTCGATGACACTGGTGCAAGTGCCCAAGTCCAAGGTACCTTCTTTTTTAGGGAATTTGAACCTCCTTCCGACACTAATCAGCCCTGTAACTTCTATTTTTTGAAATCTATCTGCAGAGGACACTTTTGTAGGTGCCTTAGTCCTAGAAGTGCTCCTTTGTTTGACTTTTCTTCAGATCCAGAATCCTTGATGCCTGCCACTCCTTCCTGCAACTCCACTTTTCCTAAATGTGACACCTGTAACCTACAATCACAAGACTTAGTTTGGGGGTTGTGGTGTTTAGAGGCTTGCCTCGGTCAAGCCCCGGAGGACACTTAAGTCTCCAAACACCGTTGTCAAACAAAGAGTGCATGCCTTGTGAGGCAGAGGCAAAAACCAAAGGAATCAATGATAAAAACACAATGATATGTCACCTTGTAGTGAAGCTCTCATGGAGGAAGATGCTCTTCATGCCATGAGGAGATTGATGCTCAAACCTACAAATATCAACATAAAAAACATACAAGTCTGCTCTTGCAACACAATAGAAAGCTTTGAATCACCTTGAGAATGTCTAGAGTTCACAATGATCATCTAATTGGAATCTAGTTTACAAATGAATGCCTAAACATGCTTATATATGCACCTACAAGCATTCCCGCCAAGATTTTAAAAATCAAACTTTACCGTGTCAGCAAAAGAACCAACTAACGGTCATAAACCGACACCCAAAAATTGGGGTTGCCCTAAAATAGGGCAAGACTAGGGCGTGGGCGCCCAAGTCCTCCCCCTATTTTAGGCAGGGTATAGCTCAAGGGGTCCCCCTAGGTCCAATTTTCCATGGAACCTAGGTCTCATTCCATTGGGATGCCAAAATATGAATTAAAATGCTCTAAATGCACTCTAAAGACCCGGGAGCTAAACCTTATGAGGGAAAAGCCCCCAAGGGGACATTTTATGATGTTACATTTACAACGTCAACGAAGAGGACCATCAAGACTCTTTTGCCAATTTCTCCAAACTTTTTGAATTATCTATTTGCACCATATTCATCTTATCTACCATGCCATCAACATCCAATGACCTATCTCTCATCTATCCCCAACTCATAGATTGGGACCAAGGAGGATCCCCCATCCTTGATGTCACACAAAATGATGAAGCTATAGCCGAAATGATGGGGGTTAGAGATTACTTCCCCCTCAAAGAACACAAGGCTAGCTATATCATGGAACTAAACACTTCCACATACTTTGGGGATACAATCCAAACTCTTAGTCACAAAAGTATGAAAATAAAAATAACATCCCCTAGTGAAAACCACCTTGTGGCACTATCGGATGATGAAAAAATCAAAATAAAGGACGTATCCCCTAGTGAAAACCTCCCCAAGGTGCTAAGGGATGAGAGAATAGACCTCTCCAAAGTACCTAAGCTCCACCAAGAAAGGTCACCGATCATAGTAGAAGCATCCCATGAAATGAACCTTGGAACAGAAGAAGGCCCCAAGATCACATTCCAAGCAGAATCCCTCATAGAAATAGAACAAGTGGCTTTTCTATCCTTCTTCAAACAAAGGAGACATAACTTTGCATGGATATATGTTGATATGCCAAGATTGCATCCTGCTCTAGTTGTCCATCATCTTGTTGAACATCCTGATACAAAACTAGTAAAATAGAAGCTAGGAAAAATGAATCCACAAGTGGCACTCTCATCAAAGTAGAACTCAAAAAGCTTCTAGATGTGGGATTCATCTATCCTATAGACTATCCTAAGTGGCTATCAAAAATTATACCCATAGCAAAAGTCACTGGGGGCATCCGCTGCTACACAGACTTCTGAGATCTCAATAAAGCATGCCCTAAACATGATTTTCCACTACCCAACATAGATATCATCATGGATCTCACCATAGGACATGAAATGTTGTCCTTAATGGATATATTTTCTAATTACAACCAAATCAGGATAGCTGAAGAAGATCAACACAAAACCTTTGTTATGTCACAAAATGTCCCCCTAGGACTTTTACCTCCTAAGTTTAGCTCCTGGGTCCCTTGTTTTGCATCTTGCATGTTCATTTTAACTCCTGGAAGAAAATGGCCTGAAACCCATGTCACATGGGGCTTGAGGGAAATTGTGTGTTTTAGACCTGACCTAAAAAGGGGACCTAGGACATGGGCGCTCATGCCCTTGTCCTGCCCTATTTTAGGCTAGTCCTAAATTTGAATGTCAGTTTTGTGACCACTAGTTAGGTCCCATAATGACATCTTAAGTTTGAATTATGAAATTTGTAGCAGAAATGTGTGTTGTTGCATATATAAGCATGTTTAGGGATTCATTTGAAAAGTAGAAGATGATTATGAACTTTTGGTGCACTTATGATTTGAGAGAATTTAAGATATTCGTTGTTGCAGAGAAAAGCATTGTTGTTGTGTTTGTGATTGCAAATTTATCTTCATCTTCTCATGTGTTGAAGGATCTTCATCTATGTGAGAGCTACACCTCTGAGGTGATATCTATTTGTGTTTGAATCATTTATTAATTTGTTTTTTCCTCTATCCTACAAGGATACACACTCTTTATCTGACAATGGTGTTTAGAAGACTTGAATGTCCTTTCAGGGCTTGACTGAGGCAAGCCCCTAAATGCCACAACCCCCAACCATACTCGTTTTGATTACAGGTTACAGGTATCAGATTTCACAGAGTGGAGTTGCAGAGGAAGATTGTAGAAGATAAGGATTCTAGATTTGGCAGAAAGAAGCAGTTTGCCTTGGGCAATGTCCTCCAAGATTACAGACATGGGAATCTTTGTGATAGTGATAATCAACATCTTAAGAAGTCCCAACATCCCAAAGAACAGTCTGCCTTGGACTAGGGTACCTAGGGAAGTGTCCTCTACATCTTCCGTGATAGAAATAGATAGAATAGTGATTATTAGTGCCGAGAGGAGTCCTAAATTCCCTAAAGAAAACTATACCTTGGACTTGGGCACCTAGGGAAATGTCCCTGACTATTCTGCATCATGAACTTTGTAAAATGGTTAGTAATTAATATCTGTCTACTGTCTTAGTCTGTGAGAATTTGTCATAATTTATTAGTTTGCTTACTATTTGTTTAGGGTAAAATTGGATTTTGTTAATCTCCTGTTGTTTAGATGTTTGAATCCTCCTTTCACCTTAACATTGAAGAATCTAGGGTCAAGTAGTGAGCACTGTCATACCCTAGGTCACTTGCAAATGAAGGGAATCTTGGATTAGGGAATTAATTATCAAATTTTCCTTTTCTTATGTCCAATTAACCATTAAAACCCTAATTACGTAGATACGACAACAAATTGATGAAAGACAGAAAAAGATCTTACAGACGAGAGTGAAATAACAAATCGCAGAATACCTATTTTCAGGGTTCTGAGGTGGAACAGTCGAGGACACTGGTGTGGGCGCCCAAGTCCAAGGTACCTACCTTTTTAAGGAATCTGGACCTCCTTTCGACACTAACCAGCCATGTAACTTTTGTTTTCCAAAATCTATCTACGGAGGACACTTTTGTGAGCACCCTAGTCCTGGAAGTGCTCATTTGTCTAACTTTTCTTCAGATCCCAAATCCTTGGTGTCTGCCACTCCTTCCTGCAACTCCACTTTTTCCAAATGCAATACCTATAACCTGCAATCACAAGATTTGGTTTGGGGGTTGTGGTGTTTAGAGGCTTGCCTTAGTCAAGCGCTAAAGGACACTTAAGTCTCCGAACACCGTTGTCAGACAAAGAGTTCATGCCCTTGTGAGGCAGAGGAAAAAACCAAAGGAATCAATGATAAAAACACAATATTATGTCACCTTGTAGTGAAGCTCTCATCGAGGAAGATGCTCTCCATGCCATGAGGAGATTGATGCTCAAATCTGCAAATATCAACACATAAAAAATACAAGTCTGCTCTTGCAACACAATAAGAATATTTGAATCACCTTGAGAATGCCTAGAGTTCACAATAATCATCTAATTGAAATCTAGTTTACAAATGATTGCCTAAGCATGCTTATATATGCAACTACAAGAATTCCTGCCAAGATGTTTTAAATTCAAACTTACCGTGTTGGTAAAGGGACCGAATAACGGTCACTAACTGACACCTAGAAATTAGGGCTGCCCTAAAATAGGACAGGACTAGGGTGTGGGTGCCTAAGTCCTCCCCCTTATTTTAGGTAGGGTACAACTCAAGGGGTCCTCCTAGGTCCCATTTGCCATGAAACCCAGGTCTCATTCTATCAGGATGCCAAAATATGAATTAAAATGTCCTAAATGCACTCTAAAGACCCGGGAGCTAAACCTTATGAGGGAAAATCCCCCAAGGGGACTGTTGACCTTTTTTCCTCTGCCCAGAGTTAAACAGTTCACCTTGTATTTTCTTGAAAATCCTTAGAAAATGGCCCTACAAAGCTAAATCTTTCAAGTACTTATGCATGCCTTGTCAAAAAATCCCAAAATCTTGCCTAAGAACTCCTTGCAAAAAACCTAGAAAAACCCAGAAATCTTTTGTCTTCAAAAAATTTCTAGGTCATTGGGCCTTTGCAGTTCAAAATGTGCAAAAGCAGTTGCATACAAGTGTCTTTGTATATACAAATCCATTTGTATGTACATACAGGTTCAAATGTGCATTGGCGGGTCAAAAAATCCCAATTGGCTTTCAAAAAAGTGGAAAAAATGATTGTATGCGTCTTTGCATGCATATCGGGTTTGTATATGCATTTGAGGAATTTGTCACAGATTCCCAAAATATTCCGCGTTTGTATGTCCAACATACAAACGATATACAAGGATAATATGCATCGGCTATAGTTGATGAACATCGGTGCAATGAACAAAAGAGAATGTATATTTTGCATTGTATGTTCCCAACATACAATTGAAACATACAAAGGCCGAATGTGCAAATGGTGGGATCCACGATATACAAAGGCGTTTGTATATCGGTGACATACAAAGAAAACATACAAGTCAAATATGCAAAGGATCATATACAAAGGAGGAGATGCATCTGGTGGGGCCCGCAAGAATATACAAAGGTGAATGTATGTGAAATATACATTCGCGATATACAAGTGAAACATGCATCAGCCAATATACAAAGACAAAGATGCATTTGCTACAGTGGCTTGTATTTTTCGCTTTGTATGTTTGCATATACAAAGTCGATATACAAGGGGACAAACATACAAGTGGGAGATACATTTGGTGGGGCCCACAGAAATTTACAATGGAGATTGTATGTGTTCGACATACAAGGAGGAGATGCAAAGGGTGGGGCCCACCGCTTGTATATTTGTGATTGTATGTTCGCACATACAATCAAATATGCATTCCTAATATACAAGCCAGATCTGAAGGGAGCATACATTCCAATTGATAAAGGGCAGATTCCACAGTTTGTATGTATAGTTTGCTTGTATGTTCACATTGTATATGTGACATACAAAAGATACATACAAGGGGAAAACATACAGGGCAGACCCGACCGAGAACTCAAATACAGTTAATGATCTTTTGGGTTCCACGACTTGCATGTATATGGTGCTTGTATATGCCGATATACAATGAAAGATACAAACAAAAGATACAAGCTGGATTTCAAATGGATATATATTTTGGTTGATGCAACGTTGAATCTACGGCTTGTATGTATAAGTGCTTTATATATTTGTGATATACAAGGCAGAGGTACAAAGAGGACATGCAAGCCGGACCCGACATAGAAGTTAATTCTGGCAAATTCAGGTGCCAAGTCCGTGGCTTGTATGTTTGCAAGATATAAAGGAGATACAAATGGTGGGGTCCACCAAGGCCAAGCGCTTTGCATGAATCTTCTCCTTGTATGTTTGCTTGTATGTTTCGATATACAAGGCAAGATACAAAGTTAACATACAATTGGTGGGGCCCGCACATACAAAGCAATTGTATGCATATACAAGTCGCAAATACAAAGAAACATATACAGGTGCATATGCAAGTTTTTGTATGTATGTTCTCTTTGTATGTCCACACATACAAAAGTCTTGTATGTTTGTAGATACAAGGGTCAGATGCATGAAATTTCATAGCTCGATATACAAAGTGCTTGGCATATGCAAAAGGAGTTGCAGAGAAGGTTTTAGAGGCCGATTCAGGCGGCAAATTCAAGCGATATATACACAAATGCAAAGCAATATATACAGGCAGTTGAACAAATCTTTGACCACCTGTATCTCCTTCATCCTGGTGAATTTCAACATGCTGCAAGAGGCAAAAATGCTCATTTTTACCTCCTCTTTCATTTGGCAGGGTTTTCAGCAGGATTTTCTCAATTTCAAGTTTTGGATTTGGCCTTGCATATTTTGGGTGACTGGACGTTTCAACAACCTTTTTTTTGGGGGGGGGGGTAGGATGCAGATATTTGTTGCATTCATTTTTGCAGGTAATGGAAGCTGCTTGCATTCAATGCCTAGAATATCTCCCACCATTCTTTATTGAAGATAGATGAGTCAACAGCTTGCATTGAAGACTAAAAATATCTCCCATCTGCACCAGTTCCAAATCTTTCGTGCCATAACTCCTTGTAGTTGAACATCCCTTCAGGAGATTTTTTCTGATGCAGCTCATTGAGCGAATTTTGTAACCAACCTAGGTTAGTTTGGAATGCTATATATATGCATTCGAGAGATGTAAATAGGGTTGGAAATTTTTTGATCATTGAGGCTTCTCTGTTTTCCAAACAGAGCTTTCTGCTACTATAACTTTTCCTTTTCCTTAAATATATGCAAGTCATTTTTGCCTCTTTGGACTGAGTTTTAGTTTAGTGTGAATCTGCATATGTTTGCCTATGAATGTATGGTTCCTCTCAATCATCTGGTTTCTCACCTTTGCTAGGATCAATTGAATCTGTGTATATCTACTTGCTATATTTGGTTATGCTGTGCATTTTCTTCTCAATACTGTGAGGGTTCTTTTATGTAACTTGGTGAATCACCCTTCGTTTTCAATCTTTTTGTTTCATCCTTCATTTTAAAGCATTCCTTCTCCCTTTTCCCCTTAAGATTTAGTAGTTTTAGGTGATAACCAGTTAAGGAAGCTAGCCTTCTCTGGAGGTCTGATCTCATTTAGCAAAGTCCCACACTTAGAGATCATTCCCATGTTACTCCAGATTGCTGAACTTTCACAACTCCATGCAAGGGTGCAAATCTAGGTGATAACACCTTTGGCATGCCCGGTGGGACTGAGAGTTAGAGAAACAATCAAATACAATCTTTTGTTACTAGTTTTGATGTGCAGCCAGTGATTTTCAGACTTGTTAGAGGTTAAAACTTGCATCTCTAGCGACTCAGACTGAGGAGAGACAAGCAGATTAGTTCTGCTGTAAAATTTTATGAAAAAGATTCAAACTAGGAGTTTAAGTACATTTGATGACTTGCAGCTGTCTCCACCTAGAAGACAGAGTAGGGCCATGGTAAGGACTCCAGTTTCTAAAAGAATACAATCAACTCCACCAAATTTCAGACTAGTTGCACCTGTAGTTTCTGCACCAGCTCAAGAAATCCTACCTCTAGCCACTCCAATGGCAAGGAATCAGCCATTTGTGGCTTTTGATGGGGGCAACCCATTGAATTTAATAGTACATGATGTTATACCCATGGCAGCTTTGAAGAGTCTACCTTATTTCACAAGAGAGAATCAAACTACCCCTATTGAGCACATTAGAGATGTGGCTTCTCTATGCGGAGTTCATCATATAACCCAAGAGAACGTTGCCATTAGGCTGCTAGCTGCCTCTTTCAAAGGAAAAACATTGCAATAGTTTAGGAGTTTACCAGTGTAGACCATAGGGACCCAGGATGATCTAGGTGATAAGTTAAATAAGCAATTTCAAGACAAATCTGACAACTTGTCATTAGTTGAACAGATGACTACAATAAAGAGAGCTCCCCAAGAGCAAATGATGGATTTCAACTTCAGATTTCAGAAGACATGGGACAGAATTCCTAGCCATGGTAAGGCCTCCAGCTGAATATGCTTTTCTATATTTTTTGAAAGCCCTAAGTAGTGATATTTCAGTGATGATACAATCATTAGGAGGTACTAGTTTACCTGATGCGTATGAAATAGCTATTAGAGTAGAGAATAGCCTAATTCAAGCTGAAAAATAACACCTAGACTACCAATGCCCATCTTCCCCGAGATTCAAGCTTCTATGCCCTTACCAATTCCATATTTTGCCCCTTTACCTACTACTACAGCATTGCCAAGTACTGCCATCTCTGAACTTGCTATTTCTAGCTCATCTCAAGAGTTAAAAGATATTAAAAATAGCCAACAAAAAATAGAAAATATCCTGCAAACCTTTGGGAATGAGTTAGTAAACATCAAAAAGTAGTAGTCCCAGAGCAGGTAGCCTTATCAGCCCCAACTTCAAGGGCAAAACCAACCATATCAAGCTAACATGCCACCTTATCAAAGCAATTATCAGGGTACTGGGCAGAATCTGAACCAAAGGCCTTTTCAGCCTTACAATCCGGTGCCCATTAATGCTGTCAAGGACCTTGTTCCTACTTAGAATAACCTTGTAGATGAGTGTGAATGGTGTTTTCCATGTAATCAGCCAC
The DNA here is from genome assembly GCA_027924645.1 of Cunninghamia lanceolata. Taxonomy (NCBI): domain Eukaryota; kingdom Viridiplantae; phylum Streptophyta; class Pinopsida; order Cupressales; family Cupressaceae; genus Cunninghamia; species Cunninghamia lanceolata. The sequence goes on along the minus strand of BSBN01000765.1, from coordinate 3,109,472 downwards.
ATAATCAGGCAGTCTACTCGAATGGGGTTATAAATCAGGCTCTAATGGTACAGAGTGTTGTAGTCTCACAACTAAACATACCAGATTGTGGAGCAGTTGTGCAATAGTAGGAGCAACCTCAGAGTGATTCTACCTTCATGAATTGGCAGGAAGGTGAATTCTGTGGCATGAATAGAGATAATACTCCAGTCGCAGCAAATACAAGGGCCAAGAAGAGGGGTTATGAGATTGAGAAAGCAGCAAATAAAGGAAAAGGACCTGCTGATGCTTCTACATCCCAAATTCCCCATATTTTACAAAGAAATGTTTCAGCAACAGCAAGGGAGATGCCTCATTTACAGGCTAATATTGTTGCTACAAAGTCACAACAAAAGGTAAGTGTCACTCCACCTTTCAATATTATTGAAAATATGAAGAAGATGAATGTGACAATGTCTATGTGGGATTCCCTATCCATCCCAGGCCAAAAAGGGATGTTGCAATCTGCCCTTTCTAATTTAAAAGTGTCCAATGATACAACTGTCGACTCAACTAGGGCTGTCCTTACCAATTCGTCCTAGGATAACAGCAAACAGCCAAGCAAAAGTGCTAAGCCACTCCCATTTTATGTATCTTTAATAATTGGTGACAAGTTAGTACACAACTGTATGGTGGATAGTGGTGCAAGCAGTTCGGTAATGCCAAAACAAATTGTAGACCAATTAGGATTGAGGTACCAACCCTTGGAGAAAGGTGTACTTCAATTAGATGGCAAAGCCGTTATTACTGTAGGTGTCATCAGAGCCCTAGGTCTCACTTGGTACACTTGCCCAAATGTTTCCATTTCCTAGGAGGTGTTCATCATAGATTTGCCTCCTTATTTTGCCATGTGCTTATCAAGAGAATTCACAGCCAAAATAGGAGGATATTTATCCTCGGACTAGTCCCACATGTTTTTTAGGACCAGATATGGCACCAAAGTAACCCTAAAATCTAAATTGCTTTCAAATCATCATACAGAGCCTTACACACCAAGTGTTGTTAATGAAAATTGCATTATTTCTAATGATCCTAAGCTTGTTGCTTCTCAAGAACTGCAATATGAAAGTATACCAGAAGTGCTATTGAGAGAGTGGGCCTTAGAAAATGTTGTAGATGATCCTGAGGCACACATTCAAGAAACTGGTATGGGGATTTACATACTACATGAGCCTAAAACAACAATTCCAAATCTGGTAAAGGATGTAGAATAGCAGATAGAGCAGAAAGAGAAAGTATGGAAAATGTACTTTGATGGCTCTAGGAACAAGAAATGGATCTGGTGGTGGTGCAATGCTAGTATCCCCAAAAGGTGAAAAATACTATTCTACTTTCCGTTTTTCTTTTTCTTGTACAAATAACACTGCTGAGTATGAGGGATTGATCCAAGGTTTACAGTGGGAAAGGAAGAGAAAAATTGGTTGTTTGCAGGTGTTTGGAGACAACGAACTTATTGTAAATTAGGTAAAAGGGCTGCATGTCACCAAGAATGATACTTTGAAATGCTATAAGCATAGGGTATGGGACATGATTGAAGAGTTTGATGCTTTCAATCTGATCTCTATTCCAAGAAGTTAGAACTCCCATGCTGATAGGTTAGCTATAATTGGGGCTCAGTTTGATATCCCCAGTGATATTCAAAGAGAAAAAGTGCAGACTCATGTAAAAATAGTTAATAGACCCTCTATCCCTGACAATAATATTCATTGGTAGGCTTTTGAGAGTGATGAGCAGATTCTGTAGTTCTTGTTAGAGGAGGATGAGTTTTCCATGATGAATCAGGATAAACTCAAACAACAGTATGGCAATGATCAAATTGTGCAGTTGAGAACAAACAAGCTGCCCAAGGGATTGGTAACCTTGGAATCTATTTTTGGCACTGATGATCAGATGAAGAAGACCAAAACTGGCATGCAGATAAAAGAAGAACATTATGAGGAGTTGGAAATTTTCAAGGGTAAACTTCTCAAAATTGGGAAAATCTGTTCCCCTGATGATATGAGAGCTTTTATCACTCTTTGTCAAGAGTTTGAATAGGTGTTTGCTTGGGATTATTCAGACCTGAAGGGATTTGATCCTCATATTGCCCAGCATACCATAGAGTTAGAATCAGTTACTAAACCTGTGAGGCAGAAGCAAAGGCCTCTAAACCTGAAGCTAGAGCCCATGATGATTAAAGAATTGACTAAGCTAATCGAGGGAAAGATCATTTTTCTGATCAAGCATACTTTTTGGGTCTCCAACCTTGTCCCCGTGAGGAAGAAAAATGGAGAAATTAGGCTGTGTGTTGACTTCAGAGACCTCAATAGAGCCTCCCTAAAAGACCACTACCCATTGCCCTCAATGGAGCAAATTTTACAGGTAGTGGCTGGTTCTAAAAGGTTCTCCTTGCTTGATAGATATTCTGGCTATAATCAAGTATTAGTCAAGAAAGAGGATCAGTTCAAGACCTCTTTCACCACCAAGTGGGGCACCATGGCCTACAAAAGGATGCCTTTTGGTCTTTCAAATGCTGGCTCAACTTTTCAGAGAGCTATGGACATGGCTTTTAAGGGTTTACAGTATAATTAGGTGCTTGTATATTTAGACGACATCACAGTTTTTCTAAGAATGCATCTGAACATTTATCCCACCTGAGGCAAGTGTTCGAGAGATGCAAAGAGTTTGGGATATCGCTCAATCCCAAGAAATGCATTTTTGTTGTGCATGAGGGCAAGATGCTAGGGCACGTTGTGTCAAAGGAAGGCATTACCATTGACGTTGAAAGGGTAAGAGCTATTTCAGAGCTACCCTTCCTAGCCACAAAAAAGGGCTTCAAAGTTTTATTGGTAGAATTAATTTTCTGCGAAGATTTATACCTAACGTTGCAAATCTTTTGAAGCCTTTGACATCCATGTTAAAGAAGAATACAGTTTTTAGTTGGACAAAAGAGGCTAAGCTTAGTTTTGAGTCCATAAAAGAAGCATTGTTAGTTGCGCCAACTCTAGTAAATCCTGACTTTTCCAAAGATTTTATTCTATATGCTTATGGCAGTCTAGATACAATCTCAGCAATCCTGGTACAACAGCAGACTGGCGACTTTGAACAGCCAATCACTTTCTTTAGCCAGGGGTTGGAGGAGTATGAGAAGAGGTATAGATTCATCAAAAAACATGTGCTTGCAGTGGTAAGGAACCTCAAGAAGTTTCAACATCTTGTTTCTAATAACAAGATACATTTGATGGTTGCTCACCCTAGAATAAAGGAGTTCCTATTAGGAAAAGATGTAAATGAGAAAAGGGCTAGTTGGATCACCAAGGTCATGGAATATGACGTGGAGATTAGGATAACCAAGCTTGTCAGAGGCAGAGGACTCAGTGAACAACTTGCTACCAATCCTGAGAATGAAATAGGAAAAGAGGAGGACGTGCTCCTGACCATTGAAGATGCTCCTCAGGATGATACAGAGGCAGGGGGCACAAGTTGGGTGAGTAACATGACTCAATTTTTGCAAATCGGCAAATGTCTAGTAGGTCTAGATAGAACCAAAAGAAGATATTATAGACTACAGTCCATTCCATATGTTTTGATAAATGGCATCCTTTTTAGAAAGGATTTTAATGGTGTATTGTTAAGATGCATTGATGATGGTCAGACTGACAAGGTGCTACATGAGTTTCATTATGGAACAACAGGGGGTCATTTTGCCCCAAAGACTACTACTTGGAAAATAATGAGAGTTGATATTATTGGCCCAGCTTATTTAAGGATGCCCATGCATGGGCTAGAAAATGTATTAAATGTGCCATTTTTGTAGGCAAAGAAAGGCTGCCAGCTTTACCTCTGCAGCCAATTTAGGTAGAGCAGCCCTTCATGAGATGGGGCATTAATTTTGTAGGTCCCATTAACCCACCATTAAGTGCAGTCCATAGGTGGATACTTACAGCTACAGACTATTTCACAAGGTGGACTAAAGCAGTGGCTCTGAAGGAATCAAATGAAAATACTGTTTTGAATTTTTACCAAGATTTGATATCCAAATTTGGAGTGCCTGAGTCAATTGTCTCAGACAATGCTTTAGCCTTTGTTGGCCTAAAAATAACTAACTGGGCTGTTAAGAATGGGATCTATTTAAATACTTCATCAAATTATTACCCACAGGGTAATGGTTTGGCTGAATCTACAAATAAAAATCTCATAAGAATTATTAAAAGATTAATGGAGGATAACCAGAGGACCTGGCACACTAATTTGAAATATGCCTTATGGGAAGACAAAATAACTCCCAAGAGGTCTATTGGGAACACCCCATATATGTTAGTTTATGGGAAAGAGGTAAGATTGCCTATATCTATGGAGCTACCAGCACTTAATATCATGAATCAGCTGGAGATGTTTGAAGAAAAGGATCCCATGGCTGTCAGATATGCTCAACTTATGGAGCGTGAAGAAATCAGAGACAAGGTTGTGAAAACCATGGAGTATCATTAGTTTCAGACCAAAAGAAATTTTGATCAGAAGGCCACTCCTAGAATCTTTAGGGAGGGTGATATGGTGCTCAAATGGGATGAATTGAAGAGCAAGCTAGGAAAGCACTCCAAGTTTGATAACATGTGGAGTGGCCCATTTCTCATTACTGAATGTAAGGAGCACAATGCATTTTAGTTATCAAGCATGGATGGACAAAATTTGCCTATCCCAGTCAATGGGATACACCTAAAGAGGTGTTTTGAGGTATGAGTGCATTGTAAATTAGTAGATTAAGTTTCTTGTTTTCACTAAGTGCTGCTGCACAATAGTTTAGATCTATTTTGTTTGATTTCCCTAAGTGTTGTCTAGCACAGTTGGAGGGTTTACCTTCAGCATTTTGTCTTGGTCTGGTCTTTAATGTCCTTCATTGCTAATATGCTGAATTGCTAAAGTCAGAATTGTTTGTCAAGTTATTTTATCAGCCTTTTTATGACTCCATGCCCAATGGATGTTTAAGGCCACTGATCTAATTATTTAGTAGGCAAACATCCCATAGAAGTCACCAAATTGTTGACCTTTTTTCCTCTACCTAGAGTTAAACAGTTCACCTTGTATTTTTTTGAAAATCTTTAAAAAATGCCCCTACAAGGCTAAATCTTTCAAGTACTCATGCATGCCTTGTCAAAAAATCCCAAAATCTTTCCTAAGGACTCCTTGCAAAAAACCCAGAAAAACCCATAAATCTTTTGGCTTCAAAATTTTTTTAAGTCATTTGGCCTTCGTAGTTCAAAATATGCAAAAGTAGTTGCATACAAGTGTCTTTGTATATTCAAAGCCATTTGTATGTACATACATGTTCAAATGTACATTGGCGGGTCAAAAAATCCCAATTGGCTTTCAAAAAAGTGGAAAAAATTATTGTATGCATCTTTGCATGCATATCGGGTTTGTATATGCATTTGGGGAATCTGTCGTAGATTCCCAGAATATTCTGTGTTTGTATGTCCAACATACAAGCTAATATACAAGGATAATATGCATCAGCTACAGTTGATGAACATCAGTGCAATGAACAAAAGAGAATGCATATTTTGTGTTGTATGTTCCCAACATACAATCAAAACATACAAAGGTCGAATGTGCAAATGGTGGGGTCCACGATATACAAAGGTGTTTGTATATCAGTGACATACAAAGAAAACATACAAGTCAAATATGCAAAGGATCATATACAAAGGAGGAGATGCATCTGGTGGGGCCCGCGAGAATATACAAAAGTGAATGTATGTGAAATATACATTCACGATATACAAGTGAAACATGCATCAGCCAATATACAAAGACAAAGATGCATTTTCTACAATGGCTTGTATTTTTCGCTTTGTATGTTTGCATATACAAAGTTGATATACAAGGGGACAAGCATACAAGTGGGAGATGCATTTGGTGGGGCCCGCAGAAATATACAATGGAGATTGTATGTGTTCGACATACAAGGAGGAGATGCAAAGGGTGGGGCCCACTGCTTGTATATTTGTGATTGTATATTCGCACATACAATCAAATATGCATTCCTAATATACAAGCCGGCTCTGAAGGGAGCATACATTCTAGTTGATAAAGGGCAGATTCCACAGTTTGTATGTATAGTTTGCTTGTATGTTTGCATTGTATATGCGACATACAAAGGATACATACAAGGGGAAAACATATAGGGCAGACCCGACCAGGAACTCAAATACAGTTAATGATCTTTTGGGATCCGCGGCTTGCATGTATATGGTGATTCTAAATGCCAATATACAATGAAAGATACAAGCTAGATTTCAAATGGATATATATTTTGGTTGATGCAGCGTTGAGTCCGCGGCTTGTATGTATAAGTGCTTTGTATATTTGCAATATACAAGGTGGAGGTACAAAGAGGACATGCAAGCCGGACCCAACACAGAAGTTAATTCTGGCAAATTTAGGCGCCAAGTTCATAGCTTGTATGTTTGCAAGATACAAAGGAGATACAAATGGTGGGGTTTGCCAAGGCCAAGCGCTTTGCATGTATCTTCTGCTTGTATGTTTCGATATACAAGGCAAGATACAAAGTTAACATACAATTGGTGGGGCCCGCACATACAAAGGTGATTGTATGCATATACAAGTCACAGATACAAAGAAACATATACAGGTGCATATGCAAGTTTTTGTATGTATGTTCTCTTTGTATGTCCACACATACAAAGGTCTTGTATGTTTGTAGATACAAGGGCTAGATGCATGACATTTCATAGCCCGATATACAAAGCGCTTGGCATATGCAAAAGGAGTTGCAGAGAAGGTTTTAGAGGCCAATTTAGGTGGCAAATTCAAGCGATATATACAGGTGGTTGACCAAATCTTTGACCACCTATATCTCCTTCATCCTGGTGAATTTTGACATGCTGCAAGAGGCAAAAATGCTCATTTTTACCTCCTCTTTCGTTTGGCAGGGTTTTCAGTAGGATTTTCTCACTTGCAATTTTTGGATTTGGCCTTGCATATTTTGGGCAACTGGATGTTTTAGTGACCTTTTTTTGGTGGGGGGTAGGATGCAGATATTTGTTGCATTCATTTCTGCAGGTAATGGAAGCTGCTCGCATTCAATGCCCAAAATATCTCCCACCATTCTTTATTGAAGATAGATGATTCAGCAGCTTGCATTAAAGACTGAAAATATATCCCATCTACACTAGTTTCAAATCTTTCGCGCCATAACTCCTTTCAGTTGAATGTCCCTTCAGGAGATTTTTTTCTAATGCAGCTCATTGAGCAAATTTTGTAATTGACCTAGGTTAGTTTGGAATGCTATATATATGCATTCGAGAGATGTAAATAGGGTTGGAAATTTTTTGAACATTGACGCTTCTCTGTTTTCCAAACAGAGCTTTCTGCTACTGTAACTTTGCCTTCTCATTAAATATATGCAAGTTATTTTTTCGTCTTTGGACTGAGTTTTAGTTTAGTGTGAATCTGCATATGTTTGCCTATGAACATATGGTTCCTCTCAATCATTTGTTTTCTCACCTTTGCTAGGATCAGTTGAATCTGTGTATGTTTGCTTGCTATATTTGGTTATGCTGTGCATTTTCTTCTCAGTACTGTGAGGGTTCTTTTATGTAACTTGGTGAATCACCCTTCGTTTTCAAGCTTTTTCTTTCATCCTTTATTTTAAAGCATTCCTTCTCCCTTTTCCCCTTAAGATTTAGTAGTTTTAGGTGATAACCAGTTAAGGAAGTTGGCCTTCTCTAGAGGTCTGATCTCATTTAGCAAAGTCCCACACTTAGAGATCATTCCCATGTTACTCCAGATTGCTAAAGTTTCACAACTGCATGCAAGGGTGCAAATCTGGGTGATAATAGGGACATTTTTTGACGTTACACTATTTTGCATAATTAGGATTTTTAGCATACTTGAGCATTAAATTAATATATTAATTGACAATTTCTAAATTTCCACATCGTTCCAAGTGACACCTAACCTATAAGTGAATCCTCTTTCAAAAGTTGTGATTCAACTTGGTTAAATGTCCTTGAATGTTTGTAGTTAAAGGAGGATCTAGCCACTCAACCCCATTGTCCCTCTTTTCCTATAAAACAACCTCTTTTATATGTCCATGGGGAACCTACTACTAGGTTGTGATTCCCTTTGGGTTGAAAATGCAGGAGCCACGTATTAGAGAGCCATGATAGTTATCTTCCATGACCTTTTTCAAAGCATTATGAAAGATTATGTAGATAATTTGCTGGGAAAATCAAAGACTAGATAAGACCATTTGAATGTGTTGGAAAAAATCTTTGATAGATTAGAAAAATACAAGGTGTGGCTAAATCCTAAGAAATGTGTCTTTGGAGTCACCTCCAGAAAACTTCTAGGGTATATTGTATCAAGAAGAGGAATAGAAGTTGACCCTGCCAAGGTTAAGACTATAGTGGACATGCCTCCACCTAAAACACTCAAGCAACTTTGTAGCCTTCAAGGGAAACTTTAGTCTATTCACTGCTTCATAGCACAACTTGCAAACAAATGTCAACCATTCTAGCATCTTCTCTAGAAAACCATAGCATTTGTATGGGATAATGAGTGTCAGAATGCATTTGAACAACTAAATGGATATCTTGCTATGCCACCCATTCTTAGTCCACCAAAGCAATGACAACCCCTCCTTCTCTACATCTCAACAATGAAAACAACAATAGGGGCCTTGCTAGCATAACATGATGAACAAGGGAAAGAGAGAGCTATATAATATATCAGCCACACTTTGGTGACCTATGAGCTAAATTACACTCCTATTGAGCGAGCATGCCTTGTCATTGTCTTTACCTCACAAAACTTAAGAAACTATATGCTCAATCATAAGACAAATCTCATTGCCAAAATTGATCCATTAAAATACCTATTGACTAGAGTAGCTCTCACAGGACAGATGGCTAAGTGGGTCATGATCCTAAGTGAATTTGACATTGAGTAATAGAGTGAAAGGATATCAAAGGATAAGTAATTGTTGACCAATTGGCCAATACACCCATCCCAACAGAACAACCATTGCTTTCAAAATTCCCAGATGGGTCAATATTGATAGTAGAATTGATAACAGATACATGGAAGATGTATTTTGATGGATCCTACACATATCATGGCTCAGGGGTAGGCATTTTATTTGTTACCCCTTAAGGAGACATTATTCCAAAATCCTACAAAATAATATTTCCATGCTCAAACAATGTAGCAGAATATGAGGCCCTTATCACAGGATTTTGCATGGCCATCTAGTGGAAGATTGAAAAAATTACAATTTATGGTGACTCCCAGCTAGTTATCAGTCAAGTCAATAATGAATACAAGACAAAGGATGACAAGCTCCTGCCATACAAAAGAATGGTTTAGGGTTTTAAGGACTACTTTCATGATATCCATTTTAAACAAATACCAAGGTTAAACAACAAAACAATAGATGGTATGGCTACTATAGGATCCCTAGTTGACATGAAAAAGGAGATCAAAAAATGTGAGTTCCTGATTGAAGAACTTCCAATGCTGGCCTATGACATCCCACAATTTGAACTAGTATGTGACATTGTTGGTCCCATATCTCCATGGTACTAAGAGACCTATGTGTACCTCCATGATAACATCATCCTACCCAATTTAACATCTATCCAAAGAAAAACCTTCATCCATCAAGCCTCTCATTTCACCATCATAGGTGATACCCTATACCGAAGAAGTCTTGATGGTACTCTTTTACGATGTCTCGATTCTAGGGAAGCCGAAGTGGCCTTGAAAGAGGTACACAAAGGTATTTGTGGGGCACATTCTATTGGATCTACTCTAGCTAAGAAGATCCTAAGGATAGGATACTACTGGCCTACTATGAAACAAGATACTTATCAGTTTGTAAAGAAATGTCTACCATGCTAGCAACATGGTGATCTTATCCATGCATCATCACAAGAATTGCAACCAATAACAACTCCTTGGCCCTTTTCACAATGGGGTTTCAATCTTGTAGGAAAAATTCACCACCATCATCTAATGGCCACAAATTCATCATTACTGCCACTGAATAATTCACCAAGTGGGTAGAAGCCATTCCACTCACTTACACCACTGGTATCCAAATGGCAAAATTTATCCTCCATTACATAATATGTCATTATGGCATTCCACTTTCAATCATCACCGACAACAGAAAACTGTTTAACTAGGAAGTTCACACACTTTGTGAAAACTTCCACATCCAACACCATTTCTCCACACCATATTACCCATAAGGTAATGATCAAGCCGAAGCTTCCAACAAAACCATCTTACGCATCTTGAAAAAGATAGTTAATTATGCTAGCCATGACTGGCACCTTTAGCTTAACCATGCCTTATGGGCTTATCACACAAGCATTCACACACCTACATGAGTCACTCCATACTCTATAGTATTTGGTTTCGAAGCCATTTTGCATATAGAGGTCGAGCTCCCCTCTCTCAGAATTTCATTATAGAATGTCATCATTGAGGAGGAGTATTGAGTTGCATGCCTAAATGAGCTAGAATTGCTGGATGACAAGCATCTAAGTACTCTAAATCATCTCCAAGCCTACCAAAATCACCTATGCAGAAGCTACAACAAAAAGATTAAGAACCACTAGTTTGAGATAGGTGATCTTGAACTTATAGAAAATTAGAAAAACCTACAAGAGTGCCACAAGAAAGGAAAATTTGAACCTAATTGGTTGAGACCCTATTTCATCACAGCTAGCTATGGATCAGGAGCTTATCAGCTTGCAACACTCGAGGGGTAACCTTTGGATGAGCCGATGAACATCATACACCTGAAAAGGTTCTATGCCTAACCCATTGAGTATCCCAAGTCACAAAAATACAAAAAAATCCAAAAAAAAAAAAATCTAAAAAATTAAAAACTCTATAAAAAACCCAAGTGCAATAAAGCCATCCAAGGGTGAAAATCACTATGGTGACACCTTGGATAAGTACCATGGTGAAAACCTATCTCAGGCTCCATGTGTAGTGGCCAGTTGTACCATCTAATAAGTCCTCCTATCCATCACAAGATTCCATATCACCTACATCCCATGGCTTGGAATTCTAAAGCATTCAACTTTATCACCCCACCCTTCATCACCCCACCCAAGGAAAATTCTTGGAAAGAGGATCCTTGTATGCTCTCCTTGTACAACTTAAAACTCTAAAATTCTAAAAGCATCAAAAAACCAACAAAAATTTAAAAAAATTGAAAAACCAACAAAAATCCCAAAAAAATAGAAAAACCAACAAAAATCCAAAAAAATTAGAAAAGCAAACCAAAAATCCAAAAACAATAGAAAATCCAAAAACCCCCAAAACATCAAAAAATTACAAAAATCCCAAAAACAATTCCAATCATTCAAACCACCCAACACATCATTATCTAACATCATTTCATCTACCCCGAACCATTCCTATGTCATCACTACAAACCAGAACTGCATATTCATCATCACCTGCATCTTAAAGTTCCTTGATCCCATGGACACAAGGTATGTAGGCAATCTGAAATATGAAGGAAGTATCCAATACTTGGGTACAAAAGATGCACCCATCCAACTTGTTTTGATGGTCCCTATTTTATGAGCTTACTAAATCCGCAAACAATACATAGGCTAAGCATACTCTTAAAAAATCACATCTCACGCAAAAATCATCAATCAACAAACCAACTACAATCATGACATATGGCCTACTATTCTTTTTCCCATCTTTCAAAATTTATCCAACAACATCCAACCAATTCTCGCCTTAATGGATATATCATTCCTACAATAGGCAGAATCCATCATCCTATCAACACTTATCTTGGCAAGAGATATAATGGTTGTTTTTATGGTTCGTTGGTCTTTTTGATTAATTATTTTGATATTTGGTCTCATTTTAGGATCATTACAAAGCTACCTTGATCTTGCTATATCATGGTATGTGGAAGAAAACACCTAGAATGGGGCATGGTCATTGTTTTGTGTGCCATGCTTGTGGGTTTGTCTCATTACTCCAAGAATGGTATTCATATCTTGAAGATGTAGGGTCAGTTCTAGCATATTGTTCCTTGCTGGCATGTAAGGTTAATCATACCTTTTATGTACTAAGAACTTATGCTATGAGTCCCCTTCCCTCATCTAGGCAAGGATATACTACCTTGGGCATGCATGAGATCATCCTATTGTTTGCGGGTCTAGTCCATGCAAATACGGATATGCATCATCACCTTGGTCCTTCATACCTTGGTGAAGATATCCCCTATGCTATAATAAATCTACAAGTGCTCTCAAAAAATGTCTACACAAATGCTTATCTACCCTCTCATCCACCAACCATCAAAACACTATCTGGACTTTGCATCTAATGATGATTAATAACTTCACCCATCCAATCCTACCTTACATCCATTCTAACAAACCCCCCTCACACAACCTATCACTTCACCTATTCCAACAAAACCCCTCTAACAATGTGGCATCTAGTGACCTAGTATCACCTATCCCAACATTCCCAAACCTATCATAACCACCCAACCCTATCCCCAATGGTTCTAAACATCACAATGTATCATGACAAAATTACATTATCCATAACCATTATCATTATCTATTACATTATCAAGTATCATTAACTAATTTATTATCCATTTCCATTATCATTAACCATTTCATTATCCATTTCCATTATCATTAACCATTATACATTTCCATTACCATAATCCATTAACCATTACATTATCCATTAAATCCATGCATAATATATGTTTGTTAATCTAAGCATATATTCCATTATCATTCCATTTCATGCATAATATATGTTTATTAATCTAAGCATATATTCTATTATCATTTCATCCATACATAATATATGTTTATTAATCTAAGCATATGTTCCATTACCATTTCATCCATGCATAATATATGTTTATTAATCTAAACATATAATCCACATCATAATCCAAATGCATATCATAAATCAACATCATAACATACATACATCTATCCATGAACATCATCATAAAACATCCATACAACAAATGCATCCATAATATCCATCATAACTACATACATCCATATACCATACATCAAGTGCATAAACAACATCATAACCAAAAACATGCATAACCAAAAAATGCATCCATATCATATATCACCGCCAAAAATATACATCACTCAAAATAATACATGTCATGATACAAAATGCCTCAAAGGCCAAAATACATCAAAAGTGTTTAAGTCAAGAACCATGGGTGGAGGAGCCCCTCGTAAAGTCTATAGGAGAACCTATATGAGATCCCTATGGTCTAGGTGGTGGTGGACCCATAGGTTGCTGTTGTGATGGTTGCTATAATGGCTGCTATGATGGCATACACTGCTGGACTGACAGCTGAGATCTCCTTGATCTTTGTGACCTTGAAACTCTAGATCTACTCCTCTGGCTATAGCTGAGAAAATGCTGACCGTCGACCACTACAGTACAATAGGCCCCATAATAGTACTCAACCCTTGCCCGATGCTCTGATACCTGCTGATGTAACTACTGTATCTGATTCCTAGGAGGATGTATAATCTAACCACATCCTAGCCATGTCCATCCTAGCTATCACACCCTACATAGGGCGATCTTAGCCTACTTCCTAGCTATCTTGCCCTCAGCCTGCTATTCTCTAGCCTCAACACTCTACAACCTCACCTCAACTCCCTACCGCAGTACTATCTCTGCATCTCGCTCAGTAGTCACCTGAGCCACCTCTCCCTATAGTTGTTTCCTATAGATGCCCTATCTGGGCCTACAAAACTAGGATCTACGGATCCCCATCACCCCAACTAACTCCATCCAATAGGGCATGTATATCCTATAGTTGTTGAAGATCTATAAGAGCATTGTCCATCTCCATAGTCACCTGCACTAGATCCTATCTCTGTCTAGCCACCTGATCCTCTAAACTGATCACTTAGGCCTGTAGATTCTCTAAATCCTCCTCTCCATCAACTTGAATCCACTGACACCCAATCTAAACACCAGGAAGAGGGCCAGGTCATGTCCCTGATGTGCTTGCACCAGATGTCCTAGAACCTGAAGTGCTAACCTACTGTGATGCCTATTTCTATAAAACATGCTATGAAGCTATATGTGGTGCCTACTGAGGTGGAGCCTATGGTACCTACAGTGGTGCTCCAGGTGGCGGCATCTACCCTTGTCCCTAAGCTTGCTACTATGGCACCTGCTACTGTGGTGCCCAACCCTGTCCTCTCCCTATTGCCTATCTTGCAGCTGTTGCAACCAAAACCCTGATGCCATCATCATCTTCAAAAGGAACCTCCTCCATCACATAATTTACTCTCACGTCATCACCCTCCTCATCCTCAATAGTCAAATTAGGCTTTGCTACAGGATCTATCAACTGAATAGGTCGCCACACTTGCAACATCATTCATATGTTGGAGTCGTACCAACACCCATTGTCTCACTCCTCTAGTTCCATTGCACTGGCTGCAGTGTCCCCCAATCCATTAGTGCCACATGGGGCTGTATCTGTGTTGGCATCCTAGGGTATCCTCACAAAAATCACCATCACTTAGGGCAGATCCTACACCTACCCAAACTACCTCATCACCCGCAACAGGATATACTTATCTATAGTATGATCCCCCCACCCCATCAGATAACAGGCTTGAAATGTGAAAGGCATATGCAGATGGTCATCAGCCCATGCCACTACACCTATGTATGACTGCCAGATAACAGAATCAAGGCCATCAAACACCCATCGCCATTATCGTAGTTGTCCCACATTGGCATATGTAGTAGTTGGCCTATATAAAAATGTGTATGCCTCGAATGGAGCTTGATGGTAAGTCACCATAGGCCACATGATAGCTATGTACTCATATGCCCACAGATGGAGTAGTGTAACTCTAGCTGATAAGGCCCTATCCATATGATACACCGTCGCATACATCTCGTGATATGGTTGTGCTAACACACAAGGCCCCCATGCAAATACAGTCTCCTAGGTGATCATAAGTTTGATCATCCCACCCAAACCAACTGAGAAGCCCTGTGATTATCAATCTGGCATCACAATCCTAGGTATAGACTAGATGCCCAGGTGCAAATGCTTTGTCTAGTGCTACCACTCCCGAGGGTACATCATATGTCACCCTCATCCTAGCTATGGGAAGCCTCAATATCCTCCACACATCCTCTAAGGTGATGGTGATCTCACCTGTGGGTAATAAAAAGGAGCATGTCTCACTCCTCCACCTCTCCACTAGAGTTGTCATCATAGCCCTATGTGCCCATATCCGGGGCATCTCATCAACTGTTTGTAAACCTAATGTCCCTAATCTAGCTAAGGTAGGCTAGTCAAACTATGACTGCAATCTCATCACTAATGAAACTTTCCGCTCTCGTGACTGTAATATCCCGCCTGGAATCTGCATACAAAAATTATCCAAAATCAAGCTTTTTCCCTAAAATAGTGTTGTGGTGCTAATCCATAACCCTATGGTACCAATGCAAAGCTTGGCACTAATCCTTGATCACATGGTGCCATTTTATGAGATGGTGCTAATTCTTTAGCCTTTGACGCTCATCCAAAGTTTAGCACTAGAACTAACCTACATAATGCTAAACTCTCACTAACCCTAATTTTCCTTGAATTCCCCTTGCTAATGAAGAGCATGGCACTAAAACCCCTAATTATGGGGCTAATCGAGAGCTTAGCACTAAAGTGCTAGCATATGGCACTAAACCAAAGTCTCCCAAACCCTAGGTGCTAAACCAGAGCTTGGCGCCAAAACTATCCTGGATGGTGCTAAACCATTCAAATAGAGATTTTTACCCCTAGCGCCAATCTAGATGATGGCATCAAAACTTTGCCAAATGGTGCTAAAACATCCCAAACCCCCCGTTTACCTAGGGCTCCATTCTAGAGCATGGCGCTAAATGGCCTAATTATGGTGCCACGCGGCTACGCAATGGCACCATTCTACCAAACTACCCATTTCTTGAGCCCAAAAATTACTTGAAACACAAAAATCACAAAGTCAGGGTTGACTGACATACCTATGGGCTTGCTAGTGGTGATCTCATGTAGTTGTGTACCCTCTCAAATCCATGATCGTAGCATGGGAAGGGAGGTTGTACCATGTCTTCTTCTTCTCTCCTCTCATCCAATAAGCTCAATGTATGCAAATGTGGCACTTTGGGCCCACACATTCTATATATAGCTACCATGTCATACCCCCATACACCTTTTGTCTCCCCAGGGTGCAAAATGTAACCTTTTTTTCTTCCTATCCACCTAATTTTCCATCCTCTATATATTTTCATGACTATTTCCTCCTTTCAAGAGTTCACCTGAAAAATTTTAATTTTTTCACTCAAACTCTCAAGGGTACATTCCTCATCCATTTCATTCCTTTCTGGAAGCTAGGGCAAAATTCTTTGACTTGACACCATATCCCTACTAGGTCACAATGCCATGTCAAAGAGGGGCAAATGTAGACACTGAAAAATGTCTTAACCCTTCAACCACCCGTCAACATCATCCACGTCACTAATTTTCCATCTGATTAATTAATTAAATTTTTAATTAATTAATTAACCTATCCAACCCCTCAACTGTCCATTTATCCTTCAACAATTAACCCTTGAAATGGAATTAATTTATTGAATTCAACATTTACACCATACTAAAATCTTCCCAATTAATTAAATAAATATGTCAAATATTTATTTGGTTAATTCATCCACTTTCCTAAACCCAATTAATTAGGTAAATTATGTTTATCTAATTAATCTGCCCTACTAATTAGCCTACACCTAGCCTAGTTGATTAAATAGCTATTATTTAATTAGCTACCCTAGCCTACATGACCCCTAGACCTGGATTAATTAAATAAATCATTATTTAATTAATCCTAAACCATGATTAGCTCACTCACTAATTTTTTCCAGCCACATTAACTAAGTTAATCACCCTAATTAACTTGGTCAAATCATGCTTAACACCTTCTCCCACACTCACAAATAAAAAATTTCAAAATATACATAACCCCTCCAACTCATTTTTGTCATTTTCATGCTAAAACATCTTCCACCATTTGAGCTTACAAATGTAAGGCCCCAAAAATGTGCATGTGTCACATGACCTTCACATTCCCACATAAAATGGAATTTTTAATTCCACCTCCTCCCAAAGAAATTAATTTTTAATTTCCTCACACATCAAAATCACATTTAATGCAAATTTCTCCACCCTCTAATTTTTATGATCAAATCCTAGCCCTCCATCTCACAATCAATCTCATCCATTGATCTCAACAATCAATCTCCACCATTGGATCAAAATCCCCTCCAATTTTCCTATAAATACAAGCCTCCACAAGCCATTTTGATCATCCAATTTAGAGAAAACTTATTATGCTAAAATTTCTCCAATTCATCTTAGCTAAGTTGTGTAGTCATATAGAGAGCACTTCACATTTCAAAGCTTAGTTTGGGTAGAGCTAGGAACTATTGGGTGCTAGTTTCCTTAGCCTTATCAAGGAGTGAGGAGTGTGGAAGATCTTTGCAAGGTATAATCTTTGATTTTGCTTTGTTTGTTTCATGGTTGTAGTCTTTTATATTCACCTCATATTCAATTATCACTGCTTTTTATTTACTAAACCTCCTTGTTTCCTATAATCTGTATAAGAACTTTTCTTTGACTAGTTCCACTGTATATAACCCATGTATTGTCATACAAAACTAAAATAAAATAAAATGTAGAAATTATATAATTAGAGATAAACAATAATAAGTACTATAAACACTATGTATGCATGTAAAGGAATCTTTCAGAAGGTAATATAATATCCACAACTTATCGCAGTGTTATTAGTGCATTAGTAAAAATAAATAAGTGATTATTTATTAACTTCATTGAGACAAGATTTTACAAAATTACTAGATAACACATATGTATATATTTTTCCAACTAAATTTTAGCAAAAATTTACATAATTCACTTGAAACATTTTTACTTCATTTTTAATTAATACTAAAGAATTTGAAATTTACACTTTGGTAAATTTCTCTAAGGGACCTTTCCAATCATATACTTGCCAAGTTAGTTCTATTTTCTTCATGCCTATAAATTATAATGCTTAACACAACAAATGAATGTTAATTATGCAATTATGAATGCTTTGTCCTCTGCTAGATCATTTTGTATAAAAGAATATGAATAAAGGAAATAAAAATATTTTTAGAGCCTTGCCAAAATCTTTTAAACTTTCTAGTGTTTTCCTCTAGTGTACTATCCTTCAGCTACCACTATAATAATCCTCCTAAATCCAACTATGTAATTGCAATATTCTGTGAAAGTCTTGGATAAACATAAATGTTTCTCTAGAATGCATATTTAAGTTTTTTTGTTACAATGAAAAATAAATTGAAAAAACAGAGGAGAGGGGGGTAGCCTATAGAGGCATGCCTTCCCTAGTAGGGCGCTGCCATGCAAGGCACCAAGGTGCCCCCATCTGCTGGCTGCTACCTATAGGCTACCTAGCTGTGGGTAACCTTGATGGTGCTGCCCATTCATGGGTTGCTCAAGCAAACAATTTGCCATTTGTATTTCATTTTATTTTTTATTTTATTTTTCTGATGGTTTTCGAATATCAGTGAATGGAGCACAATAGTTTTGTAATGCAAATCTGACACCAATTTAGGTATGCAGAGAGAGTGAGTAATAGAAAAGATTTTCTAAAAGAGATTATAACTTGTAAATGGAATGCAAAAGCAATTCACACAAGGAAATCTGAACTTCTCAATTTTACCTTGTATGTGAATACTCTAAAACGATCAAAGTTTTAATTTTTTATAGGAGGCATTTGAATAGTAAAGAAACTTTATAGCTAAAATTTCGTTATTTACCTCACAAGTTTTCATGGCTAAAAATAAACCTTGCCTAGTTGTCTTCTTCCGCTCTTTCCTTTTCCTTATTTTCCAAAATCCTCTTCCTCCCTGTCAATCTTCTCTTTATATCTCCCTGTGCCCTCATTTTTTTTAGAACTAGTTCTTCTTGTTCTTATATGTTTTTTCCAATCATCCTTTTTCCAGGTGGTGGTGAGGCTCCCAAAGTGATCGATTGGCAGTGCCATTATGGCAGTTGAGAAAAGGCGGTGAAGATTAACAAAATCCAAATTTTGTTTTTGAAGAAGAAGATTTACCAAATCTAATGATATTTACTTACCTTCTCGAATCTACTGCCACCTGCAATAACCTCATTTTCCTTTTACCTAACAAGGCCACATTAGCATTTTTCCATATTTTTCCAAAGGAAAGGGAGCCACGGGTCTTTCCCGCTTATGCTTCTCAACATGAATATGTTGAATGCACAAGACAATTGAGAGGGAGGGGTGAATCAGTTGTAATAAAACTTCAAACCCTTACAAACATTCAAATCCACATTAACCTTTAAAAATGTTATGATGCTTAAGCGTGAAAAGCAAATAACTAAAATTGAATCATTACAACACCATACACAAGAGAAAACCAAATTTGAGGTGAAAAACCCTAAAAAGAAAAACCACAGTGATGATTAGCTCACAATATAATGTAGTAGCAATACTGAATTGCAAAGGCTCACTGCCCAAAAGAGAGAATGCTCACTATAGGTGGACTCACTACCCACTGAGAAAGAAAGAAAGAAGAAAAGAGTGGCTCACTTCTAGGCTTTGAAATGATATAATTGCATCTAACCTAGATGCATGGACTTTAGTTCCAATGAAGCTCAATATCCATCACAACAAAAGCATCTTCACAGTAACACTGAAAATAGTAGACACCTTTTGCTCACTGCATCCAGTAGCCTAACACATGAAAGCTCTCACTACACTAATCAAATTCACATCATTAACATCATATCCCTCACGCATCCATACATCTATGACTCCTTGACATTTATTTATACCATCATCAATCATGAAAACATTCTCCAAGATTGGCAACAATACTTAACCCATAAAATTCAAATTAGGTATGGACCTAAACATTCTCATACTAGAAAAGAATGAATGCAGACCACATCACACTTTAGCATGAACCTAAATCCACTCTAACACACTTCAACATGCTTTCACAATCAACGAAGCACAATCACAATTAGTGTAAACAACCAAGTTGGCCAAACTTGTGTTAACCCTATGAAATTTTAAGTGCACACTTTCTCAAGACCAAAAGACGACATGTGGACCATGCACCAAGCTCAAACAAGATCTAGAAGCATCCACAAGAACTTGAAAAGCAACATGTTCCTTTGCAACATCTTTCACCTAAAGAAACTTCGCATCAGAGTACTTAACTAACTATATCATGCTCTGTCATCATCTGTAACTTAAGAAATGTACTTGCAGAGTAGAAAACCATGAACCACTTGAGATGAAGGAAAATATAGACTTTATAAGAACACATCCAGAACTGTAACACCTGAAACCATTCTGCAAAGAAATGCGGAGCAAAATACTTTCTCCCAAACACACAGTAAATACTGTCAAATACTATTCTCAAACTGGTGAACACAACTTCCACTGCACAATGATTTGGAGCACTAAATTTTGGATTTAGAATCTTCAAACACTTCTAAACAACATATCCAAATTGAATACTCAGATCTCCAATACAAAAGAAATGCGGAGCAAAAACTCAAACAACACTCTGTAAGCCAGAAGACTTCTTCAACACACTATTTCTATAATTAATCAAATTTTCTCAAAAGCAATTGGAAACCCAACAACAGAAGCATATCCTTAATATCTTCAGCACCTCTACAAAGAAACCAAATCACTTTTCAAAAGACAACTTAATCAAACAACAACAACCTCATCAGAAGACATAGTTGACACCAATGACAACACAAGCTTGTTGACATCAATGACAACACCGATTAGCACATACGTGTAACAAAATATACATTTTTTTTAAAGATTGATAAAAAAATTCACATGTGGTAAAATTGAGCTTAGTATTTTAATTGGCATATCAATTCTTTAAACTAAAACATGATTAAAACTTATTGACTAGGGATCATAAATTTATATAAGCAACCGTAATAATTCTTAAATTATATCAAATGATATTTGGAAAGAACGTAATAGGAAATTAAAATATCACCATTTAATATGTCATTACATTAAATTTAAATAAATGGAGACCATGACGTCCATCCTCCCTAAGTCTTTGTATCATCTCAATGCAGTTAGGGTTTGAAACAAGGCTATAATAGATGCATAGACACACTTAATTTTAACAAAGTATAACTTCTGTCGGTACCCTTTTTTGTTGATGATTAGTTATCCAAATTCACTTTGCACAAAATAGATTATGCATTCTAAGCTAGAGAAGGGAAGGTCAAAGTATCAAAAGAAAGAAAGAAAAGATCATTCTTTACACAACAAAATTTGAAGTTTATCAGGTCCATAGTTCAACTAAAACTTTTCAAAACAAATGCAGGTAAAGTTGTTGCATTTCTAGTGTCCTCCCACATAGCATTTTCTAGTGAGTATTGATCCCACTAGACCTTAGATTGGTCCACCATCCCATTGCAGAGTTGTAATTTGAGCCTCTCTATGATTCTGTAAGGCTCTACTGCTATTGTTCCTAGTTCTTCCACCTATAGGCTATTCCAATTAAGAATATGTTTAGGATCAAGTATATAATTTTTGAGCAAGGATACTTGGAACACATCATGAATTTGGCTCAATACTGGAGGCAAGGCCAAACAATAAGGTACATGATTAATTTCTTCAAGTACTTCAAAAGGGCCAACAAAAAGAGGAGCTAGTTTAAACTTTCTCCCAAAACAGATAGAACTTTTATGAGGCTGAACTCTGAGGAACACCTTCTCACCAACTTGGAATCTCCTAGGTGTCATGATCTTGTCTGCATAACTTTTCTGTCGATCTAATGCCTCCTTTAACATTTGTCAGATAATTTGCACTTGGGTATCCATATCCTTCAATATTTCAGGACCAATTAAAATCCTATCATCCAATCTATCCCAAATCAAGGGAGTTTGACATTGTCTTCCATAAAGAGCTTCAAAGGGTACCATGCCTATAGCTGACTGAAAGGAGTTTGAAGAAAACTCAACCAGTGGCAAATATTCCTCCCATTTGGTTTGCTAATCCATATAGTATAGACGAAGGAGGTCTTCTAAGATTTGATTGGTTCTTTCTATTTGACCATCTGTCTTGGGATGATAGGTTGTACTAAAGTTCAATTGTGTTCCTAATGTGGTTTGCAATGTGGTCTAGAATCTAGAAGTGAACTTTGTGTCTCTATCTGATATAATTTTCTCAGGAATTCCATGTAGTCTAAAGATCTCTTTTATGAACCTTTTAGCTACTGCAAGAGCATCATCTGCCAGGTTTCCAAGGATAAAATGTGCTACCTTAGTGAGTTTATCTACTACTACCAAAATGAAATTATGCCTATGAGATGTCATTGATAACCCTTGAACAAAATCCATACCTATGAATTGCCATTTATAGCATGGTACATCATGAGAATAAAGGATTCCCACTAGATGCACATGTTCTACCTTAATCCTTTGACATTCAAGACATCTAGCAACTATATCTACTATATCCCTTTTCATTCCAGGCCAAAAACATAGCTTCTTGAGATCTGTATACATCTTATTCACACCTAGATGCCCTGAGTATGGAGCATTATGCACCTCTGTCAAGACTACATTCCTTAGTTCCTCATGATTAGGGACATATATTATTCCTTGGTACCTCATTAGTCCATCTGAATCACAAGCGTATCCCAAATAATTAGGTTCCATATCAGAATTAGCAAGAGATGTATTTACCTGGGAATACCATGGGTCATTCTTTTTCTTAGAGAGTACTTGTTGTTTTAGGTCTATATGCAAATTTGATATGGCCATTGTATATCTTCTCTTGCTAAGGGCATCAGCCACCATGTTTTCCTTAACCTTGATATATTCAATTTCAAAATCATACTCACTTAAGAATTCCAACCACCTTCACTATCTTGCATTTAAATGAGGTTGAGTAAAGATATATTTTAGCCCCTAATGGTTTATTTTAAGCTCAAAAGGTTTTCCCAACAAGAAATGTCTCCAGTTTTGTAAAGCATGGACTATGGATACAAGCTAAAGATCACGAGGAGCATAATTGGCTTCATGAATTTTTATTATTTGTGACTCATAAGACACTACTCCTTCTTCTTGGAAAAGGACTCCTCCTAGGCCTTCTATAGATGCATTAGTTACCACTGTAAAGTGACCATTGGGATCAGGGACTTTCAGAATTGTGGATGATGTTAACCTTTCCTTTAATACCTAGAATGCCTTATCAGATTGTTCAATCAAAATGAAGCTCTTGTTTTTCTTTTGCAAATAAGTAATAGGGTTGGCTATCCTTGAAAAATCCTTCACAAATCTTCTATAGTACCCAGCTAATCCCATAAAACTTCTTACTTCATTCACATTTTTGGGTATAGGTCATTTGGTGATGAATTTAATTTTATTAGGATCTAATGTTATGCCCTCAGCTGAAATGATGTGTCCTAAATAGTGAACCTTCTTCTCAAAGAAAAAACATTTAGACAACTTCCCAAACAACTAATGCTTACATAACCTTTGTAGAACTTCCTGAAGATGAGTTAAATGTTCTTCTTCATCCTTGGAATAGATTAGGCTATCATTCAAAAACACAATCATAAACTTATCTAAGAAATCATGGAATACGATATTCATTAGGTTCATAAAAGTAGTTAGAGCATTTGTTAACCCAAATGAAACTACAGTGAATTCATAGTGGGCATACCTAGTCCTAAATGTTTTTTTTTTGGGGGATGTCCTCTTCCTTTATCCTTAACTGATGAGATCAGAGGTCAATTTTGGATAATATTGATTCTCCCTTCATTTGAACAAATAAGTCATCAATATGAGGAAAATGATATCTATTTCTCATGATTGCTTTATTCAACATTCTGTAATCAATGCACAACCTTAGTGTCCGATCCTTCTTTTTGATGAATATGACTGGTGCACCCCAAGGTGACATGCTAGGTCTTATCAAGCCTTTCTCTAACAACTCTTGCAATTGTATTTTTAATTCCTAAAGCTTTGTGGTATTCATCCTATAAGGGGCCTTAGATATAGGTGCAGTTCTAGGAAGTATTTTGATTGAAAAGTAAAATTCCCTTTTTAGAGGTAGTCTTGGTAGATCTCCAGGAAACACATCTTGAGATTCCTAAAGAAATGGACTATTCTCAAATGTTGGGGCTTCCTTCTCTTCCTGATTCTCATCCAGTGATACCAAGAATATTTGGTTCCCTTGTTTCTACCTTGATTTCTTTAATTGCATTGCAAAAATTATCTCTATAGATATAATCTTATAATTCCCTTGGATTTTGACTTTATAGCCCTTATAATCTACACACTCCATTACCTTGTTATAACAATCTATGGTGGCCTTATGATTGGTTAACCAATTTATTCCAATTATGACATCATAAGTACCCAAAGGGGCAACATACAAGTCTACATTAGTTTCCATTTTAGGAAATTTAATGAGGGCACCTTTTAGGTACTTGTCTACTCTTTTTATAGCCTTGTCACCATATTGAACTGCCCATGATGATTCCATATCCCTTGTTTGCAAAGACATCTTACCTACCAATTCTAGGGAAATAAAATTCTTTGAAGAACCAATATCTATTAAAATGGAGATGGTGTTTATTGGAAAATGTGGGATTAGGATAATTTAATAAAATCAAATCAAACCCACACTTTCATATGCTAAACATTAGTGAAGTGGAACTGAGCTTGTTCTTTATGAGAGATCAAGCTACGGGCTTCTTAAATCCCTTTTTATGTTAGATATGACTGGGTAGATGATTTGATTAGGCATTCACAAGCTTGTAGCATTCACAAAGCAAGAAACCCTAATTTATCACTTAGACTATAATAAATTCATTTCAGATACAGATCTAGGAAAATAGACTACAAAAACATAGAGTAAAAGGTACATAGAGTGTGTACCAAGTAAATAAGGGCCCAAAGGTCAAGGGCACCTGCTCCTTTGCCCCGTAAGTTTCTGGCACATGAAATCTTTTGCACCAAGATTCATAGTACACCCAGAGGTTCCTAGGTACCAAATAAAAATGTTCAGTAGGGCTAGGGTGCCTACTCTTTTGACCTGAAAGTTATTAGAAGTTCTGTGATGAAGGTATCCACAATGTCTATCTTTTTGCTGCACCTTTCTATAGGATCTTTCCAAATGCAACCTGCACATGCACAAGGAGGAGAAAGATGGTTGTGGCTATATAGGAGCTTGCCTTAGTCAAGCCCTATTTTTATTATTCCTACCTCAACAATAGCCAATGACAATGATTTGTAGATGTGTGTTCTCATCTAACAAATGTGTATGCAGAAATATCAAACACTAGATGACTCAATCATCAAAGAAAGAATCAACACTTTGTTTCACTCAAGGAAATGAAAACAACATCACCTCAAGGAGATTAGAGCAATGAAGACTTGTAGAACAAGAAGGCGAGGCAACTGTATCCGTGGAGGATTCCTAAGCTCAAGTTGGAGGCTTCAACCCTTCTCCTGATCATACAAAAGGTTGTACAAACCCTAGGAAGAGAAAGATAGTCTCAAGATCTTGATTCCTAATCTCCATTAAATATCTCCATGATAGAAATCTTCAATTTCTTCAAAGAGATTCAACAAGTTACCGATCTTCAATAGCAAAAATGGTAGAGTTTTGGCATAGAAAGCTTACATATAGATTGTGTGTGATAAAAATATTTTCAAGTGTCTTTAAATACCTAACTTTAGAAATTCAAATATTTGGAATAATGTGTCGACATCGCATGAAAAATGAAAAATTGAAATCAGAATCCCGAGGTGCACGGTGGGAGCTGACACCCCGCCAAAATTCAAAACCCTAAAAAATAAGGCAGGACAAGGGCATAGGTGTCCTTGTCCAGACCCTGATTTTCTATCAAGTATGTATTAAGAAGGTCCAGGATGTCCAAAATCCAAACTTTCCTTTTCGGTTCAGCCAACAGTTACCTCAGAATATGACATTTCTTTAGTTAGATATAGGTCAATCAGGGTTTAGGGAGGTTAGAAATAAATAGGTTGAAAGGACACCAAAGGAGAGGAGCTAAACTATGAGAAATTGTACCATTCCATGTAGGAGGACAATTTCTGTCATAACATTTAGCCCCCACTTTAGTGGCCATATGAAACTACGTGCATATGCAACTAAAGGAAATTAAATACATCAATCATGAAAAGGATACCCAAAAGGATACTGTAGAGGAAGCCTAAGTGTTGTCGTGCAAGACGAAGAAGCCCCCAGTCTATAATCTAGGAAGATCACAAAGTTAGGAACTATTGAATGTCAGGAACACTAAGAGGGTGGGGGTGAATCAATGTTCTATAAATCTTTTCATGTACTTTTACTTTTAACCATTTCAAAGGAATAGTCAAATAGAAGAAAAATATACAAATGAACAACATCCAGAAAAGCATGACACATAACACTAAGATTTATGTGTAAAACCCAAGAAGGGAAAAACCATGGAGAGGACTAGCTCTCAAATATATATTGCAATCTTTACAAAAATGATGTTCAGGCTTGTTCACTCCACAGGCCTAGTACATGTTGGCTTACAACCATGAAGTACAACTAAGTTTAGCAGGCTCACTGCCTCAACCCTAAACCTAGCAAGTTTACAATAAGGGTTGTTAAACCCTACTAGAGGCTCACTGCTGGCTTACTGCCTTGATAAAAAAACCTTGCTTCCAAACAGATCACACATACCATCTGAATACTACTTTAGCATCTGCCACTATGTTAAGGTGCAGTCATTTGACAATTATATTTTGAATCCCAAGTCTTCATTACTATTGATCCTCTAACTCTACTCCACTATTCATATCTTCTCATCACACACATACTTCACACTCCACTCAACTAAATTTCATCACCATTATATATTCGTATCATGATTTACTTCATAATCAGGTCGAAATCCAAGAAGTGAAACATGTACATAAAAAGATGTACCTTGTCGCTCAATCCAATACACTATGAGTCGCACAGACCCAAATCATCTCCCAAGCATGTTCATATAGGTTGGCTCTAATCTTTTAATGGCTTACATAGATCCTCCAAACATTAACTCTTCTCCCCACAATGATTTATCTCACCAGTCAGCCTGTTCCTCAAGAACATGCTTAACAACTTCATCTGCTATCTTACAACTTCTACTACTGATCACAAAACACTTCCAAAATCATGTCAATGACTCTTTACACATTCCTAATCTTACCCTCAGAACTACAAGGCATGATATCATCTTGCGGAGAAATGTAGACCATCAGAACTCAGAATTTGTCTCTGTCAAACTCTGTCAAACACTATGTCGGTATTTAGTAGCTTGTAGCTATCCTTCTGGTGAACTTTAGATCTCCCAACACTGGAATAAGACACTTTATATAAGTGTTTACAATACCTCAAAATTGCATAAAGAAATACTTGTCTACTGAGGAATGTGGACCACTGCACTAGACCTTGTTCACTGTTCCTGCTATACCTTTGCTTGCTCGGACTTAGACATTTCTTCAAGATGACTTCCAGAGAGGATTAGGACTTAATCTCTGAGGTATAACACTATCAAACACCAATTTATATCATACCTAAACTGCATCTACAAGTCTTCAATTGCAGAGGCATACTATCCAACTTACTATTCTCTAGTCTATGCACATCCATACTTAGCCATTTCTATCAACCGGACCTGGAATCCAACTTGTTCTTCCAGAGATATCTCTTTGTATCATGGTGATAAGTTCTCTAAGCCTTGTTGCCATCAATGACAACATATAAATCAATACCAGAGCATTGTCTCTTGCCAATAATCTCCCCATTTGGCATTGATGGTAACACTTAGTGAAAAATGCCTCCTGACTTCTCCCCCTTATTATATACACTGTACTTTCTTTCTCCCCCTAAGATGATTATCCATTTTTAACTGATCTACTTCTCCCCCTTTGACATCAATGGCAAAGGGTGTTGATCCGAAACCAAAAATTTGTCAAAATCCCAAAAATTATATATTCTGCCGCATATTTACAAGTGCAATCTTTATTTTAATATTACATGCCTTTAAGCACATAATTAAATATGTTTTTGATCAATGTCCACTCAACATCCCAACTTTTCTTTGCATTTTCCAGAATCTAGATTTGACCACTGAGAAGAAAAACTAAGGCTTCTTCCTTTGGAAGATCATAAGTTGTGTCTACTTGGACAACTTACTTAGCCTCTATAATAAGATTTGTCAATGAATCTAACTTTGGATAGACTAGTCTTCTGAGTTGTCCCATCCTACTTTTTATTTGGTATTTCTAATTTATTGAGTCAGTCAAGTCATTGTGAATCTTAAAGACTTTGTTTCTTTCCTTGTGATTGATTCTATTTCTAGATCAAATTTCTCAGAAATATCCATCAGTTTTTGTTCCAAATCTTTGATATTTTCTTCAATCTCTTGAGCAGCTTTGGACCAAGACAAACAAAACTTGTACACATCTCTAGCATCCTTCATAGCTTTCTGAATGTTGGCCATTGTATTGTTTAATGATATTTTGTCTTTTTCTATCAATATGTTTAATTGTTCCAAATGTTTTTCATCAAATTCTTGTCTTACCTTCATTTCTGCATATTTTTCAAATGATTCAACTTGTTTTCTTACAAAACTTATTAATCCCTTCAAATGACTTGTTGGGGACAAGGAAGAATCACTCTTGCACATGGGCAGTAGCTTCTCCAAAATTTCAGATGCTTCATCAATTAGTTTACTATCCTCAATCTGTTATTTTAATATCTCCTCTTGAGCCTTTGTCTAAACAATTGTAACCAACTTAAACTTCTATTCCGGTGTCATTGTGTCCAAGTTTATTGGACCATGTAGAAATTCTAGCTCATCCAAGGCTTGTGTTCTTTTCTCCAACACTTCTTTTGTAGGCTTTGCAGTGTCTTTTGCTGTGATAGGGACTTCTTCTTTGTGGCTTTTCTCTGGATCCTCTTGATCCATATTAGTATCCTCCTTCTATTTCATTTTCATGACCTGTTCTTCCTCAAACTTCTCCTTGTCAGTGTTAACCTCAGTAAGATGTACCAGAGAGGAATCCTATCTCAAAAGCATCAGCAAGTGCTTCTTCCTACTCAATCACTTTGTTATTTTTTATTTGATTCTTGCTCCAGATTTACTTCCAGGACAGGTGTACCATTTCCACCATCTATTGCCACATTGTCATGAGTGGTAGGAATATTGTATTTTCTCAATATTTCCAAGGTGATTTCTTCTGTCTTCTTGACTACTTTGTCAATTTCTCCTAGCATCAACAAGTTCATCCTTGTTTTGGTTCTAAATTTTTCTTTGGTTTCCTTAGAGATCAAGTTCTCTTCTTCCTGAGTGATTTCAGGACACAATCTTGTCAGAACATGTTTTCTTATCTCAATATCTTTGGCTCTAGCAGTCTCCTTTCTAATGCTTAGAAGATTTTCTATGTTTTTTGGAATGTCAGAGATAATCTCAATAAGGGCTCTATTGAAAATGTTTAGATACTTCACAGTGGCTTCTTCCAGACTTCTTTTGTCAATATCACTATATCCATCATAGTACTCAGTCATAGGTTTTAAATTCCCATCCATGGTGATAGATTTTATTACATATGCGAGTGGTGGAGGCTTTTCCTTCTTTTATCTTTTGCTAGGCTTATCTTTTTCAGAGGACTTTTCTCTACTAATTTCAGAGACTTTGATAACCTCATCTTTTATCATCTTGACCTCTTCATCTGACTCTATTTCTTCTTCATCCTTTTCTCCCACACTAACATACAATCTTTTTCCTTTCATCTTCTTCCTCTTTGTGTCCTTTTCAGAGAGATTCTTTGATGATGTTGCACCGAATGAAATGGTAGAGCTCTGGGTAGTCCTTTGAGTATCTTTAGCCTCTCTTGGCTTCTTCATAGATTCCTCTGGAACCTTAGCCTGATCATTTTATTTTTTCTCCTTTGCTTTCTCTACTTTTTCTCTTGATTCCTTGAGCTGCTCTTTAGTGATGTCATACCTTGCAGCAATTTCTTCCACCTCTTTTCTCTCTTTTCTTGTAGATTTAGCTTGTCTAAGCTCAACATGGAGTTTCATTGACAGCTCCTTATACATTCCAAGCCTTTCTTCTTTAATATCTTTTGGTTTGTTGATAAGGTGTTGAGCATAATTTTCTAGAATTTGTTCATCTACCTCATAACCCATGGGCATTACCCACATAGTTGTTGGTTCCACAGCCTCCATTAAACATTGATCCTTAGTGACCATGAAACAAATTGTATCCTTATACTTATTAACAATTTTCTCAGGAATTCTTTCTCTAGAGTGCATCATGCTTTGAAAATTCTTGAAAAATCCCCATAGAGCTGCTTTTTGCTCATTATAATTTCCCAAGTTGTTAAGACAATTTCTAATTTACACAACTACTGGTTTGTTACTCAACCAAATCAATCCCTAATGATTAGGAAATTCATTCAAGAAGTAGAAAATAAATAGATGATTAGCGTACCATACTTGATTGGGTAGTTTTTCCTTTCTTTTGTCTTCTTCAAATTTACCAGTAGTTCGGTTCGCAACAGTTCGCACAAATCATAGTCCACATTCTCCTTAATCATTTGATATGCTGTGTATATTACGGTACTAGACACCGAATTCTCTCAATTTGAGAAGTAGACTTTATAACCTATGACCATTGAGGCAAATATTACTACAGGATCAGTGATATCATTTATCATTAATTCCCTTTTGTCGAATTGTGCTCCAGTAGCATCGGTAACTATTTGATTCTTAACTACTTTTAATAATGGCACTCATCAAGTGGAGTTTAGTCCAGTGACTACCTAAATTGCCTCTTTCATTATTTTGAAGGCTTGCCCTTTTCCGAACCACATAAATTCATCATGAATCCGACTAAGAACATACTAGACCCATTCGTCCTCTGTGAATGCAGGAAACTCTGCATACTGGATGCTTTTCTTCTCCTTTAAGGTTTTATATTCTTCCTTCAGATCAAATTGATCATTTCATAGGTGTTTCACAAATAGGTCTAAAAAATTGTTGCTACTAGGCTCATCTAGAGCCACATGGATGTATTCCCTAACATCTTCCACATACAGGACTCTATAGGGTATCTTTGAGAATGCACCCATTTGATCCACTTCTGTTGCCTTGTAAGGGTGTTTCTTAAGCTTAGGCCGAGGGTCCTCAATGATATCTAAAATTTGTGGAGTCACCATAGCAAAGATTTAGTAGATTCACAAAATGAGATTTAATGAAAGTACCTTGTTTCGCTACATTAGGGTTTCCTTTCTCTGAATGCTTCAAATTTTGATTGTCGTTCCTCAAGTTGACTTTGATCTCTCTAAATTTCTGATAGCTCCGAGTGCAGAGTGACTTTTGAAACCAAACATGTTCCTTTTATCCTCCACACAACCTGACCTAGTTGTCATTAAATGCTCATTCCAAAAAGTTGTTAAAACCCTTTACTGTAGAACACAGTCAATTAGGATTGCTCCGTAATATACCACATTAACTTCTTTTCTTCTGGTTCTTCTTCTAATAGGTGAGTTGCATCATATTCCATGATACATCTTTGTGCCAGATTCTGGTACCCAATTTCTGGCTGGGGGATTTGAATTTTCTACACTACTTCCCCCAAGCAAGAGCTCACAGACTCATTCTTCAAAGAAGGTATCTGCATCAGACGTTGGTATGGATCTGTCCTCAATTAAAATTACTTCTTTATCAATCCTTAATGTGTCCATTGTTTCAACCAAATCAAATTTCTCTTTTCCCTTGTCATTTATCTATCCTGTTTCTCTTTCTTTAGAATGGTAATTTTTCTTCACATTTTTGCTTCTGCAATATCTTGCAAGATGTCTAAATTTGTTACAACTGAAGCACACTACACTCTCTTGTCCTTGAAACCTTTTATTCATTGAATTTCATTTGCATTGATTAGCCATATGTCCAAATCTATTGCATGCAAAACATTTTCCATTGAAAGATTGATTGTTGCTGAAATTTTGAAGATTAGTTCTTATCGAACTTTTTCCTTCATTTGATCTATGTCCCATTTTATAGCATGCATTGCACCTAATAGGATTCTCACTTATTTTACTTTTACAAACAACCACTCTATGACCAATCCTATTGCAAGTGAAGCATTTACCTTTGAATGACTGTTCATTCCTTCCATTGTTGAAGCTTTTCTTGAATTGATTTCTACATTCATTTGCTCTATGACTGATTTTCTTACAATTGAAATACTGACTAGAGAATAATGGAGTCTTTTGATTTATTCTACTTCTACACTGAGTAACCTTATGACCAAACTTATTGCATGAATTACAATAACCATTGAAAGATGGCTACCTTTGAGCATTTGGTTGTCTAACCTAAGGTCTTCTAGGTCTTCTTCCTTGATTTTTGAACTGGTATCCTTTGTTTTGCTTTGGCTCAGTGTTTATTTGCCCAGAGTTTGAACTTTCTCCTTTCTCAAATCCTAGACCATGTTTGTCATCAGCATTGCTCTGGCTAGCAATCATTTCATCATGCTCTGTAGTACTTATCCTGAACTTTTCTTCAAAGCTTCTGGCCTTTTCTAGATCTGTTTTTAAACTTATAACTTCTTTTTCAAGTTTTGCACAATCTTTGATCTATTTTTCACAATCAAGTTTAGATCATCTTTTGCTTTTGTTCTTTCTGTAACTTCTGCTTCCAAATCGTATAGGGCTTCATTTGCTAATAATAATTGTTCACTGGCTTCTTTGTATTTGTCTTTGAACTTCTTAACTTGCTCCTTTAGCTTTAAGATGCATTCATCAGCTTCTTTTAGAGTTTCCTTCTGATCTCTGACCTCTGCTTCAGAATTTTCAAGATCCATAAGAGCTGCTTCTAGTTGGTTGTATCTCTCATAATTTCCATACCTTCTTGCTGCCATGATCACACTATCCTAGATCTTCCTTAAGATGTTAAACTTCTTCCAAGGAACCTCGCTCTGATACCAATTATTGAATGTTAGGAACACTAAGAGGGGGTGAATCAGTGTTCTATAAATCTTTTCATGTACTTTTACTTTTAACCATTTCAAAGGAATAGTCAAATATAAGAAAAATATACAACTGAACAACATCCACAAAAGCATGACACATAACACCAAGATATACGTGGAAACCCAAGAAGGGAAAAACCACAAAGAGGATTAGCTCTCAAATATATATTGAAATCTTTACAAAAATGATGTTCAAACTTGGTCACTCCACGGGCCTAGAACATGCTGGCTTATAACCATGAAGTATAACTAAGTTTAGCAGGCTCATTGCCTCAACCCTAAACCTAGCAAGATTACAATAAGGGCTGTTAAACCCTACTGGAGGCTCATTGCTAGCTTACTGCCTTGATAACAAAACCTTGCTTCCAAATAGATCACACATACCATCTGAATACTGCTTCAGCATTTGCCACTATGCTAGGGTACAGTCATTTGACAATTATATTCTGAATCCCAAGTCTTCATTGCTACTGATCCTCTAACTCTACTCCACTATTCACATCTTCACATCACACACATACTTCGCACTCTAGTCAACTAAATTTCATCACCTTTATATATCTATATCATGATTTACTTCATAATTAGGTCTGCATCGAAGAAGTGAAATGTACACGTAAAAAGATGTACCTTCTCTCTCAATCCAATGTACTATGAGTCGCGTGGACCCAAATCTTCTCCCAAGTGTGTTCATATAGGTCAGATCTAATCTTTCAATTGCTTACATATATCCTCCAAACATTAACTCCTCTCCCTATAATGATTTATCTCACCAGTTGGCCTATTCCTCAAGAACATGCTTAACAACTTCATCTGCTATCTTACAACTTCTACTGTTGATCACAAAACACTTCCAAAATCATTTCAATGACTCTTTATGCATTCCCAATCTTACCCTCAGAACCACAAGGCATGATATCATCTTGTGGAGAAATGCGGACCATTAAAACTTAGACTCTGTCTCTGTCAAACACTATGCTAGTACTTAGTAGCTTGTAGCTATCCTTTTGGTGAACTTCAGATCTCCCAACTCTAGAATAAGACAATTCATATAAGTGTTTATAACACCTTAAAATTGCATAAAGAAATACTTCTCTACGAAGGAATGCAGACCACTGCACTAGACTCTGTTCGCTGCTCCTACTATACCTTTGCTTGCCAAGACTTAGACATTTCTTCAAGATGACTTCCAAAGAGGATTAGGACTTAATCTCTAAGGTATAACACTATCAAACACCAACTGACATAATACCTAAACTACATTCGCAAGTCTTCAATTGCAGAGGCATACCGTCCAACTTATTGTTCTCTACTCTGTGCACATCCATACTTAGCCATTTCTGTCAACCGGACCTGGAATCCAACTTGCTCTTCCAAAGATATCTCTTCTTGTCATGGTGATAGGTTCTCTGAGCCTTGTTTCCATCAATGACAACATATAGATCCATACTGGAGAAGTGTCTCTTGTCAACAGGAACCACATCGTGTAAAGGAACACTTGTCAGATAATCAAAATCAAATCAACCTGCAACCAACATATAAATAAGTCAATCATAAACACTAAGGGGTTGAGTGATAAGACATGATGAAGGAGGAAATCAAGGGAGATATATGCCCCCTTGTTTTTTCTTGCTTAGTCCAAAAAGGAGAAATAAGGTGGTTATATACACGCACCGATTTCAGGGAAACTTGATGAGAAATGAGTTGCGAGGGTCATTTTTGTAAACAAAACCAAATCACAACATATTGGGTTAGATGGAGGGTAGAACTAGGATTCCAATGCAACAAACGACATGAAAATCTGAGTTTGACAGCCCAAGATAAAGGATTTTGATGAAAACTATTTAATTTGCACCTAGATAGTGATAGGAATTCTCATCCACTTACTGTGTGTAAGGGGAGTTTCCACTTTTCACAATTCATTCTTACTTTTTAAGGTGCCCAAGTCCATTTAGGGTGCGAGTGTCCTCTTTGGGTACCAAAGTCTTCTTGGGGCGCCCAGGTCCTTCTAGGGCACCCAAGACCTTCTGGGGCACCCATGATGATTTGATGATTTGAACTGATGCAATTTCTAAATGTTTGACCTACAGGACGTCCCTGAGACATGAGAGGATATAGGTGGTCACCTGATGATGCTACTAGGAGACCACATCAGCACTATGTCAGACAAGGAGAGGGGTCACTTATAGGCAGTGGGTCTTTGGTGGGTATTCTTCATGCCCATAATGAGATTTCATTGTAGCATGTTCATGGAACTAATGGAGATGTGGGATACAGACACATCTACATCCCAACTACCCACCGGTGAGATGACAATTATACTGGAGGATGTTTATTAGATCCTACGACTGTCTATCCAAGGAGAGTTAATGAGGGTCGTAGAGCGTCACTCAGCAGATTATACTAGAGAGAGCTAGTTGTATTGTTTTGGTCACACCATCACTTGGGTAGAGTGAGGACATATTCAACTCTGACTACTAGAGCAGGGATGTGGTGACATCCCCTTGGTTTGGAGGATTATGATTGCTAATGTCGCTTTAGCAGTTGCACAGGATGGGTGAGGCACTCACCTTCACGAGGGCCTGGTTCACACTATCCGAGCGATGGAGCGTAGGAAAGTATACACATAGGGGTGCAGCATGCTTGTGCACCTCTACCATGGCTTGGGATGGTATGTCCATTATGAGTCATAGAGCCTAATGGTATGCACCTTACTATAGGTTTGGGCATTCGAGCACATTAGGTGCACACAGCCTATAGGTTTCCCCATAGAGCCATCATGGACACATCCACGTGCACAGGCTTATCTACTTATCAAATGCTAGAGACATGATGATCTTTGGTATTGGAGAGTGATATTTATAGGTTGTAGCCCAGCGACATCATTTGGGGACCATGTCGCAGCCACAGACCATGGACAAGTTAGTATGAGCAGCTAGCTTGGATGTAGAGGGATCGGTTGATGGCTAGTCACCTCAATCACATATTCATCTGATTCTACTTTGGTAGAGTGGCAGAATAGTTTTGATGTAGATAGGATATTCCTATGATGCATCTGAGCTATCCCCACTCACTACATAGTGTAGTTAGGGCAAATTCTACCCGATGACCGACGATAGCTGATATAGCCGTGAGTGATGATGATGCTATAGAGGATGTAGATCCGCTATTTGATGCAAACGACATCGGTGTCACCCGAGCATATCAATCCTAGTGTTAGACAACATGAGCCACTCCTATCTTTCCTCCCGGTCACCCCACAGGCGATCCTCAACCTTGGGCTGGTCATGCAAGTGACACAAGAGTAGAGGATGACGTTAGTGACTTCGGTGGATATTGTAATGTCCCCTTCTTAATACATAGTTAGTCCATCATTGGGTTCCTATGGACTAGTAGTTTGGTGAGGGAACCATGGTTGGTTTAGCCATGGAGATGTTTGTTTGTGGTGGAGTTATGGTTTGAGGTTAGTGGTCCATTTGGCACCCTTTGAGTTGGCTCTGATTGCTTTTGGCTGTTACTATTTTTAGTAAGTTTGGGTTTGGTGTTGGGTTAGGATTTTCAGAGTGGGGTTATGTTCATCTCATCGAGACCTTTCTGGTGAGCTATAGATCATAGCATTTTGACATCATCTAGGCATTTATTTTAAGGTCTGAAGTTACATTATTTATTTAAAAGGACTTTATAGATATTAACTAATGACTTAGGGAAAAAAGGCAAATATTGAAAGGTTACTTAAGGAGGACATGGGTGCCCATCCCAAGGGGGATTAAAATGAATTTAAATTTATAATATTCCCTCACCAATCCCAATGCCCAACTTAAGGAGAGAAATAAAAGATGAAAAGAAGAGTTCATTTGGCATGTGATGTTTATGATATTTCTCTTATTGAGCTCTGCTAGGGTTTGTTATTGAGCAGGGCTTGAGGATTCAAACTAGAGGCTCTTGGAGATGAAAACCTCCCTAAGTAATGGTATTCTACAGGTGTGCAAGATCACCCAAAGGTGCCATTTGAGGTGGATACACTCAGTGTTCACATTTGTGCCGAAATAGGTTCGTGGGATGAGATTTTGTGGATTCATTGTTCATATCTTTTACAGATTTTGATGTTCATCTATCTTCAATGGAGTTAGGACTATTTTGTTGAGTTTGAAGAGGGTTTTGTGACTATTGAATGTTTCCATTGCTAGCCGTACATATCAGTAGCAGGCCGTACCATCTTTGGGGTAGTTTCTTGTGGATTTCCTCTCACATCTTGGTTGTTCATCCTTGGAGACCATTGCAGACCAGCTTAAGAATAGTTATAAGGTGTTTTCAGCAGAGTTGGATGTATATTCTCCTTTCAGCCAGCTGTACCATTGCATTAGAGGACGTGGGTCCTGGAAGGACTCACTAATTAGTAGTTGCAACTTCATTTCTCTTTTGTTGGAGGCATTTAGAGCCCTAACATCATTGCAATCCCTTGTAATAATCAGTACTTCCAGTATAGTGGAGATTTGAGGTGATTTCATCCATACCCAATTGCTAGCCTAGTCTCAACATATGTGTCAATTTGTAAATCTAAACATGGGTATGTTACAGTAATTCATATTTGGCCTATTTATGATCTGGGTATCCATTATTTTCTTTATATCTATTGTATCTTTTATGGGTTTCTATTGTATGCTCTGCCAACACACATCTACAGGGAAACTAAAAACCCCTTCTACATCTTCTATCTAGTCTATAAGAACACCTCGAAAAAATAAAATAACACATAAAAAGATCTTTAAAAAATGCAAACAAGTACGACACATTACAGTGGTATCAGAGCAGTGTATCCTGCCATCCTGTGAGATCAGATTGACATGCAAAAGTGAAAATGAGACATGCAGCCAGGTACTAGCAGGGATTATCTTAGAAGGAATAGATTGAGGCTGGATTTATAGGTTCTGCAGACATATCCCTTGGATATAGATACAAAGGTTATAGCTGTAGAGAAACAACTAGTAAGTCATTTACAGCAAGGAAGACATCAAAGTTCCAAGGATAGATCCCTTTTCAGGTGTGGTTCCAGCATAGTTAGAGGAGATGGGAGATTGAGATGTTGATGACCCTAGCTTGAGAGACATTCTCAACTCATTGGCGAGGGGATAACAGAATATTGAGAGAGGACTCTTACATATAGAGGACACTTTCAGAGAGTCACAGGTAGAACTAAACCGGACCCTTAGCTGATTGGTACCTCCAGAGAATAGGAATAATAGGAACAATAATAATAATAACAATGGAGGGAATAGGAATAACTTTGGTGATAAAAATAGAGCAGATAATGGTGGTGATAGGTGTGTGGGTGACAGGAACAATGAAGATAGGAAGAATGGTGATAGGCACCATGCAGATAGACACAAAGATAGAGAGGATGAAGGAGAAGCCTTGGTCACTAATAGGAGAGCCACCCAGTTGACAGCTAGGGATAGACCTGATATTCTAATATTTGTACCCAAGAACAATGTTCCTAAACAAGATACTACATAGGCTAAGTTCCAGGATGAGATCCTAAGGGTTGGAGAGCATCCAGTGTAGAGTTTAAGGCTGAGATGACATTTGATGAGTACTCTAACATCAGGATAAGGAATAGACCCCATAGGGGAAACAGACCATAAAATCAAGAGTTGCAGAAAAAGGTTTGCAAGATGACACTTCCATATTTTGATGGTTCCGGCAAAACATTAGCTAGAGCATGGGTCCAGAAATTGGACAGTTACTTGCAGATTAGTCCCATGCTTGAAGAGGATGCTACTACTTATACTGCTTTACATTTGAAGGATAGTGTGCATTGTATACACCTAAAAATGACATGACTTTACTTAAATAATATTTTAAATATTTATTTCACCTTCACATTCCTCTATCAATAAATAAATAAATTTATTTATTTATTTGATTCATCTCCTCTCATATTATTAAATAAATTACATTTATTTAATTAATTAAATTCATCTACATTAACTTCATTCTTCTAAAATAATTAAATAATTTTAATTATTTAATTAAAATCTTTTATTCTTCCAAATTTAAATAAAATGCAATTTTATTTAAATAAAATCTTTAATCTCCACAAAATAAAATATATTTAATGTTTTATTTATTCCTCCAAAATATCTACAAATAATTAAATAAATCTATTTATTTAATTATGCTTTCTTATCTTCAAAAATCCTTCTTATCTTCTAAAAATATATTCCTCTTGTCACACAAAAAGCAAAAGCAGTTTTAAAGCATCTTTAAAGCAAACTTGTTCTTAAATTAGAAAAACAAATTCTAATTTAAGAAAAACAAAACTCATCCTCATTAACAAAGCAGTTAACTCAACATAACTTCTTTTTGAATGACACTTCTTTCCTCCATTTGTTGCACGTTCCTCAACAATCCTCCTCCATTGATCTTCTCTTTTCTTCTCAACCATTGATCTTCCCTCACCCTTCTCTATAAATACAACCCTCTTCTTCTTCATTTGATATATCCATAGCTTGAGCAAACTTATGCTGCAGAAACACTAGCATGCCTTTGCACAACTATCTCCTTAAGCATTTTATATCATCCATCAATAGTGTGTTGAATCTCACCTTCATTCACACAAAGTATCCTAGCCAACTTCATCTTGTCATCTTGAGGACTTTGAAGCAAGGAAGCAAGCTTCCTGAGGGCCAACATTCATCTCCATCAAGATCAAGATAGAAAAGGTGAGCAATGGAAGGCGAAAGGTAAAGGGTTGTGAGTATCATCTTTGTTATTGTTTTAAATCCTTTTATCTTCAGATTTCATTGTTGTTTTGGGTTATATTATTATTCATTTTGATTAATCCACATTTCCCCATCACATTTTGGTGCCCACTATGGGGCCCTTGCCCCTTTTTCTAATCACAAATCTGAGTTTTCTTGTAGACAAGTTCCGTATAGGTGTCGTACAGGTTTTTGACAGGTTCATTCGGTGCATTCTCCTTTTGATTCGGCACATTTGATTCCTGTTACAGTGCATTCGTACTCCTACACATTCAACCTTTAAACTGGCGCTTCTGT
The DNA here is from genome assembly GCA_027924645.1 of Cunninghamia lanceolata. Lineage (NCBI taxonomy): Eukaryota > Viridiplantae > Streptophyta > Pinopsida > Cupressales > Cupressaceae > Cunninghamia > Cunninghamia lanceolata. Next base: position 3,069,171 of record BSBN01000765.1, on the reverse strand, counting down.
CCTCTGCTTTGGCAGTTACAGTCATTTGGCACATCCATACCCTGAGACAACGCTTCTGTCCTCTACTTCGGCGCATATGGTCATCCGATGCATATACACTCCCTAACAATGCTTTTACGTATTTTTACAGTGCATTTACTCATTTAACGCATTTGCATCATATTATGGTGCATTTACCTCCTATCTCAGCACATATGTAAAATGTTGCATGCAAGCTCTGTTTCTGCGCTTCAGACTGCATTGCGGCGCTTCTATTTTGCACTGTAGTTTTTAGGGTTCCTTGTGATTTTTTGATTGAGCTAACATTTTGTCTTGCAGGATTAGAGGCTGGAGTAGTTCATTTAGTTGCATTGATTAATTCATCTAGTTTAATTAAGGGAAAACGTAAAAAAGATGTATGCATGCAAATTCCACATAGTCCATAACTAGGAAGAGAGTAATTGAACCATTGCTATATCTGCATATTGCTATCTTCTTTAGTTAGATCACTGCTATCTCAACAATCAAGAAATGAACATTACTATCTTAAACACTTCAAAGTTAACAATCGCAGGTGTGCACACGTAGAATAGCCCATTTAGTTTTTCTACTTTTAAATAGGTTTGGATTAATCAGTGTATTCTGTGACTATGAATGACAATAGGCTTATGCTCTCCCCTTAATTGGGTGGCTAGAATGCCAAACTTGTCATTCCATTTGTTTAACCTTTAGGGGGGCCTGCCCTTGGATGCACGCCTGTCCAAGTGGGAATGACCCTGAGTGGTAACAAGCTAAAGCCAAGCCCTACCAAGCCACTTAAAATAAATTGTGCTTGAGATGAAAACCTCCTGCAACGAGTGCTGTTGTCTTACACCGACAGCCAACCTCACCGAAAACCCTCTAAGGCATAACCCTTAGAGGCTGGGAGACTCCATAACGGAGAGTAGTGCCGCCGCACATGTAACCATTCGAATGGTTGCCTTGACTATGAACCAATTGTGTAGCAAGCCAAAAACCCCTATTTGTTGATGCAAAGGGTGGAGCTCTTGAAGCGACCTTGATTCATGTGACTCTTAGTAGAGGTAGTAGGGACAATCCTAAGGTTCGGTGGGGGTACAAGCCTAAGGAAACCTGGATCTGGTATGCGTGAGAAGTGAGTGCTGTGGAGGAGAGCTAATGCTACCAGATCCTGGAGCTACATGCTTTGAGTATGCACAGCTAGAGGATTCAACAAATACTATCCTATCCAGCCTAGGGTGTACTTGTTTTTGAGTCAAATAGTCCAAAAACACAAAAAAATAACAAAAGATAAAAATCATGAAAAATTCTGTGTTTGCTATGTCTTTGCCATAATTGAACATCAGAATTCTCAAAACACCAAGTTTTCAAACCCAAAAATAGAAGAATCTTGAAAAATGTTCCAAAATTTTGCAAATTCAAACCAAAAACTAGAATTGTGCATTTGTCATGACCTGTAGCGCATTTGATCCGACTTTCAATGCAAATAAACTCTATTGTAGTGCTTTTGAGAAATACCAGACTAGCGCATTTGATCTAACTTGTGGCACTTTTGCACTCTGTTACGGTGCATTTGTTGCTGTTCATCCAAACCAGTAAGTTTTTTCGGTCTTATGTCAATGGCAAACAAATTAGAATATATTGGTCAAAAACTCCAATATCTACAATTGTAAATAAACTTAGGTCCCTCGCCCCAAGATTGCATAACAATTTCTCAACAAGTCCAAGTCTTACAACAAGAAATGGAAATATTGCAAGCTGAAGGTGCCAGTACTAGCTATGCCTCGTCCCAAAATCATACCTTCTTTTCCCATCTTAATGATACTATTGACAAGGCAACCATCACCTCATGGGGGAAATCATATACCACTCCTACTAGTCCTCCTTTGCCACCTTCTAAGACACATATTCCAAAACATACCAATCCTATGCCAACACTGCGATTGAGTTCCCCAAGCTCTAAACTAACAACCAGGGAATCCTCGGATGATTTCTAGAAAATAGTTTTTCCAAATTTATACAACCTGAGAAAAGCTAGGGAGAAAGCCAAATCCCCTCATTCACCTATCCATACACCTACCAATGATGTGATCCAAGGGCTACTAGGAGAGAGTCAACCATGTCCCCAAATTCCAGTCCTTGATCTTACCAAAGATTCTTTCAATGCCATGTCAAATCCTACAACCCCTTCATGTCATCCGCAACCCCTTGAGCTTATCGAAGAACCTCCTACTATGAACCAATGTCAAGGTCCATTAAACATCCATGTTGTTAACCAAGAAACTATCCAAGAGCTATCCACTTCCATTCAAGAAGACCAAGAGCTATGTCAAGAGCACACCTTAGAGCGTGTGGAAACATTAAGCCCTAGTCTAAGTCAAGATCAAATCACTTTCATGCAACCTATCAATAACATGTATCTTTTCCATGATCAAGATGATATCCATAATAATGAACCTCTCCATGAGCCACTTGATCCTATCCATCTCCCAACAACTATACATGAACAAGAGATCCAACTCCAACCCATGCATAACCTTTATCTTTTCTATGATCAAGATACTATCTTTGATGAAGAAGCTATCCATGAGAAACTTGATCCTATACATGAGAAGGAAATCCAACTCCAACCTATCCATAACCTTTATCTGTTCTATGATTAAGATATTCCCTATGAAGAAGATGTCCTTGAACAACTTGATCCCATACCCATCCATGAGTAAGAAACCTCCATTACTTCTATCCCTCTTCCATCTAGTCATATCCATGATCCAACAACTTCCACTTCCTCTGATGAGACACTTGCCTCCCAAGTGCACATGAATGATCAACCCAATAACTTAGATCCTAAAGAGCATAATGATGATCAAGCTTCTATTGATCCTTCACTATCCATTATTGACCAAGCAACAAATCCCTCGTCCTATATCCTTGGGCTTACTACCTTCATGCATGAATGTTCTTCCTTAGAACACCAACAACCATTATCTGCTATCTTGCCTTCCTCATCCAATAAGGAGCTCACTGCTAGTGTACCTATACGTAATCACATGGTCCACTACATACTCTAGAATATGAACTATCAAGGTAAAGGCTTAGGCCTTCATGAACAAGGTATTTTAGAGCCCGTTCATGTCAATGTTCCTCCACCTTCATATGGCCTTGGATACACACCCCAAGGTGAACAATCTCAAGATGTTGGTACTTCCTCCACTCCTCCTAAATCCCCCACTTTTCATTGCAAACCCTATCATATCCCCAAAACATATGTCGCCATTCCACCTCCATCATCATATAATCATCGAAAGCATGTGACCATACACCTTCTACCATCCAATCTACCTCCACTACTTCCAACTCCTAATAGCCCTCCATGCATCCTACCACCACTTCTTCCAACACCTTATTCATCCATCTATAAATCTTCTAACAATCCCAATCATGGCCAACAAATGCACATGTTGTCTAAACAAAGAGCTTCCACCTACCCCACTTCCACCATCCCAAGAGAATCCAACAACAAAAATTTGGATGCCTCTACCTCTCAAGTCAAAAATCCTAAGCATCCTCATGACCTAGGATACAAAAGCCAAGAATCAAAGAATTATCCATATCAAAAGCTGCATACACCCATACACCTCAATGCCAAACTGAAAAAGGTATGGGTCCCCAAGCAACAACTAATTTCCTCTGAAGCTACACAAACGCTGCATATACCCAAGTCCATACCTTCACAGGTAAAATCTAAAAGAAAAATGGTTTGGGTACCTAAGCAAAAAGCCCTAAAGTTGCATGAAGCATCCACCTCTCAAAAAATCCAACCATTCACTTTCTCCCATTTCATCCAAAAGTATCCAATTCCTCCATCCCACATGACAGACAAAAATCAGAAAAATACTAAGTCTATGTGGGTCCCTAAATACCTAAATCACTCATCCACCAAGAAAAAATCTCCATTACTTCCCACACCACCTGCCTATCATAAGCTTCAATGTTTATCATGGTATGTGCAACCGTTAGTCATGGTTCCCTTCCATTCCACAACACTTCCATATAACTCCATCTCCCCTCCCTTCCACTACTATCCTACATATCTTCCTCATCCTATAGTCCATGCTTTTGCATAAACCTTCCTTCCATCTTTGCATATGTCCTTCTATATTCTGCATAATCATCCACTATCACACCTTTCACAATCTGCTATCTACCTTCTCCATCTCACTGTCATGCAATCTCCTACCAACATCTATGAGAGCACTCGACATGGTCAATGCGACGACATCTTTTTAGTGGGACTATCACCTTTGATGGAACTAGGCACTTGGGTCCCTCTCTTCTCTATTCCACCCTCTCCTATCCAAAAAAAAAAAAAAGAAAAAGAAAAAAAGAGAAAAGTAAAGAAAAATCCCTTCATCCAATGGTGAAAATCTAGCAAATAGGCACCTTGGATAAGTACCATGATGAAAAATTGGCAAATAGGCGTCATGTGTAAGTTGATCTTCTATGTCACCTACACTATGGGGGCACCTTGTCTCATCAGCCTATCACTCTTCTCCTATCAGTTTCCTTCCGTACCATTTCCTATCCTATCCTACCAATATTGTCCAGACTATCTATCCTAACTTTCCATTCCTCCATTTTTTCTTGATCTTGATAAAGATTGGGGGCACAATGTTAACAAATGTTTTAGATGTCTCTTGACATACCTTATCCCTCCAAACCATGAAAATCCTTTAGTATCCTCTCATCCTCCTATTGTCATAAGCATTGCCATGAAAAGTCCTAAGTATTTACCTACAATGGGGCACGTTATTCCTATGCGACATAGTCCTTGGAGATCACATACTTGTTTCCTTCTACCTAACCATCCTATCCTTTATCACTCATGTATCTACCTATCTGTGGTGTTTCCTTGTCATCAGTATCATTTGATCCATATCTGTTCCATATCTGATCCATATCTGGTCCATATTTGTTCTATACCTGATCCATATCTGTTCCCTATCGTGTCTCATCCAGTCCATATCTTAGTATCATAGGGTTCACCCTGAACTACATTGCCTCTGCGTCATCACGTAGGCAAGGCCATTATCAATGCACCCCCGAGGCTCCACTACCCATCCATTCCCTACCTTATCACCTATCCTCCGGTCCATCCACATCCACACCTTTCACTAGACAAGCATGTGCAGCAAAGCAAGCTTCCCAAAACAAAATTCTTGACGCAAGACATCAACCTGTCCAAAGCAAAGTAGAACACCATACTGAAACATCCAAACTTATTCTATATCAATTATGGAAAAAAGACACATCTAATGCAAGAATGTTTTGTGAATCAGGTTAACTTACAAAGTCTTGGATTTTTGTCATTATGTCTTCCTATGCCAGTCAAGGATGCCAAAAGCTAGAGATGCTATGATGGAGGCATAATCTTTTTCTTTGTCTGCTATTTGTGGATCAAACTTTAGTAATGTGACAACTTCTATCTAACGACATGATCAACAAAAGATCATCGACGACTTCAGAGGTTTGAACATGAAAAGGGGCAATCCTTGTCTGTTGAAATGCAAGAAGTACTCAGGTCATCTAGATTCAAGTTTGACTAGATGCTTGTATTAACTTGCTATATCAAAATCCATGTAAGTAATACTCAGGTCATCTTGGTTTAATTATACCTAAATGCTTGTATTTTCTTACAACATAATAAAGCCCAATGATGAAATAAGCACTTCAAAATACTTGCTATATCAAGATGACAAATATCCATATCCATATCCATACTATATCCAATTGTAGTTCATATCCATATCTATATCCATAATGTATCCAATTGCGTCTCATATTTGTATCCGTATCCATTTGCATTTCTCCATATCCCATCCAATAAAAATCCAAAATGCAGCAAATCAATGTTTACAAAAGCTTGTAATTTCTTCTATCAAGTCATTCTTCTATCGATCAAATTTCTATTTATCTTCATATCTCTCATCAACAGTTCTAGCTGTCAGTCCTGAGCAGCAATCCACATGCAAGTTTATCCTTAATCCATACCAATCGAGTCAAGTCAATCTTGTCAAATTATCCAATCACAATTAGTGGTCTTGATCCTAATCTTGTCGTAAACCATATCAATCAGTCATAACTATCCTTTGTGTTGCTCTAGGGATATATCGTTCCCCGCCATGACAACACTGTCGTATATTGTTATCATATCAAATGTCTTGGATAGGATGTTGCATTGTCAAAACCAGACCCGGAGTCTTATACGACATGTTTCATTCCTGAAACCAAACATCATCGATCTGTATCCTTGGTTTACCACTCGACAGGGGCAATACCTTGTTTGTTCTTGTATCATTTGTGCATACTTGCTTACTTGTTGAGTGTGTTATCATTTTATCTTGCATCGCATATCATTCACCTCTTTCTTCTGCATCCAACTGTTTCTTCTCTTGTCAACCTATCTCATTGTGAGATTGTCTGTCTCACGCCTTTCTACCGTCTCCCCATCCAATCTCCTGAGGGGGCATCCTGTCGTTAAACTTATACCAAGGGAAAACTGGGGCATGTGTCACTATCAAAAATTCTTATTCTTTGAAACAACGTGATAAAACACATTGCATCAAAGAGGGGCAAAATGTATACACCTAAAAATGACATGACTCTACTTAAATAAATATTTTAAATATTTATTTCACTTTCACAATCCTCTATCAATAAATAAATAAATTTATTTATTTATTTGATTCATCTCCTCTCATATTATTAAATAAACTACATTTATTTAATTAATTAAATTCATCTACATCAACTTCATTCTTCTAAAATAATTAAATAATTTTAATTATTTAATTAAAATCTTTTATTCTTCCAAATTTAAATAAAATCTTTAATCTCCACTAAATAAAATATATTTAATATTTTATTTATTCCTCCGAAATATCTACAAATAATTAAATAAATCTATTTATTTAATTATGCTTTCTTATCTTCAAAAATCTTTCTTATCTTCTAAAAATATATTCCTCATCATACAAAAAGCGAAAGCAGTTTTAAAGCATCTTTATAGCAAACTTGCTCTTAAATTAGAAAAACAAATTCTAATTTAAGAAAAACAAAACTCATCCTCATCAACAAAGCAGTTAACTCAACATAACTTCTTTTTGAATGACACATGTCTTTCTTCCATTTGTTGCACTTTCCTCAACAATCCTCCTCTGTCGATCTTCTCTTTTCTTCTCAACCATTGATCTTCCCTCACCCTTCTCTATAAATACAACCCTCTTCTTCTTCATTTGATATATCCATAGCTTGAGAAAACTTATGCTGCAGAAACACTAGTGCGCCTTTGGCACAACCATCTCCATAAGAATTTTATGTCATCCATCAATAGTGTGTTGAAGCTCACCTTCATTCACACAAAGTATCCTAGCCAACTTCATCTCATCATCTTGAGGACTTCGAAGCAAGGAAGCAAGCTTCCTGAGGGCCAACATTCATCTCCATCAAGATCAAGATAGAAAAGGTGAGCAATGGAAGGTGAAAGGTAAAGGGCTGTGAGTATCATCTTTGTTATTGTTTTAAATCGTTTTATCTTCAGATTTCATTGTTGTTTTGGGTTATATTATTATTCATTTTGATTAATTCACATTTCCCCATCACATGCATAAGTGGTGGAGGAATGGAAAGGTCACTTTAGTACATGAGCAGATTACTTCTTATGTAGAGTTCACAGCCAGACTCAGAGATAGGTTTGACAAGAAGGACCCTAAAATGCAGTTCAAAGAGTTGGCTCAGTTAAGACAGGTGGGCTCTGTAGACTCCTACATATCAGAGTTCCAAGACCTTTCAGTGATGGTTTCTGACATTTTTGAGTGTGGATTGATCATGCTTTTCATTGATGGGTTGTCAAATCCCCTTAGAGGTTAGATTAAGGGTTTAGACCCCGCATCTTTATAGGAGGCCATGAAGAAGGCCCGAGACATGGAGTCCTTTGTTTGGAGGAATAAGTTTCAATCAAAAGGATTTCAGCATAGGACAGAAAGGAGAAGGATAGAAGACATTTTTATAGAGATTCTGGACAGTAGCACAAGAGTTCTTCTAGATTAGACAATGACCAGTTGAATGACCTCAGGAGGAAGAAGCTTTGTTTTCACTATAGAGATCCTTGGGATCCTAAGCACAAGTGTGCTACCCAAGGAAAGGTGAAATAGTTGGAGTACTTCTCAGTAGATGAGTCCATAGAGTCAGATACACATTTAGAGCAACACTCAAAAGATAATGATTTAGTTATAGATGTTGCATCTGAGGCATCGGATAGGGATGAGGAGACTGCCCTACCTACAACCCATATCTTGAGTATTCAAAGAGAAGGGTCATTCAATATAAGAGGAGTATTGGGTGGATAGCGATGTATTACACTACTTGACATAGATGCCACTCATAACTTCATAGATGAGGGATTGGTTGTGAAGAGGGGGTTGAAGATTGAAGAATTTGAAGGATTTAAGGTGAAGGTAGCAAATAGATTTATACTCACATGTACTAGGAGGATACTCAATCTAGCCATCCAACTGAATAACTATACTTGCCAGTCAGAGTTTTATGTTGTTAGCATGGGTGATATTGATGTTGTGTTGGGTATGAAGTGGTTGCATGATATCAGAGAGTTCACACTCAACTTGAGGACCATGGAGATGAAGTTTGAGGTGAATGAAGTTCAGCATGTGCTCAGGGGTATTTCAGATGGTGGGTTAAGAGTGGTTTCTCTCAAGCAGATGGAGAGATTGATTCATCATGATCAGGTTCAGTGGGAAGCAAAGGTGATGGTTATGCCTATAGTTTCAGAATAGCAGAAGCGGGAGTATCCACTTGACATATAGGATCTCTTGACTAAACACACCAAGGTGTTTAGTGATATACCACCAGGTAAACCCCCTGATAAGGGTATTGAGCATGTGATTGAGTTGGAGGAGGGTGAGAAGCTAGTGATTACTACACCATAAGGCACCCAAAGAGATATAAGGATGAAATCGAGAAGGCTATCTAAGAGCTTCTCAAGATGGGTCACATAAGGCCTAGTAAAAGCCCATTCACATCATCAGTGGTCTTGGTGAAAAAGAAAGATGGAACTCTCAGGATGTGCATTGATTATAGAGAGTTAAATAAGAAGACCATTAAGAATAGGCACCCTATACCCCGCATTGATGAGCTAATAGATGAGTTGCATGGGGCCTGTGACTTCTCCAAGATAGATTTGAGATCCAGATATCACTAGATTTGGGTCAGGGATGAAGATGTGGAGAAGACATCTTTTAGGTACCATTATGGGCACTTTGAGTTCCTAGTCATGCCATTTGGTTTGACCAATGCACCAGCCACCTTCCAATCCTGTATGAACAGGGTGTTCAGAGAGTAGTTAAGGAGATTTGTGCTAATATTCTTTGATGATATATTGATATTATAGCAGGACATGGGAAGAATATCTTAAACACATTGACATTGTTTTGAGCATCTTAGAGAGGGAGTCACAGTATGCAAAAATGTCAAAGTGTGAGTTCAGGATGACTAAGTTGTTGTACTTGGGTCATATCATCAGTGCTGGTAGTGTGAAGGTAGACCTGGAAAAGATTCAGGCAATTGTGGACTGGCCACCACCAAAGAATCTCACTCAACTGAAGGGATTTTTTGGTCTTTGTGGGTATTACTACAGGTTTGTGAAGGGGTTTTCATAGTCGGCAGCACCCCTCATAGACTTGACTTCACCCCTCAGACTTGACTCGAAAGGATGCATTCAGTTGGATAGGAGGTACACAAGAGTGCTTCGATAGGTTCAAGGAGATTATGAGTACATGTCCTGTGTTGTTCATTCCAGATTTCAGCAAACCTTTTGAACTTCAGTGTGATGCCTCGTGAAGATATTGGTGCAGTAATCATGCAAGATAAACACCCCATAGCATTTGAGAGCAGGAAGTTGAGGGGTGTAGAACGTAGCTACAATATATATGACAAGGAGATGTTAGCCATCATGCATGCATTGGCTAAATTCAGATAGTATCTAGTGGGTAGTAAATTTCTAGTGAAGACAGATCACAATAGTTTGAAACATTTCCTTGGCTAGAAAGACCTAAATGAGAGGCAGCAAGAGTGGGTCAGCAAGCTTCAGGCCTATGACTTTGACATTGTTTATGTCAAAGGAAAGAAAAATATTGTTGCTGACGCCTTATTCAAGAGGCCCCATTTGTGTGCATTAGGTGTTATTTCATATGACTGGAGAGAGATGATATCAGCAGAATATGCTAAGGATACATGGGCTACTAGGATAATTGATGGCACTATCAAAGATGACAGGTACACAGTGGTAATGATTTAAGAATTTACAAGGATAGAATTTTCTTAGTGCTAGGATCAGAGATGAAGCAAAAGGTTTTGAGGGTATTCCATGACTTGCCTATGGTAGGGCATCCAGGGTACTTCAAAACTTATAGGCAGGTCCAAGAGAGGTTCACTTGGAAGGGCCTCAAAACAAAAGTCTTGCAGTATGTGAGAGAGTGTCAGATATGCCAACAAAACAAACAAGAGCACTCTTTCCCAAGAGGATTACTATAGACCCTGCCCATTCCTGAGAGGAAGTGGGATAACATTTCTATGGACTTTATCACAGGCCTACCCAAAGTCCAAGGTAGGGATTGTATTTATGTGGTAGTGGATAGATTGACGAAGTATGCACACTTCTTTTCCATTCCTACCACCTTCACTACAGCTCAGGTTGCAGAGTTATTTTTTTATGAGGTATTTCATCTTCATGGGTTGCCATGGAGCATTGTTAGTGATAGGGACAATAGGTTCCTTAGTAATTTTTGGCAGGAGCTCTTTAGGTTGACAGGGATAGAGCTCACCCCCAGTACGAGCTACCACCCATAAATAGATGGTCAGATAGAGATTGTCAATAAATAGGTGGAAGGATACCTCCAAAATTATGTGTCAGGGAAGTAAAAGGCATGGATTAAGTGGCTTCACATGGGAGAGTACTATTATAATTCCACTTATCACATGTCCATTCAAATGTCACCATTCATGGCTTTGTATGGGTATAAGGCATCGAGCTTTGTTAATCTATTGTTTGGTGATAGTAGAGTGCCTAAGGTCAAAGACCTTCAGGAGAGTCAGGCTATCATGACGTCTTTGAAGGAGAACATACAGAAGGCTCAAAATTAGTAGAAGCAGTATGCAGATCAGTAGAGGACTGAGCGATCATTTGAGGTCGATGACATGGTATACTTAATGTTGCAGCCTTATAGGCAGTCCACTCTCAAGAAGAGTGGTGCAGAGAAACTTAAGCCATGGTATTATGGACCTTTCAGGATCTCAAAGAAAATTGGAGAGGTGTCTTATGAGTTGGAATTGTCAGTAGGTAGTAGGCTACATAATATATTTCATGTATCTCACCTTAAGAAGGCACTGGGGCATAATGTGACACCATCAAGAGAGTTATCTCCTCTTGATGAAGAGGGGAAGTTGATTTTGGTACCCAAGGCAATAATTGACACCAAGGAAAGTACTTTGAGGAGGACTATCAGAGAGTACCTAGTAAAATGGAAGAACCTACCAGTGGAGGATGCTACTTGGGAAAATAAGTAGATATTAGAGCATCTTGATCTGAGATTGATTGAGGCAAGCAATCTTAGGGAGGGCAGACTGTAATGTCCCCTTCTTGATACATGGTTAGTCCATCATTGGGTTCCTGTGGACTAGTAGTTTGGTGAGGGAACTATCATTGGTTTAGCCATGGAGGTTGTTTGTGGTGGAGTTATGGTTCGAGGTTAGAGGTCCAGTTGGTACCCTCTGAGTTGGCTCTGATTGCTATTGGCCATTACTATTTTTAGTAAGTTTAGGTTTGGTGTCAGGTCAAGATTTTCAGAGTGGGGTTGTGTTCATCTCATTGAGAGCTTTCCAGCGAGCTATAGATCATAGCATTCAGACATCATCTCGGCATTTATTTTAAAGTCTAAAAGTTATATTATTTATTTAAAAGGACATTATAAATATTAAGTAGTAACTTAGGGAAAAAAGGTAATTATTAAAAGGTCACTTAAGGAGGACATGGGTGCCCATCCCAAGGGGGATTAAAATGAATTTAAAATTATAATATTCTCTCACTAATCCCAACACCCAACTTCAGGAGAGAAATAAAAGATGAAAAGAAGAGTTCATTTGGCATGCGATGTTTATGATATTTCTCTTATTGAGCTCTGCTAGGGTTTGTTCTTGCGAAGGGTTTGAGGATTTGAACTAGAGGCTCTTGGAGACAAAAACCTCCCTTTGTAATGGCATCCTACAGGTATACAAGATCAGCCAAAGGTGCCATTTGAGGTGCATACACTTAGTGTTCACATTTGTGCCGAAATGGAGTTTGTGGGATGAGATTTCGTTGATTTATTATTCATATCTTTTATAGATTTTGATGTTCATCTATCTTCAATGGAGTTAGGACTATTTTGTTGAGTTTGAAGAGGGTTTTGTGATTGCTGAATGTTTCCATTGCTGGCCGTATATCAACAGCAGGTCGTACCATCTTTAGGGGTTTTTTTATTGTGGTTTCTTATGGATTTGCTCTCCCATCTTGGTCATTCATCCTTGGAAACCATTGTAGACCCACTTAAGAATAATTATAAGGTGTTTTTAGCAGACTTAGATGCAGACTCGCTGAAAGGAGAATATGCATCTGACTCACTAATTAGTAGTTGCAACTTCATTTCTATTGTGTTAGAGGCGTTTAGAGCCCTAAGATCATTATAATCCCTTGTAATACTTAGTACTTCCAGTATAGTGGAGATTTTTGGTGATTTTAGCCATACCCAGTTACTGGCCCAGTCTCAGCATATGTGTCAAGTTGCAAATCTGAACATGGGTATTGTAGACACCTAAAATTGTCCCATTTCATTATTTATGCATTAAACTCATATTGCATCGCATACATTAATTTCTTCCAGACATCTTGTAGCATTTTTTTCCCTAAGCACCCATATCATTACCTAATTAGTTATATAAATCTAATTTATTTGACTAATTTCATTTATTCCATTTCTATTCATAATCCTATCTTCTATAATTAAATAAATGTTATTTATTTAATTATTCATGTCCATTTATCCTCTCTAATTAAATAATTATTTTTAATTGTTTAATTAGTCATTTATCTATTTTCCTATAGTTAAATAAATTTTTATTTATTTAATTATCTTTCCACATCATCTCTCACCACAATCCAAAGTTAATTAAATAAACTAAATATTTATTTAATTAATTTAAAATCCTAAAAAGATCTTGCTTTCTTTCCAAAATTAAAACCCATGTGTATCTAATTAATTTATTTAATTAGATAATTTATCAATTATCCTCCCATCTTTTTCAAAGATTTGTTTCCTTTTTGATGATTTAAAACTAAAAGCAAGTCTTTTTATCTTATTTTCTATCTTATCTTGATTTAATTCCTCTTTTATAAAAAAATCAAATCAAATCTTATCTTATCAAATCTTCTTCCCTCCACATCAAAAATCGGCCCTAGTATATAAGTATGGCCTATCATAAGCCATTTATTATGCATTGAGTTCAAGTATCCTTATTCTGCCAAATTTTCTATGCATTGAGTTTTATATCCTTATGCTATAGAAATCACTTTGGAACCTTTGCATCAATATTCTTCTAATCCTCTCATCTATCCTCATCTACCCATCTTCTTATATCAATCTACATCTTATAGTTATGCTACGAATGTGAGCGATCAACATCTAATCGAATTGAGCAAAACAACCATGCATGCATCAACATCATTTGAGGTATTAAAAAATGTTTGGATATAAAGTAATTTGCACTCATTTGTTTTATCTTCATATTTATCTAAATTTTCTCTTCTACATTATGGTATGCCCGGTGGGACTCACTTCGCTTGATTATTTTTCACAGATTTTTGTTATAAAAATTTGTGCTTTCTAACCCTCATTTGCAAGTTTTGCAGAGGATCTATCACATGTGACCTTCTTAGCTAAAACAAACATCATGATTGCATCTAGAAGGGCCAAGAGGTGAAAAAAATCATATAATTTGACCATTTTTGCTGTAGGTCAAAATTAAACAACTGTTTGTAGGGTGATGAACAGTGTTTCCAGCCATGAACAGTGTTTTCAGCGGTGAGCAATATTTCTAGCAGTGAATAGTGTTGCCAGTGGTGAACAATATATTAGGTAGTAAATAGTGTTTCTAGTAGTGAATAATACTTTCAATCATGAACAGTGTTTTTAGGCCGTGAATATTGTTTTTTAAAGCTTAAAATAGTTTTCTTTTTTAAAAAGTTACCATAACTTTTGCAAATCATGTCAGATTTTTAAGTTTTTATAGTTGTTGGAAAGCTATTTGAACAAGCTTTGCAGATGTAAAGGTCTTATCAAGTAATTATGTCATTTCTGTAGGTAAATTTTGTGTCAAAGATCAGCTACCTTTCAAACTTAAAATGCACATATCTTGGGCAAAACGTATCCTTTTTCAATGATTTTTTAAAAAAATTGCCTAGAATTTCATGAAATTTCTATTTTTGCAACTTATTTCACTATATCAGGTCATTTGTCTCTAATTTTTAACAAAACACATCTTTTTGACCCAACCCCCTATTAGCTTGCAAGTCTGGTTTTCTTCTTGTCTTGGTGACTTTCAAGGGCACCTAAGGAGTTGGAGCAGTAGTAGCATCAACATACATAGCAGATCAAAGGACAAAAAATAAATTAGGTGCAATCACTCCATCTTTCATCTTATAATCATTACTTGTCAAACATTTTGATTTGGGCTCTTAAAATCAATCTTTCTTGCTATCACACATCAAAAATCAGATCTAAAATTAACCATTGTCTTCCATCACTTTTTGGGCTTTGGGGATTAAAAAGAACAAGTGCTTGAACTGTCTACCACACATTTCATTTCTTAAGGGTTAATGACAACTGCAATTTGTCAAACCCTATCTAGGAGGCCTGTGAGGGGATTCCATCACCCCTAGGGATGAAATCAACCACTAGTTTTGGTAGGGTATATCAAAGGGGGGAGAGTGAAAGATGTACCTCAATCTAGCTATGTAGTCATTGGGACAACCTTGTGGCCCCAGGTGATTCTGGACACAAGGTGAAGTGGTATTCACTTACGCTTATGCCACATCCCTTCAACGGGCTAGTGTTCATAGATTTGGGCCTCTTGTACTTTGTGTATATCGGGGACACCCTTAGTTAACCCTTATGCAACCTAACTTAAGACCTATTGGCCATATTGGTGCAGGAGCACCAAGATATCTAGGTTTTACTTGATCTTCAAGTAGTTTGTTTTGGTTTAATAAGGTCCTTGAGACCATCTCCATGTTGTAATAAGGCTTGAATGCCATGCTTGTAAGAGGACTATGTCCAAATATCTAAAACCTATTCTCATGTTGTAAGTCCTAAGGAGGACAGTCATATTGTAAAGGCAGTCATATAAGTTTGTAGCCCTCCTAATGTATGTAGGAGGCAATCCTCTTGGTTGTTAGCATGTCAAAGGTATGTTAGAACCTTGTCCAAGGTTAACCAAATGTTAGGGAGCATCATTTAAACATAAAACAGTCGATATAATCCAAGACAGGACAGTTACTACTTGCTGCAGTTAGAAACAAGAAAGAAGTTCGATGGTTGGGGCAGTTTCATCGACCCCAACCACTCCCATACTTCTTGATTCAAATGTAGGAGGCTTATTTTTAAGCCAAAAAGGGTTCATTGTGCAGAGATATTCGGTGGAAGTTGAATAAGAATGAAGAAATAACTATTTTTCTTGCATTTCTATGTTTTTTCTATTGTTTCTAGCCCGTACCCGACCCTGTATGGAATAGTCATAGCTCATGAATGTATTGGATTGTTAGTGGATCAAAATAGCTTTGCTTTGAATCTTGTTTGAGGTCTTGACAGTAAATTAGGTGTGAGAAAATTGTTGTTTTGTGTTAGGCTATCCTAAACCCTGAGTTAGGGTTTTCCTGAACAACCCGATGGATTTCTCCTCATTCCACTGATCTTTTCTATTTTTGATCAGTGGAATGGGTTGTATAGTAGTTAATGCAAGGTCTTGTGAAGGTTTTGGAGATAGGAGGATGGTTTGGGTTGAGTTTACCATGTAGATGACCCTACAGAGTCTTGTGTTGGAACTTGGAGAAGGACAACAGCAATTTAGGTGATGGCCATCGACTGTGGGAGTGGAATCCTTGTGAAATACCAGTCATTAACAATGGTGCAAGGTGCTCTAGATCTAGAAATGATCCTGTGAGACAAAGTAAGACAAAATCTTCCATGAAACTATTCTTTCTGCCTGTTTCAAACTCTGTCAGTCCTCACTGAAAACAGTCACCACAAAGAAGGTATTATTTAGATTTGTTGGGTTATTGATTTGTCAAGGAAGGCAGTAGGCATGTGTGGCATGTTACTGATTAGGCATGATTGAGATTGAGTTGTTCTGAATGGACATCACCCCAAGGAAGATACTAAGTCTGTCTTTCTAGTGGAGTAGTAGTGTTGGGACAGTCTATGAGACTACTGTCCTGTAGGCCCTGCATAGTGGGTTGGATGGAATGTTAGATGGAGTAGGTATCATGTGATATGAGTCTTGAAGCCCACTCACTCTTGTGTCATGAACAAGTATATTGTTGTGTTACAACTCTTCCTCATGGGTGGTTTGATCTCTGTCAAAGAAAATAGTGAATCTAGAGAGCCCTTTCCATTGAAGTTTTGAAGTGTCTTTCTCAGTCCTTGATGCTTTGCATCATTTGTGGTATCAGAGCCACTAGTAGATCCTTGAGGGAGTAGTAGGATCTTGTGAAATAGTAAGGGTTTGTGAAAGTGTAAGGATGCCTCCTAAGAATCAGATGGCTAGGGAGAACAATGAACTGAGGGAAGCCTTAGAGGCTAGAGAAAAAGAGTTGAGGGATAGAAGAGAATAGGATGCTGCAAGGGAAAGAGAGTTAAGGCAAGTGAGAAGGGAGAATGCATCAATCTTGGCAAGGTTGGAAGCATTGGAGAAGAATCCTAGAAGGGATGAACAAAATGATTCAGAAGGAGATGAGGAGGCAGATGAGAATCCTCCTGAGGATGAATTGGATCTTGAAGAAAAGAAATTTGTGAGATTGCTGCAGGCAGTCCAAGGTAGTGGAACAAAGGCAAACATAGAGTTACCTATCTATCAGGGGAAGATGGATAGTGAAGAGGTATTAGGGTGGATAGATGCCTTGGAAAATTTCTTTGAGTATGAGGAGATGAGTGATGAGAAGAAGATTAAATTTGCAAAAACAAAACTAAGAGGAACAACACTTACATGGTGGAGTAGTGTGCAAACAGAAAGAGTGGCCAGAGGTGGAACAAGAATCACTTCTTGGGGTAGGATGAAGGATATGATGAAGGATATGATGAAGGATCAATTTCTTCCATCCGATTACTCCATTCAAACAAAGAGGATGAGGCAGAATTTGCAACAAAAGGACATGGATGTTATGTCCTATACTGAGCAATTTCATAAGCTTAGTATTAGAGGAGGATTCGAAGATGAAGAAGAGAAAGTGGCAAGAGACCTTAATGGGCTTAGGTATAACTTGCAAGATGAGATTGGTTTGACACCAAAATCACTTGGAGAATGTTTTCAGTTAGCCATAAGGGCTAAAGAGAGGGTGAAGAGGAAGCAAGAAAGACAAGGAGGTAGTGGAAGAGGATATAGAGGTAGGGGTAGATCTACTAATGAAGTACAAAATAGCAATGAGAAAGGCAAAGAGTTTTCTGCAGATCAGAGAGGTGGAGGTAGATTTGGATCAGGTAGAGGAGTATTCACAGGCAGATGTTATCATTGCAATGAAGTGGGACACACGTCTTTCAAATGTCCTAAGAAGGATGATGCTGATAAAAGCAAGGATAGAAGAGTTCATTTGGCACAAGAAGAGGAGAAGCAAGAAGACCAGGATATGTCATTAGCCTCTCCAATAATGGTTGGAGAAATGCTCATGGTGGAAAAAGGCAAAATGCAGCAAACACCACAAGTATCCATTTTTAAAACTAATTGTTTAAGCCATGGAAAAATATGCAAGTTGATTATAGATTCAGGTTCACATGATAATTTAGTCTCTTGGGAAATGGTGCACAAGTTGGGATTGAAGACATTTGATCATCCTAGTCCTTACAATGCCACTTAGGTAAGTCAAGGACAACAAGTAATGGTTAATCAGATGGCATATGTTGATTTTTCCATTGGTCCATATCATGATTCTATTTTATGTGATGTCATTTAAATGACATGTGGGCATTTAATTTTGGGCAGACCATGGCAACACTTGAGGAGGACAATTCATGATGGTTATACTAATAACTATTTGGTGCATAAAGATGGGAAAAAGTTTAAACTAGTTCCTTTACCTTGTGAAGACAAGAAGGAACATGTTACTATCTGTTTTGGAGAGAAATTGTAGTTGAATGTGCAGGTTAAGGATGATGGGAAATAGCCGGAACAATTGCAGTAGAGGAAGGTGGAAGACAGTCCTAAAGAACAGCAGGTTTGGGACTTGAGTTATGTCAAGATTGGGGACATTGACTACCCTATAAGGAGGTAGAAGAAGGAAGGCAAACAACAGATAGTATAGGGAGGAATAAATCAGAACCTCCAGATGGGAAGAACAGAAGCATTGCAGTATCAGGGTCCTAGACAAGGACACCAAAACAAGTTTTATGATACTAACACTGTTTGTAGGAGCCATGCAGGTTGGAGGAGAAGGATAACCCTTGGAGAGTTCATGTTTCCTGTCGCTAGTCAGAGGAACATTCCAACAAGATTGAAGAACATTTGGAGAAGAACCCATAACTCTTGGGACAAGAGTTTTCATCATGCTGGGGAGTATGGTGCAGGAGCACCAAGATATCTAGGTTTTACTTGATCTTCAAGCAGTTTGTTTTGGTTTAATAAGGTCCTTGAGACCATATCCATGTTGTAATAAGGCTTGAATGCCATGCTTGTAAGAGGACTATGTCTAAATATCTAAAACCTATTCTCATGTTGTAAGTCCTAAGGAGGACAGTCATATTGTAAAGGCAGTCATATAAGTTTGTAGCCCTCCTAATGTGTGTAGGAGGCAATCCTCTTGGTTGTTAGCATGTCAAAGGTATGTTAGAACCTTGTCCAAGGTTAACCAAATGTTAGGGAACATCATTTAAACATAAAACAGTCGATACAGTCCAAGACATGATAGTTACTAGTTGCTGCAGTTAGAAACAAGAAAGAAGTTCAATGGTTGGGGTAGTTTCATTGAGCCCAACCACTCCCATACTTCTTGATTCAAATGTAGGACGCTTATTTTTAAGCCAAAAAGGGTTCATTGTGCAGAGATATTCAGTGGAAATGGAATAAGAATGAAGAAATAACTATTTTTCCTGCATTTCTGTGTTTTTTCTGTTGTTTCCAGCCCGTATCTAACCCTATACAGAACATACATAGCTCATGAATGTATTGGATTGTTAGTGGATCAAAATAGATTTGCTTTGAATCTTGTTTGAGGTCTTGTTGTGTGGTTACACAACACACCCCATTTTGACATGACAAAATAGGGACCCAACTTTTTTTAGCTTGTTCTGTGCTTTCTGGCAGTTTGGTAAAAGTAAGTCATGCAGATCATCATGCATGACGAGGCTAGGTAAGTCATCATCATGAGGTTAGTTTGTCAAAGTTCATATTCTATTCTAGCAACCTCATATTTAGAAAGAGCATCAAATTTCATGCAGGTTTGCCTCTTGTATCACCCTGATATTTGTTAAGGTGAGAATGTTGTGAACGGTCAAAGTTTGAGTCAAACCTGATATTTCTAGGGGGAAGGATCATATTTCGTAACATTCATCATATTATAGAAGATCACCCCAATTTATTTTATCACTCGATAAATCATACGGCCCAAATATCTGGATGTCAATTTTAGGTGATAGTAGCCTTTACCCATCAATAGCCTTATCCATTTCGCGAGGATCATATTTTTCAATATAACTTGATATTTCTTAATATCCTCCTGATGCGAAATATCCCCCTAAGCCATTATCCTAATGATGTCATTTGAGTCTGATAAATGAAGAAATGATATAACGATGACATCATCATCACATTTACCTCTCGGCAGGATATTTCATAAACATGATCTTGTTCCCATAGAATGACGATGACGTCATGATGCCTTGCTGATACAATGAATGAATATCTAGATGATGTCATCCCAACATTCTGAAAAGGAGAAGCATAAGTTTATCCGGTCATCATCATCTTTGAAACATCACCTGATGTATCGAAATATCCTCTTGATGTGCTAAACATAACCAAAGGGTGAGTTGATCACCTGATCTTGTCACGATAGTTTTTCCTCTCGAAGAGGATGATCACATTAAACTTGAGATGATATTTGCGAATATCATCTTCTTATTTGAATATCATCCTGTCATATGAATATCACCCCGCTCCCATTGCCGCCATTAACATTTAATGTGCGCAGACATGGTAGGTAGTTCCCGCTGACCCCAAAGCCTGATGAAATAGCTGGCGAAATCCTGACTTTCTGTGTAGAAAATTAACGAATAAAATCTAATCTATCAGGGTTTGCCCTAATTTCACCCTAAGCGCATGGTTAAAAGGTGAATTCACTGTCATTTCAGTTCTTACCTTGTGATAAAATTGTTTTTATAGAGCACCAGCTTCCATATCCTCATATAGGTGATAGTCAGATGAACCGAGCTTATAAACGAGAGGAAGTACGTGATCATCAGTAGAATTAAGAGCACTTTCAGAAGTCCACTGGTATAAAGGAAATTTGCATATCCAGGTAAGTAAATGAAACTCTCATCATGTTGTTTCTGTAATAGTCAAGTATGGTGTTGTTAATTTGAAGTCCTGGTTTATGCACCCCCATGATGAGTTGATGTTGAATAAATATAGTAGGCATGATGGTTAGTAGAGGTAATTGTTATCTACATGCATGTGATTATCCATTGTAAGAAAGGATTTTGTTAATTTGCAGGCATCCATGGCTGATAAGAGGTTGGCTAAGTGTGAGGCTGAATTCAGTAAGCCCATGTTTTCATCTCAGAAGGGCATCTTGATCAAATATGGTGCAATTACAGATACCCATTAGGGGAATACTAGTTTGGAAGCATGGTCAGCTAGGCTGAATGATGAGAAGAATAGAAGTCCTATGCTGGATGTCGTATTCATGTCTGAAATGTTGAATGCCGTTGGTTTCCCATACTCCATGGAGTCTCCAGAGCTGGTCATCGAGTGTGCCCGGAACTACAACCCAGAGACTTGGTAGGTGATGAAGCATGGAAGGATATATGCAGACCTATCCATCAAGGGTCTCTCCCAGACATTTGGACTACCATTGGGTAGGAAGGTCAATAGTATGGACCTGAAGAAATCAGAGAAAGAGTATGAAAATAACAAGAAACAAGCCAGGAAAAACATGTACCAATGGAGGGCTGAGAACAGCACATATCCTGCAGCCGCCAAACTTCCTGTACACTTATTCAAATATGATTTTAGTGATGAGTACCAATACATGATTGCACTATTGAGTAGAGTCATAGGCCAGCCTAATGCTGGTAGTTTTAAAGATTGGATGTATGGTGTGATCATGATGTGCATTTATTCAGACATCAAGCCATTGTGGGGCCAACTAATAAGTGATGCTCTGCATGAACAGTTGATGAACCTAGGAGGTTCAAATTGTGCTTTCTATATGATGTCATACATTGTCTACTCCTATGCTTACAAAGGCACATTTGAGACACTGGTTACAGATGGTAAAGTCACAAGCACAATTAATGCTGTGCATATTTGGGATCATCATCCCCAGCTGCAAAGAGCCAATTACTTCCAAGATTATAAACTGGTAAATGATGCATTCTCTATGCATCTGGTCAGAACCATGGAGGAGGATAGAACAAAATGATTGAGCATGGAGGCTCAAGTGATAATCTACAGGCATGGAGCCTGGTATATACAATTTGCCACATTTTCCTACATGAGGATTGAGGGTTTATAAGGAAATCCCCTCATGCTGCCAAGGTATCCCACTGATGCAGTGATACTGATGAATTTATAAGGCAGAGCTCCACAATGTTGAAAACATATAAGGATGCCCGGAAGCTGCCGCCAATTTTGTTTCCAGTCACCATTGGTTGGTACATGTGTCCCAATTCAGAGAACATCAAGAAGGAGATGGTCACCTTGAATAAAATGAAGTTGTAGCCTTTTCCACTGATAAGACCATATGATCCTTATGGTAGGATGCAGAAAATAATAGGAAAGCCTATTCACCAGAGGCACCTAGAAGACTTCTGGGCTGACTGTGAAGATGAAGCAGAAGCAAGAAGAAGAAGATATCAAAGGCTAACACTGAATCAAATCAGAACCTTTGACTGCATCCCCATCCCTCAACAATTGGAGAAGGATAATGGTAGGATAATTACAGATGAGTATGAGGAGAAGAAGATATATAATGATACCATCTCTGCACCTGACCTCACTATACAAGAGGACATATCCTTGGACCCCTTCATTGCCAAGACCATACAGCTAACCCAAGCCTAGGTTAATGAACAGATAGAGGCTTTGAAGAAGAAAGGTGTTGCCATTACTGTGGACAACAAAAAGAAGGGGCAGGATATTCCTGACGGGGAGTATGATGACTTCATAAATGAGAAAAGAAAGTCAAAGGGAGATAGACTCCTTCCACAACAACAATAGAGCAAAAGACCCCCAAGGGGTAAGAAAATAGATAATGAACCCAAAGGGGTTATTATTGAATGGGCAGTGTTCATAGCTAAAGAAGCAGCATCATCAGGATCAGGATCAGGATCTGCCTCACCTCCATGGACAAGAAAACAGAAGTCCAAGAAAGGAGAGACAGTAGAGGCTGGAATTACTGAGACCCAAGAAGAGGGTCAATCCTCAAGAAAACCAGATGAAGAGGATATCCTCATAGAGGAAGAGCTTGAGGAAGAAGAGGCTCCTTTGTTATTCAAAAGGAAGAGAAGAGCTCCACAGGTGGTGGTGTCTACCCCACCAAACAGACCAAGAACCTCCATGAGAGGTGAAATAAGACAATCCCCTACATTGTTACAAGGGGCAGGTAGTGAAGTGCATAGGGAACTTCAGCACAATGTTCCACTTCCTACCATCATTAAGTTCAAGACTGAGCTTGCAGAGGACCAGATGAAAGAGACCTCCCAGGCACATGCAGAAGGTCACATCTCACTGGAGGAGACAATAAATTTGTCCAATGATGAAGTTGTGAAGGAAGTGGCTTCACAAAAGATGGAAACCCTTGCTGCAGGTACACACATGACCCCTCACAAGACTCCACCAGTTCAAACTATACTGGAGGAGATAAAGCAAGCAGAAATAGAAAAAGAAAAAAGCCCAGAGAGGATAGCCCAAGAAATGGGGCTAGATACATTAATTGCATAGGTGACAAGTCCTATAGTGGTAGACTTGATAGAGAAATAGGATGTGAATCCTGAACATCCAGCAGGATCACCTGATAAAGGGCAACCTATAGAAGAAGTGAAGATGGTAGAATCAAAGGGCCATACTTCAGAGATAAGTTAAGAAGATACATTAACAGAGCCTACTATAGTAGAAGTTCAAGAAAAGAAGGCTGATGAGGAAGAGGTAATAAAAGATCCTGTTGCTACAGTTCAGGAAATAAGTAGTATAGGTGCAGAACAAATTGTAGTTACAGAACCAGCACCAGCACTTAAGGAGACTTCCCAAGTATCCACTACGGTGAATGTTCCTCAGCAAGAAGAAAAGATAAAAGTGGATGAGGTGATAACAGAAAAGGATCATGATCATCATGATCAACATATAGATACATCACAAGATCCTCCACCTCAGGAAGATGCTCCTCCAGAGAAAGAAGTTCCTCAACAGGAGGATGTGCCACAGGATCAACATCAAAGCGAACATCATGAAGAAGAACTAAGGAAATCACCTTCTCCACCACATCTACTGATAGAAACAGGAGATAAAGGTGAACATCATGATGATGTAGAGAAACATGATCAGGTACCTCCATGGTTGGAGAAGGAGGTAAATGTAGAGGTAGAATTTGAAATTCAAGAATTTGATGTATCTACCTTATTTTCTGAGAATATAATAAAACCTCAGAGGAAGGCCAGAATGACTTCAGCCATTAAGAGAGATCCAACAACTAGGAGAAGGACTGCATAGATTGCAATACCTACTATAGAGAAAGAAAAAGGTAAAATTACCTTAGATGAGTTTCAGATTAGCATAGTGGACTTAGGATTTGCCAATGAAGACCAAGAGGGTCAAGAAGGCAAAGATATTATGGATTCTTTAATTGAGAAGGTGGAAAAAGAGAAAGAGAAAAATAAGCAATGCATAGAGCACATTGCTCAGTTGCATGCCTACATAGGAAGGTTGACTAATACTGAACATACTTCAACTAAACATGCAGTCCCATTGACTGCTATTTCTCAAGAGGAGGTGAATAAATTAGATCTGATGAAACATGAGGCATCTGTACTAAGGAAATGGATGTTATCCACATTGGATAATGCGGAGGAAGTGGTAAAGGCCTCTTTGAAGAGGTGGAATACTCTCAGTGACTCCAGGTCAAGAGTAGATAAATTGCAGATGCAGACAGGCAAAAGGTCTTACAGATTGGAAAAGATATTAGACATCTTGGGAGAAATAAGGAGGATAAATCCTCAGTTGCTTATCAACAAATAGGTACTGAACAATAATACTACCTTGTTGGTTGATATATGGTATAAGGACATTCAATTTGAATGTGGAGTACTTAGAAGATGCAATAATAAACTGAGAGATATCAGCATGAGGTTGCATGATTTAATGTCTGTTGAGGCAAAAATGTTGGAAACACTGGAAGGAAAAGTGGAAGGGAAAGTAGAAAATCAAGATGAAGAGTTTGCCATCAAAGCTTTACATGGCAACTTCCAATCAGTAGCCGATGATCCACTTGTTCACTTGACAGAAGAAGTCATAGATAAAATAATGAGAATCAAAGTCAAGATGGAAAATTACAATGAGACGCTGCAAAATAGGAAAGACAAACTAGACAATAGTAGACAAAAATACGAGGCACACAAGTACGCCATCATCAAAGCAAAGACTTAGGATGGCAGAGAAATAGATAAAATTGTGCAGTTATATGAGCAGATCCGGAGCAGCATGCAACCTCATATGCGAGGTCATCATCATCATGATGATGAAAGTTCAGGAAGTGATGCACTTGGTGAAGAATCACATGATTCCGATAAGGTAGATGATGATGCATCATAGAGTAAATATCAGCATCTAATACTTAGTGAAGAAAGTCTTTTTTAGATGGTTGCCAGCTGGCAACTTGTGCCATTTTGTAAGGTTGACATATTCAAAGGAAATATAGACCATGGATATGCATAGATAAATCAAGATCGTTGATCTTTTTGTAACAGATTCCTCACCTTATTCTATAAAAGGTGTAGGAATGCCTCTTTTCTATTATTCAAAACTTAATTGAAATCCATCTGCTGAAATATTTAGGGCTTATTTCAAAGCCTTTTTATACATCTATATCTTTGCATACTTAATGAATGAGAAGACTTGTTTGATTACAATTCATAGTAAATCTTGAGTAATCAGTGTGTGAATTATGGACATATGCTATGATCTGCTGCGTCCCTTGGAGTGCATGTCTACTTGCATATGTTGTTTTCATACAAATTCCTTTGAAGTTAGCATCAACTGTATCTAGCTGTGGAATGTCCTGGTGAACATATGGTTTGGTTTTCTTCTCTTCACGACTATATCTGATGTGCATGTGGTTCAAAAGCTAAAGGTTCAACATTAATATGAAGCATTTCTTTCAATTTCTTTTAAATTTCAAAACATTTTACCATCATAATTGCAAATAACTGATAATCTTAAGCAAATATTGAAAATATGTGGACATCTCGTAGATAATTACAAATATTTAGCATATCTGAAGCTAAAGCATGTATAATTGAAAATATCATGCAAATATTTGAATATAACTGCATCATTTGATCAAACTAATGTATAAAATGACCTCTCTATGAAGAATCTTTGTAGAAACAGTGTCATGATGATGAACTTCATGTAAGATCCCAAAATGGAAACAGCAACACACATCAACCTTTGAGTAACGTCAGATGATTAAGACCTAATCACTGGAGACTTGGGATCATGAATTCTCTAAATTCATCGTATCTTTCAAGATGAATAAAGGTTAATGTGTACTTTTATTCTATGGTTGTTTATGAGTAACATCATGACCAACATAAATTGGCACTAGAAGGAGGGCCTTATCTGAAAGAAGATGCTCATCATCATTATTTTCAAGTTGATGATGCAGAAAGTAAGGTAACCCCAGTGCATTCATGAATCTCAAATATTACTTAAATATTTACTGTAGCAAACTTGTAAATGCTCATTCTGTGTAAAGATTTCCAGATCAGTCATAAATATTGCAAGCTTTACAGTAGATCATCATGAATTCACAAATATCAGCCAATGTTAAGTAAATGCGTTCAAGCTTTGAAGATTTTTGCCTTAGAAGCCTGATATCTTGTGGTAAAGGTCATCATACCCTATTATCACCTTAAATTTGCACTGTCTTTGCAAATATTTCACAAATATCTAATCAGATCAGTCATCCGATGGTAAATATCACCTCAGCCGGTGAAATCCAGCCAATATTTGAAAAGTTCCAGCCAATTTGCCTCAAAATTGAGAAATCCTAGCTCACAGGATAAATACCAGGTCTAGGCCTAGTGGAGTCTTTGAAGAATTACCTGTTAGAGGGTTCAGACCTAGGACTATGGACATCCATCACACTCCAGGGTCTAGTGCATCAGGAGCTTCACTAGAACCTCCTCCAGTTACTCGTATTGGTTTGTAAATACCTTCTGGGATATCTGTGACACCTCCTATCCAACCTCAACCCCAAGTCCAGCCTCAGACGGTTATACCACAAGCTCAACCTCCTCTGGTTGCTATGTCTTTCTTTGCAGTAGAGTCACCTTTGACTTTCAATGTGTATCATGAGTTACCAAAGAATCTGGATAAGCTTTGTCCAAAATATCATCCTTATCAGGATGTTGATGATCATATCAGAACCTTTAAGGAAGCTTGTTGTAGGGCCAGAATAGAACATCAAGATGTTGTATGCAAATTATTTCCTTTTTTCTTAGGGGAAGAGTCTTATAATTGGTTTATTAGTCTTGGTCAGGGTTCTGTTGGTTCATGGGTTGTCCTAGAGAAAGCTTTTACTGATAGGTTCAAGGTGCCAATAGATCCTTCAATGAACTATCACTTAGTTGCCACTATCAAGAGGTTTGAAGGTGAATCTATTGCCAACTTTAATGCTAGGTTCCAGAAAATGTTGTCCAAGTTAGTTAGTCCTTATGTAGTAGGAGATGCTGCTGCTAGGAGTATCTATTACTCAGCTCTAGATCCATTAACTTCCATGTTCATTAGGAGAACACATCCTGAGATCACTACCTTGACAGGGGCTTTTCAAGAAGCTATCAAGGTGAATCAGCAGTTAGTTCCTGCTCCAACACCAAATGTTGCATTTCCTACATTGCCTAGCATGTATCCAACTTATCCTCCTGCATATCCTACACAACAATATCCTAATGGAGTAATGATGCCTCCACCAGTCATGCCTGCACCTTTGCAAGTACCTCCATTAAGTATCATGCCACCTCCTAATGGGAATGGCCAAACTCCACAATATCCTACACAAACTCAGACACCTCAGGGTGCTGATCTGTCTAACAATAACCATGGATCCTCTTTCTTCAAGCCTCAAACTGAGAATGTAGTAGCCAAAATCCAAGAAGAGAAGGAAGAAATCAAAGAAATCTCTGCTCAATTAAGAAAACTCACTACGGAGGTGACACATTTGAGAAATCAGAATTTCTATTCTCAGCCTAACCAAAACAAAAGTTATTCTAATGACAGACCAAATTATCCTGACAGAGGATACAATAACAACAGTAATTTCAATAATAGTGGTGGAAATAACAATAATAATCCTCCCAGACAGCCTAGAGTATGGAACTCCAGGCCAAATAATGGTTCATTACCATCACCCTTAGATAATCAGCCCCCTGGTGAAGCCAAACAGACTACTAGAGTCAATCTTGCTGAAGCAGCCCTCACCAACTAGTGCAGGATACACAACACAAATGCTCATGCAGAGTTAGACTGTCCACAATTCAGAATTGTTGCTAGCATTTTCTAGACAGAAGTATCTAATACTTCTAGAAATCCACCTCAGGTAGAGGGAAATGAACTTGTTCCTTGTGGATATGACTCTGCATTTGTATTGGAGAGCTATACTGATCATCATCATCAGCAGGATGTACCCACCCACCGGCATTGTTCACAAGTATGTGAATAATCTGCTTTAGTCTTCGAGTCAAATTATGTCTTCCCCTTTGAAGATGAAAATGAACCATCCACTGAATATGAGGAGGTGCATGAATACTAACAACAATATTCTAGCAAGCATAAATATAACTTGAGAAGTGGTTCCAATAGACCTACTAGTCCATTGACATCATCTCTACCTCCAAATAATTTCAACACACCTCCTGATCCCAAAGCTAGCAATAATCCAGGATTTCCCAAGGTGAATGCACAGTATCTGTCATCCTAGAATATAGCATCAAAAGTTGTTGCCTTACCTCAGGAGTCTGATAAACTTGTCACATACTTGGCTGATGAGATGAAAAAGATAAAGATCAGCCTGTCTCTGTCAGAATTGTTGAAAACTCCTGCAATTAAGAAAGCTTTTATGAAGTCACTAGACGATCCTGCTCCTAAAGAGGATATTCATTCTCTAGGTCATCTTAGCAATAAAGATCATGCTGCTAGAGATAATAATATCAAGCCTAAGGTGCCAGCTACTGTCCAAGCTGCAGAAACCTCACATATGACATTATACTGAGATAAGACTGAGTCACCACCTTTCCTCCTTACCATAAGGATGTTTGGCAAGAATTTACACAATTATCTGGTGGATTCAGGTGCCTCTACCAATGTGATGCCTTTGTCCATATGCAACGCATTAGGACTGCATCCTGCTAAATCCCTAAAGAAGGTGACACAGTTAGATAAAACAGAAGTAAGTGTGATAGGAGAATTGACTCATATACACATGCAGCTCACATCTAACCCTAGGATCCAGTACTATATTGATATTCAGGTAGTTGATATACCTGACACATATGGGATGCTGCTCAGCAGGGACTGGTCAAAGACTTTGAATGGATATATGTCCACCGACTTCAGTCACATGTGGTTACCTTGGAAAGGTATACCAAACCAAATAAGAATAGATGTTGAACCCAGAATGAAGCACATGATAACCGAGTATAATAAAATGAATGAGATCATGTATGTCAACGTTGAGCCTAGAGTTTATGCCGTTAGACCACAGACTATTAGGATAGAAGAGATCCTGATGCTTGACTTTCATGATGATGATGATGATCATCATCAGGAGGACATGTTGGTTGTAAAACCTGATAGTAATTTTGAGAATGAGAGTGAAGTAGATCACTTCAGAAACTTTGAGATGCATCTGTCTGAATAGGTAAGGCGTTGTCAATTGTTAAATATAGCTGCTAATGATATTTTGATTGATGGATGGTGTAGATTACACGATGAAGCACATTTAGAAAAGACTTGAGAAACATGCTTAGACATGATGATGCTGGAATAGACATGCAGTAAGGCATCATCATCATATTCTAAGGTAAGTTCTACATCTAGTGATGAGGATGAATCTGATTCTTGTTTGTCTTCTGCAAGAACCACAGAAAAGGTGATAGATCATGATGAAGATCATGTATAGAGAACATAAGAAATTCTGGTGTACGATCAGATAAATGTTAAGAAAAGAGAAAAGATCACCCCTGGAAGTGATTGTCTGATGGAGTCAGACTATGAACTGTTTGATGAAGACAGAGGCAGTAACCTAACCAGATTTGAAGAGATCTTACCAGGAGAAATTAAGAAGATGATAAGACAAAAGAAACATCCACAAGATGCACTAACTGAAGGTTGGTGTAGGCTGCATGAGGCACCTCACTCAGAGACCGCCTATTCGCTGTGTCTGCATATTTTAAAGAAACATACAGAGCCTGATCCAAAAGGTCATCCTCTTGATGATGGAAAACAAGAAGAAAAATTAGCTTCTCAGAAGGAAGAAAAGATGAAGTCTGAGAAAGCTAACATTCCTAAGTTAAAATGGATATCAGGTGGAGTAGCTGCCAGAGCTGTAAAGAAAAATAAAGGTTCAGCTAAACCTCATGCTGAATATAAATCTTGGATCCTTAGATTTGATGGATCCAAATCCAAGCAAGGAGTTGGAGTAGGGATTAATCTCATTAATCCATCAGGAAAATCCTACTTAGCTGCATACAGATTACAGTTCCCCTGTACTAATAATGTGACAGAGTATGAAGCTCTGATTCATGGGATATTGTTTGCTCTCAAGAAAAAAGTAAAAATTATGCATGTCTTTGGAGACTCAGAGTTAGTTGTCAGACAGGTAAGAGGAATATACTCCCGCAATTACAAAAGATTGTCAAATTATAGACACAGAGTGTGGGATTTGATTGAAGACTTTGATGCATTTAACAACA
Organism: Cunninghamia lanceolata; assembly: GCA_027924645.1. Taxonomy (NCBI): domain Eukaryota; kingdom Viridiplantae; phylum Streptophyta; class Pinopsida; order Cupressales; family Cupressaceae; genus Cunninghamia; species Cunninghamia lanceolata. The sequence continues at coordinate 3,038,398 of BSBN01000765.1, read as the reverse complement.
CCCACATCCCTAGAGAACAAAACCACAAGGCAGATGCACTTGCCTAGGCTACCAGTATATTGAAGCCACTATCTATATCAGGTTTGAAGAGATTTTCAGTAGAGCTAGTATATGTACCATCAGTACCTGATAACGTTACTAATCTTCAGATCTTTGATGATGATCAGCACATCCTTGATTTCATCTCTAATAAGGATATATTTGATGCTCAGATCATAGATGAGAACAGTGTGGAAGATCATGTTTGGGAAGAAGATGAAATATTAGAGTTGCCTAGTAACAGGATTCCCAAAGGTATGATTGAATTAGAAAGAGCCTTTGATTTGGATAATATGCTGAAACAGAAGGATCTTCCTAAGGCTGATGGAGGTCAATATTCACAAGTGAATATTGGACAGGATGATGACAAGAGAAATGTCTTGATAGGTAAGGTTTGCACACTAGAAGAGTTAGAAGGAATAACTCAGGCCCTTAAAGATTACATCCATGTAATTGCATGGACATATGATGAGCTGAAGACATATGACACATTAGTCATAACTCATACTATACCTCTCAAGCCAGATGTTAAACCTTTCAGACATAAGCAAAGGCCAGTCAATGCTTTGCTTGAACCAATAATATTTGAAGAGGTCAAGAAATTGCTAAATGTCAGGATAATATTTCCTGTGAGGCACTCCACTTGGGTGGCAAATCTAGTGCCAGTTAGAAAGAAGAATGGAGACATCAGGCTATGTGTAGACTTCAGGAACCTGAACAGAGCATCAGAGAAGGATAATTATCCTTTACCCTCATTAGATGAAGTTCTGCAGATTGTAAATGGAGCCAAAATGATGTCCTTCCTGGATGGCTTTTCAGGGTACAACCAAGTGATGGTTGATAAGATTGACAGGCTGAAGACTGCCTTCACCACAAAATGGGGGATCTTTGCTTATAGACGTATGCCATTCGGGCTGATAAACGCTGGAGCAACATTCCAGCGAGTAATGGACATAGCCTTCAGAGGCTTAATTAGAAAATGTATAGTCATCTACATGGATGACTTGACAATATTCTCCAAAGAAAGGGGAAATCATGTAACAGATCTCATAAATGTGCTAAGGAAATGTGAAGAGTACGGAATATCCTTGAACCCCAAGAAATGCATATTTGGGGTAACAACAAGCAAATTATTAGGCCATCTGATAACTAATGTTGGAATCATCATTGATCCTACTAGAGTGGAGTCTATCATGAAAATACATCTCCCTGGAAGTAAGAAAGAACTTAAGTCTTACTTTGGTAAGATAAATTTTGTAAGAAAATTCATCACTAGTTTTGCAGAGATAGTCAGACCACTAAATGCTATGCTAAAAAAAGATGCCAAGATTGAGTGGACAGCAGAAGCCAAAGATGCTTTTGAAGACATAAAGAAAGCCATATCAAATGCTCCTATCCTCATCAATCTAGACTACACAAAGGATTTCTACATTTATTCATTTGCTTCAGAACATACCTCTGCAGCAGTGTGAACTCAAAGGAATGAGGAAAAAGAAGAGAAACCAATAGCTTTCATGAGCTATCCTTTCAGGGATGCTGAATTAAGATACATGGATGTTGAAAGACAAGCACTTGCATTAGTCAAGGCAGTAAAGAAATTCAGGCATTATATACTAAGAAGCAAAGTGATTGCAGTAGTGCCTGATGCAGCAGTGAAGATGCTGCTAATGCAAAGTGAGCCTGGTGAGAAAAGAGCCAAGTGGATCACAGTATTACAAGAGTATGATATGGAGATTATACCAATGAAGCTGGTAAGAGAACAGGCTTTGAGCCAAATGATATCAGAAATTGACCCAAACATCACAAGTCAGCAGTATGTTATCAATGACAAGGACAATAAGGAATGGTATTTAGATATCAGATACATCCTGATCACTGGAAGATGTCCTCCAAGACTACAGGCTTCATAAAGAAGAGCCTTGAAGATAAGGTCACAAAAGTATATGATGAAGGGAGGAATCCTATTCAAGAAGAATTATGAAGGAATATACCTGAGATGCTTAGAAAAGCCAAAGGCAAATAAGGTTTTATCAGAATTACATGACAAGTCCAGAACAACACATGGATCAGCTCTGGCCACAACACATGCAATCCTCAAAGCAGGATATTACTGGCCCACTATTTTTAAAGATACAGCTGGTCATGTTAAATGTTGTCATGTATGTCAAGTTGCTACCAACAGAGAGAAATACGCTACAAAACCTTTGCAGCCAGTGATGGAAGAGCGCCCATTTGCACAATGGGGCATGGACTTCATAGGACCAATCTACTCTCCATCATCGTTAGGCCATAGGTATGTCTTAACAATTACTGATTACTGTACTAGATGGACTGAGGCTATCAGCAGCAAGACTTGTACTGCAGATTGTGTCATTAAATTTCTAGAGAGCAACATTGTTACCAGATATGGAACTCCTTATGCTTTGGTAAGTGATAATGGTTATGCCTTCACTTCAACCAAATTGTCAAGTTGGGCTTTTGATCATGGGATCATACTCAAGTTTTCATCTAACTACTATCCCCAAGGGAATGGATTAGCAGAATCCACCAACAAGAATTTGTTGAATATCATAAGAAAACTAATAGAGAAGAACCCTAGGGAATGGAACTCATTTCTGAAATATGCCTTATGGGTAGACAGAACTAGAATGAAAACTACATTAGGGAACTCACCCTTCAAATTGGTATATGGGGTGGATCCTATCCTCTCTGTTAACTTGAAAATTCCTACTTTGTAGTTTTCCCAAGAGTACCTAGGCATTGATAATAAACAAGAAGTCAGGTTGCTTCAGTTGATGCACCTGGAAGAGAAAAGAAGTCAAGCAATTGACCAATTTGCAAAACATCAGGCTATTGTCAAATGCTGGTTCGACAAGAGAGCCAAAGTTAAAGCCTTCAGGATATCTGATTTAGTCCTGATGTGGGATAAAGCCCATGAGAGGAAAGGAGACCATGGTAAATTTGACAAATTATGGATAGGTCCCTTTCAAATTTCTAAGATACTAGGAGACAACACTTATAGGCTTAAGAACTTGACAGGTGAGGATGTCCCATTGCTAGTCAATGGACAATTCCTCAAACATTATTTCCAAGCTTAAAGTGACTTCCTGACAGTCATGTGTATCATAGTGTACATTTGTATAGTTGTTTGTACAGTTGTGTTTTTGTTTGTCTTGTTTTGTTTGTTGAGTTTCGTTTTGGTTAGTCAAGATGATGCATTTCATCACCACAGAAAATAACTAAATTGTTAGGATTCAAGTGATGAGATCAGATTCAGACATAGGTTATGATTCATTCTAAGAAGTATTCATGATCAGGTCTGTGATATCCTTTCATCAGGGTGCCTTTTCTTGATCAAAGTGAATCAATCACAATGAAACACCTAACAGCCTTGGGTTTTGTTGAAGATACAAGTATAGGTGTTAAGTGAAAAATCTAAAGAGACTCCCTTGCTACCAATACAATCTCCAACCTAAAGTTGCAAGTGACTATACCTTGTACAAATGAGCTAACATGATGATATCAGATACAAATAAGAAAAATCAGAAAAGAAATAAAGTTAGGCCATCTAAGTAACTCTACCGAGGCTATAAATGCCTGCTGGCAGTAGGGCTCTACTTAGGGAGATTGTATAGATAACCTTGATAGGGCTATAGATGCCTGCTGGCAGCAAGGCTCTATCCAGGTTGGCTATGAGGGATGATCTCCAACTATGTAGTTTAACACCAGTTACTTATGTTTTCAACTTGCTTTCAAGATGAGGATAATTAATCATTTGCACACACATGATCCTTTGTTACCATTGTTACCATGAGGAAATTTTATCATTTAGAAGATCATGATGCTTGTACTTAGAAAGAATGAGAATACTATGGATGAATGTGATCACATCACTTGAATCATTGGAATTTGTTTGTTTTCTTTGGTGGCAAGTTGTTGTGAGGTTACACAACACGCCCCATTTTGACTTGACAAAATAGGGAGCCAACTTTTTTTGGCTTGTTCTGTGCTTTCTGGTGATTTGGTAAAAGTAAGTCATGCAGATCATCATGCATAAGGAGGCTGGGTAAGTCATCATCATGAGGTCAGTTTATCAAAGTTCATATTCTATTCCAGTAACCTCATATTTAGAAAGAGCATCAAATTTCATGCAGGTTTGCCTCTTGTACTCTGATATTCGTTAAGGTGAGAAAGTTGTGAACGGTCAAAGTTTGAGTCAAACCTAATATTTCTAGGGGGTAGGATCATATTTCATAACATTCATCATATTATAGAAGATCACCCTGATTTAATTTATCACCAATAAATCATGCGGCCCAAACATCCGGACGTTAATTTTAGGTGATAGTAGCCTTTACCCGTTAATAGCCTTATCCATTTCGCTAGGATCATATTTTTCAATATAACTTGATATTTCTTAATATCCTCCTGATGCGAAATATCCCCCTAATGCATTATCCTAATGACGTCATTTGAGTCCGATAAATGAAGAAACAATGTAACGATGACGTAATCATCACATTTACCTCTCGACAGGATATTTCATAAACATGATCCTATTCCCATAGCATGATGATGACATCATGATGCCTTGCCGATACAATGAACGAATATCTGGATGACGTCATCCTGACATTCTAAAAAGGAGAAGCATAAGTTTATCCGGTCATCATCATCTTTGAAACATCACCCGATGTATCGAAATATCCTCCTAATGTGCTAAACATAACCAAAGGGTGAGTTGATCACCTGATCTTGTCACGATAGTTTTTCCTCTCAAAGAGGATGATCACATTAAACTCAAGATGATATTTGTGAATATCATCTTGTTATTTGAATATCATCCTGTCATACGAATATCACCCCGCTCCCATTGCCGCCATTAACATTTAATGTGCGCAGACATGGTAGGTAGTTCTCGCCGACTGTAAAGCCCGATGAAACAGCTGGTGAAATCCTAACTTTTCATGCAGAAAATTAACAAATAAAATCCAATCTATCAGGGTTTGCCCTAATTTCACCATAAGTGCATGATTAAAAGGTGAATTCACCATCATTTCAGTTCTTACCTTGTGATAAAATTATTTTTACAGAGCACCAGCTTCCATATCCTCATACAGGTGATAGTCAAACGAACCGAGCTTATAAACGAGAGGAAGTGCGTGATCATCAGCATAACTAAGAGCACTTTCAGAAGTCCACTGGTATAAAGAAAATTTGCATATCCAGATAAGTAAATGAAACTCTCATCATGTTGTTTCTGTAATAGTCAGGTATGGTGTTGTTAATCTAAAGTCCTGGTTTATGCACCCCCATGATGAGTTGATGTTGAATAAATACAGTAGGCATGATGGTTAGTAGAGGTAATTGTTATCTACATGCATGTGAGTATCCATTATGAGATAGGATTTTGTTAATTTGCAGGCATCCACGGCTGATAAGAGGTTGGCTAAGTGTGAGGCTGAATTCAATAAGCCCATGTTTTCATCTCAGAGGGGTGTCCTGTTCAAATATGGCGCAATTACAAATACCCATAAGGGGAATACTAGTTTGGAAGCCTAGTCAACTAGGTTGAATGATGAGAAGAATAGAAGTCCTGTGCTAGATGTCGTATTCGTGTCCAGAATGTGGAATGCTGCCAGTTTCCTGTACTCCATGGAGTCTCCGGAGCTGGTCATCGAGTGTGCCCAGAACTACAACCCAGAGACCCGGCAGGTGATGAAGCATGGAAGGATATATGCAGACCTATCCATCAAGGGTCTCTCCCAGACATTTGGACTGCCATTGGGTAGGAAGGTCAACAGTATGGACCTGAAGAAATTAGAGAAAGAGTATGAAAATAACAAGAAACAAGCCAGGAAAAACATGTACCAATGGAGGGCTGAGAACAACACATATCCTACAGCCACCAAACTTCCTGTACACTTATTCAAATATGATTTTAGTGATGAGTACCAATACACTATTGAGTAGAGTCACAGACCAGCCTGATGCTGGTAGTTTTAAAGATTGGATGTATGGTGTGATCATGATGTGCATTTATTCAGACATCAAGCCATTGTGGGGCCAACTAATAAGTGATGCTCTGCATGAACAGCTGATGAACCTAGGAGGTTCAAATTGTGCTTTCTATATGATGTCATACATTGTCTACTCCTGTGCTTACAAAGGGACATTTGATGCACTGGTTACAGATGGTAAAGTCACAGGCACAATTAATGCTGTGCATATTTGGGATCATCATCCCCAGCTGCAAAGAGCCATTTACTTCCAAGATTATAAATTGGTAAATGATGCATTCTCTATGCATCTGGTCAGAACCATGGAGGAGGATAGAACAAAATGATTGAGCATGGAGGCTCAAGTGATAATCTACAGGCATGGAGCCTGGTATATACAATTTGCCACATTTTCCTACATGAGGATTGAGGGTTTTGAAGGAAATCCCCTCATGCTGCCAAGGTATCCCACTGATGCAGTGATACTGATGGAATTTATAAGGCAGAGCTCCATAATGTTGAAAACATATAAGGATGCCCGGAAGCTGCCGCCAATTTTGTTTCCAGTCACCATTGGCTGGTACATGTGTCCCAATTTAGAGAACATCAAGAAGGAGATGGTCACCTTGAATAAAATGAAGTTGTAACCTTTTCCACTGATAAGACCATATGATCCTTATGGTAGGATGCAGAAAATAATAGGAAAGCCTATTCACCAGAGGCACCTAGAAGACTTCTGGGCTGACTGTGAAGATGAAGCAGAAGCAAGAAGAAGAAGATATCAAAGGCTAACACTGAATCAAATCAGAACCTTTGACTGCATCCCCATCCCTCAACAATTGGAGAAGGATGATGGCAGGATAATTGCAGATGAGTATGAGGAGAAGAAGATATATAATGATACCATCTCTGCACCTGACCTCACCATACAAGAGGACATATCCTTGGACCCCTTCATTGCCAGGACCATACAGCTAACCCAAGCCTAGGTTGATGAACAAATAGAGGCTTTGAAGAAGAAAGGTGTTGCCATTACTGTGGACAACAAAAAGAAGGGGCAGGATATTCCTGACGGGGAGTATGATGACTTCATAAATGAGAAAGGAAAGTCAAAGGGAGATAGACTCCCTCCACAGCAACAGTAGAAAAAAAGACCCCTAAGGGGCAAGAAAATAGATAATGAACCCAAAGAGGTTATTATTGAATGGGCAGTGTTCATAGCTGAAGAAGCAGCAGCATCAGGATCAGGATCAAGATCTGCATCACCTCCATGGACAAGAAAACAAAAGTCCAAGAAAGGAGAGACAACAGAGGCTAGAATTACTGAGACCCAAGAAGAGGGTCAATCCTCAAGAAAACTAGATGAAGAGGATATCCTCATGGAGGAAGAGCTTGAGGAAGAAGAGGCTCCTTTGTTATTCAAAAGGAAGAGAAGAGCTCCACAGGTGGTGGTGTCTACCCCACCGAAGAGACCAAGAACCTCCATGAGAGGTGAAATAAGACAATCCCCTACATTGTTACAAGGGGCAGGTAGTGAAGTGCATAGGGAACTTCAGCACAATGTTCCACTTCCTACCATTGTCAAGTTCAAGACTGAGCTTGCAGAGGACCAGATGAAAGAGACCTCCCAGGCACATGCAAAAGGTAACATCTCGCTGGACGAGACAATAAATTTTTCTGATGATGAAGTTGTGAGGGAAGTGGCTTCACAAAGGATCTAAACCCTTGCTACAGGTACACACATGACTCCTCACAAGACTCCACCAATTCAAACTATACTGGAGGAGATAAAGCAAGTGGAAATAGAAAATGAAAAAAGCCCAGAGAGGATAGCCCAAGAAATGGGGCTAGATACATTAATTGTACAAGTGACAAGTCCTATAGTGGTAGACTTGATAGAGAAACAAGATGTGAATCTTGAACATCTAGCAGGTTCACCTGATAAAGGGCAACCTGCAGAAGAAGTGAAGATAGCAGAATCAAAGGGCCATACTTCAAAGATAAGTCAACAAGATACATCAGCAGAGCCTACTATAGTAGAAGTTCAAGAAAAGAAGGCTGATGAGGAAGAGGTAATAAAAGATCCTGTTGCTACAGTTCAAGAAATAAGTAGTATAGGTGCAGAACAAATTGTGGTTACAAAACCAGCACCAGCACTTAAGGAGACATCCCAAGTATCCACTACGATGAATGTTCCTCAGCAAGAAGAAAATTTGAAAGTGGATGAGGTGATAACAGAAAAGGATCATGATCATCATGATCAACATATAGATACATCACAAGATCCTCCACCTCAGGAAGATGCTCCTCTGGAGAAAGAAGTTCCTCAATAGGAGGATGTGCCACAAGATCAACATCAAAGTGAACATCATGAAGAAGAACTAAGGAAATCACCTTCTCCACCACATCTGCTGATAGAAATAGGAGATAAAGGTGAACATCATGATGATGTAGAGAAACATGATCAGGTACCTCCGTGGTTGGAGAAGGAGGTAAATGGAGAGGTAGAATTTGAAATTCAAGAGTTTGATGTATCTACCTTATTTTCTGAGAATATAATAAAACCTAAGAGGAAGGCCAGAATGACTTCAGCCATTAAGAGGGATCCAACAATTGGGAGAAGGACTGCACGGATTACAGTACCTACTGTAGAGAAAGAAAAAGGTAAAATTACCTTAGATGAGTTTCAGATTAGCACAGTGGACTTAGGATTTGCCAGTGAAGACCAAGAGGGTCAAGAAGGCAAAGATATTATGGATTCTTTAATTGAGAAGGTGAAAAAAGAGAAAGAGAAAAATAAGCAACACAAAGAGCACATTGCTCAATTGCATGCCTACATAGGAAGGTTGACTAATACTGAAGATACTTCAACTGAACATGCAGTCCCATTGACTGCTATTTCTCAAGAGGAGGTGAATAAATTAGATTTGATGAAATATGAGGCATCTGTACTAAGGAAATGGATGTTATCCACATTGGATAATGTGGAGGAAGTGGTAAAGGCCTCTCTGAAGAGGTGGAATACTCTCAGTGACTCCAGGTCAAGAGTAGATAAATTACAGATGCAGACAGGCAAAAGGTCTTATAGATTGGAAGAGATATTAGACATCCTGGGATAAATAAGGAGGATAAATCCTCAATTGCTTATCAACAAATAGGTACTGAACAATAATACTGCCTTGTTGGTTGATATATGGTATAAGGACATTCAATTTGAATGTGGAGTACTTAGAAGATACAATAATAAACTGAGAGATATCAGCATGAGGTTGCATGATTTAATGTCTGTTGAGGCAGAAATGTTGGAAACACTGGAAGGAAAAGTGGAAGGGAAAGTAGAAAATCAAGATGAAGAGTTTGCCATCAAAGCTTTACACAGCAACTTCCAATTAGTAGCTGATGATCCACTTGTTCACTTGACAGAAGAAGTCATAGATAAAATAATGAGAATCAAAGTCAAGATGGAAAATTACAATGAGATGCTGCAAAATAGGAAAGACAAACTGGACAGCAGTAGACAAAAATACGAGGCACACAAGCATGCCATCATCAAAGCAAAGACTCAGGATGGCAGAGAAATAGATAAAATTGTGCAGTTATATGAGCAGATCCAGAGCAGCATGCAGCCTCATCATCATCATGATGATGAAAGTTCAGGAAGTGATGCACTTGGTGAAGAAGCACATGATTCTGATAAGGTAGATGATGATGCATCGTAGAGTAAATATTAGCATCTGATACTTAGTGAAGATAAGTTTTTTTTAGATAGTTGCCAGCTGGCAACTTGTGCCATTTTGTAAGGTTGACATAGTCAAATGAAATATAGACCGTGGATACACATAGATAAATCAAGATCGTTGATTTTTTATAACGGATTCCTCACCTTATTGTATAAAAGGTACATGAATACCTCTTTTCTATTATTCAAAAATTAATTGAAATCCATCTGCTGAAATATTCAGGACTTATTTCAAAGCTTTTTGATACATCTATATCTTTGTATACTTAATGAATGAGAAGACTTGTTTGATTACAATTCATAGTAAATCTTGAGTAATCAGTGTCTGAATTCTGGACATATGATGTGATCTGCTACGTCCCTTAGAGTGCATGTCTACTTGCATATATTGTTTTCATACAAATTCCTTTGAAGTTAGCATCAATTGTATCTAGCTGTGGAATGTCCTGGTGAACATATGGTTTGGTTTTCTTCTCTTCATGACTGTATCTGATGTGCATGTGGTTCAAAAGCTAAAGGTTCAACATTAATTTGAAGCATTTCTTTCAATTTCTTTTAAATTTTAGAACATTTTACCATCATAATTGCAAATAACTAATAATCTTAAGCAAATATTGAAAATATGTGGCAATCTCGTAGATAATTGCAAATATTTAGCATATTTGAAGCTAAAGCATGTATAATTGAAAATATGATGCAAATATTTGAATATAACTATATCATTTGATCAAACTACTATATAAAATGACCTCTCTATGAAGAATCTTTGCAGAAATAGTGTCATGATGATGAACTTCATTTAAGACCCCAAAATGGAAACAGCAACACACATCAACCTCTGAGTAACGTCAGACGATTAAGACCTAATCACCAGAGACTTGAGATCATGAATTCTTTGAATTCATCATATCTTTCAAGATGAATAAAGGTTAATGTGTACTTTTATTCTATGCTTGTTTATGACTAACATCATGACCAACAAGTCTTGATAGTAAATTAGGTGTGAGAAAATTGTTGTTTTGTGTTAAGCTATCCTAAACCCTGAGTTAGGGTTTTCCTGAACAACTCAATGGATTTCTCCTCATTTCACTGATCTTTTCTATTTCTGATCAGTTGGGTTGTATAGTAGTTAATGCAAGGTCTTGTGAAGGTTTTGGAGATAGGAGGATGGTTTGGGTCGAGTTTACCATGTAGATGACCCTGCAGAGTCTTGTGTTGGAACTTGGAGAAGGACAGCAGCAATCTAGGTGATGGCCATCGACTATGGGAGTGGAATCCTTGTGAAATACCAATCATTAAAAATGGTGCAAGGTGCTCTAGATCTAGCAATGATCATGTGAGAGAAGGTAAGATAAAATCTTCCATGAAATTATTCTTTCTTCTTGTTTCAAACTCTGTCAGTCCTCACTGAAAACAGTCACCACAAAGAAGGTATTAGTTAGATTTGTTGGGTTATTGATTTGTCAAGGAAGGAACTAGGCATGTGTGGCATGTTACTAATTAGGCATGATTGGGATTGAGTTCTTCTTAATGGACATCACCCTAAGGAAGATACTGAGTCTGTCTTTCTAGTGGAGCAGTAGTGTTGGGACAGCCTATGAGACTACTGTCCTGCAGGCCCTGCATAGTGGGTTGGATGGAATGTTAGATGGAGTAGGTATCATGTGATATGAGTCTTGAAGCCCACTCACTCTTGTGTCATGAACAAGTATATTGTTGTGTTATAACTCTTCCTCATGGGTGGTTTGATCTCTGTCAAAGAAAATAGTGAATCTAGAGAGCCCTTTCCATTGAAGTTTTGAAGTGTCTGTCTCAGTCCTTGATGCTCTACATCACATATCCTACTTGACTAATCATTAGGGATTGTTGTTGTGTCTATAAGTGTTTGCTTAATCATAACATAAAATCTTGAAAGGAAAATTGAACATTGTGTTTGTTGTGTGTGATTCATGCATTTACATGTGAAATTTTGTGTTTGATTTTGCCCAAGTCAAACCTAACACAATGCATCTTCACCTTAGTCCAAATTCTAATCACCTTCAATTTTATCTAATCATTCTAAACCATCATCCTAATCAAACACTTGACACCATCCCAACATTCAAAGACCTAGTAGAAAGGCTCATTCATTTGCTTCACAAAGCTCCGAAACCTCTAGACCCTCAAATGATTCAAGACATCCATGACATGATTTAACAACTCCAAACAAGTCAATCCCCTCAAGTACAACACCTCTTAGCACATGCATAACACCTCATGGCCACTTATCAAATCCAATCATCACATCAACAACTTCTACATCAATCCTATATGCCACCTATATCATCACATCAAACCTATCCATCCACCTATCATGTTACCTCCACACCAACTTATCCTATTTCTTCTAATCCCAATCATTATCCATATAAATCCATATCTCAACAACCATTATCTTATGTAATCCCTCCACCACAACCACAATCCTATGTGCCACCTCATCACCTAACCCATTCACAAGGCCAAAAGGTGTTTACACAAGAGGTACATGCAAACCAAAATAGCCCTTTGTATATAACTCAAACATTCTTAAGTCCACTTTTGGAGCAAGATCTAATATCCTTTGATGAGGGAGATACCTATGCATCTCCTAATCCTACTCCAAGTGTCCCCTTGTACATAAATCAAACGTCCTCAGGTCCACTCTTGGTGAAAGATTTAATATCTTTTCACAAGGGGGACACCTATGCGTCTCCTAATCCTACTCCAAGTGTCCCCTTGTACATAAATCAAACATCCTCAAGTCCACTCTTGGAGCAAGATTTAATATCTTTTGATGAGGGGGACACCTATGTGTCACCTAATTCTACTCCAAGTGGTCCTTTGTACATAAGTCAAGTGTCCTTAATTTTACCTTTGTAGCAAGACTTAATAACCTTTGACGAGGGAGATACCAACCTAGAGTAAGCATCCTATGGGTATCCTCCATCACCATCCAATCCAAATCCCAATTCACACAATCTTGTTGTCCCTGTATCCAATCCAAATCCCAATCCGAACCATCCACCAAATCCTACTTCTAAACCTACCACTCCATCTACCCTTATCATCCATCCCTTATATTGTCCATTCACACATACTCTAATGAAGGATGTGATCCATTGCCTACTAGCTAGGAACAACTTATCGCCATGTCCAACACCTATATTAGCACCTAGCAATAAGCCATTAAATGCCATGCTTATTCCTCCAACTCCACTATGTGAACCCCAAGATATTAAGCCTATAAAAGAGCCTCCTATCATGAGCCCAAGTCAAAGTCCATCATACTCTCTTATGAATGAATACCAAGAACCTATCAAACTCATCCAAGAGCCTCCCACTTCCACTTCTATCCAAAATCAAGAGGTATGTCAAGAACATAATCCTAAGCATGTGGAAACATCACGCCCTAGTTCTAATCAAGATCAAATCTTTTCCATGCAATCCATCAATAACATTTATTTTTTTCATGATCAAGATGATATTACCTATAAAGAAGCTATCCATGAGCACCTTGATCTTATCCATAATCCCATCCATCCTCCATCTAGCCCTAATGCACAAGCTTCCACTTCTCATAATAAGACATGTGCCTCCCAAGAACATATAACCATTGAAGATCAAACAAATACCTTGGATCCTAATGAGCAAAAACTAGATCCTAATGATCATTCCACATCCACCATTGACCCTATTTCAAAGCCATCACATCCTATGGGTCTTTCCACCCTCATTCATGAATATTTTTCCCTAGGAATGCAACAACCTTTATCTACCATCTCACTATTGGGAATTAACGTGTCTCAACCTTGGTAATTCCTTGTATTTTTACATTGTATTTATTTATTATTTGCCTATTGTATTAATTGGATGCAAATCCTATGTTGTCATATTGTGGGAGTTGGCATGGTGATGTGTCATCCTACATGGCATATGACCACATGTATTTTTGTCCTCACATGAGGAGATAGGCATCCCACTTAATGGTAGGAATATTTTGCCACGTGTCAGCATCTTGGATGTTGTGTAAGGGAATATTGACCGTAATGGTCATGATAGATTCTTATGATGAAGTTATGACATGTAAAAGTTGGAAATAGGAGATTCTATGACAGGTGAAGACATGTGTCGAAGAGCATCTTTGAAAAATGCATCTTTGTGTGCCCCAAGGTGGACTATGACATGTTGTAAGAGAATATACTATTTATAGCCTGCGTATGACAAATTCTCTTACAACTTTAAGTTATGACAGCTATGGCAGATTCTATGACGATCGTAAGAGTTGTAAGAGCATTTATCATAGCCCATTTTGGAAATAGGTGACCTCATTGGGATGGGGTGACTTGAAAAGTGTCAAGAGCATCCTACAGAGTTGGACAAGTGTTCATAGGCATGGGTTTTGGGCCATGACGCCATGTTGGATGCCCATCCCTATGTGGAGCCAAATTTGCCTTGTAATTGCTATATAAATAGGTGCTTTTGAGAGGAGATGTATTACAGGTTTGACAAGTACTATTATGCTGTCGGTTTATCTCCAGATACAAGTGTCGAAGACTCCTGAGAGCTTCCATTGCAAGTGTATTGTAAACCATTTCAGTTTTGATAATACATTGTGCAAGTTTTGGAGTGTGGGGTTTTTCATCCGATAAGGGTTTTCCTCATGTATATCTTGTGTTTCTCTTCTTCTGTCTCACTTTCTTGTTTATGTGTTTGCTGCAATATCTCTATTAGCAGTTTAACATTTCTGTAATAGTAAGGAAAAAATTGAATTTGCACTCTCCTCCCCTCATTAGATTAGTGTAGGAAGCAATTTCTGCACACCTAGCATCCTTTTAGTTGGTATCAGAGCCTGGCCAGTTTTGGTTCTAGCTGCTAGGGAGGGGTTTTTTGAGCTAGTCTTAGGTTGAGTGGGAGTGTTGTGTAGAGTATTTTGTATCTTTTTGCAGCAAGGAGATGGCAACAACATCTGGAAGGTTAAAGGTTGAGAAATTCAATGGCACTAATTTTGAGTTGTGGAAACTCAAGATGGAGGACCTACTTGTTGATTGTGACCTATGGGAAACTGTATCTAGTGTGAAACCTATAGCAATGTCACAAGCTGATTGGGACCTCAAAGATCGGAAGGCTAAGGGTCTCATAAGACTCTATTTAGCTGACTCTGTCCTATTAAATGTCCATGAGGAGAAGAGCACGAAAGATCTTTGAAAGAAGTTGGGTGATGTTTATCAGGCCGAGTCCTTGGTAAACAAACTTTTCTTGAAAATGAAGTTGTTTTCTCTAAAGATGGAAGATGGAGGATCTATTGCAGATCACATGAATGCTTTTAACATGATTGTTGCACAATTGACATCTGTGGGTGTGAAAATGGAGGAAGAGGATTGATGCATGACCCTACTTTGTGCTTTGCTGGATTTGTGGGATCATCCTGTCATGGCTATCGGAAGCACCACTACCACCTTCAAGATGGAAGATGTGGTATCTTCACTATTATTTGAAGAGATGCAAAGAAAGTCTTTTGAGGTAGCCAAAGAGGCTCTTGCAGTTTGTGGAAGACCCAAAGAGAAAGGGAAGAAGAAGGATAAGAAAGGTGATATGGGCAGATCCAAATCCAATGGGAGATCCAAATCCCCTGGAAAGTCCAAGGCTCTTTGTTGGAACTGTGGTAAAACCAGTCATTTTAGAATGGAATGCAAAGAGGAGAAGAAAAAGAAGAAGAAAGCTCCTAATTTAGATTCTGACAAGTCACAAGATGATCATGATGCCTTCATCGCAGACCTACCCATACATATGATGATGTGTGGTTGATTGATTCTGGTGCATCATTCCACATGATCTCACATTGAGACTGGTTCACAAAGTATGAAGGGTTTGATGGTGGAAGAGTGTACCTTGGTGATGACTCTCATCTGAAGATTGTTGGTCATGGAAGAGTCTCAATCTGATTCCCTGATGGATGAGTGAAGGGGATCACTAGAGTTATGCACATTCCAGGCCTTGCACAGAACCTACTTTCTATAAGTATGTTGAATGATGCAGGTGTGTAGGTTGTCTTTTTGAAGGATGGATGCAAGATGACTAGAGGATCTATGGTTCTTACAAAGGGTACTCGGAGAGGTACTCTATTTTAGCTAGAGGCATGCACTTCATAGTGCAATCATTCTTCTAATTCAAAGAAACAAGCTGCAGTCACTTCATCCCCACCATCTGAACGAGTAGTGAAGAAATCTATTGTAACTATTTCTGATGGTAGTGCACATGCTTTGGAAGTTAAACTTCCTACTGAAAAGACTATTTTATGGCATTTGAGATATGACCACATTGATGAGAAGGGACCCTAAAATATAAAAACCTTGTTGAGGGGTTAAATGATTGTAATCTTGAGTTTGACTTTTGCAAACATTGCATTTATGGAAAGAAAAACCATGTTCAGTTTTACTCTAGTTCTCACAATTCTTCTGGTGTATTGGATCTTATTCATTCTTATGTGTTTGTTCCTATTAATGTTCCTTTGATTTCAAAATCTATATATTTTTTATCATTCATAGATGATTACAGTAGAAGGACATGGGTTTATTTTATCAGAAGCAAGACTGAAGTCTTTAGTCAGTTTAAAGAGTTTAAAGCCTTTGCTGAAAATCAAAATAGTAAAAAGATTAAGTGTTTGAGAACTGAGAATGGTGGTGAGTTTTGTTCAGCAGAGTTTGATAAATTCTGTAAAGAGAAAGGGATTGAAAGGCATAAGACAACTCCATATACCCTGCATCAAAATGGAGTTGCAAAGAGGATGAACAGGACACTGGTGAAGAAGGCTAGGAGTATGCTTAGTGGAGAAAGCCTCAAACAAAAGTTTTGGGCTGAAGTTATTACCACTGCTTGCTATCTGGTAAACAGATCTCCTACATTAGCTCTTCTTGGTAAGACACCTATGGAGGTGTGGTCTAGTAAGAAGCCTTCAGTTAGACATCTTCGTGTGTTTGGTTGTGAGGCATATGTACATGTGCCTAGGGAGAAATAGTCTAAATTGGAGAACAAGGTTGTTAAATGTATTTTCATTGGCTATGGTGTCAGTGTGAAAGGATACAAGCTTTGGGATCCTATGGCTGAAAATTTTTTGTATACCAAAAGTGTTATCTTTAGAGAGCTAACACCTTCCATTGTTCTATAGCCAGAACAAATAGAAAAGAAAGAAGATACGGTTCAGTTTCCTTCTACCCCTGAGAAGACTAAACAAAGAAACCCTGTGAGACCTGATGATGAGGAGATCTCTAGCATCTTTGAAAGCTTAGAAGAAGAAGAAAAACCTCAATCTCAGCCATTGAGGAGGTCTACACGAACAAGAAAGCAACCTGATAGGTTTGGTTATTCATTACTTGATTCTAGTTGTTCTTTTGCTTTACTTACTAACACTGATGAGCCTAGAACTGTGAAAGAGGCTATGAGCATGAAAGATGTAGGTTCTTGGAAGGAGGCCATGGAGGATGAGATGGCTTCTTTGGAAAGGAATAAAACATGGGACTTGGTACCTTTTCCTGATGGATGGAAACCCATTGGTTGCAAATGGGTGTTCAAGAAGAAATTCGGTGTAGATGATAGTGTTGAAAAGTACAAGGCTATATTGGTTGCGAAGGGGTATTCACAAGTGGAGGGAATTGATTATGGTGAAATTTTCTCTCCCATTGCAAAGCTAACATCCATTCGATTTCGGTTATCTCTTGTACCTGCTTATGACTTAAAGGTAGAACAGATGGATGTGAAGACAACTTTCCTTCATGGTGATTTGGAGGAAAACATTTATATGTCACAGCCAGAGCATTACATAGAGAAAGGTAAATAAATTTTGGTTTGCAAGTTAAAGAAGTCTTTGTATGGTTTGAAGCAGTCTCCTAGGATGTGGTACTTGAAGTTTGATGCCTTTTTGTTGTTGATTGGATATCTGAGATCGAAATCAGATCGTTGTGTGTATTACAAATTTGACAATGATCGCATTCTCATTATTGCATTGTATGTTGATGATATGCTATTGATTGGGAATGGTAAGAATATGATTTCTGATTTGAAGTCTTAGTTGTCAGTATAGTTTGAGATGAAAAATCTTGGGGCAGCTAGGTACATTCTAGGAATGGAAATCAGAAGAGACAGAGCTAACAAAAAATTTTGGTTAAGCTAGAGTAAGTATGTGAAGACCGTGTTGGCCAGGTTCAGCATGGTAGATTGTAGACCATTGTGTGTTCCTATTTCTTTGGGGACAAAGTTGTATATTAATGATTGTCCAAAATCTCCTAGTGAGGTAGAGGATATGAGTAGAGTACCTTATGCTAGTGTTGTTGGTAGTTTGATGTATGCTATGGTCTGCACAAGACCAGACATTACCTAAGCAGTGGGAGTCCTTAGTCAATTTATGGCTAATCCTAGATGGGTACATTGGGATGTAGTTAAGCAAGTGTTTAGATATTTGAGGGGTACTTCTGAGTATTCCATTTTCTATCATGGAAATGCTACAGGACATTCGCATTCAGTTTTTATTTGTCGATTTGTGGATTTTGATTGGGTAGGTGACATTGATAGTAGGAGATCCACCAGTGCCTATGTGTTCACTATGTTTGGTGGTGTAATTAGTTGGATGAGTAAATGGCTGAAACTCATGCTTGTAATGAAGCCATTTGTCTTAAGAGATTGTGTCCAGATATTGGTGTTGATGCAGGATAGATTACGATCAGTTGTGACAGTCAGAGTGTGATTTTGCCTCACAAAGAATCCAACTTTCCATGCCAGAACAAAGCATATTGATGTTTAGTTTCACTTCATGTGAGACATGGTAGAGGATGGGAAGGTAAATTTGGAGAAGGTAGATACTTTGAAGAATGTTGTAGCTATGTTGATGAAACTAGTGGTCACAGAGAAGTTTAGATGGTGTTCGGAGTCTATGGGCCTCTTGGCCTATAGCAGTTAAATCCTGTTAATTCTATTGGCTCTTACAAGATGTTTGACAAGTGGGAGAATATTGGGAATTAAGGTGTCTCAACCTTGGTAATTCCTTGTATTTTTACATTGTATTTATTTATTATTTGCCTATTGTATTAATTGGATGCAAATCCTATGTTGTCATATTGTGGGAGTTAGCACGGTGATGTGTCATCCTACATGGCATATGACCACATGTATTTTTGTCCTCACATGAGGAGATAGACATCCCACTTAGTGGTAGGAATATTTTCCCATGTGTCAGCATCTTGGATGTTATGTAAGGGAATATTGACCATAACAGTCATGACAGATTCCTATGATGAAGTTATGACATGTAAGAGTCAGAAATAGGAGATTCTGTGACAAGTGAAGACATGTGTCAAAGAGCATATTTGAAAAAGGCATCTTTGGGTGCCCCAAGGTGGACTATGACATGTTGTAAGAGAATATGCTATTTATAGCCTATGTATGACAGATTCTCTTACAACTGTAAGTTATGACAACTATGACAGATTCTATGACAGTTGTAAGAGTTATAAGACCATCTATCATAGCCCATTTTGGAAATAGGTGACCTCCTTGGGATGGGGTGACTTGACAAGTGTTAGGAGCATCCTACAGAGTTGGACAAGTTTCCATAGGCATGGATTTTGGGCCATGAGGCCATGTTGGATGCCCATCCCTATGTAGAGCCATATTTACCTTATAATTGTTATATAAATAGGTTCTTTTGAGAGGAGATGTATTACAGGTTTGACAGTGGTGCAGTTGGCCTTCCCTAACCATTGAGAAACCATTGATCTTCCAACTCTGGCTTTATAAAAGCACAGAGGAGCAACCGAGAGAGGGTTCTGTAGATTCAAAGATTGTGATTTGGAAATCATCTGAGGAATAATAACTTTTGTCCATCATTTTTTGTATTTGATCTGTGCTGTAAATATTTCCTATTTATTCATAATAGCTTTCTATTCTCTGCAATTGAAATAGTTTAGTCTAAACTGTCGAAGATGAGTCGATAACCATTCCACTGGTGGATTTCCAAAGAAATCAGTGGAATGGTATCGCCCTATACATATTTCTGTTTGTTTTTCTTTTCATTTATCTATTTGGCAGGGCAGATGTTCCAGACTAAGGAGTGTGCACAGTAGCATGCCCTAGCATCTCTATGTGCTAGGTGTAGAGTGTAGATTAGACTATGTGAGGGTGACAACCCTATCAACGTATTGTTGTGACGTAGAGTCATGGCCAAAGACGGTCGCTAACTGCTAGTGGTGTCGTTGGATCGGGCCAACAAAGAGACAAGTCCGGTTGACCTAAAGGACTCTCACCGATAGAAAAGAGAGGACATTATCAAAGTATCAGGTTGATAATTTTTGGCTCTACCAATAGGTGTATGTCTTGTCGAAACCATGACGGCAAATGCTAATTTGTCATAGTTCCATCGAGATGACAAGGGCATTGGGTAGATAACTTGGCATTGGATCGACAACATTGGTCTTATCGATCGAGGCATATCGGGGTGATAAGGGGTAAGTGTTACTGATGGAGATCCATCGAGAGGAGTTGGCTAGTGGAAAGAAATCTTTAGGTTTGGCCGATAGCATTCGTCACACCGATGAGTGGTTGGTCTATCGGTGCATCGGCCTAAGTTTGTAAGTGTTCATTGATGACAAGGGTCACAGTGATGAGAGGTTGGGTACTGTTGAACTAACTATCAGCCAAACGAAGAAGAAGTCTCACCGATAGGAGGTATCGAGCAGACTTGGTGTTCGGTAAAACATTTCCAAAAGTCATCGATAGTCTTTTCCATTGCAGATGGCAATAAGAAGGAAGTTCTAATAGAACTATATGAAGGACATATAATATTTACCCATCCTCTCCTAAGTTGAAAGAATAAGAATATTTATTCTTATTTTTGGCTCCTCATCATATTGTTATCAGAGCCATAAAAGGTTCTGTTGTTGATCTGGTATATGTCAGCAGAGGAGAGCGAAGGAGAGGCTAGCAATATGCCTCCAAAGGGGATGACCACTGAAGTGGTCAAGAAATTTAAAGAGATGGAAGAGATGATCAAAATTGGAGTCAGGGAAGCACTCCAAGAAGAATTAAAGGCACTGAAGATAGGGAAAAGGATAGAGGAAGGTTCAGATGGAGAGGAAGAGAACGCGGAAGAAGAAGAGGAACAAGAAGAGGCAGAGATACCTACAAATCAAAAGCATTTCTTGGAAGCCATCAAGGCTATTGGCAAGGACTCTTCGGAGGCTCGGATAGATATCCCCATGTTCAGTTGGTAGATGAATGCTGATGAAGTCATGGAGTGGATTGAGGCTCTAAACAACTATTTTGAGTAGAAAGAAGTTCTTGAAAGTAAGAGAGTTAAGTTTACAAAAACTAAACTCAAAGGTGCTGCCCTTACATGGTGGAATTACACCCAAGGAGAGAGGGTAAAGAATGGGAAGAGTATGATCTCTTCGTGGAGCAGAATGCTAGAGAAGATCAAGTCCTAGTTCCTTCCATCTAACTATGAGGTGCAAATTTATAGGAAAATGCAGAACCTTAAGCAAAAGGATATGGATGTGGCTACTTACACCGAGGAGTTTCACAAATATACTCTTCGTTGTGGGTACATGGAGGATGAAAAAGCCAAGGTAGCAAGGTATCTAAATGGTTTGAGGTTCAATATTCAAGATGAGATAAGTTTATTGACCCCTGAAACCGTGGAAAAATGTTTTCAAGTAGCATTAAGAGCTAAAGAAAAGCTGTAGAGGAAAGGTGAGTAGCAAGGTAGAGGAAGAGGTGGTGGAAATTTTAGAGGCAGAGCTAATTTTGGAGGAAGAAGTCCTAACTAGAGGCCTAATGGTGAGTCTAGCCAAGGAGAGCAAGTTGGGGACTCAAGTAGCAAAGGAAGCTACCAAGGAAGAAGGCCTAATGGAAGAGGTGGGACAAATGGATTAGGTAGAGGATCCAAGTTCTCCAATATGAGATGTTATAACTGCAATCAGATAGGGCACCCAGCCTACAAGTGTCCAGAGAAGGCCTCAACTTCTCATGGTAATGAGAGAAGAACAACATTGACTCAAGAGGATGCAGGGAGTGTGACATCTCCTGAAGTGAATTTGACATCAGAGATGGGAGAAAATATGATGATCAAGAGGATGTTGCTTAGAGAACTAGTGCAGACTGAACCATCACAAAGAAGAGCTTTGTTTAGAGTCAACTGCAAGATCCAAGGTAAGGTTTGTAAAGTTATCATTGACTCTAGTTCTACTAACAATATTATATCTTTGGAAGTAGTAGATAAATTGAAATTAGAAAAGATACCCCATAGCTATCCATATAGGGTCAGTTGGTTAAACAAGGGACACCATATAGTCATCAATGAACAAGCATGGGTAGAATTCAACATTGGGGGGTACAGAGATAAAATCTTGTGTGGCATCCTTCCAATGGATGCTTGCCATCTTTTGTTAGGCACACCATGGCAGTTTGACAGAAAGGCTCATCATGATGGGGAAAAGAATTCTTACTCATTCCAAAAGGATGGTGTAACTTATAGGATACAGTCATTAGTAGAAGGGGATCCACAACCTGTAGGATCTAGTGTAATGTTGGTAGGAGAAAAGGAATTCCTTGAAACACTAGAAGAATCAGGTGGAATAGGTTTTGCTCTGGTTGTGAAACCTAGGGAGAAGAAAAGAGAAAATATGAGAGAGGTAGGGCCTAGGGAGGTTAGAGAACTACTTGAGAGTTATAAGGAAGTAATTGCAATAGATATACCAGACTCACTACCTCCTATTAGAGCTATCAGCCATCAGATTGATCTCATACCGAGAGCTGTACTTCCCAATAAGGCAACCTATAAGATGACCCCTTAGCAGAATGAGGAGATAGCTAGGTAGGTTCAAGAACTTCTAGACAAGGGGTTAATAAGAAAGAGTTTGAGTCCATGCGCAGTCCCCCGTTGTTTTAGCACCAAAGAAAGATGGGAAATGGAGACTGTGTACTGATTCCAGGGCAATAAATAGGATAACTATCAGATATAGGTTTCCTATTCCTAGAATTGAAGACCTAATGGACTATTTGGGGGGTGCTACCTATTTCTCTAAGATAGACTTGAAGAGTGGTTACCATCATATAAGGATAAGAGAGGGGGATGAGTGGAAGATAGCATTCAAAACCAATGAAGGGTTGTATGAGTGGCTTGTGATGCCTTTTGGTCTTTCAAACACCCCTAGAACCTTTATGAGGATAATGAATGAGGTGTTGCAGGAGTTCATAGGGAAATTTGTGGTAGTCTACCTTGATGATATCTTGGTGTTCAGTAAGAGCAAGGAAGAACACTTGAAACATTTGGAGATAGTCTTGAAGAGGCTGCAAGATCAGAAGTTACTGATAAACTTGGAAAAGTGTGACTTCATGAAACAAGAGTTGATCTACTTGGGTTTTGTCATTTTCAAAGGTGATCTGAAGATGGATCCTTCAAAGGTGGAGGCTATTCTGAATTGGCCCACACCTAAGATAGTAGGGGAGGTAAGGAGTTTCCATGGTTTGGCCACATTCTATAGGAAATTCATTAAGAACTGCAGTGACATCTGTGCACCTATGTTAGAAACCATCAAGGGTGGTTGCAAGGTGAAGTTTGTGTGGATGAGAGAAGAAAATAGGAGCTTTGAGAGTCTGAAACAAAAAGTTACTAAATTCCCTGTCTTAGTATTTCTGATTTCAATAAGGTTTTTACCATTGAATGTGATGCAAGTGGGCTAGCCATTGGAGCAGTGTTGAGCCAAGAAGGCAGACCAGTAGCCTTTTTCAATGAGAAATTGAATGAATCTAAAAGGAAGTACTCCTCTTATGACTTAGAGTTGTATGTGTGATCAATGAGAACAAAATGAAGATTAAATATGAAGCAAATGCAAAACAAATGATTATACCTTCCTTTTGACTCACAAATCCAAGAGGGAGAAGGAGTTGCACCCGATAGCTCCTCAGATTTTACCCAAGACTAGAATGTATGTGGATTGCTCAATGCTTTTCAACACAATAGGATGAGAGACAAGTGGATTCAGATAGAGATTAAGATGGGGATGAGGGATAATTTTGACATTATGATAGTATGATGAAGGAGAGTGTGGAGAGATTTTGGCAGAGGTTTGATGCATTATGAAGTTCCTCTCCAATGGCTTGGGTGAGGGTCTCATTTATAGATTTTTTGAAATGAGGATGGAGGGTGAGGATCAAAAGATGAGATCAAGGGCTAGGAATAAAAGTAAATTTTTTATTCAATTTTGGGGAAAGGGGTGATTATATGAGCATGGGTGTGAAGGAATGGGAAATGAATTAAAAATTTATTTGGGGAATGGGAAATAAATTAAAAATTCATTTGGGGATAAGAGATAATGAATGAGGATGGGTGAGGTAAGGGGTTTGTAAGAGAACTAAATGTGATGTGTGATATGTTTTAATTTTATATTTGGAGGATGTGGGGAAGGGTGTTAAACTAGGTTTGACCACCCAAATGAGAGGTTAGGATTAATTAAACATAGGTTTTGTTTAATTGATCCTAGGGCTAGGATGAGGTAGGCTAGGGTAGGTTAGGGTAGGTCAATTAGTAGGCTAGATTAATTAGATAAGAATGATTTATCTAATTAATGAGGATTAGGGAAATGGACAAATTACCCAAATAAATATTAGGAATATTTATTTGATTATTGAGGGATAGTGTTGTAAGGTCTAGTGATAAATTAAGTGAGTTAATTGATCACAAGGGATAGACAGATGGTTAGGGATAGATTAATTAAATAAAATGAATTTATTTAATTAATAGGAGGGATAAATTGGTGTAGAGGTATGGGAAACTAGTTTGTAGAGCAAGCCAATTTTAGGTGTCTACATTTGCCCCTTTTTGAGATGGTGTTGCAGCTAAGTAACATCATTTCAAAGAAGTTAAAACATAGAGTTGGATTGGATAGAAAAAATATTTTGGCTTGGAAGAATAGGGTAAGGTTTAGGGATAATTGGTAAGGGGGATGCCCCCTCGAGAGGATAGGTGGGTTGCAAGAACACGGTTGTGCTCTCGAAATGGATGGAAGAGATTGGTATAAGTGGTTGGAGGATAGGGGGTATAATTTTGGGAGATTGATTGGTGGATGATCATTGTGCTGAAAAATGATTTAGAACAATCCTAGGTTTGATATAGCAAAGTGGATATGTTCACCAAGGTATAGAAGACCAGGGTGATGATGTTTATCCAACATTTGCATGGACTAGACATGCAAACAAAGGGATGACCCCATGCATGCCCAAGATAGTACAACCTTGTCCTGACGAGGGAAGGGGACTCATAGCATAAGTTCTTAGTACACAAAAGGTATGATGAACCTTAGATGCATAAGGGGATCAATATGCTATAACTGACCTTGTGATCAACAAGATATGAATACTATCTTGGAGTAATAAGACCAACCCACAAGCACAGCATACAGAAAAGCAAGACTATGCCCCATTCTAGATGTTTTCGCCACATACCATGATATAGTGAGATCAAGGTAGCTTTGATGTGATCTTCGAATAGGACAAAAGATAAAAATAAAAAATAAAAAGACCAATGAACCAAACAAGTAACCACTGTATCTCTTTCCAAAATGGATAATGGTTTGATAGATTCTACCTATTGTAGGAAAGATATATCCTAAGGCAGGAATTAATAGATGATTGGATCATGCTTAGTTGATGTTGTAAGATTGGCTCAAGATATGATGGTGACAAGTTGTGGTTGATGTTGATTTGATAGTTGATGATTTTTATTAAGGTATGATGCTTTGATAGGTGATGTGATGCTTGGATCTAGTGTAAGCTCAGTGGGTTGGATGGGTGCATCTTATGGACCTGAGTACTGGAAACTTCCTGCGTATTCCAGATTTCCTACATACCCTGTAGCCATGGGATCAAGGTACATTAAGATGCAGGTGGTTATGATATGTAGTTCTGATTTGTGATGATGATGTGGGATGATTAAGGATAGATGTGATGATGTTGGAAGATGATGTGGTGGATGATGAGATGTGATTTTAAGGATGTTGGAAGAGAATGATTGAATGATGTTGATTTTGTGATGGATAAGGGAACACCAAGTCTAGAGGTGAGGGTGATGGGGTTGGAGAGGGAGGAGATTCATGATAGATGGATTGGAAGATAGAGATATGGATGCAAGATAGATGGATAGGAGATGGGGATAAGGATTTTCTCCAAGGGATAGGTTGCAAGGAATCATATGCCCCAATGCTTAAAGAATTTTGCATGATGGGCTCATGTTTGAATGGATGGTCTTTGCAGTAGATGGATGGAGGATACAATTACAAAGGGAGTATGCCAAGAGGTCTCCAAAGCATGTTGTTGATATTTTGCCCCTTGTCTTCATCAAGATCTAAGGAGGAGGATATAGTGGATAGAATGGATGGGAAATGATAGGATGAATAGGGGATGGTAGATAGGAATATGATAAGATAAATAGGGGATAGTGGATAGGATATGCAAAAGGATGTTATAGATGTGGATGATTAGATGGTTTTTCCCCCAAGTGTAGGGATACAAAATGGATGGAGAAGGGATTACGCATGATGCCCACAAGGGGTTTTCATCAAGGTACTTGCCCAAGGCGCCACAAGGAGTGGTTTTCACCATTGGATGGATTTTTTTCTTTACTTTTTTCTTTTTTTTTTTTTTTACTTTTTTGATGGAATGGGGACTCTAGCATCTATTTCCATAGCACGAAGAAGATGGTCCCATGTTGGATAGCATTTTGGATGATGATTGTATAGATGTTGGTAGATAGGAGAAGATGGAATGTATGGTGGGTAGTGGATTATGATGTGGATTATGCAAAATCATGGACCATAGGAATGTGATGGGGAAGATAGGTAGGATAATGGATGAAAGATGGAGAAATGGGGGTATGTGGTAATGTCAAGTGGTGGAGGGGAACCAAGACCAATGGTTGCACACACCATGATGTATTTGGAAGCTTGTACTTTGGATGTGGAGTTAAGAGTAATGGGGATCGGGATGGGGGATTTTTGGATGATTGATTTGGGGTTTTAGAGACCCAAATAGACTTAGGATTTATGGGATTTTTAGATGGGGAGGGGGTGTTTGAGATTTTGGGGTGGATTGAGATGTGGATGCCTCATTAGAGTTTTGTGCTTTTTGTTTATGGACCCACACAATTTTTTTTTTCTTTTTCTTGTGATGGTGTGGGCTTTGATAGCCTTTTGGATTTTTTATTTTGCTTGGAAGGGATAACATCTTTAGGCTTTTGTGCTTTATGCATTGAGGCATTCAAATTATTACTTTTGAATCCCATGAAATTGGGGGAAGCTTCATGTTTGAAAGATGAGTGCCTTTGTTGGTCTTGATTGGGAAATTTAGGGGGTTGATGGGTGGAGGGGTAAAAAGTAGATTTATGGATAAATGAATGAGGGGATTTATGGATAGGGATGTTTGGGAGGATGGGAGGATAAGAGGATTTGTGAATAGGGATGTTGGGAGTTGGTAGGATAGGAGGTAAAGTGGATTTAATAGGAATATTTGGAGTTGGAAGTAATGGAGGTAAATTTGATGAAGGAAGATGGATGGTCACATGCTTTTGCAAATGATAGAATGATGGATGGGGGATGGTGACATATGTTTTGGGAGTGTGATGTGATGCACCATGTTTGGGATTGGATGAATGGATTTTGGAAGGTGGGTGGATGGTATCAACATGTTTAGATTGTTTGTCTTGGGATGTATAGCCAAGGCCATGCGAAGATAGATGGAATGTGGTGTGGATGGGCTCCAATATGCCTTGTTCATGAAGGCCTAAGCCTTTTCCTTGATAGTTCATATGTTGGAGTATGCGATATGCAATGGGATGTTTGGTTCTTTGGAAACAAGATGCGAGTCCATTATTTGTTGGAGAAAGATAGGTGGTGGATGGAAGTTGCTCACCTCCTACAAGAGAGTCACCACAGATGAAAGTGCTTTGTCCAAGTGAATAGGAGGGTGGATTTGGGATGGGATTGGTTGATGGAGGTAAAGGATTAATGGGGGATGGTGAAGGGGTGGTAGAAGATGGTGTGAGATCAATAAGTTGGTCAATAGATGGGAGCGGATCGGGGATGGGATTAGATGGGATGGTTAGATCTTGATTAGGAGAAGGCATTGATGTTTGAACATGCTTTGGATTTGATTCTTGACATAGCTTATGTGCTTGGATAGAAGTGGAAGTGATTTGGATAGATGTGGTGGGTGCTTGGATGGATGTGATAGATGCGATAGGTGCTTGAATTATGGGTTCTTGAACATGGCTACATGATGGTTCTTGACTTGTGATAGGGGATTGTTCAAGAGGTTTGGTGGATGTTGGATTGCATGAGGGTGTTCGAGTCCTTGCTAATCTCCAATGGATGGTATCCTTCATGAGTGTATGGGTTGAAGAACAATGTAATGGGTGGATAATGATGGTGGATGGTGTAGGATTAGGATTGGGATTGGATAGGTGGGTGATGGGATTAGGTAGTAATGGTTCTTGAATAGGTTCAAGGATAGGTGTTGGAGGGGTGGGGGATTTGGGGGATTCCGTTGTTTTGCTTGGTGATGTTCTTTGGAGGAAATCCCACAAGGATTCTTTGGATGTCGTGGGCTTAGGACTTGGAAGATTTGATGGTGGATTAGGTGGTGGATGTGTGATAGGGATTGGTGGATTGGGAGATACATAAGGTGATGGATTAAGATTGGTAAGGTTGGAGGGATATTGTGATGGGAGGATTGGAGGATGGGGATTAGGGGATGGGGGATTTGTATGGGAAAATGGTGGTTGATATAAGGTTTGTATTTCAAAGATAAGGTGTGATAGATTGGTGTTCCCTTGATCAAAGTAAGTATGACAAACGTTGGGGGATGGATAAGGTGGAGGTATTGATTCGTTGGATAAGTATGATGGCATGGATGTGTAAGGGGATGGTGATTGATATGAGGGTAAAGGTTGATATGATGGAAGTTGGTATGAGGTTGAAGGTTGATATGAGGTTGAAGATTGATATGAGGTTGATGGAGAAGATATGTAAGATGTAGGTTGGTAGAAAGGTTGAAAGAATGAAGATTGGTATGATGTGGATGGGGTTGACATGTAGGGTGTTTGTTGATATGACGAAGGTTGGGTAGGGGCTTGGGATTCCCCAATGATGAGGTGTCCTAAGGGCATATCTATAATGTCATTTTTGCATTTTTCCTTAGCATTAGGATCCATGTTTTCATAGACTTTTCTAAGTCTTTGTAAGTGTTGCATTGCTTCATAAGGATCCATTTTGTTGGGGAGGTATGGGATGATGGGGGATGATGGATGATTGTGATGTTGGGAGTCAAATTTCAAGACCTTAGGATGATTTGATTTTCTTCAAAGTATGATTCTCTATACTTAAGGTGGACTAATGACACTTAAGTGATAGAGTTGATTTGGGTTGATTGGATTTGATGATCAATTAAGGTCTTGATTTTTGATTGGGTTCATTTGGATTTGGAGTTTGATAATGATGTTGGGGGACTTGGATGTTGATTGGGATCAATGTTGATATGATGTGATGATGGCTTGGATATGATTAGGGTTTGATATGGAATGATTAGGGATGATTAGGATAATGGTTAGGATGATGTTGATAGAATGAGGATGAATGATGGAGATGTGACTAGGATGTGCTTAGGGATGATTGGGATTGAGGTTGATTTGACAAAAATGGAGATAATGATGAAGTGTAATGATTAGAATGATGTTGTTTGGATAATGATTTAGATAGAATGATGATGATTTGATGATGTAGAGTGACAAGGATGTGATTAGGATTGATTTAGGATGACTTGGATGTTATTAGGAATGAAGTGGCTAAAAATGAGTGATTAAGATGAATGTGATTGTATTTGAATGAGTTGGAAGAAGGAGTTGAATGATTTATCTTATGTGTTTGATGTTTAGCTTGATTTGGCAATGTTTAATCAAATGGTCACACATATACAAACATGATTCACTCACACAAGACACATAAGCAATTTTGAATTTTGAATTTGAAGAATATGATGATGATTAAACAAGTACATGTGCAAGACACATCAACATGCCCTAATGTCTAGTTTGGTGGGGTATAGACAATTAGGTTTGGGCAATGTTTACTCGAGGTTGACTAAGAATTGAAAGTGAAATCCTATCACACAGCCAGGAGAAGGGGGTAACCCACCCTTCACCTTCACTTCCCAAAGGTAGAAAGTTCTTTGGGGCTTAGCCAAGAGTGATAAAATTCTTATTTCAATGAGGGTCTCTTTCGATTCAGCTTCGGATGAGGTCGTCCCTAGGGGTGATGAAATCCCCTAGCAGGCCTCCTAGGAAAGGGTAAAAAAAGAAAATCAAGTGAGGTGTTTTTGATCTCCAAGGTCACCTTGCGGTGTGAGGAGAGAGCATACACACACACACACACACACACCTAATTCACACTTGCAGTGGTTAAGTGCCCTTAGAAAATTGAAATGTGATGAAGACACTTCAAGAAATGGTTCTTTTTAAATCCCAATTTCAAGATGTGATTGAAGACATTGATTTGTTTTAAGCCTAATATTCAATGATGTGTGATCAAACAATGTTCATTTTAGAAGCCCAAATCAAAATGTGTATGCAAACAATGATTCGTTTTATGTCCCAAATTGAAGTGTGTTTGCAAACAAGATTATGAAGAAATGAAAGATAGAATGAATGCACCTAATTGTTTCACTATCCAAATTGTTGTATTTTCTGATCCTGATGTTGTTCCAGCCTTGTATGATCACCTGCAAGTCACTAGAATGAAAACAGAGCAAGTAGACTAGCCAAGAAAGTCATTATGCCAAAATCAAGAATTTGATAAAATCTGATGCAAATTGAACTGATATAGAGAAAATAAGTGCATAAATAGATTGTAGACAAAATTCTATGCAATTTGAAAAAACATTTCGCTGAAAAAGGATCAAATTTGCAATAGATATGAGCATTTGAAGATTTCAAGCATGTTTGACTTTGACTATGAAAAAAGTGGTCAAAACGGTGCAGCCACCTAAAAATTTCTTCACAAATGTGAAGTGCTCAGAGTCTTCTTTTTGATGAGTGTTCGTTTGCTCAATTTCACCTCTGTATGCGAAAGTTGTGAAAATTTGAAAAAATCAACCTATTTCAGCATGTAGGAGGCACAAGAGGCTAACTGTTTGCTTGAGAAAACTGTTAGTGGTTTATGAGTTTCTGGTCACATGTAATAGTTTTGACTGGTGGTTAGATCTGGCAGTTTAAGTGAAGCTGTGCCCCTAGTCGCCCATATGACCAGGGGCCAACAAGGAGCAAAAAATAAAAAAATAAAACAAGAAAGGCCAGATGTTTTGGCCAGCCCCCTTTTGGCAGGACCCACGGCGAAGGCAAGTTGAAACTTTTATCGCTAGGGATGAGTTGTTCAAGATAAAAATTTAGGGCCACTGCTAACCACCTAAGGAGAGGAGTGGTGATGTTATACACCGCAGAGAGTTCGCAGGTAGGAGTCGCGGCTAGGGTTAAGCAAAGTTCAAGGAAGATTGTGAGGGGAAAGCGAGGGTAGAGTTAGCGTTTCAGGTGAGTGGGAAGTCTAGCAGGTGGCGGGAGATGGATCTCAGGTGGTGGTATGGGCACCAATGGTTGGGTTGAGTAGTCAAGAGATGCAAGTAGCGGAGGTTGAGAGGTCTCAGGATATGCAGGTGGTGGTGTAGGGTTCTGTGGGGGTTTGGAGTCGGCAGCGGTGGAGGATTTGGGAGCAGTGGGTGAGAGGTTAGTAGAGGCCAAGAGTTGGAAGGTTTGCAGAGGTTGATGACAGTGGTGGTGATTGGTGAGTATGGTGGCGGGGGATGGAGCTCGGGTGATGATGGGTAGGGTATTCTATGAATGGCAGTGACGACTGATATGCAAGTAAGTGTCAACTGGGAGGTATAAGGGTGGCGATAGGGGTTTGAGCGGTGATCAGCCAAGTGGTGAAGTAGTGGTTGTTTAAACCAAAAAACCAATACTCTGCAAACTAAAAACTAGAGATTTAGACAAAGAACGGTATGGACAGTCCGTACAGTACGGACTGTACCCTTAAAAAAATTCAAAAATTTCCGTCACAGAACCTAGGTAAATTTACTATCAAAAAACTTAGAAATAGCCTTCTAATCTCAATAGTGCACTCTATTTTTGCCCAGGATGCAACCTGCAACACTTTACCTCCAAATTTTGCAAAACTTCCAAAACAAGAGTTAGAAAAATGAAGATTTTGAGAAGAAAACTTCACAAACTGACGATTAGATCCAAGATCGGGCATGCCAATGTGATCAATGAGAACAAAATGAAGATTAAATATGAATCAAATGCAAAACAAATGATTATACCTTCCTTTTGACTCACAAATCCAAGAGGGAGAAGGAGTTGCACCTAATAGCTCCTTAGATTTTACCCAAGACTAGAATGTATGTGGATTGCTCAATGCTTTTCAACACAATAGGATGAGAGACAAGTGGATTCAGATAGAGATTGAGATGGGGATGAGGGATAATTTTGACATTATGATAGTATGATGAAGGAGAGTGTGGAGAGATTTTGGCAAAGGTTTGATGCATTATGAAGTTCCTCTCCAATGGCTTGGGTGAGGGTCTCATTTATAGATTTTCTGAAATGAGGATGGAAGGTGAGGATCAAAAGATGAGATCAAGGGCTAGGAATAAAAGTAAATCTTTTATTCAATTTTGGGGAAAGGGGTGATTAAATGAGCATGGGTGTGAAGGAATGGGAAATGAATTAAAAATTTATTTGGGGAATGGGAAATGAATTAAGAACTCATTTAGGGATAAGAGGTAATGAATGAGGATGGGTGAGGTAAGGGGTTTGTAAGAGAAGTAAATATGATGTGTGATATGTTTTAATTTTATATTTGGAGGATGTGGGGAAGGGTGATAAACTAGGTTTGACCACCCAAATGAGAGGTTAGGATTAATTAAACATAGGTTTTGTTTAATTGATCCTAGGGTTAGGATGAGGTAGGCTAGGGTAGGTTAGGGTAGGTCAATTAGTAGGCTAGATTAATTAGATAAGAATGATTTATCTAATTAATGAGGATTAGGGAAATGAACAAATTACCCAAAGAAATATTGGGAATATTTATTTGATTAATGAGGGATAGTGTTGTAAGGTCTAGTGATAAATTAAGTGAGTTAATTGATCACAAGGGATAGACAGATGGTTAGGGATAGATTAATTAAATAAAATGAATTTATTTAATTAATAGGAGGGATAAATTGGTGTAGAGGTACGGGAAACTAGTTTGCAAAGCAAGCCAATTTTAGGTGCCTATAGTATGCTATGGTACAAGCTCTGAAAAAGTGGAGGCATTATTTGCTTCCCAAAGAATTCATTGTGTACACTGACAATCATGCTCTCAGTTTTCTGAATGGGCAGGACAAACTCAGCCACATACATATGAAATGGGTAGAAAGTCTGCAAGCATACACTTTCACCATTAAGCTTAAGAAAGGAGTCACAAATAAGGTGGCAGATGCTCTCGGCAGGAGGGTGTTGACAGTCCAAGAAGTGTAGTTGTAAAGCATGGGTGTTGAGTCACTCAGGGAATTATATGAAGAAGATCAAGATTTTAGAGAAATCTACAAGGTATGCAATGAATTTGCTAATACTTTTCATAGTGAGTTTTCATATTTTACATTGTAGAATGGACTATTGTTCAAAGGATGTCAGTTGTGTATCCCTAAGTGTTCAATGAGGGATAATATAGTGAAGGAAAAATACAGTGGTGGTTTGGGTGGATATTTTGGGTTGAATAAGACTTTAGATCTAGTAAGGAGATTTTATTTCTGGCCAAGAATGTAGTCTGACATCAGAAAATTTGTTGAAAGTTGCATAGTATGCCAAAGAGCAAAAGGAGTCTCGACCAATGTAGGATTGTATCAACCTTTGCCAATACCCAATAGGCCTTGGGAATGTCTAAGTATGGATTTTGTGATGGGGTTACCCAAAACAAGGGTAGGTTGTGACAATGTGTTTGTAGTGGTGGACTGATTCAGCAAAATGGCTCATTTCATTCCTTGCAAGACCACTAATGATGCTAGCTACATTGCAGCTTTGTTCTTTAAAGAAATTGTTAGGATTCATGGGCTACCCTTGAGCATTGTGTCTAATATGGATAGCAAATTTGTAGGACATTTTTGGAGGACTTTGTGGAAAAGATTCGGAACAAATTTATCTTTCAGTTTAGCCTATCATCCTCAAACTGATGGGCAAACCGAGGTGGTCAATAGATCTTTGGGCAATCTCCTTAGATGCTTAACAAAAGAACATGGCAGTAGTTGGGATGTGATACTCCCACAAGCAGAATATGCTTATAATGACTTGACAAATAGGAGCACAGGTCTAAGTCCCTTTGAAATTGTATATGGCAGTCACCCCAGGGGTATTTTTGAATTGAGAGATGTCTAGGGGTTGGACAAAAGGAGTGGTCATGCTGATGCATTTACAGAAGCCATGAAAGAAATACACCAACAGGTCAGAGATACTTTACACCAGAATAGTCAGAAGATGAAGGTTCAATTGGATCAACGGAAGAGGGATGTGTAGTATTAGGTAGGCAACTTGGTCATGGTTCAGCTGAACAAAAATAGGTTGCCAAAAAGAGGCCACAACAAACTGATGAGGAGGAAGATTGGACCCTGTCAGATTCTGGAGAAGTACGGTCCAAATGCTTACAAGATTGAGCTTCCTGATGATATTGCCATTTCACCCATATTCAACATTGGTAATTTGACATTGTACAAAAGTCCTAATATAGGGGGGAATACAGAAGACCCTATCCAAGAAAATGAAGACTGGCTGAAGCACTTACCTTCTAGGGAGCCACCAAAAATGGAGTACATTTTGGAAAGCAGAGAAGCTAGGAAGACAAGGCACAAAACATACTTTGAACATCTGGTTAAGTGGCAAGGGCTTCCAGATTCAGAAGCTACATGGATGCTAGAGGAAGACATTCTCAAGCAAGGTGGAGATGTACAAGAATTGGTCTCTAAGAGGACTTGGGACATTTTTCTTCTGGGGAGTATGGTGCAAGGGCACCATAGTAAAATCTACTATGTTGAAATAAGGCCTATTTGGCCATGTCATTTTGTTCATGTTTTGTTTTCTAAAAACCTAGATGGCTTTGTATTCCATTTG
Organism: Cunninghamia lanceolata; assembly: GCA_027924645.1. NCBI lineage: Eukaryota > Viridiplantae > Streptophyta > Pinopsida > Cupressales > Cupressaceae > Cunninghamia > Cunninghamia lanceolata. The sequence goes on along the minus strand of BSBN01000765.1, from coordinate 3,003,372 downwards.
GCAAATAATGGACACATTTTGTAGAATCTGAAAAGATCAATAGGAGTTGGTTGGGATTCAGGGCAGTTGGCCTTCCCTAACCGTTGAGCAACCATTGATCTTCCAACTTTGGCTTAATAAAATCACAAAGGAGCAACTGAGAGGGGGTTCTGTAGATTCAAAGATTGTGATTTGGAAATCATCTGAGCAATAATAACTTTTGTCCATCATTTTTTTGTTAGATCTGTGTCGTAAATATTTCCTATTTGTTCATAATAGCTTTCTGTTCTTTGCAATTGAAATAGTTTAGTCTAAACTATCGAAGATGAGTTGATAACCATTCCACTTATGGATTTCCAAAGAAATCAGTGAAATGGTATCAGCCTACACATATTTCTATTTGTTTTTCTTTTCATTTATCTATGTGGTGGGGCAGATGTTCCAGACTGAGGAGTGTGCACAGTAGCATGCCCTAGCATCTCTATGTGCTAGGTGTAGAGTGTAGATCAGACTGTGTGAGGGTGACAACCTTATCGATGTATCGCTGTGATGCAAAGTCGTGGCCAAAGATGGTTGCTAACTGCTAGTGGTATTGTTAGATCAGGCCAACAAAGAGACAAGTCCCGGTGACCTAAAGGACTCTAGCTGATAACAAAGAGAGGACGTTATCGAAGCATTAGGTTGATAATTTTTAGCTCTACCGATAGGCGTATGTCTTGCCAAAACCATGATGACAAATGCTAATTTGTCGTAGTTCCATCGGGATGACAAGGGCATCAGGTAGATAACTTAGCGTTGTATCGACAGCATTGGTCTTACCGATCGAGGCGTATCAGGGTGATAAGGGGTAATTGTTATCGACGAAGATCCATCGGGAGGAGTTGGCTAGCAGCAAGAAATCTTTAGGTTTGGCTGATAGTATTCATCACACCGATGAGTGGTTGGTCCATCGACATGTCGGCCTAAGTTTGTAAGTGTTTGCCAATGACAAGGGTCATAGCGATGAGAGGTTGGGTACTGTTGAACTAACTGTCGGCCAAACGAAGAAGAAGTCTCACCAATAGGAGGTATCGGGTAAACTTGGTGTTCGGTAAAACATTTCCAAAAGTCACCGATAGTCTTTTCCATTGTAGATGGCAATAAGAAGGAAGTTCTAATAGAACTATATGAAGGACATATAATATTTACCCATCCTCTCCTAAGTTGAAATAATAAGAATATTTATTCTTCTTTTTGGCTCCTCATCAGATAGGTACTGTTATGCTACTAGTTTGTCTCCAGATATGAGTGTTAAAGACTCCTGAGAGCTTGTATTGCAAGTGTATTGTAAACCATTTTAGTTTTGATAATACATTGTGCAGGTTTTGGAGTGTGAGGTTTTTCACTCGATAAGGGTTTTCTCCACATATATCTTGTGTCTCTCTTCTTCTATCTCACTTTCTTGTTTATTTGTTTGCTGCAATATCTCTGTTAGTGGTTTAACATTGTTGTAATAGTAAGGATAAAATTGAATTTGCACTCTCATCCCCTCATTAGATTACTGTAGGAAGTAATTTTTGTACACCTAGCTTCCTTTCACTCATCTTCCCCATCCAATAAGGAGATTGTGTCTAGTGTTCCACCTACACATAGTCCCATAGTCAATTGCATGCTTCAAAACATGAATTATCAAGGAAAAGGTTTAGGCCTTCCTGAACAAGGTATTTTGGAGCCAATCCATGTCAAGGTCCCTCCTCGCTCATATGGCCTTGGATACACACCCCAAGGACAACAATCTAACAATGTTGGTACTTCCTCCATGCCTCCTAAGTCCACCACTTTCTATCACCAATCCCATCATATACCTATATCATATGTTGCCATTCCACCTCCATCATCTTATAAATGTCAAAAGCATGTGACCATACACCTTCCACCATCCACTTTACCTCTGTTACTTCCAACTCCTAATATCACTCCATCGAATCTACCTCCACTACTTCCAACACCTTATCCATCCATCCATGAATCCTCTAAAAATCCCAATCATGACCAACAAATGCACACATTATCTAAACAAGAAGCTTCCATGAACCCCACTTCCACCATACCCATGGGATTCAAAAGCAAAAATCTGGATGCCTCTACATATAAATAAAAAAATCCTAAGGGTCCTCATGCCTTAGGACACAAAAGCAAAGAATCAAAGAAAAATCCATCTCAAAAGCTACATACACCAACACACCTCAAAGAAAAAATGAAAAAGGTGTGGGTCCCCAAGCAACAAGTAATTGCCTCAAAAGATACACAAAAGTTGCATATATCCAAACCCATACCTTCACAAGCAAAGTCAAAAACTAAAATGGTATGGGTACCTCAGAAAAAAATCAAGCAAGTCAAATGAGGCATCCACCTCTCAAAAATCACAACCATCCACTTCCATCTCACATTCCCACTCCATTCAAGAATCTCATATTCCATCCCACATGAAAAACAAAAATACTAAGTCCATGTGGGTCCCTAAAGGCCTGAATCGACCATCTACTAAGCAAACAACCCCATTTCCTACACCACCATCCAACCAAAAGCTTCAATGTTTATCATAGTGTGTGCAACTGTTGGTCATGATTCCCTTCCATCCCACAACACTTCCACCTTTCATCCAATATCCTACATATCTACCTTATCACCTTCCTATGGTCCATGCTTTTGCATTAGTTTTTCACCCATCCTCCATCCATAAGTCCATCATAATCCACTATCACTCCCCTCATAATCTGCTATCTATCTACTCCATCTCACTTTCATGCAATCCCCTACCAACATCTATGAGAACACTTGACATGGTCCATGCGACGACATTCATCTCTAGTGGGACTATCACTTTCATGGAACTAGATGCTTGAGTCCTCATCCTTTCATCCAGATCTGCCTATCCCATCCAAATATTCAAAAAGAAAATTAAAAAAAGTAAAGAGAAATCATTTGTCCAATGGTGAAAACCTGGTAAACAGGTGCCTTGGATAAGTACCATGATGAAAACCTGGCAAATAGGCATCATGTGTAAGATGATCTTCTATGTCACCTATACTTGGGGGCACCATGTCTCATCCACACTATCATGTTCCATCCTATCATATCCTATCTTATCATGTCCTTATCTATCCACATACATGCCCCTATCCCATTGCATCCATTCATCCACCCTTCCTCTTTTGATCTTGATAAAGATTGAGGGCAACAATGTTGAAACATGCCTTGGATAAACTCTTGATATACCTCACCCTTTCAAAACAATCCTATCATCATCCTTCGCCATAATCTTTGTCATGTCAAATCCTACCTAGAATGGGGCATATTATTCCTATGTGACATAGTCTTTGGAGATCACATCCTTGCTCTCTTATGCATACATCCACTATAGCCTATCCTTGTATCTATCAATTTATCATGAGCTTTACGTCTTGCCTATCCTTTTTATCTACCCATCCATCATGAGTCATCCAATCCTACCTACCTAGCTCCTTGCACCTAAACTTGGCTTTTCCCTTGTCAATGTTATTTAGCACAAAGGCTACCCAAATTGTAAATCCATTGACACCCCAAAACATTTAAAAACCCAAAAAAATAAAAAAAATTCCAAAACCCCAAAAAATCAAAACATTTCCAAAACCCAAAAAAATCAAAACATTTCCAAAACCCAAAAAAACCAAAACATTTCAAAAATCCAAAAAAATCAAAACATACCAAAAATCCAAAAAAATCCAAACATATCAAAATTCCAAAAATGTCATAAAATGTCTTGAAAAAATTCCAAAAAAAATCATAAAATGTCCTGAAAATTTCCAAAAAATTATAAAAAGTCTTGAAAAAATACAAAAAAAATCATAAAATGTCCTGAAAAAAATCCAAAAAAAATATAAAAAGTCCTAAAAAAATACAAAAAAATCATCAAATCTAACAAAAATCCAAATAATCATGCCAAATCAATTCACCAAGTCAATTCTTCCAATCATTTCATCAAAAAACAATCCTCAAATCCAACCAATCAATTCATCTATTACTCAAACTCAATCCAATCATATCATTTCAACCAAATCGTCAAAATCAAATCCAAGCAATAAAATCACCCCTCACATCATTCCAATCAATCGATATCAACAAAATCAATCATCAAATCCCTTCTTTATTTCCTCAATCATCCAACAAATCAATCCACCACTTCTTCAAATCAATCCTTTAAGTCAATTTCTTCATCAATCCAATCAATTCATCAATCGTCTAATCAAATCAATTATTCAATCACTTCATCCAATCATATCAATCAAATCAATCTAAGCAAAGATCTCAAATGCAAGTCACACTAATCCATATCAAGCAAGCTAATCAATCGAGTCACATTATCCAATCATATCAATGGTCTTGATCCTAATCTTGTCATAAACTAAATCAATCATCATCACCATCAATGGGATATATCGTTCCCACATCCTTGTGTTGATTTAGGGTATATTGTTTCCTGAAATGACAACACTATTATCATCATCATCATCATCATCATCAACCAAATAATCAAACATTGGTTTACGACTTGACAAGGGAAACACCTTGTTTATTTTTGCATCATTTAAGCATACTGGGAACACTTGCTTACACTTAGATTGAGTGGACACTCCAATCATCACATCACGTCAATCCATCAAATAACTCAGACAAACCCAATCAAATCATCAAATCCAAGCAATCATACCAATCCATTAAATCAAAATCAATCCAATCAAATTCTTTCAATCAAAAAATTAATCATCAAATCAAATCAAATCCATCACATCACATCACATCCATCAAAACAAATCCAATCAAATCATCAAATCAAGCTAATCTCTCAATCAAATCAAAATTAATCCTAATCTATCAATCCATCAACTTTCATCTTCATCATCAATGAAACACAAAATCAGAACTACATCTCATCTCTATCATTAAGTGCCTTGATCCCGTGGACACGGGTATGTAGGCAATCTAGTGTATGAATGAAGTACCTAGATTCAGGCACAAGGCGATATTCCTCTTTCTTCTCTCTCATCATCTTCTTTTATCATCTACCTTCATAATTTTTCCAATCAAATCACTTCCTCATCATCATCAATCCATCACTTCTTCTTTATCCAATCTCATCATCAATAAACTCAAATGTAAATCAATCCTGGAAGCCATACCAATCAAGTCAATCAATCAAATCATTTCTTCTAAATCCATCAAACCAATTCTTTAGTCAATTCAATCATCATTCATCAAATTGCTTTCTTCTAATCAATCAAATCAATCATTTCCTCCAATCATCAAATCAAATCAATCACTTCATCCAATCATCAAATCAAATCAATCATTCATCCAATCATCAACTCCATCAAAACAAATCTAATCAAATCATCAAAATCAATCCATCAAATCAATCCCAATCTATCAGTCAATCCATCACATCAAAATCTAATCATCAAAATCAATCCATCAAAAATCCCAATCAATCCAATCAATCAATGAAAATCACATCAATCTATCCACTTTCATCATCACCATCATCATCACACTATCAGAACTACATCTTATCTCTATTGTTAAGTGCCTTGATCCCATGGATACAGGGTATGTAGGCAATCTGGGATATGAAGGAGGTATCTAGATTCAGGCATAGGTGATACACTTCTTCCCTCTTTCAACCTTCTTCTAATCTTCACCAATCATTATCTTTATCCATCTCTTATTTCTTCTATCATCTATCTCCCCTATCATCAATAAACATCTAAAATCCATTCTATCAAATTCATCCATTCAAACATTCAAATCAATTCTTCAATCCATCATTTTGTCCAATCAATCTCATCATCAATCAATCCAAGCAATAAATCCAAATGCAAGTCATCATCAATCCATACCAATCAAGTCAATCAAACTTGTTGAATTATCCAATTACATCCATAGTCTTGATCCTATCCTTGTTGTAAACCCAAATCATTAATCAATCATCAATCATCCTTGTGTTGATCTAGGGATATCTCATTCCCCGCAATGACAACACTATCATCATCATCAAACAATCAATCATTGGTTTATAGCTTGACAGCGGCAATACCTTGTTTGTTTTTAAATCATTTGTGCATGCTGCTTGTGTGTGTTATCTTTTTATTTTGCATTTGTATCAAATCAAACCCAACTAATATTCATATCTTATATCTAGACAAGGTTGTATTACGCTGGGGCACATGACACATCGTCACCTTGGTCCTTATACCCTGGTGCATAATGTCTCATTCTATATCAAACATCATGGTTGCTCACTTTCATTGTAGCATACCGCATCATCCTTTCTTCTATCCTTTCCTTAATCTTTTTCGACCAATCCATTTCATTTCGAGACCCTACCCATGTTTGTTCAACCCGCCTATCCTCTAAAAGGGGCATCCTCATCCTATCATTCCATCATCCTCATCCTATCTTTCCATCATCATCCTTTTTCCTCTATCCATACCTTAGCTTCTTTGAAATGATATTACTCGACACAAATTTCATCATCTCGAACATCATCTCAAAGAGGGGCAAAATGTAGACACCTAAAATTGTCCCATTTCATTATTTATGCATTAAACTCATATTGTATCGCATACATTAATTTCATCTGGACATCTTGTAGCATGTTTTGCCCTAAGAACCCATATCATTACCTAATTAGTTAAATAAATCTTATTTATTTGACTAATTTCATTTATTCCCTTTCTATCCATACTCCTATCTTCTATAATTAAATAAATTTTATTTATTTAATTATTCATGTCCATTTATCCTCTCTAATTAAATAATTATTTTTAATTGTTTAATTAGTCATTTATCTATTTTCCTATAATTAAATAAATTTTTATTTATTTAATTATCTTTCCACATCATCTCTCACCACAATCCAAAATTAATTAAATAAATTAAGTATTTATTTAATTAATTTAAAATCCTAAAAAGATCTTGCTTTCTTTCCAAAATTAAAACTCATGTGTATCTAATTAATTTATTTAATTAGATAATTTATCAATTATCCTCCCATCTTTTTCGAAGATTTATTTCCTTTTTGAGGATTTAAAACTAAAAGTAAGTCTTTTTATCTTTTTTCTATCTCATCTTGATTTATTTCCTCTTTTTATAAAAAAATCAAATCAAAGCTTATCTTATCAAATCTTCTTCCCTCCACATCAAGAATCAGCCCTAGTCTATAAACATGGCCTCTCATAAGCCATTTATTATGCATTGAGTTCAAGTAACCTTATTCTACCAAATTTTCTATGCATTGAGTTTTATATCCTTACGCTGTCAAAATCACTTTGGAACCTTTGCATCAATATTATTCTAATCCTCTCATCTATCCTCATCTACCCATCTTCTTCTATCAATCTCCATCTTATAGTTATGCTGTGAATGTGAGCGATCAACATCCAATCAAATTGAGAAAAATAATCATGCATGCATCAACATCATTCGAGGTATTCGAAAAGGTTTGGATCCAAGGTAATTTGCACTCATTTGTTTTATCTTCATATTTATCCAAATTTTCTCATCTATAGGTATGTTATAGTAATTCATATTTGGCCTATTTATGATCTGGGTATCCATTATTTTCTTTATATCTATTGTATCTTTTCTGGGTTTCCATTCTATGATTTATATTGTATGCTCTGACAACACACATCTACATGGAAACTGAAAACCCCTTCTGTATCTTCTATCTAGTCTATAAGAACACCTCAAAAAAATAAAATAACACATAAAAAAGATCTTTAAAAAATACAAATAGGTATGGCACATTATAGGTACTATGACTTAGATGAGGATGAGGATGATGAGGAGATCCTGACACAATATGTCTTCAGAATAAAACTGCGACGAGATCAGCAAGATGTAGAGAACGATGAGGAGACTGAGTCAAGACCATGGTCAAGAGCTCATGGTCCAGCCCCTACTGGTGTTAGGAGATCAAGCCGACATGAGCGATGAGAGACTAGTAATTCTATGCCCCTAGCTGTAGAGCCAGCTGCAGGGCTTATTACACCATCAGCAGTTCAAGATTCATCTTGGCAAGATGGGGATCTGTTGGTCATGATGTTAGTCACAAACAAACATAGAATAAAAGTACACATTAACCTTTATTCATCTTGAAAGATACTATGAATTCAAAGAATTCAGGATCCCAAGTCTCTGGTGATTAGGTCTTAATCGTCTGAAGTCATTCAGAGGTTAATGTGAGTTGATGTTTCCATTTTGGGGCCTTACGTGGAATCATGACATTCCTGCAGAAATTCTTTACAGAGAAGTTATATTATGCAGTTTTTTGATGAGAAGATGTGGAAATACCTTAATCTTTGCATGATATTTTCAATTCTACATGCTTTGTATTCAAATATGCTAAATATTTATGATTATCTATGAGATGTCTGCATATTTGTGTTATTTGCTTAAGATTATCAATTATTTGCAATTATGGAGATGAAATGCTCTGAAATTAAAAAAACTAAAAGGAATACTTCAATTTAATGTTGAACCTTTAGCTATTGATCCACATACATACTTGATACTGTCATGAGGAGAAGAAATCAAACCATATGTTCACCAAGATATTCCACAGCTAGATACAGCTGATGCAAACTTCAGAGGATGAGGAATGAAAACAATACATGCAACATGATGAGCACTCCAAGGGACGCAGCACATCAAAGCACATATCCAGAATTCAGTCACAGATTACTCAAGATTTACGAAGATTTGTAATCAAAATACTCTTCTCTTTTATTAAGTATGCAAAAGACATGTACATATACAATAACTTTGAAAAGAGCCCTAAATATTTCAGCAAACAGATTTCAATTAAGTTTCAAATGTTTTCAATAAGGCATTCCACCACCTTTTATAGAATAAGGTGAGGAATCCGTTACAAAAAGATCTACGATCCTGATTTATCAATACAGATCTATGGTCATGATTCATCTGACTTTGTCAACCTTTACAAAATGGCACAAGTTGCTAGCTGGCAACTATCTATACTACTTATGCTACTATCCCCTTCATGATGTATCTTCATCATGCTCCTCAACTGATTCATGTGGGTCATCATCATGTGCGTCGCTTCTTGAGCTTTCACTATCCTAATGATGATGCTGCTGCATATGGGGCTACATACTACTACAGACCCGCTCATAAGAATGCACAACTTGATCTATCCCTCCGCCATCTTGAGTTTTTGCTTTGATAATGGCGTGCATATGTGCTTCATATTTGTCTCTGCTGTTATCAAGCTTATTTTTCATGTCCTGCAGTGTTTCTTTATATTTCTCCATCTGGACCTTGATCCTCATTATTTTATCTATAAGTTCTTCTGTCAAATGGACAGGTGGACCATCTACCTCTGATTGGAAGTTGCTATGTACAGCTTTGATGGCGGACTCTTCATCTTGATTTTCTATTTTACCTTCCACCTTGCCTTCCAATGCTTCCAATATCACTGCTTCTTCAGACATCAAATCCCGTAGCCTCATGCTGATATCTCTCAGCTTATTATTGCATCTTTTGAGGACTCCGCATTCGAACTGAGTGTCTTTATACCAGATATCTATCAATAATGCGGTATTGCTGTTCAGTACCTGCTTACTGATAAGCAGTTGTGGATTTATATTCTTTATTTCTCCTAACAGGCTCAGGACTTTCTCCAGTCTGTAAGACCTCTTCCTAGTCTGCATCTATAATTTATCCACCTTTGTCTTGGAGTCACTCAAAATACTCCACCTCTTCAAAGAGGCTTTCATTATTTCTACAGCATCATCCAATGTGGATGACATCCATTTTTTATTACGGACGCCTCATGCTTCATGAGGTCTAATTTATTTACCTCCTCCTGAGAAATGGCAGTCAATGGGACTGCACGTTCAGTTGTGGTATCATCAGGATCGGTTAACCCTTTGATATAGGCATGCAACTGAGCAATGTGCTCTTTATGTTGCTTATTCTTCTCCTTCTCTCTCTTCACCTTTTGAATTAGAGAGTCAATGATGTCTTTTCCCTCCTGACCTTCTTGGTCTTCATTGGCAAAGCCCAAATCAACTGTGCTGATTTGAAATTCATCCACAGTGATTTTACCTTTTTCTTTCTCCACCGTAGGTATCGCAATTTGTGTAGTCCTTCTCCCTATTGCCGGATCTCTTTTGATGGCCGAAGTCATTCTAGCCTTCCTCCTGGGTTTCATTATATCCGTAGAGAACAAGGTGGAAACGTCGAATTCCTGAATTTCAAACTCTTCCTCAATATTTACTTCTTTTGCTAACCACGGAGGTACCTGATCATGTTTTTCAGCATCGTCATGATGTTCACCCATATCTCCCATTTCTATCAATAGATGTTGTGGAGATGGTGACTTTTCCTTTTCTTCTTCTTGATGCTCTCTTTGCTGTTCATCTTGTGGCACCTCCTCCTGTTGAGGAATTTCCTTCTCTGGGGGAGCATCTTCTTGGTGTGGGGAACCCTACGGTGTATCTGTATGTAGATCATGCTGATCATGACCTTCTTCTGTCATTACTTCATCTGTTCCCAATTCTTCCCCTTGCTGTTTATCCACTTCACCAGATACCGGGGATTCTGCCTAATGTGCTGGTGGTTGTTCTACAGCTATTATTTCTTCCGAGCCTGCACCATCAACTTCTTGTATTTTGGCAGCTAGATCCTCTAGTGCTTCCTTCTTCTCATCAGCCCTTGCTTCCTGAACCTCTACTATAGCAGGTTCTTCTGATGTGTCAGGTGGACTTTGTTGGCCTAACTCTGCCGTCTCTATCTCTTCTGTTGGGTGGCCTTTATTAGGTGATCCTATTGGCTATTCAAGACTTGCATCCTATTTCTCTGTCAGATCCACCACTACAGGACTTGTCACCTCTGTGATCAATGCTTCTAGCCCTATCTCTTGAGCCACCTGCTCTGGGCTCTTTTCTTGCTCTTCTTCTGCTTGTTTCATCTCCTCAAGCACAGTTTGAACTGATGGATGCTTGTGAGGAGTCATAGTTATATCCGCAGCAAGTGTTTCCATCTTCTGTGCAGCCACATCCTGCACTACCTCATCGTCAGACAGATTTATTGTCTCATCAAGTGAGACATGTCCTTCTGCTTGTGTCTGAGAGGTTTCTTTCATTTGCTCCTCTGCAAGTTCAGTTTTGAACTTGACTATGGTAGGAAGTGGAACATTATGTTGAAGTTCCTTCGGCACTTCACTACCTGCCCCTTGTAATAGTGTAGGGGGTTCACTTATTCCACCTCTCATGGAGGTTCTTTGTTTCTTAGGTGTGGTAGAGACCAGCACCTATGGAGCTCTCCTCTTCCTTTTTATTATTAACAGAGCCTCTTCTTCTTCAGGCTCTTCCTCCATGAGGATATCCTCTTCTCCAGGTTTCTTTGAGGATTGACCCACTTCCAAGGTCCCAGTTATTCCAACCTCAGCTATCTTACTCTTCTTGGGCTTCTCTTTCTTTGGAGGGGATTCTGACTCTGATCCTGATCCTGATCCTGATCCTGCTGCCTCCTCAGCTGTAAACACTGCCCTATCAATTATAACCCCTTTGGGTTGTTTATCCACTTTCTTACCCCTTGGGGGTCTTTTGCTCTGTTGTTGTGGTGGAGGTAACTTGTCTCCCTTAGTCTTCGTTTTCTCAAGTAGGAAGTCATCATATACCTCCCCAAGAATATCCTATCCCTTCTTTTGGTTGTCCACCGTAATGGCAACACCTTTCTTTTTCAATGCCTCCACCTGATCATCAACCCAAGCTTGAGTTAGTTATATGGTCCTGGCAATGAATGGGTCCAGAGATATGTCTTCCTGCATGGTGAGGTCAGGGGCAGAGATAGTGTCATTGTATATCTTTTTCTATTCATATTCATCTGCCATTCTCCTGCCATCATCCTTCTTCAATTGCTGGGGAAGGGAGATGCAATCAAAAGTCCTAATTTGGTTCAGAGTCGGCCTCTGATACCTTCTTCTCCTGGCTTCTGCCTCATCTTCGCAGTCAGCCCAAAAATCTTCTAGGTGCCTTTGGTGAATAGGCTTCCCTAGTATCTTCTGTATCCTGTCGTAAGGATCATATGGTCTTGTTACTGGGAAAGGCTACAGATTCATTTTATTCAAGGTGACCATCACCTTCTTTATATTGTCAGAATCAGGGCACATATAGTTGCCAATGCTGACTGGGAACAAAATTGGTGGCAGTTTCTTGGCGTCCTTGTACATCTTTATCATCACGGAGCCCTGCCTGATAAATTCCATTAATATCACTGCATCGGTAGGATACCTCGGTAGCATGAGGGGATGTTCCTCAAAACCTTCAACCCTTATATAAGAAAAGGTTGCAAACTGGATATACCAAGCTCCATGCCTGTAAACTACCTCTTGAGCCTCCATGCTCAATCTTTTTGTTCTGTCCTCTTCCATGGTCCTTACCAGATGCATAGAGAATGCATCATTGACCAGTTTGTAGTCTCTAAGTTAGTTGGTTCTCTGTAGCTGGGGATGATGATCCCAGATGTATGCAGCATTTGTGCCTGTGAGCCTTCCATCTGTAACTAAGGCATCAAAAGTGCCTCTATAAGCACAAGAATAAACAATATAAGATGTCATGTAAAATGCACAATTTGAACCTCCCAGGTTCATCAGCTGCTCATGCAGAGCATCACTTATTATTTGGCCCCATAGTGGCTTGGTGTTTGAATACAGACACATCATTATAACTCCATACATCCAATCCCTGAAACTACTAGTATCAGGTTGGCCTGTTGCTCGATTCAGGAGTGCAATCATATACTGGTACTCCTCACTGAAATCATATTTAAACATGTGCACTGGGAGTTTGGCCGCTGCAAGATATGTGTTGTTCTCTGCTCGCCATTGATACATGTTCTTTCTGGCCGATTTCTTGTTGGCCTCATACTCCTTCTCTACCTTTCTCAGGTCCACACTTTTTACTTTACTGCCCAACAGCAGTCTAAATGTCTGGGAGAGACCCTTGATGGAGAGGTCTACATATATCCTCCCGTGTTTTACCACTTGCCTCGTCTGAGGATTATAATTTCGGGCACATTCTATAACTAGCTCCAGAGATTCCATGGAATATGGGAAACTAGCAGCATTCCACATTCCTGACACAAATACTGCGTCCAGCACAGGACTCTTGTCCTGCCCATCATTCAGTTTAGCTAACCAGGCCTCCAGATTAGTGCTCCCCTGATGGGTATCTGTAATTGCTCCATATTTGAATAGGACTCCCCTCTGAGAAGAGAACATAGGCCTACTGAATTCTTCTTGACACTTAATGTACCGCTTGTCGGCCATGAGTACCTGCAATTAACAAAATCCTATCTTACAACGGATACACACATATGCACACATACTACAATTAGGATCACTATGCCTGCTGTATTTCTTCACCATTACATGCATAAACCAAAACTTCCATCATCATACCTGATTAATAATGACATGATGAGGGTTCCATTTACTTACCTGGTTATGCAAATTTCTCTTTTATACTAGTGGATTGCCAACGACTCTCCTGATTCAGCTGATGATCACCTCTTTCCTTCTATCTGTGAGCTCAAATTGCGCAATAGTAGCTAGTATGCGGATATGGAAGCTGGTGCTCTGTAAAAACAATTTTATCACAAGGTAAATGTGAAAATGGTGGTTGAATTACCTTTTAACCTCGCAGTTAGGGTACACTTAGGGCAACTCTAACAAGTTAGATTACATTCCTTGATTATTCGTGTGAAAAGGCAGGATCTCGCCAAGTGTTTCATTGGGTTCCGGGGTCGGTGGGAACTACCTGCCATGTCTGCGCGCATTAAATGATAATGGCGGCAACGGGAGTGGAGGGATATCCATATGATAGGATATCATGAGGGCAGGATGATATTCGCAAATATCGGGTTGAGTTTCAATATCATCCTCCTCCCTCATATTGAAATTGTTATCACGACAAGATTCGGGTGACAAAAGCACCTTTGTTTATATTTAGTACATCAGGAGGATATTTCGGTGTATCGAGTGATGTTTCAAAATATGATGATGACAAGACAAACTTACATGTCTTTTTTCGGAATATCAGGATGATGTCATCCTGATAGTCATTCTTTGTATCGGAAATATATCATGACGTCATCGTCATATTAGGCGAACATGATCATGTTTGGAAAAAATATCTTGTCGAAATATGAATGTGATGATGATGTCATCATCATGTTTGCTTGTTCGTTTATCTGGTTTGGATGATGTCATCAAGATATTTACTAAGGGTGATATTTCGCATCAGGAGGATATTAATAAATATTAAGTTACATTCAAAACATGACGCTCGCGATACAAAAGACCGCTTGACGGGGAAGACTTACTACCACTTAAAGTTGACATCTGGATATTTGAGCCGCATGACATATTGGGGGATGTTTCAAATATGATGATGATCTTCAAAAAGATAACAAGCTATAAAAAATGATCTTCCCCTCTTGCGAATATCAAGTTTGACTGAAACTTTGACCGTTCATAACTTTCACATCCTGAGGAATATCAGTATGATGTAAAAGACAAACCTGCGTGAATTTTAATATTCTTTCAAACTATGAGGTCGCAGAAATGAAATACGAAATTTGACAAACTGACCTCATAATGGTGACTTACCTCATCCTGACTCCACATGATGATGCACCTGACTTACTTTTTACCAGACCGTCAGAAAACAAACAAGCCAAGCCAAAAAGTTGGGTCCCTGTTTTGCCAAGTCAAAATGGGGCGTGTTGTGTAACCACACAATAGGATCCAAGTGAGAGATTGTTATTATGTTAATGTACTTATTTTGATGATTATTTATGCTGCCTTTATGAGATATTGATATCGATAATTTTTTTTTCTTTTTGTAGTTGGGACAAACACATGGTGTGATTTCATGAGTCACGTCATAGTGGAGATAGTTCCTACCGATGTGACTGAGTAGTAGGTATGAATAGGATATTTACTAGACAACCATCTGCAAAGCTGCATGTAGAGATTTTTATGCCATTTGTGAGATATAGAGTGGCCATGGAGGCTACCCTAGATCATCCTACATGGGAGAGAGGATTTACTTTAGAGAGCTGAGCGCGGAGAGGCTGAGCTTCAAGCATAGCAAGAGCAGGCTGCAGCACTTCCTTCGTCAGAAGTGAGTTATATCACGACTCAGGTCTTATAGACTGAGTTAGATCAGACAAGAGCTAAGAGGGACATAGTGATAACAGACAAGGAGAGGGTGCAGTCAGAGAGAGATAAGTATCACCAGATGTTCATGGAGACATAAGGTGAGGTGTTGGGGCTTAGAGGTGAGCTCAGGGGGTTGCGGTCACAAAGTGTCTCTAGCAGCCAGTCATGGTCCACAGCCACACATGGACAACCATCTGTTACCCGCACACCACCACGTCCTAGGGGGACCGATGATGAAGGTTCAACTATGTGATGTATCTTATGTACCATGACATCCCATTTTGATATATGGGATGATCGACTCTGATGTATATTCAAATTGATGTTTATATATATGATGTTTTCCTATTGATGTTTGTAATGTTAATTTATCACATGTGATTTTATATAAAATACAAGTAGTGATAAATGCTAATGTGATACATACTAAACAATTCTTTGCAGAACATATAGTAAACTCCACAATGATTAATGAATTTCATACATGATCAACATTCTATGCTATACTCAGTTAATACAAAGGCGATCTTAATAAAGCATGTTTAAACAAGATACAACAATGATTAACTGAAAAAGATGTAATGTTAAATGAATTAAGACAATATGATTATATCTTGTCAAAATTGAAGCTAAACTATCTAATAATTGTTCATTATACAATAACATAGATAACATACAATCTTAAGCATAGAATTTCTTGAGGTGCGAAACATTAATAGGTTCTCTAAGTAGCATACCTTGTTCATCTGCTAATTTATATGCTCCCAATCCAAAGGCTTTAGTAACAACATAAAGTCTGAGCCAATTAGGGCTAAACTTTCCTTTTTCTTCAAGAGGTGCATTTACATTATGTTGATTCTCATATAGTACCAAGTCGCCAACGTCGAATGAACGATGTAGGATGTGCTCATTATTTGATTGTTGGATACTTTTCTGATGGGCCTTAAGGTGCTTGAGAGCATTAATATGTTGTTCATCAAGCATCTCAAGTTCTTGTAATCACTTTTCTTTTTTATGTGTCATCATCAATAATGTCCTTTAGGGAAACTCGCAATGAAGGAATTTCTAACTCTAGAGGCATTATCACATCAATGCCATAGACCAGATTATACGACGTAGTTCAAGTAGCCATACAAATTCTTGTTATATAAGCCCATAAAGCATAAGAGTGTTGAGTATGCTAGTCTTTTTGATGTTTATTAACAGTTTTTGGTATAATTTGTCTAATAACCTTGTTTGAATCTTTCGCTTGACCATTTGATTAAGGATAGTAAGGCATAGAGAAACGATGTTGAATATGATATTTTTCAAGGAATTTCTTCACATCCTTATTCTTGAATGGTGTTCCATTCTCAGAAACTAAGGTGAAAGGTATACCAAATCACAAAATGATGCTATCTTGTATAAAACAAAAAATTACTTCAACAATCGTGGATCATACAAGCACAGCTTCAACCCAATCCATGAAGTAATCAGTAGCAATGATGATAAAAGAATGTTCTTAAGAAGAAGGTGGAGAAATCTTACCAATTAGGTCCAAGCCCCAAATATAAAATGGCCAAGGTGAAACTTGGGCACGAAGTTCCAATATAGGTGCTCAGATTAAATGATTATGTTGCTGACATTGCGGAAATTTCTTGACAAATGTGAAGGAATCATGTTCCATGCATTGCCAATAATATCCCATATGCAATAACTTTTGTACCAAAGATTTTCCTCCAAAATGTCCTCCACAAGCATCAGAGTGAGCTTCTTCTAAAGCTATCGAAATCTCTAAATTACTAAGACATCAGAGAAGGACACCATTATAACTTTGTTTGTATAAGACATTAGATAGATTGATATAACGTGTCATGAGTTTTCATAGGCAAACTCATGCATTTTTTGATTTTGAGTTAGGAATGGTACCATCATGTAAATAATTAAATATATGAGAGAACCATTCGTCAAGATTTGTGTTACAACAGAAGTTAGTATCCAAAGATGCAACCTCTTCTAAACTTGGTGTTTTAAGATTATGAATGATGAAGGTATATTCATTAGGTGAATCGACATGGGATATAAGAGAAGCTGCGCTTGACATAGCATCCACATGTTAATTGTCTTTCCTTGGAATAGTGTCGATTATGAATGTTGTAGATTGTTTTCATAAAGATAGGGCTAAGTCATGATATTGAGATTATTTATCCTTCTTAGCTTGATATGATCCTATTATCTGTCACATAATTAATTGTGAATCACTATATATAGTGATGTTTTTGATGATGAGAGAAGAAGCGGCACAAAGTCCTACAATGAGAGCTTCATACTCAACAATGTTGTTTGTGCATGAGAAGTTTAGCCGATAGGATATAGGAACCGACTTACTAGAAGGAGGTACTAGTATGGCACCAGCACCGGAGCCAGTTTGACATCATGAACTATAGAAATGCAATTCCCATTTATCATCTGCATATATATTTAGGATTTAATCATTAGGAAATGTCTCTTGACTTTGTATAGAAAAGGGTGAAGGTGTGTTAGCTAAATGGTCAGTTAATGCTTGTCCTTTAATTGCTTTTTGAGAAATAAATTTAAGATCAAATTCTGTTAACAACATAACCCATTTAGGAAGGTGACCTGAAAGATATTTTTTAGCAAAAAGATGTTTCAATGGATCAAATTTCACCATGACATGTATTTCAGCATTTAAAAGATAATGCCTAAGCTTCTGTGTTGCAAAGACCAGAGTTAAGAACTACTTCTTGATAATAGTATATCACACTTCTTAATCAAGAAAAGTTTGACTGATGTAATATAGAACACACTCTTTACCGTCCGTATCATGTTGTGCCATTAACGATGCAAGAACATTATTAGATATCAAGGTATAAAGAATAAAAGGTTTATCAGTAGTAGTGGGCTGTAAAACATGAGGATTAGCTAGATAACTCTTTAAGTCTTCAAAAGCCTTCTAACACTCAGAATTTGATTGAAATTTTGAATCCTTCTTTAGTAATTGAGTAAAAGGGTGAGTCCTATCTACAAATTGTGAGACAAATCAGTGGATGGCCTATATCTTTCCTTGCAAACTATGAAGTTGAGATATGTTCTTAGGTGATGGTTTTGGCAAGAGACACTGCTATGAAGACAAGTTGAATGTTGTCATTGATGGCAACAAGATAAGGAGAACACATCAGCATGACAGAAAGACATAACTCTAGAAGTTCATTTGTGATTGGGAACAAGGCACAAGTCTGAAAAGCCCTAAATTGGCTAAGTGTTGGAAGTGTTTAGGTATGAGACAGAAAAAGGATTAGTACTCCTCCGCAAGTGAAGGTATGAATATATGGCTTAGCTATGATGTTTACAGTTATCTATTGATGTTACATTTCAATAATCAAGTCATCACTTCCTCTAGAAGTCATCTGATGAAAAGACCAAGTCCAGACCTGCAGAAGTAAGACAGAGACAATGAATAGTGCTGAGTAAATTGGTCTGCATTTCTCTGCATCAGCATATTTTGTTCTACAGTTCTGAAGTAAGATAGAGATAGGTTATGACTATTAGAATCCAAGGTTGTAGTTTTGAAAGTCTAGCAGATCTTATTCTATAGGCTCTCCAATATCGACATCTAGTTTGACAATGTTCCAGTGTGACAGTGCGTCAAGTCAAAAGGTCCACATTTTGGCATATAGATTTGTCTTATTCTACAAATTTGAATACATGTCAAGAGATCAATAATGATTTCTGAATATGATTCATGAAGTCCCATTTAGTCTGCAGCATAAGTTGTGATGTGATAGAGGAACCTATCATATATGATATGAAGGATCAAGCTGACATGATGGTTAATTCCTTATGAGGAGAAGAAATATGAGTTGGATAATAAATGTAAGTGGTTGTATGATTAGAGCTGACACATATGAATACAATCACAACAGTTCATTGGCAGTGAGCCACCCTTCTTCTTTCTTCTTCTAATTAACAGTGATCCTTTCTTGAGAAGTGAGCTTTGGGCAATGAGCCGTAAGGCAATGAGCCTTTTGTATTTCAATATTGTGCTATAATAACATATTGAGAGCTAACACTCTCTGTGGTTTTCCCTCTTTGGTTTTTCCATGTAAAAATCTAGGTGTTCATGTGTTATGTCTTTATGGTTGCTATTAATTTGTTTAATATGCTTTCACATAATTGAATTTGGTAAATGGATAATAGAGCAAGTGCATAAATAGTTTTGTATAACACTAATTCACCCCCCTCTCAGTGTTCATTGTATTCAACAATTGGTATCAAAGCAAGGTTCCTTGGAAGAAGCTTAACAGCTCGAGGAAGATCTGGGAAGGTGTTCTCATGGCAGAAAAAAGGTATCTCACTTATCTCGAAACAAGTCATCCTGATAGCATTGTGATTGGTGATCATGTTTATGTCAACAATGAACAATTTGAAGCAACTCTAGAAGATCTTAACAACTCCAAGGCTGATATCAAAGGTTTAGAGGAGAGTATCAAAGAAGCAGATGATCGCATTCTAAAATTAAAAGAATAGATCAGTAAATCTTAGGAAAGAAGGAAAGAATTATGTGAGCAACTAAAACAAGCAAGTGAATCCATAGAGAATCTTCTTAGGGTGATTGAAGAAAAGACCAAGAATGAGGAATGTCTAAATCAAATTGTGAAGGACAAGTTAGAGGAATGTGAAAATTTGGGGAAAGAAGTTTTGCTCTTAAAGTTTGATCTAGAAGCAGCCAACAACTACAAAGAAAAATTCAAAATAAGCTTTACAAAACTTGATGAGTTTCTAGCCAGTTAGAAGTATCCAGATGATAAACAAGGTTTGGGATTTAAAAAGGGAGAAAGTTCAAATTTAGGGCATGTGCCAAACTATTCAAGGAATGGTCAATCTTTCAATGGCAAATGTTTTGCATGTAATAGATTTGGGCATATGGCTAACCAATGCAGATTAAGGCCATATTCAAATATTAGAAGAAATCAAGGTCAGAGAAATGTTATTTGTTACTATTGCAACAAGTTCAGAGACCTTGCTAGATTCTATAGAAGCAAAAATGTGGAAAGAGATTATCCTACACAATAGAGGAAAATAGAGTAGAAAGATGTTAAAGGCAAGAATAAAGTTGATCCTATGGAAACCAAGAAGGAGATGAGAATGATCTGGATCAAAAAGGGTGTGAATGAGGTTAAGGATGGATTTGCACCAGCATCTAGTGTAGATACTTCCTCTGAGAACTAAATTGAGAGCTCTAGCTCAAGGGGAACAATGTTAAAAATCTAAACCCCCCAGCCAGAAAGTTGGTGCTAGAATCCAGCATGGAGATATGTGATGGAATCTGACAAGTCAAATCCTCTGAAAGAAAAATTGGAAGATAATAAGCTAATGCGAAATATTGCAGAGAAATTTTAATCAACTGTATCTATCAAAAGGGGGACAGACAAATTTTTGGAACAAGCATTAATGACAATTAGGTTAAGTCATGTAGAAGACAAAAGGGAACTAGTTTAGCCTCAAAATCACTTTGAACCTAAAGCTATCAAGTGTTTAGAGAGATTGAAGTAGAATTTGAGAAACGACAACCAAGATTTGAAGCGTTTGGAGAAATTCAAAGAAAGGAAACCCTATCATAGCGGAACAAGGTATTTTCATTGAAACCCCATTTGTGAATTTGTTAAAATTCTACAATGGCAACTCCACAAGTCGTAGACATTACTGAATGACCTCAACCTAAATTCAAGAAATACCCCTACAAGGCAACAGAAGTAGATCCAATGGGTGCATTTTCTGACATCCCTCATGGAGTTATGTATGTCGAGGATGTTAGGGAATATATTCATGTTTCCCTAGATGAGCACATCGACATTTATTTGTTAGATTTGTATCTCCAACACCTAAGCAATGACCAGTATGATCTTAAGGAAGAATACAAAGCCCTAAAGGAAAAGAAATGCATTCAATATGTGGATTTCCCTACGATTACAAAGGATGAATGGGTAAGGTATGTACTAAGTTGAATCCATGATGAATTCATGTGGTTGGGACAACCCTTCAAAATTACAAAGGAAGCAACTAGGGTGGTAATAGGGTCAATTGATACCAGAAGCATGCCCATGTTAAAAGATGTGAAGAACCAAATAGTTATAGAGGCCACCGGAGCATAGTTTGACAAAAGGGCACTAACAATCAATGATATCACAGATCATGCTATAAAATTTTCTTCCATGGTGATAGGTTACAAGGTCTATTTCACAAATTAGGAGCTCTTTCTCTGGCACTGCAATTTACACTGCCTATCAGATGATTAAAGAGAATGTTGATTATGACCTGTGTGAGCTAAATGTCTACAGTAGGATGCATTCAAGGGAGAGAATCCCAAAGAAAATTGTAGAAACATACAAAGATACCATCTTTTTTATGGTCACCAAGGATCAATGTTTAATGGAAACTCTGGAGCCCAGAACTGTATGGGTAATGCCTATGGACTATGAAGTAGATGGTTTAATATTAGAAAATTATGCTCAACATCTGCTTAGCAAACCCCATGATCCCAAGGAAGAAAGGTTTGAGACATTTGAAGAGCTAACTGTAAAATTGCATGTTGAATTCAAAAAACCTGAAATAACTAGAAAGGTTAGGAAAGAAGTGGAAGAGATTGTTGTAAAGTATGGTATCACTAGAGAACAATTGAAAGAATCAAGGCAAAAAGTAGCAAAAAAGGAAAAATAAGAAGAGGTATAGGTTAAAGATCTGAAAGAGTCCCAAACAAAACAAGAAAGATCCAAAAGAACCCAGAAAACACCAAGAAGAACTACAACCTCCTCTGGACCCGCAAAATCAATAAGTGTGGAACAACCACCAAGAAAATCCACTAATAAAGAAGCAAAGAGGGAGAAGATGAAGGAAAAAAGTCTGTATGTTAGTGTGGGTGGAAAGGATGAAGAAGAAATAGAATCAGATGAGGAGATAAAGAAGATGAAAGTTGAGGCAATCAAAGCCACAGGAAAGACCTCCAGAAAGGACAAATCAAACAAAAGGAAAAAGGTAGAAGAACCTTATATTGAAAAGGATACAATATCTCTTCAAGATGTACTAAAATCTGTCACAGTTGATGGGAACTTGAAGCCCATGATTGAATTTTATGACAAATACAATGATGCGGATAAGAGAATCTTGGAAGAGACCATACTAAAAAACTTAAACATCTTCAACAGGGCCCTCATTGAGATCATCTCTGATCTCTCTGAAAGTCTAGCCAAAATTTTGACCATTAGAAAAGAGACTGCCAGGGCAAAGGATATTGAGCTGAGACATGTACTGACAAGATTATATCTGGAAATTACTCCAAAAGAAAAAGACTTGATTTCTAAGGAAATCAAAGAAAAGTTCAGAACCAAAATGAGGATGAACTCATTAATGATGGGTGAAATTGACAAAGTGGTAAAAGAAACAGAGGAAATTGTTTTGGAAGTACTGAAGAAATACAATTTCCCACCACCTATGACAATAAAGACAATAATGTTGGTGATAATACATCTATTTTGAAAGTCAACATTGAAGACGAGATAGATAAATTTGACCAAATAGTTGAAGAAAAGGAAATTCTTGCCTCTCTGGAACATCAAATAGTGGGCAATACTGTTGAGGAGAAGACTAAGGAAGAAGAAATACTAACTGCACAAACCAGTTCCTCTGTGGCATCTTAGATTGAAAAGGATTTGACAGAAGATGAACAGAAGGAGGACACAAACAAGGCCATGGACATTAATCCTCCAGAGTAAGAACAAAAAAATGATATCTTCGGTGCAGCAAGAGACACTGTAGAGGCAGTAAAAGAATTCTTGGAAAAGAAGGAACTAGTTCTAGATGAGCCTGAGTCAATCCAAGGTCCAATAAACTTGGATACAATGTCTCCTATTCAAATGCTCAAATTGGCTTCAGCTCAAGCCAAAGCAAGAAAAGAGATATTGAAGTCCCACATTGAGGACAATGAACATCTATGAAGCATCCAACATTTTAGAGAAGCTAGTACCAACCTACCAGAAGAATACCTCTCTGTCTGCTTTAGGACAACTTAAGGGACTTATACACTCTATAAGTACACACTTCAAATCCCTTGAAATATCTGCTGAAACAAAAGTTAGACAAGAGTTCAATGAGAAAAGGTTAAATGAGTTGACAAAATTGATAACTCTTGATAAGGTTCAGTTAGATAATGGGATATAGAGTATTCAAAGTGCTATAGCTGGTGATGTATATAAATTTTGTCTATCATGGCTAGAAATTACAAAGAATACAAAAGAAAAGATTAAGGAATTGCAAGAAAAACTGTTGAATATCTCTAAGTCTTTTGATCCCATAAATGAATCAATCAATAACAGAGAAGCTCAAATCATCAACATTCACAATGACTTGAATGGTCTAATAAATCAGAAGTATCAAATAAAGAGTAGAATGGGACAATTGAGAAGAATCATTAGTCCCAAACTAGAGTCAATGACTAAGCTTGTAGCTGAAGCATAGCTTGTTGCACAAATTGCCACATCATTAGATCTATAAAAGGTAGAAACTCTAGTTTTTCTACTCATAGGACATATACAAATTTTTGATGGTGCTAAAAAGAGCTGGGATGTTGAGATATCTCAAATAAAGAACAACTTTAGTGACATTCTTCAACATATGTAAGATAAAGTAGAATATTGTACTTGTAAATATGCGGCAGAGTACATAATTTTTTTTCAGTCTTGACAATTCTTTTTTGTTTTGGATCACACCCTTTGCCATTGATGTCAAAGGGGGAGAAGAAGATTAGTGAAAAATGGATAAACATCTCAAGGGGAGAATAAATATAGAAGTGTATATAGTAAGGGGGAGCAATTTTGATAATGAAGCATTTTTCACTAAGTGTTGCCATCAATGTCAAAGGGGGAGATTGTTGGCAAGAGACACTGCTATGAAGACAAGCTAAGTGTTGTCATTGATGGAAAGAAGATAAGGAGAACACATCAGCATGATAGAAAGACATAACTCTAGAAGTTCATTTGTGATTCGGAACAAGGCACAAGTCTGAAAAGCCCTAATTTGGCTAAGTGTTTGAAGTGTTCAGGTATGAGACAAAAAAAGGATTAGTACTCCTCCGCAAGTGAAAGTATGAAGATATGGCTCAGGTATGATGTTCATAGTTATATATTAATGTTACATTTCAATAATCAAGTCATGACTTCCTCCAGAAGTCATCTGATGAAAAGACCAAGTCCAGACCTACAGAAGTAAGACAGAGATAGTGAATAGTGCTGAGTAAATTGGTCCGCATTCCTCCGCATTAGCATATTTTGTTTTGTGGTTCTGAAGTAAGATAGAGATAGGTTATGACTATTATAATCCAAGAGCCTTGTAGTTCTGGAAGTCCAACAGATCTTATTCTACAGGCTCTCCAATACCAGCATCCAGTTTGATAGTGTTCCAATATGACAATGCATCAAGTCAAAGATCCTCATTTTGGCATACATATTTATCTTATTCTGTGGAGTTGAAGACATGTCAAGAGATCAATAATGATTTCTAAATATGATTCATGAAGTCCCATTTGGCCCGCAGCATAAGTTGTGATGTGACAAAGGAACCTATCATATATGTTATGAAGGATCAAGCTGATAGGATGGTTAATTCCCTATGAGTAGAAGAAATATGAGTTGGATGATAACTGTAAGTGGTTGTATGATTAGAGCTGACACATATCAAGACATGTGCATGATGGTTTGGATCCACATTGAAGATTTAACACAAAAACAAGCTGACAGGATATAACACTTGGTATACACGTTTCACAGTTTGCTTGCCGACCTGATCATGAGAAAGATTTCATTGTGGATATAAATAGAGGATGGATTTCAGAGTTTAAAAGTGTGAAGTGTGTTTTTGAAATATATCAAGATGAAATATGCAAAGATAGAATGGTCGTAGCAAATAAAAAGATATCTTGAGCATATGTGAGAGCAGAGCAAAGAAACAGGGGAAGACTAAAATGAAGAGTTCTGAGTCAGTGTTTATGAGCTTAATTAAAACTATTACCCTGCATATGTAGATGCAATCACAACAGTCCATCTTTGGCATTGAGCTACCCTTCTTCTTCTTTCTTCTTCTAATTGGCAGTGAGCCTTTTCTTGAGCAGTGAGCCTTTTGTATTTCAGTATTGTGCTATAATAATATATTGAGAGCTAACACTCTCCATGGTTTTTCCCTCTTTGGGTTTTCCACATAAAAATCTAGGTGTTCATGTGTTATGTCTTTGTGGTTGTTGTTCATTTGTTTAATCTTCTTTCACATAATTGAATTTGGTAAATGGATAATAGAGCAAGTGCATAAATGGTTTTGTAGAACACTAATTCACCTCCCTCTCTCAGTGTTCATTATATTCAATTGTGTCAATCTTCTTCGTATCTACTTCAATACCATGATGCGAGACTATAAATCTGAATAGTTTTCCACTATCTATCCCAAAGATGCACTTACGAGGATTTAAGTGCATGTTGTATTTCTTTATTCGCTCAAAGATTTGATTGAGGATTGTGACGCGATCTTAGCGATGAATAGACTTCAAAAGGATGTCATCAACATAATCCTCTAAGATGTTATGCATGTAATCATTAAATATAAGTCATAGCCCACTCCATTGAATATCTCCATGATCGCAACCTTCAATATCTTCAAAGAGCTTCAACAAGTTGCTGATCTTCAATAGCAAAAATGGCAGAGTTTTGGCATAGAAAGCTTGCATATAGATTGTATGTGATAAAATGATTTTCAAATGTCTTTAAATACCTAACCTTAGAAATTCAAATATTTGGAATAACATGTTGACATCTCGTGAAAAACAAAAATTTGAAATCGGAATCCCGAGGTGCATGATGGGAGCTAACACCCCACCAAATTTTAAAACCCTAAAAAAATAGGGCAAGACATGGGTGCATGCACCCTTGTCCAGGCCCTGATATTTCCATCAGGTCTATATCAAGGAGGTCTAAGATGTCCAAAATCCAAAGTTTCCTTTCCAGTTCAACCAATAGTTACCTTAGAATACAATATTTCTTTAGTTAGATATAGGTCAATCAGGATTTAGAGAGGTCAAAAATAAATAGGTTGAAAGGACACCAAAGGAGAGGAGCTAAACTATGAGAAATTGTACCATTCCATGTAGAAGGATGATTTCTCACATAACAGATGGATTTACCAAAAAGTGTACCTACTATTTCCATTGGTATATTCTGATGTCGAGTCTATCGATTCCTTATGGCAACATGGATTTGGTGTTGCCAAGATTGTTGTGGTTGATTTGACCCATGTCTCTTTGAGAAATCCCTTGCATAGTGATTACCTCCACACATGAAGCATCCACTAAGTGGTCCATTTGAATTATGATAAGGTTTATTCCAATAATTCTTCCTGACATTACCAAATTATAGTTATTTTTTTGATTCTAGTTCCCAACAAGTTTTGATCTGACAAAATCTCTTCTCTTGTTCTGCTATAATTCTCTAGTGTTCCTGTTATTTATTTTCCTCTTAAAAGAAAATTTCTTGTCCATGAAGTTTTGCCTTGCTACTACCAAAGCCTATAGTTTCTTTTCTTGTTTAAGAGCCTTTTCTAGGACTTGGTTCATGCTCTTAGGAGAAAACATGTCCACTTCTGCACCAATATTAGTATTTAGTCATAAGATGAATTTCCTTTCCTATGACCTCTCATCTCTTTGGTAAATAGGGACATATTTCAATAATTTTGCAAATTGGTCCCAGTATTGTTGAATAGTGAGAGTTCCTTGCCTCAAATTTAGGAACTCTATCATCTTTTCATCATAGAAAAGTTGTGGCAGCCATCTCTCATGGAACTGATTCACAAACTGACTCCAGTATAGATTTTCCTTCATGTAGCAGTGTTGTTCTTTTACATTTATCTACCAATGGGCAGCCTCTCCAATTAGCTGATATGCACCCCAGATTTCTTTAATGTTTTTTGAATAATTCCTCAACTCAATTTTTTTTTTCCATTTATGTGAGCCATCCCTCTACAGCATCCCCAATTTGTTTCCCATCAAATTTTGGGGGTGCTATCTTCTTAAGATCCTTGGATATGTCTAGAACAATGGTCTCTTGATGGGGCCTAGCAATTACTGGTTCATTGGCTAGTCTAGCTATAGGGATTTCATCAGCCAGGTTCCCTTCTGGAGGTTCTAAAATGTTTTCCAGAGTTCCTTGTAT
This sequence comes from Cunninghamia lanceolata, assembly GCA_027924645.1. Lineage (NCBI taxonomy): Eukaryota > Viridiplantae > Streptophyta > Pinopsida > Cupressales > Cupressaceae > Cunninghamia > Cunninghamia lanceolata. The sequence continues at coordinate 2,975,880 of BSBN01000765.1, read as the reverse complement.
TTCCTTCAAATCTTTTACCCTTTGTTCTAGGTTCTCTAGTTTATCCCTTTGCTCAGTTAGCAGGACTGCTTCTATGCCTACATTTGTGCCCTTAGGTGGGTTCTAGTTTGGTTTTTGGTTGACAGGCTTCCTTCCATGAAGGTTCCAAGTTATAACCATCTTAATTTTGAAAAAGAAGGAAATAAATTACCATTTAATCAAATTTATGTACATAACATGAGAAGTGAATATAGATAAATTTATCAACAAAATTTTGCAGATACATCTTTATTTATAAACAATGGTTACATATACAAATTTTTATTTGACTTGTATTTACAAAACCTCATATACAATAACACTTGTTTATAGAAGTCTTAGGACTTTTTCTCTTCCTCAGGTTCTTCCTCTGAGCTGGGAGTGGTTTTTGTCCCTTTTGGGTGCACCCGAGTGTATTCATATTTTATTTCTTTGCTGAGGATTGGGATATTATGCTTGCATCCAAATGAGGGTCTCGAATAGATGATGGTTTAGCTTTCTTAGGTTTAGAGACTACTTCCTTCTTGGTTTCTTTTTTCTTCCCCTTACCAAGCTTTATCGGTTAATGATTGAAGTAAGTGTTTCAGTGTCTGAAATATATACTACACCCTCTTGGGAGGGTTTCTTGATGATCTTACCTTTTCCCTTGTTTTGCATGGTTTTCTTCATGTCTGTCAATAATTGGACAATCATTAGATCACAAAAGGGAAAATATTTAACATCTCATAATAACATCTTATATATCAATTCTTATCAAGTTTTAGGTTAGTAGACCTCCAGGCCTAGTGTTTGAGCCTCAGCTCTGATACCACATGTAAGGACCAAGTTAGGACCTTAGGGAATTTTTTTTGTTTATCTTTCTTTAGGTGTGATCTAGCTTTGATTTTTGATGAGAACTCTCATTCATTTTTCTAACTTTGTACCTAGATCTTAGCATTTTCTTTCTGGTTTATAATTTAGTCTGAGTACTCAGGAAATAACAGGTAGTGATTTGGGCTAAAGTGTCCAAACAAGACTATTCAAGATGTAGCCAATATAGGCTCTTCTATCCTTTGGGCATACTATTCATATGGAATAGGGTCTACGGACCAAACCTCTACCCAATATGGGCTAGGTTAGATAATGGCCATACGGGCCTATACTGGTCAATCAGACCAAAACTCTATCCAATACAGGATATGTAAGTCAATAGCCACAGGCTTATAAGGACATGAATCATTTATTTTTCTATGGATAGAGACTTAGACTCATCAAGACCAATCAGGATCCCAAGTCACTTAAAATAAATTATACAATGTGCCCATGTATTGTACTGTAGAATCTCTGTAGGTTTATTTGGTTAAGGTATCTATGGATCTTGTACCCTTCCTCAAAATTTGGCAACTGGCCAGGTACAAGATCAATCCTCTTTGGGATCCTAACTGAGTACTTAAGAATGTTTTATAGCTAGTTTAGTCTTCTTATGTTTGATTTTTTTAAATTATGAAGTTGATTATGTATCCACCCTATATCCTGAGTACCTATATCCATGGGATCAAGGTACAATCAGGATTCTCTAAATGTAAGATTCAACGAGTACGTAGTTCTGGTTTGCACTAGGTTTGATGCAATTGTGACTGGGTATGCAACCCTTTCTAGGGTTTATTCCACCCTAGACAGTTCTTTGTCAGTTTCCACCCACTTAGGTGAACAAGGATGGTCATTAAATCACTATTACAAACACCTAAAAGGGGGTGTTTGTCATTTAAGCTATAGTTTCATGAATTCCTATATCATGCCTACTCAAGATGATAAACTTATTTTCACATGTCACATTTTGTATCCCAACAACTAAGCTTTTATAAAGATCACCTATTGCTTTTTGATCACCAAGATCCACCTAGGCGAGGTGAGAGCATATGGAACATAGTGGTCCTCATTTGGTCTAGTTGTTTTGCTAGTTTCCCTTAAGTTCATTCTTGAGATAGGTTCATGTTATGAACAAGTACTATTTTCTAATCACCAAGATCCATGTAGGCGAGGTGAGAGCATACGATGGCCACTTATCAGTTAACAGGAACCTAATTCCTAGAAGGTATTGAATTTTAAATTGATCATAGGTGACCCTATGTTTTGATTTTGTGACAAGGAGGAGGAGACCTATTTGTGCACCTCAAAGTAGCTGGTAAGGGTATCATATTTTCTCTACCCGTTCCTCTTACCCTAGATTTTAATAGAAAATTTTCATACCAACTTCTACATTTTCCTTATGCCAATTGAGAAGTCTTTTAACATAACACATTAAATTTTCAATCTTTTCTTATACAGTAACAATTTACTTGCCTCAAATAAAAAGAAAAATACTAGTTTTTTTATACCAGTGATTAGCCTTTTTAAAATAAAAGTTTGGTATTCAAGAATTCTTGAATTATAACTAAGTCTATATACAAGTACTATAATAGAAAATTTGACTTTCCTACCACCATTCCGAAGGATTTAAATATTATCACTGCTTTTTATTTACTAAACCTCCTTGGTTCCTATAGAACAAATTTTCTTTGACTAGTTCCATTGTATATAACCCACGTATTGTCATACAAAACTAAAATAAAATAAAACATAGAAATATAATTAGAGTTAAACAATAATAAGTACTATAAACACTACGTATGCATGTAAGAGAATCTTTCAGAAGGTAATATATTATTCACAACTTACCTCAGTGTTATTAGTGCATTAGTAAAAATAAATAAGTGATTATTTATTAACTTTGTTGAGACAAGATTTTACAAAATTACTAGATAACACATATGTATATTTTTCCAATTAAATTTGCAAAAACTTACATAATTCACTTGAAACATTTTACTTCATTTTTAATTAATACTAAAGCATTTCAAATTTACACTATGGAAAATTTTCTCTAAGGGACCTTTTCAATTGTATACTTGCCAAGTTAATTCTATTTTCTTCATGCCTATAACTTATAATGCTTAACACAACAAATGAATGTTAATTATGCAATTATGAATGCTTTGTCCTTCGCCAATTCATTTTATTTAAAAGAATATGAATAAAGGAAATAAAAATATTTTTAGAACCTTGCCAAAATCTTTTAAACTTTTTGGTGTTTTCCTCTAGTGTACTATCCTTTAGCTACCTCTATAATAATCCTCCTAAATCCAACTATGTAATTGCAATGTTCTGTGAAAGTCTCGTATAAATAGAAATGTTTCTCTAGAATGTATATTTAAGTTTATTTTTCTTACAATGAAAAATAAATTAAAAAAAATAAAGGAGAGGGGGGTGGCCTCTAGAGGCATGCCTTCCCCAGTATGTCTCTACCATGTAAGACGCCAAGGTGCTCCCATATGTTGGCCACTACCTAAATGTCACTTAGTAGTGGGTAAGCCTGATGGCACTGCCCATTCATGGACTTCTCAGGCAAACAGTTTTCCATTTGTATTTCATTTTATTTTTTATTCTTATTTATGATGGTTTTCAAATATCACTAAATGGAGCATAGTGGTTTTGTAATGAAAATCTCTCACCAATTTTAGGTAGGCACAGAGAGTGAGTAATAGAAAAGATTTTCTAAAAGAGATTGTAACTTGTAAATAGAATGCAAAAGCAATTGACACAAGGAAATCCAAACTTCTCAATGTTATCCTATATGCGAATACTCGAAAACGCTCAAAGTTTTAATTTTTATAGGAGGCATTTGAATAGTAAAGAATCTTTATGGCTCAAATTTTGTTACTTACCTCACAAGTTTTCTTGGCTGAAAATAAACCTTGCCTGGCTATCTTCTTGCGCTCTTTCCTTTTTCTTATTTTCCAAATTCCTCTTCCTCCCTATCAATCTTCTCTTTGCATCTCTTTGTATCTCTCCGTGCCCTCCTTTTTTCTCCTGAACCAGTTCTTCTTGGTCTTATATGCTTTTTTCAATCATCCTTTTTCTAGGTGGTGGTGAGGCTTCCAAAGTGATTGATCGGTGGTGCCATTATGGCGGTTGAGAAATGGCGGTGAAGATTAACAAAATCCAATTTTTTTTTTTTGAAGATCTACCAAATATGATGATATTTATTTACCTTCCCGAATCTACTGCCACCTGCAATAACCTCATTTTCCTTTTACGTAACAAGGCCACATTAGCCTTTTTCTCTATTTTTCCAAAGGAAAGGTAGCCATGGGTCTTTCTTGCTTATGCTTCTCAACATGCATATGTACATATTTTCTTTTGAAATATTTATAAAAAAAAATTCACATCTGGTTTAGGGATGATAAATTTTTATAAGCAACTGTAATAATTCTTATAACATTATATAAAATATATTTCGAAAGAACATAATAGGAAATTAAAATATCACTATTTAATATGTCATTGCATGAAATTTAAATAAATGAAGAGTGTGACACCATAGCCTTGCAAAAAAAGAATTTTTTTTTTTTTAAGGTTATAAGTGTGCTTTCATATTTGAGTTGTTGCAGATCTAGGGTTTGCTGGACATTTGGCAAATGGGTCTTCTGATTGGTCTCTTTCTATAAGGGTGTTGGGGGTGAGATTTTTCTAGAGACCTCCTAGACAAAGACATAGCTACCCAATTCTATCACTAGCCACCAAAGGATCGCCCATCAGCCTCTAGTTTGGATTTTTAAGCCTAATGGGCATGACTTTTTCGAGAGGCATAACTTTCACCTATCAAGTTATATTTTCACATTATTATAGTTGACAAAATGCTCTTTCTAAGTAATATACTATGGTATCAATAGTTTTCTCATATTTTGTTGTTTTAGATAGAAAATGCTAGATGGAAGTTATATTTTATCTCATTGATTTGATAGGGCATATCTTGTACCCATTGTGTTTGATTTTAGACTTCTTATAGGTGATGGAGAGAATTTTATTAGCATTTCATAGTGGATCAGATTTGGAGATTTTGATATGTGATTTGTTCACTTAAATTTTTGCTTGAACTATTTGTTGGTTTCTTTGACTATGGAACTTTATGAGTTTGTGGAATTCAAATCTAGAGATGATTTGGTGTTTGAGTCAAGGAAAAATACATTTTTATCTTTAATTATTTATATTTGACATGGTTACTAATGTATGGTTGAATATGTACATGTTGCATTCTAAGATCTATGAATTGTATAGTATTGTAGGCTATCTATACTTATAGGTTGCATGGATAACTCATATGTGGGATATCTATACCCATAGAAATTTGAGTGTTTATATAGATTCTATTTGGCAGGCCTAGTTTGGTCACCTAGTTCGTTGGTTTGGTTTTCATTATGAGGTAGAGAGATGGTGTTACTTGATATAGTTACATTGTGGGACTTAAACTTGTTGACTATATGGTATAGACATGTGAGACTCAATAAGAGTTTGATGCAAGTATATTGGGTGGTGATCATGGTGTCATAGAGGTTCCTTGTATGTTTAGAGCTTTGGCATGACATGGTTTCCATGTAAATGCATTGTTGGTGGTGTTGGATTGATTCTTAGATTGTAGGTGGTGGTTTATCTTCTTGGTTTAGAGATCATGGTTTTACTTTAACCTTTGGGACTTCTTGATGTTGCAGTTGAGTTCTTTGATTATGTTAGGACCATGGATGATCTTTAGTTAGGAGATGGTTATCATGATGCTATGTGTAGCTTGATATCATGGTTTAGTGGGAGCTTTTGTAATGATGTGGATTCATCACTTGGTGATGGATGATCTTCTGTAGTGGTGGTTGGTGCCATAGAGGAGCTCTTAGATCATGTTTCTTGTATGCAATGATAGTTCTTTGACATCTTGAGTTCTATTGATAGGGGATGGTTATCTTCATGTGTTTGGATATGTTGACATCTTAGTACAATGGAGGACTCTTAGAGTTTTTTGTTGAGGTGTCAGTTTATGTTTTATTAGTTTGACAAATGATCCTTGGTTTAGAGGATGGATGTTACTATGCCATGGTGAACTATTGATTATGTATTAGATTTTTGGCATGATATAGGTTCTCTTGGGAGTAAATATGTTCATTTGAGACATATGATCTTCTATAGATCATGACATCATGGTGAGTTCTTGATTATGCATTTGAAGCTTTGGTAGTGATTTGCGATAATCTGATACATGAGTGGTGTGATCATTTTTATTGTGACCTTTTGGTTATTTTTGTGTTACATTGGAGTTCAATTGGCATCAGATGATTGGTTTTACACTTATTTCATATTTAGGTGGAACTAGAGATTTCTTGTTTCTTACAGATTGTGTGTTGAGACAATTGCTCTTTGATGAGGTTTTAGAAAGAATACCAAAGACCCTACACTTGGGTTGGATGTGAGCTCAACATGGACCTATTGAGGATATTATTCTTGGAGAGAACAATTGTGGCTTGGTATATCTTGGAGGAGCAATTTCATTCCCCACTCATTGGTCCTCTCAGTAGTGAATAGTCTGATAGGTATTTCCCACCTGATTTTCAAATGCATTCTTTCTTTATGTCTTGTCTTCTCATATATTCTTGAGTGATGAGCTATGGATGTTAGTTCTAGAGGAATTATTTGAGAAGTATATACATGGTTATGATTTGTTATCTCCTTGTGTTTGGATCCTGAGTTCTTTTGAGGTCATTGTGTTTTGAAGAGAAAAAGGTGATGGTTAGTAGCTTTACGCATATTCCTTGTTAAGGGAATGGAGGTTTTGCTTGAGTTCCTTTGGTTTTAGAGGCTTACATCCTAGTTGGTTTATTTGAATGATTAGATGTTGAGGAGGCTTCTAAATTTGGGGTTTTAGGAATGAGATCTTACTTTTTCACAACTATAGCACATTGTTGTTGGTAGAAGGACATGGTTTTTATTTGTAGGTTCTCTCTTGTTGGTCTAATCTTTCTTCCTATATATTCATATTAATGTGACATTAGAGTTGGTTTGTATATCTTCTATGATGTGGAGAACATGAGAGAGATATAGACTTATGGTGAGAGATGTATGTTACAATTGTTTTGATTTACAAGTTTTGCATATTAGTGTGTGTGTTCTTCAACAGTATGTGATAAAGGATTTATCCACATCCTTTATATGAGTGCTATTAGTGGATCTTTGGCTTCCTTGATTGATTGTATATTTTACATTACCCATGTAGTGGGAGTTCCAAGATGTATATGCGTCCTTTTTTGGATATTCTCATTATACTGTGGTGTTAAGGGTCTTCAAGTTCTTTATTACATGTTTATGTGTTGTTATCTTGGAGGACTTCTTTATGTAGGATACTGTAAATATACAGACTTGTGATCATTATGGATTGGGTTGGATATGTTTATGGAATAAGTTCTACTTGTTATGATTAGTATACCTTGGATTGGAGATATGGTTAGTTCAATGTGTTAGCAACTAGCTATGGTTTCTATTCTATCTATGGTGATTAATTCTTGGAAACTACTTAGGCCTATTGGTGCTGCCACAATAATGGGTTACACTTTTTGGGACATCCTGATTTTTCCTGAAATCACATATTTTTAGAAAATATAATGATTTAATCCTTGAAAGGTTCCATTTAAAGGATTTTAATTGAAGAGGGTTTGATCAAAGCCCCTTGGATAGAACTCTGCTAGTTTTAAACCATACCTATAATGGAGTCTCCTCTACACCTATCAAAATGCTGATAAAAAACCAATTTCGATATATCTTTTGAAGGATCAAATGAATTCATTTAAAATTTATGCTTTGTAAGTATGTAGTCCTTATTATAAGCTTCCCAAAAAATATAATTTTAAATATATCTAATTTGATTATTATATTTATTTTTTATTTCTTGTGAATGTATGTTTTTCACCAAACATCAAGTTCTCTATTCTACACACATGGAAATTAGTAAATTACTGAAAAAAAATTCTAAAAAATATCTATACACTAGCTATTGATGTCCTTGTTTCAACAAAAAAAAAAAATTTCGATACATACAGAAAAAGTTATGTTTTACGGAATACACCTATGTCTAAATTATAATTGGTTTAACTTCAAAAATTAATTAAAAAATATATATTGAACAAAACATTATGAAACCAAATGCATACATTATATATCGGTGTTAACAATCTAAATTAAAAAGAATCAAAATTTTATCCTTTGTAGAAAAAAATTAGGTGCTACGGAATACACATCACTTTAAAAAAATGTTATTACTATTAAAAACTAGTTATCAAAAGATATGCAAAACAATTTACAATTTAACTCCAAATTTTTTTAAAAAAATATATTTAGAATCTACAAACAAAATCTCACAAATCACTAGTTCGCATCATCTTCAAATTCCTAATGGTTTAGCGGCTATAGGTGTCAGAACGTGAAGATTTAGTTCAAAATATTGATTTCAATGTCAAGTTTGGCCAAAAAATGTAACCCATTAGTGTTGGGTTTTGTGTTTGTGTTTGGATATCAATAGAGGTAGGTTTATTTCTTCTTTGTGATAGTTTAGTGTGGCATCTCTTTGGATTGGGCCTTATCTTTTTATGCATTGGCATGATGGAAGATGAGAGGATTCTTGTTTAACATGGAAATCATCTTGGTTGTTGTTGCAGGTATCTTGATGGAGCACATGAATGTTTACATTGTACATGTTTGGTACATGGATCATTTCCTTAATGTTTACTTTACATTTGACACACTTATTCAATGTATACAACAAGTGAGAGAATGTTGGTAAAGGTGCATTGTACACCTTGCATAATGCTTTTAATGTAAAATGTAATATTAATTGTGGTGCATCTTAGAGTTGTGAACATCACAATGGGTTAAGCATTCTTGGGACCACTTGCAAGTTGTATGTAACATTGGAATAAATATTTAATGTGGGTTGCACATTGGAAAAATATTTAATATTGGAAAAACTTAGTACCAAAAGGGAAAACTTAGTATCTATTACATAGAAAAAGGAGACTTAGCCTAAAAGGTTAAACTAGATCAAACCCTCTTCTATCAACAATGGAACACAAACTAAGTTTAGCATCTACCTTATGAAGGAGAGACAAACTACAAGGGTTCTATCCCTTTGTTGTATCAAGGAATGTCAACTAAATTTGACCAACCAAACTAGGGTAAAAACCTAAACCCTAATTATTGAAGATCGGCCAATAAATGATTGTAAAAAATAGATATAGATATTCTAAAAGTATAGTAGAGATCAGGAGACAGTGTAGAGTAAGAACCTGAGTTCAAGAATGTAGGAGTACTAGGGCAATGGGTGCCCTAGACCCAAATTAGGGTTTTACAGGATCTTCAGATCTGGGTGCCTTCCTCTGTCAGTCTTCTTCCTTCTTGTAGCTTTTTGTCTTCTGATTCTCTCAGATATGACATGCACACAAACAAGAACGGAAAAGGGTTGTGTTGTGTTTAAGGTGCTTTCCTTACTCAAATCCCATGTTGGTGTTTCAACCTCCACTACATCAATGATTAGAGATCCAAGAGTGTGTGAACTAGGAGGGCATAGGCAAGATCTGCACTAAAAGATGAATAATGATTGTAAATGATAAAGATTACCAAAAGATATGAAACCACAGTCGGAGTAGGTGACTCAAGACCATGCACAAACAAGGATATAGAAGATGGAGGCTTGAACTTCCTTCAAGACCTTGAAACAAGATTCATAAAATCCATACAAAGAGCTATTCCAACCATGAAGAGCACTTGAACATAGGAAATAAATTCATCAAAGTATAAGGTAAGTACTTCTAATCTTCTCATAACAAGCTAGGTGTAAAATGAATAACAAGACTCCTTATATGCATTCCCTCTCACTAATAATAAATAAAACCAAATGGGGCCAATGGGGATAAGCAAAGGAGGTGTTCTAAGATGACAACACAAAAATAAGGTTGGGGCTAACATCTAGGAATAGGACACTAGGTGCCCTAGTCCTTTAGCCCCACAAACTCTGGAGAGTGCCAATTAAGGTGGGATTAGACCAATCCTAAGTTTATTTTGTTGGGTTTATTCATTGGGATCAAGATTTAATTGTTTATTGTTCCAAAAGGTGTCAAAATAGGTCTTGATTAGCAAGGGTATACATTTTACTCTATAGCATTTAGCCCCCACTTTAGCATGGGTACAAAATTATGATCAAACTCACACTAATGTAAGGAGAAGACATATTTCCAATACGAAAACATAGAAGCCCAAAGAATTCTACCAAGTTGTGGACTATAGTATCCCCCAAGCTTAGGATTCTAAGGTTGTAAATACATGACATTGTAACATAATTCACACATATATGGAGTACTACAAACATGTATACGGAATACCTACGAGAGACACACAATACACAAAGGTAATACACACCATACACAATGCATACACACTTGACACGAAGCATACACATAAGGCATAAAGTATACACATGGAAATCATGATGAAGACACACAAAACACATGGAATCATTAAGATAATACAAGTTTAAATAATACATCAAACAAATAGACATGGAAACAAACACAGAAGAAACATGACTCTGACACTAGCTTTCTCTGTTGCTAGGGGTCATGTGAAGAGAAGTGCTCTCATGGATCACAAACTAGTAAGGACTGCCAAATTACTAGATAACCATGACAAGTCACATGAAGCACATAGGCTAGAAAACTTCATTATACTTGGTGGCTCATGGACCAATAGCAAAATGAAAACATCATGGGCTAGTGAGGTCTACCAAATCACTAGGTGAGTTCCATGTCAAACATAATCAACAAGTGTATAATCAAAAGGAAGCATAGCACAATGTATACTAGTGGTTGCTTGGATCCACAGAGAGTAATTTCTTGAAGGTAGACTAAAATATAAAACATGCATGATAGATTTTATGAAATCACATGCCTACATGATATGTGTTCCAAAAATCTACATCGCAACAATGGGTTGCCCCCAGAAAAGGCAAATTGAGTCGAGGCTGCGAGCATGATACACAATGGCTTGTGTAGTCATGGTATGACATCGAGCATAGAAACAAGGTGCCACATAAATCAAATCATACACGAAATTATCATGTTAGAGTAAATAATATAAAGTAATAACACAAAGGGATCTACCTGACTAGCATCAATATATGAATGGTTGTATAATAGGCTTATAAATACTTGGAACTATCATCATCTGCTAGTCGGTAAAACTATGGAGAGAAAGGAGGAAATATCACATGAAAACAAATGTAAATCCTTGGGTCAACAAGGAGGGACTAAATCATCCTATGCCTTGCATCATTCCCAAAGGAAAAAAACAATGATAGAATGCAACTTACTATTAAGTGTAAAAGACTGATCTAGCCTAAGGAGTTAAACTAGGTCACACTCTCTTCTACAAACATTAGGACACAAACTGAGCTTTGCTTCTACCCAAGGAGAGCCAAACTACAGGGGTTCTACCCTTTTGTTGTATATAGACGAGTCAACCAAGTTCAACCAAGGTCAAGCAAGCACTCTAAGACAAATGGTGAAACCCTATAAGACAAAGATCGGACTATAATTAACTTCAAGAAGTAGATCTCAGGAAATAGAAAGTATAGAAGGGATCAAGGAATAGTTTAGAACCTACCTCTTGGAGTAGAAATGAAAAGGACTAGAGTGATTGGGCACCCTAGGAATTTTATAAGGTTTTGTAGAATCTCATTTATCACCACACCTATACCTATCTATTTTTCATTCTTCTCAGAAATTATCTCCAGAAACTTGCTTCTCTGACTTGCACACAAGGGAAGAGGAAAAGGTTGTGCTCTGTATAAGGGCTTGCCTCATCCAAACCTTGTGTTGGTGTTTCCACCTCCACTATAGAGATGACTAGATCCAAGAGTGCATGCCCTAGGAGGGCAGAGGCCAGATCTGCAATAATATGATAAAAATATGAATGATAATGATGATGATTACCACAAGAGGTATAACCCTAGTTGATGAAGATGACTCAAGATCTCACATGAATAAAGGAGAATGATGAAGAAGGCTTGAAACTCCCTTCAAGACCTGCAAACAAACTTCAATAGTATCCACAAGTAAATAACACCTCCAAGAATGAAGAACACTTTAGCATAGAGCACAATATGAGAGGAAACTTGACATTATTCTCCTCAGTGTCATCTAGTGCATAAAATGAAATACAAAACTCCTTTAAATATGCATTCTTGCTCACTGACAACAAATAAAACATAATTAGAAAAACAAATGCAAACTAAGGAAGTGTCCCAAGTCAACAATACACAAGAGGGGATAAAGGTCCCTATTGGGACCAAGGTGCTTGGGCGCCCTAGGCCTTTAGCCCACAAACTCTGAGGAGTGCCAAATATGGTGGGTTTAGTCCAGTTCTAAGTTGATTCCATTGAGTTTATTCATTAGGATCAAGATTTTATCATTTTAGGTTCAAAAAGGTGTTAAAATAGGTCTTCATTAATAAAGGCAACAAATTAGGTCCAACCAAGTGCTAAACTAGGTGTAAAATGTTAGTGTACACATTTTCCTCCATAATAATTAGTGTTGGAATAGGTCCAGACAACTGAGAGGAGGGGCGGTGAATCAGTTGTTGCTCTTTTCTTTCTTTTTCTATTGTTATTCATTTTTGCAGCTTAAGATTAAATCAACAATATAAACATTCCAGCATTAGACAATAACATATGAGTAGAAAACATGAATGACACATTTGACACAAGGATTTTAACATGGAAACCAGGTTAAGGGAAAAACCATGGTGGGGGTTAACCCACAAAAATTAATACCCTATTAAAAGTATTGATACAAAATGGGAATGCACATACATTTGGGCTCACTGCCCAGAGCTCACTACTCAAATGAAGGCTCACTGCCTAAGACAATATTATAAATGAAAAAAAGAGATATGAACTGATGATAGAATCTACTTATGTAGGAATTTCAGTTTCGGTTGAGTACAAAAACTGATCTTACGCAATTCATCCTTGCTTTGTTCTTCTTATTGTTCTTCTCTCATTCACACCTTAGATTTTTGCTCTACTCACATTCAGTTTCTTCACATACACACCACACTCTAAACAACTAAATTCATTGACTATACATATTTGTAACAAGATCTATAAACATTCTACCAGTCAGCTTCAACAGTACTTCGAACACCTAAGAATGCTCAGCCCTATTAGCTAGATCTATACATAAATTGGAGTGCGGACCAAAACTTACTCTTGCAAATCATTACTCATATCGGCCATAGTTACTGAATGCCACCATTTGTCCAACAAGAAACTTCCATTCATCCAAAAAAAAGATCTTCTACAAGGTTCACCTATTCTTCTTTTATCTGCTTTGTCAGACTGGAACTCGATACACAGATGATAATAAAATTTGATTCCTTCATCACTGGATGACAAAATTCTAGATTTAGAGTGTATTTGCAATGTTGGCAACAACCTTGGATTTGCAACATACCATGCCTTTCCACCGGAGAGATATGGACCAAAATACCAGACTCTACTATATGCTCTGTTTCAGACTCCCAGACTTAGATTATCATTCTAACTTTTGGTATGATTAGATATTGTACTGTGGATGTGGAGAACAATCTTAGTTGCCATCAATGACAACACCTATCAATGCTATGCAATGTCTCTTGCCAAAAATCTCTCCCTTTGGCATTGATGGCAACACTTAGTGAAAAATGACTAAGTGTCTTGGTGCAACTCCCCCTTTGTCTGTGCATTCATGCTCTTCACTTATTTCAGTTCTCTTCCTTTGTTGAACTCCTCATTTTTCATTGCCCTTCACTCCCCCTTTGACATCAATGGCAATTAGTGGGATCCACAAACCAAAATACTCCAAAATTTCTGTAAATATTGTCGCATATGTACAAGTAACCAAAACTTCCATTCACATGAACTTGAGGATGTCTACAAAACTAGCTTTTATTTGCACAAGTTCGAAGGCCCAAGTACTCTTCATTCCATCCAGAATTGAAATGTACCCATTTAACACAAATGAGTATGCTTCTGCCTTTGATAGATCCAAAGGATCACTTGTCTGGAGTGCATTCTAGGCTTCGGATAAGACATTATGCATTGCTTCCAACTTGGGGGCAATCAATCCCCGAAGTTCACACATCCTCTTCATAGTATTGATTTTTTGTTTTTCAAGTCTCTTTATTTCATCTGTTAGGCTAATGATCTAACAGTCCTGACTTATGGGAGAGGCATTTAGAGGATCAAAATTTTGGGATAGAATTGATATTTATTGTTCTTGTTCCTTTATCTTCTTCTCAACCTCCTTATTAACTTTAGTCCATGATAGATAAAAAATATATATATCTCTTCCATCACTTAGAGCATTCTGAATGCTCTTTATGCCAATACCAAGTATTCTTCTATCATTTCCTATCAAGTTCTTTATTTCACAGAATTTCTTATCTAAGAATTCTTTCTGAACTTTCTCCTCCGCAGACTTCTCAAAGGACTCAAAATGTGAATTTACCAAACTTACCAGATTCTTTAGATGTCCAAAGGGGGAATCATTTTGATTCTTCTAATAGGTTGGCAATAATTTCTCCAAAACTTTGGTTGCAAATCCCAGTAGCTCATTCTCCTCCATGTGGACTTTAACATCTTCTCTCTAGCCTTTACTTGGGTGAATGATGCTATCTTCATTAGTTGAATTGGAGAGAGGGCATCTGGATTGGCTAGACCTTGAAGTAGTTCTGGTTCATCAAGTTCAATTACTTCTTTTCCAAGAGGACCTCTTATTGTATCTGCAGTGTCTCTTGTAGCCATTTTAGAATCAACCTTTTGATCTCCTAATTTCTTAGTCTCTACTTTAGGTGCTTCAATGTTTGCACCATCTTCTTTTGTATTATCTTTCTTTTCTCTTTCTTATTTTAACTCTGCTTTATCATTTTCTATGTTCTCTGTAGAGGAACCTTTTCTTGTTTGTTCATCACTTTCTATCTAATCACGAGGGCTCTGTGAAACAGTAACATTATCCTCCTTTCGTATTGTATCAGATGGATTAGGAGTATCTTCTGTATGAAATATTTTATCCAACATTTCTATATCCCCTAGATTGTTTGTTCTACTTCTAGAATAGAGGCTCCACCCAACTTAGATTACTGCTCAATAATGTTCTCTTCTTCACAATCCAGCACTTCTTTTGTGACTATATGAAAATTATGCTTCTTTAATGCTTTCAAAAGAATCTCTTGAGTTTCTTCAACTATTTCACTTGTTTCTCCAATCATGAGCTTGTTAATTCTCCTTTTACTTTTGAAATCATCTTTGACTTCCTTAAATATCATATCTATTTGTTCAGGAGAAATTTGAGGACATAGATTTATTAGCTCATGTTCTCTAATTTCCACATCCTTGCACTTGGCATTTTCTTTTCTCAATTCCAAGATATTTGCCAAACTTTGTGGTAACTCAAAAGTTATCTCAATCAGTGCCTTGTTGTAGATGTTGAGATATCTGACTGTTGCTTCCTCCAACACCTTTTTATCCAGATCATTGTATTCATCATAGAATTCAATCATGGGTTTTAGATTACCATCCACAGTGACTGATTTTATCACATCCTCTAGCAAGAGTGTGGGTTTCTCAACATATTCTTCATATTCTTCAGTCTTTTTCTTTTTGCTAGTCCTTTTTCTTTTGTAGGACTTTTCTTTGGTTAACTTTGCAGCTTTTGTTCTAGAGACTTCTGGTTCCTTGATTTCAATGTCAAAGTTTGTATCTATTTCATCTTCTCTTATGCTTTCATAGGTCCAGGAAGCTTTTGTTTTCTTCCTTTTCTCATGTTTTCTGGATGACTCTACTTCCAGTTTTGCAGATTTAGAGGTAGTAGTAGAAATGTTAGTAGTTCTTGAAGTGGAACAAGGTTCCACTGGATCACTTGTTTGTCTCTTTTCTTGTTTTTCTTTCTCATCCTTTTTTGTTCTTTCTCTTAATTTCTTCATAGCTTCCTTTCTTAGGCCAAGATTTTTAGCTAGCTGCTCAACTTCTTTTCTTACTCTCATATTTGTTTTAGGTTCTCTGATCTCAGTCTGCAACTTTAAGCTCAACTCCTCATAAGTTCCAAATCTTTCAACTATTGTGTCTTTGGGCTTGCTTAGAAGATGTTGAGTATACATATCCAAGATCCTTTCATCTACTTCATACCCCATGGGCATGATCCAAACAATTATGGGTTCCACTGCTTCCATTAAACACTTATCAGTATCAACCATGAAGCATATTTCACTTTTGTATTTGTCAACAATAGAATTGGGGATTCTTTCCCTTGAGTGCATCATATTCTAAATTTTTTTGAAGTAACCCCATATTACCATTTTCTAAGCATTGAAATCACCAATGCTGCGAAGATGATTTTTGATTTGAATGGAAACCAACTCATCCTTAGTCCAGTGAACACCTTTTACCCCAGGTACCTCATTCATATAGTAAAAGAAGACATAAAATTAGTGTACCATACTTGAAGGTGTTCTTCTTGTCCCTTTTGATCTTGTTCAGATTTTCAATCAATTGATTTTGCAATAATTCACACAAGTCATAATCAACATTTTCTCTTAGCATCTTGTATGCAACATAAATGGTTGTTCTAGAAACAGAATTTTCTCTGCTCAAGTGGTAAATCTTGCATCCAATTACCATGGAGGTGAATTTGACATCTGGCTCTATAATATCATTTATGGTCATTGCTCTTCTATCGAACTTAGCTCTAGTAGCATCAATTACTGTCTATTTTTTCACAGCTTTCAGCATGGGTAGTCCTCTAGTTGAGTTCAAATTAGTTACATTTCTGATAGCATCCTTGGTAATCTTGAATAGTTTTAACAACCACATGAATTCATCATGTATCCAACTTAATATGTATTGGACCCACTCATCCTCATCAAATGTTGGAAACCCCATAACTTGAACAAAGTGTTTATCCTGTAGAGCCTTGTATTCAGGTTTAAGTTCTTTATTTTCATCCATGAGTTGTTTTTCAAACAAATCTACATACCTTGAATCTCCAAAATCATCTATATTTTCATGAATGTAAACCCTAATGTCTTCTACATGTAGCACCCCATTCGAAATGCTTGAAAAAGCACCTAACGGATCGACCTAAATTGATTTGCGAGGATGCCTCTTGAATTTAGGTCAAGGCCTTTTGGTAATGTCAAAAACATGAGGGGTAGCCATTTTAATAGATTTCATATTTAAAGATTTATAGAGAGGTACATTTTTCTTTCACGATGATAGGGTTGATCACTTGCCGATTGAATTCATTCTCTACCTTAGTCTCTAGACTTTGTAGCTCAAGTGCTCTTCTTGTTTACTTCGAATGCAAGGTGTTTCAAATGAGTGATCACGTGGCCTTTTAAAGCTCCACATTATCTAATTTGCCTTTGCAATAAATGTGTTGCCCTAATTGTATCTGATTAGATTGTTTAGACAGTTCCTCATCTATCAACATCTTTCCTTCTAGAAATCCTTCCATAGGTTCTGGGCTAACTTGGAGTATTCTCTGTTAATGAGCTAGATTTAGGCACCCACTCATTGACTGGGCGAAATTGATGCTCTATGCAGCTCCCACTAGGCCAGAGTTTTTTGACTTAATTCCTAGAGGAATTATCAGCACCAGATTCTGGTGTGGACTCATCATCATTGTTTACTATATCTTTCTTTATCCAAATCTTGTTCATTTCACTCTGTATCTCACCCACATCAATTTTCCTTTTGCCTCTGTCTTGTTTGTACTCATCTGGTTTTTTGTTTACCGGACCTTTTCTTCCATTGTCTTTACTTCTGCATAATCTTGTAATATGACTAGATTTATTGTAGTTATAGCATACAACATTTCCTTCCTTATAAACCTGATTTTCTCTTGATCTACACTGATTAGCCATATGTCCAAAACCATTGCAAACAAAGCAGTAACCATTGAAGGAGTTGCTAATTCTTCTAATATTGGGATTATTCTTTTTCACACTTCTGCATTCATTTGATCTGACCATACCTGTTACATTTGAAGCATTGACTAGAGAAGGATGGACCATTTTAATTTACTTTGCTTCTAAACTGAGTAGCTCTATGACCAAACTTGTTGCAGTTGAAACAATTTCCATTGAATGATGGATATCTTTGAGCATTTGGTTGTCTTACTAGAGGTTTTTTAGATCTGTTTCTTCCATTCCTAGGTTGAAAGTTTCTCTATCTATTTCCGGAGCTTTCACCTTTCTCATGCTTATCAACATCCTTTTTCTACCCTTCAATGAGTGCTTCAAGTTTAGCTGAGCTTATCTTGAATTTCTCCTTAAACTCATTTGCAATTTCTAGGTCATGTCTGAGTGTGATAATTTGTCTCTCAAGTTCTCTTTCATTGTCTCTATTTTCTTGTAGATTAGATTCTAGAAGGCCAACTATCGCATCCAATTTGCAGCATTCTTCAGAACTCTTTTTCATATTTTGATTTAACTCTTCTTCAGCTTTCTTCTTATCTTCAATTTCCTTGGTTAGTCTCATCACTCCAGTTTCCATCTCATGTTTTAGAATAGTAACTTCTTTGGTTAACTTTTCACATTCCTTTGTCTTCTCATCCAAGGCCTTGTCTTGAAGAGGTTGCTCCTTTCCTTTTGCATTGGATTTGCTCAATTTTTCTTTTAAGACTTCAATGAAGTCTTCAGCCTTTTTGAGGTTGTCTTGTAGCTCTTGAACTTCTGCTTTGGACTACTCAAGATCATCTAGGGTGAGATTAAGTTGCCCTTGAAGGTCATATTCATCCATTTAGTTGTCTTCCCAGATCTTCTTTAAGTTGTTAAGCTTTTTCAAAGGAACTTGGCTCTGATACCAATTATTGGAATAGGTCCAGACAACTGAGAGGGGGGGTGAATCAGTTGTTGCTCTTTTCTTTCTTTTTCTACTGTTGTTCCTTTTTGCAACTTAAGATTAAATCAATAATATAAACATTCCACCATTAGAAAATAACATATGAGAAGAAAACATGAATGACACATTTGACACCAAGATTTTGACATGGAAACCTGGTTAAGGGAAAAACCACAGTGGGGGTTAACCCATAAAAATTAATACCCTGTTAAAAGTATTGATACAAAATGGGAATGCACATGTATTTGGGCTCATTGCCCAGAGCTCATTACTCAAATGAAGGCTCACTACCTAAGACAATATTATAAATGAAAAATAGAGATATGAACTGATGATAGCAACTACTTATGTAGGAATTTCAGTTCCAGTTGAGTACAAAAACTGATCTTATGCACTTCATCCTTGCTTTGTTCTTCTTACTGTTCTACTCTCATTCACACCTTAGATTTTTACTCTACTCACATTCACTTTCTTTGTATACACACCACACTCTAAACAACCAAATTAATTGACTATATATATCTGCAACAAGATCTATAAACATTCTACCAGTCAGCTTCAATAGTACTTGGAACACCTAAGAATGCTCAGCCCTGTCGGCTAGATCTATGCATAACTTGGATTGCAGACCAAAACTTACTCTTGCAAATCATTGCTCATGTTGGCCATAGTTACTGAATACCACCATTTGTCCAATAAGAAAATTCCATTCATCTGGAAACAAGATCTTCTAC
The DNA here is from genome assembly GCA_027924645.1 of Cunninghamia lanceolata. Taxonomy (NCBI): domain Eukaryota; kingdom Viridiplantae; phylum Streptophyta; class Pinopsida; order Cupressales; family Cupressaceae; genus Cunninghamia; species Cunninghamia lanceolata. The sequence continues at coordinate 2,956,305 of BSBN01000765.1, read as the reverse complement.
AAGGTTTACATGTTCTTTTGTCTGCTCTGTCAGACTGGAACCTGATACACAGATGCTAATAAAATTTGATTCCTTCATCACCAGATGATAAAATTCTAGATTTAGAGTGTATTTGAAATGTTTTCAACAACCTTGGATCTACAACATACCATGCCTTTCCACCAGAGAGATCTGGACCGAAACACTAGACTCTACTATATGCTCTATTTCAGACTCCCAGACTTAGATTATCATTCTAACTTCTGGTATAATTAGATACTGTACTATGGATGTGGAGAACAATCTTAGTTGCCATCAATGACAACACCTTTCAATTCTATGCAGTGTCTCTTTCCAACACTTAGCCCCCACTTTAGTGTGGGTACTAACTTACATTCAAATTCATACTAAAGGATGGACAAAACACACAAACATAGAAGTCCAAAGAATTCCGCTAAGTCGTGGACTACAAGTAGCCCCCAAACTTAGGATTCTAAGGCTACAAACACATAACCAAAAATATTTAAAACACAAGACATTGCAACATAACTCACACATACATGGAGTACTAAAAGCATTCATAAGAATACACACAAAAGACACATAATACACAAAGCTAATACATGCCAAACACAATGCATGCATTCTTGACACGAAGCATACACATTTAAGACACAAAGTATACACATAAGGCACAATGAATACATATAGAACACATGGAAAACATGATGAAGACACATCAAACACAGGTTAAAACATAAGTCTAAACATAATGCATAAGATCTAACATAGAAGAAAACATAAGAACACACATAGGAGCAAACACACAAGGCACATGAATCTGACGCTAGCTTGCTCTATCACTAGGGATCATGTGAAGAAAAGTTCCACCATGGATCACACACTAGTAAGGACCACCAAATTACTAGGTAACCATGATAAGTCACATGAAGCACATAGACTAGCCAACTACGTTGCACTAGGTGGCTCATGGATCAAAGAGGAAACATTACAAGCTAGTGAGGACCACAAAATTACTAGGTAAGTTCAACACCAACAAGTATGCAAGTAAAAAGAGAGAATAGCATGATGCATGCACCCACCTTAAAGTGATTGCTAACTCCTATCAGGAAGCAATTGCTTTAAGGTAGAACAAATCACAAAATAGACACGAGAGATTTCCAGAAGCACACACCTATAAGATATGTGTTCCCAAAAACTACATTGTAGAAAGGGATTGCCCCCACAAAAGGCAAACCGAGACAATGCTACATGAATGATACACAATGGCTTGTGTAGTCATGGTATGATGCTGAGCATAGCAACAAGGTGCTGCATAAATCAAAATATACAAGAAGCCATAAATTATACTACGTAATAACACAAAGGGATCTACTTAACTGGCATCAGTATATGAATGGTTGTATAATAGGAAATATCTCAAGACTATATATATGGAACTGCCATCATCCACTAGTTGGTAGAACTATGGAGACAAAGGGGAATGTTGAAACATTCTACACCTTGCATCATCCCCAAAGGACACAACAACAATACAAATTACGACATATAAAATAATGATGATATAAACAGAGAGAATGTCACCATGGATTTTGGTCCCTTTGTATCCTTGCACCTACATGGGTGTTAAGGGTCATCCAAAGAGAGCTTAACAACAACAACAATCACAACATAAATAAGATATCAAGAAATACATTACGAGGGAAAACAATCACATGTGCTCATAACATAGAAATAAGGTACCTCACCTATGAGTTAACCTAAAGCAAATCATCCTCCTCCCAATCTTTCTCATCATCCATTTCAAAAGGTGGACAAGATGTGGAGGGAACTATAACATGTGAGGTGTAAGAAACAAGAGCCATACCTATATTATCTTTAGATTCCCTATTAGAATACTATACAATAGGTTCCATAGTGGCTTGTGAAGCTTCATCTTTTTTTATAGGAGACACAATGGTAGTAGATGTCTCTTTCACATCCATTGGTGATAAACACTTGTAAGGAGGGAGATTCAACTCTCCTATGGAAAGGTGAGCCATAGCATGGTGATGCTTCTTTCTTTCTCTCACAATCTTATTTCACTTAACCTTATTCATGATGTTTGTCAGGGGAGCTGTAGTATCTTCCAATGTGGGTTCCTTTTCTTCCTTTGCTTCAAGAACATTAGAAGAAACAAGGGAAACCACCAAAGGCTAGGAGACTATGGGAGAAGGGTTCCTCATTGTGAGCTACTCTTCCTTCTCAACTTGTGAAATAGGTGGAAGTACATGAGCATCCGCGAGTAGTTGAGAAACCTTAAGAAATAAAACATGCGTAGTCGATTGCTTTCCACTAGTCTCCATGGAGGCAGGTGGTACAAAAGTAACATCGTAATTGCGAGGAGGTCTATCTTGTGCACAAAAGTTGCCTCATTGTCCTTGGAGGGATGGCAGAGGGGGAACCTCAGAATATCTATGAGACACTCAGGGATAGAGAAGAACCTTCAATTCAGGATTAGCTTCATTCACTACATGTGGTATAGGAGGAATTACAACCATAGCCTCAGAAGATTGAGGAGGTTTAGGAACATCAGCAAGATGAATATTACTAAGCAATAACTCTTCTATTTTCTTTTCTTTAAACTTTTGATATGATAAGAAGAATATGTCCTCTCTAGTTTGAGTGACTCTAACTGGTTGTGACTAGAAGGAGTCAAGTGTAAAATGCCCATTGCAAGCAATGAGTCAGTACTGACTGTCATGTACAACGTGGACACGTCCCTCAAATGGAAATTTTAAGCACTTGTAAAACATAGAGGGGACTACCTTCATGGAGCAGAGCCATGGGTAGCCCAACTTCACATGAAATAAGTCTAATGTAGGAATGATGACAAAATGAACATCCAAAGCTCTTGTCCCAACCTTAACTTCTAGAGTTAAGGCACCAAGAGTTAGAAGGATAGACCCACCGTGTGCTCTAATAGCCATCTCCAATATGTCATAGGTATCTCAATGTAAACCATGCATGTAGAGAAACTCCTCAGTTACTACATTCACCATGCATATAGGATCTACATATCACCCTGAATAGGCTTATCATTGATTCAAATAGTAATGTAAAGAGGTCCATCAGGAGCTTCAATAGTAGCATCATGTGGAGTGAAAGATATAGTAGGTTCCAATTCTACTCGCTCTTTGTGAGGGCTAGCATCCACCATACAAATATCAATAACATTAGACTCGATGAGGTAAAGGATTAGTGTATATTTGAAAATTTTGATTAGGATCTGCCACCAATTTATTCCCTTTGTCATTCACACCAACAAACTGGATGACATTGGAGTCGATGAGGTCTTGAACTTCATGTTTAAGACACATACATCTTTCAGTACCATGTCCAATGGAGTGGTGAAATTGACAGAAGGCCTTCAAATCAAAGGAAGATGACCGCATCTTACTTGGATTGAGAGGTCTAATAGGTGGAAGCTTGATGAGATTACTTTGCAAAAGTTGTCATGATAGCATAAAGAGATTCTGATAATGGTTTGAAGTTTCTTGTTTTTGGTTTCAATTTATAAGGGGTGGGAGCAAGAGATGATGTTGCAACTGTAGACACCTAAAAATGTCTTCTACCATTGAACCGACTCCCGACATCCCTAAACATGTCAATTTCCCTTCTAACCAATTAATTAAATTTTTATTTAATTAATTATCCCTTCATTACCCTATTTTCCATCATATTATCCCCAAAATTGAATTAATTTCATTAATTCAATAGTCTAAAACCTTAGCCAATTGATTTAATAAATATGCAATATTTAATATTTCAATTTCCCTCTATCCTAAGTCCTAAATCCACCTCACAAAATCCACCTCATCAATCCACCTCATCTTTCCACCTCATCTCTTCCACCTCACCATGTTGCACATATAATTAAATATTCTTAATATTTAATTAGCTAATCTCCTCCATTATCCAAAAATGAATCTTTAATTAAATTGTCATCCACTAATTGAATTCTTAATTCAATTATTCCCCACTATCATCCACTATTGAATTCTTAATTCAATTATTCCCCACTATCATCCACTATTGAATTCTTAATTCAATTGTTCCCCACTATCCTCCACTATTGAATTCTTAATTCAATTATTCCCCACTATCATCCACTATTGAATTCTTAATTCAATTGTCCCCCACTATCCTCCACTATTGAATTCTTAATTCAATTGTCATAACCCACTATCCTCCACTATTGAATTCTTAATTCAATTATCATAACCCACTCTTCTCAAAAAGAATTTTTAATTCATCCATTATGAATTAAAGATTCAGAAAAAATGAGAGCCATTGATCTCATCTTTTGATCCTCACCCTCCATTCCTTTTTCAAAAATCTATAAATGAAACCCTCACCCAAGCCATTCATAACAACTTCTTCTTGCATCAAAACCATGCTCAAATTTCTCTCAAATCTCAAATCTATCTATCCTCTAATCCTTCATCTATATTTGTGTTGAAAGCAAGAGCAATCCACATTTGAATCAAATAGGGTTATCTAATCTAGGAGCTCTTGGGTGCAAGCTTCCTCTTCCTGTGATCTTGGATTTGTGAGTTCATTATGGAGGTATAATCTTGTATTTTTGCATTTGATTTATGTTTTAATCTCCATCTTTTGTTCACTTACTACAGCAACAAAATGTTTTCTTATATTATTTGCTAAAATTTTATTTATCTTGATGAAGTTTTTATTTTTTCTTTTGAAAGAATGATTATGAAAGGCCTCAGATTGACCAACTGGAGCTGATGAGGGATTATACTCATATGACTAACTAAAAGTTGATAATCATGAAGAGTCATGCAAAGATGAGTGAATGAGTCATATCGCATCAACAATATCTTATCATGGATGTGAGGTTGTAAATTTTCTATAAAGTTTCTTTGCACATCAGCAACTGGAATAGAATATTGGATTTGTGAGAAGAGCGTTTGATAATGGCCCATAAAATCTATTATTTTCTCTTTCATTCCTTGTTTGAAATGAACCAAGTCTGTTAAAAAGACTTGAGGTCCAATTTTCACTTGAAAATGCTTGAGGAACTTGTTAACAAATTGTGAGAAAGAAATTATAGAATTAGGAGGTAGTGAGAAAAACTAATCCAAGGTCGTATCTTTAAGTGACCTAGGAAAGAGTTTTTCCAAGATCGCATCCTCAAAGAAGAAATCACTACACATAGTAGTAGAGGATACCACATGGTTGTTAGTGTCTCCCTTCCCATTATATTTCTCAAAGCGAGGGGTCTCAAATTTATTGGGCATTAGAGTTTATAAGATGGAATAGGACAAAGGGCTATGGATATAATGTGTTGTCATATTAGGTTTAGGTGGACTATTTCTCATCTTCGCCAATTGTTGTTGGATGGAGGTCATATTTTTCAACAATTGGTTTATGACAAGATCCGAAGTTGGACTAGGTAGAGATTGGAATAAATTGGAAGGAGTAGATATGGTGTATGGGTAGCCTTTTGGAATGTAATATGAGGTTTAGATGTAGGTGGAGTAACATTAGGTGTGTAACTATATAGAATGACACTATAATGGAAAACATGATTCCTAGTAGACAACCCAACACATGTAATAGCACTATTACTTAGCTGTGTAGTAGTGGTTAGAATAGTAGAAGTATAAGTAGTGTTGATGATGATTGTTAGTCATAACAACATGCATAAAAATTTGCACAACAAACCTTTATTATCTTGAAAAGTACAATCAATTTGGAATAAATTGTCAACTCCAAGTCTCTGTTGATCAGGTCATGACCGTCTGACGTCTCAGAGGTTGATGTGACATGTTGTTTTCCATTTCAAGGGGTCTTACACTAAATGTATGGTAAATCATTGCCTGTATATCTAGTTCTGCATTTGTTTCCTACAAATTTACTTCACAAACAAGGTTATTTCTACTATGCTCCACATATTATAGTAATATTTATAAGTTTGATCAATTCTTCTGAGCATTTATTGTCATGAACTTGTATATACTTCTGCACTATATATTCAATCAAATGATGTTCCTACAAGTGAATATTCATATGTTTATCATGGATATTAATATGCATTTGCATGATATTTATCAATTTAAGATGCTTTCACTCAAAATATGCTCTATATATTCAATTATTTACAAGATATAGGCATATTTCATGTTCATTTGCTCTAGATTGTACATTATTTGTAATTGTGAGGGTGATTTGTAATGAAATTCAAGAAAATTGAAAGAAATACTTCTAAATTTGGTGAACCTTTAGTAATGAGTCACATACATTCCAGATACAGTCATGAAGAGAAGGAATCAAACCATAATTTCACCAGGATGTTCCACAGCTAAGTATGGTTGATGCTAACTTCAAAGGAACAAGGAATGAAAAAAACACATGCAGACTGACAAGCACTCCAAGAGACATAGCTAATCAATGCATATATCTAGATCTCATTTATTGACTACTCAATTTTTACAATAATTTGTAATCAACACAAGCTTCTCTTTCATTAAGTATTCAAAAGACATGTACATTCACAAAAGATTTGAAATTAGTCTTGAATGCTTCAGCAATCCAATTTCAATTAAGTTTCTAATGCTTTAAAGAGTGCATTCCATCCCCTTTTATAGAATAAGGTGAGGAGGTGGTTACAAATGACCAATGGTCAAGATTTATCTATTCAGATCAACAGTCAACATTTCTCATTGACTTAGTCAACATCTCTATATGTGGCACAAGTTGCTAGCTGGCAACCCTCTATTGGATTCAAGCATCTTCCATGCTAATAATGCATATGACCTACTCATCATGCATCTCTCTTTACTCTTCATTTTCTTCTTCACTTTCATCTTCTCCATCATTTTCTACATCATCATCCTCCTCATTATCACTGTCATTCCGATGCAGATCATCTCCTATGTGTACTCTCATAGTTGCCCTAATGGATTCATACAACTGTACTATTCTATCAATGAAACTTTACTTTAAGGGCATCCATCTTATTCTTCCTACTATTCAATGTATCATTACATGTTTCTACCATGACCTTTATCCTCATGACCTTATTTATTACTTCTTTTGTCAAATGATGTATGGGATCCTCTACAGCTTGTTTAAAGTTGTCATGGAAAGCCTAAATAGCAAAATCAGTATCCTAATTTTCTATTTTCCCTTCTACCTTCCCTTCTAGGGCTTCCAGGGTTTCTTCTTCCTCTGCCATTAGATTATGCAACTTGACACTTATGTCCCTGAGTTTGCCACTGCATCTCTTCAAAATATCACATTCAAATCCAGTGTCCTCATACCAAATACTGAGTAGCTGAGAGGTGTTATTATCTAATATGTTGTTCTTTATAAGTATCTGTACATCACTTCTTTTCATCTCCCCCAAAGCATCTAGGTGCTTCTCTAGTTTAATGGATCTCCTACCCACTTCATTCTGTAGATTATCCACCTTTCTTTTTAAATCACTAAGAGAATTCCACCTCTCCAAGGAGGTCTTAACCACTTCCTTAGCTTCAAAAATAGAAGACATGAACCATTTGTCCATCAATTATGCTTTATGCTTCATCAAATCTAATCTAGTAACTTCTTCTTGGGATATAATGGTTAGTGGGGTAGCTAGATCAGCTGGTACATGATCAGGGTTAATTAACCCTTTTATAAAATAATGCAATTGAGCAATGTGCTCTTTATATTTCTTATTCTTCTCCTTTTCCTTTTTCACCCTTTGGGTCAAAGAATTAATAATATCCTTTCCTTCCTGACCCTCCCGGTCTTCATTTGCAAAGCCCAGATCAACATTTTGTTATCTGAAATTCAACAAGGGTTATTTTGCCTTTCTCCTTTTCTACTGTTGGTAAGGCTACCTAGGTTGTTCTCCTACCTATAGTAGGGTCTCTTCTTATTGAAAATGTTAGCCTTGCCTTTCTTCTAGGTTTCATCGTACTCCCAGCAAACAATGTAGAAACATCAAAAGCATGTACCTCCTCTATTTATTGCAGACTTATCTCTTGTTGCAACCAATAAGGAACATCACCCTTGGGCTCTTGATGATCACCCTCTTTATGTTGAGTATCTTGGGACTGTGTATTAGGTCCTTCCCTCTGTGGCAATTTTTCTTGTCTGATTTCTTCCTCATGTACATTCTCATGAGGGGGATCTTTTTAAGGTACCTCCTGTTGAGTGATTTCTTTCTAAGGTGGAGGATTATGTAAAGTATGCATACCTTGATTTGGCACCTCCTCTTGTAGATTCTCCTCAGGAATTTATTGAGCCTTTTCCTTTTGCTCATCTTGTGGTACATTAGTCTCTTGAGAAGACTATGTATTTTGACCTTGGGGATCACCCAGATCACCCTTGGTCACCTTCTCTATTTCTTTCTGTTAGCTTTCTCCTTGTGCCAAACTCTGCTCTTCAACCTTAGATGCACTAGCTTCTTCCAAGTTTGATTCCTTTTCACCAGATTTCTCTTTTGATCCTAGATTATTACCTTGATCACCTCTTTCATCATGTGGTGAAGAAAGGCCTTGGTCTTGATCATGATCCTTCTCTTTATTCTGATCACCTTGATCTAAAGTTGTGCCTCTAACTATCCTTGTCTTGCATTATCTTGACCCTTTCCTTGATCAAGTGTCATCATTTTTAACCTTTTTAGTCTCCAGAGGTGGATCACTACCTTTATTTGGGCTAATATCACCCTGGTAGGTTAAGTCCATCATTGTAGGACTAGTAACCTACTCTACTAAATTAGCCAGCCCTATTTTTTGGGCTACTTCTTCAGGATTATCCTGCTCTGTTTCATCCATTTTACCCCTCACTTGGCTAGTCACCTTTAGAGCCATTGGGGTCCCATGAGGGGTCATCTTAGTATTGGCAACCAAGGACTCCATATGCCAAGCAACCAAATCCTGAACTACTTCATCATCAAACAATTCAACAGTGTCATCAAGAGAAAAGGGGGACTCTTTACTGGCCATATGCACCTCCTTTGTTTGCTCTTTAGCTTTCTTAGTTTTAAACTAACTTATTTCAAGAATGGGGATATCATGTTGTAATTCCTTCATAAATGTTAAACCACCTACACCCCTTAACATGATAGGGTCAATGCTGACATTTCCCTTCATTGTTGTTCTTTGCTTCTTTGGTGGTGGTGTTTGTAGCAATTCATTTCTCTTCTTCCTCATTATCAGTAACTCATCATCTTTAGGTCCCATATCCACCTATTCTTCCTCTAAGGGATTTTCTTGTAGAGGCTCATTCTCCACTTGTTTCTTTATATCTTCAAGAACAGGCTTTAGTATTCTCTTTCCTTTCTACTTATCAGGGGATTGTTGTGATGTAGATGCTGGTGCAGATGTTGATGCCTCATCACCATTTGATGGAAGCCTTTTGATAACTACCCCTTGTGGCTTAGGATCAGCCTTCTTTCCCTTGCATGGTGGCTACTTCTCTTCATTAGGTAGTCTCTCTCCATTAGATTTCCTCTTTTCAATGAGAAAATCATCATATTCTTCTTTTGATAGCTCTTGTCTTTTCTTCTTATTATCAACTGTGAGGGCCATACCCTTCCTCTTTAGTTTATTAACATCAATAGTTACCCAACTCTGGGTTAGTTGGATGACCCCTCGCATTATCAGATCCAATGAGGTCCCTTTTGGAAGTGTTAGATCAGGGGTGGAGATGGTGTCATTATACACCTTTTTATCCTCATATTCATTAGACATTATCTTTCCATTATCATCATGCAATTGTGTAGGAACTGAAATGCAATCAAAAGTCTGGATCTAGTTGAGGGTGAGTCTTTGATAATTTCTTCTCCTAACCTTTGCCTCATCATCACAATCAGTCCAATAATCTTCAAGATGTTTTTGGTGTATTGGTTTCCCCAATAACTTCTGCATTCTGCCATATGGGTCATATGACCTTGCTATAGAAAATAGCTGTAGGTGCATGAGCTTTAACCCTCTAATAGAATCCTTAATGTTCTGTTTGTCTGGGTATATATACTAGCCTATGTATACTAGGAACAATATAGGAGGAATCTTTTTCTGCTCCAAGTGAGCTTCAACTGAAGTAGACAATTGCCTAACAAATTCCATTAAGATGACCCTATCAGTAGGGTATCTTGGAAACATGAGAGGTTGCCCCTCAAATCCTTCTATTCTTATGTATGAGAAGGTGGGGAATTGGATAAACCAAGGCCCATGCTTATAAATAATGGCTTGAGCCTCCATGCTCAATCTCTTAGTTTTGTCCTCCTCCATGGTTCTGACTAAATGCATTTCAAAGGAGTCATTTACCAGTTTATAGTCTTGGAGATATGCTCTCCTCTGTAATTGGGGATAATGGTCCCAAATGTTTACATCACCGGTACTATTTCCAACCTTACCCACTATTTGTAGGGTGTTAAATGTACCATGAAAAGCACATGCATATACGATATAGGAAGTCATATGGAATATACAAGCCTTACCACCTAGCTTTCTCATGCCCTCGTCCAAGATGTCGCTGATGATCTTAGCCTATAGAGGCTTGTTGTTTGAATATAACACCATCTAGATGATTCCATACATCCAATTTTCAAAGTTGTCAGCATGTTGTTTGTTGGTCATCATGCTTAATAAGGCAATCATGTACTGATACTCCTCATCAAAGTCAAATTTGTATAAGTAAACAGGCAACTTGGCAGAAGCTGTGTATGTACTGTTCTTGGCCCTCCATTGGTACATGACCTTCCTGGCCTCTTTCTTATTATTATTGTACTCTTTCTCCAACTTACTTAGGTTTACACTGACCACTTTATTCCCCATAGGCAAACCGAAAGTGGCAACAATGCCCTTGATTGAGAAGTTGGCATATATTCTGCCATGTTTTTCTACTCTTCTATTCTCAGGGTTATAATTTTTGGTGCACTCCACTAACAGCTCAGTGGCCTCCATTGTATATGGGAATCTGGTTACGTGCCACATGCTAGTTCTGAATATCCTATCCAGTATGGGATTATCAGTATCATCATCTAATCTCCTTGTCCATGCATCCAACTCTATTTTCCCTTGATGTGTATCATCTATCAGACCATATCTAAATCCTACTCCCTCAGGCTGTACAAACATGGGTTTTAAGAACTCAAAGTCAGATTTGTTCTTCCTGACCTCCATTGGATCTTGTGATAAAAATGTGCATTTCTTACCCTAGGGTCTTTGTATGGGGAAGCTCAAGAATATTATGCATTTCATAATTACTATTCAACATTGCAATTTACTTCATGCTGCAGATTAACCTATTAAAACCCACTTTACCTAGTGATTTGTTGTAAAGGACAACAAAGAGGGTTTTAATTTACTTACCTAATATTTGCTTTTCCCTTCTTGTTATATGATTGATAACGGAGAAAATGTAGATATGCAGTATCAACTATTTCGTTCTGTTACGCTGAGTGTGATGCTGCGTCAATAGATGACTATGAGCTATTCACTTTTAGAGCTTTGTAAATTTCAATTACCCCAAGGGTAAATGTAAATAAACCCTAAATTTTACTTTTAAACTAATCAATACAACAAATTAGGGCATATGTGTTATTTTAATTGAATCCATTGATAATTTGCATGGAGTTAGTAGATACCGCCAAGTGTCTAATTTATATTTGTGTTTAGGGTGAAAAATGATAGTTTGTTTAAACTAGGTTAAATACTACCATTTCATCGCTAAGCATTGGGAAGACAAGGATTGAGCTTGTGAACAAGCTTCTAATCACTTTGTATATTCCTTATTCTCACGTGGTTATGAAGCCTAAGGCCTTAATCAAGATTTTATCAAGTGCTCTCCTTTCAACCAAGTAAAACCCTAATTATGCCTTAAATCAGCAATATCTAGAAACTGATGAAGTAACTAGTAAAAATGAGTACAAAAGTACAAAGGGATGGTTTTAAAGACCATGTATCTAGATTCTAAGGGTTGCCTGGACTAGGGCACCCACTTTAATGTCCTAAAAATTCTTGAACAGGAAAATCTTCTGCACAGGGTGTCTGAGACTGCCGAAAGGCTTCCAGATCCCAGAATAAACCCTTGCTTGACTAGGGTGCCCGCTCCAATGTCCCACAAGTCTCAGAATCCAAAAATCTAAAAGTCTATCATGACTATACCCACAATATTCTTCTTCCTGTAGCTTCTTTTCACCAAAACCTGTGAAACATGATCCACGCATACAAAAGAAGGAAACTGTCGTGGCTATATAGGATCTTGCCTTAGTCAAGCCCCTTCTTCGGTATTTCTACCTCAAAAATAGCTAGAGATAAAGATTTGTAGAAGTGTGTACAAACCTAACAATGTGTTATGCAAAAAATCAAACCCTAGATGTCTTAATCAAGGGAAGATCAACAACTTGCTTTGTATTAATAAACACATACAACTTCACCTCAAGGAGATGAGATAAATGAAGACTTGCATGAACAAGAAGGTGAATTAGCAATGTCTATGGAAGATCTCTAGGCTTATTGTTCGAGGGTTCAACCCTTCTCCCAATCATGCAAAGGGTATACAAACCCTAGGAAGAGCAAGATACACTCAAGATATTGATTTCCAATCTTCATCCATTGTCTCCAAGATAGCAAATAAAGAATACTTCAAAGAGCTTTATTAAGTCACTGATCTTCAATTTCAATTGTAGTAGAGTTTTTGCATCAAGCTTGCATAAGAATTGTGTGTGATAAAATGATTTGTAAATGTATTTTTATATCTAGCTTTAGGGAATTCAAATTTTGAAATAATGTCTCGATATCACACGAAAACTGAGAATTTGAAAATGGAATCCTGAGGCACTCGGCGAGAACTAACACCCCACCAAAATTCAAAATCTTGTGAAATGGGGGAGGACTAGGGCATTGGCGCCCAAGTCCTAGCCCCCAATTTCAGCTCAGATCCACATTTTTGGGGGTCCTAGGAACCCAAGTTTCAAATCTCTTTTTGGGTTCTATCAATAAGTTACCTCAAAAAGTAAATAGACTGCTCCTAGACTAAGTCAATCAGTGTTTCAAGAAGGCCAAAAAGGAAAAGGTTGAGAGGTCACCAAGAGTGAGGAGCTAAACCAAGGGAAATTGTACTATTCTATACAGGAGGATAATTTTTGACGTTACAATTTGAAATCAAAAGGGTGCCACCTACCATTGGGGTTTGCATTTAATGCTGGAGGGTGATATTTGGAAGATCGGGGATATTTGAAAATATGACCCCTCTCTTGTACGAGGGATAATTGTTTACTAAAGATCGGGGTGATATGGTCAACCTTTGACTACGAAGCAAGATCGGGTCATAAAGTTAAAGATAAGGGATATTCTAAAATATCTGGGTCTTTTGAAAATCACAAATATCCCCCCTCACTACATCATAATCATGTTTACTAAGGTCAGGAATATTGCGAAACATGACTCCCCTTGGGTGTAGATCATGATGACATCACTATACCATCCTATCCTCTTTGTTATCGAGTTATGATGATGTCATTGTCATATTGAGAAATATGATGGACGCTTAGAAATATGATCCCCTCGTGGGTTAGGTAAAATGATTATGTCATCATCAGGGTGATCCCTTTTATTCGTTGGAATTGAATGACATCATGTTCATATTTATGCAGGGTGATACTCGGGAAAGGGTGATATTTTGTAAGATGACGGATATAAGGAAAAATGACCCCTCACAAATACATGAAGTTTATGAAGGGCAAATACTCATCCCTATTTAAGTTTGACGTTGACGTATCGGGGATGGAATGAACATCGGGTGATTTTTCTAAGTCAGGGTCATCTAAACAAATATGACTGATATTCAGAAATATGACCCCCCTTATGTGAAATATCAGGGTTGATTGATCTTTGACTCAACATAACCTTCTACCTTTAAATAATATCAGGATGATCCAAAAGGAAAACCTGATTAGGATTTTGTACTCTTTCTAATTATGAGGTTTATGATAGAAAATTCTAACTTGGACAATTGACCTCTCCTTGTGATGCACATACCTCAACAAAGGTGACATACATGACTAAATTTTACCAAACTGCCCAAAGCAAGAAAACAAGCAAGTAGAAGCAAAAGAAAAGTTGGGTCCGTATTTTGCTAAGATAAAATGGGGCGTGTTGTGTAACTACACAACAACTTGCCACCAAAGAAAACAACCAAATTCAAATGATTCAAGTGATGGGATCACATTCTAACATAGTATTTCAACTCCTTCTGGGCATAAGTATTATGACCTTTTTTGAATGATATGATGTTCATTGTGGTAACAGTGCTAGGAAGGGATTGAGTGTGTATAAATTATTAATTATCCTCATCTTGAAAGTAAGTTGAAAACATGAGTAACTGGTGCTAAGCTACATATTTTGGGATTCATCCCTCATAGCCAACCAGGATAGAACCTTGTTGCCAGCAGGCATCCATAGCCCCGATAAGGTTATCTATACAATCCCCCTAAGTAGAGCCCCATTGCCAGTGGGCGTCTATAGCCCTAGTAGAGTTACTTAGATGACCTAATTTTATTCTTTTTGATTTACAATATTTATCTCATTTTGTTCATATGATATCATCATGTAAGTTCAATATGCAAGGTGTGGTCACTTGCTGATTTAGGTTGGAGATTGTAATGGTAGCAAGGGAATCCCTTTAGATTTTTCACTTAACACCTATACTGATGTGTTCCACAAACCCAAGGCTATTAGGTGAGTCATTGTGAAAAATCTCCTTAATTAAGAAAAGGCATCATGATGAAAAGGATATCAGAGACTTGATCAAAGATACTCCTGAAAATGAGTCATAACCTATATAGGAATTTGTTCTCATCACTTGAATCCTAACAATTTGGTTGTTTTCTTTGGCTGATAAGCTGCATCATCATAACTAACCAAAATAAAGATTCAACAAAACAAACAAACAAACACACAAACAAAACAAAACTATACAAACAACTATACAATATGTACATTATGATACAGATGACTTATATGACCCTGTTTCAGGCTTGGAAGTAATGTTTGAGGAATTATCCATTAACTGGTAATGGGACATCCTCACCCATTGGAGTCTTAAGTCTGTAGGTACTATCTCCTAGGATCTATAAAATTTGAAAAGGACCTATCCAAAGTTTGTCAAATTTACCATGGTCACCTTTCTTTTCATGTGCTTTATCACATGCTAGGACTAGATCTGAATCCTAAAAGATTTGATTTTAGCTCTCTTATCAAACTAGCATTTGACAATAGCTTGATGTTTGGCAAACTAATCAATTTCTCTATTTCTCTTTTCTTCTAAATGCATCAGTTGAAGTAACCTGACCTCTTGTTTGCTATCTATGCCTAGATATTCTTGTGTAAATTGCAATGTAGGGATCTTTAGGTTAACAGGGAGGATAGGACCCACCCCATACACTAACTGATAAGGAGAATTTCCTAATGGAACCTTCATCTTGGTTCTATCAACCCATAAGGCATACTTTAATAGAGTATTCCACTCCCTAGGGTTCTTCTCTATCAATTTCTTTATGATATTCAATAAGTTCTTATTTGTAGACTATGCTAGTCCATTCGCTTGAGGATAATAATTTGAGGAGAATTTTAAGATACCTCCATGATCAAAAGCCCAACTAGATAATTTTAATGATGCAAAGGTAGGTCCATTGTCACACATCAAAGCATAAGGAATTCCATACCTGGTCACTATGTTGCTTTCCAAAAACTTGATCACATCATCAGCATTGCATGTCTTACTGTTGATAGCTTCGGTCCACATCGTACAATAATCAGTAATAGTCAAGACATACCTATGGCCTAAAGATGATGGAGGATTGATGGGTCCTATGAAATCCATGCCCCATTGAGCAAATGGGCGCATCTCCATCACTGGTTGCAAGGGTTGGGTAGCATATCTTTCTCTGTTGGCTACAACTTGGCATGTATGACAACATTTATTATGTCCAACAGTGTCCTTAAAGATAGTGGGCCAGTAATATCCTACTCTCAAAATAGCATGAGCAGTGGCTAAATGTGATCCATGTGCAGTTCCAAACTTATCATGCAACTTTGCTAACACTTTATCTACTTCTTTCCTTTCTAGATATTTGAGGTATATTCCTTGATAGTTCCTTTTGAAAAGGATTCCTCATTTTATCATATACTTTGGTAATTTTATATGGATAGTCATTTATATGGGTAGCATGCTGAAAGGTAGCACCAACATTTATCAATCCAAAAGGCATGCGCTTATAGGCAAATATACCCCACTTAGTGGTGAATGTACTTTTCAATCTATCTATTTTATCTATGATCACCTAGTTATAACTTGAGAAACCATCCAAGAAGGACATCATTTGTGCACCATTAACTATTTGTAAGACCTCATCCAATGAACGTAAAGGATAATTATCCTTTTCAGAAGCTCTATTCAAATTTTTGAAGTCTACACATAACATGATATCATCATTTTTCTTTCTCACGGGAACCAAATTGGCTACCCATGTGGAGTGCCTCACAGGAAATATGATCCTGGCATTGAGTAATTTCTTAACTTCTTCAAAAATGATGTGTTCTAGTAAGACATTAACACGCCTCTATTTTTGTCTAAAAGGCTTGACATCTTATTTCAATGGTATAGTATGGGTTATGATTGAGGTATCATAAGTCTTCAACTCATCATAAGTCCATGTGATAACATGGATGTAATCCTTAAGTGCTTGGGTTATCCCTGCCATTTCTTCTTCTATATAGACTTTGCCAATTAGGACATTCCTTTTTTCTTCATTCTGTCCTATGTTGACTGGTGAATATTGTCCTCCATCAGTCCTTGGGAGATCTTCCTACTTTAGCGTATTGTGCAAATCAAATGCTCTTTCTAATTTTATCATCCCCTTAGGAATTTATTACTTGGAAACTCTAGAATCTCTTCTTCTTCCCAAATATGATCTTCTACATTTCTTTCATCTATGATCTACGCATCAAACACATCTCTATTTGATATGAAATCCAAAATGTGTTGGTCATCATCAAACACCTAGAGATTGGTGACATTGTCTGGTACAGAGGGTACTGATATTAATTCAACTGAAAACCTATTTAGACCAAATATGGATAATGCTTCCAAAGTACTTGCAGCTTGAACCAAGGCATCTACTCTATGATTCAGTTCTCTAGGCACATGCGTGATGTTGAATGCATCAAAGTCTTCTATTAAATCCAATACCCTGTGTCTGATTAGACAACCTTTTACAATTGCAAGAGTATATGCCTCTTACTTGTCTTACCACCAATTCTAAGTCTCCATAGACATGTAGAATCATCACTCTTTTCTTGAGTGCAAACAATATCCCATGAATTAAAGCTTCATACTCTTTCACATTATTTGTCATTGGGAATTGTAATCTATATGCCACTAAATAGGATTTTCCAGCTGGATCAATGAGATCTATTCCTACTCCAGCTCCTTGTTTTGACTTAGATCCATCAAATGTAAGGATCCATGGCTTATCTTCAGTTAAAGGCTTATCAAGACCTTCTCTCTTCTTTTTAGCTCTAGCAGCTATACCACCTGATATCCATTTCAGCTTTGGTGACTCATTCTTCTCTACTTTCACTTTTTCTAACCGATGTGAAATTGATATTTGTTTTTCTTCCTTATTATTAGGGAAATAATCCTTTGAATGAAGCATCATCTACTTCTTCAATATGTGCAAGCATAATGAGCAAGTAGTCTCTGAATGTGGTGCTTCATGTAATCTACACCAACCTTCAATTGGAGCATCATGTGGAGAAGTATGCTGTAACAATATCCTCTAAATTTGTTTTGATAAAAACTCTTCAAACTTAGTCAAATTACTCCCTTTATCTTCATTAGATACTTCATAATCTGATTCAATCAAACAATCAGTCCCTAGGGTGATATTACTTTTGTCCTTAGAAATGCTCCCAATATTCATCAGGATCTCCTCTGATTTATGAATGTAACTTTCATCTTGATATATGCTTTCTTCTGTACCTACAGATGATGAACAAGAGTCGGTATCACTATAACTATCTGTATGACTTACCTCAGGTGATGATATTCCTTTCTCACTACATGCTTGTTCCAGCTTCATCATGTCTAAACAGGCATCAACAAGTTTTTTTAGAATGTGCCTCATCATGTAACCTACACCATCCCTCAATCAAAACATCTTCATTAGATATATTTAGCACTTGACAACGTTGCATCTCTTTAGATAGATACAATTCAAAATTCTTAAAATGATCTAACTCATCACTATCATCTGAACTGTAATTAGATGCTATAATCATTCTATCATCCTGAAGATCATCCCTGTGAACATGAATATCATACATGAGGATCTCCTCTATATTGACTGTTTGGGGTCTGACGGTGTAAACTCTAGGCTCAACATCCACATATATGATCTCATTGGTTTTGTTATACTCAATAATCATGTGCTTCATCCAAGGTTCAGCATCTATCTAAATCTAGTTGGGAATCCCTTTCCAAGGTAGCCACATGTGACTAAAATCAGTGGACATGTATCTATTAAGTGTTTTTAACCAATCCCTGCTAAGTAACATTCCATATGTATCAGGGATATCTACTACCTAGATATCAATGTAATATTGAATCCTTGGATCTGATGCTAATTGCATATGAATGTGAGTTAACTCTCCTACAACACTCACCTCAATCTTATCTAATTGTGTTACCTTCTTTAGTGACTTGGCAGGATGTAACCCTAAGGCTTTACATATAGACAATGGCTTTACATTGGTAGACGCACCTGAATCTACTAGGCAATTATGCAAATTCTTATTGATCATATTTATGGTAAGGAGAAATGGAGGTGACTCAGTCTTATCCCTATAAAGGTTCATGTGTGAAGTTTTAGCAGCTTGACAGTGGCTAAAGTTTTGTGTTTAACATTATTATCCTTAGCTGTATGATCTTTATTCAAAGTCTAGTTTGGATTAAGGGGATGGCTATCTTCTTTTGGTGTGGGATCATCTAAAGATTTCATAAATGCCTTCTTAATAGCTAGGGTTTTAAGTAATTCTGACAATGACAAGCTAATTTTGATCTTTTTCATTCCATCTGCTAAGTATGTAACCAATTTGTAAGACTCAGGAGGCTGGTTATTAGCTTTTTCCACTACATTTTGTGGTGCTAAGTATTGAGCATTGACCTTAGGAAACCTAGGGTTATTACTTGCCTTTGGATCAGGAGAAGTGTTGAAATTGTTTGGAGGCAAAGATGTGGTTAGGGGACTAGAAGGTTTGTTTGAGTTATTCCTAAGGTTATAATTATGTCTGCCTTGATACTGTTGCTGGTAAGCATGTACCTCTTCATGTTCAACTGATGGTTCTCATCCTCAAAAGGACCACCTATTATCAGCAAGGATCTAGCAAGAAAACCTGAATAACAACTCAATTTTCAAAGATTATAAGAATTTACTGTAAAGTTCAAGATATCTATGCTCAATTCTAAAATATTTATGATGAACAAATATGAAAGGATATAGAGAAAGCAAATCCTTGTAAGAACACTCAAAGCATGAACAATTTGATGAGCTTTGAGAAGATTACCTTACTTCTAACACAGGGATATGCATATACAACCGATTCACTTTCCATAAAAGATTCAAGCCCTCCTTCTAGCACCAATTTATGTTGATGATGATTGTTAGTCATAATAACATGCATAAGAATTTGCAAAACAAACCTTTATTAGCTTGAAAAGTACGATCAATTTGGAATAAATTGACGATTCCATGTCTTCATTGATTAGGTCATGACCATTTGACATTACTCATAGGTTGATGTGACATGCTATTTTCCATTTCAAGGGGTCTTACACTATATGTATGGTAAATCTTTGCCTGTATATCTAGTTCTACATCTGTTTCCTGTAAATTTACTTCACAAACAAGGTTATTTCTACTATGCTCCACAGATTATAGTAATATTTATAAGTTTGATCAATTCTTCTAAGCATTTATTGTCATGAACTTGTATATACTTCTGCACTATATATTCAATCAAATGATGCACCTACAAGTGAATATTCATATGTTTATCATGGATATTAATATGCATTTGCATGATATTTATCAATTTAACATGCTTTCACTCAAAATATGCTCTGTATGTTCAATTATTTATGAGATATAGGCATATTTCATGTTCATTTGCTCTAGATTGTACGTTATTTGCAATTGTGAAGGTGATTTAGTTGTTGTGTGGTTACACAACATGCCCCATTTTGCCTTAGCAAAATAGGGACCCAACTTTTCTTTTTCTTCTGCTTGCTTGTTTTCTTGCTTTGGATGGTTTGGTAAAATTTAGTCATGTATGTCACCTTTGCTAAGGTATGTGCATCACAAGGAGAGGTCAATTGTCCAATTTAGCATTTTCTATCATAAACCTCATAATTAGAAAGAGTACAAAATCCTAAGCAGGTTTGCCTTTTGGATCACCCTGATATTGTTTAAAGGTAGAAGGTTATGTTGAGTCAAAGATCAGTCAACCCTGATATTTCACGTAAGGGGGTCATATTTATGAATATCAATCATATTTGTTTAGATGACCCTGACTTAGAAAAATCACCTGATGTTCATTCCATCCCCGATACATGAATGTCAAACTTAAATAGGGATGAATATTTTCCCTTCATAAACTTCATGTATTTGCGAGGGGGTCATATTTCCTTATATCTGTCATCTTACAAAATATCACCCTTTCGCGAATATCACCCTATGCAAATATGACCATGACATCATTTAATTCCAATGAATGAAAGGGATCACCCTAATGATGATGTATTCATTTTACCTGACCCACGGGGGGGTCATATTTCTAAGTGTCTATCATATTTATCAATATGACGATGATGTCATCATAACCCAATAACAAAGAGGATAGGATGGCATGGTGATGTCATCATGATCTAATCCCGAGGGGAGTCATGTTTTGTAATATCCCTGACCTTAGTAAACATGATGATGACGTAGTGAGGGGAGATATTTGTGATTTTCAAAAGACCCAAATATTTTAGAATATCCCTTATATTTAACTTTATGACCCAATCTTGCTTTGTAGTCAAAGGTTGACCATATCACCCCGATCTTTAGTAAATGATTATCCTATGCACAAGAGAGGGGTCATATTTTCAAATATCCCTGATCTTCCAAAGATCACCCTCTGACATTAAATGCAAACCCCAATAGTAGGTGGCACTCTTTCAATTTCAAATATAAATCAGACACTTGGCACATCTACTAACTCCATGCAAATTATAGACAGATTCAATTAAAATAACACATATGCCCTAATTTGTCGTATCGATCAGTTTAAAAGTAAAATTTAGGGATTATTTACATTTACCCTTGCGATAATTGAAATTTACAGAGCTCTAAAAGTCAATACCTCACAGTAATCTACTAGTGCAGTATCACACTCAACATAATGGAATGGAATAGTTGATACTACATGTCTACATTTTCTCTGTTATTAGTCATATAACAAGAAGGGAAAAGTGAATATCAGGTAAGTAAATTAAAACCCTCTTTATTGTTGTTTACTACAAATCACTAGGTAAAGTGGGTTTTAATAGGTTAATCTGCATGATGATGATGCATGAAGTAAATTGCAATGTTGAAGAGTAATTATGAAATTCATAATATTCTTGAGCTTCCCCATACAAAGACCCTAGGGTAAGAAATGCACATTTTTATTGCAAGATCCAATGAAGGTCAGGAAGAATAGATTTAACTCTATGTTCTTGAAACCCATGTTTATATAGCATGAGGGAGTAGGATTCAAATATGGTCTGATAGATGATACACATCACGGGAAAAGAGAGTTAGATGCATGTACAAGGAGATTAGATGATGATACTGATAATCCCATACTGGATAGGATATTCACAACTGGTATGTGGCACATAGCCAGATTCCCATATGCAATGGAGGCCATTGAACTGGTAGTGGAGTGTGCCAAAAATTATAACCTTGAGAATAGAAGAGTGGAAAAACATGGCAGAATATATGCCGACTTCTCAATCAAGGGCATTGCTGCCACTTTCGGTTTGCCTATGCAGAATAAAGTGGTCAGTGTAAACCTAAGAAAGTTGGAGAAAGAGTACAATAATAATAAGAAAGAGGCTAGGAAGGTCATGTACCAATGGAGGGCCAAGAATAGTACATACACAGCTTCTGCCAAGTTGCCTATTTACTTATACAAATTTGACTTTGATGAGGAGTATCAGTACATGATTTCCTTATTAAGTAGGATGACCAGAAAACAACATGCTAGCAACTTTGAAAATTGGATGTATAGAATCATCTAAATGGTGTTATATTCAGACAACAAGCCCCTATGGGCTAAGATCATTAGTGACATCTTGGATGAGGGCATGAGAAAGCTAGGTGGTAAGGCTTGTATATTCCATATGACTTCCTATGTCATATATGCATGTGCTTTTCATGGCACATTTAACACCCTACAAATGGTGGGTAAGGTTGGAAACAACACTGGAGATGTAAACATTTGGGACCATTATCCCCAATTACAGAGGAGAGCATATCTCCAAGACTATAAACTAGTAAATGACTCCTTTTCAATGCATTAGTCAGAACCATGGAGGAGGACAAAACTAAGAGATTGAGCATGGAGGCTCAAGCCATTATCTATAAGCATGGGCCTTGGTTTATCCAATTCCCCACCTTCTCATACATAAGAATAGAAGGATTTGAGGGGAAACCTCTTATGTTGCCAGGATACCCCACTGATAGGGTCATCTTAATGGAATTTGTTAGGCAAGTGTCTACTTCAGTTGAAGCTCACTTGGAGCAGAAAAAGATTCCTCCTGTATTGTTTCTAGTATACATAGGCTGGTATATATTCCCAAATAGACAGAGCATTAAGGATGCTATTGGAGGGTTAAAGCTCATACACCTATAGCCATTTTCTATAGCAAGGTCATATGACCCATATGGCAGAATGCAGAAGTTATTGGGGAAACCAATACACCAAAAACATCTTGAAGATTATTGGACTGATTATGATTATGAGGTAGAGGTTAGGAGAAGAAATTATCAAAGGTTCACTGTCAACTAGATCCAGAATTTTGATTGCATTTCAGTGCCTGTACAATTGCATGATGATGATGGAAAGATAATCTCCAATGAATATGAGGATAAAAAGGTGTATAATGACACCATCTCCGCCCCTAATCTAACACTGCTAGAAGAGACCTCATTGGATTAGAGAATGCAAGGGGTCATCCAACTAACCCAAAGCTAGGTAACTGCTAAGGTTAATAAACTGAAGAGGAAGGGTATGGCCCTCACAATTGATAATAAGAAGAAAAGACAAGAGCTATCAGAAGAAGAATATGATGATTTTCTCATTGAAAAGATGAAATCCAATGGAGAGAGACTACCTAATGAAGAGAAACAACCACCATGGAAGGGCAAGAAGGCTGATCCTGAGCCACAAGGGGTAGTTATTGAAATGCTTCCATCAAAAGGTGATGGGGCATCAACATCTGCACCAGCATCTACATCACAACAATCCCCTGATAAGTAGAAAGGCAAGAGAATACTAAAGTCTATTCCTGAAGATATAGAGAAATAATTGGAGAATGACCCTCTACAAGAAAATCCCTTGGAGGAAGAATAGGTAGATATGGGACCTAAACATGATGACTTGCTAATAATGAGGAAGAAGAGAAAGGAAGTGCTACAAACACCACCACCAAAGAAGCAAAGAACAACAATGAGGAGAAATGTCATCATTGACCCCATCAAGTTAAGGGGTGCAAGTGGTTTAACATTTATGAAGGAATTACAACATGATATCCCCATTCTTGAAATAATTTATTTTAAAAATAAGAAAGCTGAAGAGTAGACAAAGGAGGTGCATATAGCTAGTAAAGATTCCCCCTTGTCTCTTGATGACACTATTGAATTATCTGATGATGAAGTACTTCAGGATGTGACTGCTCAGCATATGGAATCCTTGGTTGCTAATACTAAGATGAACCCTCATGGGACCCTAATGGCTCAAAAGGTGACTAGCCAAGTGAGGGGTAAAATGGATGAAACAAAGTAGGATAACCCTAAAGAAGTAGCCCAACAAATAGGGATGCCTAATTTGGTAGAGTAGGTTACTAGTCCTGTAGTGATATAATTAACCTACCAGGGTGATATCAGCCCAAATAAAGGTAGTGGTCCACCTCAGGAGCCTAAAAAGGTTAAAAATGATATGACACTTGATCAAGGCAAGGGTCAAGATAATACAGGACAAGGACAGTCAAAGGCACAACTTCAGAACTGAGGTGGTAAGAATAAAGATAAGGATCATGATCAAGACCAAGGCCTTTCTTCACCACATGATGAAAGAGGTGATCAAGGTAATAATCTAGGATCAGAAGAGAAATTTGGTGAAAAGGAATCAAACTTGGAAGAAGGTGGTGCATCTAAGACTGAAGAGCAGAGTTTAGCACAAGGAGAAAGCCAACAAAAAGAAATAGAGAAGGTGACCAAGGGTGATCTAGGTGATCCCCAAGGTCAAAATACACAGTCTTCTCAAGAGACTAATGTACCACAAGATGAGAAAAAGGAAAAGGCTCAAGAAATTTCCAAGGAGAATCTACAAGAGGAGGTGCAAAATCAAGGTATGCATACTTTACAAAATCCTCCACCTTAGAAAGAAATCCCTCAGCAGGAGGTACCTCAAAAAGATCCCCCTCATGAGAATGTATAGGAGGAAGAAATCAGAAAAGAAAATTCACCACAGAGGGCAAGACCTAATACACAATCCCAAGATACTCAAAATAAAGAGGGTGATCATCAAGAGCCCAAGGGTGATGTTCCTTATTGGTTGCAACAAGAGATAAGTCTACAACAAATATAGGAGGTACATGATTTTGATGTTTCTACATTATTTACTGGTTTATGATGAAACCTCGAAGAAAGGCAAGCCTAACATCTACAATAAGAAGAGACCCTACTATAGGGAGGAGAATAGCCCAGGTAGCCTTACCAATAGTAGAAAAGGAGAAAGGCAAAATAACCCTTGATGAATTTTAGATAACAAATGTTGACCTGGGCTTTACAAATGAAGACCAAGAGGGTCAGGAAGGAAAGGATATTATTGATTCTTTGACCCAAAGGGTGAAAAAGGAAAAGGAGAAGAATAAGAAACATAAAGAGCACATTTCTCAATTGCATTCTTTTATAAAAGGGTTAATTAAATTTGATCATGTACCAACTGATCCAGCTACCCCACTGTAGAGACCTAAAATTGACTTGCTTTGCAAACCAATTTCCCATGTCTCTACACCACCAATTATCCCTCCTATTAATTAAATAAATTCATTTTATTTAACTAATTTATCCCTAACCATCTATCATCTATCCTTTGTGATCAATTAATTCACTTAATTTATCACCATACCTTATAACTATATCCTCGTTTATTAAATATTCCTAATATTTATTTAGCTAATTTGTCCATCTCCTTAATCCTCATTTGATTAGATAAATCATGCTTATCTAATTAAGCTACCCTACTAATCAACCTAAACCTAGCCTAGTTGATTAAATAGCCATTATTTAATTAGCTACCCTAGCCTACCTATCCTCTAGACCTAGATTAATTAAGCTAAACACTTAATTAACCTTTCTTAGCCCATCCTCCCACACACCTTTGAATAAAAATCAATTTTTTATTCAAAGGGTCAAATCTCCCTTACAACTAATTTATCACCCTCTTACACATGTAAATGTACATGTGTCCTTTAACCTTCACATCTCCACATAAAAGTGAATTTTTAATTCATTTCTATCCTCCACACCTCTTCCCAATGTGAATTTAAAATTCACAAATAATGAGAGCCCTCCAAATCCATTGACCAAATCTCAACCCTTGATCTCTCTCATCCACTCCCCTTGTGACACTTGTCACAAGGCTATGACTTCAATCCAAACCCTAACTCTCAAGCATTTCTAGCCCTTGATCTCATCTTTTAATCCTCACCCTCCATCCATTTTCCAAAAATCTATAAATGAGACCCCTCTCTAAGCCATTTTCAACAACTTCTTGCATCAAAACTATGCCAAAATTTCTATCTTCTCCATCTCTCATCTCCATCTCAATCTCTATCTAAATCCATTATATCTCATCCTATTGTGTTGAGAAAGCAAGGAGCAATCCACATTCTTCATCTACTTGGGTAAAATCTAAGGAGTTTGGGTGCAACTCCTTCCACCCTATTATGGATTTGGACTCATTGTGAAAGGTATAATGCTTGTTTATGCACTTGTTTTATGTTTTCTACTTTCATTTTGAGATCACTAATCTACACCCACTAACCATTATATCCCAAGAAGTTACTAGATTAGATTTGATGAAGCATAAAGCACAATTGATGGACAAATGGTTCATGTCTTCTATTTTTGAAGCTGAGGAAGTGGTGAAGACCTCCTTGGAGAGGTGGAATTCTCTTAGTGATTTAAAAAGAATGGTGGATAAGCTACAGAATCAAGTGGGCAAGAGATCCTTTAAACTAGAGAAGCACCTAGATGCTTTGGGGGAGATGAAAAGAATTGATGTATAGATACTTATAAAGAACAATATATTGGATAATAACACCTCCCAGCTACTCAGTATTTGGTATGAGGACACTGGATTTGAATGTGATGTTTTGAAGAGATGCAGTGGCAAACTCAGGGACATAAGTGTCAAGTTGCATAATCTAATGGCAAAGGAAGCAGAAACCCTGAAAGCCTTAGAAGGGAAGGTAGAAGGGAAAATAGAAAATTAGGATACTAATTTTGTTGTTCAGGCTTTCCATGACAACTTTAAACAAGCTATAGAGGATCCCTTGCATCATTTGATAGAAGAAGTAATAAATAAGGTCATGAGGATAAAGGTCATGGTAGAAACATATAATGAAACATTGAATAGTAGGGAGAATAAGACAAATGCCCTTCAAGAAAACTTTCATTCCCATAGAAATGTTGTAATAAAAGCCAAGGTTCAAGATGGTGGTGAAATTGGTAGAATAGTACAGTTGTATGAATCCATTAGGACAACTATGAGAGTACACATAGGAGATGATCTGCATCAGAATGACAGTGATAATGAAGAGGATAATGACGTAGAAAATGATGGAGAAGATGAAAGTGAAGAAGAAGAGAATGAAGAGTAAAGAGAGATACATGATGATTAGGTCATATGCATTATCAACATGGAAGATGCTTGAATCCAATAAAGGGTTGCCAGCTAGCAACTTGTACCACATATAGAGATGTTGACTAAGTCAATGAGAAATGTTGACCATTGATCTGAATAGATAAATCTTGACCATTGGTCATTTGTAACCACCTCCTCTCCTTATTCTATAAAAGGGGATGGAGTGCACTCTTTAAAGCATTAGAAACTTAATTGAATTGGATTACTGAAGCATTCAGGACTGATTTTAAAGCTTTTGTGAATGTACATGTCTTTTGAATACTTAATGAAAGATAAGCTTGTGTTGATTACAAATTATTGTAAATCTTGAGTAGTTAGTTAATGAGATCTGGATATATGCATTGATTAGCTGCGTCCCTTGGAGTGCTTGTCAGTCTGCATGTGTTGTTTTCATTCCTTGTTCCTTTGAAGTTAGCATCAATCATACCTAGCTGTGGAACATCCTGGTGAAATTATGGTTTGATTCCTTCTCTTCATGACTATATATGGAATGTATGTGACTCATTAGCTAAAGGTTCACCAAATTTAGAAGTATTTCTTTGAATTTTCTTAAATTTCATTACAAATCACCCTCACAATTGCAAATAACATATAATCTAGAGCAAATGAACATGAAATATGCCTATATCTCTTAAATAATTGAACATATAGAGTATATTTTGAGTGAAAGCATGTTAAATTGATAAATATCATGCCAATGCATATTAATATCCATGATAAACATATGAATATTCACTTGTAGGCACATCATTTGATTGAATATACAATGCAGAAGTATATACAAGTTCATGACAATAAATGCTCAGAAGAATTGATCAAACTTATAAATATTACTATAATATTTGGAGCATAGTAGAAATAACCTTGTTTGTGAAGTAAATTTAAAGGAAATAGATGTAGAACCAGATATATAGGCAACGATTTACCATACATACAGTGTAAGACCCCTTGAAATGGAAAACAACATGTCACATCAACCTCTAAGTAACGTCAGATGGTCATGACCTAATCAACAGAGACTTGGAGTCATCAATTTATTCCAAATTGATCATACTTTTCAAGATAATAAAGGTTTGTTGTGCAAATTGTTATGCATGTTGTTATGACTAACAATCATCATCAACAAGTAGGAATAGGGAGTGTAGGTATGGGTACCAACACTTGAGTCCCTATTTGATTAGAATAAGTGACATTAGTGATGATTTCAATGCAACTAGATGTAGATAGAATGGTTTTATTCACTATATGTGCAAGGCCACACAAGACTTTTAATCCTTCTTGACCTTCAAGAAAAAGACTTCGTAGACTCTCAACAATAGGGACAGCCTCCTCAGCTATGTGTTTTGTGCTTACAAATTGCTGGAAATTAGCCAAATTCATGTCTTATCTTTAAATTTGAGCTTTAGGAACATGAGTCACACTATCATTAATGTTGATGGATTCATGAAATTTTGATGCTTTAGGAAGATGTGAACTAGGGATATCAGGAAATATTGATGGACCTTTTTGTGTGATAAGCCTAGGATTTTGGGGTTCTGATGTATTGGTATCATTGTTATGAAAAGCATTAAAACCCATAATTTGATGACTTCTTCGCACAAGAATGTTAGAATCAGGGCATCAAGTCACAAAGCTCATAAAGCATCTATAAGCTTTAGTAACACACAATATGCATAAATAGAAGAAATGAATGAAGCAAGAGAAGGATTTGACTTTTTTTTAAGTGGATAAATGTTTTTTTCAAATGTAAGAAAACATAATGCACATATTATATCCTTGATCAAATTCAACTCTACTCAAATACACTTAGATATCAACAATGCTAATGCTTAAATTAGACCCAAATTTCAATGCTTTTTCCAAAATACAACAAATCAAAATTGTTCCTATCTTCAATTTTAAATGAAATATGACAATCGTAATGTTGTAGAACCATACAAAATCAGATTTGGAATGCAAATGATAGTAGAAAAACCTGAAATTAAAGTATTACTCATAAACCCTAGATTGCAACATTAACTACGTTTCACAAAAGGCAATTTTTTTTGCAATTTTTAGTAATGAAAAGGATTCAAATGCTCAATGTAACACTATGAAATGATTAACTACTATAATTCCAATAAGATCTAATACAAAAATCAGAAAATTATGCTATGATGATTTTATCTTTATGAGATGCAAACAAAGTGACAAATATTCTCTTTTCCAAGTCTAGAATGAAGTTTTTCTTTTCCAAATTTCAAATGCAAGGATGCAAGAATGTTTTAAATAGAAAGAATGATAAGGAACAACAAATGGAACTATTTTAAACAAGCTAACAATGCAACAAGATCAGAAACAACTCACAAACTATAAAACCCTAGGTTCAAAACTAGCTAGATTTCATAAAATGCAAGGTTTTTCAAACCCTAGTTTTGAAACTATGCAAAATTTACCTATGTATGTATGTAAAATGATTAATGAACTCACTTCCAATTAGATCTAGGGTGATAAACAATATAAAATATGAAAGAAGAAGGATACAAAAGTGTAAGAAATGATGGGTTCACCAAAATGTTAAGTGGAAAAGAGTGATCTAGCATAAGGTGTTAAACTAGGTTACACTCTCTTCTACAATCATTAGGACATAAACCGAGCTTGGCTTCTACCCGAGAAGGAGAGACAAAATACATGGGTTCTTCCCTTTTGTTGTATATATGAGTCAACCAAGGTCAAGCAAGCAAGCTAAGACAAAAGGTCACACCCTAGAAGACAAAGATCAGACTATAATTTAACTTCCAGAAGCAGATCTTAGGAAACTGGTGCAGGGGCACCTAGTCAAATGATGTATCTAATGTTGATTTTTTGTGTTGTTGAGTCCAATTTTGGTGTAGTAAGGTCTATTTAGACCATGTCAAATGTTTTTAGTCATATGGGGTCAGTTGTGAGTCTTGCAAGAAGTTGAAAAGTTGCTTAAGCAACATTGTCATTTTTGGCTATATATAGAAGTTGAACGGTCAACAATTCAAAAGCTAGTTGTGAACCATTGAGTTTGCTTTGTTGATGTTTAAATATGCCTTACAAACTTTGAGGCATGGCTCTGGAAAGATTTTTGGTGCACAAACAATAAGAAAGCTTCATTTTTCTATGTGTTTTCATTGAAAACTATTGTTACAACGTGTGATACGACTTCGTATAGTTTGATCATGTATTAATCTACATCTAAATTCATAGGGGAATGTGTTAGCTATCATTTGTAGTTGGTTGCATCCAATTTCATCAAGTTTGAAGCCTGTTAGAGATGTTTTTCTGAAAATAGGTTAGAAACCTTGGTCTTAAGGGTTTGAAGGCAAAATCATGGAATAAAAGACCATTCCATTGGTGGAAATCCTTACAACTCAGTGGAATGGCAATAGTTAGGGTTTTTTTTCATGTTGGTAGTGATTATAGATGAAAGGGATGGAGGTAGGGCCCTATTTGTTCAAGCCTAGCCTTATCTCAATGTATTAGGCCTAGGAGTGTAGGTAGAAGTAGGGTTTTGAAGTTTGGTGAATTTGTGGGTGTTTCCATTGACAAAAGTTGTTGTTTCTGACTCCATGTGATCTGGTTGAAGTCCTAGAATAGAAGTTTGTAATTGGGAGAAGGTTTACCTTGAAGTTGCCTTGTAAAAGAGGCCTAATTAGGCTTAAGGGCAGTGTAGCAGTCCATTTTAGAGGGTGAAGTTCTGAAACAAGTCAATGCAAAAATTTGATATGTTAAGGAAGAGCATAAAGGGTATTCTAAATGGTAACCAATTCATGGGTTTGAGGCCTTCTCTAAAAGATATGTTGAATTTTCATTGTTTGAAGGGCTACAAGCAAGATTGAAGGAAATGAGAATAAGACGCCAAGTTAGGGTTCCCCAAATAAAAACATTGGTTGAATTGTGAGTGATTTTAAAAACCTCCACCCTACTCTACATCATAGTGGTATCAGAGCATAGGTTCTGATTGAGAAGTGGAAAAGATGTTGAAGTTTGAACAAACAATATGCCTCTAAAGAGCAATCCAACGACCAAAGAAGTCAGAGAATTGAAAGAGCAACATGCTAAGGAGTTGAGATGAATAAAGGAGTCTCAAGAGGCTATCCTAGCCAGACTTGTAGCATTGGAATCTAACCAAAGGATAGGTGTGGTTAGTGGAAACCAAAGTGACCAATAGGAAGAGGAAGAGGGTGAGAATGAAAACCCTCAAGAAGGAATCCAAGAGGAAGAGGTGGACCCTGATGAATTGAGAATGGTTAATATACTGAAGGTTGTCAAGGGAGATACTCCTAAGGTGAATATGGAATTGCGCATGTATGGTGGGAAGATGTATAGTGAAGAGGTATTGGGTTGATTAGATGCTCTTGACAATTACTTTGGGTATGAGGAGATAGTAGATGATAAGAAGGTAAAGCTTGATAAGACAAAGTTGAAAGGCCTTGCCCTAACATGGCGGAACTAAGTGCAAGAGGAGAGAGTAAAGAAGGATAAGACAAAGATAAGCTCATGGGATAGAATGGTAGCTAAGGTGAAAGGACAATTTCTGCCTGCTAACTATGCAATACAAACCTTTAGGAAGCTGCAAAACCTAAAATAGAAGGAGTTGGATGTCATGGCATACACTGAGGAGTTCCATAAGCTAAGCATTAGAGTATGACATACTGAAGATGAAGTAGAAAAGGTAGCAAGATACCTAAATGGCCTAAGGTACAACATTCAAGATGAGATAAGTCTCACAACTCCTAAGACAATTGAAGAATGTTTCCAAATGGTAGTCAAGGCAGAGGAAAGAATAAAGAGGAGACAAGAGAAGCAAGGTAGAGGCAGAGGGAAGAACTTTGGAGGAAGAGGAAAGTCACAAAAGCAACAAGGAGAGACAAGTAACCATCATGAAGAAGGTGGTGAATCAAGGGATAGTTTCAGAGGTAGGAGATCAAATGGTAGAGGCAGATTTGGTGAACAAGGAAGAGGGTCAAACACATTTTCAGGAAGATGCTACCAATAATCAATTTGGCCATAAAGCATGGAAATGTCTTGATAAACAACCTTCTAATTCACATGTTGGAGAAAGGAGAACTCAATTGGTGCAAGAGGAAGATAGTAAGAGTGTCAAATCTCCATCTTAGTCTGTTGTTCAAGAAATTGGAGAGACATTATTGATGAGAAGAATATTACTCAAAGTCCCTGTGGTGAAGGAGCCTCCACAAAGAAAGTCATTATTCAGAACCACTTGCAAATCTCAAGGCAAGGCATGCAAGGTTGTTGTTGATTATGGTTCTACTAATAATTTGGTTTCTTTGGAGATGGTTAAAAGTTAAACATGAAAAGGATCCCACACCCCACACCTTACAAGGTTTCTTGGCTAAATAAGGGTCAACAAGTCTTGGTTAATGAACAAATATGGGTTGAGTTTAATATTGGGGGGTATAAAGACAAGATATTGTGTGACATCATCCCAATGGATATTTGTCATCTGCTGTTAGGAAGACTATGGCAGTATGACAGAAAGGCTAATCATGATGGGCAAAAGAACACTATTGTGATTGAAAAATATGGGGTTTCATTCACCCTTATTCCATTGCAAGATGAAGGGGTAGATACACAAGTTGGGTCCAGTGTAATGCTAGTTGGGGAAAAAGAGTTTTTGAAAACCATGAAAGAAGAGGGAGGAGAATGATATGACATTCTAATCAGACCAAAGTCTGTCATGATAGTAGCAACAAAGCTTGAAGATGTGCCTAAAGAAGTACGAGCCTTGTTGAACAGGTATCAAGATATTATAGTTGATGAGCTCCCTAGTTCTTTGCCACCTATGAGACATGTAAACCATCACATAGACCTTATACCTGGTGCAAATCTACCCAATAAGGCTGCATACAAAATGACTCCTCAACAAAATGAAGAGATAAGGAAACAAATACAAGAATCGCTACATAAGGATCTCATAAGGGAAAGTTTAAGTCCATGTGTTGTTCCTACTATGTTGGCACCTAAAAAAGGTGGAGATTGGAGAATGTGCACCAATTCAAGGGTAATTAACAAAATCACTATAAGGTATAGGTTTCCCATACCAAGAATGGAGGATTTGATGGATTGTTTAGGAGGATCTTGTTACTTTTCTAAGATTGACCTCAAAAGTGGCTACCATCAAATTAGAATTAGAGAGGGGGATGAGTGGAAAACTACATTCAAAACTAATGAGGGGTTGTATGAATGGATGGTAATGGATTTCAAATGAACCAAGCATTTTTATGAGACTAATGAATGAAGTTTTGAAGTCTTTCATAGGTAAGTTTGTGGTTGTCTACTTGGATGATATTCTTGTGTTTAGTAAGACTAAAGAGGAACACTTGCAGCATCTAGACTTGGTTTTGAAGAGGCTGAATGAAGAAACACTGATGATTAATTTGAAAAAATGTGAATTCATGAAGGAAGATTTAGTTTATCTTGGATTTGTGATATCCAAAGGCTCTTTGAAGATGGATCCTCCTAAGGTGGAAGCAATTCTAAGTTGGCCCACTCCTACATCAGCAAGTGAGGTAAAAAGTTTTCATGGTCTAGCTACTTTTTATAAAAAATTCATTAAGAATTTTAGTCACATTTGTGCTCCCATCATTGACACAATCAAAGGGGATAAAAGGAAAAGGTTTGTATGGACTGATGAGGTAGAAAAAAGATTTCAATACCTAAAAAATAGAGTGGCACAACAACCCATCCTAGCATTGCCTAATTTCAACAAGATCTTCACTATAGAGTGTGATGCAAGTGGGTATGCAATTGGGGCTATCTTGAGCCAAGAAGGAAGACCTGTGGATTTCTTTAGTGAGAAGATTAATGAATAAAAAAGGAAGTACTCTTCTTATGACTTGGAGCTATATGCAATGATGCAGTCCCTAAAGAAGTGGAGACACTATCTTTTACCCAAGGAGTTCATTGTTTTCACTGACAACCATGCCTTGCAGTTCCTTAACAGTCAAGACAAGCTGAGTCACAAACATGTGAAGTGGGTGGAATACCTATAGAGCTATACCTTCACAATCAAACACAAAAGAGGGAAGTCAAACAAGGTAGAAAATGCCTTAAGCAGAAGGTCTATGTTGGTGCAAGAAATTCAACTCCAAAGTGTGGGAATTGATGCTTTGAAAGGTATGTATGAGGAAGATGATGACTTCAAAGAGGTATATGTTGTTTGTGATTAGTTTAAGGGTGCTTTTCATGATGAATATTCTAATTTTCTGCTACAAGATGGATTATTATTCAAGGCTGCTCAGTTATGTATTACCATGTGTTCCATGAGAACTAACTTGATAAAAGAGAAGCACTGTGGCAGCTTAGGAGGACATTTTGGTGTGGATAAAACCTTAGAATAGGTAAGGAGATTTTAATATCAGCCAAAGATGCAAGTGGATGTCAAAAATTTTGTTGAAAATTATGTAATTTGCCAAAGAGCCAAGGGTTCTAGTTCAAATGCAGGTCTTTACTAGCCCTTGCCAATACCTAGTAGACCATGGGAGTCCATCAAGATGGATTTTGTCTTAGGTTTGCCAAAAACTTAGAGGAGGTATGATAGTGTATTCGTTGTGCTGGACTAGTTCAGTAAAATGACATATTCCATAGCATGGAGAAGCACCCATGATGCCTCACACATTGCAGGCTTGTTTTTCAAGGAGGTGGTCAGGATTCATGGGCTACCATTGACTATTGTATTAGATAGGGACTCAAAGTTTGTAGGTCACTTTTGGAGGATCCTTTGGGGAAAGTTGGGTACAAACTTAACCTTTAGTACTGCCTATCATCCATAAATAGATGAGCAGACTGAAGTGGTTAATAGATCACTTGGAAACCTTCTGAGATGCCTCACGAAGGAGCATGGATAGGAATGGGATCTGATCCTTCCATGGGATGAATATGCCTATAATGACTATGTCAATAGAAGCATTAGGAAAAGCCCATTTGAAGTGGTTTATGGACTAAAACCTAGAGGTGTGTTTGAGCTCAGGGATTTGAGTGGAATGGACAAAAGGAGTGATGAGGGAGAAGAGTTTATAGTGGCTATAAGGGAAGTGCATCAACAAGTTAGAGAAAATCTTTAAAAGAATGGAAAAGTACAAGCAACATGTAGATTTGAAGAAGAGAGATGTTCAATTCAAAGTAGGAGACTTGGTCCTAGCACATTTGAGGAAAGAAAGGCTATCAAAGGGGAAATATACAAAGCTACAAATGAAAAAGATTGGGCCATGCAGGGTGGTCCACAAATTTGGAGCCAATGCCTATGAGATAGCACTCCCTTCTAGAGTGGCTATCTCTCCAATTTTCAACGTTTCTGACCTTTATCCTTTTAAAGGATCTATGATTGCAATATGAAGATTGGGTCAAGGACCTACCAACAAGTCGGCCATTGAAGCTTGAAAGCATTTTGGACACAAAAGAAGCAAGGAGAACAAGGCATAATGTGTATAATGAATACCTAGTGAAATGGTAAGGTCTCCCTAATGAAGATGCAACATGGATGATAGAGGAAGACATTAAGAAACATGGTACTATAGTGCAAGAGCTGATCTCAAGTGGAACTTGAGATTCTTTTCTCTCTGGGTGTATGGTGCAGGGGCACCTAGTCAAATGATGTAAATATGGTCTAATGTTGATTTTTTGTGTTGTTGAGTCCAATTTTGGTGTAATAAGGTCTATTTAGACCATGTCACATGTTTTTAGTCATATGGGGTCGGTTGTGAGTCTTGCAAGAAGTTGAAAAGTTGCTCAAGCAACATTGTCATTTTTGGGTGTATATAGAAGTTGAATGGTCACCAATTCAAAAGATGGTTGTGAACCATTGAGTTTGGTTGGTTGATGTTTAAATATGCCTTACAAACTTTGAGGCATGTCTCTGGAAATATTTTTGGTGCACAAACAATAAGAAAGCTTCATTGTTCTATGTGTTTCATTGAAAACTGCTATTACAGCGTGTGGTATGACTCTGTACAGTTTGATCATGTACTAATCTGCATTTTAATTCATAGGGGAATGTGTTAGCTATCATTTGTAGCTAGTTTCATCTAATTTCATCAAGTTTGAAGCCCGTTAGAGACATTTTTTTGAAAATGGGTTAGAACCCTTGGTCTTGAGGGTTTGAAGGCAAAATCATGGAATAAAAGACCATTCCACTAGTGGAAATCTCTGCAACTTGGTGGAATGGCATTAGTTAGGGTATTTTTCATGTTGGTAGTGATTGTAGATGTAGGGGATGGAGGTAGGGCCATGTTTGTGCAAACCTAACCTAATATCTCAATGTATTAGGCCTAGGAGTGTAGGTAGAAGTAGGGTTTTGAAGTTTGGTGAATTTGCAGGTGTTTCAATTAACAAAAGTTATTGTTTCTAACTCCATCTGATTTGGTTGAAGTCCTAGAATAGAATTTTGTGATTGGGAGAAGGTTTACCTTGAAGTTGCCTTGTAAACGAGGCCTAATTAGGCTTAAGGGCATCATAGCAGTCCATTTTAGAGGGTGAAGTTCTAAAACAAGTCTATGCACAAATTTGATATGTTAAGGAAGAGCATAAAGGGTATTCTAAATGGTAACCCATTCATGGGTTTGAGGCCTTCTCTAAAAGATATGTTGAATTTTCACTATTTCAAGGGCTACAAGCAAGATTGAAGGAAATGAGAATAAGACACCAAGTTAGGGTTCCCCAAATTGAAACGTTGCTTGAATTGTGAGTGATTTAAAAACATCCACCCTACTCTCTATCAAAAACAAAAAGTATAGCAAGGATCTATTGGTCATGATGTTAGTCACAAACAAACATAGAATAAAAGTACACATTAACCTTTATTCATCTTGAAAGATATAGTGAATTCAGAGAATTCATGATCCCAAGTCTCCGGTGATTAGGTCTTAATCGACTGACGTTACTCAGTAGTTAATGTGAATTGATGTTTCCATTTTGGGGCCTTAAGTGAAATTGCGTCATCATCATGACATTCCTGTAGAAATTCTTTACAGAGAAGTCAAATTATGCAGTTATTTGATGAAAATATGTAGTAATACCTCGATCTTTGCATGATATTTTCAATTGTACATGCTTTTTTATTCAAATATGCTAAATATTTGCAATTACCTATGAGATGTCTGCATATTTGCATTATTTACTTAAGATTATCAATTATTTGCAATTGTGATGGTGAGATGCTCTAAAATTGAAAGAAATTAAAAGGAATACTTCTAATTATGTTGAACCTTTAGCTTTTGATCCACATACATGCTTGATACTGTCATGAGGAGAAGAAATCAAACCATATGTTCACCAGGACATTCCACAGCTAGACACAGTTGATGCAAACTTCAGAGGATAATGAATGAAAACAATACATGTAACATGATGAGCACTCCAACGGACGCAGCTAATCAAAGCACATATCTAGAATTCAAACACACATTACTCAGGATTTATGAAGATTTGTAATCAAATACTCTTCTCTTTCATTAAGTATGCAAAAGACAAGTACATATATAGCAGCTTTGAAATGAGCCCTGAATATTTCAGCAAACAGATTTCAATTAAGTTTCGAATGAATATAACAAGGCATTCCACCACCT
This sequence comes from Cunninghamia lanceolata, assembly GCA_027924645.1. Classification (NCBI taxonomy): domain Eukaryota; kingdom Viridiplantae; phylum Streptophyta; class Pinopsida; order Cupressales; family Cupressaceae; genus Cunninghamia; species Cunninghamia lanceolata. The sequence goes on along the minus strand of BSBN01000765.1, from coordinate 2,918,414 downwards.
TTTATAGAATAAGGTGAGGAATCTGTTACAAAAGATCTACGGATCTGATATGTCAATACAAATCAACGGTCATCATTTCATGACTTGTCAATTTTACAAAATAGCACAAGTTGCCAGTTGGCAACTATCTATATTACTTATGCAAATATCCCCCTCATGATGTATCTCCATCATGTTCTTCAGCTGATTCATGCGGATCATCCTCATGTGCATCACTTTCTGAACTTTGGCTATCCTGATGATGATGCTGCTGCATATGGGGTTGCATGCTGCTCTGGATCTGTTCGTATGACTGCACAACCTGATCTATTCCTCCGCCATCTTGAGTTTTTGCCTTGATAATGGCGTGTTTGTGTGCCTCATACTTATCCTTGCTGTTATCCAGCTTATTTTCTCTATCCGGCAATGTCTCATTGTAGGTCTCCATCTTGACCTTGATCCTCATCACCTTATTTATAATCTCCTCTGTCAATTGGATGAGTGGACCATCATCTTCCATCTGGAAGTTACTACACAGAGCCTTAAGGGCAGAATCTTCATCTTGATTCTCTATCTTCCCTTCCACTTTGCCCTCTAACATTTCTAACATGTCTGCCTCAATGCCCATTAAATCACGTAGCTTCATGCTAATCTCCCTCAGCTTATTATTGCATCTCTTGAGGACTCCGCATTCAAACTATACATCTTTGTACCAGATATCCACTAACAATGCAGTATTATTATTCAATACCTGCTTACTAATAAGCAGTTGTGGGTTTATCTTCCTTATTTCTCCCAATAGGCTGAGGACTTTCTCCAATTTATAAGACCTTTTCCCGGTCTGCATCTGCAATTTGTCCACCCTAGTTTTGGAGTCACTTAATATGCTCCATCTTTTCAAAGAACCCTTCATTATTTCAACAGCCTCATCTAATGTGGACGACATCCATTTCCTTATTACGGAAGCCTCATGTTTCATGAGGTCTAGTTTATTTATCTCCTCTTGAGAAATGGCAGTCAATGGGACTGCAGCTTCACTTGTAGTATCTTCAGGATTGGTCAAGCCTTTAATGTATGCATGCAACTGAGCAATGTGCTCTTTATGTTGCTTATTCTTCTCTTTCTCTCTTTTCACTTTCTGAATTAGAGAGTCTATGATGTCCTTACCTTCCTGACCTTCCTGCTCTTCGTTGGTAAAACCCAAAGCAACTGTGCTTATCTAGAATTCATCCACAGTGATTTTGCCTTTCTCCTTCTCTACTGCAGGTACAGTAATATGTGCGGTCCTTCTCCCTATCGCAAGATCTCTTTTGATGGCCGAAGTCATTCTGGCCTTTCTCCTAGGCTTCATTATATCCGTGGAGAACAGGGTGGAGACGTTGAACTCTTGGATTTCAAGTTCCTCCTCAACATTTACCTCCTTTTCTAACCATGGAGGCACCTGATCGTGCCTTTCAGCATCATGATGCTATTCACCCCTATCTCCCATTTCCACCAGCAAGCGTTGTGGAGATGGTGACTTTTCCTTTTCTCCCTCTTGATGCTCACCTTGCTGCTGATCCTGTGGTGCCTCCTCCTATTGAGGAACTTCCTTTTCTGGGGGGGCATCCTCTTTGTGTGGGGAACCCTGCGGTGTACCTGTATGCGGATCATGATGATCATGATCTTTCTCCATCATTTCTTCACCTGTCCCTAGTTCTTCCCCTTGTGGAGGTTGATCATCCTCCTTTTGTTTTTCTATTTCTGGTGGTATGTCCACCGTATCTGGTATCATAGGATCTGCCCGAGGTGATGGCATCTGTTCTGCAGCTGTTACTTGTTCTGTGCCTGCACTATCCACCTCTTGTGCCTTAGCAGCCGGATCCTCTATTTCTTCCTTCTTCTCATCAGCCTTTATTTCTTGGACCTCCACTATAGCAGGTCCTGCTGATGTATCTTGTGGGCTTTGCTGGCCTGATTCAAGAGCATAGCCTTCTACTTCTGTCATCTCTATCTCCTCTGTTAGGTGGCCTTTATCAGGTGATCCTGCTGGCTTCTCAGGACTTGCATCCTGTTTCTCTGCCAAGTCTACCACTACAGGACTTATCACCTTAGCAATCAGTGTGTCCAGCCCTATGTCCTGAGCTACCTGCTCTAGGCTCTTTTCTTGTTTTGGGCTCTTTTCTCGCTCCGCTTCTGTTTGTTTCATCTCATCCAGCACTGATTGGATGGATGGAGGCTTGTGAGGAGTCACACTGATGCCAGCAGCCAGTGTTTCCATTTCTTGTGCAGCTACATCCTGCACCACCTCATCGTCAGACAAGTTGATTGTCTCGTCTAGCGAGACATGCCCTTCCGCTTGTGTCTGAGAGGTTTCCTTTTGTTGTTCTTCAGCAAGTTTAGTTTTGAACTTGACAATGGTAGGAAGTGGAACGTTATGCTGAAGTTCCTTCTGCACTTCACTACCTGCCCCCTGTAATTGTGCAGGAGGTTGACTTATCTCACCTCTCATGGAGGTTCTTGGTTTCTTAGGTGTGGTGGGAACCAACACCTGCGGAGCTCTCCTCTTTCTTCTTATTATTAGTGGAGCTTCCTCCTCTTCTTCAGGCTCCTCTTCCATGAGGATAGCTTTGCCTGGTTGTTTGGATGACTGACCCACCTCTTGGGTCTCTGTGATTCCAGCCTCTGCTATCTTGGTTTTCTTGGGCTTTGGAGGAGAATCCAATTCTGATCCTGATTTGGCTGCCTCCCCCGCTGTGAATACTGCCCTGTCAATTATGACCCCATTGGGTCCCTTTTCCACCTTCTTGCCCTTTGGGGCCCTTTTGCTAGGCTGCTATGGTGGAGGGGTCCTCTCTCCCTTAGTCTTCCTCTTCTCCAGCAGGAAGTCATCATATTCATCTGCAGGGATGTCCTGCCCCTTCTTCTTGTTGTCCACCGTGATGGCAACACCCTTCTTCTTCAATGCCTCTACCTGTGCATCTACCCAAGCTTGGGTCAAGTGTAGGGTTCTGGCAAAGAATGGGTCCAAGGACATATCCTCCTGCATGGTGAGGTTAGGTGCAGATATGGTATCATTATAAATCTTCTTCTGCTCATATTCATCTACCATTATCCTGCCGTCATCATTCTTCAGCTGCTAAGGGAGGGATATGCAGTCAAATGTTCTGATCTGGTTCAAAGTCAACCTCTGATACCTCCTCCTCCTAGCTTCTGCCTCATCCTTTCAATCAGCCCAAAAATCTTCTAGGTGCCTCTGGTGAATAGGCTTTCCTAGGATCTTCTGCATTCGGCCATAAGGATCATATGGTCTCGTTACTGGGAAGGGCAACAAATTCATCTTATTCAGGGTGACCATCACCTTCTTTATATTGTCGGAGTCAGGGCACATGTAGTTGCCAATGCTGACTGGGAACAAAATGGGTTGCAGCTTCTTGGCATCCTTATACATCTGTATCATGGTGGAGCCCTGCCTGATAAATTCCATTAATACTACTGCATCAGTAGGATATCTCGGCAGCATCAGGGGATGTCCTTCAAAACCTTCTATCCTGATGTAGGAAAAGGTGGCAAATTGTATGTACCATGCCCCATGCCTGTATACTGCCCCTTGAGCCTCCATGCTTAGTCTTTTAGTTCTGTCATCTTCCATGGTCCTTACCAGATGCATAGAGAATGCATCATTGACCAGTTTGTAATCTTCGATATAGTTGGTTCTTTGCAGCTGGGGATGATGATCCCAGATATATGCTGCATTTGTGCCTGTCAGTTTTCCATCTGTCACCAGGGCATCAAAAGTGCCTCTATAAGCACAAGAATAAACAATATAAGAGGTCATGTAGAATGTACAATCTGAACCTCCCAGGTTCATCAGCTGCTCATGCAGAGCATCGCTTATTATTTGGCCCCATAGTGGCTTGATGTCTACATACAAGCACATCATTATTATGCCGTACATCCAATCTCTAAAATCACCAGTATCAGGCTGGCTAGTCATCCTATTCAGTAGGGCAATCACGTACTGATACTCCTCATTGAAGTCAAACTTGAACATATGCATGGGGAGCTTGGCCGCTGCATTATATGTGCTGTTCTCGGCCCGCCAAGCATACATATTCTTTCTGGCCGCCTTCTTGTTGGCCTCATATTCTCTTTCAGACTTCTTCAAGTCTACACTCTTTACCTTACTGCCCATTGGCAGTCCAAATGTCTGGGAGAGACCTTTGATGGATAGGTCTGCATACACTCTCCCATGCTTCACCACCTGCCTCGTCTGAGGGTTATAATTTCAGGCGCATTCAATGACTAGCTCCGGAGACTCCATGGAGTATGGGAAGCCAGCAGCGTTCCACATACCTGATACAAACACTGCGTCCAGTACTGGACTCTTATCTTGTCCATCATTCAGCTTGGCTGACCAAGCCTCTAGGTTGGTAATCCCCTGATGGGTATCTGTAATCGCCCCATATTTGAACAGGACCCCTCTCTGGGAAGAGAACATAGGCCTGCTGAATTCCTCCTGATTCTTGACTGAGCATTTTTCATCCATGGGTACCTGCAATTAACAACATTTCTTCTCACAACGGGGATATGCATGCATACATATTGCAAATATCATGCCTATTGCATCAATTTCACATTACTTACTTACATGGATACATAACCAGAACTTATAACATCATTTAGAAACAACATGATGAGGGTTTTAGTTCACTTACCTGGTTATGCAGATTTTCCTTTATACCAGTATATCGTCAAGATGCTCTTAATTCAACTGCTGATCACTTCCTTCCTTCTATCTGTGAGCTCGAATTGCGCAACGGTAGCTGTTATGCGGATATGGAGGCTAGTGTTCTATAAAACAATTTTAACGCAGGTAAACGTAACAATGGCGGTTGAATTACCTTTTAACCTCGCAGTTAGGGTAAATTTAGGGCACTCTGACAAGTTAGATTGCAATCTTTGATCATTTGTGCGAAAACTCAGGATCTCGTCAGGTATTTCATCGGGTTCCAGGGTCGGCAGGAATCACCTACCATATCTGCGCGCATTTAATGATAATGGCAGCAAAGGGAGCGGGGGATATCCATATGATGGGATATCATGAGGGCAGGATGATATTTCACAAGTATCGGGTTGAGTTTCGATATCATCCTCCCTAGCATTGAAATTATCATCGCTACAAGATTCGGGTGACAATGCACCTTTTGTTTACATTTTAGCACATCAGGAGGATATTTCGGTTTATCAGGTGATGTTTCAAAACAAAATGATGATGACGAACCAAGCTTGCTCATCCTCCCTTTCTGAATATCAGGATGACATCATCATGATATTCGTTCTTTGTATCGGAATGCTTCATGACGTCATCGTCATATTGGGCGAACATGATCATGTTTACAAAATATCTTGTCGAAATGTAAATATGATGATGATGTCATCAGGATGTTTGTTTCTTTGTTTATCGTATTCAGATGATGTCATCAGGATGTTTGTTAAGGGTGATATTTCGCGTCAAGATGATATTAACGAATATCAAGGTACTTTTCAAAACATGATGTTCGCGGTATAAAAGACCGCTTGACGGGAAAGACTTACTACCATTTAAAGTTGACGTCAGGATATTTGAGCCGCAGGATATATCAGGGGATGTTCAAATATGATGATGATCTTTAACCAACACGACTCAGATAATAAAATATGACCCCCCCTTGTGAATATCAGGTTTGACCAAAACTTTGACTGTTCATAACTCTCATATCCTGGTGAATACCAGGGTGACGTAAAAGGCAAACCTGCATGGAATTGAATGTTCTTCCAGAATATGAGGTCACAGATACGAAATACGAATTTTGACAAACTGACCTCATAATGATGACTTACCTCATCCTGACTCAACATGATGATGCACTTGACTGATTTTTACCAAACCACCAGAAAGCAAAAAAAACACAAACCAAACCAAAAGAAGATGGGTCCCTGTTTTGCCAAGTCAAAATGGGGCGTGTTGTGTAACCACACAACAACTTGCCACCAAAGAAAATGAACCAATTCCAATGATTCAAGTGATGTGATCACATTTACCTATAGTGCTCTAATTCTATCTAAGGGTAAGCATCATGGTCTTTTGAATGATAAAATTTCATCATGGTGATAGTGCTAACAAAGGATCAGGTGTGTGCATATGATTAATTATCCTCATCTTGAAAGTAAGTTGAACACATAAGTAACTGGTGTTAAACTACATAGTTGGAGATCATCCCTCATAGCCAACCTGGATAGAGCCTTGCTGCCAGCAGGCGTTTATAGCCCTGGCAAGGTTATCTATACAATCTCCCTAAGTAGAGCCCCACTACCAGCAAGCGTCCATAGCCCCGGTAGGGTTACTTAGATGGCCTAATTTCATTCCTTTTCTGATTTTCTGTAAAAATTTGTATCTGATATCATCATGTCAGCTCATTTGTACAAGGTATAGTCACTTGCAGCTTTAGGTTGGAGATTGCACTGGTAGCAAGGGAGTCCCTTTAGATTTTTCACTTAACACCTATACTAGTGTGTTCAACAAACCCAAGGCTGTTAGGTGTTTCATTGTGATGGATTCACTTTGACTAAGAAAAAGCACCCTGATGAAAAGACATCACAAACCTGATCATGAACACTTTTTAGAATGAATCATAACCTATGTTTAAATGTGATCTCATCATCTGAATCTCAACAACTTAATTATTTTCTAGGGTGATGAAGTGCATCATCCTGACTTACCAGAACAAGGGTCCCAACCAGCAGAACACAACAAGCACAACAAACCAACTGTACAAACAACTATACAAATATACATTATGATACATATGACTATCACGAAGTCATTCAGGCCTGGAAATAATGTTTGAGGAATTGTCCATTGACTGGCAATGGGACATCCTCGCCTGTCAGGTTCTTAAGCCTATAAGTGTTGTCTCCTAAGATCTCAGAAATCTAAAAGGGACCTATCCATAATCTATCAAACTTACCATGATCACCTTTCTTTTCATGGGCTTTATCCCACATCAGGACTAAGTCAGATACCCTGAAAGCTTTAATTCTGGCTCTCTTGTCAAACCAGCATTTGACAACAGCCTGATGTTTTGCAAATTTGTCAATCACTTGACTCTGTTTTTCTTCCAGGTGCATCAACTGAAGCAACCTGACTTCCTGCTTATTATCTATGCCTAGATATTCTTGGGCAAACTGTAGAGTAGGAATTTTCAAGTTTACAGGGAGGATAGGATCTACCCCATATACTAGTTGGAAGGGTGAGTTTCCTAATGCAGTTTTCATTCTAGTTTTGTCTACCCATAAGGCATATTTCATAAATGAGTTCCATTCCCTGGGATTTTTCTCTATCAGTTTTCTTATGATACTCAATAAATTCTTGTTGGTGGATTCTGCTAATCCATTTCCCTGGGGATAGTAGTTGGATGAAAACTTAAGTATGATCCCATGATCAAAAGCCCAACTTGACAATTTGGTGGAAATGAAGGCAGAACCATTATCACTTACCAATGCATAAGGAATTCCATACCTGGTGACAATGTTGCTTTCCAGAAACTTGATGACATCATCTGCAGTGCAAGTTTTGCTGTCGATGGCCTCGGTCCATCTAGTACAATAGTCAGTAATCATTAAGACATACCTATGGCCTGAGGAAGATGGAGGATTGATTGGTCCTATGAAGTCCATGCCCCACTGTGCAAATGGGCGCTCTTCCACCACTGGCTGCAACGGTTGTGCAGCATATTTCTCTCTGTTGGTAGCAACCTGACAAACATGACAACATTTAACATGATCAGCCGTGTCTTTAAAAATTGTAGGCCAGTAATATCCTACTCTGAGGATTGCATGTGTTGTGGCCAATGCTGATCCGTGTGCCGTTCCAAACTTGTCATGTAACTCTGTCAAAACTTTATTTGCTTCAAGCTTCTCTAAGCATCTCAGGTATATTCCTTCATAATTCTTCTTAAATAAGGTTCCCCCCTTCATCATATACTTCTGGGATCTTATCTTCAAGGCTCTTCTCTGTGAAGCTTGCATTCTTGAAGGACATCTTCCAGTGATCAGGATGTGCCTGATATCTGAATACCATTCTTTCTTATCTTTCTCATTGATCACATACTGCTGACTGATGATGTTTGGATCCGTTTCAGATATCATCTGGCTCAAAGCTTGTCCTCTCACCAGCTTCATTGGTGTGATCTCCATGTCATATTCTTGTAATACAGTAATCCATTTGGCTCTTTTTTCACCAGGTTCACTCTGCATCAGCAGCATCTTCACTACTGCATCTGGTACCACAGCAATCACTTTACTTCTCAGTATATAGTGTCTGAACTTCTTTACTGCTCTGACTAATGCAAGTGCCTGTCTCTCAACATCTACATATCTCAATTCAGCATCCCTGAAAGGACAGCTCATGAAAGCAATTGGTTTCTCTTCTTTCTCTTCATTTCTTTGAGTTAACACTGCTACAGAAGTATGTTCTGAGGCAAATGAGTAGATGTAGAAATCTTTTGTATAATCTGGACTAATGAGGACAGGAGCATCTGAAATGGCCTTCTTTATATCTTCAAAAGTAGCCTTGGCTTCCGGTGTCCACTCAATTTGTGCATCCTTTTTCAACATGGCATTTAGTGGTCTGACAATCTCAGCAAAGCTGGTGATGAACTTCCTCACAAAGTTTATCTTACCAAAGTAAGACTTAAGTTCCTTTTTGCTTCCTGGAAGTTGTAACTTCATAATAGACTCCACCCTGTCAGGATCAATGATAATTCCATCTTCTGTGATCAGGTGGCCTAGTAACTTTCCTGTTGTGACTCCGAATATGCACTTCTTAGGATTCAAAGATATACCATAGTCTTCACATTTCTTCAGTACACTTCTAAGATCAGCAACATGATTTCCCCTTTCCTTGGAGAAAACCGTCAGGTCATCCATGTAGATGACTATACACTTTCCTATTAAGCCTCTGAAGGCTATGTCCATTGCTCTCTGGAATGTAGCTCCAGCTTTTATGAGTCCAAATGGCATACGTCTATATGCAAATATACCCCACTTTGTGGTGAAGGCAGTTTTCAATCTATCAATTTTATCAACCATCACCTGGTTGTATCTTGAAAAGCCGTCCAGGAAGGACATCATTTTGGCTCCATTTACAATCTGTAGAACTTCATCCAAGGAGGGAAAAGGATAATTGTCCTTTTCTGATGCTCTGTTCAGGTTCCTAAAATCTACACATAAGCTGATGTCTCCATTCTTCTTTCTGACTGGCACAAGATTAGCCACCCAAGTGGAGTGCCTTATAGGAAATATTATCTGGGCATTTAACAATTTCTTGACCTCCTCAAGGATGATTGGTTCAAGCAGAGCATTGACTGGCCTCTGCTTCTGTCTGAAAGGTTTTGCATCTGGCTTGAGAGGTATAGTATGAGTTATGACAGAAGTGTCATATGTCTTTAGCTCATCATAAGTCCATGCAATCACATGTATGTAATCCTTAAGGGCCTGAGTTATTCCTTCTAACTCTTCTGGTGTACAAACCTTACCCAATAAGATGTTTCTCTTGTCATTAGCTTGTCCAATATTCACTTGTGAATATTGACCTCCATCTGCCTTAGGCAGATCTTTATGTTTAAGCATATTATCTAGATCAAAAGCTCTTTCTAATTCAATCATACCTTTGGGAATTCTGTTGCTAGGCAACTCTAATATCTCATCTTCTTCCCAAACATGATCTTCCATACCATTCTCATCTATGATCTGAGCTTCGAATATGTCTCTGTTTGATATGAAGTCCAGGATGTGCTGATCATCATCAAACACCTGGAGATTAGTCACATTGTTAGGTACTAATGGTACTGACACCAATTCTACTGAAAATCTCTTTAGACCAGATATAGACAGCGGTTCCAACGTACTGGCGGCCTGGGCAAGTGCATCTGCCCTCTGGTTCTGTTCTCTTGGTACGTGAATGATATTAAAGGCATCAAAGTCTTCAATCAGGTCCCACACTCGATGTCTGTAATTTGATAGTTTTCTGTAGTTACAGGAGTAAATTCCTCTTACTTGCCTCACAACTAGTTCTGAATCCCCAAAGACATGCAGGATCTTCACTTTTTTCTTATGAGCAAACAACATTCCATGAATCAGAGCTTCATACTCTGCGACATTGTTGGTACAGGGGAACTATAGTCTGTAAGCTGCTAAATAGGATTTTCCTGATGGATCAATGAGATCTATTCCTACCCCAGCACCTTGCTTAGATTTGGTTCCATCAAACCTCAGGATCCAAGGTTTATCTTCAGCAGGACATTTATCCTCAGCAGGATATCTATTTGGTCCTCCTCTCTTCTTTGCAGCTCTGGCTGCTGCTCCGCCTGATATCCACTTTAACTTAGGGATGTCATCATCCTCAAGTTTCTTCTTTCCTTTATTTTGTGAGCCTGATGACTTTTTGTTTTCTCTTCCATAGCAACAAGAGGATGATGTTCAAGATTTACAGCTGCATGCTTCTTCAAAATGTGTAAACATAGTGAGCAAGTTGTTTCTGAGTGAGGCACCTCATGCAACCTACACCAACCTTTAATTAAAACCTCCTGGGGAGATTTATTCTGTCGTGTCATCTTCTCTATGTCTTTTACTAGAAATTCTTCGAACTTCGTCAGGTCACTACCTTTGTCTTCATCAGACAACTCATAATCTGGTTCCATGAAGCAATCGCTACCAGGGGTGATCTTTTCTTTTTCTGCATCATTTATCTGGTTGGAAACTAGGATCTCTTCTGCTTTCAGGACACGATCTTCATCATGATCTGTTAACTCTCCTGTTCCTGTAGAAGACAAATAAGAATTAATATCGTCATCATCATCAGATGTAGCACTCACCTCGAAATATGATGATGATGCTTCACTATATGTCTACTCCAGTACCATCATGTCTAAGCATGTTTCACAAGTCTTTTCCGAGTGTGCTTCGCTGTGTAATCTGCACCATCCGTCAATTAAGATATCATTAGCAAGTATGTTCAATAATTGGCAACGTTTTACCTGAGCAGATAAATGCATCTCAAAATCTCTGAAGTGATCTATTTCGTTCTCATTATCTGGATCTTTGTCAAATTCCATACTTGAGATGTCCTCATGATAATCATCATCATGATGATGATGAACATCAAGCATCAGGATCTCCTCTATTTTAACAGTCTGCGGCCTGATGCAATAAACTCCAGGTTCTATGTTTACATACATGATCTCATTCGTTTTGTTGTATTCCATGATCATATGTTTCATCCTAGGTTCAGCATCAATCCTGATCTGATTAGGTATACCTCTCCATGGCAACCACATGTGACTAAAATCTGTGGACATATATCCGTTAAGTGTCTTAGACCAGTCTCGGCTAAGCAACATCCCATAAGTATCAGGTATGTCAACTACCTGAATGTCAATGTAATACTGGATCCTAGGATCAGATGCTAGCTGCATGTGAATGTGAGTTAGTTCTCCTACTACACTTACTTCTGTCTTGTCCAGCTGAGTGACCTTCTTTAAGGATTTAGCCGGATGCAGTCCTAATGCGTTGCATATTGATAAAGGCATAACATTCGTTGAGGCTCTGGAATCCACCAGACAGTTGTGCAAGTTCTTGCTGAACATTCTTATGGTGAGGAGAAACGGAGGTGATTCAGTTTTATCTCTATACAAGGTCATGTGGGAGGTTTCAGCGGCCTGGACTGTAGCTAACACTTTAGGCTTGATAACATTATCCTTAGCAGCATGATCTTTGCCACTGGATTGACTTGAAAGATGACTATCCTCTTTAGGAGCAGGATCATCTAGTGACTTCATGAATGCCCTTTTGATGGCAGGAGTTTTCAGTAACTCCGATAAGGACAGGCTGATCTTGATTTTCTTCATTTCATTAGCCAAATAGCTGACTAACTTGTCAGACTCCTGAGGTACATTTACGACCTTTGTTACTGTCTTTTGAGGTGACAAGTACTAAGTATTCACCTTAGGGAATCCAGGGTTATTGTTAGCCTTAGGATCAAGAGGTGTGTTGAAGTTGTTTGGAGGCAAAGATGATGTCAATAGACCAGTAGGTCTGTTGGCACTACTTCTCAAGTTATAATTGTGCTTACCAGGATATTGCTGTTGGTATGTATGTACTTCCTCATGCTCTCTTGCAGGTTCATTTTCATCCTCAAAAGGAAAAACATAATTTGTTTCAAAGGTTAAAGCAGATTCCTCGCAGGTCTGATCATAACTCGGATGAGGCTGGTTAGTGTACGTTTCTAGCACAAAAGCTGAGTCATATCCACAAGGAACTATCTCATTTCCTTCTGCCTGAGGTGGATTTCCAGAAGTGTTGGATACTTCAGTCTGAAAGATGCTGGCAACAATCCTAAATTGTGGACAATCTAATTCTGCATGTGCATTTGTGTTATGGATCCTACACCAATTGGTAAGGGCTGCCTCAGCAAGATTGACTCTAGTAGTCTGTTTAGCTTCACCCGGAGGCTGATTATCCAGGGGTGATGGTAATGAACCGTTATTTGGCCTAGAGTTCCATATTCTGGGCTGTCTAGGAGGATTATTGTTAGTTCCACCATTATTGTTGAAGTTATTGTTGTTATATCCTCTGTCAGGGTAGTTTGGTCTGTCATTGGAATAATTCCTATTCTAACCTGACTGTGCATAAAACCCTTGATTTCTCAAATGTGTTACTTCTGTGGTGAGTTTTCTCAACTGAGCAGAAATTTCTTTGATTTCTTCCTTTTCCTCTTGAGCTTTGGCAACTACATTTTCAGTCTGAGGCTTGAAAAAAGAAGATCCATGGTTATTGTTGGATGAATCGAGACCCTGAGGTGTCTGAGCATGTGCAGGATATTGTGGTAGTTGGCTATTTCCATTAGGAGGAGGCATAATGCTCAATGGAGGTACTTGCAAAGGTGCAGGCATGACTGCTGGAGGTATCACTACTCCATTTGGATATTGTGCAGGATACTGAGGTGAATACGGTGCAGGATACTGTGCAGGATATTGTGACTGCATGCCTGGCAAAGTAGGGAATACTATATTCGAAGTAGGAGCAGGTATCAACTGCTGATTTACCTTGATAGCTTCTTGAAAAGCTCCTGTCAATGTAGTGATCTCTGGATGTGTTCTCCTGATGAACATGGAAGTTAATGGATCCAGGGCTGAATAATAGATACTCCTAGCAGCAGCATCAATTACTACATATGGGGGAACTAGCTTGGACAACATTTTCTGGAACCTAGCATTGAAATTAGCAATAGGCTCATTCTCAAATCTTTTGATTGTAGCAAACATGTGATAATTCATAGATGGATCAATAGGGACCTTGAACCTGTCAAGAAAAGCTTTCTCTAAGACAACCCATGAACCAACAGAGGCTTGGCCCAGACTGATGAACCAATTATAAGCCTCTTCCCCTAAGGAAAAAGGAAACAATCTGCACACCACGTCCTGATGTTCTATTCTAGCTCTGCAGCAAGCTTCTTTAAATGTCCTGATATGATCATCAGCATCTTGATAGGGATGGTATTTTGGGCAAAGTTTGTCCGGATTCTTTGGTAACTCATGATATGCATTAAAGGTCAAAGGTGACTCTACTGCAAAGAACGACATTGCGGCCTGAGGGGGCTGAACTGGTGGTGCAGCTAGCTGAGTTTGAACTAAAGGCACACCCTGGGGTTGAACAGGAGGTGTCACTGATATACCAGAAGGTATTTGCAAACCAACAGGAGTTACAGGAGGAGGTCCTGGTGAAGCTCTAGACGCACTAGACCCTGGAGTATGATGAATGTCTACAGTCCTAGGTCTGAAACCTCTAACAGGCAATTCTTCAAAAATTTCACTAGGTCTAGACCTGGTATTTATCCTGTGAGCCAGGATTTCTTGAATCGGAGGCAAATTGGCTGAAACTTTGCAAATATTGGCTGGATTCCACCGGATGAGGTGATATTTGCGGTCAGATGGCAAATCAGACTGGATATTTATGAAATATTTGTGAAGATACTGTAAATATGACAGGATATTGGGGTATCATAACCTGTAGCACGAGATCTAAAGTGCCTCCAGCCTAAATTCTTCAAAATTTTGAACAAATTTGCGTATCTTTGGCCAATATTTGTGAATTCACAACGATCTACTGTAAAGCTTGCAATATTTACGTGAGATCTGGAAATCTTTACATAGAATGAACATGTACAAACTTATCACAGTAAATATTCACGTAATTTACTGAAATTCACAGGCGATCCGAGGTTACCTTACGCTATGCGTCATCAAACCTGAAAATAATGATGATGAGCAATGTTTTCAGGACTCTGCCCTCCTTCTAGCGCCAATTTATGTTGGTCATGATGTTAGTCACAAACAAACATAGAATAAAAGTACACATTAACCTTTATTCATCTTGAAAGATACAGTGAATTCAGAGAATTCATGATCCCAAGTCTCCGGTGATTAGGTCTTAATCGACTGATGTTACTCAATAGTTAATGTGAATTGTTGTTTCCATTTTGGGGCCTTACGTGAAATTGCGTCATCATCATGACATTCCTGTAGAAATTCTTTACAGAGAAGTCAAATTATGCAGTTATTTGATGAAAAGATGTAGTAATACCTCGATCTTTGCATGAGATTTTCAATTGTGCATGCTTTTTTATTCAAATATGCTAAATATTTGCAATTACCTACGAGATGTCTGCATATTTGCATTATTTACTTAAGATTATCAATTATTTGCAATTGTGATGGTGAGATGCTCTAAAATTGAAAGAAATTAAAAGGAATACTTCTAATTATGTTGAACCTTTAGCTTTTGATCCACATACATGCTTGATACTGTCATGAGGAGAAGAAATCAAACCATATGTTCACCAGGACATTCCACAGCTAGACACAGTTGATGCAAACTTCAGAGGATAATGAATGAAAACAATACATGCAACATGATGAGCACTCCAAGGGACGTAGCTAATCAAAGCACATATCCAGAATTCAAACACAGATTACTCAGGATTTACGAAGATTTGTAATCAAATACTCTTCTCTTTCATTAAGTATGCAAAAGACAAGTACATATACAGCAGCTTTGAAATGAGCCCTGAATATTTCAGCAAATAGATTTCAATTAAGTTTCGAATGAATATAACAAGGCATTCCACCACCTTTTATAGAATAAGGTGAGGAATCCGTTACAAAAGATCTACGGATCTGATATGTCAATTCAAATCAACGGTCATCATTTCATGACTTGTCAATTTTACAAAATAGCACAAGTTGCCAGCTGGCAACTATCTATATTACTTATGCAAATATCCCCCTCATGATGTATCTCCATCATGCTCTTCAGCCGATTCATGTGGATCATCCTCATGTGCATCGCTTTCTAAACTTTGGCTATCCTGATGATGATGCTACTGCATATGGGGTTGCATGCTGCTCTGGATCTGTTCGTATGACTGCACAACCTGATCTATTCCTCCGCCATCTTGAGTTTTTGCCTTGATAATGGCATGTTTGTGTGCCTCATACTTATCCTTGCTGTTATCCAACTTATTTTCTCTGTCCGGCAATGTCTCATTGTAGGTCTCCATCTTGACCTTGATCCTCATCACCTTATTTATAATCTCCTCTGTCAATTGGATGAGTGGACCATCATCTTCCATCTGGAAGTTACTACGCAGAGCCTTAAGGGCAGAATCTTCATCTTGATTCTCTATCTTCCCTTCCACTTTGCCCTCTAACGTTTCTAACATGTCTGCCTCAATGCCCATTAAATCACGTAGCTTCATGCTGATCTCCCTCAGCTTATTATTGCATCTCTTGAGGACTCCACATTCAAACTGTACATCTTTGTACCAGATATCCACTAACAATGCAGTATTATTATTCAATACCTGCTTACTGATAAGCAGTTGTGGGTTTATCTTCCTTATTTCTCCCAACAGGCTGAGGACTTTCTCCAATTTATAAGACCTTTTCCCGGTCTGCATCTGCAATTTGTCCACCCTGGTTTTGGAGTCACTTAATATGCTCCATCTTTTCAAAGAACCCTTCATTATTTCAACAGCCTCATCTAATGTGGACGACATCCATTTCCTTATTACGGAAGCCTCATGTTTCATGAGGTCCAGTTTATTTATCTCCTCTTGAGAAATGGCAGTCAATGGGACTGCAGCTTCACTTGTAGTATCTTTAGGATTGGTCAAGCCTTTAATGTATGCATGCAACTGAGCAATGTGCTCTTTATGTTGCTTATTCTTCTCTTTCTCTCTTTTCACTTTCTGAATTAGAGAGTCTATGATGTCCTTACCTTCCTGACCTTCCTGCTCTTCATTGGCAAAACCCAAAGCAACTGTGCTTATCTGGAATTCATCCACAGTGATTTTGCCTTTCTCCTTCTCTACCGCAGGTACAGCAATTTGTGCGGTCCTTCTCCCTGTCGCAGGATCTCTTTTGATGGCCAAAGTCATTCTGGCCTTTCTCCTGGGCTTCATTATATCCGCGGAGAATAGGGTGGAGACGTCGAACTCTTGGATTTCAAGTTCCTCCTCAACATTTACCTCCTTTTCTAACCATGGAGGCACCTGATCGTGCCTTTCAGCATCATGATGCTATTCACCCCTATCTCCCGTTTCCACCAGCAAGCGTTGTGGAGATGGTGATTTTTCCTTTTCTCCCTCTTGATGCTCGCCTTGCTGCTAATCCTGTGGTACCTCCTCCTGTTGAAGAACTTCCTTTTCTGGGGGGGCATCCTCTTTGTGTGGGGAACCCTGTGGTGTACCTGTATGCAGATTATGATGATCATGATCTTTCTCCATCATTTCTTCACCTGTCCCCAGTTCTTCCCCTTGTGGAGGTTGATCATCCTCCTTTTGTTTTTCTATTTCTGGTGGTATGTCCACCGTATCTGGTATCATAGGATCTGCCCGAGGTGATGGCATCTATTCTGCAGCTGTTACTTGTTCTGTGCCTGCACTATCCACCTCTTGTGCCTTAGCAGCCGGATCCTCTATTTCTTCCTTCTTCTCATCAGCCTTTATTTCTTGGACCTCCACTATAGCAGGTCCTGCTGATGTATCTTGTGGGCTTTGCTGGCCTGATTCAAGAGCATGGCCTTCTGCTTTTGCCATCTCTATCTCCTCTATTAGGTGGCCTTTATCAGGTGATCCTGCTGGCTTCTCAGGACTTGCATCCTGTTTCTCTGCCAAGTCTACCACTACAAGACTTGTCACCTCAGCGATCAGTGTGTCCAGCCCTATGTCCTGAGCTACCTGCTCTGGGCTCTTTTCTTGTTCCGGGCTCTTTTCTCGCTCCGCTTCTATTTGTTTCATCTCCTCCAGCACTGATTGGATGGATGGAGGCTTGTGAGGAGTCACACTGATGCCAGCAGCCAGTGTTTCCATTTCTTGTGCAGCTACATCCTGCACCACCTCATCGTCAGACAAGTTGATTGTCTCGTCTAGCGAGACATGCCCTTCCGCTTGTGTATGAGAGGTTTCCTTTTGTTGTTCTTCAGCAAGTTTAGTTTTGAACTTGACAATGGTAGGAAGTGGAACATTATGCTGAAGTTCCTTCTGCACTTCACTACCTGCCCCCTGTAATTGTGTAGGAGGTTGACTTATCTCACCTCTCATGGAGGTTCTTGGTTTCTTAGGTGTGGTGGGAACCAACACCTGCGGAGCTCTCCTCTTTCTTCTTATTATTAGTGGAGCTTCCTCCTCTTCTTTAGGCTCCTCTTCCATGAGGATAGCTTTGCCTGGTTGTTTGGATGACTGACCCACCTCTTGGGTCTCTGTGATTCCAGCCTCTGCTGTCTTGGTTTTCTTGGGCTTTGGAGGAGAATCTGATTCTGATCTTGATTTGGCTGCCTCCCCCGCTGTGAATACTGCCCTGTCAATTATGACCCCTTTGGGTCCCTTTTCCACCTTCTTGCCCTTTGGGGCCCTTTTGCTAGGCTGCTATGGTGGAGGGGTCCTCTCTCCCTTAGTCTTCCTCTTCTCCAGTAGGAAGTCATCATATTCATCTGCAGGGATGTCCTGCCCCTTCTTCTTGTTGTCCACCGTGATGGCAACACCCTTCTTCTTCAATGCCTCTACCTGTGCATCTACCCAAGCTTGGGTCAAGTGTAGGGTTCTGGCAAAGAATGGGTCCAAGGACATATCCTCCTGCATGGTGAGGTCAGGTGTAGATATGGTATCATTATAAATCTTCTTCTGCTCATATTCATCTGCCATTATCCTGCCGTCATCATTCTTCAGCTGTTGAGGGAGGGATATGTAGTCAAATGTTCTGATCTGGTTTAGAGTCAACCTCTAATACCTCCTCCTCCTGGCTTCTGCCTCATCTTCGCAGTCAGCCCAAAAATCTTCTAGGTGCCTCTGGTGAATAGGCTTTCCTAGGATCTTCTACATTCGGCCGTAAGGATCATATGGTCTTGTTACTGGGAAGGGCAGCAAATTCATCTTATTCAGGGTGACCATCACCTTCTTTATATTGTCGGAGTCAGGGCACATGTAGTTGCTGATGCTGACTAGGAACAAAATGGGTTGCAGCTTCTTGGCATCCTTATACATCTGTATCATGGTGGAGCCCTGCCTGATAAATTCCATTAATACTACTGCATCAGTAGGATATCTCGGCAGCATCAGGGGATGTCCTTCAAAACCTTCTATCCTAATGTAGGAAAAGGTGGCAAATTGTATGTACCATGCCCCATGCCTGTATACCGCCCCTTGAGCCTCCATGCTCAGTCTTTTAGTTCTGTCATCTTCAATGGTCCTTACCAAATGCATAGAGAATGCATCATTGACCAGTTTGTAATCTTTGATATAGTTGGTTCTTTGCAGCTGGGGATGATGATCCCAGATATATGCTGCATTTGTGCCTGTCAGTTTTCCATCTGTCACCAGGGCATCAAAAGTGCCTCTATAAGCACAAGAATAAACAATATAAGAGGTCATGTAGAATGTACAATCTGAACCTCCCAGGTTCATCAGCTGCTCATGCAGAGCATCGCTTATTATTTGGCCCCACAGTGGCTTGATGTCTTCATACAGGCACATCATTATTATGCCGTACATCCAATCTCTAAAATCACCAGTATCAGGCTGGCCAGTCATCCTATTCAGTAGGGCAATCACGTACTGATACTCCTCATTGAAGTCAAACTTGAACATATGCACGGGGAGCTTGGTCGCTACATTATATGTGCTGTTCTCAGCCCGCCAAGCATACATATTCTTTCTGGCCGCCTTCTTGTTGGCCTCATATTCTCTTTCAGAATTCTTCAAGTCTACACTCTTTACCTTACTGCCCATTGGTAGTCCAAATGTCTAGGAGAGACCTTTGATGGATAGGTCTGCATACACTCTCCCATGCTTCACCACCTGCCTCGTCTGAGGGTTATAATTCCAGGCACATTCAATGACTAGCTCCGGAGACTCCATGGAGTATGGGAAGCCAGCAGCGTTCCGCATACCTGATACAAACACTGCGTCTAGTACTGGACTCTTATCTTGTCCATCATTCAGCTTGGCTGACCAAGCCTCCAGGTTGGTAATCCCCTGATGGGTATCTGTAATCGCCCCATATTTGAACAGGAGCCCTCTCTGGGAAGAGAACATAGGCCTGCTGAATTCCTCCTGATTCTTGACTGAGCATTTTTTAGCCATGGGTACCTGCAATTAACAGCATTTCTTCTCACAACGGGGATATGCATGCATACATATTGCAAATATCATGCCTATTGCATCAATTTCACATTACTTACTTAAATGGATACATAACCAGAACTTATAACATCATTTAGAAACAACATGATGAGGGTTTTAGTTCACTTACCTGGTTATGCAGATTTTCCTTTATACCAGTATATCGTCAAGATGCTCTTAATTCAACTGCTGATCACTTCCTTCCTTCTATCTGTGAGCTCGAATTGCGCAACGGTAGCTGTTATGCGAATATGGAGGCTGGTGTTCTGTAAAACAATTTTAATGCAGGTAAACGTAACAATGGCAGTTGAATTACCTTTTAACCTCGTAGTTAGGGTAAATTTAGGGCACTCTGACAAGTTAGATTGCAATCTTTGATCATTCGTGCGAAAACTCAGGATCTCGTCAGGTATTTCATCGGGTTTCGGGGTCAGCGGGAATCACCTACCATATATGCGCGCATTTAATGATAATGGTGGCAAAGGGAGCGGGGGATATCCATATGACGGGATATCATGAGGGCAGGATGATATTTCACAAGTATCGGGTTGAGTTTCGATATCATCCTCCCTAGCATTGAAATTATCATCGCTACAAGATTCGGGTGACAATGCACCTTTTGTTTACATTTTAGCACATCAAGAGGATATTTCGGTTTATCGGGTGATGTTTCAAAACAAAATGATGATGACGAACCAAGCTTGCTCATCCTCCCTTTCTGAATATCAGGATGACATCATCATGATATTCGTTCTTTGTATCGGAATGCTTCATGACGTCATCTCATATTGGGCGAACATGATCATGTTTACAAAATATCCTGTCGAAATGTAAATATGATGATGATGTCATCAGGATGTTTGTTTCTTCGTTTATCGTATTCAGATGATGTCATCAGGATGTTTGTTAAGGGTGATATTTCGCGTCAAGATGATATTAACGAATATCGGGTTACTTTTCAAAACATGATGTTCGCGGTCTAAAAGACCGCTTGACGGGAAAGACTTACTACCATTTAAAGTTGACGTCAGGATATTTGAGCCACAGGATATATCAGGGGATGTTCGAATATGATGATGATCTTTAACCAACACGACTCAGATAATAAAATATGACCCCCCTTGTGAATATCAGGTTTGACCAAAACTTTGACTGTTCATAACTCTCATATCCTGGTGAATACCAGGGTGACGTAAAAGGCAAACCTGCATGGAATTGAATGTTCTTCCAGAATATGAGGTCACAGATACGAAATATGAATTTTGACAAACTAACCTCATAATGATGACTTACCTCATCCTGACTCAACATGATGATGCACTTGACTGATTTTTACCAAACCGCCAGAAAGCAAAAAAAACACAAACCAAACCAAAAGAAGATGGGTCCCTGTTTTGCCAAGTCAAAATGGGGCGTGTTGTGTAACCACACAACAGGATCATAGAATACTTCAGAACCTAGATCTTGGAGAAGAAATGCCAAGGACTAGAGCGCTTGGGCACCCTAGGCCTTTTCTAGGGTTTTGCAGAATCTTGGATATCACTAAACCTATACCTATCTATTTTTCCTTCTTCCCAAAAATCAGCTCTAGAAATTTGTTTCTTTGACTTGCACACAAGGAAAGAGGAAAAGGTCATGTTGTGTATAAGGGCTTGCCTCAGTCAAACCTTGTGTTGGTGTTTTCACCTCCACTACAGTGATGATTAGATCCAAGAGTGTGTGCCATAGGAGTGAAGAGGCCAGATCTAAAATAATATTGTATACGCCTAAAATTGACACGACTTGGTCTAAATAAATATTCTTAATATTTATTCCATTCTAATTCCTCTATCAATAAATAAATAAATAAATTTATTTATTTGATTCATATTCCTCTAAAATCAATTTAATATCAAAATATTTAATTACCTTTTCTAAAGTCAAAATTAAATAAAATTCTTTATTTAATTAAATTCTTCCAAACAATTAAATAATTCTTAATTATTTAATTTAGTCAAATTCTTCTTCCAAATTTAAATAAATCAATCAAATTTATTTAAATTCTCTCAATCTCTAAAAATAAAATACAATCAAATATTTTATTTATTCTTCCAAATCATGCACCAACAATTAAATAAATTTATTTATTTAATTTGCTTTCTTATCTTCAAATTCCTCAAAAATCTTACAAATCTTCTAAAATTAAATCTTCTTCTTCATGCACACAAAATTAAATAATTTATTATTTAATTTCTATCAAATCATGCAAAAGCAAATCACAAGTTGAGTTAACTATCTCAATCAACCTTGTTTTTATCAATATCTCTTAAATTAGAAAAAAACATTCTAATTTATGAAAGCATGTCTTATCTTTTATAAAAGAAAATAATTAACTCAAACAAAACAACTTTTGTGTGACACATGTCTTCTTTCTATTCATGCATATCCTCTCATTCTTTCTATACTATTGATCTTCTCATTCATTCTATACCATTGATCTTCTCTCTCTCAAGTCTATAAATTGAACTCAATTCCTCCATTTCATTCATCCAAACTTTTAGTATTGTTACTCTATAGGAATTACAGCGTGCCTTTGACACCCAAGTCATTCCATTTGCTTGCAATAAACTTGTTACCATATCATTACCATAGTTGTGAAGCTCATCTTCATTACAAAGCACTATCATGGTCATTCTCCATTGACAATCTTGGAATAGCAAGGAAGTGCACTCTTTGAGGGCCTTATTCATACATGCAAGATCGATCGAGATAGGCAACCAACGGAAGCTATGAAGTATTGAGGTTTGCAAAGTTTTTATCTTTGTTTGATCTCGATTATTTCCCTTTTCGTTGAGTTTTGGGTATTATTGATATTGATATATTGATTATTCATGTTTACTCCAATTTTCCCTTAACATTTTTGGTGCCCACCATAGGGCCTTGCCCCGATTTAATCCAAAAACTAATTTTTTTTTGTGCAAAGGTTTCAAACACAGGAGTATTCGACGCATCTGAGCAATTCTATCACCCATCTAAGCTCTGTTCCGGTGCATATGATATTTTAGTGCATCTGACCCCTGAAGCCGTGCATACATCTTCTATTATGATGCATCTGATACTCTTGCACATATAATCTCTATTTCAGTGCATATAAACTCTATTTTTATGCTTTTAAAATTTATGCACTTCTGAGCTATGTTTCTGCGCATTCAGGCTCTGAAGCTACGCATCTGTTTTGAACGGTGGTTTTAGGGTATTTCTTGTGGTTTTTACTAATGCTAACACTTTTTCACAGGGATATTCTCTCATCTACTTGTAGGGCTAAGAGCTGGTTTAGACATTCTAGCTGCATTGTTAACACATCATCTTTTTAAAGGATAGTAATCGAATGTTTATGCAAAAACACATGTAGATCTAACTAGGAAGGGAGTAACTTGATTTTGTTGCATCAACAAATTGACTCTAGTCCCAATGCTAGGAGGATAAAATTGAACCATTGCTATCTTTCTTTCAAAGTTAACAACTTGTGTGAGTGCCCAAGTAGCTAGCTCATATAGTTTTTTTTTCATTTTAATTAGGGGAAAAGAACCACTTTCTTTCATGTTTTTGGGAATGATACCAGGCCTATGCTCTCCCCTATCTTGGGTGACCAAAATGCCAGACATATCATTTTCATATGTGTTAAACCTTTAGAGAGGCCTACCCTTAGATATCCTTCTGTCCTTGGAGAATGACCTTAAGTGGTAACAAGATAAAGTCAAGCTTTGCCGAGCCACTATAAATAAATTTTGTTTGGAGAGAAAGCTTCAAACAATGAGTGAAGTTGTGTTATATCGACAGCCAACCTCCCTCAAAACCCTCCAAGGCACAACCCTTGCAGGATGGGAGACTCCATAACTGAGAGTAGTGCTTCCGCATGTATAACCACTCGAACAGTTGTACTTACTAGCTATCCTTGTTTTAGTAGCCCAAAATCCCTCTATTTGTTGGTGCAAAAGGTGGGACCTTCGAAGCCACCCTGATTCATGTGGTTTTTAGTACAGATAGCAAAGACAATCCTAAGGTCAGTGGGGGTACGAACCTTGGGAAACTTGGATCTTGGTATGTGTGAGAAGTATGTGATGTAGAGAGGAGCCGGTGCTACCAAGATCCTAAAGCTATCCACTTTGAACATGCACAGCTAGGGGATCCAACAAATATTGCCTTTTCCAACCTAGGATTGAACTTGTTTTTGTGTCATAAAGAGTCCAAAAAAAATTACAAAAAAAATTAAAAACCATAAAAACATTCTTTGTATTTGCTGTGTCTTCTTTTAATAATTAAGAAAATTAGATGAAAAGGACCATCTTGCAACAAAGAAACTAAAAAAAATCAAAAAAATGTGCCAAAAATTGTAAAAATAATTAGGAAAACTAGAGCTGCACATCTATCCTGCAAAGCTGCACATTTACCTCGACTGGCTATGCATATGTATTGACTTTCTATGCTTTTATCATATGTTACTACACATTATCTTTTTACCACTAATGCACATTTGTATGGACTTGCTATGCATTTGTCCTTTGTTTCAGTGCATCTATTCTTATGCATCCCTGACAGTGAGTATTTCCACATCTTTTGAGAAAAAATTGTTAACCTTTCTGGATACCCATTTCAACCTTGTTGTAGTTTCTAAGATCATATCTACCTTGTGGTCACCTTTTCCATCTATTTCCATAGCATACCCTCTCTTTCGTTGGTCATCTCGTCCACCGTCTATCAGGTCTTTCCAAAGCAAGTCAAGAGTTCCATATTAGATTAGTGCAAGACCTTTTTTAGATCATTTCAGATTCAAGTAACCCTAGTAGGTCACAGAACTTCGCTAGTGGTCTTGGCGTGAGACTAGTCTCTACACAGTAAATGGGTACCAGATATCCTTACTTGTGGCTATCGTCTTGTGTCGACCAACTTGCTTGGAATCATTGATCAAAAGAGTCCCTTGTTCAAATCTCATCACAAGTATCCTCTTCTCAACAATCTCCTCCAACACCTTGCCAAAATCTCTAGTTTCATCCCACCTCTTCCCATGTCACCTCGCATGGTTTTAACTAGATCTCAATACTAAAAACAACTTGAAATGGCTGGGACATCCAACTGCATTGTCACCCCTCATGACAGTGATGAGGAAATCTCTCATGAGGAGTACCAGAGAACCCTCCAAGATCAGAAATTTCAATGCTTGCTAGAAAAAGTGCTCCACGAGGACCCTCACAAGTACTTTCTTCATCTTGTAAATCTAGGACTTAAACTCCCCACTGACTTCGATCTCAACAAACTGAAAGAGACCATAGAGGAAACTCATGAAAACCACACTAGTGAGGACAAAGGAAAGAAAGTTGTAGACCCAAACATACCTATGGAAGAAATGAGGAAACAAATCGAGGGACTAATGCAACAAATGATAGATCTAAAAATGAGAACAAACACTAAAACTTACTCCTTGGAAGACATCGCACCATATCCCTTTGACAAAAGTTTGAACATGGTGCCCTTCCCCTTTCGATTTGAAGTTCCTAAGTTTGACAAGTACAAAGGGAAAGGAGACCCAAGAGATCACATTAGGGAATTAATGTCGCGTGTATGGAAGTAGCTCACAAAAAAACTTTCTTAATGAGACTATTCCCTAGATCTCTAGGTGGTCAAGTCATGGAATGGTCCTCATGACTTCCATCGGGTATCAAAACTTTTGATGAGTTAGTAAACCAGTTTGTCACACACTTCTCATATAACATTGAACACGAAGTCTCCATGCTTGATCTATGCAATACAAAGCAAAAGAGTGGCAAATCCTTCACCTCCTTCTTACAAAGATGGAGACAACTCGTGAGCAAATGCTCATATGATGTATCTAAGAAGCAAATGACAGAGATGTTTTTCCACAACCTAAACCCCGATCTAAGTTACCAAAACTAAATTCAATTCCCTACCTCATTTTTGAAATTCATTGAGATGGTATTATTTATCAAGAAAGATATGATCACCAAGGGGCAAATAAAGTTGTACAAGGACACCCCTAACTCTAATTACACCACGGACAAGTTAAAGTTTTGGACAAAGAACAAAAATGTCATCAATGATGGAGTTGTTGATGCCAAAGTGGCAGTTCCCAAATAGCAACCAATCTTCACTCTCAAAGGAGAAGCAAACAATGCTACACAAAACAAAACCTTCTCTTGCAAGCCAAAGCCATGGTTCAACTCCAACCCTAGGCAAAAATTCACACCACTAGGGGAGTCCCAAGAGTCTGTGTTAAGAAAGCTATTCGCCAACAATGAGATCACTCTTCCACCAACTAGCGACTATGAACCTCAAATAAAACCTCACTATTGGAAAGACAATGATTTCTATGAATATCATAGAGGAAAAGGCCACACGATCAACAACTGTATCCATCTCAAACACTTCATTTAAGACATACTTGACCAAAATTAGGTAGGCACTAAAGAACATACCTCTAATGAGATGCATGTGGTATACAAGGATCCACTCTTCAATCACAACAGGCCATACAACAACAACAACAACAACAACAACAACAATCACAATAGGTAGAATCAAAACAATGAAAACAACAATGCTAACTATGCGAGCATACCAGTCGATTATACCATCAACTGCATATTGGAGCATGTCTCACAAGTCAATGTGGTCATGTTCAACCAACAATCAGGACCCAACAAAACTGATTGCAACATCATCACCTGCAGTGGTAAGGTCATGTTAAATACACTTCCTTTAAGGTCATCATCTTCTCTGTCTAACCCTCATACATACAATGTCATAGACCAACTTCAGAAAACTCCTGCCCACATATCTATCTTAGAGTTGTTGTGGTTGTCTCCCTACCATAAGGAAATTATTGATAAAGCCCTAGTGGAAATAACTGTGCCCACGAACCTAGCCTAAGAGAAGTTTCAAGCCATGGTAGGAAATCTAACCTCCTCTAGCACTATCTCATTTACCGAACAGGATGACCTTTCAGTGTCTCAACCTCATAACACACCCTTACATATCATTGCCTTCATTCATAAACACCATATCAAAAGAGTTCTTATTGATGGAGGAGCTAGTTTAAATATTTGCACACTCAAGCTAGTCCTTACATTGGGGTTCTCTAAAATGTAGTGGATCCAAGGAAAAGATTACTATTAAGGCCTATGATGAAGAGGAAAGAACTACTAAAGGAATAGTGAAGTTACCAATACAAGTTGAACCAGTGACAAAGGACATTGTTTGCCAAGTCCTAGACAGGGACCTAGCCTACAATATCCTCCTAGGTAGACCCTGGATTCATGCCATGAAGGCTATGCCTTCTACCTATCACCAATGCATTAAATTTCCTCATAACGATAGGTAGATCACCATTCAAGGTGATCCAGACCCTTTTCAACATTGCAACACTATCCACTCAAAGCCTAATTGCATCATCCCCAACAATAGAGCTTCTACATCCCCCATCTCACAGCATGATTCTATATCCAAAGCTTCCTCATCTAAGCCCAAAGAGTAGAAAATCACAATCAAAGAAACTGGAGTAGGGAAATATTCCATCGAGCATAGCCTCAGCCTAGCCAAAATGCCTTTATCTCCAAGATCCTTTGGGCGACCTACACCTTTCCAAAGCCATCTGCTTCCAAGCCTTCCACACCTCCCTCTATAAAATGGGGGACCCTATCAGATGAAACAAAGGAAAGAGATGTCTTGCAATGGCTCTACACAGAGAAAGATAACACAGAATAAGAACCACCTAAGCTCCCAATGGAAATCTATGGGCATGGTGAGACTATCCTACACAGAATGGGTTATGAAGGACAAGGTCCCATTGGCCTAAGAAAAGAAGGAATAATAGAACCCATCCAACCCTCTTCATCCTCACTGGCTAGAACTACAAAAGGGTTAGGATACAAGGACAAAGGCAAAGCTAAGGCCAATGTTTGTTTTGTGGAACAGATCCATGCCTTACAAGAAGACAATGACACAGATTCCAATGAGTATGAGTGGGATGAACTCATAGAGCACTCCTACGAAGACAAAGGAATTGACAACATTGAAACCTATAGCCCTTACCATGAGGGACAAATGCTAATGCATAGAACATTAGAGTTTGATTCGCCAACTCCCGAGAGTATGACTTTCGAGGAAGGTCAAAGTTCCATCATAATAAACAATCTGGAGGAAAGTAGCATCCTGGATCCTATCCCTACCAATCTGAATCTTGACCATATATCCATTCAAACTATCACACCCAACAAATCAAATATATCTTCTGACCCCCTTCCCCTTGTGCATCTTGAACTCGACGATTGGGATTTACAAGGAATCTTGCAACTAGACATTGTTGATGATTGTTTTTTACACACTCATAACAAAAGTTAAAATTCATAAATGAACCTAACTATCTTGAAAGATACAAAGAAATCAACTAAGATTACTTGATCCCAAGTTTCCTTATTGGTCAGGTCTTGACCTGTTGGACCGTTCAGTTGGTTATTATGAAGTTGTAATATGCAAGGGGCCTTACGTGATTTAAAGTGGGTTTATGACTTACTGGACTCCTATTATGGAAACTAATACAAATATCAACTTCCTAATCATTCATTTGCATAAAATCATTACTGTACCTCAAAGCTTTATATGATTTATATTCAAACAAGCTTTGCTTTTCAAATATTTTAGAAGATTATCAAATATCCACTTATTGCTCTTAAACTCTTCAAATATTAGATAAACTCCTTTAGATTTCAACATTGAAGCTAAGTATTTCAAAGTTGTTGGGAAAAGTTAGAGAAATTTAAATTCACCATCATTCACTACAGGATCTAAAAGTTCCGTTATGCACACAGTAAGAAATATAGCAGATTCAATTAAACCAGTAGACTAAATCGTTAAATACAAATATCCTGAGTATTTTCATGAATATTGCATTCAAGATTGTGATCTTTAAGAGAAATTATTTTAAATGCAAGGAAGAGCTAG
This sequence comes from Cunninghamia lanceolata, assembly GCA_027924645.1. Classification (NCBI taxonomy): domain Eukaryota; kingdom Viridiplantae; phylum Streptophyta; class Pinopsida; order Cupressales; family Cupressaceae; genus Cunninghamia; species Cunninghamia lanceolata. The sequence continues at coordinate 2,889,685 of BSBN01000765.1, read as the reverse complement.
AAGACACTCAGAAAATAGACGCAGACTTCTAGATTCACTTATATTCAAAACACAATCATACAAGATTTATAATGTAGGAATGACTCTTGGCTTTATTAATTGAATATACCAAAAAAATTATAGTGCTTTACAGATACATTAAGAAAGATAGACATTCCACGCATTCCTTAATGCAGACAACAAGTGACCTCCCCTAAACTAAAATATTCTACTCCAAAATTCTCAGAAAGAATTTACAATTACTGGCTAAATGATAAAAATTCCTGTGTAAATAATATACAAGTAGCAATGCTTCTTATATAGAATTTGAATTCCTTCCCTTGCTACAATTACAACCTCCACTCTACGGTTACAACCACAATTCTACGGTTACAACCACAATTCTATGATTAAGGTCCTTTTATTACTGACCAATGGTGCACCTTCATTTCATAACCGTGTACCAATCCACTACTTGGCATCTTTTCCTTTCAAAGGATGTTCTTGGAACCTTTCACAAATAAGATTCCCATTTCATGTGACCTTTTCCTGCCGAGGCTCTTCATTTGATTTCCTCTCAAAATTCTTTGCTTCTGCCTTCTTACCCTTTCTTCAAATATTTCTTGAAATTGTCAATCACACCCTCCACAAAGGCACAGTCCCCTCCTAGACTTTTTGCTAAAATGAACTCTTGCATCACCACCTTTTCTTTCAACTCATTTTCTTTGTCCTCTGAGCCCTCTGTTCTTTTCTAGTACTTCTTCATTTTTTCTCTCTCTTCCATTAGTGTATCCATCATCTGCTTGCTAAGGATTGCATCAGGATTTTTTGTACAGGGTGTGAATATGGCCCTGAACTATATCATTTCTCTCTTTAAGTCATAGGCTAGCATTTCTGCACATTCATGCTGTAGGAGTCTTTCTATGATTTTCTTATGCATCTTGATCATCCCCTCTACTTTTTTCTCTAACTCTTGCATGACTGCTATATTTATTTTGAGGTTATCCTCCTCAAATCTGAGCTCCAAAATCATTTGCGGCACTTGATTTGCCAATACGACATTGAGTGCTCCCTCATTTATCAGTTCCTCTGCTCTTGTGTCAATTTTAGTCAATTGTTCAATTTTAGATCTGCACTCTCCTACTCTTGCTTGACAATTATTTATTAATACCATACATTTGTTCTTCTCTTCTGTGGCCACTTTCCAGCTCTTCACATCTTGCCTTATCATTTGTTCACCTCCTTGCAAAAAATCATGAAACCATTCATCAAAAACATTAGCCTTGAACCTTTTATTTTCCATGTCCTATACTTTCTCTTTAGATACTATTGCTATGTTAGTAAGTAAATCAGGCATTGTGGCATGGGGGTCAAATATCCCCTTAATGAATTGCTGGAGTTGGACAATGTGTCCTTTCAATACCTCCTATTTATTTTTGTCTTTCCTCAGCATTTCTACTGTCACCTGGTTCATATCTTTCCACTCAGTGATGTGTTGTTCCCTTGTGGAATGCCCAAGGTCTAGATTAAGTATCTTGTATTCCTCCAGGGTAATCTCACCTTTTTCTTTCTCCTTTTGTGTTATAGCTAGGTTCAAAGTTCTGGATCCATCTGGACCTCTCTATATTGCAGACACCGTCCTAGCTTTTCTCTTTTCTTTTCTTGGAGTAGTTTTCTCACCTAATAAGCTTTTGATGTTAATAGGGGCTAGATGTATTTCCTTCTTCTCCTTCCTTATCTCTCCTTCCAGCCAGGTAGGCACCTCTTTTATTACTTCTGCAACTTTCTCTGCATCAATTGCCTCTTCATGAGGTTTATCTATTCCAATTTCCTCCTGTTGCTGTTGTTCATGTTTTTGCTCTTACTGTTGTTCTTGTTGTTGAAGTGGTTCCTCTTGTTGTTCTTCTAGTTGTTCCTACTGAAGTGGGAGCTCCTGATCTATGGGATTATTTGATTGCTCTTTTGATCCAACCTCATTTTCCTCCTCCTCTTCCTCAATATTTCCCCTTTCTTGATCCTCCTCTTCAGGTGTTTTTTCTGCTGATGACTACTCTTTCTGATCATCCCCTGCATGTATTTGTTCACTATCTGGCCTGTTCAAATCTTCTTCTTGTTTATCATCTATTTTATCTTCTGCATCTATATTTCATGTCTGTGGTTGTTCTGGATATACTGGTGAACTGGCCTTTACCTTATCCTTTTTAACTTCCTCTTCTTGGGTTTGCAGGCTTTCTGTATTTTCCTCTTCTTCACCCTGCTCCCCATACACATTCAACATATCTAAGGCATCCACACCTGGGGTGTCCTCTCTTATTTTCTCATTAGATGCCACTTTTTCTTTCTTAGTTTCTTCAATCTTATGTGCTTCCTCTTGCACATCTCTAATGATTTATGGTGGTACTAGGGTACCAAATGGATCTAATGATCCTACCTCTTCCTTTACTTGTTCTTCTTCAGGCTCCGTGTTATGCCAGGATTCCATTTCACCTTGTAGGTTTGATTCTTCCTCTTCACTAAGGAAATCACTTGACTCTTCCTCTTCACTTTGGGAATCACTGAAGGTCTCCCCTATGTCAATTTCTTTCCCTCTAAACATCACTCCTTCCTCACTGTCACTGCTTACAATGTTCACAGTGTGCACAGTCTGCCTATCCTTTTGTGCTCCTGATTCCTGCTGTTTCTCCTCGACCAGCTCTATTTTCACCTTTATGAATGTGTGTCCTGGTTCCATTGGAACAAAAGTATTAGATATACTTCTCATTTTCTCCCCTACTTCTTAGGCTCCAATTGTATCTTTTGGTTTTGAAGACTTGCCCTTAGACAAACTTATTGGGATTGCCCTCATTGGCTATTGTCCTGCCACCCTGCTGGCATCCTGTGCTTCCTCTGGACTTATTTCATGGCTCATGGATTTTGGATCCACAAATGTTTCTGATGTAACTGCTACTGATATTCCCAGTGCATAGGGATCCATTAGTGTAGCATTTTTATCCTTTTCTACTATCCTTGCTTCAACAATTTTTCTTTTCTTCTCATAGAAGCACTGTAAGTCCTCAGTGGGTATGTAACTGTTATACCCTTAGCCTTAAGTTCCTCAATCTTATCCTTCAGCCATGTTTTTGAAAACAAAATTATTGGTTTAGACAATACATCTAGAGATGTATTCCATGGCTTTGACCAATCAAGCTCTGTAATGGGAGCCCGTCTTCCTTGTGCATAACTATGGTGTAACAATCGATCATCATCTTGTACTTGAGGAGGCACATATATGTTGCCAATAGACTTCATCTGTTCTATGGTCAATCTTTTGTGGGCTCTTTTCCTCACCTCTTTGTCATTTTTGCAGTCTGCCCAGAAATCCTCAATGTGTATTTGATGTTTGTATTTTTTATTTACAAAATTTTGTATTCTGTGGAAGGGATCAAATTTCCTTTTTAAATCAAATTCTTTGAAACCATAATACCTTAGCTCCTGCTCTGAATAACTAGAAACTTCTTCACTGTAATAGGAGTTCCTCCCGATAGCCCATGGTAACTTTACATTTCCCCTGTTATTGAATTTTTTCTTGTACATCCTGAAAATGTTCAAGTTTTGCCTAGAAAACTCTTGCACTATTAGTATATCAGAAGGATACCTGGGAAGCATAAATGGCTTCCCCTCAAAACCCTTAGTCCTTATGTAAGTGAACTATTCAAATTGTATGAACCAAGAACTGTACAATCCAATTGCACTTTCTGCATCCTTAGACAGTCTTTTGCCCTTTTCCTCCCTCAGTTCTCTTACCATGTAGGTATAAAAAACATCATTAACCAGAGCAAAGTTCTTCATTGTGTTTCCCTCCTGCAAGACAGGGTAATGCTCATATACTAACTTTTGATCTGGACCATTTCCCAGGGTACCTACCCTTTCTATTCCATGAATATAAGGTCTAACCACTGCAGCACATGCATATAACACATAAGAAGATAGATAGAAGGGCAGGCTTTTCTATTGCCTCCTCATGGCCTGCCTCCAAATAGCAGTACTAATGGCCTTGGCCCAGTGTATTTGCCCTTGGTCCTTTTGTCCTGACCTTATAAATTCAATGATTGTGAACATCCATGCTTCACACCTGGTTCCATCCCTTAATCCAACTAGCCTGCTCAACATGGTGACCATCAAATAAATCTCCTCCTTGAAGCATATCCTCATTAAATTCTTGGGTATCCTGGCCATAGCCTTTGGTTTGTTCTCTGCGTTATACCACCCATGGAATATCTTCCCTTTACATTCCTTCTCATTTGTGTAGAAGCCCTCGTTGTATTTATCAATATCAATGCCTATCATCTTATCAATGATCTTCAACCCAAAAGTGTTAGCAATTCCTTCTGGAGTCAAATCAGCAATTAATTTATCATATAGCATAACCATCCTGGTACTTGAGTTATACATAATTACATAGTCTAAGCACAAATCCCTGGCTTCCATCTCCAATGGGAAACCTGCAGCCCGGTATAACCCATTCTCCTAGATACACTTCATATCTGGAGTCGCATCCGCAGTGATGATCTTCTTCAGGACATCTTCAACATCGTAGGTCCCTGTGTTTGTCTCCATGCCTACTCTAGCTTCACTAATCAGGGATGGATAACCTCTGTGCAGAGGTAATTCCTCTTTCTCTGGTTCTTTCCGGGGCTTTCTCTCTTTCTTTTCGTCACCCCCTGCATCCTTCTTTTGTTTTGGGGCCATCCCGTGGAAACGTACATTTCTCAATCTTTGCTTCATATTCATGTTTAGGGTTTTTACTGTGTATCTCAATTTCTACCATTTTACCCTAACCTCATCTATCTTTTATGTTTTCTCTACCCTTTAACTCCTAATCTCTACTTAGCTGATTCATAGGTAAAACAATAACTTTTGAAAAATGCATACATTTTAAACCCAAAATTACTAAAATTAACTTCACTTTTTACCATTCGAAATGGAAATGGTGTTTTGGATAAATACTTATTTTTTGTGACCGTTTACTGTTGCTATTGGCTTACTTTACCATTTTCACCTTTTTTAGCTACTATAGCTTTGTCGCTCTAGTAAATTCTGCTCAATTACTGCAACAGTCTTCTTTTCTACAAATTTCAACGTTTAACAATATATCTTGAAAGCAAAATAAAAATAATTCTGCCCTAACTCTTGTTAAATTCTATTTGATTGAGCATTGAACTTGCATTAATTATAGTAATTAATGCTCTACAGTTCCAGCTTTCAATTCAGTGTTTATTTTTTTTGAACCCTTTATTACCATTAGTCAAATTCTGCATACATTCTTTTCCATGTATATTTCATTGTATGTTCTCTTTGTATCTCTTCGTTGTATCTTTAAAAACATACAAACATTTTGTGCAAAGAACCAACTAACGCTTTTGCCTTTTCCGCTTTCCATACCTCTTTGCATCTTTTGGTTTATATATCTTGCTTGTATATTCTGTTGTATAAGCGCACATACAAACACCTTATACATTTATTTCCTTACCTTTTCCCTTCTGGGATGTGTATGATCCTTTGTATATCGGCATTGTATATTTAAACGTACAAACACCAAATATACAAAGACTTTTTGTTATTTAATTCTTTTTGACATTTGGGGCATGTATATTAGTTTGTCTATCGGATATACATTGTAAACATACAAAACTAATATACAACTGGTGGGGTCCACTTTACCTTTCAAACTTATCCATCCGTGCGATGCATATAACTTTTGCATCACTTTCGGACCCCAACCCTCTCATAACTCTAACTCAATTTACCTCTCAAGTCCATCATGTATATAACTCAATGTATCTCTTCATATACAATTCAGACGCAATGCATTGTATTCGTCCTATTTCAATTTCCCTGAGTTCCAGCTTGTATGTAAAGATCAATGTATCTTTTGGAACATATACAAGCATGGAAGTATACAACGAATTAACTCCAATTGATAACTCTTTGGTTCCACAATGTATACAAAAGAATGTATATTTTACCTTGTATATCCCGAAACATACAAAAGGCAAAAAACATACAACAGTTTAACTTTATTCCATAATTGCTTCGATTTTGGCTTGTATAAAGTGTTTGTATATTTCATTTCATCCAAATATACAAACCTTGATATAAAAGCGACGAACTTAACTATTTATTCACTTGAACTTTGAACCTTTCTTAATTCCACCTTGTATAAAACACAATGTATACCTGATATTCATTAAGTCCCGATACATTGTATTTACCAAAATTTGCCTTACCCTCAAACTTGCATTGTATGAAGCAGAATGCATGCCTCCCGATATCATGCATACAAAACCCAACGTAAACAATCATTATGCATTATTTAATAACATTCAAATTCCGCGATGTGTAAAATTCTTTGTATCTCTTGATTGTATATTTCGCATCCGCCAAATATACAAGTGCCAAACATACATTGATTAAACCAACTTTGATACCTCCTCAATTCCACGCTATGTATAATCCCTTGTATATTTACTTGTATGTCCTCCCATTTTCCAAATATACAAAGTAAAATATACATTGCAGATTTCAACATGTGTACATTCCAACCTAACTCCCTTTGGGTCCATCCTGTAGGTATGTATAAAACATTTCTTAAATGCATACAAGGAAAAAAGCAACAAAATAAGAAAACCCGACAACTCCCCCTTTTGCGACCAACACAAAAGCTTGATATAAAAATGCATTTGTATATGAGACAACTTTGCATATACAAAGAACTTTGTATATACAAGGCACAAACCCTCTAATTGTACATTTACCAAAAACAACAATAACTTGCAAAATACAACGAATTTTAGAATAATTCAAAAGACAACCCCTATTTATTTTCAACAAGGAATTCACTTGTATTTTAACCTGGTACTCAAATGCAATTTTTTCTCTATTTCTAACAAGGTTTGTATTTTTAGCTCCTCTTCCCTTTACCACCAAGCAAAACCCACACACAAAAGCAACCAAAAGCCAGCTACAGCAGGGGTCCTCATTTTGCTAAGGAGTAAAATGGGGCGTGTTGTGAGCATCACAACGACTTGATAGGGTTTTTGGTGCTAGAAGGAGGGCTTGATAGGAATTAAGGTTGAGTTTAAGTAAAACTGGCTCATCACAGTAACAGCGTGACTAGGTCTAGGGTTAATCCTGACGACATATTTGTGTAGCTACCTGATAGAAGACAGAGTAGGAACCCTTTTATTTGGAGTCCTAAAACATCAAATACAGGAAGTTCATCTGGAATGCCTCCTGGATCACCTTTTTACACTCATAGTATTGGCAGTCCTAACAGTTCTTTATCTGGGTCCTTAAGTCTTGGTTCAGGTTCTCCCAGAGGTCCTAGTCCTCCCAAAAGCCCAAGTACACCTAGAAATTTAGGTACTCCCACAGGTCCAGGTCAGGCACAAATACCGGCAATGGCATATTTTAATGTCAACTCACCCATATATTTTGTTGATTATCATGAGATGCCGAAGAACCCTGAGAAAATATGCCCTAAATACCAGTTGCACCAGGCTCTAGAGGATCATATAAGGATATTTAAGGAAGCCTGCTTCAGAGCCCAATTAGAACATGAAGATGTAGTCTGTAGGTTATTTCCTTATACTTTCAATGAGCAAGCTTCCAATTGGTATGTCAATTTACCTAATGGCTACGTTTCTTTCTGGACACTGATGGAGGAAGCATTTTTGTCTAGATTTAAGGGACCAGTCGATCCTTCTATCTTATATCATAAATTGGGCACAATCAAAAGAGGTGAGGGAGAACTAATTGATAACTTTAATGATAGGTTTCAAAAGGAATCTTCTAGGTTGGTAGCACCATACACAGTAGTTCTAGACACATTGTTGGCTATGTATTATGTTGCTTTAGATCCACTAATTGCCATGTTTGTCAAGAGAAAGCCTAACATAGATATAGTATCTAAAGCCTATAAAGAGGCAGCCTCTGTAAATCAAGAGATGAGGCAGATGACTTATAATCCATTCCTCAATGGAGGAAATCCCAGCTTGCGAGAGAAGGTTTTGTTTTGTGTAGCATTGTTTGCTTCTCCTTTGAGAGTGAAGATTGGTTGCTATTTGGGAGCTACCACTTTGGCATCAACTACTCCATCATTGATGACATTTTTGTTCTTTATCCAAAACTTTGACTTGTCTGTGGTGTAATTAGAGTTAGGGGTGTCCTTGTACAACTTTATTTGCCCCTTAGTGATCATATCTTTCTTGATAAATAATATCATCTCAATGAATTTCAAAAATGAGGTAGGGAATTGAATTTGGATTTGGTAATTTAGATCGGGGTTTAGGTTGTGGAAAAACATCTCTGTCATTTGCTTCTTAGGTATGTCATATGAGCATTTGCTCACGAGTTGTCTCCATCTTTGTAAGAAGGAGGTGAAGGATTCACCACTCTTTTGCTTTGTATTGCATAGATCAAGCATGGAGACTTTGTGTTCAATGTTATATGAGAAGTGTGTGACAAACTTGTTTACTAACTCATCAAAAGTTTTGATACCCGATGGAAGTTGTGAGAACCATTCCATGACTTGACCACCTAGAGATCTAGGGAATAGTCTCATTAAGAAAGTTTTTTTGTGAGCTACTTCCATACATGTGACATTAAATTCCCTAATGTGATCTCTTGGGTCTCCTTTCCCTTTGTACTTGTCAAACTTAAGAACTTCAAACCGAAAGGGGAAGGGCACCATGTTCAAACTTTTGTCAAAGGGATATGGTGCGATGTCTTCCAAGGAGTAAGTTTTAGTGTTTGTTCTCATTTTTAGATTTGTCATTTGTTGCATTAGGCCCTCGATTTGTTTCCTCATTTCTTCCATAGGTATGTTTGGGTCTACGACTTTCTTTCCTTTGTCCTCACTAGTGTGGTTTTCATGAGTTTCCTCTATGGTCTCTTTCAGTTTGTTGAGATCGAAGTCAGTGGGGAGTTTAAGTCCTAGATTTACAAGATGAAGAAAGTACTTGTGAGGGTCCTCGTGGAGCACTTTTTCTAGCAAGCATTGAAATTTCTGATCTTGGAGGGTTCTCTGGTACTCCTCATGAGAGATTTCCTCATCTCTGTCATGAGGGGTGACAATATAGTTGGATGTCCCAACCATTTCAAGTTGTTTTTAGTATTGAGATCTAGTTAAAACCATGTGAGGTGACATGGGAAGAGGTGGGATGAAACGAGAGATTTTGGCAAGGTGTTGGAGGAGATTGTTGAGAAGAGGATACTTGTGATGAGATTTGAACAAGGGACTCTTTTGATCAATGATTCCAAGCAAGTTGGTCGACACAAGACGATAGCCACAAGTAAGGATATCTGGTACCCGTTTACTGTGTAGAGACTAGTCTCACGCTAAGACCACTAGCGAAGTTCTGTGACCTACTAGGGTTACTTGAATCTGAAATGATCTAAAAAAGGTCTTGCACTAATCTGATATGGAACTCTTGACTTGCTTTGGAAAGACCTGATAGATGGTGGACGTGACGACCAATGAAAGAGAGGGTATGTTATGGAAATAGATGGAAAAGGTGACCACAAGGTAGATCTAATCTTAGAAACTAGAACAAGGCTAAAATGGGTATCCAAAAAGGTTAACAAATTTTTCTCAAAAGATGTGGAAATACTCACTGTCAGGGATGCGCAGGAACAGATGCACTAAAACAAAGGACAAATGCACAGCAAGTCGATACAAATGCGCATTATTGGTAAAAAGAAAATGCCCAGTAACATATGATAAAAGCATAGAAAGTCAATACAGATGCATAGCTAGTCAAGGTAAATGTGCAGCTTTGCAGGACAGATATGCAGCTCTAGTTTTCCTAATTGTTTTTACAATTTTTGGCATATTTTTTTGATGTTTTTTTAGTTTCTTTGTTGCAAGATGGTGTTTTTGATCTGATTTTCTTAATTATGGAAAGAAGACATAGCAAATACAGAGAATGTATTTATGGTTTTTAATTTTTTTTTGTAATTTTTTTTGGACTCTTTATGACACAAAAACAAGTTCAATCCTAGGTTGGAAAAAGTAATATTTGTTGGATCCCCTAGCTGTCCAAGTTTCCCAAGGTTCGTACCCCCACTGAACCTTAGGATTGTCTCTGCTATCTATACTAAAAACCACATGAATCAGGGTGGCTTCGAAGGTCCCACCTTCTACACCAACAAATAGAGGGATTTTGGGCTACTAAAACAAGGATGGGTAGTAAGTACAACTGTTTGAGTGGTTATACATGTGGAAGCACTACTTTTAGTTATGGGGTCCCCCATCCTGCAAGGGTTGTGCCTTGGAGGGTTTTGGGGGAGGTTGGCTGTCGGTATAACACAACTTCACTCATTGTTTGAAGCTTTCTCTCCAAACAAAATTTATTTATAGTGGCTTGGCAAAGCTTGACTTTATCTTGTTACCACCTAAGGTCGTTCTCCAAGGAGGGAAGGATATCTAAGGGCAGGTCTCTCTAAAGGTTTAACACATGTGAAAATGATATGTCTGGCATTTTGGTCACCCAAGATAGGGGAGAGCATAGGCCTGGTATCATTCCCAAAAACACAAAAGAAAGTGGTTCTTTTCCCCTAATTAAAATGAAAAAAAAACTATATGAGCTAGCTACTTGGGCACTCACACAAGTTGTTAACTTTGAAAGAAAGATAGCAATGGTTCAATTTTATCCTCCTAGCATTAGGACTAGAGTCAATTTGTTGATGCAACAAAATCAAGTTACTCCCTTCCTAGTTAGATCTACATGTGGTTTGGCATAAACATTCGATTACTATCCTTTAAAAAGACGATGTGTTAACAATGCAGCTAGAATGTCTAAACCAACTCTTAGCCCTGCAAGTAGATGAGAGAATATCCCTGTGAAAAAGTGTTAGCATTAGTAAAAACCACAAGAAATACCCTAAAACCACCGTTTAGAACAGATGCATAGCTTCAGAGCCTGAATGCCCAGAAACATAGCTTAGAAGTGCAAAAATTTTAAAAGCATAGAAATAGAGTTTATATGCACTGAAACAGAGATTATATGTGCAAGAGTATCAGATGCATCATAATAGAAGATGTATGCATGGCTTCAGGGGTCAGATGCGCTGAAATATCATATGCACTGGAACAAAGCTTAGATGGGTGATAGAATTGCTCAGATGCACCGAATCTTCCTGTGTATGAAACCTTTGCACAAAAAAAAACTTAGTTTTTGGATTGAATTGGGGCAAGGCCCCATGGTGAGCACCAAAAATGTTAAGGGAAAATTGGAGTAAACATGAATAATCAATATATCAATATCAATAAGACCCAAAACTCGATGAAAAGGAAAATAATCAAAATCAAACAAACAAAGATAAAACCTTTGCAAACCTCAATACTTTATAGCTTCCATTGGTTGCCTATCTTGATCGATCTTGCATGTATGAATAAGGCCCTCAAAGAGTACACTTCCTTGCTATTCCAAGATTGTCAATGGAGAATGACCATGATAGTGCTTTGTAATGAAGATGAGCTTCACAACTATGGTAATGATATGGTAACAAGTTGATCGCAAGCAAATGAAATGACTTGGGTGTCAAAGGAATGCTGTAATTCCTATAGAGTAACAATACTAAAAGTTTGGATGAATGAAATGGAGGAATTGAGTTCAATTTATAGACTTGAGAGAGAGAAGATCAATAGTATAGAAAGAATGAGAAGATCAACGGTATAGAAAGAATGAGAGGATATGCATGAATAGAAAGAAGACATGTGTCACACAAAAGTTGTTTTGTTTGAGTTAACTATTTTCTTTTATAAAAGATAAGACATGCTTTCATAAATTAGAATGTTTTTTTCTAATTTAAGAGATATTGATAAAAACATGGTTGATTGAGATAGTTAACTCAACTTGTGATTTGCTTTTGCATGATTTGATAGAAATTAAATAATAAATTATTTAATTTTGTGTGCATGAAGAAGAAGATTTAATTTTAGAAGATTTGGAAGATTTTTGAGGAATTTGAAGATAAGAAAGCAAATTTAATAAATAAATTTATTTAATTGTTGGTGCATGATTTGGAAGAATAAATAAAATATTTGATTGTATTTTATTTTTAGAGATTGAGAGAATTTAAATAAATTTGATTGATTTATTTAAATTTGGAAGAAGAATTTGACTAAATTAAATAATTAAGAATTATTTAATTGTTTGGAAGAATTTAATTAAATAAAGAATTTTATTTAATTTTGACTTTAGAAAAGGTAATTAAATATTTTGATATTTAATTAATTTTAGAGGAATATGAATCGAATAAATAAATTGGTTTATTTATTTATTGATAGAGGAATTAGGATGGAATAAATATTAAGAGTATTTATTTAGACCAAGTCGTGTCAATTTTAGATGTATACAATATTATTGTAGATCTGGCCTCTTCACTCCTATGGCACACACTCTTGGATCTAATCATCACTATAGTGGAGGTGGAAACACCAACACAAGGTTTGACTGAGGCAAGCCCTTATACACAACATGACCTTTTCCTCTTTCCTTGTGTGCAAGTCAAAGAAACAAGTTTCTAGAGCTAATTTCTGGGAAGAAGGAAAAATAGATAGGTATAGGTCTAGTGATATCCAGTATTCTGCAAAACCCTAGAAAAGGCCTAGGGTGCCCAAGCGCTCTAGTCCTTGGCATTTCTTCTCCAAGATCTAGGTTCTGAAGTATTACATGATCCTTGCTATACTTTCTATTTTTGATATAGAACAGGGTGGAGGTTTTTAAATCACTCACAATTCAAGCAATGTTTCAATTTGGAGAACCCTAACTTGGTGTCTTATTCCCATTTCCTTCAATCTTGCTTGTAGCCCTTGAAACAGTGAAAATTCAACATATCTTTTAGAGAAGGCCTCAAACCCATGAATTGGTTACCATTAGGAATACCCTTTATGTGCTTCCTTAACATATCAAATTTGTGCATAGATTTGTTTTAGAACTTCACCCTCTAAAATGGAATGCTACGATGCCCTTAAGCCTAATTAGGCCTCTTTTACAAGGCAACTTCAAGGTAAACCTTCTCCCAATCACAAACTTCTATTCTAGGACTTCAACCAAATCACATGGAGTTAGAAACAATAACTTTTGTCAATTGAAACACCTACAAATTCACCAAACTTCAAAACCCTACTTCTACCTGCACTCTTAGGCCTAATACATTGAGATATTAGGTTAGGCTTGCACAAACATGGCCCTACCTCCATCCCCTACATCTACAATCACTACCAACATGAAAAATACCCTAACTAATGCCATTCCACCAAGTTGCAGAGATTTCCACCAGTGGAATGGTCTTTTATTCCATGATTTTGTCTTCAAACCCTCAAGACCAAGGGTTCTAACCCATTTTCAGAAAAATGTCTCTAACAGGCTTCAAACTTGATGAAATTGGATGAAACTAGATGCAAATTATAGCTAACACATTCCCCTATGAATTAAAATGTAGATTAGTACATGATCGAATTGTACAGAGTCGTACCACACGCTGTAATAGCAGTTTTCAATGAAAACACATAGAGCAATGAAGCTTTCTTATTGTTTGTGCACCAAAAATATTTCCAAAGACATGCCTCAAAGTTTGTAAGGCATATTTAAACATCAACCAACCAAACCCAATGGTTCACAACCATCTTTTGAATTGGTGGCCGTTCAACTTCTATATACACCCAAAAATGACAATGTTGCTTGAGCAACTTTTTAACTTCTAGCAAGACTCACAACTGACCCCATATGACTAAAAACATGTGACATGGTCTAAATAGACCTTATTACACCAAAATTGGACTCAACAACAACATTAGACCATATTTACATCATTTGACTAGGTGCCCCTGCACCATACACACAGAGAGAAAAGAATCTCAAGTTCCACTTGAGATCAACTCTTGCACTATAGTACCATGTTTCTTAATGTCTTCCTCTATCATCCATGTTGTATCTTCATTAGGGAGACCTTACCATTTCACTAGGTATTCATTATACACCTTATGCCTTGTTCTCCTTGAATCTTTTGCGTCCAAAATGCTTTCAAGCTTCAATGGCTGACTTGTTGGTAGGTCCTTGACCCAATCTTCATCTTGCAATGATAGATCCTTTAAAAGGATAAAGGTCAGAAACCTTGAAAATTGGAGAGATAGCCACTCCAGGAGGGAGTTCTATCTCATAGGCATTGGCTCCAAATTTGTGGACCACCCTGCATGGTCCAATCTTTTTTATTTGTAGCTTTGTATATTTCCCCTTTGATAGCCTTTCTTTCCTCAAATGTGCTAGGACCAAGTCTCCTACTTTGAATTGAACATCTCTCTTCTTCAAATCTACATGTTGCTTGTACTTTTCCACTCTTTTAAAGATTTTCTCTAACTTGTTGATGTACTTCCCTTATAGCCACTGTAAACTCTTCTCCCTCATCACTCCTTTTGTCCATTCCACTCAAATCCCTGAGCTCAAACACACCTCTAGGTTTCAGTCCATAAACCACTTCAAATGGGCTTTTCCCAATGCTTCTATTGACATAGTCATTATAGGCATATTCGTCTCATGGAAGGATCAGATCCCATTCCTGTCCATGCTCCTTTATGAGGCATCTCAGAAGGTTTCCAAGTGATCTATTAACCACTTCAGTCTGCTCATCTATTTATGGATGATAGGCAGTACTAAAGGTTAAGTTTGTACCCAACTTTCTCCAAAGGATCCAACAAAAGTGACCTACAAACTTTGAGTCCCTATCTATTACAATAGTCAATGGTAGCCCAAGAATCCTGACCACCTCCTTGAAAAACAAGCCTGCAATGTGTGAGGCATCATGGGTGCTTCTCCATGCTATGAAATATGTCATTTTATTGAACTAGTCCACCACAAAAAATACACTATCATACCCCCTCTAAGTTTTTGGCAAACCTAAGACAAAATCCATCCTGATGGACTCCCATGGTCTACTAGGTATTGGCAAGGGCTGGTAAAGACCTGCATTTGAACTAGAACCCTTGGCTCTTTGGCAAATTACACAATTTTCAACAAATTTTTTGACATCCACTTGCATCTTTGGCCAATATTAAAATCTCCTTACCTATTCCAAGGCTTTATTCACACAAAAATGTCCTCCTAAGCTGCCACAATGCTTCTCTTTTATCAAGTTAGTTCTCATGGAACACATGGGAATACATAACTGAGCAGCCTTGAACAATAATCCATCTTGCAGCAGAAAATTAGAATATTCATCATGAAAAACACCCTTAAACTGATCACAAACAACATATACCTCTTTGAAGTCATCATCTTCCTCATACATACCTTTCAAAGCATCAAATCCCACACTTTGGAGTTGAATTTCTTGCACCAACATAGACCTTCTGCTTAAGGCATTTGCTACCTTGTTTGACTTCCCTCTTTTGTGTTTGATTGTGAAGGTATAGCTCTGTAGGTATTCCACCCACTTCACATGTCTATGGCTCAGCTTGTCTTGACTGTTAAGGAACTGCAAGGCATGGTTGTCAGTGAAAACAATGAACTCCTTGGGTAAAAGATAGTGTCTCCACTTCTTTAGGGACTACACCATTGCATATAGCTCCAAGTCATAAGAAGAGTACTTCCTTTTTTATTCATTAAGATTCTCACTAAAGAAATCCACAGGTCTTCCTTCTTGGCTCAAGATAGCCCCAATTGCATACCCACTTGCATCACACTCTATAGTGAAGATCTTGTTGAAATTAGGCAATGCTAGGATGGGTTGTTGTGCCACTCTATTTTTCAGGTATTGAAATATTTTTTCTACCTCATCAGTCCATACAAACCTTTTCCTTTTATCCCCTTTGATTGTGTCAACGATGGGAGCACAAATGTGACTAAAATTCTTAATGAATTTTCTATAAAAAGTAGCTAGACCATGAAAACTTTTTACCTCACTTGCTGATGTAGGAGTGGGCCAACTTAGAATTGCTTCCACCTTAGGAGGATCCATCTTCAAAGAGCCTTTGGATATCACAAATCCAGGATAAACTAACTCTTCCTTCATGAATTCACATTTTTTCAAATTAATCATCAACTTTTCTTCATTTAGCCTCTTCAAAACCAAGTCTAGATGTTGCAAGTGTTCCTCTTTAGTCTTACTAAACACAAGAATATCATCCAAGTAGACAACCACAAACTTACCTATGAAAGACTTCAAAACTTCATTCATTAGTCTCATAAAAGTGCTTGGTTCATTTGAAATCCATTACCATCCATTCATACAACCCCTCATTAGTTTTGAAGGTAGTTTTCCACTCATCCCCCTCTCTAATTCTGATTTGATGGTAGCCACTTTTGAGGTCAATCTTAGAAAAGTAACAAGATCCTCCTAAACAATCCATCAAATCCTCCATTCTTGGTATGGGAAACCTATACCTTATAGTGATTTTGTTAATTGCCCTTGAATCAGTGCACATTCTCCAATCTCCACCTTTTTTTGGTGCCAACACAGTAGGAACAACACATGGACTTAAACTTTCCCTTATGAGACCCTTATGTAGCGATTCTTGTATTTGTTTCCTTATCTCTTCATTTTGTTGAGGAGTCATTTTGTATGCAATGTTATTGGGTAGATTTGCACCAGGTATAAGGTTTATGTGATGGCTTACATCTCTCATAGGTGGCAAAGAACTAGGGAGCTCATCAACTACAATATCTTGATACTTGTTCAACAAGGCTTGTACTTCTTTAGGCACATCTTCAAGCTTTGTTGCTACTATCATGACAAACTTTGGTCTAATTAGAATGTCATATCCTTCTCCTCCCTCTTCTTTCATGGTTTTCAAAAACTCTTTTTCCCCAACTAGCATTACACTAGACCCAACTTGTGTATCTACCCCTTCATCTTGCAATGGAATAAGGGTGAATGAGACCCCATATTTTTCAATCACAAGTTTTCTTTTGTCCATCATGATTAGCCTTTCTATCATACTACCACGGTCTTCCTAACAGTAGATGACAAACATCCATTGGGATGATGTCAGACAATATCTTGTCTTTATACCCCCCAATATTAAACTCAACCCATATTTGTTCATTAACCAAGACTTGTTGACCCTTATTCAGCCAAGAAACCTTGTAAGGTGTGGGGTGTGAGATCCTTTTCATGTTTAAATTTTAACCATCTCCAAAGAAACCAAATTATTAGTAGAACCAAAATCAACAACAACCTTGCATGCCTTGCCTTGAGATTTGCAAGTGGTTTTGAACAATGACTTTCTTTGTGGAGGCTCCTTCACCATAGGGACTTTGAGTAATATTCTTCTCATCATTAATGTCTCTCCAATTTTTGGAACAATAGACTGAGATGGAGATTTGACACTCTTACTATCTTCCTCTTGCATTAATTGAGTTCTCCTTTCTCCAACATGTGAATTAGAAGGTTGTTTATTAGGACATTTCCATGCTTGATGGCCAAATTGATTATTGGTAGCATCTTCCTGAAAATGTGTTTGACCCTCTTCCTTGTTCACCAAATCTACCTCTACCATTTGATCTCCTACCTCTGAAACTATCCCTTGATTCACCACCTTGTTCATGATGGTTGCTTGTCTGTCCTTGTTGCTTTTGTGACTTTCCTCTTCCTCCAAAGTTGCCCCTACCTCTAAAGTTCTTCCCTCTACCTCTACCTTGCTTCTCTTGTCTCCTCTTTATTCTTTCCTCTACCTTGACTGCCATTTGGAAACATTCTTCAATTGTCTTAGGAGTTGTGAGACTTATCTCATCTTAAATGTTGTACCTTAGGCCATTTAGGTATCTTGCTACCTTTTCTACTTCATCTTCAATATGTCCTACTCTAATGCTTAGCTTATGGAACTCCTCAGTGTATGCCATGACATCCAACTCCTTCTGTTTTAGGTTTTGTAGCTTCCTAAAGGTTTGTATTGCATAGTCAGTAGGCAGAAATTGTCCTTTCACCTTAGCTACCATTCTATCCCATGAGCTTATCTTTGTCTTGTCCTTCTTTACTCTCTCCTCTTGCACATAGTTCCACCATGTTAGGGCAAGGCCTTTCAACTTTGTCTTATCAAGCTTTACCTTCTGATCATCTGCTATCTCCTCATACTCAAAGTAATTGTCAAGAGCATCTAATCAACCCAATACCTCTTCACTATACATCTTCCCACCATACATGGGCAATTCCATATTCACCTTAGGAGTATCTCCCTTGACAGCCTTCAGTATCTTAACCATTCTCAATTCATCAGGGTCCACCTCTTCCTCTTGGACTCCTTCTTGAGGGTTTTCATTCTCACCCTCTTCCTCTTCCTGTTGGTCACTTTGGTCTCCACTAACCACACCTATCCTTTGGTTAGATTCCAATGCTACAAGTCTGGCTAGGATAGCCTCTTGAGACTCCTTTATTCATCTCAACTCCTTAGCATGTTGCTCTTTCAATTCTCTGACTTCTTTGGTCATTTGATTGCTCTTTAGAGGCATATTATTTGTTCTAACTTCAACATCTTTTCCACTTCTCAATCAGAACCTATGCTCTAATACCACTATGATGTAGAGTAGGGTGGAGGTTTTTGAAAATCACTCACAATTCAACCAATATTTTTATTTCGGGAACCCTAACTTGGCGTCTTATTCTCATTTCCTTCAATCTTGCTTGTAACCCTTCAAACAATGTAAATTCAACATATCTTTTAGAGAAGGCCTCAAACACATGAATTGGTTACCATTTAGAATACCCTTTATGCTCTTCCTTAACATATCAAATTTGTGCATAGACTTGTTTCAGAACTTCACCCTCTAAAATGGACTGCTACGCTGCCCTTAAGCCTAATTAGGCCTCTTTTACAAGACAACTTCAAGGTAAACCTTCACCCAATTACAAACTTCTATTTTAGGACTTCAACTAGATCACATGGAGTCAGAAACAACAACTTTTGTCAATTGAAACATCCACAAATTCACCAAACTTCAAAACCCTACTTCTACCTACACTCCTAGGCCTAATACATTGAGATATTAGGCTAGGCTTGCACAAATAGGGCCCTACCTCCATCCCTTTCATCTATAATCACTACCAACATGAAAAACACCCTAGCTATTGCCATTCCACCAAGTTGTAAGGATTTCCACCAGTGGAATGGTTTTTTATTCCATGATTTTGCCTTCAAACCCTTAAGACCAAGGTTTCTAACCTGTTTTCAGAAAAATGTCTCTAACAGGCTTCAAACTTGATGAAATTGGATGCAACCAACTACAAATGATAGCTAACACATTCCCCTATGAATTCAAATGTAGATTAATACATGATCAAACTGTAAGGAGTCGTATCACACATTGTAACAATAGTTTTCAATGAAAACACACAGAAAAAGGAAGCTTTCTTATTCTTTGTGCACCAAAAATCTTTCCAGAGCCATGCCTCGAAGTTTGTAAGGCATATTTAAACATCAACAAACCAAACTCAATGGTTCACAACTAGCTTTCAACTTCTATATACAGCCAAAAATGACAATATTGCTTAAGCAACTTTTCAACTTCGCTAGCACTGGGGCTCTACTTAGGAGAATTGTAACGATAACCTTGCTGGGGCTATGGATGCCTGCTGGTAGCAAGGCCCTGTCTGGTTGGCTATTAGGGAATGACATCAACTAGGTAGTCTAATGTCAGTCACTGGTCTATTCAACTAATTTTCAAGATGAGGATAATTAATCACGCGCACCCACTTAAACTGAAAAGGAAAATTCTTGCATCTTATTGAATACTTTGAGTCGTAAGTTAAATGATGATTTGCATAATTTAAGATAGTCAAAAATTATGAATTTATTTCATTTCAATTTTCTTTAATGGTTTTAATTTAATTGTTTTATTTAGTTTCTAGTTTTTGTGATGCTCACAACACGCCCCATTTTACTCCTTAGCAAAATGAGGACCCCTGGTGTAGCTGGCTTTTGGTTACTTTTATTTGTGGATTTTGCTTGGTGGTAAAGGGAAGAGGAGCTAAAAATACAAAACTTGTTAGAAATAGAGAAAAATTTGCATTTGAGTACCAGGTCAAAATATAGGTGAATTCCTTGTTGAAAATAAATAGGGGTTGTCTTTTGAATTATTCTGAAATTCGCTGTATTTTGCAAGTTATTGTTGTTTTTGTTAAATGTACAATTAGAGGGTTTGTGCCTTGTATATACAAAGTTCTTCATATATGCAAAGTCATCTCATATACAAATGCACTTTTATATTGAGCTTTTGTGTTGGTCGCAAAAGGGGGAGTCATCGGGTTTTCTTATTTTGTTGCTTTTTTCCTTGTATGCATTTAAGAAATGTTTTATACATACATACAGGATGGACCCAAAGCGAGTTAGGATGGAATGTATACATGTTGAAATCCGCTATGTATATTTCAATTTGTATATTTGGCAAATGGGAGGACATACAAGTAAATATACAAGGGATTATACATAGCGCGGAATTGAGGAGGTATTAAAGTTGGTATAATCGATGTATGTTTGGCACTTGTATATTTGGCGGATGTGAAATATACAATCAAGAGATACAAAGAATTTTATACATCGCAGAATTTGAATGTTATTAAATAATGCATAATGATTGTATATGTTGGGTTTTGTATGCACGATATCAGGAGGCATGCATTCCGCTTTATACAATGGAAGTTTAAGGGTAAGGCAAATTTTGGTAAATACAATGTATTGGGACTTAATGAATATTAGGTATACATTGTGTTTTATACAAGGTGGAATTAAGAAAGGTTCAAAGTTCAAGTGAATAAATACTTAAGTCCGTCGCTTGTATATCGAGGTTTGTATATTTGGATGAAACGAAATATACAACGAAATATACAAGCACTTTATACAAGCCAAAATCAAAGCAATTATGGAATAAAGTTAAACTGTTGTATGTTTTTTGCCTTTTGTATGTTTCAGGATATACAAGGTAAAATATACATTCTTTTGTATACATTGCGGAACTGAAGAGTTATCAATTGGAGTTAAGTCGTTGTATACTTCTGTGCTTGTATATGTTCTAAAAGATACATTGATCTTTACATACACACCGGAACTCAGGGAAATTGAAATAGGATGAATACAATGCATTGCGTCCAAATTGTATATGAAGAGATACATTGAGTTATATACATCACGGACTTGAGAGGTAAATTGAGTTAGAGTTATGAGAGGGTTGGGGTCTGAAAGTGATGCGAAAGATATATGCATCGCGGGGATGCATAAGTTTGAAAGGTAAAGTAGACCCCACCAATTGTATATTAGTTTTGTATGTTTATAATGTATATCCGATATACAAACTAATATACATGCCTCGGATGTCAAAAAGAATTAAATAATAGAAAGTCTTTGTATCTTTGGCATTTATACGTTTAAATATACAATGCCAATATACAAAGGATCATACACATCCTAGAAGGGAAAAGGTAAGGAAATAAATGTATAAGGTGTTTGTATGTGCGCTTATACAATAGAATATACAAGCGAGATATACAAACCAAAAGATGCAAAGAGGTATAGAAAGCGGAAAAGGCAAAAGTGTTAGTTGGTTCCTTGCACAAAATGTTTGTATGTTTTTAAAGATACAACGAAGAGATACAAAGAGAACATACAATGAAATATACATAGAAAGGAATGTATGCAGAATTTGACTAATGGTAATAAAGGGTTCAAAAAACATAAACATTGAATTGAAAGTTGGAATCATAGAGCATTAATTACTGTAATTAATGCAAGTTCAATGATCAATCAAATGGAATTTAACAAGGGTTAGGGCAGAATTATTTTTATTTTTCTTTCAAGATATATTGTTAAACGTTGAAATTTGCAGAAAAGAAGATTGTTGCAATAATTGAGTAGAATTTACCAGAGTGGCAAAGCTACAGTAGCTAAAAAGGGTGAAAATGGTAAAGTAAACCAACAGCAATGGTAAACGGTCAAGAAAAATAGGTATTTATCCAAAATGTCGTTTCCATTTCGAATGGTAAAAAGCGAAGTTAATTTTAGTAATTTTGGGTTTAAAATGCATGCATTTGTCAAAAGTTATTGTTTTAACTATGAATCAGCTAAGTAGAGCTTTGGAGTTAAAGGGTAGAGAAAACATAAAAGATAGATGAGGTTAGGGTAAAATGGTAGAAATTGAGATACATAGTAAAAACCCTAAACATGAATATGAAGTGAAGATTGAGAAATGTACATTTCCACAGGATGGCCCCAAAACAAAAGGACACAGGGGGAGAGGAAAAGAAAGAGAGAAAGCCCCAGAAAGAACCAGAGAAAGAGGAATTGCCTCTACACAGAGGTTATCCATCCTTGATTAGTGAAGCTGGAGTAGGCACAGACACAAATATAGGGACCTACGATGCTGAAGATGTCTTGAAGAAGATCACCATTGTGGATGCGACTCCAGATATGAAGTGTATCTGGGAGAATGGGTTATACCAAGCTGCAGGTTTCCCATTGGCGATGGAAGCTAGGGATTTGTGCTTAGCCTGTGTAATTATGTATAACCCAAGTACCAAGATGGTTATGCTATATGATAAAGTAATTGCTGATTTGACTCCAGAAGGAATTGCTAACACTTTTGGGTTCGAGATCATTGATAAGATGATAGACATTGATATTGATAAATACAACGAGGGCTTCTACACAAATGAGAAGGAATGTAAAGGGAAGATATTCCGTGGGTGGTATAATGCAGAGAACAAACCAAAGGCTATGGCCAGGATACCCAAGAATTTAATGAGGATATGCTTCAAGGAGGAGATTTATTTGATGGTCACCATGTTGAGCAAGCTAGTTGGATTGAGGGATGGAACCAGGTGTGAACCATGGATGTTCATAGGCATTGAATTTATAAGGTCAGGACAAAAGGACCAAGGGTAAATCCACTGGGCCAAGGCCATTAGTACTGCTATTTGGAGGCAGGCCATGAGGAGGCAATAGAAAAGCCTGCCCTTCTATCTATCTTCTTATGTGTTATATGCATGTGCTGCATCGGTTAGACCTTATATTCATGGAATAGAAAGGGTAGGTACCCTGGGAAATGGTCCAGATCAAAAGTTAGTATATGAGCATTACCCTGTCTTGCAAGAGAGAAACACAATGAAGAACTTTTCTTTGATTAATGAT
This sequence comes from Cunninghamia lanceolata, assembly GCA_027924645.1. Classification (NCBI taxonomy): domain Eukaryota; kingdom Viridiplantae; phylum Streptophyta; class Pinopsida; order Cupressales; family Cupressaceae; genus Cunninghamia; species Cunninghamia lanceolata. The sequence continues at coordinate 2,866,551 of BSBN01000765.1, read as the reverse complement.
GTCTTTTATACCTACATGGTAAGAGAACTGAGGGAGGGAAAGGGCAAAAGACTATCTAAGGATGCAGAAAGTGCAATTGGATTGTACAATTCTTGGTTCATACAATTTGAATAGTTCACTTACATAAGGACTGAGGGTTTTGAGGGGAAGCCACTTATGCTTCCTAGGTATCCTTCTGATAAACTAATAGTGCTAGAGTTTTCTAGGCAAAACTTGAACATTTTCAGGATGTACAAGAAAAAATTCAATAATAGGGGAAATGTAAAGTTACCATGGGCTATCAGGAGGAACTCCTGTTATAGTGAAGAAGTTGTCAGTTATTTAGAGAAGGAGCTGAGGTACTATGGTTTCAAAGAATTTGATTTAACAAGGAAATTTGATCCCTTCCACAGAATCCAAAATTTTGTAAATAAAAAATACAAACATCAAATACACATTGAAGATTGCTGGGTAGACTGCAAAAATGACAAAGAGGTGAGGAAAAGAGCCCACAAAAGATTGACCATAGAATAGATGAAGTCTATTGGCAACATATATGTGCCTCCTGAAGTACAAGATAATGATAGATTGTTACACCATAGTTATGCATAGGCAAGACGGGCTCCCATTATAGAGCCTAATTGGTCAAAGCCATGGAATACATCTCTGGATATATTGTCTGAACCAATAATTTTGTTTTCAAAAACATGGATGAAGGATAAGATTAAGGAACTTAAGGCTGAGGGTATAACAATTACATACCCACAAAAGGGCAGGAAAAGAAAGATAGAGCCCATTGAGGACTTACAGTGCTTCTATGAGAAGAAAAGAAAAATTGTTGAAGCAAGGATAGTAGAAAAGGATAAAAATGTTACACTAATAGATCCCTATGCACTGGGAATATCAGTAGCGGTTGCATCAGAAACATTTGTGGATCCAAAATCCATGAGCCATGAAATAAGTCCAGAGGAAGCACCGGATGCCAGCAGGGTGGCAGGACAATAGCCAATGAGGGCAATCCCAATAAGTTTGTCTAAGGGTGAGTCTTCGAAACCAAAAGATACAATTGGAGCCCAAGAAGTAGGGGAGAAAATGAGAAGTATATCTAGTACTTTTGCTCCAATGGAACTAGGACAAACATTCATAAAGGTGAAAACAGAGCTAGCCGAGGAGAAACAGTAGGAATCAGGAGCACAAAAGGACAAGCAAACTGTGCACACTGTGAACATTGTAAGCAGTGACAGTGAGGAAGGAGTGATGTTCAGAGGGAAATAAATTGACATAGGGGAGACCTTCAGTGATTCCCAAAGTGAAGAGGAAGAGATAAGTGATTTCCTTAGTGAAGAGGAAGAATCAGACCTGCAAGGTGAAATGGAAATAGGGCATAACACGGAGCCTAAAGAAGAACAAGTACAGGAAGAGGTAGGATCATTAGATCCATTTGGTACCCTAGTACCGCCAAAAATCATTAGAGATGTGCAAGAGGAAGCACATAAGATTTAAGAAACTAAGAAAGAAAAAGTGGCATCTGATGAGAAAACAAGAGAGGACACCCCAGGTGTGGATGCCTTAGATATGTTGAATGTGTATGGGGAGCGGGGTGAAGAAGAGGAAAATACAGAAAGCCTGCAAACCCAAGAAGAGGAAGTTAAAAAGGATAAGGTAAAGGCCAGTTTACCAGTATATCCATAACAACCACAGACATGAAATACAGAGGCGAAAGATAAAATAGATGATAAACAAGAAGAAGATTTGAACAGGCCGGATAGTGAACAAATACATGCAGGGGATGATTAGAAAGAGAAGTCATCAGCAGAAAAAACACTTGAAGAGGAGGATCAAGAAAGGGGAAATATTGAGGAAGAGGAGGAGGAAAATGAGGTTGGATCAAAAGAGCAATCAAATAATCCCATAGATCAGGAGCTCCCACTTCAGCAGGAACAACTAGAAGAACAACAAAAGGAACCACTTCAACAATAAGAACAACAACAAGAGCAAAAACATGAACAACAACAACAGGAGGAAATTGGAATAGATAAACCTCATGAAGAGGTAACTGATGCAGAGAAAGTTGCATAAGGCATAAAAGAGGTGCCTACCTGGCTGGAAGGAGAGATAAGGAAGGAGAAGAAGGAAATACATCTGGCTCATATTGACATCAAAAGCTTATTAGGTGAGAAAACTACTCCAAGAAAAGAAAAGAGAAAAGCTAGGACTGTGTCTACAATACAGAGAGGTCCAGATGGATCCAGAACTTTGAACCTAGCTATACCACAAAAGGAGAAAGAAAAAGGTGAGATTACCCTGGAGGAATACAAGATACTTAATCTAGACCTCAGGCATTCCACAAGGGAACAACACATCGCTGAGTGGAAAGATATGAACCAGGTGACAGCAAAAATGCTAAGGAAAGACAAAAATAAATAGGAGGTATTGAAAGGACACATTGTCCAACTCCAACAATTCATTAAGGGGATATTTGACCCCAGTGCCACAATGCCTGACTTACCTGCTAACATAGCAATAATATCTAAAGAGGAAGTACAGGACATGGAAAAAAAAAGGTTCAAGGCCAATGTTTTGGATGAATGGTTTCATGATTTTTTGCAAGGAGGCGAACAAATGATAAGGCAAGCTGTGAAGAGCTAGAAAGTGGCCACAAAAGAGAAGAACAAATGTATGGTATTAATAAATAATTGTCAAGCAAGAGTAGGAGAGTGTAGATCTGAAATTGAACAATTGACTAAAATTGACACAAGAGTAGAGGAACTGATAAATGAGGGAGCACTCAATGTCACATTGGCAAATCAAGTGCCGCAGATGATTTTGGAGCTTAGATTTGAGGAGGATAACCTCAAAAGAAATATAGTAGTCATGCAAGAGTTGGAGAAAAAAGTAGAGGGGATGATCAAAATACATAAGAAAATCATAGAAAGACTCCTATAGCATGAATGTGCAAAGATGCCAGCCTATGACTTAAAGAGAGCATTGACAGAGTTCAGGGCCATATTCACACCCTGTACAGAAAATTCTGATGCAATCCTCAGCAAGCAGATAATGGATACACTGATGGAAGAGAGAGCAAAAATGAAGAAGTACAAGAAAAGAACAAAGGGCTCAGAGGACAAAGAAAATGAGTTGAAAGAAAAGGTGGTGATGCAAGAGTTCATTTTAGCAAAAAGTCTAGGAGGGGACCACACCTTTGTGGAGGATGTGATTGACAATTTCAAGAAATATTTGAAGAAAGGGTAAGAAGGCAGGAGCAAAGAATTTTGAGAGGAAATCAAATGAAGAGCCTCGGCGGGAAAAGGTCACATGAAATGGGAATCTTATTTGTGAAAGGTTCCAAGAACATCCTTTGAGAGGAAAAGAGCCAAGTAGTGGATTGGCACACAGTTATGAAATGAAGGTGAACCATTGGTCAGTAATAAAAGGACCTTAACCATACAATTGTGGTTGTAACCGTAGAGTGGAGGTTGTAACCGTAGCAAGGGAGGGAATTCAAATTCTATATAAGAAGCATTGCTACTTGTATATTATTTACATAGGGATTTTTAGCATTTAGCCAATAATTGTAAATTCTTTCTGAGAATTTTGGAGTAGAATATTTTAGTTTAGAGGACACCTATTGTCTGCATTAGGGAACGCGTGGAATGTCCAGCTTTCTTAATGTATCTGTAAAGCACTGTAAGTTTTTTGGTATATTCGATTAATAAAGCCAAGAGTCATTCCTACATTATAAATCTTGTATGAATGTGTTTTGAATATAAGTGAATCTGGGAGTCTGTGTCTATTTTCTGAGTGTCTTCTAGCTCTTCCTTGCATTTAAAATAATTTCTCTTAAAACTCGCAATCTTGAATGCAATATTCATGAAAATACTCAGGATATTTGTATTTAATGATTTAGTCTGCTGGTTTAATTGAATCTGTTGTATTTCTTACTGTGTGCATAACAGAACATTTAGATCCTGTAGTGAATGATGGTGAATTTAAATTTCTCTAACTTTTCCCAACAACTTTGAAATACTTAGCTTAAACGTTGAAATTGAAAGGAGATTATCTAACATTTGAAGAGTTTAAGAGCAATAAGTGGATATTTGATAATCTTCATAAATATTTGAAAAGCAAAGCATGTTTGAATATAAATCATATAAAGCTTTGAGGTACAGTAATGATTTTATGCAAATGAATGATTAGAAAGTTGATATTTGTATTAGTTTGCGTAATAGGAGTCTAGTAAGTCATAAACCCACTTTAAATCACGTAAGGCCCCTTGCATATTACAGCTTCATAATAACCTAGTGAACGGTCCAATAGGTCAAGACCTGACCAATAAGGAAACTTGGGATCAAGTAATCGTAGTCAATTTCTTCGTATCTTTCAAGATGGTTAGGTTCATTTATGAATTTTAACTTTTGTTATGAGTGTGTAAAAAACAATCATCAACAGACATGTTCCAAAATGATGATGCCTATATTGACTTCATGAAACTTAGGGAGCACCTACCTACAGGAGATCATAAAGCTGGCTTCGCCATTGAACTCAACATTGTGGCTTATTTTGGAGAGGGTGCCAAGCCTTCCAGTCACAAAAACATAAAAATAAAAACTAGATCTGATTGTGAAAACCACTCTGCGGTAGTATCATATTCCAAAATAGTAAAAAGAAAGGATGCATCTGATGGTGAAAACCCAATTGTGGCACCTAACGATGGATGGCTTGACACTCTCCCCACTGACATGTATCAGGAGAAGTCTCAGATTGTTGTGGAACCTACAGAACCTATCAACATTAGAACAAAGGATAGTCCTAAGATCATTCACTTTGCAAAGTCTCTAACTCCACCTGAAAAGACTAAGTTTGGACCATTCATCAAGAAAAAGCAAGTCAGCTTTTCTTGGTCATACACAGATATGCCTAGTTTAGATCCATATTTGATTCTACATCATCTTCCACTAGATCCAGGGGTCAAACTAGTCAAATAGAAGCTCAGGAAGATGCATCCCAACATTGCATTACTAGTAAAAGAGGAACTCAAGAAACTACTAGATGTAGGGTTCATCAGGGCAATTGACTATCCAGAGTGGGTATCCAACATAGTACAATTTTCTAAACCTGATGGTAGAGTCATATTGTGCAATGATTTCAAAGATCTAAACAAATCTTACCGCAAGGATGACTTTATGTTGCCCAATATTGATATTGTAGTTGACTTGACAGTGGGACATACCATGCTTTCTCTTATGGATGGCTTCTCAGGATATAACCAAATTAAGATAGCACCAAAAGACCAATATAAAACTATTTTCACTTGTCCATGGGGCACTTTCTGCTGGAATGTCATGCCATTTGGGTTAAAGAATGCAGGGGCAACATATCAACGTGCTATGACCAGTATCTTCCATGATATGATGCACGTCACAATGGAGGACTATGTAGATGATATCCCTGCAAAGTCACTCAAAAGAGAATCTTAGCTGGATGTACTAGAAAAGGTCTTTCAGAGACTGGAACACTTCAAAGTCAGGTTGAACTTGAAGAAATGTGTGTTTGGAGTCACCTCCGGCAAGCTCTTGGGCTTCATTGTATTAGCAAATGGGATCAAAGTAGATCCTGCCAAAGTCAAGGCTATCATGGAAATGCCACCGCCTAAGAACATCACTCAACTATAGTCTCTACAGGGCAAGTTACAAGCAATCCATTGGTTCATATCACAACTGGTAGACAAGTGCCAACCTTTTAGTCATCTCTTACATAAAAACATTCCATTCAGATGGGATGAGAAGTGTGAAGAAGCATTTGGCAAACTGAAGGAATATCTCATGAACCCTCCTATTCTAATGCCACCTATCCAAGGTAAACCGCTATTACTTTACATATCTGCTACATAGATAGCTCTTGAAGCCCTATTAGCACAACATGATTATGAAGGTAAGGAAAGGGCTATCTACTACATTAGTCACGCATTGGTGGGCTACGAACTACAATATTCTCAGATAAAAAGATCTTGTCTTGCTATGGTTTTTGCTTCCCAAAAACTACAACATTACATGCTAGCACATTTAGTCAAGCTTATTGCAAAGATAGATCCACTGAAATACCTATTGAGCAAAGCAGCTCTCACAGGTCGCCTAGCTAAGTGGTTAATGCTCCTAAGTGAATATGACATTGAGTATGTAGAACGGAAGGCTATCAAAGGTCAAATCATTGCCGATCAGCTAGCAAAAGTACCATTATAGGATACCACACCAATGACATTTGAGTTTCCAGATGAAGCCATATTCAGTATCACAACACACTCATGGAAACTCTACTTTGATGGATCCTATACAAACCATGGATCGGGGGTAGGAATCTTGTTGTTCACTCCTCATAGCGACACCATACCTAAGTCTTATCATTTGTTATTCCCATGCACAAACAATATAGTAGAGTACAAGGCCTTGGTCATTGGTCTCAAAATGGCAGCAGAATGGAAAAGCAAAGAGCTACATGTCTATGGCGGCTCCCAACTGGTAATCAATCAAGTTAACGATGACTATCAGACCAAAGATTACAAGTTAATCCCATACAAGCGTATGGTGGATGGATTTAAAGAATACTTTGTCATCATCTCCTTTGAGAAGATACCTCACATTGAAAACAAAGTAGCAGATGCCATGGCAACCATCACCTCGCTCCTCGAGATCCCAGAGAATGAGTCACGGTATGAGTTCTTGGTGGAGTCAGTTACGCAACTAGCTATGATCTTCCTAAAACACACTCCATATGCCTATTAGTTGGATTTGATTCACCCTTGTATGGTAAGATTTACACTTACCTCAAGGATAATACCCTACCGCCTGAATTATCTTCTAACCAACATCAAACCTTCATTCGCCAAACCTCTTGTTACACCATTATCGCTGACACCCTATACCGCCAAGGTCTAGATGGTACTTTACTCTGACGTTTAGAATAAGAAGAATCTCAAACTGCCTTACAAGATGTACACGAAGGAATTTGTAGAACACACTCTATTAGTCCTTTAGCTAAGAAATTCATGCATTTGGGATACTATTGGCCAAACATAGAAACGGATTCATATCAGTTTGTGAAGAAGTGCAAACAATGCCAGATACATGGAAACCTGATACATGCACCAGCTCAAGAGCTATGACCTTTAATGACACCTTGGCCCTTTTGTCAATGGGGACTCGACCTTGTGGGCAAAATTCACCTACCATCATCTAATGGCCACAAGTTCATAATAACTACCACTGAATACTTTACCAAGTGGATTGAAGCCATTCCACTCACAAATGTCACAAGCAAATAGATTGCCTCCTTCATCCTCAATCACCTCATCTACAGATATGGAATTCCCTCATCCATTGTCACAGATAATGAAAGACCCTTTAAGAACCAGGATGTCCAAGAGCTTTGTGGAAAATTCAAAATCCAACACTATTTCTCTACCCCCTACTATCCTCAAGGCAATATCCAAGTAGAGGCATCCAACAAAACAATCTTGAAAATCCTCAAGAAGACAGTCAATGATGCTAGTCGTGATTGGCACATACAACTAAATCCCACTCTGTGGGCCTATCAAACTAGTATACTCACTCCCATAGGTGCTACGCCATATGCCCTTGTCTATGGATCCAAAGCCATTCTACCCATCGAGGTCAAGTTACCATCTCTAAGGGTATTGTTAAAAGGTCTTATCACTAATGAAGACTATAGAGTTTCCAGGTTGCAAGAGTTAGAGTTGTTAGGAGAAAGAAGGCAACAGGCCTTCAACCATCTCAACACATATCAATAGAGAATGTCATGAAGCTACAATCACAGGGTCTGTCCAAGGGTCTTCAATGTTGGTGATCTAGTACTTAAGGAAAATCCCTGCAATCAACAAGATCAGGAAAAGAAAGGCAAGTTTGAACCCAATTGGCTTGGGCCTTATGTCATCATTGCTACTTATGGATCAGGGGCATATTAGTTAGCAACATCAGAAGGTGAGTTGTTCGATGACCCAATCAACAGTATGCATCTTCATCGGTTCTATACCTAAGAGAACCCCAATGTAAGGGGGGCAAAAATTCAAAAATATAAAAAAAATAAAAAAAATCAGAAAAAAGCAAAAATTAAAAAAATGGAAAAAATAACAAAAAAATTTGTCCTCTAGTGAAAACCTTGCAAACAGGTGCCTTAGATAGGTACCATGATGAAAACCTGGCAAACAGGCATCATGTATACTCTTATCTTTCATGCAAATAAAAGAAAATGGTGAAAACCTGGTAAATAGGCACTACTCATGATAAATCACTTTCTCCATCTTTGGGAAACCAATCACCTTCTATCCATTCTTCCTACCATCATTTCTTGTTCAATCCATATTTGTTCCATAATAAAAACCTAATGATAACCTATCATGGCTTGATACTCTATCTCTTTTGTCACCTTATCAACTAAGGTCTTATCTAGTATCCTATCCACAGTGTAAACCTAGCATAGCATCTATTGTCGCTACCATAGGGTCAACCCCAAACTACGTTTCCTCTATGTCATCACATAGGCAAGGCCATTATCAATGCACCCCCAAGGCTCCACTTTCCCGTCCATACTGTATCTTTTTGTCTATCCTCTAGTCCATCCATGGTCCAAGTCCCCAAACTACATTGCCTCTGCGTCATCACGTAGGCAAGGCCATTTAGCAATGAGCCCTTGAGGCACTAGGTCAGTCCCTTAGGGTCCATTTTACTAGGCAAGCATGCAAGCACAAGCAAAACCCACTTTCAAGCAGAAATCTTGATGCAAGGCATCAACCTATCCAAAGAAAAGCAAGCAAGTACCTAAAACATTCAAACTGATTCTATCTAAATTATGGCAAGAGAAACACATCTAAATGCAAGAATGTTTTGTGTTTGTGATCAGGTTAACTTACAGAGTCTTGATTTTTGTTATCATGTCTTCCTATGCTACTCAAGGATGCCAAAAGCTAGAGATGCTATGATGGGGGCATGATTATTTTCTTTGTTTGTTGTTTGTGGATTAATCTTTAGTAATGTGAAGCCTTGTCTAATGACATGATCAACAAAATATCATCGAGGACATTTAGAGGTCTAACATGAAAAGGGACAATCCTTGTCTGTTGATACACAAGAAATACTCAGGTCATCTCAGTTCAATTATACCTAGATGCTTGTATTAATTTACAACATTTAAAAAAAGTACCAAAAAAATTACCCAATGATGAAATAAGCACTTCAAAATACTTGCAATATCAAGATGACAAATATCCATATCCATATCCATAACATATCCAATTGCATTTCATGTTCATATCCATATCCATATCCATATCCAATTACATTTTGCATACTATCCATGCAATAAAAATTCTATGCAGAGTATCAATGTTTACAAAAGCTCCTGATCCTTTCATTCACATTTCTTCTATCAACCAAATTTCTATCTATCATTTTATCTCTCATCCTTGTCCAATCAATTTGAGCAATGATCCAAATATAAATCCATCCTTAATCCATAGCAATCAAGTCAAGTCAATCTGGTCAAATTATCCAATCACACTCAGTGGCCTTGATCCTTGTCTAGTTGTAAACCAACTCAACCAATTATAATCAATCAATTGTCTTATACAGGATGTTGCATTGTAGAAATTAGACCAACACACACATCTTACATGACATGTTTCATTTCTTGAAACCAGACACTATCCTATCATGTTGCTCTAGGGATCTATCGTTCCTCGCCATGACAACACTATGTATATTATTATCGATTCATCGTTGGTTTACCGCTTGACAGGTGCAATACCTTGTTTGTTCTTGTATCATTTGTGCATACTTGCTTGTGTGTGTTATCATTCTATCTTGCATCCCATATCATTTGGCTCTTTCTTCAACCATTTTCTTCACCCCAACCTATTCTTCCAACCTTCTTCATCGTGAGATTGTCTGTCTCACGCCCTCGAAACTCTCTCCCCATCCAATTTCCTGAGGGGGAATCCTTTTGTTGTTAAACCTGTACCAGGGGCAAACTTGGGCATGTATCATTATTAGAAATTCTATTCTTTGAAGCAATGTTGTAAACTGCATTGTATCAAAGAGGTGCAGAATGTATATGCCTAAATATGACATGACTTGGTCTAAATAAATATTCTTAATATTTATTCCATTCTAATTCCTCTATCAATAAATAAATAAACAAATTTATTTATTCGATTCATATTCCTCTAAAATTAATTAAATATCAAAATATTTAATTACCTTTTCTAAAGTCAAAATTAAATAAAATTCTTTATTTAATTAAATTCTTCCAAACAATTAAATAATTCTTAATTATTTAATTTAGTCAAATTCTTCTTCCAAATTTAAATAAATCAATCAAATTTATTTAAATTCTCTCAATCTCTAAAAATAAAATACAATCAAATATTTTATTTATTCTTCCAAATCATGCACCAACAATTAAATAAATTTATTTATTTAATTTGCTTTCTTATCTTCAAATTCCTCAAAAATCTTCCAAATCTTCTAAAATTAAGTCTTCTTCTTCATGCACACAAAATTAAATAATTTATTATTTAATTTCTCTCAAATCATGCAAAAGCAAATCACAAGTTGAGTTAACTATCTCAATCAACCTTGTTTTTATCAATATCTCTTAAATTAGAAAAAAAACATTCTAATTTATGAAAGCGTATCTTATCTTTTATAAAAGAATATAGTTAACTCAAACAAAACAACTTTTGTGTGACACATGTCTTCTTTCTAATTGCGCACATCCTCTCATTCTTTCTATACCGTTGATCTTCTCATTCTTTTTATACCGTTGATCTTCTCTCTCAAGTCTATAAATTGAACTCGATTCCTCCATTTCATTCATCCAAGCTTTTAGTATTGTTACTCTGTAGGAATTACAGCACGCCTTTGGCACCTAAGTCATTCCATTTTCTTGAGATCAACTTGTTACCATATCATTACCATAGTTGTGAAGCTCATCTTCATTACAAAGCACTATCATGGCCATTCGCCATTGACAATCTTGGAATGGCATGGAAGTGCACTCTCTGAGGGCTTTATTCATACATGCAAGATCAATCGAGATAGGCAACCAATGGAAGCTATGAAGTATTGAGGTTTGTAAAGGTTTTATCTTTGTTTGTTTGATCTTGATTATTTCCCTTGTCATTGAGTTTTGGGTATTATTGATATTGATATATTGATTATTCATGTTTACTCCAATTTTCCCTTAACAAATATGATAGAAATATGAATGACAATGATGATGATTACCACAAGAGGTATAACCCTAGTTGATGAAGAAGGCTTGAAACTCCCTTCAAGACCTACAAAAAAACTTCAATAGAATCCACAAGTATATAACACTTCCAAGAATGAAGAACACTTTAGCATAAAGCACAATATAGGAGCAAACTTTACATTATTCTGCTAAGTGTCATCTAGCGTATAAAATAAAATACAAAACTCCTTTAAATATGCATTCCCATTCACTTACGATAAATAAAACACAATTAGGCTGACAAATACAAATTAAAGAAGTGTCCCAATCTGACACTACATAAGAGAGGCTAAAGGTCCCTACTAGGACTAGGACGCTTGGGCACCCTGGTCCTTTAGCCTACAAACTCTAAGAAGTGCCAAATATAGTGGGCTTAGTCCAGTCCTAAGTTGATTCCATCAGTTTTATTCATCGGGATTGATATTTTATTGTTTGACTCAAAAAGGTGTTAAAATAGGTCCTAATTAACAAAGGCACAAATTAGGTCTCTCCAGGTGCTAAACTAGGTGTAAAATGCTAGTGTACATATTTTACTCCATAACACTTACAACATATAGAGGAATGATGATACAAATAGAGATAATATCACAATGGATTTTGGTCCCTTTGTATCGTTATACCAACTGTTATGTATGAAAAAGGGGATGAAGGAGACAAGCATGTACATTAAATCAAACCCTATTCCACAATAACATTCAAGGACAAGACCAAGCCAAATCACTACCAAATGAAGGAGGACTCAACTATAGATCTTGTGCTCTTATTTGCTATGGAAAGATAAGATTCAATTTATCAAACCCTAGGTAAATTAATGCATAAAACCCTAGATTTGAAAAGATCTAATCATAACGAGAGATGCAGAGGAGGTATTAAGAAACTAATTTCACAAGAGTGATCAAAGAGATATTAGAACGTGTACCTCAGAAGCTAGAAAGTCAAAGGACTATGGGGTGGGTGCCCAAGGCCAGAAAGATAAAATATTCAGAAAATCAAAACTTGAGAAATCTCCAGAGAGTGTCCTAATGCTAGATTCAATGCCTATTTGAGCAGGAGGACTACAGGGAGGGCACCCAAGTCTTTCGTAGTGGAATATTCTAAAAATGTTTTAGGATCATGAAACCCTTTTTGTCACACAACCTTCCTATACCTTCACTTCTTCAGATTTTGCACCTGTAACCTACACACAAGAAGAAAAGGGGTTTGGGGGTTGTGGTGTTTAGGGACTTGCCTTAGTCAAATCCTGGGATAGAATTCAAGATTCCAAACATTATTGTTAGAGAGATTGTGTGCCCTAGTAGGGCAGAGGCCAAACATAAACCAATGATGATAGAATGATTCAAATAACAATGATATCACCTCGAAGGTAAAGCCCTTAGGACAATGAAGATTCTTCAACTCATAAGGAGATGGATGATGATTCTATTGGTTCTCAACTCCGCAGTTCACCAAACCCTAAAAAGATGCCAATCTTTGTGATCAGGTCTGGTAACCTATTTGGCCAACTGACGGAGTTAATCAAAATGATTATACCTCCTTGCACTTTAGGCCCTACTTTGCCTAGGTGGGTGTACCTTCTTATCATGAAATATGAGTTCTTCAATACTATCTAGTGATGTTTGAGTAGGTTATGTACAATTTTATCAATCAAATCTTCTTCTTCAACCAAAATTCAAATTGGCATCAAATCTAAAAATGGATTTTATTCAACTAATCTATTCCACTACTATAAACAAAAAAATCAAAAATTATGTACAAATGATTTTATTTGTCTAGGAGCACAACATCTGATCGGTGCCTTATTTGTTGGGCCACAGAGTCACAATGAAATTTTTGATCATCCAATGGCTATAACTCATTGTTTAGCACTTTTCCTATTTACAGCTTGTGTAAACATGCAAGTAAATCAGCTATGAAAACTATTCTTATACAATCCAAACTGCATCCTTAAATCACAGTAACATGTTTAAAAGATTTTAATCCCTACTTGAGAGAGCCTATTAAACACATTACATAGAAGCATTTAATGTGCAACGACAAACCAATTAGACCTTGTCAAACTGATTCATATGATCAAAGAACACAAAAATGGAGACAGTCTTCAAATTTTATTTCCATTAAAATCAATGAATAATTGAGACCAATTTTAGATCAATTACAATCTTACACAATCTTGTTGCTAGTCACAAGTGCACTAGCCTGTTCTGCTCTGCCCCTCTATCTGTTTCTATCCAACCTCTCTTGCCATTTTGAGTTTTCATATATACTTCACAACATGACCCTTCACATACCCCCTGAAGCAACTCTTCAAATTCATTTGTAAAAAATAATTATTTTCTCCACTTTTATTTTCCACATCCCCGTGAAAAAATTATTTCACCCACATATTATATTCCCCTTTTACCTGTCACTTCACATTCGTTTTCACCTTCATACATTTTAACCAAATTATGCCCCTAAGGTAAAAACATTTACTCATCCCAAGTATTTTACATTTTTACTAAATGGGTGGAAATATTTTTAAAATATTTGCACATTATACATTTTCCATTCTCCCGTGTGTGCAATATTTCATGCCTCATTTTATTATTTTATCCCACCTATTCCCACACACATCTTTGCAAGATAATTAATAAAACCTTTTAAATCATATTTCTTGCTCATCGCATCATTCAGCACATTGATTTTTCTGCCCTTTTCATCGCAATACCTTACTCTCCTGTAACACCGCATGAAAATTTTTTGGTCATGCGGGAAGAAGCCTAAGCCACCGCACACCCACACTCTACCGCTCACCCACACATGAATTTAGTACCACCTGTGGCAATGCGGGGAAGCATTTCCCTCTTCCCGCAAGCCCGCAATCTCCCGCAACACCATACACCTTCATCTTGACTTCGGCAAGGATGCGAGAACTTGGTTTTTGCCACCTGCAATTTCCACATTTTGCATGCATATTTGCCAGGGCACTTGCAACTGCTACATCTAATAAAAATCCACTTTCAATTATGCTTTCATGGATAACCATATGCTGCTCCAAAGCTTGCATTCAAGCCCTTAGTGTGAGCTTATTTTTCAGATTGCTTCATTTAGCATTACCAATTATCTCTATTTAAAATGATGGAAATGATTCATGTTGCTTTCAATAATTTTTCTTGCAGTAGTCTTAGAGATAGATTTTGTTGTGTTGTGGAAATCAGCACTTACTCGAAGGCTCTTAATATACAAACCAAATGCAATTGCAAACATTTACCTTAGCTACACAAAATTATTCTTTTTCCTCCACTTTTATAAAGTTAAACTTTATAAAAATTGAAATATTGTTTAGGGTTTCCAAAGTTGTGCAATGATCAGTTTAAAACATTTAAAATGTTTTAAAAATTTATGCCATTTGAACTTTAGCACATCAGAGAAATTTTTAATTTTGGCTATCGCGAAAACTGACTAATTTCACTACGGGCACATGGAGCATCCTGGAATCATGAAAATTTGCAAAGGACCACAATCAATTATTTTGGAGGTGGGTTTCTGGCAGATTTTGAACAGCTCGCCAAATTGAGGTACTTCCTTTGAAAACTGGCCTCGTCAGAGCATTTAGTGGGAAAAATGAATTTTAAAACAATACACCAAATGAGATCAAATTGAAACAAAATTGGAATTGGAAATATTTGAAGCCAAAACATCAACTAGGTCACCCTCATAATTTCAAAATTTGGAATTTTTTGGGGTGACAAATCTAGCCCAGGAGCAGTCGCAAAATAATTAAAAAGCATATCAGAACTCCTCCACCGACCATGAAAATGCACAATAATGCAAACATTTGACCCAAGAGTTCATTTCAACAAATGGCTTGGTAGAAATATTTTTGAGGTGCAAGATATTCAATGCCAAAATGGCTCACTCAGACTTTTCTGCAACTGCACCTGTCAAAAAACATTAAAGCTCACTGAGTCACCCCTTTGAAACAATATCAAATCACCTCCTAGGAAGCTGTCATTGGAAACACTAGATCATTTATGTCCATTGAGCATGTGTTCAAGAGGATATTTTTCCAATCCACTTCCTTCACGAAATATTTAGGGTCAAAGTTGACCTCTCAAAAACATGCAGGTGTCAAAACATGACAAACTGTATTTGCTTTTGGCCTTGAAAAAATAGCAAATATGATCATTTCGCTCTGAAAATAAACAAGGGAGCATATGAAGGTGAGGGCATGTAGAGCACCAATCCATTTTCCATGACGATCATCCAGTTGTGAAATATTAGTCTAAACAAGAGGCCACATCACAGGCCTAAGAATTTGAAAACAACAAAATAGTCCTAGAACTCTCTAGCTTTGCTCTTCAAAACCCTATCAAAAATCATCATAGGAAGCTAAAATAAAACATATATGCTCACAAATGACAAATGAACACACTCTCCAAGTTATTTGGGATGAAAGTCAACTGGTTCCGAATTATAACCCTCCAAAGTAGGTCACTAGGGAAAATTTTTTAGCGGCATTTCTAAGTGTTCCAGTCAAATTTTTCATCATGGGAACTAAAAATTTTGCAAAATTTTACAATCCCAATAGTGTCTCTTCCTTGGGAATGTATACCCCTTGTAGGAATAGTAAGAATCCAGATCTCTAGTGGAGCAGACCAGGCATTTTATCCATTGGGCAAAATAGTTCATCCTCTCCTTCTCCACCTTGAACTGGTATGATTTGAAAGACCACACCATAGCTAATGGCATAAGGCCACCAGAAAAAGAAAAGGCCTCTACTTACCCCTTTCATACACCTTATTTTCCTCTGACTGCATCACAACAAATTTGAAAGCACTATTATTATGAACTTGAAAACACACATTGCCATTGGCACACTGAAACAAATCATCATATCTTCCCATGCCATCATCAAATTCATCAGATTGTATCTCACAATCAAACAAAAATTGAAACATGCCATCACCAATTGACAAACGCCCAAAATTATCTATTTCATCCTCATGCTTCAAAGAAGGTTTTCCCAAACAG
The DNA here is from genome assembly GCA_027924645.1 of Cunninghamia lanceolata. NCBI lineage: Eukaryota > Viridiplantae > Streptophyta > Pinopsida > Cupressales > Cupressaceae > Cunninghamia > Cunninghamia lanceolata. The sequence continues at coordinate 2,850,255 of BSBN01000765.1, read as the reverse complement.
ATTAAAAAATTGAAGCATTCATATGTTGCATCATATATGATATCACACTGCTGCAAATTTAGAGCATCATGCAAACAATCCTCCATAAAAGAAAAAACATTCATATTCTGGCCCATTTTGTGAGTGCACTTCATCATTTTGGTAAGAAGAATCATCAATAAATCCCAACTCCAATGTATTCACAAACAAATCCTTATCTAATTCTACCTCCTTATTCACCTCATTGTTTGTACATTTTCTACTTTCATCATCTTTGGAAGATATGTTATGATTTTCTTCTATTATTTTATCATACAATGAGTATGTAAAATATTGGAAATCATACACAAATATACATACCTCTTCTTCATCAACTGTATCAGCCAATGGATGCACTTCATGTTTGCTACCAAGTGAGCATGCTCCTTCATTTGCCTCATCATTCCTTATGCAATGTGTCTTCAAAAGCATCTTCAGTCATGCTTTCACTTTCATTCAAATCTGAAATGTTATCATTGAAAAATTCACCTACACATGCCTCATGTTTTGGTTGATCTTCTCTATGACACCAATTTTGCACACTTGAAAATGTTTGAGATTTGAGATGTCCTCTTGCAAATGAATTTTCTCCTTGATGAACCTGATATTGCTGATATTGTTGATACTGGGGTGCATATTGCTGCTATTGGTGATGCATATTTTGACGTATATCTTGTAATGGAGCATGATGCTGATACTGATATTCCCCTACATGCTAGTCACATCCTTGATTTTGAATTTTCACACCTCCTTAAATAGGGGGAAAAGGATATGCACCTCCAACAGGTTGATTACACCCAAGTTTGTATTGTGGCTGATTTGGAATATTCTGAGCAGTCAATTGAAGCAACTCTTAGTCGAATTCATGATATTTCCTTAGTAAATTTTTCCTCTCAACCTTTGATAAATATATTATTTCATTACTTGCTAGAATAGATTGAGGCTCAAAAGTTTCTATAAAATTTTCATTATTATCATTAAATTGACTCAGAAATATCCTTTTGAAATCTTCCCATGAAGATATACTTTGTATGGGTAAGCCAAGATACCATTATCTTGCATTATCTTTCAAAGATCTTACAAAGAATTTCATTATGATATCTTCAACACAAATCTGAAAATTTTCAATAAATTCACAAAACAATTGTACATGCCTACAAGCCGATTCAAACTCCTCTCCATGAAATATAGGTACATGATCTCTAAGCTCAATGGGAAAAGGATTTGGGCAACCTTGTATATTGCTAAAGTTCAATGGTTTATGTCTATCTGGAACAAACACTTCTCTCTATGGACATGGCTAGGATTGCTGGGCCATTTTTTCATTAGCTTCTTTTTTACATAGTCGCCACTTCTTTCAAAGAGGAACAAATTTTATTTTCTGGTTCTATCCCCAGCAGATCCATTTACACATGTCTTCACCATTAAAAGTCTGGTACGACTTGAATGGGCAAAATTTCACCAAAGATTCAAGGGTAGGATTTAACAATTTTTTACCTTATATCCCTAGACAAGTCACAAATTTGTTGGTTCTCAAATCCGCAGTTCACCAAACCCTAAAAGGATGCCAATATTTGTGATCAGGTCTGGTAATTGATTTGGCCATTTGACGGAGTTAATCGAAATGATTATACCTCCCTGCTCTTCAGACCCTGCTTCACCTAGGTGGGTGTACCTTCTTATCACCAAATATGAATTCTTTATTACTACCTAGTGATGTTTGAGCAGGTTATGTGTAATTTTATCGATCAAATCTTCTTCTTCAACCAAAATTTAAATTGGCATCAAATCTGAAAAATGGATTTTATTCAACTAATCTATTCCACTACTCCTACAAACAAAAAATCAAAATTATGTAAAAATGATTTTATTTGTCTAGGAGCACAACATTTGATTGATGCCTTATTTGTTCAGCTACAAAGTCACAATGAAATTTTTTATCATCCAATGGCTATAACTTGAACTATTCAATACTTTTCCTACTTACGGCTTGCGTAAATGTACAAGTAAATCAACTATGAAAACTATTCTTATACAATCCAAACTACATCCTTAAATAATAGTAACATGTTTAAAAGATTTTAATCCCTACTTGAGAGAGCCTATTAAACACATTACACAGAAGCATTTAATGTGCAATGACAAACCAATTAGACCTTGTCAAATTGATTCATATGATCAAAGAACACAAAAATGGAGACAGTCTTCAAATTTTATTTCCATTAAAATCAATGAACGATTGAGACCATTTTCAGATCAAATACAATCTTGCATAATCTTGTCGCCAATCACAATTGCACCAGCCTGTTTAGCTCTGCCCCTATGTCTGTTTCTGTCCAACCTCTTTTGCCTTTTTGATTTTTCATATATACTTCGCAACATGACCCTTCACATACCCCCTAAAGCAACTCTTCAAATTCATTTGTAAAAAATAATTTTTTTCTCCACTTTTATTTTCCACATCCCCCTTGAAAAAATTATTTCACCCACATATTTATATTCCCCTTTTACTTGCCACTTCACATTCATTTTCACCTTCATACATTTAAACCAATTATGCCCCTTAGGTAAAAACATTTACTCATCCCAAGTATTTTACATTTTTACTATATGGGTGGAAATATTTTTAAAATATTTGCACATTATACATATTCCATTCTCTCGTGCGTGCAATATTTCATGCCTCATTTTAGTATTTTATCCCACCTATTCCCACACACATCTTTGCAAGATAATTAATAAAACCTTTTAAGTCATATTTCCCACTCATCCCATCATTTGTTTCATGGCACATTAATTTTTTTGCCCTTTTTGTTGCAATACTGCACTCTCCCGCAACATCGCAGCAAAAACATTTGGTGTTTGTAGGGATGCAGGAAGAATCTCAAGCCACCACACACCTGCACTCCACTGCTCACCCACGTATGAATTTGGTACCACTTGCGGCAATGCTGGGAAGCATTTCCCTCTTCCCGCAAGCCCACAATCTCCTGCAACACCACACACCTTCATCCTAATTTCAGTGGGGATGTGATAACTTGGTTTTTACCACATGTAATTTCCACATTTTGTACAAATATCTGCTAGGGCACTTATAACTACTACATCTAATAAAAATCTACTTTTGATTATGCTTTCATGGATAACCATATGCTGCTCCAAAGCTTGCATTCAAGCCCTTATTGTGAGCTTATTTTTTAGATTGCTTCATTTAGCATTACCAATTATCTCTATTTAAAATGATGGAAACTATTCATGTTGCTTTCAATAATTTTTCTTGTAGCAGTCTTGGAGATAGATTTTGTTGTGTTGTGGAAATCAACACATACTCGAAGGCTCTTAATATACAAACCAAATGCAATTACAAACATTTACCTTGGCGACACAAAATAATTCTTCTTCCTCCACTTTTATAAAGTTAAACTTTATAAAAATTGAAATATTGTTTAGGGTTTCCAAAGATGTGCAATGTTCATTTTAAAACATTTAAAATGGTTTAAAAATTTATGCCATTTGAACTTTAGTACATAGGATAAATTTTTAATTTCGGCTGCCACGAAAATTGACTAATTTCACTGTGGGCACACAAAGTATCCTGGAGCCATGAAAAATTGTAGGGGACACCGCAATCAATTATTTTGGAGGTGGGTTTCTAGCAAATTTTGAACAGCTCGAGGCCAAATTGAGGCACTTCCTTTGAAAACTGGCCCTACTGGAGCCTTTAGCAGGAACACATTTGAATTTTAAAATGATACACCAAATGAGATCAGATTGCAACAAAATTAGAATTGGAAATATTTGAAGCCAAAATATCAACTGGGTCACCCTCAAAATTTCAAAATTTGCAACTTTTTTGGGTGCCAAATCTAGCCCGGGAGCAGTCACAAAACAATTAAAAAGCATATCAGAACTCCTCCGACGACCATGAAAACACACAACCATGCAAATATTTGACCTAAGAGTTCATTGCAACAAACGACTTAGAAAAAATCATCTTGAGGTGCAAGATATTCAATTCCAAAATGGCTCACTCAGACTTTTCTGCAACTGCACCTATCAAAAAACAACTGAAGCTCACCAAGTTACTGCTTTGAAAAATATCAAATCACCTCCTGAGAAGCTGCCATAGGAAAAACTAGATCATTTAGGTCCATTGAGCATGTGTGCAAGGGGGTTTTTTTCCAATCCACTTCTTTACGATATATTCAGGGTCAAAGTTGACCTCTTAGAAACATGTAGGTGTCAAAACATGACACTGCATTTGCTTTTGGCCTTGAAAAAATAGCAAATCTAATCCTTTGGCTCTAAAACTAAACAAGGGAGGATATGAAGGTAAGGGGAATGTAGAGCACCAATCCATTTGCCATGATGATCATCCAGTTGTGAAATATCAGTCTGAACAGGAGGCCACTTTGTAGGCCTGAGAATTTACAAACAACAAAATAGTCCCAGAACCCTCTAGCTTTGCTCTTCAAAACCCTATCAAAACTCATAATAGGATGCTGAAATCAAACATATATTCTCACAAATGACAAATGAATACACTCACCAAGCGATTTGGGATGAAATTAAACTGGCTCTGAATTATGACCTTCCAAAGTAGGTCACGGGCAGATTTTTCAGGGGCATTTTTGAGTGTTTCAGTCAAATTTTTCATCATGGGCACTAAAATTTTTGCAAAATTTGATAGTCCTAATAGATTCCAAATCTATAACAACACACATTATACAAACACAAATCTACAACAATAACGCAATGAATACATTGAATGCTCTTTTCTCCAAGATCATAAGTTTGGTATATCCATCTAGGTTACAAATAAATTTAAAAACACACTTATATATGCTTTCATGCTAACATTCATAAATTAAATCAAAAGAGCTAACAAGGAGAGACCATTTTAAAGGTCTTATGTCGACATTGTTGAATACACCAGGATACTGAGAGGGGGGTGAATCTGTTGGATCTAGGGCATACAACTGAGAGGGGGGGTGAATCAGTTGTATAAAACTTCTTGTTCTTTCAAACACTTGATTCTTGGTTGTTAGTTAACAGCATATCAATTAATCATCCATGAAAGCATTATACACAAACACAAGAGTATATAAACATCAACACATTGAACACCAAGATTTTGACGTGGAAAACCCGGTTAAGGGAAAAACCACGGGGTGATTAACCCAAGAATTATTCTCTGTTAGAAGAATAAGAAAAAGAATGGCACTTGCCAATTAGGGCTCACTGCCCGAGCACACTGCTCACAAAGAGGCCCACTGCCTACAAGGAGACACACTGTCTACAAAGTGATAAGAATCATAGTCTTGAACTGGAGAATGACATCTCTATCATGTCCGAATCAGTTCCATTTAAGCCCAAAAACTTCTGCTCTGCCTTTCGCACTTCTCTTCACTATGCCACACTCATCCACACACACCACACTTTGAAATGAACTCACAAACCGTTATTTATACAAGACATCGACTTAGGAACAAACATCTAAGTCAGCAAACAACCATAAGAGTATCCGCAAGATGAATAACACATCCGGTCGGCCACCACAAGAACATTCGCAGGATGAACAACTCATCCGGTCGGCTAAACAGAGCAAGAACTTCATCCAGAAGAATAACTTCAATTCCGGGCTCTACTATCAATGCGGACCAACAACACAACCTAAACATGATCCAAGAACCTTCACAAGCCTACCTGAATGACCGGATACATCCGCACTTCCTCTACTTACTGGAATCTCTTGTCTTCCTCATCTGGAACTTCAAGAACACAGTCTGTCGCCACTGTCATAATGCAAGAGGTACTTTCAGACCTCCAAATCATACATAAATCAGGATGACACATCACAAGGACATCCCAAACACTCCTTCCAATATGCAGATTAGGATAATACAATTCCGGACCTCACCGGACCTTTTTGTGATCCTCTGTCACCTCTGGATACTTGCCGGAACCGGTTCCATACTGACAGCCACAACTCCTTCAGATCTTCATGCGGACCTCTGAAATCTTAACTGAAGCATCTCAAGACTCATATCTACTAACCCTTTAATCCGCATCCTCCAGTTCTTATCCTATACAGTACATTTGCCTTCTTCTCATCACTGTTCTTCACTGTCCCTGACTGAGGCTAATTTTCTCAATATCCTCAGCACACAGCTCATCAAATCCTTCTTGTCAATGCAATATGAGTATGTTGACATCAATGACAACACTGGCTCACCTCATACTTGCAACAATCTCCCCCTTTGTCATTGATGGCAACATATGATGTGAAAAACCATCAAGACAAGCACAGCTCCCCCTATCAACAACAACTTTTCACATGTCTTCTCTTCCTTTACTGCTCCCCCTTTGATCATTAACCACTTGTTTTTCACATGTCTTCTCTCCCCCTTTGACATCAATGGCAAAGGGCTCATACTTGCAATTCTAATACATCAGAATCATACCAGCTGCTCCCCCTTGGTTGCAGCTCCCCATCATCAATCCGGATCATAAGATATGACTGTGATATCCACCGGACTGATGCACATCAGTGCATCCTAGTTCATCACCGGAGGGGCCATGACCCCTAACTTCTCCCGGAGATATTCAAAAGAGTCCTTGGGAAGAGATTTTGTAAAGATATCTGCAATCTGATCCTTGGAGGGAACATACTCCAATCTGACTTCTTCCTTGTTTACTTGTTCTCTCAAAAAGTGAAACTTGATAGATATGTGCTTAGTCTTAGAATGCAATACCGGATTCTTAGAAATATTAATTGCACTTGAATTATCACAGAAAATTGTGATAGGCTCCTCATATTCAACTTTAATGTCTCTTAGCATCTGCTTCATCCATAAAATTTGAGTGCAACTACCTGCTGCTGCAATGTATTCTGCTTCAGTTGTAGACAGAGATATTGCATCTTGTTTCTTGCTTAACCAAGAAACCAATCTCTTCCCCAAAAAGAATGCTCCACCACTAGTGCTCTTCCGGTCATCCACATCTCCTGCCCAATCTGCATCTGTGTAAGCATGAAGAGAGAAATCTGGATCTCTAGGGTACCATAGACCATACTCAACTGTTCCTTTCAAGTACCTAAAAATTCTTTTGATTGCCATAACATGAGATTCTCTAGGATCAGCCTGGAATCTTGCCACAAGACCAACAACCTGCATTATATCTGGTCTAGTTTGAGTGAGATACAACAATCCACCAATCATTGATCTATACTTTGTCTGATCTGCCTTTGGAGAATCATCATCTTTGTTTAACTTACATCCGGTTGCCATAGGAGTGTTCATAGGCTTTGAGTCTTCCATACCAAATTTCCTTAACAATTCTTTCACATATTTGGTCTGAGAAATGAAGATCCCTTCTTTTGTTTGAGTAATTTGCAGACCCAAGAAGAAATTCATTTCACCAAGCATAGACATTTCAAACTCACTTTTCATCTGATTTGCAAAAGTTTTGCACATACTATCTCTTCCTCCAAAAATGATATCATCCACAAACACTTCAACAATCAAAATGTTTTCATGATCAACTTTGAAATATAAGTTACTGTCAGCAGTACCTTTGTTGAATCCAATCTGCACAAGATGCTTATCCAACCTTTCATACCATGCTCTTGGGGCTTGCTTCAATCCATACAAAGCTTTCTTCAACTTGCAGACCATATCATCATTATCAGACAATTGAAATCCATTCGGTTGTTCAATGTAGACTTCTTCTTCCAGATCACCATTTAGGAAGGCAGACTTGACATCCATCTGATATACCTTGAAGTCTTTGAAGGCAGCATATGCAAGAAGTAATCTGACTGCTTCAATTCTTGCCACCGGAGCAAAAGTCTCTTCGAAGTCAATTCCTTCTATTTGAGAGTACCCTTTGCAGACCAATCTAGCTTTGTTTCTGATTACTTCACCAGCTTCATTTAGTTTGTTCTGAAAGACCCACTTGGTTCCAATTACATTCCTGTCTCTAGGTCTGGGAACAAGATCCCAAGTATGATTTTTCTCAATTTGCATCAATTCATCTTCCATTGCTTTGGTCCAGTTTTCATCATTGCAGGCTTCATTTCTTGTTTTAAGTTCAATCTTTGAAATCAGACAACATTCATCCTGATTTTGAGCAACATTCCTTCTAGTTTGTACACCTTTGCTTCTGTCACCTATGATCTGATCTTCAGAGTGGTTCAGTCTTACATACCTTGGAATTTTGGGAGTATCCTGCACTGCTGCTTCTTGATCAGGCTCATTCAAACCTATCTCTTCTTCCTGATTTACCGGATCAGGCTGACTCTGTCTCACCGGAGAGGATTGAGTTCCTTGAACACTGTCTTGGTCATCTTCATCAAACTCATAAAATCTTGAAGGCTTCTCAATTCCTTCATCAACTTTTACATTGGTGCTTTCTATCATCTTCCTCAATCTCTTATTGTAACACCGGTATGCTTTGCTTTGAGTGGAGTAACCCAAGAAAATTCCTTCATCACTTCTAGCATCAAACTTTCCTAGATCTTCATCTCTTTTAATATAACACTTGCTACCAAATACTCTGAAATATTTCACAGTAGGAGTGATCCCAAACCAGAGTTCATAGGGGGTCTTACCGGTGTTGTTTATAATTTGAACTCGATTGAGAGTGTAGACTGCAGTGCTGATAGCTTCTTTCCAAAACATCTGAGGAACATTTGCTTCCAACATCATTGTCCTGGCAGCTTCCTGGATGGTCCGGTTCTTTCTCTCAACTACTCCATTCTGTTGTGGAGTCCTAGGAGCAGACAACTGTCTCCTTATACCCTGCTTCTCACAACAGTCAATGAACTCACCAGATGTAAATTCACCACCTCTATCAGACCTTAGACACTTTAGTTTCAATCCGGTTTGATTCTCTACCATAGCTTTGAAGATTTTGAACTTCTCAAATGCTTCTGATTTTTCTTTTAGAAAGGTAACCCACATCATCCGGGAATGATCATCAATTAACAACATGAAATATCTATCACCTTGCAGACTCTTGATTCTTGTCGGACCACAGAGATCAGTATGTACTAATTCCAACAATCCGGTAGAAGACTGATCTTTGCTTTTGAAAGAGACTCTGCTTTGTTTACCTAACTGACATTCTTTGCACACACTATTTGTAGGTTTCATCAATTTTGGAAGATCTCTTACAGCCTGAGTATTGCTTATCTTGATGATGTTATCAAAATTTACATGACACATTCTTCTATGCCATAACCAACTCTGATCAATTTGAACAAACAAACAACTTTTATTTGAACCAACCAGATGAAAGATATTACCTTTTGTCTGAGTACTGGATGCAATTTCAGTTTCGGAGCTTGTAAAGATTTTGCATTTTCTATTCTTGAACCGGAGATCATAGCCTTTGTCCACTAACTGACCAACACTGAGAAGATTGTGCTTCAATCCTTCAACATATAGTACATTACCTGTTTTGCTCTTTCCATCAAATGAAATAGTTCCCCTACCTCTGATTCTACCAGCAGAATTGTCACCAAACTTTACCATTCCTCCTTCATATCTTTCCAAATCTAAGAACTTATTCTTGTCACCAGTCATATGGTGAGAACATCCACTGTCAATAACCCAATCATCCTTTTCTTCCACTTGAGCAGCCAAAGCTTTTTCAACAACTTTGTGATTGACAGATTCAGAGAGTATTAAATCTTCTTCCTTGATGGCAATAAACACCCACTCATTTCCGGATTTGCTTCCTAGTTCTGATTCATCATCTGTTACTCCTTCATTGTCATCTTCTTCATGAACATAATAGCAATTCTTTTGAAACCTTTGTCTGTTAGTATTAGACCTTGCAGATCTTTCCGGACATCTTGAAGCAAAATGACCAATCTTATTGCAGTTGAAACACTTAAAGGGTAGCTTTCCTTCATACTTACCGGATCCTCTTGGCAGTCTCTTTGCAATGAGGGCTTCAAGTTGAGCTGTTTCTGCTTCTTCTTCTTCCATGTCTCTTCTTGCTTGATCATACCATGACATCTTCCTTGATGAGTTTTCTCCCGGATCAAATCTCTGTTTGCCTTTCACATAGGTACTGGCTTTGAAAGCAGATTCAGTCTTGGGAGGATCATCTCCAAACTTGGTCATTTCAAATGCAGCTAGTTTGCCAGCCAGTTGTTCTCTTGTGACAGTTGTGTGGGCTCTGAATTCATTAATGGCAGCAACCTTGATTTTGTAGGCAGCAGGAAGGGATCTTAGGATTTTGCAGACAATCTCATTTTCATCTAGAGTTCCACCAGCATTTCTAATTCCACATACCAGCTCATTCACTCTTGGCATAAAGGTAGTGATGTTTTCATCATCTCTCATTTTCAATCTTTCAAATTTCCCTTTCAGACTTTGCAACCTTGCACTTTTGACAAACTCATCTCCTTCATATAGAAGTTCCAGTTTAGTCAGGATCTCATATGCAGTTGGTAGGTCAATAACATTTGAGAGATCTGAGTCATTCAATGCGCTTAGAAGAGCTTCCTTGGTCCGCAGATTGTTTTCAGCTTCTGTGATTTCATTCAGAGTTGTTGGGCCACCTTGTGGAGGTACATAAGGTTTTGAAACCATAGCCAAGTATGCTTTTCCCATACATTCCAAGTGACACTTCATGCGACCTTTCCAAAGAGTGAAGTTGGTTCCATCGAACTTCGGACTATCCTTCTTGTAAGATGACATCCTGGATCTCCTCAAGCGGTTAAGCTTCTTTCAGAGGAACTTGGCTCTGATACCAATTGTTGGATCTAGGGCATACAACTGAGAGGGGGGGGGTGAATCAGTTGTATAAAACTTCTTGTTCTTTCAAACACTTGATTCTTGGTTGTTAGTTAACAGCATATCAATTAATCATCCATGAAAGCATTATACACAAACACAAGAGCAGATAAACATCAACACATTGAACACCAAGATTTTGACGTGGAAAACCCGGTTAAGGGAAAAACCACGGGGTGATTAACCCAAGAATTATTCTCTGTTAGAAGAATAAGAAAAAGAATGGCACTTGCCAATTAGGGCTCACTGCCCGAGCACACTGCTCACAAAGAGGCCCACTGCCTACAAGGAGACACACTGTCTACAAAGTGATAAGAATCACAGTCTTGAACTGGAGAATGACATCTCTATCATGTCTGGATCAGTTCCATTTAAGCCCAAAAACTTCTGCTCTGCCTTTCGCACTTCTCTTCACTATGCCACACTCATCCACACACACCACACTTTGAAATGAACTCACAAACTGTTATTTATACAAGACATCAACTTAGGAACAAACATCTAAGTCGGCAAACAACCATAAGAGTATCCGCAAGATGAATAACACATCCGGTCGGCCACCACAAGAACATTCACAGGATGAACAACTCATCCGGTCGGCTAAACAGAGCAAGAACTTCATCTGGAAGAATAACTTCAATTCTGGGCTCTACTATCAATGCAGACCAACAACACAACCTAAACATGATCCAAGAACCTTCACAAGCCTGCCTGAATGACCAGATACATCCGCACTTCCTCTACTTACTGGAATCTCTTGTCTTCCTAATCTGGAACTTCAAGAACACAGTCTGTCGCCACTGTCATAATGCAAGAGGTACTTCCAGACCTCCAAATCATACATAAATCAGGATGACACATCACAAGGACATCCCAAACACTCCTTCCAATCCGCATATTAGGATAATACAATTCCGGACCTCACCGGACCTTTTTGTGATCCTCTGTCACCTCTGGATACTTGCAGGAACCGGTTCCATACCGACAGCCACAACTCCTTCAGATCTTCATGCGGACCTCTGAAATCTTAACTGAAGCATCTCAAGACTCATATCTACTAACCCTTTAATCTGCATCCTCCGGTTCTTATCCTATATAGTACATTTGCCTTCTTCTCATCACTGTTCTTCACTGTCCCTGACTGAGGCTAATTTTCTCAATATCCTCAGCACACAGCTCATCAAATCCTTCTTGTCAATGCAATATGTGTATGTTGACATCAATGACAACACTGGCTCACCTCATACTTGCAACAGAATCAGTATCCAAACAAACTTCAAATCCTCTAGAGTAGATTAAAACTTAAACATTATAGAATTAACATAAACATGAAAGATCAACACAATGCACATCAACACATAACACCAGATATACGTGGAAAACCCTAAAAGAGGAAAAATCACAATGAGGATTAACTCAACAATATATGAAGCTCAAAATTTACAACTTTGTTTTAGGGCTACAACCCAAGGAAGATACTACTCCCTGTTGAATTTGTTTTAGGGCTACAACCCAAGGAAGATACTACTCCCTGTTGAATTTTTTTTAGGGCTACAACCCAAGAAAGATACTACTCCCTAAAGACTTTTTTGATGATCACTCCCAAGGAAGCTACAACTCCCTAAATTGAGAATGAACTTAGAAAAGATTACAGCATGATAATCCTTCTACTATATGAAAACTGACATTGAAGCTCACACCTTTGATGATTGCACTTCTGCCTCTTCACTCCTCTTTTGATGATTGAATCAGATAGGCACACTCTTTACTTCCCTCCTATCTGGAAAATGTCTTCAAGGTGAATCAGGACATCCCTTATTGCTTCTGCTCTTTCTCCTTCAGTCACATGTCATAATGCATATCATGTTCATATTCTGCTCTTCACACACTCATATTCGCAATCATACCTCACCTATATCAACTAGGTTTACAATATATAGATGATATTACATTGATTACATTACAAGTGAGCCAATATAATAAGAATATTACAATTTACAAGTCGGCCAAAGATTACACAACATGAAACATGTAGAGGGCAAGCCTTAACATGAACTACACACAACTTCAAAAAGAGAGATAGACCTTGCAGATCCCAACACATGCTTAACCTAGTCCTAAACATCCTTCATAACATCATCCTTCAAGGAATAACATCTACATGTCATGCTCATTTGAAATAGTTCACCCTTAAGCAAGAAGTCATGAAGCTCGTAGCACATCAATCTTTACAATCTTGGCAGTACTCATGAATGATTAAATATTGCTTGCACTTCTCCCAGATGAGTCGGCAGGACCTATACACCATATCCAAACACTCCTTTAACTCCACACTACAAGAACATTGTGGTGCACATCACCAACATACCTCAGTCAGCCTCAACAACAATAACTCTTCACATACTAAATTGAAAACCTTGTGCGATACAGGAAACATGAAAGATCTGCATGTGCTTCAATCCTAAGACATAGAGACATGTAGATTGTCCACATTAAATCATATAACTAATCTGCACATTCTCCAACTGGCACAAGTACACAAACATGTCTTATGAGAACAATTAGGCATCCAAAACCATCTGTAGTACACTGTCATTTGAAAATTGAACTTGCGGACCTCCAAATCACCTGATACTGCAAATTAGCATGCATTGAACATCTCTGATCATGTTCAAAAAATTACATGAGCAAAACTTCACTTGCAGGGGAATGCAGAGCATTCTAATCATCCTTCATCATCACATTATACTGCTAGAGCATAGACCAAAAATCTATCACATGTAACTTCCACTACGAAGGAGAAAAAAACTAAAACTTTAGATTTAGCATCTTTACAACATACTAAACTCAACTTCTAAACCACATGACCTTATCTTCAAATGCGGAGGAATGTGAAGAATTTTACCAGGTAGTCTTCCAAGTAACTTCCTGTAGCAGAAACCTTCACCAACATTTGGAGGCTAAAGTCTTCTTGTATCAACACATACTTCCTTAGGATCATCAGGAAATAGCATACAACAAGCTATAGGTCATCAGAAAAATCTTTTCAACCTTGGCATAGGTTCTAATTCCCATCTTAATATATCATCATTCATCTTAATGCTTCTAATTCCCATCTTAATATATCATCATGAAATCATCTCTACTGACCACAAACATGCTTAATACAAGTTTACTTGATACTAATCAAGGCATGACATCCAACCGTGAACATTAGCAACCACTGCTAGCACACCATCAACATAGTATATCATAAGCATCCAAGCATAGTGTAGTGTTGACATCAAGACAACCACACAACCACATTAGTAACAAAATTAGGTAATATATTTTCAATGCTCATTAGTGTTGGCATTAATGACAACTAGACAACTACATCGGTGACAACCATATGTACAACAATCTCCCCCTTTGGCATTGATGGCAACACATACCTACTCATTCTCCCCCTTTTACATCAAGGAGAAAGGGAAACTTTTTCTCCCTCTTAGGTCATAAAACTCTTCTTTTCAACCTTCTCCCCCTATTAGTAACAACCACTACCTGCTCCCCCTAAGAGGTAACCATCATTAGTCTAGGAAAATGAGATAGCCTTAATTACTCCCCTAGACAGATGCACCACTATGTATCTAGCAAGAAGGAGAGACAATTGCCCCTAACATCTACCAGAGACACTCAAAAGTGTCCTTTGCAAGACCCTTTATGAAAATATCTGCAATCTAATCCTTTGTTGGAACATATTCCAACTTCACTTCCTTATCTGCAACCTTCTCTCTCAAAAAGTGATACTTGATTGATATATGCTTGGTTCTAGAATGAATCACTAGATTCTTTGAAATATTGATGGCACTAGTATTGTCACACAAGATAGGAATAGGCTCATTATATAGTACCTTGCTATCCTTCAATGTTTTCTTCATTCACAACACTTGTATACAATAGGATGCTGCTGCAATATATTCTACCTCTATAGTTGATAAGGATACTGAATCTTGTTTCTTACTATGCCATGAAACCAATCTGCTTCCTAAAAATAAAGCACCACCACTTGTACTTCTTCTATCATCAACACAACCAGCCCAATCAACATTAGTGTAAGCACTTAGATCAAAGTCATTACCTCTTGGATACCATAAGCCATAATCTAGAGTTCCCTTGAAGTATCTGAATATTCTTTTCACTACATTCTCATGAGTTTTCTTAGGATTAGCTTGATATCTGGCATGCATAATATCAAGTCTAGAAGTAGTCAAGTACAATAATCTTCCAATCATAGATCTATAAAGAGTCTAATCAACCTCTGGTGACTCATCATTCTTGCTCAAGTGATAGCCAGTAACCATAGGAGTACTTACCAGTTTGGAATCTTCCATACCAAACTTATTCAATATCTCTCTAACATACTTAGCTTGAGAAATAAAGATACCATCATCTAGCTGAGAAACTTGAAGTCCAAGGAAGAAAGACATCTCACTAATCATAGACATGTAAAACTCTTTTTGTATCTCCTCTACAAATCTCTTACACATATCATCATCTCCACCAAAGATAATGTCATCAACATATATTGCAACTACTAAAATCATGTCTCCCTCTTCCTTAATGTAGAGATTACTATCTGTGGCACCTTTCTTGAATCCTTGCTGAAGTAAGTACTTATCCAACCTAGCATATCAAGCTCTAAGAGCTTGCTTGAGTCCATACAAATCCTTTTTGAATCTGCACACCATATTTGGATCTTCTGATAACTGAAAACTATCCAGTTTCTCAATGTAGACCTCTTCCTCTAGATCACCATTCAGAAATGTTGACTTGACATCCATCTGATAAACCTTAAAGTTCTTATGAGTAGTAAGGGAAAGAAACATCCTAATTGTCTCCATTCTAGCTACTAGAGCAAAAGTCTCCTCAAAATCAATGCCTTCAACTTGAGTATAGCCCTTACACACCAATCTTTCTATGTTCCTTACAACTTCACCATCTTCATTCAGTTTGTTCTGGAACACCCACTTTGTTCCTATAAAATTCTTATTGGCTGGTCTGGGAACCAATTCCCATGCCTGATTCTTCTCTATCTGGTTCAATTCTTCTTCCATTGCCTTCATCCATCCATCATCTTTGCTACCATGAGAAAAGGTTTTGGGCTCTACCTATGATAGTAAACGCAAATTCGCTTTCTCATTTGTTTTTGCAAACCTTCTCCTGGTCTGCATACCTTCATTCTTATCTCCAATGATTTGATCTGCAGAATGGTTCCTCTGAACATACTTTGTTGGAGTCTTAGGGATTTGTTGTGATTCTTGTTCCTTCTCTTCTTTCTCTTCTTCTTCTTCAATGTGCTGGGAAGTATATCAAATATGCATTCCTCTGGTTCTTGTGATATTTGATACAAGTATTCATCTACCCTGACATTTGTGTTTTCAATCATCTTTCCCAATCTCTTGTTGTAGCATATATAGGCCTTGCTTCTGGTTGAGTAACCAAGAAAAATCCATTCATCTCTCCTAATGTAGAATTTGCTACCAAAGATCCTGAAGTATCTGACAATGGGAGGTCTTCCATACCATAGCTCATAAGGGGTCTTAGTGCTATTGACCCTTAGTTTTACTTTGTTGGTCAAATAGACAATAGTGTGAACTGTTTCCTTCCAGTACATATCAAGTAGATCTACATCTTTCAACATTTCTCTGGCCATCTCTTACATAGTCCTATTCTTCCTTTCCACTACCCCATTTTGCTGAGGGGCCCTAGGAGCAAACAAATGTTCCCTGATACCATGATCTTCATAATATTTTTCAAATTTATTTGAAGTACATTTACCTCCTCTATCAGACCTTAAGCATTTGATCTTAGCATCCATTTCATTCTCAACTATTGCTTTGAAAACTTTAAACTTATCAAAGGCTTTTGATTTCTCTCTTAAGAAAGTAACCCAAGTCATTCTAGAATAATCATCAATAAGAAACATGAAATACCTTTCACCTTGTTGACTCTTTGTTCTTGTAGGGCCACATAGGTCAGTATGAATTAGCT